>CM034465.1:14363643-16763643 GCA_019925255.1 Litchi chinensis | reverse complement strand
GACTTGCCCTTTGCCTTTCCCTGGGGCAGAAGATCTTTGTACTCCGATTGACGAGCTGAGAGGTGGAAAATGCTGTCTAGTTTCTCCCCCTTCTTTGCACTCAAACCCTTGATGAAGTAGAAGTTCTGAATTATTCTTGGTGTTGGGGGGCTTAGGCCATTTCGGAGAAAGGCCAGAGCTAACGAAGTCAGTTGCGAGTAGGAGTTCGGTGTTAATTGGAATGGTGCGAGCTGGACAGCATTTAGAAATTTGATTATGTAAGAAGGAACTGGGAATCTCAGCCCGTGTTCTAGATGTTGGGTACTGACAGCAATAAACCCACTTGGGGGGCAACCTGCATGTTTTCTTTAAGAGGGAGACATGGCGCGACAACCCCTGGGGAAATGGAATTTGCAGGCAATCCCTTCCAGCTCGGAGACCTTTATTGTGGACGGGTAGCGAGCAAACGTTTCGCGAACACTCTTTACCTCCCCAGTTCACTCTTGAGTTTCTGCTAGTCCCGCTCCAACCGTTCTGCTAGCCTTGCGAGCTCCACTTGAGGACATCTATACAAAAGGAGATATAGTCAGTTCACCAGAAACAGGTTATTAAAATGCCAAATATTCCAAATCTCCTACTTTGCAAGTCATTCATGGAATAGGGGGCTCGACCTATGAGTAAGCGACCTGCGAGTTAACAGTCTACAAAAGTATAATCCAACAGTTCACATCCATAACAAACTACAACAGTAATCAGGTCGCTAATAAGCGTGAAACAAGACCCAATAAACAAAAGTTGAAGAGTCGTGTTCAACAAAGAACTCGGAACAACAAGATTCAACAGTGATTAGAAAGACTCAACAACGATAGCATGCTATATTCAAGTCATTTCAAGTAACAGCAACAGTGATGAGTAAAACACGAATGCAAGTGCAATATCAACTCGACAATATAAACCCAAAAACTCAAGATTTGAAGTCAAAAGGAAGAACTTACCGTGATTCTTTGTCGGAATGAAGAGACGGTGACTGGAAGTGGGGAGTTTTTGAAAAACTTGTGAGTTCTTTGAAGTGGGTTGCTTGGTTACCTGTTTACTTTGAGAGAAAATGACAGATAAGAGAGGAGAAGTGAAGAGGCTCCACCAGTTATAAAGTAAACGAGCTCGAGCCCCAGCCGTCAGATCTCTATGTAATATAACCGTCATTGATCCAACGGTCCAGCGCGAGGTACAACTTTGTAATCATGCAGCTGTCAGTTGAAGAGACGTGCGCATTAAATGCGCTTGTAAGGGACGTGCAGACGTCGTTTCAGTTACCTCCTGCATGACTGCCACGTGTCGCAACTGAAAATGTGGAATTTGAAAGGGCGTAGAGGCGATTATTCAAGATTAGCGTGCCAGGGAAACCAGCTTTTACCAGCAAGCTCGAGCTCCCAGCTTGCTAAGCGAACTGAGAGCTGGGGGGCTAATATTGTTTGTATTTTTTGGACTCATTAAGTGGGCTAGTAAAAGCCCAGTTTAGGCCTAATAGGAGGCCCAATAAAGTCAACCCAAGTGTAAAGGCCATCAGACGAGGCCCAAATATCAATTCCAAGCCCTGTGGGCTCTACAGTTCGGTCCAGTAATCTACCCAGCTCGCTACAATGAGCTCGTCTCATAGTCAGGTCGTAGCTTGTTTTACCATTCACAATAAACACAGCTCGCTGATCGTCTCTCAACGAGCTCTAGCTTGCAAACCGCCATAGACAGCAGCTCGCTCCAAAGCGCAATAAATGCAGTATTTTCTAGAACAGGCAGTTACCTAATTCAACCATGATTCTCTCTCTAGAAACGGAAGTTAATTCAAATTCAAATTCAATCAACCTTATCTCGAGATAATTATGGTAATTTCCTGATATTATTCTAGCCGAATAGGAATTATAATTAATTTATGATTCATTTCCTGATTTTTCTGATTTTATTTAAATCATTTAGAAAGTGTAATTAATTCGGGATTCTTTTCCTGTTTTGTTGCAACCAGAATTGTAACGCCTCTTTCCCTATAAATAGGGGTTAAAACCATTGCAAGAGAACATTGAATAATACAATGTCACTCTACAGAATTTAAGAGATAGACAGTCGTGGACGTAGGCTTATTATTACTAAACCACGTAAAAGCTTTATGTTCCTCGTTTTATTCTCGATTCTTGTCTATGGTTTTTCTTGGTATTTGTGCTTTCTCATATTGATTGCAGGTATTGGGTATTGATTACCCGTCGACTATATTTCAACGTCGACAATAACTATTAGATATAAGCAACGAAGTATGTATTAATATATTTATAAATAGTATTAAGCATTTTCTGGTTCCAATTAATAGTAAGATTTTAATGTATTTAATAAATCTTGTAAGAAATAGATGATTAAGTCTTTCAATGGTTGAGTTTTGACATCATGACAAACAAAAATATAATGTAGACATTTGTAAGATTGTCTAGGCACAATAATTTTGATATAAATTACTAGACATATACAAATACAAAGCATATATAAAAAGGTAAATATATGGGTTTTGATGTGATTAATTAGAGAAGATAATATTGAAGTTAATGTTGTTGATCATATCATAATGTGCAATAATATTTGTAGACTTTGTAAAGATTGTGATAGAATATCAAACCATTGCATTGCACACAATCCAATGTAACAAAGGAGCCACATGTACATCTTTTCATAATTATTTTGTTTTCTTATTTAGTTTTACACGTATGTGATTTAGTTGAAGATTTAGTTGCACTAAATATTGTAAAAGTAATTACTACTACTAGGATCTAATTACATTAACACGAATATGAAAGTAGATTTATGGGTTTTGATGTAATTAATTAAAGGAGATAAATAGCAAAGTGAAATGTATGGTTGTTAATAAAATCCTAATGTACGTTAATGTTTGTAAAATATGTATAAATTAAATTTAATAGAATGTCAAACCACAGTACACAATCTGGTTATGGATCCATGCACGCGTCTTTTCCTTTTGGTTTTTTTTATTAATTAGTTCCATAAACAAATGATTATTTGAAGATTTCAATTTTAAGCTAGGTATTATAAATGTAACCACTACTACTAACAAAGCATAGTGTTAGAATTTATGAATCATAAATGATATTATAGTAAAAGAAGAAGTTAGAAATAATGCATTCTAAAAATCTACTTGTAAGTGCTATCATAAAATTTCTTTTAATTATGATTTGGTTTAGTTGTTATCTTATGAAACATAAATGAAATAGCAGAAGAGCAAGTTTAAAATAATGTATTCTATATACATATAAGTTTCTTATGATTGAGCACCCCTTTATATACCTTTGATGAAACTTTATGAAATTGTATATATTTTGTTTACAATTTTTTGTATGCATTGTAGGGAAATTAAAATACGCATTTGGAAAAAATTTCAAATTTTATTTGAATTTTTGAATTATTTTTCCGATTTATATATCCCTGCTTTTTTAATATGTTATCTTCAAAAATGTTGAAACAAATAATTAGTAGACCTGAGATTATTGGACATGATACAAATACAAAGCATATATTAAAAGGTAGATATACATGTTTTGATGCGATTGATTAGAGAAGATAATTTATATTGAAGTTAAAATTAAAGTTGTTGATCATATCATTGTAACAGTAAAAATCAACCTTACATGGGCCCAGTAAATATGCAAATTGAAGAAGCCCAAGATAACAGCCCAAACGACAAGCCCATCAGCGGTCCAGCCTAAGCACAAAACCCAAAAGCCCAAGAGTCTTGCAACGTCTGCCGGTTCATAACCATATTAATGAGAGTTGACTATCTTAAAAGAGAGGGAATCACAAGCAGTAACATATGTAGGCAAGGGATGGTGACCAGTTTAGAGATTCCTCCATTAAACGCTGCGGCGAATATCAAGGAAATGCATCCCTTGATCCTAGTTGAAATGACTCTCACCAACGTGTTAGCTCGCAGAATGTTAGCAGAGCTTGTAAGGACAGAAACAAGTGTTGGATCTATTGGATCAACCATAGCACTACTAAATCATAAAACACCAGTCAAAGTTCAAACTAAGTTGTTACAAAGTAGATGCATGAAAATGTACCATAAATTAGACATTCCTTAATTTTTGGTATGTCCAATGCACAATTATGACAAATTACAAATGAACTCTAAATTTTGTAATTGTAAGCTATAGTTGTAGTGTTTATCTAGGACTTGTTTACAATTAAAGATAAATTCATGCAAGGTAACAATAGTTTTATAGCAACCATCAAGTATCATAACAATCACTATTATGGACAGTGATTGTTGTTTGGGAAAATATCAAAAAACCATCTGACGTATAAAACAATCTCATTTTACCACCCATTATTTTATTTTTATCCGAAATCTCATAAACGTTAGAAAGTTAATAGAAAATGAGATAAAAGTTAAAAAAACATATTTAGTCTTGAATTTTTATTAAAAAATATGATAATCATAAAATAATATTTTAAAATAAAAATTATAAATTAATAAAACCGATCTCCACCATCCATCTATAAGATGGATAGTGGAGATCAAGACACCAAATTCAAAAATTAAAAAATGATAAAAATATAAAAATAAAAAGATTTAAAAATAAAAAATAATAATAAACTAACAAAAATTTGATCTACTAAATAATAGATTAAAAAATTAATATAAAAAAAAAGCGGAGTCCAAATTGGATCTCCACTAGCAAACATCATCCAATCTAGTTCGTCTATCTCTCTCTACCAATAAACACCATCATCAATCTCCCATAATCAGTTTATCCATTCCACAATACACAATCATCATCAATAGCAAACATCATCCCACAATCATCATCCATTAATAAATATCACTAATTTCTCTTCAAAAATTATAAAAAAAAAAAAAAAACCAGTAGTCTCTATCATTGGAGACCATCTTGGTCTCCAATGGTGGAGACCATCTAGTTCTTCATGATGGAGACTTGAATTAGGCCTCTGATGGTAGAGACCTAGATGGTCTTCATCATCGGAGACTCATCTGGGTCTCAGATGGTGGAGACCTCATCATTAGCTGATCTCTATTACCTATACTATATCTCCAAGGGTGGAGACCACATCGTTGGCTGATCTCTGTTACCTATACTATGCTACTACTATCAATCTTCGTCACTATTATCATAGACCAAAGATAAAGAAAGAGAGAGAAGGGAACCGACCATATAAAGAGAGAGAGGAGGAAGAAAGGGGAGATAGAAGGAGCAAAAGAGAGACAGAGCGTTGAGAGAAAAAAAAAATGAAAGGGTAGAGAGGGGGAGCAAAAGAGAGAGAGAGTGAAGGAAAAACTTGTTCTTCATATATATTTTTTTAAATAAAAATATCTAATTTCTTATGATTTTATATTTAATATTATTTATTTTATTTTTATATTTTAATTACTATTATTTTAATTAATTTTTCATTGCTTTTCCATTTTTACCCCTAGAGTCAAATGATCAACCATGTTAACCTAACGGAATCCATGATCGTTAGAGACATTATTATCTTTTCATATGCCTCTAGGGGTATTTTGAGTATTTGTATTAATATCAAGTAGTATTTTGCATAATGTGAAACAACGAGTGGCAAAATCTACATATTTTCATACATCAGAGGTCTTTTTGGGATTTTCACTTGTGGATTTCTTAACCAAAGAATTCATACAAACTAGTTCAAGATCACATTTACATTCATACCTTAAACTGAGACTATTTCCTGCGTTGGCACAACGTTTTAGCTGGCGAAATGTTAGCAGAGCTTGTAGGTACAGAAACAAGTGTCGGATCCAATTGATCAACCTTAACATTACCAAAACTTCAGTTAAAGTTCAAACTAAGTTGTTACAAAGTAGATATAGGAAAATACACCACCTATTATGCATGCCTTAATTGTCGATATGTCTAATGCATAATTATGGCAAATTAAAAATGAACTATATATTTTGTAATTGTAAGCTATAACTGCAATGTTTATCTAGGACTTGTTTACAATCGAAGATAAAGTCATGCAAGGTAATTGTTGAAAACTGTTGGCTAATTTCTAGGCGTGTACCAAGTTCACAAGACACACACACAAAAGAAACCCAAATAAGTATACACAATCCATAAGTGATACAATGATGAATAAAATATCGTTCCCATGAGGATTGGGCCAACTTGCTAAGTACTAAAATTATTTCAAAACTAACTTATTCAAACTAATGAAAATGAGAATTGAAGATGTCAAAATTAAAACTAAAATTGACAACTATAATAAAAATCTAAACTAATGGGTAGGAGCACTAGGATTACAACTTCATCCAACTAATCTATGTGGATCAACTAAGTTGAGTAATGCCTAATCTATCCATACGCCTCTTCTGATAGTCTAGTGGATTTAATGAAGCTCACCTTACCTACCACATTTTTATGTGGATCAACTAAGTCGAGTTCATTAATTGTAGATTACTCAATGATGATTGCACAAGCAACACAATTATATTTCCATCTCATGCTACTCATGTCACTTTAATTTACGTCAAGCACATATTCCTTTTCCAAGTTCAATATGGTTACTACATCTCTTAGTTAGTGATCAATTAATTTCGAAGCATTAAGCACAATTAAAGTAAAAGATCAAAATGAAGAAACACGCTTTAACAACATATATAAGGTTGAGCTACAAAGTTAGGTTACATTGCAACTATAGCCAAATAAATTAGTTCATAATTACAAGAGGAAAACTACCTATACAATGCATCGACAACAACATCTTAATAATAAATATAACAAGAGAGAGTGAGGAAATCTTATGAAGTTGGTGAGAAGTTCTCTTCTTTCCAAAAGTGACCTCCCCTTCCAAGTTGATGTTTCCTCTCTAACTCTTTTTCCTTGTTAAATGATGCAAAGATTGAGTAGATTTTTCTCCTCAAGCTTGAGAATGGTGAACCAATATTGTTGGAGCCTTAGGGGCTGATCACTTTTCCAAAAACTTCTTAAATTCGTGGTTCGATGCCCCTTTTAAAGTGTGTGAAAGCTAGGGCTTGTAATGGAGGGTGAAATGACAAAACAACCCTTGTTGGAGTGTGCCATGCCCCTAGGTGTGCTTGTTGGTGAGTAAGCATGGAGTTAAGCATGATTTAGATAGTGTGTGGAGCTCCTTAGCAAGCTTCTTGGTATGTAAGAGCATTGGTGTGCACACTTGGGTGATGGGCGCGCTTATTGGTGCATAGGTTGGCAAGTAAGCATGCCGATGTATGCATCAACTTTAACCCTTGCTCACTAAAATGATCATATCTTTCTCTAAAGATCTCTGGTTCATGAACCATCAATTGCTATGAAAACTAGATATCTATAGTTTTAATTTAATAGGTTATAGGTTGTAGCTTATATAACCCAAACCGATGACTCTATACAAGCTCTCACAAGTCAAACCATCATTCATGCTAAAAAATCCATGATTATGCCATTTTTTTCACAAGACCCAAACCCAACACATTTTTTACTTGATTTTACATCGAATCCTTTCTAATTAAGTGTACATGCCATTTGGAGATTTATTCCTTGAAAAGCTTTAAAAAAACACATAAAAAATACTCGAGAACAATGATAAAGGTATATATTTGGAGGCCTAAATCTTCGCTAAAAATACCTTTATCAAATACCCTCAAACCTAATCTTTGCTCGTCCTCGAGTAAAACAAAACTAAAACATAAAACAACGAAATGAAACATATTTATTCAACCACTTTTGTAGGTCATCATGATGATATGTACCGTATGGCACAAGCCAAGATGTCTCTAGTGGAGGAGTTGTGTCTCTTAAGGATTTTAAACTCTATGATACTCATAAACGAAATGAATTGTGTGAGGACAAAACAAGTGATATGATGTAGCTCAAATGAAACCTAAAGATTCAGGTCCACTAGTCCATAAAGTAATGGTCACAACATTAACTAAAGAACCATGCATATCATGTAAGAAGCCTGGACCAAAACTCAAGATATTATGGACCACCAATAACAATGCAATCAAAATGCCTAAAATGTAATTTGTCTTGACTCTAAAACTCACAAGGTTTCTTTGTTTGAAGCTCTTGGAACCTAGGCAAAAATACTCTCATAAACATATGCAATTTGGAAGTTGTGCATAAGAAAATTTTAAGATATTAATTGCATATGAATATAATATGTAATAAGATGCTCGCAAGTATGCAAAGGATCTCATGAATGGATATTAGATCTCAAGAACATATCATGCATTATTCATAATCACAAGTGAGTCTAACTCCTCTAAAGATCAACCTAGGCCTTTTTTTAGATTGTGACCAAGGGTGAATGGGTTAAAGAAAGAGAGGATAAGTAGCTTAACAAATAAACCAAGATCACAATAAGAGATTGAATGATATTTTCTTTAAGGCATGAGTCTCTTTTTTATTTCTTTTTCAAACTTCTAGGTTTATTTTTCTTTACTCTTCAAAACTATTTTCTCTTTGAAAATTTTTTTCTTTTGTTTTTTCTTTTCTTTCTTTCTCTTGCATTTTCTATGCTTGCTTGTTTGCTTTTGATTTTTTTTTCTTTGTTTTGACTCTAGCAAACACATCTCACATTCACCAACTTAATTTTCATACTTCCTTCCACTTTATTGCCTAACTTTGTCTTTAATGGATCTCAAGCTCTAAAAGATAAGATAATATTCATATCGGGCTTGGAGTGGAACATTGTAGGTTATGAACAAAAATTAGGCTTACTGTGTGTTTGGTTCCAAATTGGCTATTAGAGCACACATACAAGGGTAGGATGGTGTTTAGGTCATTTACTAGCTTTAAGCACATAATGCCTAATATCACATTTCAAAATTTGTCTAAGTCATGAACAAAGCAAACAATTCACATAACGGAAGACATGTAATCAATTTTCAATGCAAAGCCTAAATGAGATCAATTTATTCAATTTGAAACACAATAAGAGTATTTAAGATTCAAATAAAAACAACCCTCAAAATGAAACGTTATAGCTCAATGACTCACATGAGTAGTCTCTACTATTAATTATGACACCTCTTAGCAAGTCATCATCACCATCACATCTCAAGCCAAGTTGAGCAAACAAGTACAAACATACAAAGCTCCCTAAAGCAACATTTTGTTCACTACCCATGAATGTCATCGATAAAATCTTAAGTGTTTCATAAGAGCTACAACACATCAATATGTACAACCTACACAAAGTGCCTTTAAACTAGTCCTAATATTTTAAAAATATCGAATAATAATTACTCTAGCAATGTAAAATAAGATAAAAACTATATGTACAACCTAAACAAAACTTTAATCCTACAAGGAAAGAAAACATGAAACAACTTCAACAATCAAAACCCTCTAACCTACTTTTAACTATAAGCCATGAAAAACAAGAGAATGGTGTAAAACTCAAAACCTTATTCGCTGAAAAATTGTTTATTTTTTCGATGAATAGTATTTTTGTATGAATAACATCTCCATATGAATAGTATTTTTGGATAAATAGTGATTTTCGAGAACAAATCTTGAAATCATAATTTCTGGAATAGGGTTTTCGATTTTTGGATGAATAGTATTTTCGGATGGAAACTATCTACGTGAATAGTAATTTTTGGAAAGTGGACCTTATGAAACAAAAGTTTTGAAATTAGTATGAGAGTTGAAGAAAATTGAAACGGAACGAAAATAAGTTTATTCGATTAAGTTATAAGTGATATGAAAATTTACAGATGAAAACGTCTTTCCCATTGTTTATGGAGTATTGAGGTAATTTAAAGTATCCAGAGGCGTAAATCAAATTTTAGTATGATCTTCGGATAAACCGAATGTGATTTTAAAGCCTGTGAAAAGAAAATAATGAAAAGTAACTGGATCCGGATGTGCAATCGGATTTTCAGAAAATTTTCAAGAGATGTTGATTTAGTTATAATAAAATTTTTGGATGGATCGAAAATAAATTTCGAATCCAAAATTGGCATGGAGATCTATTACAAATTAGAATAAAATTTAGTGTCAAAGGAAATTTCCTAAAAAATGCATAGATATGTTAAGTTATAAAAAAATAAGTGCAAGGACATTTTGAAAATTAAAAAGTATGATTTAAATGCATGCATGAGTTGGCATGAAAAGCATGAAGGAGAGAAAGTGTGTGGCATGCATGTATGACATGTGGAAAGGTGAAAACATGCATGAGTGACATATGGACCAAGTGGAAGAAAAGAAACCATACATGAGTGACAAGTGTAAAGCAACTAGGGCAAAGTTAAGACATATGACATGATTAAATGAAGGATATATAAAGGAAATGCAAGAGAAGAGAGGGGTGTAACCGCTGTACAACTCTAACCCACAAAAGAAACACATTTTCTAAGAGAAAGAAGAGGCATTCGACCACACTTGAAAGAGAGAGTTGTGACCAAGAGCAAGAGAGATTTGAGTGTAGTAACTATTTTGATTATTTAAGAGCCATTTTGAGAGAAGTACAAGAGTGAGAGAAGTACAAGAGAAAGAAGAGACATTCGACCACACTTGAAAAAGAGAGAGTTGTGACCGAGAGCAAGAGAGATTTGAGTGCAATAATTATTTTGATTATTTAAGAGCCATTTCGAGAGAAGTACAAGAGTGAATCGAGAGAGAAACTCTTGCAAGAGAAGAAAAGGAGCTCAGCCAAGAAAGAAACTTTCTACCTAGAGGAAGAAGTAAAGTAAACTTGCTGTTCTTGTGGATTTTGAGTTAAATTTTATATGTTTTTAACACATGCAAGTCATTTGGATTGAAGAGGAGCTCACGGTCAAGAGTAACTAAGAAGGGCAGTAGCTTTGCATTTTGGTTTGGAGTGATGTTTAAGTAATTCCCAAGCCATTTGAGGTTGCATACGAGCTTAAGAGGGAGATTCACCCATTTGGAGTTAATTTAAAGAGGTAAGTACAAGATCTCATGATTTTTCTTATGTAAAAATGATGGATATTTGAATGATAAGTGGACTGGTGTGATAATTATGTTTTGGTTAAGATTTTGTGTTGGAATTTTAAAGGTTTAAGATCTAAAAATGATGAATGTGGTATTGCATGTAGTTTTGATATAAAAAAATTGAAGGAAAATCTATGATGAATAATTAGTGAGTCTTGACCAAAGACGGACATACTGGATTAAGTTATGTTTGATTGTTTTGTCATTGAAAATGATGCTATTTGAAGGTGTATGTGAATGTCAATAAGAAGAAAAATTGGTATATTTTGTATGTATATAGGTTCAACCAAGAGAAGAACTAATGGTCAAATTGAATTTAATTTATTTAGGCATATTCATGCATATTGATATGTTAGAAAATGAAAATGTGATGTTAAGGTTTTAAGCGAGTTTGAGGAATGCAAGCCCCCATGCATTGGTTATATATGTATTAAAATGTTCAACAATTATTCTAGATGAATTGTGGTATACGCCCTGCATTTATAATATACTTAGCCCTAGGTTGTGAGTTCAGGCTAGACTAAGGCGGCAACTCGCAAAGGGTGAGCTTGATGAGTTAGGTAGTGCTCACTGTTTAGGCCGGATTGGGCTAGGGCAGCAGCCCATAGGTCGAATAAGCTAGGGCAGTAGCTCGCAAAGGGCGAGCTGGACAGCAGCTCGCAACTTGAGTTCAATCCATTACAACTTGGAGTGAAGTGCTTTGCATGCTTGAATGTTAAAGATTTCCAAATGATATGCTTATGCGTGTAATTAAGATCATTCTAAATAGAAATCACGGTTGTATTTAAGTGTAGGTGAAGCGACGAGTTAGCAGAAGGAGCGGGAGAGTGGTTATTTGAATTGGAAAGCAAATTATGAGTGTAGATTTTACAAACCTTTTATGAATTATATTAATTGTTTATTTATAATGGAAATACCATGTTTTGCATTTAAGTTAATATTTTTTTACCGAGCAAGTTATTAGCATGTCACTGTTTTATTTTTAATGCATGAATAGTTTCTTGAATTTATTATTATAATATACTTATATTTATTGTAAAAGCAAAGCAAAGTAGACTGTATGAAAGAAATTCATGCATTGAAAAAGACATGCTAAGGAATTAAGAAAATTTTAGGCTTTTGTCTTATAAAGGAAAATTTAGGTTTGTATCTTAGCAAGAAAAGTTTAGGTTTTTGCCTTAATAAGTAAATATTTAGGTTTTTGCCTTCGAAAGAAAGAATTTCAGTTTTATACCATATATTAGAGAAAAGAATATTTACAAGCAAGATCAATATGCTTTTAAGCTGAGTTAATGACAGGACCCTTCCCAGACCTTATCTATGCTCTTGTCTGGAGGATCCTGCCGGGCACTTCAACGGACTTATCGAAACCGACTTGTCGGATCGAAGAAATCCGAGAAGCGAACCCTAACTTTCTTCAACCGGTTTACTCGTTTAAACTCAAAAATTCAGTTTTCTTTTAAACTAGTTGGGAGTGATATAATTTTTCTCGATTCTATTTCAAACTCATTTTATAAAATTTTCGACAGCATAACGGCTGCATTATTGATAAACCAAAATTTACCTGTCAAGAAACAACACTTCAACTATTTCTGTAAACCTCCCAACTTCTTTATTCTCAATCATGCATCATTCATCACAGTTTCATAAACATAAACAATTCATAAGATACACAAGTGCACCAAATGTATAAATGCAAGAATACTTATCACTTTTACAAGCCCTACAACATTCAAATTCAAATATACGCGATTAAATACATATACAAAATATATCCCAGCGTCTTGCGCGATTGCCCACCTATAGATATATATATATAAGCAAAAGTCGGTCTCGTCCGGCAGTGGCACGAAATGAAAACAAACAAGCTACAAAACGAACAACAAGTTAGTGCGATAACATCATAGGATATCATATCACACATACTAACATACAATTTATAAGTCTTAAAATTTTCTTTAAAACTCTCCATGTATACCCTTGACTCGTTCTAACCATCACGGACGATTTTAACTAACGCCAACGTGAAGCTTACTAATACATCTCAACCACTACGTTACGGAATTTACTGCATCGTACGTAGGGCGCTAAATCTTATCACTGAGCAACTACAATGCGGGATTTTCTGCATCGCAAATGTAGTGCTAAAACTCTAGGCAACTACGAGCGGAATTTACTGCATCGCTTCGTAGCGCTAACTGTTAATTAACCAACTACGTGCGGAATTTTCTGCATCGCAGCGTAGCGCTTATATTTTCTAGGAAACTAAGCAACTACGGACGGAATTTTCTGCGTCGTCTCGTAGTGCTAATTTCTCTATACTCTGAGCGACTATGGACGGAATTTTCTGCATCGTCACGTAGCGCTATACTTTTCTATAAACTGAGCGATTACGGACGGAATTCTCTGCGTCGTCACGTAACGCTAAATCTCATAGCTTTTTAGGCATACACATGGGTTTTTCTACTACTTTTCTAGTGCCAAAGCACAAAACTCTTTAGTTCAAAAACCTCTTAACACTTTTCTCATTTCATTCTTTTTAAAAGCAACTTAGTATTACTTTCTATTAACATATAGATTCCATAGGAATCTATACGCTTAACTTTGACCTTAACATTAACCATCATTTTCAATTTCATTTATTTCTTAGTTACAATGTTTATGATAAACAATCAAGAATTTCCAAAGAATTGGAAACAAGCATAAGTGGCGAACCACTTACCTCAAGGCCGCGTCAAGCGTCTCGACGAGGCTCCTGGACGCCGCTCATGCGCTCGTCACCTACACAACAAGTTCTCTTTATTACTATTAACAAAAAAACCTTCATTTCTCACTATACGCTAGAATTCCCAACTATGCTCAATTTTCTCTATATAGCTCTTAACTCGATTCTAACTCAACCGAGACTCTCAAATCCCGATTTTTGTGGAAAAGTTTTAGTTTTGGACCCCTAGGGATATCCCCACACAGTCCGTTTACTTGTCGGAGGCTTAAAACGAAAAATCACAATTTTAATTAAAATGGACAGCCCTTGACATAACAGATGGTAACCTGCTGCTCGGGGCTCCGTTTTCCTTCGTTCTTTTTCCTACGGCTCACTTACATCACATTCTAGTCATACGACAAATTTCATTGAGAAATATTATCGTTTGCTATGTCAAATCTAATGAAAACATCCGTTTTGGACACTTTCGGGTGCAATTTAATGCACGTTTTGCAAACTCTTGGTTTCGGGTTAGCGACGCTAGTTTTTCTTCCACCACTAAGCTTCATTTAACTAATAATGACTAACTAAACTCATTTCATGCCATAAAAATTACATTAAGCTAGCCGTTTCACTTCTCAGAGCTCTAACGACACTATTTTGTGCATAACTTGCACAATTTTTATCGGATTCGATCCGTTCCAAAACCTATGGTTTTCTATGGTTCCTAGGCATCATTTGAGGTGTAGAACACCCCCATATAGGTCAGTTTTGGTCAGGTCTTCTCTAGGTAAAAAATTCCACTCGGGATTGCAAAAATTGTCAAATTTGCTCTATTGATCTCTACATGCCTCTCTATGCTTTTCTATGCTTTTTCATGCCAAATTTTGAGTTCAAAACCATCTAAACTCAAGGCTATCTACTGCTCTTCAAGTCTTTAACACTCACATAAACATAACTTTGTCATCCAAAGCTCTCAAAATTCATTTAAACATTTTGTCAAATGGGTGGAGTGTGAGAAAAACTAATTCCCGATTTTGTTGTGAGCAAGGATATGGCAGCCCATATATATAGTTCTAATGCATCATTTACACACAAAAACTTATCATCTAAGGTTCTATATCAATCATTTAGGTTTTGACATCAATTTCAAGTGTCAAACATTCAACAAAATACAAAATTTCTGCACACAGAAAATTCAGCAGCTCAACTGAATGTTTCAACAACAAGAAGAAAGAAATAAGATGATATCTTACTTGCTTCTTGTTTAGAGGGTTTGGAGGGGCTTGAGAGAGGTCTTAGAGGGGCTGTTTGAAGCTTGTAAGGGCTGCTCCTTCACTCGTTTCTGCTGGTCGTCCAAGTTACTACAGTTCCTTCACGTTTCTACCTCTTTCACGCTTGTTTTGTTTCGGTTCTGCCTCCCCTTCACGACCAGCTCTATTCTGCTCTTGTTAGGCACGTCCAAGCTGCTGGTTGCTTCATCTTTTCATGTCTTCTCCCTCTCTTCTTTTGGCCTTTCACTCCTGCTCTTGATCTCTTCCTTGACTCTGCTCTGTTTCAAGTCTGGATGCTGCAGCAGCGCTGCTGTCTTTAGTTCACGACTTCTTCTATTTTCTCACGGCTGAAAGCTGCTGTTTGATGCATGAAAATCGCACGTCTTTCACGCGTGATCAGCTCTGGTTTGGTGTTGCACGGCTGCAGCTGTCTATTTCTCTTGGTTTCCAGCAGCTTCTTTCGGTTCCAGCAGTTTCTTCACACTCTCTCGACTGATGACTTGTGTGTTTGCTGAAAATTTTTCAGCCCAAGTGTTATATATATACTAATGGAACTCTTCTTAATCACATCCTTGCCCCAACTCTTTTTTAATTTCACTTAAACCTTTGATTTCTTTCTTGTCATGCACAGCTGCCCCTCTCCTTTGTTTTTAACTTTCCGGGCAGCTTTAATTCTTCTTTCTTTTTGTGTTTTTGTGCTGAAAATTTCAGCTGAGTGGTGTTTATATAATAAACAACTTTTACTAATTGCATCTTATCCCATTTCTTTTTAATTTTATTAAACTCTCATTTCCTTTCTTTAATTCTCATATTAGCCCCTCTATACTTGTTTTAAATTCTCATTTCATTAACATTTTCCTTCGATCGTCAAGCTTGAATTATAAAAAAAAAAACTAAGCTTATTTTATTAATTTTGACTCTCTCCTTTTAATCGAATTTTAATTCGATTATCATTAACTAACATCTTGGATTTCTGGACTTAGATTTTCATTGGGACGTTACTAAACTTTTTAATACGACGAATTTCATCGTATTCTAAATGAATAAATTCGGAGGCTATGAAATTAAATCAATTAAACGTAGAGAGTTATATATTATCTCTCTAACTGAATTTCTAACGTTGGGACTTTAGAAGTCGGAGCTAGGAGTTTACAGTTAAAGTGAAAAGCAAGAAAAGTTTTAAGCATATTAAAGGGACTTAAATGCCTTGGGTTTACCTTAATCCCTAGTTATATCCGACTGTAGTACCGTGTGCAGTGTTCCAAAACTCGCTACTCGCTACTCGACCGGCGAGGTAGCGAGCAGCGAGTACTCGGCAACTTGGCGAGTACTCGGTTTGACCATCGGTCAACGGTCAATCCGTTGACCTATGGTCAAACCCGGTCAAATCTATAAAAAATAAAATTTAAAATTTTTTTGTATAATTAAAATATAATCACATGACCACAAAAACCCTTAAAATTTATCTTATGCAACCTCCAAAGCCATTTTAATATAATTACATAATTACAACCTTAAAAAAAAAAATTTTTTTAAAAATCCGAGACCGAGTTGGGCCGAGTCAACCCAAGTCGATCTGAGTATTATGCCAAAACAACGTCGTTTTGGCAAAAGAAATTAAAAAAAAAAAAAAAACCGAGTTGGACAGAGGCCGAGTCGGGCCGAGTCGACCCGAGTTGGGCCGAGTTGACCCGAGTTGAGCCGAGTTTCTACAGGAATCGAGTTGAACCCCCCGATCTGGGGGTTCTCGGCTCGGAACTCGGCCGAGCGGCGAGTTCTCGGCGAGAACTCGGCCGAGTTTTTAAACCATGACCGTGTGCATGTAAGGTAGTTTGGTTGGGAAAGTCACTAACTTAGGGGGATTTGAGTCAATGTGTCATCCACTGCACACATATGGTAGTGTAGATCAGTTTAGTGTCGAGGGGTATTGCGATCCCTGAGGTCCTGCATTAGCGATTACATAGGTAACATTCCCTAGTCCAAGTTCCGTGAGGTGTAAACGTATATCACATGAGAACGAGTTTTCCTGGGTTATATTGTGAGGCAAGTTTCAGTAAGAGAACAACGTCATTAGACATGAGAGTCAGAAAAAAAGAAAGTTTTACAGTTTATAAAAATTATTAGCAATTTCAAACAAAAGTACTTTTATTTTATATGCTCGATTTATATTTTTATCAATTTAAAATAAATTATTAGTATTTCCAAACTATTTTGGGAGATGTATATATTTTTTAAAAAGCGAGTTTCAAAACCTAAAAGTTACCCACTCACTAAGTTAATACTTACCACTTTTTTTTTCATGTTTTATAAAAACCCTCCT
Organism: Litchi chinensis; assembly: GCA_019925255.1. NCBI lineage: Eukaryota > Viridiplantae > Streptophyta > Magnoliopsida > Sapindales > Sapindaceae > Litchi > Litchi chinensis. The sequence goes on along the minus strand of CM034465.1, from coordinate 16,746,357 downwards.
CAGGTGTAGTTGCGAACTAGAGATTAGAGGGAGCTTTGTAGGGCATATAAGAGGGTTAAGGACGCGAAGCTACTGCACTAGTTTGTTTGCTTTTAATTTATCATGTACTTACATGACTTTGAGACATTATGCATAACTTTACATGTTTTGTAATAATTTGATAATACATATTTTATGCTTTTGCATTGTGTTGAGAACTAAATGTGCACCTTGTTTTATTCAAGTTCAATGGATTTTCAAATGATCTTTTGATATGAAATTGCATTGCAGTTTATTGTGAATTGAATAAGGGCCTGAGGCCAAAAGTTGAGATTGAATGATTTTAGAAGTGCACAGGTTTTCATATCTCGTTTCTACATGTTGGAAATTTTAAAAAAACAGTCGTCATGTTGTTGGAATTTCATAAACCATGTTTTGCAAATGTGTATTTTAAAAATACACCTATTTCTTTTTCGTAAAAATTTCTAAGGGTTTAAGAAAGGTTTCAACTAAAGTAAGAGACTTACCTTCACAGGAACTTTTCAGTTTGTGTAAATCTCAACTGGAAGACCACTATGGGGTTGTCGAACGGGCTGCCTAGTAGTATAAGGAAGAAAGGCCCGTCAAATGGTTAAGAAACTTCCTTAGTAGATCGAGGCTTAATGACTTTGAAATCTTGAACATTCCTTTTTCTTCATTCGGATACTCTTATAGAGCACAAACAAAGCAAAACGATCACAAAACAAAACTAACAACCATAAAAGTAACACACATTAAAATAAAATAAACTAAGTTAAAGCTAAGAAAACTTTAGGTTGCCTCCCAAAAAGCGATATTTTATAGTCCTAGCTCGACTTCTACCCCACTTTATCAACCTAATTTCCAACGGTAGGTCTTTATATAAAGGAATGGTCTTTTTCGTCTATGTTTAAATTCATTCCAAGAAATTGCATCTCGGGCTTTGAAGATGTGCTCTTGTTAGCATGATGATGGATGAATGTCTAAAACCACTTAATTATCATGCTCGACATTAATCTCACAATAAGCCTCCCCTATTTGTGGCGTTTCCATGACCTTGAGTACTTTGAAAATCATCTATTCATCTTAAACCCTCATTGTAAATTCACTATGTTGCTCAATCAACTCATCCTTAACTAATTCTCTCTTTCGTTTGAGAATCCTATCACCAACTGTCATGTAACAGAGATCAATTCAAATACATCAAAATCGAATTTCTTTGAAATGTTCAACTATGAAGCAACTGGTGTATTCTCAGTTTGATGTGGCTTCTCAGGTTTTTCTTCTTGACTCATGGTTTCTCAATTTCATCCTTTTCATCTTTGACCAACCCATCGTTAATAAAAGGTTTCCATGTAGAGAAAATCTCTTCTTCGCTCATTTTCAACCATTCAGCACTGTTCAAAGTATTTTCATGACATTGCTCCTCCTCTTTGCTCTCAGAGTTGCTTTCCTATCACTATAAAATGCTTCTTATTGATCATCATTGAGTGTGCTAGCAATTTGAACCAGTTGAACTTGTATAGCTTGCTAGCGTTGCATTGGTGCTAGTTGTTCCTACATTAAATCTTGTTGTTCGGTATTAAAGCGTCAATCTGAGACAAGTAGTGCATCAATATCTCTTCAAGTGATGGCTTTGTCTTTTATCAGGGAATATAAGGCTATTGATATTAGTCTTGAAAGTGCAGTGGAAATGATGAATACATGTATGAAGCCTAAGCTAGATCTTCGCCTCATACCAAACTTGATTGACCATTCCACCCACTCTCATCGTATCCCATAAATGGGTCTTGGAAGGCATTCACCTCACTTCCACCAGTAGTTCCTATAATTCATTCCTCCAAAAGTAAAAAATAAAAATTCAAAAACAAAATTAAAAGGAAATAAATAAACAAAAATTGTTTGAATTAGTGAAAGTCTTGATTAGTATTAATATCAACAAAAATTGGCACTCAATCCCCAATAATGGCACCAAAAACTTGTTGGCTAATTTCTAGGCGCATGTTGAGTTCATAAAACACACAAACAAGAAACCCATGTGAGTATATATCGTCTACAAGTAATACAATGATCAATAAGATATCGTTCCCACGATGATTGGGCCAACTTGCTAAGTACTAAAATTATTTCAAAATTAACCTATTCAAACTAATGAAAATGAGAATTGAAGATGTTAAAGCTAAAACTAAAATCGACAACAAGTAATAAAGATCTAAACTAATGGGTTGAGGCTCTAGGATTACAACTTCACCCAACTAATTTACTCAACATAATCTTCCATCGTTTGTGCTCTATCTCTAACTAATCCTCAATTGAGTACTGCCTAATCTATCTACACGCCTCTTCCAATAGTCTAGTGGACATGCTCAAGCTCACCTAACCCACTATATTCCTATATGGATCAACTAAGTCAAGTTCAATAACCTAGATTACTCAATGATGATTACACAAGCAATACAAGTATATTTCTATCTCATGTGACTCATGTCACTTTAATTTGGATCTAAACATATGTATTCCTTTTCCAAATTCAATATAGTTATTACATCTCCTAGTTAGTGATCAATTAATTTCATAACATTAAACACAATTAAAGTAAATGATCAAAATGAAGAAACAAGATTTAACAACATATATAAGGTTGAGCTACAAAGTTGGGTTACAATGCAACCCCAGACAAATAAATTAGTTCATAATTACAAGTGGAAAACCACATATACAATGCATCAACAACATCTTAATAATAAATATAACAAGAGAGATGAGGAAATCATATGGAGTTAGTGAGAAGCTCTCTTCTTTCCAAAAGTGGCCTTCCATTCTCTCACAAGTTGATGTTTCCTCTCTAACTCCTTTTCCTTGTTGAATGATGCAAAGATTGATTAGATTTTGCTTCTCAAGCTTGTTTATAGCCCTAGAGGCGGCTTCCCCTTCCAAAAACTTCTTAAATTTGTGGTTCAATGCCTTTTTTTAAGTGTGTGAAAGCTATGGCTTGGAATGAAGGGTGGAATGATAAAACAACCCTCATTGAAGTGTGCCACACCTCTTGGTACACTTGTTGGTGAGTAAGCATGAAGCTAGGCACGATTTAGACAGTGTATTACACTCTTTGGCACGCTTCTTGGTGTGTAAACGCGCTTGGGTGATGGGCACGTTTGTTGGCGCGCAGGTTAGTGACTAAACACACTGGTGTGTATGCTATTGCTCACTAAAATGGTCATATCTTTCTCTACGAATCTCCGATTCATGAACCGTCAGTTGTATGAAAACTAGACATCTATAGCTTTAATTTGATAAATTGTAGCTCACACAACTCAAACCAATGACTCCACATGAGCTCTCATAAGTGAAACCATCTTTCATGCCCAAAAATTCATGATTATGCCACCTTTTTCATAAGACCCAAACCCAACATTTTTTCTACTTAATTTCACATCGAATTATTTCTAATTAAGCATACACACCATTTATAGATTTATTCCCTGAAAACCACTAAAAAAAAAAACACATAAAAAATATTCTCGGGAATAATGACAAAGATATAGATTTGCAGACTAAATCTTCATTAAAAATACCCTTATCAAAGACCTAGCTATAAATCTAACAAACTTTAATTACCCTGACTCATATCACACAATAAGATAGATAATGAACTAATCACCCCACAGAATTAGGTAGATTAATTCTCTAAGATTAGATTATAGAATTGACGTTACCCTAGCCCAAACAATTCCAAGCAAGAATATTTAAAAGAGCAAAAAGAAATCTGGAATCAGATTATAGAATTGACCCAACTCTAGCCTAAGCAATCTCATATAAGAATACCTGGAAAATTCGAAAGAAAATCACAAGATAATTGCTTTGCAAAGTTGTAAAATTTTTATTAATTTCTTTAAAGCCAAAAGATTAATTACAACCCTAAACTAATCTTTTATTTACAGCTAACTAATCTAACTTTTCTAAAAAACTTTACTTCTTTAGGAAATAAAATCATAATTATCAGAAACAAATGATATAGCTAATCCTAATTTAAACAAAATGGTATCGTAAATTAAGTGACAAATTAAATAAAATAACTAATTCCATATTAAATAAAACAACTAATTCAACCAAAGACAACTAGCCCACGACCCACCGCCTTCCTCATGACTTGCCTTTTTCCTCTAGATCCTTCAAAGCTCTCATCAGTAACACTAGTATTAAAGAAACCATCAAGTATCACAATAATCAATATTGTGGATCTATTGATTAAAGAATTCATGGAAACTAGTTCAAAATCAAATTCATATTCGCACTTGAAATTGAGATTGCTTGTTGCATTGGCGCAACATGTTAGATTGTTAAACATTAGTAGAGCTTGTAGGCACAAAAACAAGTTTTGGATCCAATGGATCAATTTTAGGATCACTAGTAGGCACAGAAACAAGCGTTGGATCCAATGGATTAACCTTAGCATCACTTGTAGGCACAAAATGAACATTATCAACAGGAGTGTTTGATGGATCAAGTCTAATATTGTTGAGCTCTAATTCATCTTTATCTTGTACAAGAACAAACTAATTTAAAGGAGTATTTGAGGACGAATGTAATATTATTTATTTTTTATAATTTTAAATTTTAAAAGAATATAAAAAAATATATAAAAGATGAAATTACCCCTAAATCAAATTAGTTTGACTAACCTTAATAGAATTTGACTAACAAACAGGGGTTTTATGTAATAAAAAGGTAAATGTATTTTCACGTTTATTTAGACATACCTCAAGGGGGTGTTGTGGACTTAAACCCAAAATATTACCTTTGACTAAGCAATTATTATAGCATAGCTTTAAAAGTATTAATCCCACAAAGAAGTTAAATAACAAGAAAATTTCAAAACAAGAAAATTTTATAGAAAAATAATGAAGACAAATTAAGGGAAGAATTACTTGAGAATTTAAAATAGAGAATGAATGGAACAAATTAAAAATAATAATAATAACAACCAATAGAGAGATTACCAAAGCTTTGTGGGTCATTTAATTGTTTATTTTAGTATTACCATATTTGATTCCTAATTACTACTCAATTGTCTATTCCACTTTTCAAACAAACAATTAGAAAATATGGATTTGAAGTCAGGTGATATTTACAAAATCTCTTTCCAATTAAAAACAAAATCAGATCTATTTTATAAGTTATTTAAAAACGATAACATATCAAGTTAACAATATTATAGTCGAAAATCAATTTAAAAATATATCAAATCAGATCCTATAATTCAAATATAAATCACATAAAGAAAACTTGATTGAAATTATATGAAATTGTAAAATAGAATTTTTGAAATTAAAACTTTAAAAAGAGTTTAAACATAAACATTAAAGAATTTGAAAGAAATCAAAGTAGAAAAACAATAATTTTACTAAGATCACCTGTCAACCCCAATCCCATTTAACCTAGTTTACTCATTATTTCGCAAATTCCAAAATGAAAGTGCGAATATAAAATAGCAAGACTCTCTCTCTCTCTCTCTCTCTCAACCGTAGCTGAACTTTGTATCTCTCTGAACTGGTTGCTTTGCTCTCTGCCTGACACCCTATTTATAGAGGCAAAAAGCTTCTCCAGATAACTTCACAGATAGAGATAGACTTTCAAAAATCAAATCAAATTTAATCTAAAACTTTAAATAATCAAAGTCAGATCTAAGTCTCCTTCATAGCTATCATGAAGCTGTACACAATACAGAGCCGATCCATCACCACCAACGCTCGGCCGCTTCTCAAATTTGAAAATCAAATTTTATCGTGCAACCAACTCAAAAACAATCACTTGTCAAATTTTGAAAACATTATCCGGCACCCACCTCTTATCTCTGGATGTTTTGTTGAAATCCGCCACTCCAAAACACTGTGATCAGAGAATGGAAAACAACAAGCGGTTGATCCACCATCACCAGTATTGCCATCTCAACCAAACAAGTTTCACAAGTTGCATTGCAAAAAAAAAAACTTGACGCTACGGCGGATTCAAGTTGGAGAAGAATAACTGTTGCAGCGGCGGCAGTGATGAAAGAGAGAATTGCAGCAGCAGTGGCCATGAAAATGAGAGAATGAAAGCTTCAAGTCCGGCGGCGAATGATGAAGAACAAGAGAAGCGAATCGGTCGGCCACGGAGATTGGGCGATTGCAGCAGGTTCGGTGGCGGCTGATGAAGAACAGAGCATGTCCGGTCGGCCATGGAGATGAAGAAGATGATTGCAGCCGACCATGAAAATTGCAGCGGTGGTTTGATGAAGAAATGTTACAAGTGGGCTCAAACATGCAGATGATTTGTTGGTGGGAGTGTACGGGCCATGACGCTTGGGCCTGGTGCATGATATGGGCTGGAGAATTTTGGATCTGACTTGTTTGTCTTTAGAGCGGCCATATTTCCACCCCTTAAAAACCGTATGTTCACCCCTTTTCTGTATTTACACACCTTTAAGATTTTTAAAAATTTATAATTTATAATTATATCCTATGAATTACGAATTATGTTGGAATATTACGAATTATGTCTGGTCCCCGTTCCTTGCCGTTCCTCCTCGTCGTTCATTGCCATAGTTTAAAATATCTGTGATTTCCGTGATATTTCCGTTGATATTCCCGTAAATCAAGGGTACCGATATCGATAAGGGGTGTAATCTCCTATCTGTCAAAATATCCTAGAAATATCCGGAAATATCCGTGATATTTCCTTAAAATATCCTTTCCGTGAGCATGTAGTATAAATTTTACAAAATATCACGGAAATATCCGTAGAATATCCATGAAATATCCTGAAAATATCGGTTAAATTTCCATAAAATAAAAATGAAATTTAAGCTTTTCAAATAAGAATTTGTTAAGCTTTTATCAAATAAATAAAATAAGTTTTCAACCCACGTGAGGAATCTCATTTTCATCAGGAATCTCATTATTATATTTCAATGATATCAGTATTGTATAAATCTAGATGCTAGCTATTCATGGACAGATGGTGGGGAGAAATCATGAAGCTTATTCATGACATGTTCGTGATTATATTCAAAACCATTCAAATTATATGTCATGGTATCAGTATTGTATAAATCTAGATGCTAGCTATACCATGTATGAACCACCTAGGACTTCATTTTGGTATTAAAATTTACATGATTTGTGTGATGCAAATTAATTGAAAAGTTTTAATGGAAGCTTTTTATATTTTCATATATCTGCTCTATATATTATATCCATATTTATACATTTTAGTTGTTATTTCTTAGATAAAATATGGTTTTTTTTTTAAATATAATATGATTTTTGGTTGTAAAAATGATTATTTTAACATTACTAAAAGTTTCATTAAAAAATATTATATTTTAAACTAAATTTCCATACTTTCCGTAAATTTTACGTAAATTTCCGTCGATATCTCCAATTTCCGTCGACATTTCCACCGAATCGTAGTACCGATATTTCCGTCGATATCGATATTTTCAACAATGTTCATTGCTAGGGTATGATACCCCAATTCCGATCAACCACGATGCCCTTGCTTCTCTTCCTCCATCATTGATTCACCTAGGTACTAGGTGCCAGGCTGCCAGCCATTTGACACTTAACACCTTTTATACCATTGATATATATATATATATATATATATATATTACTTTGATTTTGACTTTTTAAATATTAATTATGTAATTTGTTTTCTCAATTTATTAATTTTTAATATATATATATCCATTTATTGGTTTTTTGTTTCTCAGTTGCATATGGCATACAATTTATGGTCAAATAGTGTTACCGACTTTAAGATATGTATTAGATATCATTTAAAAATAAATAAATAAATAAATTGCACAACACCTTCCTAAGAATTGCCTAAAAATAAGTAAAAATATATTTACTATTTTATTACACCAAACCTTCACACAGTTAATTGACTTCCGTCAACTTTAACAGTTGATTAAAAATTTTCTTCCTTAAGGCTTGTAGAGAACTCCCTTCCTTCCCTTGTGGTTTAGCCCTTCATGCTGTCGTTTCTACTACTGGCTTTGACTTGAATGTCCTTGTTTACAAAGTTGTCATTTTCATGTATGGACGATATGGTGCATCGGACTATGCATGTCAAATGTTCGATGAAATGTTTCAGAAAGGGATGTGTGATGTTGTTTCTTGGAACTCTATTATGGCTATTTATATGCAGAGGGGGTTTTGTTGAAAGAGGGTTAGTGTTGTTCGATAGAATGATGGATGATTTTAGAATTCGTGTGGGTGCTGTTAATCTTGTCAGCATGCTTTTTGCGTGTGCATGTTTGGTTATGTGGTGGAGGGGGCAGTAGGCGCATGGTTGTGCATGGCAAAGTGGTTTGGACTAGTTTCTGTGCATTTTTGGTTCGTCGATTTCGATCTGGTTTCCACGACAAACCCAAATGAAGAACATTTCTTTAGCTGGGTCGACCCAAATCATATATGGGCTTCAAAGGGTTTCATCTGGATTTTGAAACTAGATTTCAAAGATGAATGATCGGGTTTTTTTTTTTTTCTAATTTATGATTTTTCTTTCTTGAGATTATTGTTGTTATTATTATTATTATTATTATTATTATTATTATTATTGAAAGAAGATTATGTTGATTTTGAAGATATATGGGTTCGGATCTTCATTTTAAAAAAAAAAAATTATCTTCATTTTTTTTTTATTTTTTAATTTATTTTTCATAGTTTTAATTTATTTTTTATATTTTTAATTTTTAATTACTTTTTAATGTTTTTAATTTTTAATTTATTTTTCATATTTAGAAACAAATTAGAAAAAATCAACACCGTCCATCTTTCTAATGGATGGTGAAGATATGCTTTTCATTTTTAATTTTTAATTTATCTTCAATTTTATTTAATTTTTAATTTTTAATTATTTCTTATTTTATTCATGAATAAAATGTTCGTTTGACTAAAATTTCTGGTTAACTATTAAAATTTCTGGATAATAAAGAAGAGATCGGCTGTTATGAGACTTTGGGAGATTGGACAAAATGTGGTTGTGAAGGGATATTAAATCAAACAACAGAAACAAAAGAAGGAATTCAATTTGCCTAATTTTGAACTTACTATTTGCCACTAACCCTCAAATTTTAATATAAAACTTACATGAGATGATCCATCTAAATGAAGAATAACAAACAACAAATGACATCTTTACGAAAGATCATTGATAAGAGAGTTGTTGAAACCAATCTTGTTTCAATAGATACTCAAGCTAACTTAAATGCTAGCAAAAATCAAGATAAGGTATCTAGATGTCATGATAAGGTATCAATAAGTTATACAATCATGGTTGATTCTTAACCCAGTTATAGATATATTATGAAAAATCCAACGTGATGACTTTCACCATAACTTGTTCGGTAATGTTCTAATACAATCAAAACATATTTTGCAATCTTTAATATATATATATATATATATATATATTTTGCAAGCTTAGATACAGTACATACAAACTACTTTCATATTTGTTCAATTTGAAACGATCAGATGTCAATTGGTAATACTCTGTATCCCTTTCTTCTTATGGAAACTTTCCTACAACCACAGAATTGAAGTCTTCCAACTTATAAACAGATTCAAATTCAAGATATTAGTGGCAAATTATTCCCTTTTGTCATATATTTCCCTCCCAATTTGCTTCATAAGATAATACAAGCTTTTGGACCTTCATCTAATGGTACTAGAACTTACAAGCAAATACAGACATTGGCCGTTTTACTGATCCAACTGAGATTAGTTCAGCGTAAAATTGCTTCCTCAGTTTATTAACGAAGTGCTTTAACTGATATTAGTATAGCGTAAAATTTCTTACTCAGTTTGTCAATGAAGTATCCTGGATTAACCTCTTCCGTGGCCATCACTGTCAGTGTTTGCTCCTTCATGTCTATTTCAGCCCACTCTGTCTCTGTTGAATTAAACCCCCAAAACAAAGATTAAATTGATAAATGATTCCCTGTGTCCTTCATTTTTACAGTAGGCAAAGGAATTGACAGCAAGAAAGAACTAAAATTTATATTTAATACCTAAAATTCTACCAAGAGCTTCCTTGGCTTTCTTCTTGGTTTTGTTATCGTGTAGTTCCACTTTGAACACTAATTCCTGAGATAAGAAAAGACGACATTAGATTCATTAAGATCTTTATCAAAATCATATCATATAAAAATAACAAATAATTAATTAAACTCCAACACTAAATCATAAAACTCTAGTCAAAGTTCAAATTAAATCGTTATAAAGCAGATGTAGAAAAACGTACCATATATTATGCATTCCTTAATTTCTGGTATGTACAATGCACAATTATAGCAAATAACAAATCAACTCTATATTTTGTGTTTGTAAGCTATAGCTGTAGTGTTTATCTAGGACTTGCTTATAATTTAAGATAAAGTCATGCAAGCTGGTAACACTAGTTTTAGAGCAACCATCGGGTATCACAACAATCACTATTGTGGACACTAATTGTGGATTTCTTGACTAAATAATTTATACAAACTAATTCAAAATCAAATTTACGTTCATACCAGAGACTGAGGCTGCTTGTATTGTCGATCATTAGCAGAGCATGTAAAGTTTATAAACGGAAGTGTTCTAACTGCGACTGGGTCAAATAGCTTCCTCAGTTCATCAATGAAGTTTCCTCCAGCGGTCACCCGTGTAAGTTTTTGCTCCTTCATGTATATTTTAGCCCACAATATCTCTGTTGAATTAAACCCCCAAAACAAAGATTAAATTGATAAATGATTCCCTTTTTCCTTCATTTTCCCAGTAGGCAAAGGAATTGACAGCAAGAAAGCACTAAAAATTATATTTAATACCTGAAATTGTAGCAAGAGCTTTGTCGGCTTCCTTCTTGGCTTTGTCATCGCGTAGTTTCACTTTGAACTCAAACATCTATGATAAGAAAAGACAACATTAGATTCATTAAGATCTTTATCAAAATCATATCATATAAAAGTGACAAATAATTAGATTCCAATACCAAATCATAAAACTCCAATCAAAGTTCGAATTAAATCGTTACAAAGCAGATATAAGAAAACGTACCATGTATCATGCATTCCTTAATTTTTGGTATGTACAATGCACAATTATAGCTAATTACAAATCAACCCTATATTTTGTAATCGTAAGCTATAGCTGCAGTGTTTATCTAGGACTTGCTTATAATTTAAGATAATGTCATGCAAGCTGGTAACGCTAGTTTTAAAGCAACCATCAGATATCACAACAATCCCTATTGTGGACACTAATTGTGGATTTCTTGACTAAATAATTCATACAAACTAGTTAAAATTCAAATTTACGTTCATACTTGAAACTGAGGCTGCTTGTGTCGTCGGCGTAACTTGTTAGCTTGTGAAACGTTAGCAGAGCTTGTCGGCTCGGAACCAACCGTCGGAACCACTGGTTCAACCTCATGCGTTGTATTGTTAACTGTAGGCTCAGAATCATGCGTTGGATTTGCTAGTTCAACCTAAGCACCACTTGCAGGCTCGGAACCAACCGTTGAATTCACTGATTCAACCTCAGCACCACTTGCAGGCGCGGAACCAACCGTTGGAACCACTGGTTCAACCTCATGCGTTGTATTGTTAACTCTAGGCTCAGAACCATGCGTTGGATTTGCTAGTTCAAAATTCCTAACTGTGGTATCTAGTTGACCAGTTTCTATATCTTTTGTACCTTCTACAATATTTTTGCTTTTTGAAGTAAAGACAACAGAAATTGTAGCATTAACTAGTGGAAACACTGATGCACTATAATGAGTTTTGACACCAGATAGTGTCTTAATTAAGCAATGACCTGAAATAATCAACTGGAGAACAGAGAAGACGATCTCCACAGCAATAAGTTGCTGAGCTTTTGATTCGATCGGTAATGTTTTGATAAAATAAACATGTAAGGTTGTTATAAGAATCAAAGCTGATAGGAGAAATGAAGCCAAAAGGTAATCCCATTGATTTCCTCCCGTTAGATCCAGTATAAACAACACTACCTCCAATGCAAGCAATAGCAACGCATATCCGAAGTCCTCGTTCCAATTACCCTGTCATATAGGAATTATTTCAAAAGTAAGCACCACTGCAATATTATATGAAAATATTATCGAGCTCTTGTTTTCAAAATCATGAGACAGGTAGTTAAACAAGATAGAAAAAATAATGGGGTCATACTAAATCATTCAAGGAAGTCATGAATATAGTAGACAAATTTTCAAAAACTTGAGCAGATAAAAGTAACGATATTACCTCGCGAAGCAATGAGCAGATTCGAGGTACCAATAAGCAGTATTTACCCTTCAAGATAGCACCATTCATTGTCAAAAAGACAAATTTTCAAAAACATGAGCAGATAAAAATAACGATATTACTTCGCAAAGCAATGAGTAGATTGGAGGTACGAATAAGCAAAATATACGCAGCAAGATAACATTCGTCATCGTCTGTCGACGTTGGAATTCAGTCGACGAGTAATCAATGCCCAATACATGCAATCAATGTGAGAAAGCACAAATACCAAGGAAAGACAAAGACAGAAACAGATGATCAAACGAGGAACACGAAGATTTTACGTGGTTCGGCAATAATTGGCCTACGTCCACGACTGTCTGTCTCTTTAATTCTGCAGAGTGACAGTATATTATTGAATATTGTCCGTCCCTGTTACAATGATCTTAATCCCTATTTATAGGGAAAGAGGTGTTACAATTCTGGTTGTAGCAAATCAGGAAGAGAATCCTGAATTAATTAAATTCCCTAAACAATTGGGAAAAATAAGGAAAAGAATTATGAATTAATTATACTTCCTAATATATTTAGATAATATCAGGAAATTACTATAATTATCTCAAGATAATGTTGATCTGATTTTGAATTTGAATTGATCTCCATATCTGATGAGGAAATCATGGTTTGACTGGGCAATTGCCATATTCGGAGAGAGAATCATGGTTGAACTTGGTAACTGCCTGTTCTGGAAGATATTGTACTTATTACGCGTCTGAGCGAGCTGATGTGTCATGGTGGTCTCGAGCTCGAGCTCACTGAGAGATAAGCTGCGCAAGCGACGAGCTGCGACCTGGCTGTGTTTATAGGTCTGTTGATGCCAGCTGGATGATCCTTTAAGCAAACTGAAGAACTTGCTGGGCTTCAAAGTCAATACTGAGCCTCATCTGATGGGCTTTGACTGGGTTAACCCTTTTGGGCCTTCTTATCAGGTCTTGGATGGGCCTAAATTGGACTTTTACCAGCCCAATTAATGAATCCGAAAAATACATATAACATTAGCCCCCCAGCTCTCAGTTTGCTTCAGCGAGCTGGGAGCTTGAATTTGCTGGTAAAAGTTGACTTCCTTGGCACGCTTACCCTCATAACTGCCTCTGTGCACTTTCAAATTCCACCTTTTCAGTTTTGACACGTGGCGATCATGCAGATGGTAACTGAAGAGACGCCTGCACGTCCTTTACACGCGTATTTAATGCGCACGTCTTTCAACTGACGGCTGCATGATTTCCAAAGCCACGTTTCGCGTTGCACCGTTAAATTTATGACGGTTACTCTTTTCCAAGATCTGACGGTTGGGGTTCACGCTCGTTTGTCTATATAAACTGATGGAGACTCTTTTCATTTTCTTCTTTCATCTGCCATTTCCATCGAAGCAAACAAGTGTTCAAACTTTCAAGCACTCAGGACCTACTACCCTTTCACGAAATCAACGTCCTTACTCGTTGTCTCTTCAATCTCATCAACGATTCAAGGTAAGACAAAACTTTCTGCTTTAGGTTTATTTTGTTTCACCACCATTGTTGTACCTTCATTATTCTAAGTTTTGAGTTTATTAGTCATGGCATTTCTTCTTCTGACTCAATCTGGTTTTTTAATTTGTTCAGATGTCTTCAAGTGGAACTCGCAAGGGAATGATTCCAAGCAATGAAGCTCGTAAGCATGATAAAGCCCGAGCTCACCCTATTCAGGGAAGAGAGGCTCGTGATGCGCTCGCTCGTCATCCCACATCGTTGAAACGTCCTGAGGTGGAAGGACTTGTCAAGCAATTCCATATTCCTTTTGGTTGCCGCATTCTGCTACCTGATTCAAGCAATCATGCGTGTTATCCGCCCAGGGGATTCATCGCTGTCAGCACTCAGCACTTTGAGCAGGGGTTGCGGTTCCCCATTCCACCGTACTTGATCGCATTTCTTAACAAGGTCAAGCTCGCGCCATTTCAGCTAACTCCAAACTCATATGCGCAGCTGACCTCGCTGGCCATGGTCTTTCTTAGAAACGGCCTTCGCCCCCCTACACCAAAAATTATACAGCAGTTCTATTCCTTCAAGGCTCTGAGTACAGCAGAAGGAGAGAAACCAGATGACATCTACTACCTTACAGCCCGTCAGTCGCAATATAAAGATCTCTTGCCCAAAGGAGAAGCAAAGGGCAAATCCAACGTCGGGCTATACAAGACGAGCTGGTTTTATGTCTCGTGCCCCTCTCTTGCATATCTCCAAAATTTCAGCTTTGTCCTGAAACCAGGTATTCATAAAGGAAAATATAGCGAGTTAAGGTTATTTTGTATCTTTATTATCATCTTTTAATTATTTGCTGTGCAGTGTTGAAAATGGACGAGTCTCTTCTCAGCGACGAGGAGGAACGAGCTCTTGACAAGCTCGCGAACTCAGAGGACGCAGGTACCAGCATCAAATTCGACGATGCTATCCTTAGAGCTTACAGCCTTGCTCTTCCTAAAGAATCTTTTCTTCTGCGAGCTGAGGAAGATATAGGCAAGATGAGTGACAAACCTAGACTTCCTTCTGTTTTTGAGGTTCTAGTTCAGGATGCGTCTGCTTCCCGACCTCCGCAATCAGTCTTTTCATCATCAGAGGATGACACTCGCTTACCTTCTCCAGCTCGGAAGACCTCATCTCGAAGTGCTCCTGCTCGCACTTCATCTAAAGCAAAATCATCTTCAGCTCGCACACCAACGAAGGCGAAATCGTCTTCAACTCGCACCACTTCAAAGGGTGCGTCTAAAAAACCTTCTTCTTCAGTTCCTGCTCTAGCTTGGACAGGATCAGACCCAGCCCCTGCAGCCCCTACTGCACAGGTTGACCCATCCTCTTCTCCACATCACACATCCACTCCAGGGGCTTCACTGCCATCCCCAGCTCGTGTTCCAGCCCCTGTTCCTTCTTCTGCAAAGCTCCCAGCCAATAGGAGGAAACTTATACTCATGAAATCTCCTCCTGCAAGTCCCACTGTATCTAAAGCTTCCTCGATTCCTTCAACAAAACGGCCTACCGAAGACTTGGCCACTCCAGCAGCACCCTCAAAACGCTCTAAACCTTCTGCCCAGGACCAGGCTCCTGCGATCGCTGCATCCAACGAAGTGCCTGTTGTCACTGAAGCTACTGCCCCTGCGACTGCTGCTCCCAGCGAGGTGCATGATGCTGCTAAAGCCACTGCTCCCTCAACTGTTGCTCCTAGCGAGGTGCCTCTTTCAAACGTTTTTGCAAATCTTCAGCCACCTCCGACTTCCAGTTCGCAGCTTGGAAAAGGTGATGCTCCTTCTAAGGTTGCTCCCCAAGCAACCCGAGCTGGCCCCAGCGGGCATGCGACTAAGCGTACCGTTGTATCGCGACGCGGTGGTTCTTATGATGATGCACGCGATATCCCGGAGCGCGAGAGAACTCCTTCACCAACCAGATCAGACATCGAGCTGGGTCCTGGAGGAAGATACTTAAATTCCTTCCTTGACAACTGGGCAACAATTATGCTCAATCACGCGAATGTCTTGAAAAATAGGTGTCTTAAGGGCGAGGATCTAGATGAGTTCGCGGCCCGCCATTGCATGCTGGTAAGTTATTTTTCCTCATCTGCTAATTCCCTTACTTGACTAGATTTTAATCTGTTCATAATTTCCAGGGTGCCCTTACTGCAATGAAGCGAAAAAGGGAGACAAAGGCTACCAAGGATGAGATTAGGAAGCTGGAATTCGACCTGGAGGCGGCTACTGACGATTTAGCTCGCTTAGCCTCGGGCAGAATAGAAGGTCAGGAAGCTCAGATCGCTGAGGCAAACGCTGCAAGGCAAGCAGCTGAGGAGGCCTTAAAGAAAATGGAAAATGAGCACGCCATGCTAAAGGATGAGCTGCTCAAGGTAAAAGAAGATCTGAGGCAGTCTGAGCAACAGGCTGCACTGGACGAGCAACGGGCTTCAGCTGCAGAAGAGAAGACTGAAGTACTTCATCGCCAGGTCGATGCTGCTCTGGTGCGAGCTGAAACTGCCGAGAAACAGGCCGAGGAGGCTCAGAAGCGAGCTGATGAGATGGGCGCTGCAGCTAAAAGTGCTGAGGAGGCTGCAACCAAACGAGCCGAGGTGCTAAGGCAGCAAGTGGGGGAGGCTATTCAGCGAGCTGATGCTGCGGAGCAACGAATTGAAGACATGAAGAAAGAGGCTAAGGTCGTCAATCGTCTCGCTGATAATGCCTTCGAAGAGCTGACGGTCTTCAGAGAGCAAGCAGCTCAAGAACTGGAAGTGCGGGTTGTAGATGCAAAGGACGAGGCCGAGGCAAGAACAGGTCGTGATTTCCTCTACACACTGTGGATGTCCCATCCAGGAATGGATTTTTCTATCTTTGGGGACATAGGGCCTGAAACCATTGAGGAATTTAAAGCAGAAGCTGCCTCGTCTACTGCTGGTCCAGAATCTTTGGCTGATCCAGATCCTCCTGCTCAGAACTAATAGCTCGTTTTCTTCCCCTTTTCATGTATTTTTTTAATTTTTCAACTTGTAACCAGTTCTCATACTTAATGAAAATTTCTTTCATTATTTCTTCTGCGTTGACTGTTCTTCAGGCTAGTGTATAATATACTTTATGCTCTTCACATTTCTTGCGAGCTGATAATCAATGAACCCAAAATCTGATAATAATTAAAGCAATTACTTGTTTTACCAACTTAATAAAATTTTGCAGGTATAAGTAATTGGTTTATCAGAATGTTTGATGAGCTATGCAGGGGCATTTAGCCCTCTGCTTTTTAGGCTCTTTATTTATATAGCGGGCTATGCAGGGGTCGTCACCTCGCCTGCTTTTTCGGCTCTTTAGGCGAGCTATGCAAGGACACTTAGTCACTTGCTTTTTAGGCTCTTTCATTTATAGCGAGCTATGCAGGGGTCGTCACCTCGCCTGCTTTTTCGGCTCTTTAGGCGAGCTATTTAGGTCGCAGCCCGTTTCGCCATAGTGAAGTAATTGAGTCGCAAGTTGGGGAAATGGAGCTTTCATTAATAAGAATAATTTTGATTTACATATTACAAAGAGTTTTACTGATAATAAGGGCGGAGATGTTCGGCATTCCATGCTCGAGGGACCTCAGCTCCATTTTCATTGTTAGCTAAATGATAAGCCCCATTCCCCAAGCTTACTATGACAATATATGGTCCTTCCCAGTTCGGGCCTAAGGATCTATCACTTGGCTTGAGGGCACCAGACAGAATGAGACGTGATACTAAGTCTCCCACATTGAATCTGCGAATCCGAGCATATTTGTTGTAGTACCTCGCTATTCTTTGCTGATAGACAGCTACCCTTAGCCTGGCCGCTTCCCTGTGTTCTTCAAGCAGGTCCAGGTTTGTGGCAAGTAGCTGATCGTTGTTGTTTGGATTGAAGGTCGCTCTTCTTTGCGAGGTAACTTCAAACTCAGCTGGGATCATAGCCTCAGATCCATATACCATTGAGAATGGGGTCTCGCCAGTGGAGCTGCGAGCTGTGGTTCTGTAAGACCACAATACTTTTTGAAGCTCATCTACCCATGCTCTTTTCTTTGCTTCCAGCTTCATTTTCAGGGTTTGCTTGATGATCTTGTTCACTGCCTCGACTTGGCCATTGGCTTGTGGGTGATCCACTGCTGAAAAGCTCTTAACAATCTTGAGGTCGTTGCAAAACCTGAGAAACTGGTCACTAGCGAACTGGGTCCCATTATCAGTCACGATCTGCTGTGGGACTCCGAATCTACAAATTATATTACTCCACACAAACTTCTCAATCTTCGCCGTGGAGATTTCAGCTAACTCCTTTGCTTCCGCCCACTTGGTGAAGTAATCTACCGCGACCACCGCATGTTTGCATCTTCCCCGAGCCATTGGCAGGGGTCCGATCAGGTCCATCCCCCAGATCGCAAAGGGCCACGGGCTCACCATCTGTTGGAGGTAAGCTGGCGGAGCTCGCGGAATATGAGCAAACCTCTGACACTTGTCGCATTTCTTCACTAAGTTGATGGCGTCCTGCCTCATGGTGGGCCAGTAGAAGCCTTGACGTAGTGCTTTTTGAGCTAGAGACAGCCCCCCAGCGTGGTTCCCGCAATGGCCTTCATGTATTTGCCTTAGTACTGTTTCACACTCAGGACCATCAATACATCTTAGCAGTGGAGCTGAGAACCCCTTTTTGTACAGCGCATCGTCATAGATGCAATACCTGGCTGCTCTAGTTCGTAGACGTCGGGCTTCCAGCTTGTTGCTGGGAAGCTTTCCATCCTGCAAATAATTGAGTAATGAACTCATCCAGGAATCAGGCTGCACAATTATGGCCATCGTCATATTCTTTTCCTCCGTACTTGGAGCTGGTAAGAATTCGACCGGGATCGCCCCAAGGAAATCTGCATTTCGTGTAGTTGCGAGGCGAGCTAGTGCATCAGCATGCGAGTTTTGATCCCATGGGATCTGCTTTACCTCGTACTTCTGAAATGCACCCAGTAGCTCGTGTACTTTTTGGAGGTAGAGGGCCATCTTTGATCCCCTAGCTTGATATTCTCCCATTACGTGGCCGACGACGAGCTGTGAGTCACTGAAGATCTTCAAGCGTTCAGCTCGCATCTCTTTAGCCAAACGTAGTCCTGTAAGCAGTGCTTCATACTCAGCTTCATTGTTTGTTGCCTGAAAGCCAAACCTTAGAGCGCAAAGGATTTTGTGGCCTTCGGGGCTGATAAGTAAAATTCCAGCTCCAGCCCTCTGTTCACTGGACGATCCATCAACAAAAAGCTCCCAGGCCGGACCTTCAAAAGACTCAGCTTCATCATCCACAGGTCCCGTAAATTCTGCAATGAAATCGGCCAGAGCCTGAGCTTTGATAGCCGTCCTCGGCTTGAATTGGATATCGAACTGCGCAAGCTCCACTGCCCATTTCAACAAACGACCTGAGGTGTCTGCTTTCTGCAAAACTTGCTTCAACGGATACTTGGTGAGGACCTCGATGGTATGAGCTTGAAAATAAGGTAGCAGCTTCCTTGATGCAATCACCAGGCAGTACGCCAGTTTCTCCATCTGCGAATATCTGGTTTCAGCATCCTGTAACCGTTTGCTCACATAATAGACCGGAAGCTGCGTATTTTCTTCTTCCCTCACCAGTGCGGCACTTAAAGCCTGCTTCGACACTCCCAAGTATAAAATCAGCTTTTCCTCTTCTTTGGGTTTGGAAAGAAGTGGAGCTCGTCCCATATACTCCTTCAACTGCTGAAAAGCTACTTCACACTGCTCGGTCCACTCGAAACTCTTTGCTTTCTTCAGAATGTCAAAGAAAGGGACACACTTGTCTGTCGCTTTCGAAATGAACCTACTCAATGCTGCGACCTGGCCATTGAGGCTCTGTACGTCCTTCACCCTGGTAGGCGACCTCATGTCAATCAGTGCTTTGATCTTCTCAGGGTTTGCTTCAATTCCCCTACTGTTGACCATGAAGCCCAGGAACTTCCCAGAAGCTACTCCAAATGCACATTTGAGCGGGTTTAACTTCATCTGATAGCTCCTCAGAATTTGGAACATTTCTCTCAGGTCGCTAACATGGTCACCTATCTGCTTGGATTTCACCAGCATATCGTCCACATAGACCTCCATGGTTTTTCCAATTTGTTCTTTAAACATCATGTTCACCAAGCGTTGATAGGTCGCTCTAGCATTCTTCAAACCGAAGGGCATTACCTTGTAGCAATATAGCCCCCGATCAATCATGAACGAGGTGTGCTCTTCGTCTTCGGGCTTCATTGGGATCTGGTTATATCCCGAATATGCATCCATGAAGCTCAGGAGCTCGTGGCCAGCTGTAGCATCCACGAGCTGATCTATCCTTGGCAGGGGAAAACTGTCTTTGGGACATGCTTTGTTTAGGTCGGTGAAGTCGATGCAAGTTCTCCACTTCCCGTTCTTCTTTTTCACCAGCATGGGGTTGGCGACCCAGGTCGGGTAGTAAGCTTCTCTGATGAACTTGTTAACCAGAAGCTTGTCCACCTCTTCCTTTAGTGCTAAGTATCGTTCCCCTGTCATTGCTCTTCTCTTCTGACGAACTGGCTTCAAATGAGGATCAATGTTCAGCCTGTGAGACATCACCTCTGGATCTATTCCCACCATGTCCTCATGATTCCATGCAAACACATCTAAGTTCGTCTTTAGGAAGTCAGCGAGCTGGATTCTCAGCTCCGGAGTTAATCCTTTTCCCAGCTTCAAGCATCGCTCAGGATCTACCTCGCTGACTGGTACATCTTCTAACTCCTCAATTGGACCGGTAACTTGGTCTGCATCTACCTCGCGAGGGTCCAGGTCGTGATTGACTCCCTTCTCAGTCATAGCTTGTGGCTCGCCTCCTGAGACCACGTTCATCTTCTTTCCTCTTACACCCATCTTCACAACATCTTCATAGCAACGACGAGCTAGGTGCTGTTCTCCTCGAACGAATCGGATGCCATTAGGAGTTGGGAACTTCACTATCAGAGTTCTGGTCGAAGTAACCATGTCCAACTCGTTCATAGCAGGTCTTCCGAGGACCACGTTATATGCTGATGGGCAGTCGATTATCAAGAAATCTGTCAAGGTTGTTGCCTGACGACCTGTCTCCCCTAGAGTCAGTGGCAGCTTAATCTGCCCTACTGGTACCACAGCATCTCTAGTGAATCCAAATAAAGGCTCCGGGGATGGCCTCATTTGCTCTGTTCGCAGCCCCATCTGGTCAAAACAGCTCCTATACAACACGTTCACCGAACTTCCGGTATCGATCATGATGCGCCTAACTTCTATATTGCTGATTTTAGCTCGTATAACCAGCGCGTCGTTATGAGGACAGATCACTCCTCTAGCATCTTCTTCTGTAAATACGATCTCGTCCGAGGTCGGCTTTGCTCTTTTGGTGGGTCCCTCCGACCCATTGAGTTGAAATGAATGATTCGCCTCTCGGACGTATCTTTCATGCGATCTGTGGGAATCACCTGCGATATGGGGGCCACCATAAATAGTAAAAATGGTTCTTACCGCAGGTTCCTGACCTTGCCCGGAAGCTCGTTGGGGCTGTTGCTGGTGTGTTGGCTGTTGCTGTTGAGGTCGTTGCTGGTGAGGTCGCTGGTCAGTAGGTCTTGCCACATATTCTCCCAAGTGACCTCGCTTGATCAATTTTTCAATGGCGTTCTTCAACGCCCAGCAATCTGAGGTACTGTGCCCGACCTTATTATGATAGGCACAGAATTTGTTCTGGTCTCTGTGCTGAATTGGAGCCCTTATAGGATTGGGCCTCCCAAAATCCTCCTTATTCCGCTCGGCAGCGTAAATCCTGTCCGGTGATGTCGTCAGGACGCTGTATCCTTCCTGGTGACCCCAACGCTGAGGTCGCTCATACCTTGGCTCTCTTCTCGCTCTTTTGGCGATCTGATTACTTGAGCCATTGTTCCTTCCTTCTTCATTCCGGCCATTGTTTCTCCTCTTTGGCTGGCTGGAACTGCCCGCTTCATTCTTCTGATTCTGCTTTTTCGGGCCGAAGGTTTCTTCCCACCTGATCTCTTTCGCAGCTCGCTCGTAGAATTCTCCCAGATCCTTCACTGGGGACTTGTAAATACTCTCGTACAACTTTCCATCCTTTCGCAACCCAGCTGAGATCGTTGTTAGTATGCTTTCATCTGATGGATGCTCAACATTCGCGACCTCACGTCTAAACCTGGTGATGTATTCATTTAACGACTCACCCTGACGCTGAAAAATGGTAGCTAGGTGGCAGGATGGAGCGAGCTGCCTTCTCAGTGCCCTGTATTAACCAACGAACTTCTGTTGGCATTGCTCCCAACTTCCTATGCTGCGAGCTGGGAGATTCTTGAACCACGTCCTCGGAATATCCCCCAATGTAGCGGGGAATACTCGGCACTTTACCATCGGACTTCCTGTCTGCAGGTCCATCTGAACGTTGAATGCGTCAAGATGGTCATATGGGTCACTGTCCCCATTGTACTGCTGAATGGTTGGCATCTTGAACCTTGGAGGGAGAGGCTGTGTCTCAATCTCCCTTGTGAATGGGGTCCTATCTCCGTAGAGCCCACGCTGCTCCGGAACTCCAGGTCGCGCTTCCAACTGCCGAACCCTTCGGAGGAGCTCCTCTACTTGGGGGTCTCGGAGTTCGTATCTCCTCCTGTGATCATGACTTGGAGCCGGATGTTCAGGGTCATATCTTTCATCTTCCTCGGATTGACCCTCATGACGATGGGATCTTACCTGCTGTCCGTCCACCTCATCGGCATAACGAGCTGCGGCTCGGACTCTGCCTTGACCAACTTCCATCCGCCTGTTTCCATCCTGGCTCGATCTTGCTACCAGGTTATCAGGACGTGCGACCTCCCTTTCGTGTTGAACAGGGTGTCTTCCGGCCCTCGAACGCGCATTAGATGAGCAAGCCGAGTCTGCGGGTCGCAGGACTTCCCTTGCTAGCCTTTCAGGCCTTCGCGCCGGTTCAGGAGGTTGGGGCATTCCCAGTGGTGCCTGAACTTCCACCCTAGTCACGTTCTGAACCTGGGCCTGCACCAACATGTTGACGGCTTCTGTGAGATGTCTAACCGTATCTTCCAACGCTTCTTGCCTCCGTAACAACGCATTCTGCCCTTCGACCATCGGGGCAATTGGGACCATTTGACGGTGAGGCAGAGGAGGGATGCCTGGTGCAGCCCCTAGTATCTGTCCTTGGGACGGGCCTGCTGCATGCGTGGTTGCGTCTTGCCCAGGCTGTAAGTTCTGCTGAGATTGATTCATGTGACTTTCCGCCTGGTCATCATCTCTAAGGAACCTGTTTGATCTTGTCTTTGCCATATCGTCAGAAGTTGATGAACTGAGATGAAAAAGATTGCAGTCTGGGGCCCCTCCTTCTAGCGCCAAAATGTCGACGTTGGAATTCAGTCGACGAGTAATCAATGCCCAATACGTGCAATCAATGTGAGAAAGCACAAATACCAAGGAAAGACAAAGACAGAAACAGATGATCAAACGAGGAACATGAAGATTTTACGTGGTTCGACAATAATTGGCCTACGTCCACGACTGTCTGTCTCTTTAATTCTGCAGAGTGACAGTATATTATTGAATATTGTCCGTCCCTGTTACAATGATCTTAATCCCTATTTATAGGGAAAGAGGTGTTACAATTCTGGTTGTAGCAAATCAGGAAGAGAATCCTGAATTAATTAAATTCCCTAAACAATTGGGAAAAATAAGGAAAAGAATTATGAATTAATTATACTTCCTAATATATTTAGATAATATCAGGAAATTACTATAATTATCTCAAGATAATGTTGATCTGATTTTGAATTTGAATTGATCTCCATATCTGATGAGGAAATCATGGTTTGACTGGGCAATTGCCATATTCGGAGAGAGAATCATGGTTGAACTTGGTAACTGCCTGTTCTGGAAGATATTGTACTTATTACGCGTCTGAGTGAGCTGATGTGTCATGGTGGTCTCGAGCTCGAGCTCGCTGAGAGATAAGCTGCGCAAGTGACGAGCTGCGACCTGGCTGTGTTTATAGGTCTGTTGATGTCAGCTGGATGATCCTTTAAGCAAACTGAAGAACTTGTTGGGCTTCAAAGTCAATACTGAGCCTCATCTGATGGGCTTTGACTGGGTTAACCCTTTTGGGCCTTCTTATCAGGTCTTGGATGGGCCTAAATTGGACTTTTACCAGCCCAATTAATGAATCCGAAAAATACATATAACATCGTCAAAGTTTTCGTCTTGATTCAACTTTTGCAGAGAGACAAGAAGAGGCTAACCAAACACGTTTCAAACAAGCATCATAATTCTGAGGAGGGTATTTATAGACTGGCACGACGTAGTACACGTGGCGCTGTCTGAATTTAATTAAGAAGAATTTTTTGAGGTTCCCTCCTGTCTGGGAAAATGGCCCACTGAGTGGGACTTTGTAAGACCATGGGTGACCAGCCTGTAAAACGATTTAGACATATTTCTAAATACCTGTAATAAAATGAGAATAGTAAAACATCATCATAAAAAGTATTTAGACATATTGTTTTTCACACTAATTGTTTTTTCGTTGAGCAGGGATTCTTTATTTTATTTTTTAATCTTTTTTAATAATCTAATAACAGATCAATCTAAAAAAAATAGATAGTCATGATTGTTTTATTTTTTCTCTCATACATTATTCAAACTTAATTCATTTTATAAAAAGGTTAGCACAAACAAAAGATTGACAGAAAATTTTTACTTGCTTTGAGGTCCTCATACTCATTATGCGTAGCATTAAATAGATTAAGTATTCGCCTTATCAATATTTCAAATCAATGATGGAACCAAATCCCCACTTCCCTTAATATGTATGGTGAAATCAAATCAATTCCTATTTTAAGTATAAACATTGGATCCCCTGTTAAGAGGGGTCATGAACAGAAAAGGGAAGCTATGAAAATTTTGTTGGTTGTAAAGTATGGTCAATTATGAAAATAAAGCTTGTTTACCATTTTTTTTTTCTTGTCTTTAGTTATCAATTGCCTTAGAGTAAAAATCGAGCTTTAAATAATGCTTATCTTGATAAAGAATTGGATCTTTGTTGATAGTCTTGTAGAATTCTTGTAGTGTAAATTATGATATTATATTGTTTAAATTCTTAGATCTTTTGATACTTTTAATGACCTTAATTCATTATTATTATTTATATTGATCATTATTTTAATCCATTATATATGATTTACATTGATCATAATTTCAAATAATAAATATAGTTCATCATTTTAAATATGTATATAAAATTGTTACGATATAATTTTGAAATATGCATTATGAAGATTAAGATTTATAATGTTTTTTGTATCAAATGTAACTTTATTTTTTCAATTAATTAATCATGGATTCGAGAATTTTATGATGCATAGAGGTTCAACTTAAAAAACAAATTTTCTAGTGCACCCTAACATTAAATTCTGGGCATCTAGTGTACCCTATCAAATATATTGGGCATATGGGATTTCCCAGTTTGAGATGTCCTTCCTTTTGCAAACAAGCAAAAAAAAAAAAAAAGGGATTGAATCATCAAAAGTTTATAGCAATCTTTCGTTCATTTTTTTCCACTAGGAATGTTTTATAAAACTCTTGGACTTATGAATTTAGAGTATCTTACTTCACCTAATTTTCAGGTTCAGTAAGCAATTGATATTTCATGATCAAACATCAACAATAATTAAGTAAATTAGGAAAGCATTAATAAAGCCAGTCAAAATAAAATTCGCTTTATTTGGACTCTAAATAAACCACTTTGAATGCTTTTCTTCAACGATTAATTGTTTTTATATTATTTATCGTTTCGCTGGTTCAACAATTAATTGCGCACGCGGGGCGGCTAGCCTCTCTTAGTACCGGTGCTATTGTGATTAGAATTATGATGTGCGATGTCAACGTATACCCAAAATGGCATGATAACCACAAGAAGTTGTCGGCTTGAGTCTTGATTTGCGTTGTATGTGCGGATTTGAATCTGATGGTTTCTTCATCTTGCTCGGTTTATTTGTTGATTAAAAACTACAGTAATGAAGTAGAATCCTTTTTTTTTTCTTTTTTTTTTTTAATTATTATTATATTGATACAAGAAACATCAATTTAACTATTCTTCTAATTTGAATTAATACTGTTTTAAAAGATTTTTTAATTTTTTTAAATTATTAAAAAATATAATAATTTATCAATCTTTAAAGAGAAAAATAATAACAACTTTAACAAAGTACCTTCATCCGTTTGGATTAGTTTATTGGTGTTTTAATAATTTAGTGAAATAACAAAGTTTATTTAGAGTAATTTTTAAAGAAACCAACCTTGTTATTTTTAAAACCATTATTCGCTATATATTATTGTTTTTTTTTTTTAAATTCATTTTCCATTACTAATTTTTTCAAAAACCTTCTCATTTGAATTTTTTAAAATAAAAAATAAAAAAAAAATTTGATTTAAAAAGAAATGACTTAGTAAAGTTTGTCTAGGAACAATTTAGGCTTTCATAATCTTTTAAATAAACTAGGTTCAAACTTTAACTTGTAGTCCATGCAGATGAAAATGCATATGTGTGTAATGCTATGTTAAGGGTGACAAAATTATCTATAGATACAAATATTGGTAAGAATTTGCTACATTTAAAACATATATGAATACTGTTATATTAAGGATGGAGTGAAAATGTATATAATTCTAATGTCCACTTTAATTTCAGATATGGGGATTAATATTATCTATGGATATCCATTCTCTTCCAAATCCAGGGGCGGACCCACTATAGGGCCAGGGGGAACACGCGCCCCCCCTGAAATTGGAAAAAAAATTAATTAAATAATTCTAATGTCACAATGCTTCACAACAAGTGGTTGGCGCTGATGGTTGCAGAGCGCCTTTGTCTCTCTTGTCATCCGAGTTCGAGTCCCAACAATAGTTAAAAGCTTTTGCTTTTTCTCTTTTTTGCTCAAATAGAATATTATATATATAAAACGCCAAAATGGAGCACAGTCACACACAAGCTGTGATGGCTGTGCCTGTCATCTTTCTTATGGAGAACCAGGATTCAATTTGCATGTGCCTTAATAATGGAATTTTTTTTTTTTATTTCACTAATAAGGTTTTAACCAAATGTAACCCTTTTTGAATGACCCTATCGACAAATGGCCTTTCAGTTTTGAGGTTATTCAGATGGGTATATTTTTGGACAAAAATACCCCTGATTAGGCAGTTAATTACAAGATGGATATACACCCTTTTGACCCCACCAAACCGGCAAGGGTCGCTATCCATCGCTATCCTTGAGCAACCATTGCAGGGTCGTCGTCAACGTCGAAGGAAGCACATATATCTGAAGACGAAAGTAGCGGGTCGGACCGGCGCTGGGCCCACCGATCACCGGCGCTGCACCTGACGTGGACCCAGTAGGTGGAACTCTCTCTACGCACCGTATCACGTAGACACAGCACTGTCGCTCCTCCACCGACCGTCGGTCTTGCAACCAGCAGCGGGCTGACGACAGCATTTAAGAAAGTAAACACGACGGTCCGAGCCTCGTGCTCTGTCAAGGTAAGTACGTCTTTTATGTTCTTCTGTTTGTAGGAAACAGTAACATACTGACCTGACATCTGCTGCATCCACCAGTGGCAGAAAGTAGTCGACGAAGGAAAAGGGGGAAGAAGAAGCAAATGAAGGTGAAGGCAGAGGAGGGAAAAAGTTGAAGCAAGAAGTAGGAAGTCGTACAAAAAATTGCAAAGTAAGAAAATATTGAGTCTGGAGTGTTTGTTTATAGCATTATGTTGGTAGTTGTATGTTTGTGCAAACTGTGTGATGTTGTAATGATTATTGACATTATGTTATGGAATTTTATAAATGATTCCATTTATTGGATAAATCATTGGGGTTGTGAGATGGTAGTAGACTATGTGGTTGTATGTTACTGCATAAACTGTGGGATGTTATCAATATTGGAAAACTGTTTTTGACCTTTATAAACGATTCCATTTGTAGTTTATGGGTAGTGTCAACGTCGATTGAATTTCAAGGTTTGGAGTTGTTGGATTATTCATTGGGGTTGTGATGGTTTACAATTTGGTTTAGTTCCCAACAATGGGGTTTGGATTTTTAATTTGAAGGTGTGTATTCGCAACCACGAGGGTGGGGAAGTAGCATTCAGGAAGTTTGAAATCCCAACTTGGAGGTCATTTTTCTCAACATGGTTCTGGTTTCGTTAACTAATTTTCTGGTTGAGAATACCAACTGTAAAGTGAGCTGACAGTTGGGATTCGAAAACCAGTCATTTGTAGTTTCGGCAGCTTACAGGTTGGGATTTAGGAAATGGGAGTGAGGATTCTTAGTCATGCATTTGGAATTCCTATCGTTATGGTAGGGAAATTCAACCTCATGGTTGGGATAGGTTGGGATCAAAATCTTAGAGTTGTGATCGAAACTCTTAGGTTGGGATCCCAACGTTAGGGTTCGGATCGGAGTGAGTTTGGGATATAGTCGAATCCCAACCAAAGAGTTGAGATCCCAATCCGAGAGTTGGGATCCAAACTCTGAGGTTGGGATCCCATCCTTATAGTTGGGAGAGCAATAGTGTTGAAATATTTGCTAATCCGAACCTAAAAGTTGGGATCCAAACCTGGGCGTTGTGATCCAAACCTCCGAGTTAGGATCCCAATCTAATAGTTGAGAGCGCAATCATGTTGATCTAATCCCAACCAACTCTGAGGTTGGGATCGAAACCTTCGAGTTGTGATCCAAACCTCCAAGTTTGGATCACAGCCTAAGAGTTGGGAGCGCAATCATGTTGAGATTACAGCTGATCCCAACTTGAGAGTGGGGATCCAAACCCGTGAGTTGTGATCCAAACCTCCGAGTTGGGATCGGAAACTATGATTTGGGAGTGTAATAATGTTGAGATCTCAGTTAATCCCAACCTAAGAGTTGGGATCCAAACCTGAGAGTTGTGATCCAAACCTCCGAGTTGGGAGCGCAACCTAAGATTTGGGAGCGCAATCACGTTAGGATGTCTGGTAATCCCAACATCAGAGTTTGGATCCCAACCTCAGAGTTTAGATCCCAACTTCGAGGTTGTGATCCCATCCTCAGAGTTGGGATCGCAACCTTAGAGTGGGGATATCTGCCAAATCCCGAAAGTACACAAAAAAAATGAATCTATGGCCATTTGGTATGTTGGGAATCCAATATTTGCAGTAGAGAATGTCAACGTAGAGGTTATTTGGTTGGTAGTTATATTTTAGTTATGGTTCCTTTTGTTATGCATAGATTAGGTGACATTTGGCAAATTACTGCTGTGACAGACGTGTGGAAGTGGTAATAGTGTACCAAAATCGAACCATATCAGCGTAGTTCTGCGATGGACACAGAAAATGTACCTATATCTTATATGTTATGTTATGGACATCGAAATTGTACCCGTATATTTTATTTTATGTTAGATGTGAAAAGTGAAATGGGGTTGATGTTATTAACACTGTTTTCTGTTGTAACTGCAGGTTCCTACAAACATGGCTGGTGCTATTACGTGCAAGATAACAGACGTACAACATTTTAGTGGGAAAGTTACATGCTTCTCTAAGGTGGGAGCCATAAAAGTTATAGCTGACAAGTTAAGTGACGTGCAATTGGACATGTTAAGTAGGTCTTGCTTCGGTAAATTGATTA
The DNA here is from genome assembly GCA_019925255.1 of Litchi chinensis. Classification (NCBI taxonomy): domain Eukaryota; kingdom Viridiplantae; phylum Streptophyta; class Magnoliopsida; order Sapindales; family Sapindaceae; genus Litchi; species Litchi chinensis. The sequence goes on along the minus strand of CM034465.1, from coordinate 16,716,848 downwards.
AGATGAATGAGCTTAAGTTTGCCGGTCAGTTAGTGCATAACATGCTTCTACGACAAGTGGAATGTGATGATGATGCCGAGTTGTGGTTTGCCCTTCCGAATGATAGTGTCATTCGGTTCTCCATCCAAGAATTTGGACTCATCACAGGGCTTGATTGTGGGCCATACCCAAAAGACTGGTCAAGTGAGGAATGTACAACCGCTGACCCGTTTAGCCGCAGAATATTTAATGGTAGCAGCAAGGTTTCGAACAAAACGCTAGACGCTACTTTTAGGAGTGCTTCTTTGGACAATGATGAGGACATTGTCAAACTTGCATTGCTCTACTTCTTAGAGATGGTGTTACTTGGTAAGGATCCGAAGAACCACATTAAAAGGGAGCATATTCAATTGTTGGATGATATGAATGCCTTCAACCAATACCCATGGGGTCGTTGCTGCTACGAGATGACATTGAGTGGCATGAAAAAGGATTTTAAGAAAATGGCTGCCAACGTGGGTAAACGCAATAAAGGCGACAACTACAAGGCAGACAGTGCATTCTATTCTTTGTCTGGATTCCCATATGCGTTTCAGGTACAAGTTCTATGGTCTTGGTTTGTTTTGGTTACTAATGGTTGGTTCGTTTGACAATGAGGTGTGATGGGTTTTTTGTGCACTAATAGATATGGGCATGTGAAGCAATTCCTTTGATTGGGCAGCATATTGGACTGAAATGTAGCAATATGCTGCCCCGAATCGTAAGTTGGAGTTCTGTTGCAACCCCAAAATCAGGAGAAATAGTCACGTTATTGCATCGCTCTGATGTATGTACCTGAAATCGTTAACTACTTACACACCCTACGTTGTACTTCATGTTTTCACTCTATTTTGTTTTGATGTCATGGCAGCTTGAAGCTCACCAAACGTTGGAGGTGACGGCTGCAGAGGAAAAGGAGGATTACTGCAAGTATTTCGTGAGGGAGGAGGATGGTCCAGCTGAGGGGTGTTCCGATCAAGACAGTGTTCGTGCATTTCTGAAGTCGCAGCCTGCTGGAAGAGGACCGTCTGTTGAGGTACAGGTGTTGATAATTCGCTTTTCGGCTTTAGTTATTGTTGTTTGAGTTGTCCATGTAAGCGTCACCTGCTGATTTGTCTTCAGGCTGCGAAGGATAGCAGTGGTCAACTACAAGCCATCCAGAAACAGCTGCAGCAGTTTCAGCAAGAAACAAGGAAAGAACAACGGCACACATACAAGAAAATAGAAGAGACAATGCAGCTGGTAGAGGAAACAAAGAAGAAGGTGGACAACATCATGGAATTTTTAATGAGAAGCACTGCTGTTCCTACAGAACAGCAGCCACCTGCTGCGAAGGTATACATGAAAAGTAGTTGCTGGTCTCACGGCTTACAAACGTGCATAAACATCTACTGATATCGTTTCAATTTTGCATTGCAGGACAAGGAAGACATACGTCCTGAAACCGATGATAGTAGTGGGTTGGAAGGACATCTGCCGGTTCCAGACGATACATATGGAGACGGTTTGTACCATCAGGAAGCGCACAGTGAAGGTCTGAAAGAGCCGGTGAACCCTATTGTCCCACCAACAGCATGGCAAGCGTCGCCCTCTATTGGTTCGGATGCAAGTGTGAAGATAATACCAGAAACCGAACTCTCAGATAGGCGGCGGGGAAATGTTCCAGACAGAAGGTTTAGTCAGCGGTCAAAGGGCAGTGCGGAAGTCAGACGTGCAGCAGCAGACACTTCCCGGAGGAAAATTCAATTTGACCCAGCTACTACAACCACTGTTACACACATGCAACCAACAGTTGGGTCACCTTCGATAGGTTCAGATGTAAGTATGCAGATCATACCCAAATACAAATATGTGAAGCGGAAGCGGAAAAAAGGTCCACAAATATCGTCGCCATTTGAGGAAATCGAAATTGGTACAAGAAAGCGGACGAAATTCGAACCATTACGTAAGCCGTCCGCCAGTGAACTCATAGCATTTAAAGCATGGCGGGACGAACATGTGCCGAATGAGTTGTACGTTTCCGTGTCCTTTTACCTTAATTGTTATTGATAATTAGTCACGTTCAAATGTAAAAAATATAATAAGTTGTCTATCGCTTGTATTTCCCTCGCAGACCAACCATACGTTTGCCAACGGGTGACTGCAATCGGCAATGGTTTAGGGACTTGTCCAAAGCGGATGTGTGGTTGTCTGATTCGGTTCGTATATTCAATATCGATACTTGGTATGTCATACATATATATCTTATTTTTAATGTTTACATTTTAATACTGTGCAGCATATAGATGCAGCTTTCTGCTTTATCCGATGGAAGGCGATGAGGTGCCGTACTAGGAATACAGAAGCATTCACCACCACAGATATTTTGTTTGGGGTTAGTATATTTTTTGTGGTACGGTAACATCAGTTATAGGTTACCACCATCCTATTTCTTGCTGTCTGATTATGTTTTTTGGTTTAATATATGCAGCAACGTTTGCACAGTAAATGGGAGCACTATACGAAGAAAAAACCCATATGGGAGGACGACAACATGTGCATACGATATGCAAAGGGGGAGGTGTCCGGCAGCAGAAATGATTCGAGGGACGTAGCTTGTCGGCCATGGAAGGGACTAACCACGGTACCATTACGAATATTTTGTAACGCACCCTCTTATTGTAGGTTATGTTACATACGCAAACTGAATGGTGGTTGTTTTCTGGTTTGTCCTGTCTGTAGCTGTACATGCCATTGAATTACAGGGGTGTACATTGGGTCCTCGTCAAAGTTCACTTCAGGGAGCGAACCATTACGCTGTATGACTCACTGGGCACCTACGTTCGCAATTACACACAGTTTCTACTGCCCATACAGACACTTTTGCCGCAGCTTCTTCAGAAGACTGATCACTATCAGGCAGATTCGCGCATGAGTGCCAACTGGTATATGAAGGACGGATGGACTGTGTCACGCTGCAATGACACACCACAACAAGAACCAGGGTAAGCTGGACATTACCACAGGCTGCTGTGTCCGTTATCATAATGTGTTATCGGTACGTCATGTGCTAACATGTTTTTGGTCAATGTTATGTAGTAGTGGTGATTGTGGAATCTTTGTTATCAAGTTGGCCGAACTCATGGCAAACGGAATGGCGGTGAACTCATTCGACAAATTTGACATACTAAATTTTCGGGAGCAGCTAGCTGTGGACCTCTGGAATTGGTCTCGTCAGTTACATGGGGGTACTAATTTTATTTTCGCATATGACAACGCTGTTATTTGATGCATTTGGTAACGGATGCAATTGTCAATGTTCCATCTTCATGTGTTAAGCAGGTTAGGTCTGCGGTCACAAAGGCTGACAGTGACACTTTTGCGCAGCTGAATTTGCAAAAATAAATTACCATCAGCAGATTTCGCTCGTTCAGCAGGTTGATAGTGCAGTTTAATAATATTGTGGAAGCTGCTAAAAGGTTTTTGCTACTGCTGGTTTTTGTTCTTGTAGATATTTTTCCCTGGCTTAGTATTGTCATACTTATCGTTACTTGGTATATATGCCTTTAGACATTGGTTACACCACATTGTGTTTATGGTCTGTAGAGGTTTGACAATTCAGTCTTTGAGAAGGAAGGGCAGGAAATTGTGGAAAAGGTGGGTGTTTTAATTTTTTGTTGTCAATAACGCTTGATGTGAACATATATGAATGTAAGGTTTTTGGTGTTTGGTATGTGATTAATGAGCGGAGGCATTTCACAGCTTTGGGTAATTTAACCTTGACTGTGTAAACTGATCGAAATGTATAAGCAGGTGATAAAACTAAATGGTGTTGCATTATGGCTGGACAGTCAAACATAGCAACTTCATCAGGTGTGCGTTACGTCAAGATGAGGATGTATGACGTAGGAATGAAGCGGAAAGGTGTTGATGCAATTCCCTTCTGTGTACATATGTTTATAGAGGCACTTTATACACAATAATATGTTTGATTTACGATTGCAAAACATTATGTTGTGTTACTTCTGTAAGGTTTAATGAATGTAACCCAAATTTAATTCAATTGAAAATGTTTGGTATACACCCAGACGTTGCCTACTTCGCCAATCTTAAAAACAATTTTCAGATAGTTGCGAAATTAAGAATACAATTCCAGTTATTGTATCTAAGTTGTTGAACATTGTTTCAAAGTCACAAATCCAACGCCAACTAAATAGTCATATATTTTTAAATGAAGCGCCGTGACGTAACATTTAACATTTTGTTATCTATATTATCATTACCACTACCCAACGAGTACAACAAACATGATGATCTCCATCTCCATTGTACTGGTACTTTCAAGGAATCACTGAATGAGGTTTGCCTTTAAACATAACAAATTTATTACATTCTTAAAAACACTATTGTCAAAAACTCGTAGTGACCAAACCGTCAACGGATGTACCCATCATCCTATACCCCATATGTGATTGCTAAAAGGCTGGGCGTAGTTGTGCTTATATGACTTCTATGAGAAGGAATCAAGGCGATATAAATTATACTCTGATCAAATTCGTCTGCATCCACATCACCCACAACGTTTTTGGTTATATTACAAGAACATGTGTATACATTATGTACAACATAACTGATAATGCCATAGATCCACTCAACTTGCATCAAAGGGAACGCAATAAATCTATGAGAACCAGATTCGTCCACCAATTCCTTTAATTACGAGGATGGAACTCAGTCAAGCAGATTGTCGTGTATTCATCGAATCATAATGTCAGATGAACATAAATTAATGTGCAGGGGGTAGCCCGCAGGTGAAAAGAAGATATGAACATATAATTCACTAAATTTTCAAGTGTCTTCTCAAAAAAGTATATTATAAATTAAGTTCACGCTCTTACAATGTCTAAACGGCAGCCCATTACCTGGACAGTACATTATCTAACCGGAATTGGTGCCCTACACTTTTGTCGGTTGTGTCCAAAGCCACCACATCTGCTGCACTTTGCTTGCTTCTTACCTTCACCTTTCGAAGGTTTTCTTGTTGTACTGGGTCGTCCACGAGGCTTGCGACCTTCAGGTGGTAGGACAACAGGAACGTCAACACCTTCAGGCCAAATCCAATCATCTTGCGGGCCAACAGGATTAATGGAAATTGCATAAGCTGCTGCTAATGTTTCAGTTCTATAGTATGCAGCACAGTAGTTGTAACAAGATAACCGCCGACTACTACAGGCTGCTAGTGCATGTGCACATGGCAGTTGGTCGGTTTGGAATTTTTTGCAGTCACACGTTCTATTCTTCAGGTTCACCACCGGGTTCACAACTCCATCGATGACAAGGTCCCTATCGACATCAATGGGACGCACAGGATAACTACAAGCTTTCTTCATTCTATCTCGAAGCTTCGTTTCAACCCATTTGGTCATTGGCGTTGCCATTTTTCTAGCTTCCTCACGCCTTTCCCAAAACCATCTTTGAAGTAGGCCACGTATATGCTCTATTAACTTGGTCATCGGTAGATGTCGTGCCTCCTTCAAAATGGCATTCAAACACTCTGCAATGTTTGTTGTCATTATGGAATATCTTCTACCATCAAACTCACATCTAGCCCATTTTTTTGGTTCCGCATCCATCAAATACTCAGCTGCGTCACTATTAAGTGCTGCGATTTGGGACATAATCACATTGAACAGTGATACCCGGTATGCTTTGGCTGCCTTATAAAACATCTGCTGCACGTTGCGACCTGTACATTTGACCTTCATGTTTTGCCCAGGTGATACATACATATTCCATGCAATGCCCCGGGAAACGAATGTCTTATCGCCGTTGCTATACTTGTGTTTCGATCTGAAATGAACACCAGATCAACTTGTTCTCCAATGCAGACCTGCAGCTTTGTCATAAACCAAATCCATGCGTTATCATTTTCTGAATCTCCAACACCAAAAGCTATTGGGTACACTTGGTTATTGCCATCCATGCAAGTCGCAATAAATAGGGTACCTTTATACTTGGATTTCAGAAAAGTTCCATCAACAGCTATAACGGGCCGAATGGAAGATTTAAATCCAGCAATCGAACCTCCTAAGGCCATGAAAAAGTACTTGAACCGATTGGAAGCATCACATTCAATGTGGGTCATAGTCCCTGGATTTTCCCTTTCCAACATCGCACAGTACAGCGGAAGCACACTATACGATTGCTCCGGTGATCCCCTTGCTAACGTCATTGCAACCTCTCTAGCCCTCCATGCTTTGTTATAATTACAACTTAGCCCATGCATTTTCTTCATGTCCTCAACAATGTCATTTGGACGATAACACTGAGAAGCACCCTGATACTTCCATTTGATACAATGCCCAATCAGTTTACTTGTCCATTGCGGACGGTGATACACGAGCGCATCAAGAGAACACGTGTGATCTGCAATGTACTTCCGGACAGAAAAATAGTCTGACCCCCCAAGTTTTGTTGCCCGCAACCACCATGTGCAACCTTTATCCACACAAGTCATAACCAATAACTGTTTTGTGGACTTCTTTACTCTTACATTGAATTGTCTACCAACAGCTAACCTTCTTATCGTCAGTTGTAGCTCTTCCTTATTAGTGAATATATCACCATGCCGCGGTTCTTTAACACTGTTGCAAAATCTGTCTTTCATACAGCCACCCTCTATTGCCAGAGGAACTGTTGATGTCGTTGCAACATGACAATCCCATTCAACGTCTTCTGAATTCAGCTTTTTCTGCTTCGCACTGTCAACCCTATCAAATGGTGATGCTTCCACAGCTGCCATTGGTGGAGTACATAAATCTGCAGCTTCAGTACCATAATGATCAAATATAAAGTCTGCATATTTGTGAACCCCCATCACATCTTCATCGCTTAGTGTCACTCCTGCACAATCCGGCAAGTCACTGCTGCAACATTTTCGTGCAGCATCTTGTACTCCAACTTTCGTGGCACATTCTTCCTCACCTACTAACACGGTATCTGTTGAGTCTTCTTTACGTTCCAATGTAATGCATAATGCATTCCTCGTGAATACATCAGTAACTTCAGCAATAAAGAACTCAACATCACTATCATCCAACACCTCAATTGGTGGGGTGGCATCACACGTTTTACATTTGAACTTCATCAATATTCCAAATTCAGCTGGGCTTATATCAACTGCACGACATACAGCTGCATGTAATTCTGAATACCCTGCATGCTTTGCCAACAAAATTCCTTTCGACTTCCCACCTTCATACCTCAGGTTTCCTCCCTTATTTATCCACTCACCATTGTACTGAACTACGATTCGAACTTTATCCATATCCCTCAACCTATCAAATTACGCAAATACTTGTGGTTAGCAATATATCCTAAGCTTGCCTTGTGCTGGTTTGGCACACACAACCACTACTACTCTCACAACTCCGAAATATGTGCAAGTTGCATTACTCAATTTTTCCTCCAAAGCAATGTCATGAATGTCAAAAGAAAAATTACAACACAACAATCTGCACATTTCATGCCAATATATTATTCTTTCAAATATAATATCCAACCAAAGGTACCAAACATTGAGTACACAGCAGCACTTAACAAGTATGTATATAAAAATCTAACAAGTATGTATATAAAAATCTAACAACAAACCAACAAATTATTGATGAAGTTGAACAAACTGATAAATGGAAAAGAAATTTTACTACCCATGTCGTAACAGCTAAAATGGACCACAACATATGATAGTTCCATTGTATGCTTCAAATAGCAACAGAATGCTATTTCCCATAACTTGTATGCCACCCTATCATAGCCCAGTAGTAGCATTTGACAAACACAAAAAAAAATCCTTCACAAAAAAACTACCAAAAAACCATAAGCACAAAACCTCCTAATTTTGACACACAAAACTCCACCTATGCATCACAACACACATGCATTCTTGCTCAGTTCTGTAATATGTTTACTTGTGGAATATTCCCCATACAGCAGGTACAGGAACTTCAGTTGGAACAGATGCTGCACACCTGCTTTGCGTGAGAGGCGACACAGTCAGAACATCCACGTGGGCAAGACTTGTTCGCCGTCGACAGTGACAGAGTGGACGGGCGATGGGCGGGTTAAAATACCTGGTCCACAATCTAAGTGCTCTGTCCTGACTGGTTGGCGGGAGACGCTCCTACGCGGGAAAGGTAACCTGCGGCCTGCATGATGAGAGGGGTGAGAACGCTGTTTGTATCCGTCCAATTAAAGGGCACCAATTATATTAAGGACATTCCTGTCCATTCACACTATGGAGTTATGATGTAAACCCGCAAGGTTTATATTTACCACGTTGGGGGTTGGGAATTAAGTACCTAGATTGGGAAGTTCTTCTTCTCTTATGTACTTTCAATCCTTCTTGGATAATGGAAGTTAAAAATATAAATGTCATTATATTGATTTCATTGAATAAATGTTGCTCCAATGGTTCAAATCGAACATAATAATGTAAACAACACCGATTGTAAATCAAATTTGACATTCTGGTGCAACGATATAGGTGATGCTGGAAACTTAAAAAGTAAGGATACGAAGGCGGACCATGAGCAAATTATTTTCATTAAAAAAAGGAGCAATATTACAATGTAAGTGCTCTGTATAATTTAAGGCTGCTTATAATTGAATGGACGACCTTCATACGATTTGCAGTTATTTCAACAAAAGCACGCAATTGTACACATTTCAAGCAATTTTTAAATATTGCTTATCAAATGCTATACCACTCATTCCTTCGATCTGCTGATGTCAAAGCTACCAAACGTTGAATAAACGCCATCAATCAACAAATACATAAAAATGTAAAAAGAAACCCGTAAATGACATGCTATTAAACACATATCAATCATCTTTTGTTAATATACGACTGTGAATTGAGCTTTAACAATGCCTTTTTAACATTAGAGTGTAATATTTTTTCACACTAAGTAAAACTGTGAAGGGCAGTGTTGGTAAAAAATTAACAAGGTCGTTTTTAATAAATTTAAAACCCAACGTCAAATTTCGTAATTTTAAAAAATGTAATAGATGGCGCTTTTCGGCTAGGAAGCGCCCTCTATTCTAATATTTGTAATTATGAAATAACCCCTCAAATTGTTGTAATTACGAAATATGTGTACCTTTTAATAAATTTTACAACTTATTTTGACTCTGATGTTAGCTCAATCTTTTGTTAATATGAGACGTTGAATTGTGCTTCAACAAGGCCTTTTTAACTTTAGAGTGTAATATTTTTTCACAATCAGTAAAACTTTTAGGGCAGTGTTGGTAAAAACTGAGTAAGGTCTTTTTTAATAAATTTGAAACCCATCGTCAAATTATGTAATTTTTAAAAATGTAATAGAGGGCGCTTTTCGGCTAGGAAGCGCCCTCTATTCTAATATTTGTAATTATGAAATAACCCCTCAAATTGTTGTAATTACGAAATATGTGTACCTTTTAATAAATTTTACAACTTATTTTGACTCTGATGTTAGCTCAATCTTTTGTTAATATGAGACGTTGAATTGTGCTTCAACAAGGCCTTTTTAACTTTAGAGTGTAATATTTTTTCACAATCAGTAAAACTTTTAGGGCAGTGTTGGTAAAAACTGAGTAAGGTCTTTTTTAATAAATTTTAAACCCATCGTCAAATTATGTAATTTTTAAAAATGTAATAGAGGGCGCTTTTCGGTTAGGAAGCGCCCTCTATTCTAATATTTGTAATTATGAAATGCCCCCTGTCATTGTTGTAATTACGAAATATGTGTACATTTTAATAAAGTGTACAACTTATTTCGATTGTGATGTTAGCTCAATATTTTGTTAATAAGACTATGAATTGTGCTTCAACAATGCCTTTTTAATATTAGAGTATAATATTCATTCACAAAACGGGTCATTGAAGGGCAGTTTAGTTGTAACAATCAATCAGGTCATTTTTTATAATTTTTAAGGTTCTTTGACCAATTCTGTAATATTTAAAAACACTTTCGAGGGCGCTTTTTGAGTAGGAAACGCCCTCTATTCTAATATATGTATGGGTGGTATATAAAGAGAACAAGATTCAAAATGTAACTGCTTCATTAAACCATTAAGTCGTCTCACTCTCTCCCTCGCATTTATTTCGACGACGGCAAGTCCCCGTCACTCAGTGCAAGAGTCGCCGTCCCCGTCTCCAATCTGTCAAACCGGCGTCGTCGTCCCAGCCATCAAGTGAGCCTCAACCATTGGCCAAACTGAATATCGATCGTCTCCCTCTCCCACCAAATCGATGTCGCCGTAACTCCGTCCATGCATGGCTGTGCCTGTCTGTCCGACCATCACCGCCGCCGTCTGAATATCCCCTGTTGTCACAGCGTCCCACAGACACCGTCGCCTTTGGGTTATGTTACTTCTGTTCTCCCATAATCTCCCCTCACTGGCTTGTTTCTGCAAATCAGCCTCAACGTCATCTTATGTCCTCATTGGCTGAGACGGGCTCTTTGCCACCTGACAGCAATGTACTCACAACATTTTCAGCAATGAAATATTTATTTTACTTTCATATTTCGTTTAATATGTTGCCACCTCACATCAATGTAATCACAGAATTTTCAACATTTTCATGCAGATTAACACTATGGACCCTTTGGTTAGCAGTAGCGGCGAAGATTCTGAAAAACAGCAAGAACACATCAACGAAGCTGCTACCAGAAAGTCGAAACGCAGAGGTCGGACTAAGTTAGAAAACGTCCTCAAATTAAGAAGTAAGGGAGAAATGATAAGGATAGATGGAGACAAATCTGGTTCTGCTACATTAGGAAGTTTTATAGGCGTAGCGGTAAGAGAACAAATATCTATAAATATGAAAGTTGGCATGTTGTGCCTGAGGAACTTAAGGACAATTTATGGACTTCCATTCAGGTATAAACTTGACTTATTTGTCAACGGATTCCCATATTTATATTTAGATATGTCTTATGACTGATTAATGTTGACTTGCAGGAATTGTTTGTCATTGACAACGAATGGAAGAAGAAGATTCTGGTTGTAGCCGGTAAGAGATGGAGAAATTTTCGGTCCATGCTGACTACTAAGTTTGTACTTCCAATGTTGAGCAATGAAGATGCTCTAAACTCTCCACCACAAATGTACGACTTCATTACTCAAGAAGATTGGAGTATCTTTGTAAACTCCAGAAGAGATGAGCATTTTTTGGTACATTCTTGTAAATTTGGTCGTTTTGTTAAGATATGATTACTGTTACAATTCATGCATATTCACTACCATTACTTTTTTAGGAACGAAGGAAGAAACAAATAGAAAATAGTAGAAAGAATGAACACCCCAGCCGTCTCTCACGTATGGGATACGATAGATTGAAGGAAAGATTGGTATGTTTTATATAAAAGTAAGCTGTTGCAGTCAATGGTACTATATTTAGTCACAATTATAACCATTTCATTGCAGCAAACTGAGAATGACGCCCAGGAGATTGACCGTTCCGTATTATGGATAAAAGGACGTGAAAAGGCTGGAGTATTTCTCAAGGATTCGACCAGAAAATGTGCAGACAAAATAGTAAGTTGCATACTTGAAGTAATGGTAGAACTTCTATATTGAAATATAGATTTATATTTTCTCCATTACCTGTTTCCTTAAAACATATATCCACGATTCTGATGTATTTCTTGTTGATCAAATATGCAGGAAAAAATCACAGAAAAGGTTAAAAGTGGTGAAGTTCAGGTTGAGGGAACTCATGATATTCTGACCATTGCCTTAGAAAAACCAGAGCCTTCAGGACGGGTAAGAGGGCTTGGACAATATGCAAGGCGAAAGGATTCGTTTACCCTTACAAAAAAAGATAGATCTGGTGTTCCTGCAAAGAAAGATGGATTGTACAAGAAGAAGCTTCTTGTCCTAGATGTTAATGGCATTCTTGCAGATGTGGACAAGCGTGCAAATTGGAAAAGTGGGGCAGATGTGTATGAGCCAACTGATTTGGAACACAACAAAGAGGCATTCAGATTACCAAACTCTCAGATAGGTATCAATAACCAAACTTAGTTACAGTTGATGTGCTTGCATTATTAAGTTTAATGCTGGTTGCAAATTCTACTTTCAGTATATAAGAGGCCTTACTGCAAGGAATTTCTACAGTTTTGCCTTGACAAATTCGAGGTTGGCATTTGGTCGTCAAGAATCTTGTATGCAACCATCTTTGATTGTTTTCCCTCTGTTTATTACTATGCATTTTGGGCTATATGTCTTTTAACTATATTTCCTTAAGTTTGTCATAGAAAATTACGGTAACATCTTTATGGTTGACATTTTTGTGTTACTATATGCACACTTAATGTCTTGCAGGTGTAATTTAGATCCAATTGTCACCTTCATTGCAGAGGAACTTAGACCAAAACTTTGTTTTGTTTGGGTAAGTTAGTTATTAAATTCGTGGCGTTTTCAATGAATTTAAACTGAATATTACATTTTATTCATTCCACATTGTATATTGGTTATATGCAGGATCAATCATTTTGCGATAAAGTTGATCGAGCACCTGCAAAACCCATTTTTTTTAAAAATTTAGAAAAGTTGTGGAATTCTAGTTTCCCTTTTGTGCGATGGAAGAAGGGAGATTATGACACAACAAACACCTTGTTGATTGATGATTCACCAGAGAAAGCTGTCAATAATCCGGTAATTTTTTCTCTTGTTAAAGGAAATGTATAAGCATTCACTATGTTAGTTATCATCTGTACGCCTATCATTAATGTAGGTACATAACGGAATATTTCCTTTACCATACAATCACTGTGATGCTGCTACTGATTCTTTTCTGGGTAAGCATACTACTGCCCAATTTTAGTTCCTATTTATATGCTTCTATTTGATTGGTATGTTAATGTGGTCTACAACAGGACTCGATGGTGAACTTTGTAGATATTTGGAAGGGTTGGAGAGAGCAGTAGATGTACAAAAATACGTTGAAGACCATCCATTCGGTCAACAACGTCAGCGTCAACATGATCAAGGCGACTATGTTCCATCATACTCATGGCATGCTCAAGCTCTCCAAACCCGTGATCCTAGAAGTATCAGTGCCGTGAGGCGCTACTAAAATAGAACTAACAGGCACTTGATAGAGAAATTGCATTTCTTGTTTCACAGTCTTTCAATAAGGTCTTTGTCACATAGGCTGTGCCTGTTAGTTCAAGTTATAGATGTTGCTTTGTTTGCGTGCATAAGTCTTCAGTTATCCAACATGTTCAATTTTAGTTCATTTACTTCATGCCCATTTAGGATGGTTGACGAGATCAACTAAGCGCATTTACATTGCCTTGATGATCTATGTAATGCCATAGCGTTGGATGTGATCCGAAATATTGAAAGAGCAACTTGAAACACTTGCTCTTTCAAGTCCCATGATACATTCAACCTTTACTGATCCAATGTAGAGGTGCAGTTCAGCTCTGGTAGGTTACCAATATGGCAAAAGTCTAAGGTATTTTTTGTGTTTATTCTTGTTGATACTTGACCGTTATTTGTAAACAGGTTTATCAGACCACACCTCACATTCGTGATACAAACCACTGTTTCTTGATGTTCCGTCACTGCAGGATAAATTGGAAGAGTATCTCAGCAACATGTCTGTGGCTGGATCGTGGAGCCAAAATACTTTTAAAGCCACGAATGCATGGCTTAAAGAAGGGCTCAAACAACGATGCATTACCACGGATCTTAAGTGGGGGGTTCCTGGTCCACATGAGAGGTTTGAGGACAAGGTATAATAGCAAGTGCCCTGAAAGTTGCACTTATTGTTGTTCCTGTAAATGGTGTACTCAGTACATTCGTGGCTTAAAGAAGGGCTCAAACAACGATGCATTACCACGGATCTTAAGTGGGGGGTTCCTGGTCCACATGAGAGGTTTGAGGACAAGGTATAATAGCAAGTGCCCTGAAAGTTGCACTTATTGTTGTTCCTGTAAATGGTGTACTCAGTACACTGACACTTGATCCAATGTAGAGGTGCAGTTCAGCTCTGGCAGGTTACCAATATGGCAAAAGTCTAAGGTATTTTTTGTGTTTATTCTTGTTGATACTTGACCGTTATTTGTAAACAGGTTTATCAGACCACACCTCACATTCGTGATACAAACCACTGTTTCTTGATGTTCCGTCACTGCAGGATAAATTGGAAGAGTATCTCAGCAACATGTCTGTGGCTGGATCGTGGAGCCAAAATACTTTTAAAGCCACGAATGCATGGCTTAAAGAAGGGCTCAAACAACGATGCATTACCACGGATCTTAAGTGGGGGGTTCCTGGTCCACATGAGAGGTTTGAGGACAAGGTATAATAGCAAGTGCCCTGAAAGTTGCACTTATTGTTGTTCCTGTAAATGGTGTACTCAGTACACTGACACTTGATCCAATGTAGAGGTGCAGTTCAGCTCTGGCAGGTTACCAATATGGCAAAAGTCTAAGGTATTTTTTGTGTTTATTCTTGTTGATACTTGACCGTTATTTGTAAACAGGTTTATCAGACCACACCTCACATTCGTGATACAAACCACTGTTTCTTGATGTTCCGTCACTGCAGGATAAATTGGAAGAGTATCTCAGCAACATGTCTGTGGCTGGATCGTGGAGCCAAAATACTTTTAAAGCCACGAATGCATGGCTTAAAGAAGGGCTCAAACAACGATGCATTACCACGGATCTTAAGTGGGGGGTTCCTGGTCCACATGAGAGGTTTGAGGACAAGGTATAATAGCAAGTGCCCTGAAAGTTGCACTTATTGTTGTTCTTGTAAATGGTGTACTCAGTACACTGACACTTGATCCAATGTAGAGGTGCAGTTCAGCTCTGGCAGGTTACCAATATGGCAAAAGTCTAAGGTATTTTTTGTGTTTATTCTTGTTGATACTTGACCGTTATTTGTAAACAGGTTTATCAGACCACACCTCACATTCGTGATACAAACCACTGTTTCTTGATGTTCCGTCACTGCAGGATAAATTGGAAGAGTATCTCAGCAACATGTCTGTGGCTGGATCGTGGAGCCAAAATACTTTTAAAGCCACGAATGCATGGCTTAAAGAAGGGCTCAAACAACGATGCATTACCACGGATCTTAAGTGGGGGGTTCCTGGTCCACATGAGAGGTTTGAGGACAAGGTATAATAGCAAGTGCCCTGAAAGTTGCACTTATTGTTGTTCCTGTAAATGGTGTACTCAGTACACTGACACTTGATCCAATGTAGAGGTGCAGTTCAGCTCTGGCAGGTTACCAATATGGTAAAAGTCTAAGGTATTTTTTGTGTTTATTCTTGTTGATACTTGACCGTTATTTGTAAACAGGTTTATCAGACCACACCTCACATTCGTGATACAAACCACTGTTTCTTGATGTTCCGTCACTGCAGGATAAATTGGAAGAGTATCTCAGCAACATGTCTGTGGCTGGATCGTGGAGCCAAAATACTTTTAAAGCCACGAATGCATGGCTTAAAGAAGGGCTCAAACAACGATGCATTACCACGGATCTTAAGTGGGGGGTTCCTGGTCCACATGAGAGGTTTGAGGACAAGGTATAATAGCAAGTGCCCTGAAAGTTGCACTTATTGTTGTTCCTGTAAATGGTGTACTCAGTACACTGACACTTGATCCAATGTAGAGGTGCAGTTCAGCTCTGGCAGGTTACCAATATGGCAAAAGTCTAAGGTATTTTTTGTGTTTATTCTTGTTGATACTTGACCGTTATTTGTAAACAGGTTTATCAGACCACACCTCACATTCGTGATACAAACCACTGTTTCTTGATGTTCCGTCACTGCAGGATAAATTGGAAGAGTATCTCAGCAACATGTCTGTGGCTGGATCGTGGAGCCAAAATACTTTTAAAGCCACGAATGCATGGCTTAAAGAAGGGCTCAAACAACGATGCATTACCACGGATCTTAAGTGGGGGGGTTCTGGTCCACATGAGAGGTTTGAGGACAAGGTATAATAGCAAGTGCCCTGAAAGTTGCACTTATTGTTGTTCCTGTAAATGGTGTACTCAGTACACTGACACTTGATCCAATGTAGAGGTGCAGTTCAGCTCTGGCAGGTTACCAATATGGCAAAAGTCTAAGGTATTTTTTGTGTTTATTCTTGTTGATACTTGACCGTTATTTGTAAACAGGTTTATCAGACCACACCTCACATTCGTGATACAAACCACTGTTTCTTGATGTTCCTTCACTGCAGGATAAATTGGAAGAGTATCTCAGCAACATGTCTGTGGCTGGATCGTGGAGCCAAAATACTTTTAAAGCCACGAATGCATGGCTTAAAGAAGGGCTCAAACAACGATGCATTACCACGGATCTTAAGTGGGGGGTTCCTGGTCCACATGAGAGGTTTGAGGACAAGGTATAATAGCAAGTGCCCTGAAAGTTGCACTTATTGTTGTTCCTGTAAATGGTGTACTCAGTACACTGACACTTGATCCAATGTAGAGGTGCAGTTCAGCTCTGGCAGGTTACCAATATGGCAAAAGTCTAAGGTATTTTTTGTGTTTATTCTTGTTGATACTTGACCGTTATTTGTAAACAGGTTTATCAGACCACACCTCACATTCGTGATACAAACCACTGTTTCTTGATGTTCCGTCACTGCAGGATAAATTGGAAGAGTATCTCAGCAACATGTCTGTGGCTGGATCGTGGAGCCAAAATACTTTTAAAGCCACGAATGCATGGCTTAAAGAAGGGCTCAAACAACGATGCATTACCACGGATCTTAAGTGGGGGGTTCCTGGTCCACATGAGAGGTTTGAGGACAAGGTATAATAGCAAGTGCCCTGAAAGTTGCACTTATTGTTGTTCCTGTAAATGGTGTACTCAGTACACTGACACTTGATCCAATGTAGAGGTGCAGTTCAGCTCTGGCAGGTTACCAATATGGTAAAAGTCTAAGGTATTTTTTGTGTTTATTCTTGTTGATACTTGACCGTTATTTGTAAACAGGTTTATCAGACCACACCTCACATTCGTGATACAAACCACTGTTTCTTGATGTTCCGTCACTGCAGGATAAATTGGAAGAGTATCTCAGCAACATGTCTGTGGCTGGATCGTGGAGCCAAAATACTTTTAAAGCCACGAATGCATGGCTTAAAGAAGGGCTCAAACAACGATGCATTACCACGGATCTTAAGTGGGGGGTTCCTGGTCCACATGAGAGGTTTGAGGACAAGGTATAATAGCAAGTGCCCTGAAAGTTGCACTTATTGTTGTTCCTGTAAATGGTGTACTCAGTACACTGACACTTGATCCAATGTAGAGGTGCAGTTCAGCTCTGGCAGGTTACCAATATGGCAAAAGTCTAAGGTATTTTTTGTGTTTATTCTTGTTGATACTTGATCGTTATTTGTAAACAGGTTTATCAGACCACACCTCACATTCGTGATACAAACCACTGTTTCTTGATGTTCCGTCACTGCAGGATAAATTGGAAGAGTATCTCAGCAACATGTCTGTGGCTGGATCGTGGAGCCAAAATACTTTTAAAGCCACGAATGCATGGCTTAAAGAAGGGCTCAAACAACGATGCATTACCACGGATCTTAAGTGGGGGGTTCCTGGTCCACATGAGAGGTTTGAGGACAAGGTATAATAGCAAGTGCCCTGAAAGTTGCACTTATTGTTGTTCCTGTAAATGGTGTACTCAGTACACTGATACTTGGTTAACTCATGTAAATAGTCACTAGCTGAGGCTGGGTCTGGTGAGCTTGTTGGCAGCATGGTGTATTTGCGCGACACATGTTGGCATGGATAGGCAGATACACCGACACATCTGGGACAGTTTTGGCAGTTAACTCATTATGATAGTTGATGCAGTCTGATGCTGAGCAGTTGTGTGGCAGTTATTCAGAGGTAACTGCTGGTTTGCTTTTCTGTAAACCGCTAGTTGGAGGCAGCACAGCTAGGCAGTTGGGCTTGTCAACTGCAACCTGTATTTATATGTTGCTTTAAGGCTGAAATAAGGAGACTTCCGGAAGTAAGTGGACTAACTTGGCATGTTGCCTTATAAACTTGTGTATTGTTTCCTGCTTCAATAAAACAGAGACTTGAGTTGGGTTAGGGCCGGACCCCGTAAGCTTGTTGTCTTCTGTGCCTTCTTCTTATTATTATGTGCTGTTAGAGTAGTGCATTGTGTCTAGGAATTGCTTGGCAGGCAGTAGGCAAATTGCAGGTACACAAGGACGTTGGGCTGTTCTACTAATGTTGAAGTTTACAACTTTTCTTGAAGACTCTAAAGCTATTGCAAATTGATATTCTGTTTTGCTTTTGTTGCAAGCTACTGTTGTAGCTTACTTTTCTGTAAATGTTTCCAGGTCTGATTGTATTTAAAAGAACTATGGTTTGTTGTCATTTTGAATGTGTTTAGGTAGTCTTTGATGTAACAAGTTATATTTAGTCTTTTATATTTAGATTAATTGTACACATTTCTATCAAGGTAATATTTTCTGCTGGATTAAGCATGACATCAAGTATGGTTGTGGTGTACTGTGATGGACAGCTCTGTATAGCTGTTAGCTTCTATGTAATCTCATATATATTTCACTATTGAAACTTTTTCAGCATGTTAGCAGGAAAACAGAGTGTTTATGTTCTAGTTTTCTCCCTTATAAAGTATGGTTTTATGGATGTGATGATGTTTATGGTATGTTCATGCATTCTGAAATTGTAACACAGAAATACAGGAGGCTGTGTTGGAGATGAGCAAGCTGTGTGGGGTTTGACAGGCTGTGTTGGTGCACAGTATGGTGGAAATCCCTATACAGCAGCGGACTGCACCGTTTGGAGGTAGTGTGTGTGGGACATAGGCTGTTAACGGAATGGCATTTCTAGCCCCAGCACGCTGACAAATTTATAGGCAGAAAGTAGGCGTGTCACCCCTGTCCATTTCATAATTGCAAGTATGAGTCTGCTCGAGGAGATGAATGTTAAAATTGTAGAAAACCTTTGAAGGCAATAGAGTTGAAAGATCCTAAATGCAGGGTATATTATGGTTTATTCTGTTTCAGTGTTTCATTTTGTGTATTCAAGTGCATGACTATACCTTATTCTACTGAATAGAGTGTTAGTCCACTCTTCCAATAGATGAATGTTCCAATAAATCATCTCTGGTGTTCCAATTGCAAGAGAGGGACGGATCACTTGATATTAAGTATAAGTCACATATTCTTGCCAACATTATTGAGTAGGTTACAACACTAAATACATCTAAATTTCAGTATAAAGAAACCAATTAAAAAAACCATATGAATAGCCAAATCCTGAATGAAGACAAACACCAACACTGTCCACAAACATTGGTGCTTGAATCATACTACAGTCACCTGGAAGGATGCAATTATAATCTTGCTATTGGTTATATTATCAAGTTCCTTTATTTTATGAACAAAACTGCCCTTCAAATTGCAGGTACAAAAAAGGAGATCACTATGAAGGGCAGTGTTGATGAAAAGATAATAAGGTCATTTATGATAATTTAGAAAACTATAAGTGTAATTATGTAATTTAAAACAAAACATAAGAGGGCGCTTTTTGTTAGGAAGCGCCCTCTTATGTCAAAAAATAATTACATAGTCTGACCCCTCAAATTTGTGAAATTACGAAATTTTTGTACAAATATTTAATAAAAGGACAAAATGTGAGGGGTTGTTTCGTAATTCTTATATTTGACAATAGAGGGCGCTTCCAACCCAAAAAGCGCCCTCTAATGTGTAATAAATAATTATGCAACAACCCCTCAATTTAGTTCAATTTGGAAATTTTTGTACAATTATTTCTAAATTTCACATAAAATTGGGGTTGTTTCGTGATTAAATTATTTTACATTAGAGGGCGCTTCCTACCCAAAAAGCGCCCTCTAATGTCTGCTAAAATAATTACAACTGCAAGCCTTTTGCAGATGGTGTTTTTCCCTGTCCTTTTTCATTTAGGTTTTCCACAGGTGAGCTGCTAACCTTAACTTTTCTTCTTTAATTTTCAAAGTGGTAATATTATTTTGAACGGATCTGATGTAATATCTATCCACTTGCCTACGTGCGTTTTCACAACTAGAAATCGTATACATTGATTCTTAGCTTTTAAGTTTTTTGTTTATGTTTGTCATTTTAAATCTCCACTTTATCAAAAGTTGTCAACACTTGTTCTGCAACATTTGTGTTTTGTTTTGTTTTCTCTTCCCCTTAGTGGCTCCATTTGTACCATTTCCACTTTGCATTACCTGTGTTTCCTTGTAAGTTCCATTTATGTTCTCATCTCTTGTACCTGTCATTAGAATGACAACGATTTTTTGTCTTTCGTTATACTTCGCTTTTGTTGCTCAAGAGAGTAACTGTGCTGCAATTTCAAATGAGAACAATGAGTGTTTTGTAGATCACTGACTGCAGATGGTGTTTGTTTGTTTTTTTTCATCAGGTTGGTTTTTCAGATTGGAGAGTTCGAACTGGATTCATGTGGTGCAGCAAGATATATTGGTGTTGATTTTGTGATCAATGGGAGTTAAGAGATCTAGTAGAGCTTGCAAGGAATGGAAGATCTATGCAGAGCTCTTTGTGGGGTTTTATGTGATTTGGGTTGTCACAACTTCGCTTACTGTCACTAATCCTGGTGATGCTAAGCTTGGTTTGCTGCTTCTTTACTTTGTTTGGTTGCCTAGAAACGATGACAAATGGAAGGAAAATTGTAGAGTTGTATTAGTAGTTGAATTCTTGTTTCTGGTTTGACTTTGTATTAATAATTTTGAGCAGCAAAAAAGTATATTATTTGATGTGAGTGTGTTTTCTGTTGTTTCCTGTGTCTAATTTGTTGCATTGGTTTTGATTTTGTAATAGTGGCAGCGATTAACACCTTACATGCTGCTTTGGGATCTCCTCAACTTCCTGGGTGGGTTCCTAGTGGAGGAGACCCTTGTGCTAAACGGTGCCAGGGTGTTCAATGCACTGGTTCCGATATAGTTGCTATGTATGGCGATTGGCAAACTTGTCTTTTAAGTCCTGGCATTCATGATATTTATTGGCAATATCAATATTTGGCTTCTTAATGTGTTTAATCTGTTGTAGATTTCTTAATGCTGCTAATGTGGGAGGAGAACTCAGTGATAGTTTGGATTCTTTTGCAGGTGACAAAAAGTTGTAAGATGAGATTTTGTCTCTACTTTAGTTTGACTTTCATCATTGATGTTATTTTAATGCTATCATTTCTTTGAGAGCCCTGCATCTGGCAATTCCCCAACTCTTAATTAAGAATTACTCGTCAGCAGAGCCCGATGCCTTCATCTGTGATACCCAGGCATAGCATAATATTAGGAGTCGTTGCGACTGCTTCCCATGCTGTTATGACTGTCTCAGTGTATGTGCTCACATATTTCTTAAATGGTTGTCTGATCATCTTTTCTACGCTTTGCTTTTATAATTTAATTTATCTACTGTCGTTTTGGTTGTTACTATAGGGGTGTTGCTGGGGAAAACTGTTCTCATTCCTTAGCTTCTGAACCTTATCAAGCTGAAGTGAAGATAACACAAAGCGAAATTATTTGACTTTCAAATAATTTATCACTTAGCTCTATTGAGACTTCTGAAGGGGGTATCCTTCAATGTATCTAGTCGGCCTGAAAGCATCGACTTATGTGATTGTTTGATCAATTTGCTTCCCACCAGCGCAACTTGGAATCACTTATCGGCTACAACATGAGGCTCTATTTATTCATTCATAATTTTTTTCTTATGCCCAAATTCATTTGTACTTTGGACTTCAAATTTCTTAATAATTTGGTTTAAAAACCTTGTAAAGATTCTAATAAGTTGTAGGATTGCTAACATAAAAGGTTAGGTATGATCAACTTCAAAAGGATGGTTTTCTGATCAAATATATATATATATATATATATTTTTGGTGAACTACCAAATGAATGACATGTTACAGTGGTGCAATTGTATCCTCTGTTCTTGTATTTCAGATATATTGCTTGAATTGAAGTTTTCATGCTTTTTGGTTGTATTATTGTTTCAAAAAAATTAGGAACCTTTATTTTATAATTTACTAATATTGTTGTTTTCGAAGCTCATGATTCATGAATGTTAACTAATAACTATATTATGGAATAATTAGTAACTTGTTGGATAAAAGTTTCCATATCAACAAATACAAAAAATCTCAATAAAATCAAAGTAAATAAGTAAGCTAAATGTCAACCTTAAGATAATTTTCATATCAACTGAATTAACGAACACTCCATCATCTTCCCTATTGACATCCTTGGTTTTCAGATCTTTCCAATTAATTTAAGAGGTGCATTGAATTAGTTGTTGCAACCCACTTCCAATCCATCAAGTTTTAATATTATCCAAGAATTATTACAAGTACAAACAAGAATACTCAAGTTCAAACCTAAGAACATAATTCCCAACCTTGGGGTTTGGACTCCCAACCACTGGATTGGGATTCCCAACCACTGGGTTTGGATTCCCAACTTCAGAGTTGGGAATGGGATTCCCAACCCACAGTCGGGAACCCTCCCAAACTCATGTAGGATTCCCAACCATAGCGTTGGGATCCCAACTTCTGAGTTGGGAATGAGGTTATAAACTCGAAGGATTGAAATGGGTTGGGATTTCCCAACCAGTGGGTCGGAGTCCCAACAAAAAGGGTTACGAGTCCACCTTAGACTCGGATTGTATCGACTCCCAACCCGGCAATTGGGAATCCCAACTTACAAGTTGGATCCCAACTTCTAAGTTGGGATTCCCAACTGTCGGGTTGGGAGTCCATATAGTTGAATCTAAGCTTGATTCCCAACCCAACAGTTGGGAATCCCAACCTAAACGTTGGGTCCCAACGTTTAGGTTGGGATTCCCAACTGTCGGGTTGGGAATCCACCTTAGATTCAGACTGTATCGAAAATTAACCCAATCATTCCCAACTTTAACGTTGGGATTCCCAATTTTCGGGTTGGGAATCCACTCTAGATATCATCCTAAGTCGACAAATAAGCCGAAGACACGGTTACAAATCTAAACCTATCGCAGTAAAAACATTCGCTTTTCATATATGACCTACCTTTGCTTTGCTGAATGGTTCGCGTCAAGTATATGAGGAAGTTGAAAAATAATATACCCACAACATCAACAATAACAACAACCAATACAATCTAACTTTATCATTCTATTAAAATACCCACAACATCACACACAAAATACACCACACAGCCACAAATGGCAATGGACATAAGATTCCAGCTATGGGAATCCATGTAATACCGAAACAGAGCAAGAAATATACAAACTGGAAGAGAGTGAATATGACAATATATTTGTATGGTACTGACTCCACAAAGGAACCATGTGTGCCTTCCAAGACCCCGCAAAAGCCTAACTTCAAGTCAGTCAAAACATTGGCAAGTACGCTTAATCCAATGTTGCTATTCGAAATAGTTTGCAGGCACTTCTAATGGCGGCTAGGTGCAATGAAAAGTAGTAGTATCCGTACCCAGAATTGGTTTCCAGGGAGACTGTCAATGGCCACATAAGCAAATTAGCCCCAAAGGACTGATGTAGGAATTAGCTTTATGACAGGCATAGCACATACTCAGGCTGCCACTAGGAGTGACTGCAACAGATTGCTAACTCTTTCCTCATTCACTCCAACAGGTAAATGTGCGTTAATGTGCTTCTCATGATCAAATGTTTCATTTACTTTCTCTCCTTCCTTTTCGCCTTTCATCACTCCCTCCTTCAAGTCTTCTAATTCCTTTGCTACCATTGTTTGCAACATAAAGCAGATAATGCCATGATGATATTATTTAAAACTGTAAAAATTGCTATACTTGTGAATAGGGCGACTCACAGCAGGACTACTATCCATTTCTATGAACACAGCTTGCATATTGCCGTAGATTTTAGAATTGCTAGCTTTGTGTTTTATGCTTTCCTTGGCGCTCTTCACCATCGCTCTTTGAATGAACTACATGTCACACACATACGAATTCACTATCTGATCCTATTATGTTGCCACAAACTCATGACAGTTTTCTTTTATAACATGTTATAAACATGCCTGTCTTTTGACAACTGCAAGGCTTTTGGTGTGCATGGGGGAGTGACGGAGGACCCCATTAGAAGGCGGTAGGCCAATCCATCCACAAAGCAAAGTCTGAAGACACATATTTGACAATAAAACAATTAGTGTCAATAAAATAAACAAGCAACTGAACATCAAATTTATATTTTAGTGGTCTATACCATAAATCCCAACAAGCAGACGGCTTTCTAAGATTGAACTCCTTCTGTTGTGCCATTTGAGATGCAACGCTGTGGTCGAAAAAGTAAAGCCCTGCTATCATTAGAGCTTGAATGAAAGCAGCAAAAATGTCAGCTGGAGGGACATTTCCCGTATCCTGCAATGTTCAGTACTTATAAGAATCAAAATCTTTCAAATCAGCATATACGGATTGAGATGTACAGTGCTTACTTTGTTTACATCACCGCATTCGGATACCCAAAGCAAGTAAAACTGCTCACCCATAACACCACACACAAAATACACCAAACAGTCTCAACCCACTTGCACTAGCCCAACCTTGGTTCACAACACCAGTTTTGGATACCCAAATCAAGGAAAACTAGTAAAAAAACTTACCACCCGCAGCGTACACATTGCTATCGAAATTAAGAAGTCGGTCAGCTATGGTGCAGTATACTGTCATCCTAAACCCCAGCCGTTGCTTCTTTTGTCGCGGTGGGAAGACGGAACACACTTTTAGTGTGGCAAATGACAGAGAATAAGATGTGGAAAGTAAGAAGATCGACTGAGCAAACCGAGGGTCAAAATGGAAGGCTGCAATGGGCGGGACAGTCATGACAATGGACATGTTAGTTTTAGTAAGGAATGGAAGGCTGCAATGGGTTCTGAATACTTTTCAGTAGCTGACGGGTCAAGATGCTGCTTATGGCACCCATTTTTCATTAAGGGTGTTTTTGTCCTTTCAATGTCTTTTATTAATAATATAAAATAAAAGGGCTACTTTTGGGGATGACCCTGCCCAAAACGTCATTTTTTCAATTTTCCCTAATAATAATCGCTTTGTCTGCCTCTTTTTTTTTTTTTTTTCTATTTCTCCATTATTACAAACTAATATTCAAATTTAAAATATTTTAATTTTACAAATTATTATATTTATTTCAAATTATTTTTTTATCGCAAACTATATCATGTTTACATGAATTAGGGAATAAAATATATTATGTTATTTAATCTTAATAAATTTTAGTTTGCTCACGATTATTAGTGTGATTTATATTTTTTTTATATAAACTATTTTATATGATAAAATTCATAAATAAAAATACTTATATAAATTATAATTATTTTTACTTTTATTTTTATTTTACTTTACTTTATTATATATCATATATATTTATTGGATAAAAGACTACAAATATAGCTGGTTAGTGACTTTAATAATAAATATATATAGTTTGATTATATACATTTATTTCTAATCTAAATAACAACTGTTATCATAAAGATAACATATCTCTAAATTAAATTTTTATTTATTTTTTTAAGTAATATGAAATTTGAACTTCTCTTATTAAGAAAAGTGGGGCTAGTGTACAATCAACTCATAATTAGTATACTTTTATTTTTATATTTGTATTAAAAATATTATTTTAATAAATTTTGCTTATAATTTTATAAGGAGTAAAACTATATATTTTTTACTGATTATGTATTTTAACTATGTTCATTTCATATAATATTTTTCTAGCAATTTAAAGAAATATTACAAAAAAAATTATATATAAAAGTGCCCCCCCTTACGTAAATTTTTGGGTCTGTCATTGTCCAAATTCATAATAATTTTAATATTTTATAAATATAATAAATTTGATTTTAATTTTTTTTGAAGTAATATAATTTTTATTATGTAATCATTTTTATATAGATTATTATTTTTTTTTTTTTCTCAACTAAAACCTTAAAGCCAAGTTACAAAATAAACAAAAAGCTATTCTATTCAACCAAACAAACCGAGCAAGATGAGGGAATCATCAAATTCGAACCCGCACCCACAACGCAAATCAAGAGCCAAGCCAACAGCGTCTTGTGGTTTTCATCTCCTTCTTGCATCCTTGCAAATCTTCCTTTGACAAATTCAATTTATGAGGTGTATGTTATATTAATTTTAGAAATCAACAAAAATTTATCAATATTTTTATTTTTCTTTTAAGATGAAAGTCTATAAAAATAATTTATAACTTTTTAAAATCTATATAAACCAATATAGTGAAAGTCGTATAAATTGAAACTCTATAAAATTTTATGAAAATCCATTAATATCTATGAAAGTTTTTTATGATTTCTATGAAAATTTATGACTATCATTCACAGTTCTATAAACTATATAAAATTCAATAAAAATCTATAAACTCTACAAAACCCATCCATTAAAAAAAAAAATCGTAAAAACTTCATCCCCGTAATTTTTTATACAAATTTTAAAAGAAACAAAACTTGACAATCTTATCAGTAAACAAAATCACCCCAAAAGCGTGGCTCCCCACAAGGCCTCATTCCGCGCCAAAATTTTTGACCTCTCTAAAGGTTTGGATCGTTGGACGTCTTGTTACAAGTTGGTGAATTATATACATTTCTTTCCATCAATAAAGACAAGAGATTACAATTTCCTGGAAACGTGGCGTTTACTTGGAGTCTATTTCCGCTAAATATTAAAATTGGAATTGTTTCGCTTTTTCTCTTTTGAGAGTGCATCATCATTGTTTCTGATGCTTAATTTTTACTTATTTATTTACTTTTACTTCTTGAGTTCTGAGCAATTACATCTGGAGAGAGTTGCATTGAGAGTGTGTTTGGCAACAAAGGATGAATTGGAGAGCTCACCGCCACACAAGGAATGATACTTAGGGCTCGTTTGGAATAGTTTCTACTTCTGATTTTTAACAGTAGAATAAGAGAAGCAGAAGAGAAGTAAAGACTAAAATTTTTAAATTACTTTATTAAACCAAATTTTAACTTCCTGTATTTTTCAAAAAAAGCTTTCAAGAGAAGCTGGGTGAAGTAGCTTTAGGTAGAAGAGCTTCTTAAGACAGGAAGCTCTTTTATTGAATTCATCCAAACAACTGACAAAATGGCTTCTGACTTTAAGAAGCTAAAATAAGCTCTTCTTGACTCATCCCAAACAGGACCTTAATGGGATATATGCTGCTTGATCGCTCCTCCTGTCTACTCATTTATCTGTCAGATAGTTTGGATTAATTATTCGTCATCATTATTTTATCTTACATTTTACAAACTACAACCAATATATTCATGAGTTTCTGCTCTTAAATACAAGCGAAAGGCCTATTCCACCCAATGAAAGACCTTGAAATTTGTAACCGAATGGTAGATTTTCAAAATAATTTAATTATGCTCTTCCATAATTGACATATAATACTACACCATATATATATATATATGTATATATAAAAGAATCTTTTTTTCCAAAAAGCATGTCATATCTTTATTTAAAAAAAAAATGTTAAATCACTTGTGAATGTATTTAGAAACTTGGTAATTTGGTGAAATGGAACTATAATATAAATAGCAAGGTATAGATTACATGATAAAGTTCCAAAATAAGAGATAAAAGTTACCAAAAAAAAAAAACAAGGATATAACAACCTGATAAGTATAATAAATATAAGAATCTATCATATCGTTTGTCTATGGATATCCATCCCCTTCCAAATCCATTAATAATATTAATATATTATAAATATAATAAATATAATTTTAATTACGTAACCATACATTTTTATATAGATTATTTTCTTTTTTTCTTTTTTTTTTCACCTAAAACGTAAAAGCTTAGTCACAAAGTAAACCAAAAAGCTATTCTATTTAAATTAGTTTGTGGATCTTAGTTATAAATTATGACTAAATGTGACAGACCCCTCTTCCTTATAAAACTAGGCAGCCCACCTGACAACCCTACGGTAGCTTTCCAGTCGAAATTTGTTCCGATTGAAAGGTTTTCGTGAAGTTAAGTCTCTTATTTTTTCTAAAAACCTTTTTAAAACTCTTAGAATTTCTTTTTCAAATGGAAAGCGGGTTGAAACTTTTAATTTTTAAGTAAGCATTTACAAAATAGGGTTTAAAAGAAATTCAGCAGTACAACGGTTATTTTTCTGAAAATTCCACCCTGTAAAACATAATAGAAAACATGTGCACTTCAAAACCACACAATCTCAACTGCTAGGTCTCAGACCCTTTGTCATTTTCACAATCAACCACAAACATGATTTCAATTAAAAGACAATTCGAAAATCATTGAACTTGAATAAAACATTGTGCACACATGTTTTTAAAACGTAATACAAAAGCACAAGTGTATGTGTCTCCCAAAATAATATGTACAAAACATGCAACAAGTCTTAAAAATTATGGATGTGCATGATACTTCCAAAAATAAACTAGTGCAGTAGCGTCGCATCTTTAGCCAGCCTGTATGTTCGACGAAGCTCCTTCTGATTGTTGACTCACACTTGCATCTGGGGAGGATTTTTATAAAAACACGAAAAGGGTAGTAAGTATTAACTTAGTGAATGGGTAAACTTTTAGATTTTGAAATTCACTTTCAAAAAAACATATCCTCCCAAAATAATTTTGAAAACTAGTAATTTATTTCGAACTGATAAAACTGTAAATCTAGCATATAGCATATAAATATTTCTACTTGAAAATTAATAATAATTGCATAAATCGTAAATATTTCTCGCTTCCTAAACTTCAAGTTTAATGACGTGCTTATCTTTCTGAAACTTACTTTATAAGGTAACTTAGTGAAACTCATCCTCTGTGACTGTACGTCTACACGTCACGTCTCTAAGATTAGGGAATGCTACCTGTGTAGTCGTCGATGCGGGAACTTAGGGTCGCGATTCCCCCCCTAACATCAAACAGATTTACACTACCGTATACGTGTAGAAGGCAACACACTGACTCAGATCCCCCAAGTTACTGACTTTCCCAACCAATCTACCATGCACACATACGGTACTATGGCGGGGTATAACTGCGGATTAGGATAAACCCAAAGTATTTAAAAATCTTTCAATATGCTTAAAACTTTCTTTTCTCTTTAACTTGGCTTGAAAACATTTTGATTTAGCTCATAAATATTTCGTTTTCTAGTATACGGTTTATAACCGAAATACTTCTTTTTCTAAGATAAAAGCTTAAAACTTTCAAAATATCTTTAGCATGTCTTTTCTATGCATGTATTTCATTCAAACTTTCTACTTTACTTCTAAAATAAATACATTTATAACATATATTTAAGAAACTATACATGCATCATAATAAAAACAATGACATGCTAAAAGCTTGATAAATAAAACATGATAAATTGGATACTAACATGATATTACAATTATAAATAATCAATTGATAAAATTCATAAAAATTTTGTAAAAATCCATACTCACAACTTGCTACCCAATAGTAAACCACTCCTTCACACCCTCCTTTAGCTCGTCGCTTTACTTATACTTTAACACAAACACGATTTCCATTTAGAATTTACACTCATCAACACATAAACTTCTAACTATGCAAGGATATCAAAATATCATTTTTCAAGTCGTACCAACTTCAATTATTTGCACACAATATCCATTCGAATTTCTTAACACCTAAGCACGTAAAACACTTTACTTTAAGTCTAAATTTCATATTAACGAATCAAACTAAAATTTCGAGTTATTCTACTCCTTTTTGGTCGAACCTAGTCCAATTTTTACACCATCAATTTCATTCAATTTTTCTTATTGCAATTATACTCAAACACAAATAATATGGTGTAAATTCAATTCAAATTTATAAAATATCACAATTGTGCAATTACGAAGAGTTTGGCCGCAAAGTAGCCATTTGACACTTAATACATTTCCTTTTACTTTTGAGTTAATTATATCATCAAGATAACTTATGAAATCATTCAAATCATTCAAAAATAATTATTTAACACTTTAATACACTCATAACCAAAACATAGCAGCCTAGCATACTAAACTTTGGCTTCTCATATCAACATTCTAACTTGTCATTTAAGCATATTTGAATGTATAAAATTTACTCAAATCACTTAAATTCAATTTGAACCATTAACTTCCTTCCTTGGCCAAACATAACATGTAAATATATTCACACTTTTGTTTTCTCATTTCAACACCAAATCTCAACACTTTAACACATACACATGCATAAAAATTACTTAAATCAATCAAACTTAAATTGAACCAATGATAACCCACCTTGACCGAACACTAAATGCAAACATATTCCCACATTTCTTCAAGTTTTATAGTTGCATTCATATCAAAATAACATCATATTTCATAACAAAGCAACCAAATAAAATTTGAACCACCAAAATACACCTTTGGCTGTGAACCATACACAAATCCAACATCAACTCCTTTAATTTTCACACCCAACATCATATGCAACATAACATCCATGATTTTGAGGTCACAAATCCTCAAACCCCAAACATAAATCACAAAACCAAATATTTACATAAACAATCTCATGAAAACTAAGTTCTCACCTCTTGGAAACAACTCAAAATAGGTGAACCTTGCTACTAAACTTGCAGGAACCCTTTGCATATGTTGAAAATGCTCAAAAATCATCTCAAGAACACCATGCAAAGCTACTACCCCCTTGCTTCTTCACCTCTTAGCCAAACACCCATTTTTCTCTCTTATGGCTGAGACACTTCTCTTTATTTCTTCCTTTGGCCAAATGAATGCTTCTCTTATTTGTTCTTTTTAATTTCACTTTATATACTCTTCATGTTTCAATGCCATTTGTCATCCTTTCTTCATGCATGAATTACACTTGACAAACTCTCTTACTCTCTTTGTCCATGCATGGATCCCACATGTCTCACCTTTATGCCATATCTTTTTCCATATGTCAAGCATGCATGTGTTCTTTTTGGCCATTTGTCTTTCATGCATTCTTTTCTTTCCTTCCTTGCACGCCACATGTCCCATATGCATTCTCTTTCACGCCAACTTGTCATGCATTCTATTCACACTTTTCGATTTCCTAAAATGCCATTGTCCAATTCCTTTTACCATTTAATATATTCATGCATTTTTTGGTAATTTCCTTTAACACTAAATTTTATTCTAATCCTTAATTAATTACCATGTCAATTTCATATTCGAAAATCATTTTCGGTCAGTCCGAAAATTTTATTATAATTTAATTAATACAGCTACGAAAATCTGATTACGCATCCAGATCCGACCACTTTACATTATTTTATTTTCTTGTGTTTAAAATTTATTTCTGGTCTATCTAGGAATTATAATAAAATACGTTTACACATCCAGACACTTTAAATTTACTTTATCACTCTCTAACTAATCAAAAAGGCATTTTCGTTCAAATAGTTTCGGATCACTTACAACTTATTCAAATTGACTTATTTTCGATCTGTATCAGTTTCTTTAGTCTCTAATACTAATTTCAAAACTTTTAATTTACAAGGTCCGCTTTTTGAAAAATACTATTCATATAGACACTATTCATTCGCAATCACTATTCATCAAAAAAATTTTATTTCTCAAAATAAGAGAAAATTTTCGTTTCCCTAAAATCACTATTCACTCAAAACACTATTTACACACAAATACTATTCATCATAAAAATAAATTATTTTCATAAAACGAAATTTTAGGTTTTATAAGATGTTAATTATATTTTCCACACAAAGTATATTGACTTATTATTGTTTATTGAATACGGAGGTGGATGGAGAGACAATGGAAATCCCTATCTAAATTTGGATGAACTCTCAGATTTCTCCTACATAGAGTAATGATAATGGATACAGAGATAGGCCTCTAATCCACTCAATTGTCATCCCTACCTTACATATAGAAATTACACATATTAGTTAATGTTAAATGTTTTTATATTTATTGCACATACACAAAACAAGTTAATATATCAAGCATCTGTATTTCATAATTACTGATGTCAAAAATCAATTAACACCCAACTAATATGTTTTGTGTCAATTGAGGATCGAATGAGTATAATAATAGTGTAATAACAAAATGATAAAGGTGGAAGAACAATAAATAAACAAGGCAAAATAATAATAATAATAATAACATAGTTTAACTATGTTTGAATAAAGCCTAGGTCCATAGCTATGTTATTACTTGATTTTTAGTCGGGCTTCAAAGGGCTGAAAGATAATCGTTCCTTTGTTTGTGTGGAGGACCCTTTATATAGTATTAGGATTTCTTATTTATAGATAATTAGATCATTGAAATATAGGAGAAACTAATATTTGTTTTCTATTTTATATCAAACTACATTAAATACATTGTATTCGAGTCAAAGTACACTTTTGGAAATTTTCTATTTAAAGTGATTCTCTGCCCGATATAGAATTATTTTTGTTTTTGAAAGTTTGCAATGGTAAGGAAAAATATGAGTTGCAATACTTCGGGCTACTTCATTTGCGATCTACCTAATTTAAGCTTCTCCACTACTCGACACTCAAAGCAATGGGCTTTGCATATTTCGCACTTACGTGGCTCATGTTGATGTTGTACTGTCTCGTTGGCTTCATGATACTTCAATCCCCTTTGGGGTTTTTGATTTCTTTTATCTCTTACTACGCCTCATTGAGTTAAAAGCACAAGTACTATTTTTGGGCATAACAATAATATATCTCGTTGTAATTCCTTCTAACATTCTAATTTTGTAACACATATTAGTTTCTTTTAGATTTTTTTTTTTTTTTTGTGTTTGACACACTTATATATTGACCAAACATCCATATTTCATGTTGACGCACCACACACACAAATCCGTATATCATATTGAGTCATATTATATTCCTGCTTATCATTGCAAACAATGGGAAGTTTGTAGCATAGTAATTCTATGATACAAAAGAGAATTAATATATAATAAGGATGAGGTTCATTCTGCTTGGGAGGAGTCTAGCTTAGTCCTTCTTGAAGATTATAGATATGCCCCTTATAAAAGCATAGAAAACGTTGTGTTGATAATTATCATATATGAGCAACAGAGTATGTATTAATATATCTATAAATAGTATTGAACATTTTCTACTTCCAATTAATAGTAAGATTTTAATGTTTTTAATAAATCTTGTAAGAAATAGATGATTAAGTCTTTCAATGGTTGAGTTTTGACATCATAACAAATGAAAATATAATGTAGACATTTGTAAGATTGTATAGGCATAATAATTTTGATATAAATTATTGGACGTGATACAAATGCAAAGCATACATAAAAAGGTAGATATATGGGTTATGATCTGATCAATTAAAGAAGATAATTAATAGTGAAGTTATAATTAAAGTTGTTGATTATATCATTTTAGTGGTAAAAATTAACCTTACATGGGCCCAGTAAATACACGAATTGAAGAAGCCTAAGATAATAGCCCAAACGACAAGTCCATGAGTCGATCTAGTCCAAGCCTAATACCCAGAAGCCTAAGGCATGTTACAACATATGCCAGCTCATGACCTCTTTAATAAGAGTTGACTATATTAAACTAGAAGGAATCACGAGCGACAACATAGGTAGTTAAGGGAGGACAACTAGTTTAGACATTCCTCCATTAAATGCTAGGATGGGGATCAAGAAAACATATCCCTTGATTCCAGTCGCAATAACGCTCCTACCAACAGCTCTCTTCCCACCTATAAATGGAAAGAGCCATCAGAAGGAAGAGGATCTCATTTCTTATCCTACTGTTACTTTGCTAAAACGCTTTCAACCATCTAAACTCTTAAATTCCAACATTCTCAGACACTTCATTCCAATAAGATAGTTGTCCTCACCTAGATAAATAACTACCCTCACACTCCAAGGTTCTCACGTAGTCATTCGCCGAACAAATCCAATAAACCCCATTTCTTAACTCGTCAAATGACGTCATTGCAATTGCTAGTCGTATGCTTTTTGTCTTGTTTTTCATTTACTTTATATTTCTTTTTTAACTTAAACGTCATAGTGTCTTTAATCAGCACTACCCTGATCTCAAGATAACCTGCTCTGTTTGTTCAACTTTTGTAGGTTGCTAGATCCCTTGAAACTGACCATTGTATCAAAAACTATTATAAATCATAAGGTTGTTCCACTACATCATTTTTTTTTTTAAATACACTATACGAAAGTTTGTTAGATTTCAAACTTGTCATGAAATGTTATCCAATGATATTTTATTTATTAAAATAAAATATAAAATATAAAGATGCATAATAGTTTTGAAAGTGAAAAAATGAAAATGGCCTTCTAGGCAAAAATAATGCAATTTAGGAGGAATCAATGAAAGGACATCAATTCAAATCCTGGATTTTCGAATTGAGAGAGATATTGAGAGAGATAAAGAATTCTCACTATTTCTTAGATTCATGGACCCAATTCAATTCAGTGGGAACTTTCGTTCACATTTTTTTCCACCAAGAACGTTTTATAAAACTCTTGGACCCATGAATTTGGAGTATCCTACTTTCACGCAATTCACAGGGTTCAACAAGCAATCGATATTTCACGATCAAGGGTGTAGTACTATTTGTAGTAGCGATCCTTATATATCGTATTAACAATCGAAATATGGTCGAAAGAAAAAATCTCTATCAGGTGAATTTCAACGAAACAATAGCATAAAATCGATAAAGCTCAATTGTAAAAAGCTTTTAAGTAGGGGTAGGCAAAAAAACTAGGACCAACCTGACATAAACTAGTCCGAAAATGTCAATTTTCAATTTTGCTTCAGGTCGAGTCAGTTTTCAACCTTTAAAACCAATTTTTCTTTTGTTTTGGATCAATCTTAGATTGAAAAAACTTATCTAAGCTAAAAAATCGATATATATATATATTAAAAAAATACTTAATATAAAAAAGCTCATCTCTCATCTTTGGCAAAATTTCATTGTCACTCTAAACCCTAGCTGCTGACCCTTTCCATTCAGTCTCACTCTCATCTTTCTTCTCTGGTTCATCACTCTCATTCTCTCTCTGGTTTATCACTCCTCCTAATCACCCTCCTCTCCCTGGTTCATCACCCTCCTCTTCTTACCCTCTTCTTTGGTTTGTCACCCTCTTCCTAATCGCCTTTTTATCTTGTGGTTTCTAGTTTATGGTGGGTTTCTTATCCTCTATTATTGTTCATTCAAAGCTCTCACCTTTGACTTCATCTTTACCAAGTTCAATGCTCCCACCTTCAACTTTATCGACTTCACCAAGCTCTCTAACGATCATCATTTTCTGTGATGGCGGGTACTTTTTGGAAGACAAGTATAAAAAGGTTAGAGATGATAGCAATTAAAATGATTTTTTATTTTTTATTTTTAAATTTATATACATTTTTTAAATCTGTTTCTTGTCTCTTGTGTTTATAATTCATAGATTTGGTGATATTAGTTTTGACATTGTTGCAAATATCGGTCAAATCAGTCGATTTTTCACTTGATAATCGGTAATCGACATCGTGCTGGTTCGGTAACCCCCAGAGCAGGGGTCTTACTTGCTGAGGTGATTAATTGGCTGAGTTGTTTGACTAATCAGTCCAACTCGGCCAACTTGACATAAAATCGGCTACAAAACCTACTGGAAAACACCTATCATCACCAAAAAATCGACAAGAGAGAGAGAGGGTTCACACCTAAAAGAGAGACGAGATGTTGTTCATGAGGGAACCTAAGAGCTTCAACCAAGTTGGAGTTATAGTTGATGGTTTTCTAGTTGCAATACGCTGACGTCAATGACCAATCGAAGGGGAGACTGAAGAGTGACTGGGGGAGAAAAAGCATGGTAGCCCAGTCATTAGTGATGGCAGTGGCGATGATGAGGAGGAGGATGAGGAACATGGTTGCGATGGTGGAGAGAGAGCATGTTGTGAGGAAAAAAGAAGGATTGAAGAGAGAGAGAGAGAGAGAGAGAGAGAGAGAGAGAGAGATGTGAAGAGCAGCAGTGAGTGAGGGTTTGTGTGTTAGGTTTGTATATATATTATGATAAATTACATAGATTTCTCTAAAGTTTGATGAAATTATACCAATATCTAAATTCTAACCATAATTACATTAATCTCCCTTTTAATTTTTTTTACTAGGTTTGACCCACTTTGACCGCGACAAATGCTAGTCATTGATTAAGCACCGAATAACCGATAAATCGCTAACCACTATCTCACTGGTCAATTAGCAAGTAGCGATTTTTACAACATTAGGTTTTGGTCATGAACTGAAAATTTTGATTTTATGAACTGGTAATTAGTGTTGATCTCAATTTTTCAATTTTGGTTTGGATCATGTTGATGCACCACACACACATCTGTATATCATATTGAGTCATATTATATTCCCGCTTATCATTGCAAACAATGGATGAAGTTTGTAGTGTAGTAATTCTATGATACAAAATGGAATCAATATGTAATAGGATGAGATTCTCTATGCTTGGGAGGAGTCTAGCTTGGTCCTTCTCGAAGAGTGCAGATAAGCACCCTATGAAAGCCTAGAAAATGTTGTGCTAATAACTATTAGATATAAGCAATGAAGTATGCATTAATATATTTATAATTAGTATTGAGCATTTTCTACTTCCGATTAATAGTATGATTTTAATGTTTGAAATAAATTGTGTAAGAAATAGATGATGAAGTCTTCCAATGGCTGAGTTTTGACATCATGACAAACAAAAATATGATGTAGATATTTGTAAGATTGTGTAGGCATAATAATTTTGATATAAATTATCGAACATGATATAACCACAAGGCGTATATAAAAAGGTAGATATATGGGTTTTGATGCTATCGGTTAAAGAAGATAATATTGAAGTTAACATTAAATTGTTGATCATATCATAATGTGCAATAATATTTGTAAACTTTGCAAAGATTGTGATAGAATATCAAACCATTTTACACAATCCAATGTGACAAAGGAGCCACATATACATCTTTTCATAATTATTTTGTTTTCTTATTCAGTTTTACATATAAGTGAGTTAGTTGAAGATTTGCATTTTGAACTAGATATTGTAAAAGTAATTACTACTATCAAGGTCTAACATTGACATGAATATTAAATTAGACTTATGGGTTTTGATGCAATTAATAAAAGGCAATATTGCAGAACTCACTATTTCCTACTCGACCGGTAAGATGGCGAGTAACGAGTACTTGGTTATTCGACAAATACTTAGTGAGTACTCAGTTTGACCATCGGTCAATGGTCAACCCATTGATCAATGGTCAAACTTGGTAACACCTATAAAAATTTTTAAAAAAAAATTATGGGATCAAAACACAATTATATAACCATAAAACATTATAAAACTTGTCTCATATAATCTCAACACATCATAAAAAATGTGTCATAATATAAATCAAAATACATACGTTGCAGATGATAGTGATATAAATATGAAGTTACATACTTATTTATGAAAAAACATAAATGTGAGGAGATATTTATAAATCTCCCTAGCTATCAAAAACCTATGAGTAGTGAATTGACTCATCGCAAACATTTAAGAAATAACTTGTATTCATTATAGTGAAGTGCAAAATGTAATTTAGTAAATTGATAAATCTATCATAAAAAATCTTCATTTTTTCCAAAGTAATTTAAGGTTGTTTACAATGAATTTTAACTAATGACTGATTAGTATACCAGATATAAATCTTGCGAATCAAAATAATGATGAATTGGTAATTCAAAATTTGCAAATGGGTCTTGAGAAATATGACTACTTAAGATGAGAGTGTTCTATAATGCAAAGAAAAGACAAAAAGAAGAAGAGTAAACTAATTAATAAAACATTAAAATATAAAAAATATAAAATAAAAATTGGAAAAAATAATTGTGGCACGACACATGGCATGATCAACACCACACCTATATCATTTCATATTTCATCTTTATGCCTCTCCATCGTCAATTGAACCCTAACTACCACTCATCAGCAATATTGTGTACTTAAAAAAGAAAAAAAAAAAAAAAACCCAATTGTGGCCATTTTCTCTCTAATTCAAAATCCACCATCAAAATCTCACCTTTTGAAGGCTTACTAGATGCACCGAGTGAGTCTCTTTTTCTTCCTCTACCATGCTTTTCTTTTGAGAGGTGTGTTCAAAATCTTCTCTTCTTGCTGTTTTCCTGATTTGGGTGTGTTCAAAAACTCGACCACCAAGCGAGTTCATTGAGTTGACTGAGTTAAGCCGAGTACTCAACCTAACTTGGCGAATAGAACCCCTAATTTGGGGCTTCTCGGATCAATGGAACATTGATCCAAGATAACTAGATGAGAACTCAATCAAGTTCTGAAACACCGATTAAAAGAGATAAATAGTGAAGTGAAATTTAGGGTTGTTAATCAAATACTAATGTACGTTAATATTTGTAAAATACGTATAAATTTTGATAGAATGTCAAACATAATCCAGTTATGGATCCATGCACATACACGTCTTTTCCTTCTGGTTTTGTTTTTTTGTTTTTTAAAATTAAATAGTTCCATAAACAAATGATTATTTGAAAATTTCAATATTGAGCTAGGCATTATATATAAACGTAGCCACTACTCCTGACAAAGCATAGCGTTTAGAATTTATGAAGCATAAATGATGCAGTAAAAGAAGTTTGAAATAATGCATTCTAAAAATCTGCTTGTAAGTGCCTTCATCACATGGCTTTTAATTATTATTTGTTTTAGTTGTTATCTTATGAAACATAAATGAAATAGTGGAAAAACAAGTTTTAAATAATGTATTCTAAATCAATTAAGTTTCATATGAGCACCCCCTTATATCCCTTTGATGAAATTTCATGAAATTTTATATATTTTTATTACAATTTTTTGTATGCATTGCAGGGAAATTAAAATACACATTTGGAAAAAAATTGAAATTTTTTTGAATTATTTTTCCCATATATATATATACACACACACTATTATTTAAATATATTATCTTCAAAAAAGTTGAAACAAATAATTCGTAGACTTGTTTTCTCAACTGTTTTTGTAAGTCTATTTCACTCTTTCTATCATCCATACAAAAAATCACATTAAAATTCAATGAAATCTATTAGATATCATCAAAAGTGCTTAAAGTGTATATTGTGAAAAATCCTTACCCGAAAATTACTATTCTAAATACTTACTTGAAATTGCCCTTAGAAATTGTTGATTATTATTACTTTTAGTAGTTATGTTGAAAATAGTTTTTCATTTAAAGTTTACCGGTCGTAGTTATTTACATGGGAACAAATAAACATTACTTTACCATTTATGGTAAATAAGCTTCAGAACAGCACCGCAAGGGTGATCAGCTACAACCGCACTCCCTAAATTATTAAGACTTGCCACCGTGCAAGAGAAGTAAACAATCAAGCATGATGCATTTCTTATTATTTTTTCTTTTTTGTCAAAATATAGTTCTTTTTCGTCAAAATATAGTTCTTTTTCCTTTTGAAATTCGTTTTTTTTTTTTTTTTTTCCCTTCAAGTCTAATGTTTTTCATTCTTGTTATAGGGTTTGTTTGGTTGGTTGGTTTTGATAATCACATATGATATGATAATATAATATTAAAGTGTGAATTGTATTTGCGGGTGGTGGAAGAGAGTGATCCAAATAAATAAAACTTAAACTGTGTATGTGTATGTGACTGCTTGACTGAATTGAATCATACAAATTTGTATTAGTAATATCATTTGTTTGAATTGGATGTGGGTAAAGAACTTAAACAATGTATCTGTGTCTATAATTTCATTTGTTTGAATTGGATATAAATAAATAACTTAAACACACTACAAGAAAACAGGTCAACCATACTGGACATTTTTTGCTATGGTTGACTATCCATACCGGGCAGTAAACCCGGCGTTCTTACTCCCGGTATGGATATTAAATATCCATACCGAGCCAAACTCGGTATGGATATTGCAATGAACTGGTCGACCCACAATATCCATACCAAGTCGCCCGGTATGGATATCAAATATTCATTCCGTGCTCCGACCTGGTATGGATATTCTTGTCCATACCGGGTTGGTGCTCGGAATGGATTATTAACCATACCAGGCATGTGCCCGGTATGGAAAAGCTTTTTATTTAAAAATAAAAAATAAAAAATGTAATTTGTAATTTAATATATTACATCAAAACTATAAACGTGCGTAACCTTGAAAATTATATATTATTTAATATTAACACAACACTTAAATTTACATAATCTAATGTTAAACGTACATTATAAAATGTTATATAATAAATACTCAATACATAATCTAAAATACAATATATTTTATTGGCCAAATAATAAATGAATTTAATACATCTTCTAGAGTTAGTAGATCGTTGGTAGGTCAAGGTAGTGAAACACTAACCAATACTTTCTTGACGGAAACATGCCAATAATCTGGACCAAGCTCGAGATGGTGAACTTTAGCATAGGGGTCCTTTGAATCAATTTCCGCTCCTGCCACCATTATTCCTCTACCCATCCAATCTAATAATTTGCATTGATTGCTGTTCGATCCACCAATTTGGCTTGACGAGCCCCGAGATATAGACTGTATGCAAAAGAATTTAAACATTTACTCATATCAACAAATTTAAATGATTATATTCATAGATTGTTATATAAACTAAAATTGAAAAAATAAATAATATAACTGTCGACGTTGGATTTCAGTCGACGAGTAATCAATACCCAATGCCTGCAATCAATGTGAGAAAGCACAAATACCAAGAAAAGATACAGATAAATACCGAGAATCAAACGAGGAACACGGAGCTTTTACGTGGTTCGACAATAATTGGCCTACGTCCACGACTGTCTGTCTCTTAAATTCTACAGAGTGACAGTGTATTATTGATTATTCTCTGATGATATTTACAATGATCTTAATCCCTATTTAAAGGGAAAGAGGTGTTACAATTCTGGTTGTAGCAAATCAGGAAAAGAATCGTGAATTAATTACATTCCCAAATAATCAGGAAAAATAAGGGAAAGAATTATACATTAATTATACTTCCTAATATGTTTAAATAATATCATGAAACTGCTTCCATTAAATCAGGGATGATGTTGATTCGGTTTGAATTCGAATAGACTTCCATATATGTTGAGGAAATCACGGTTTGATTAGGTAACTACCATATTCGGAGAGAGAATCATGGTTGACATAGGCAACAGCCTATTTTAGAAGATACTGTATCCATTACGCGTCTGAGCGAGCTGATTATTATGGTGGTCTGTGAACTTGAGCTCACATAGCGAGCTACGTATGCAGCGAGCTGCGGTCTGACTGTGTTCACAGGTCTGCTGATGTCAGCTGAGGGATTTACCTGAGCGAGCTGAAGAGTTTGCTGGCCTTAGAACCGATACTGGGCCTCATCTGATGGACTTTGACTAGGCTTTGACCTTTATCGGGCCTTCTTATTGGGCCTAAATTGGGCTTTTACCAGCCCATTTAATGAGTCCGAAAAATACATATAACATTAGCCCCCCAACTCTCAGTTCGCTTCTGTGAGCTGGGAGTTTGAGTTTGCTGGTAAAAGCTGGCTTCCTTGGCACGCTACCCTTTATAACTGCTTCTGTGAACTTTCAAATTCCACCTTTTCAGTTGCGACACGTGGCGATCATGCAGGTAGTAACTGAAGCGACGTCTGCACATCCTTTACATGCGTATTTAATGCGCACGTCTTTCAACTGACGACTGCATGATTTCCAAAGCCGTGCTTCACGCTGCACCGTCAGATTTATGACGGTTACACTTTTCAAAGATCCGATGGCTGGGGTTCACTCTTGCTTGTCTATATAAATCGATGGACCCTTTTCATTTTCTTCTTTCATCTGTCATTTTCTTTCAAAGCAATCAAGTGTTCAAGCTTTCCAGCAACCAGGACCTACTGCCTTTTCACGAAATCAACATCCTTACTCGCCGTTTTTCAGTTTCATCAACGATTCAAGGTAAGGCATCTTTTTCTTCAAACTTTCTGTTTTAGGTTTATTTTGTTTCACCACCATTGTTGTACCTTCATTATTCTGAGTTTTGTGTTTATTGAACATGGTGTTTCTTCTTTTGATTCAATCTGTTTTTTTTTTAATTTGTTCAGATGTCTTCAAGCGGAGCTCGCAAGGGAAATGTTCCAAGCAGTGAAGCTCGTGATCATGATGCAGTCCGAAAACATGCTATACAGGGAAGAGCAGCTCGGGATACGTTCGCTTGTCATCCTTCCTCGCTAAAACGTCCTGATGTGGAAGGACTTGGCGCTCAATTCCACATCACTTTTGGTTGTCGTACACTGTTAGCTGGTTCACAAAATCATGCATGTTATCTACCCAGGGGATTCATCGCCGTTAGTGTTCAACATCTCGAGCAGGGGCTTCGGTTCCCCATTCCACCGTACTTGATTGCATTCCTCAACAAGGTCAAGCTCGCGCCATTCCAGTTGACTCCAAACTCATATGCGCAGCTGACCTCGCTGACCGTGGCCTTCCTTAGAAACGGCCTTCGCCCCCCTACACTAAAACTCATACAACAGTTCTACTCCTTCAAGGCTCTGAGTGCAGCAGAAGGAGAGAAGCCGGATGACATTTACTACCTCACAGCCCGTCCGTCGCAATACAAAGATCTTTTGCCTAAAGGAGAAGCGAAGGGCAAATCCAACGTCGGGCCGTATAAGACGAGCTGGTTTTACGTCTCGTGCCCCTCTCTCGCAGATCTCCAAAATTTCAGCTTCGTCCTGAAACCAGGTATACATAAAGAAAAAAATAACGAGCTGAATTTATTTTGTATCTTTATTATTACTTAAACATTTGCTGTGCAGCGTTGAAAATGGACGAGTCTCCTCTCAGCAGCGAGGAGGAACGAGCTCTTGACAAGCTCGCCATCTCAGAGGACGTAGGCATCAGCAGCAAATTTAACGATGCAGTCCTTAAAGCTTACAGTCTAGCTCCTCCTAAGGAATCCCTTCTTCTGCGATCCTGAGGAGGACATAGGCAAGATGGGTGATAAACCTAGACTTCCTTCAGTTTTTGAAGTTCCAGTTCGGGTTGGGGACACGTCTGCTTCCCGACCTCTGCCACCAGTCTCTTCACCATCAGCGGGTGCAACTCGCTCACCTTCCCCAACTCGGAAGGCTTCTACTCAAGGTGCTTCTGCTCGCACCTCATCTAAGGCGAAATCGTCTTCAGCTCGCACCCCATCAAAGGGTGCATCTCGAAAAACTACTTCTCCAGCTCCTGCCCCAGCTCGGATAGAATCAGATCCAGCCCATACAGCTCCTTCTGTACAAATTGATTCACCCTCTTCTCCACATTACACATCTACTCTAAAGGCCTCACTGCCATTTCCAGCTCGTACTCCAGCTCCCGTTTCTTCCTCTGGGCGAGTTCCAGCCAACAGGAAGAAACTTGTTCTTTTGAAATCACCTCCTCCTGAGCGACCTGCTATATCTCCTGCCTCCTCGACTCTTTCAGCGAAACGACCTGCTGAGGCCTCAGCCACTCCAGCGGCCCCTTTAAAACGCTCCAAACCATCTGTCGAGGACCAGGCTCCTGTGGTTGCTGCTTCCAGCGAAGTGCCTGCTGCTGGTTCTTCAAGTCTTCAGCCGACTCCAGCTTCCAGTTCGTAGCCTAGAAAATGAGATGCACCTCCCAAGGTCGCTTCACAAGCAACCCGAGATGGTCCCAACGGACACGTAACCAGGCGTACTGTTACTTCGCGACGCGGTACTTACTCAACCAATGTGCCCGATCTCTCGAAGCGTGAAAGAACCCCTTCTCCTACAAGACCAAAAACTGAGCTCGGGCCTAGGGGAAGATATTTGACTTCATTCATTGATAACTGGGGACCCATTATGTTTACTCATGCAAGAGTCTTGGAGAATCAATCCCTCCGAGGTGTAGAGCTGGATGAATTCGCAGCTCATCATTCTATGCTGGTAAGTCATTTTTCTTTATCCTCTGGCCTCTTTTCCTTCATCGCGTATTAACTTGTAAGATTTTCAAGCTGCCCTTGCTGCCATGAAGCAACGTAGGATGACCAAGATCAATGAAGATCGAATAATGAAGCTGCAAAGCGAGCTGGAGGTCGCTAACGATGAG
Organism: Litchi chinensis; assembly: GCA_019925255.1. Classification (NCBI taxonomy): domain Eukaryota; kingdom Viridiplantae; phylum Streptophyta; class Magnoliopsida; order Sapindales; family Sapindaceae; genus Litchi; species Litchi chinensis. The sequence goes on along the minus strand of CM034465.1, from coordinate 16,672,587 downwards.
ATAGTGTCCTTGGCTGGTCGATCCATAAAAAACATTCAGACTCAGATGGCCACGGCGAATGAGGCTAAACAGGCTGCCGAAAAAGCTCTGCTGGAAATTCAACAAGAGCGTGACATGCAAAGAGAAGTGCTGGAGCAGAATGACCAGCGGGCTGTGTTGGCCCAGAAAGCTGCTGAAGATCTCAAGGCACAGTTAGCTGCAGCAAGAGAGGAGCTGAGGCAGTCCGAACAACGGGCCGAACTGGCCGAGCAGCGAGCTACAACCGCAGAGGAAAAAATAGAAGTGCTCGATCGTCAAACTGAGGCTGCAGTGACACGAGCCGAGACTGCTGAAAAACGTACTGAAGAAGTGGAAGCCGCTCTCAAACATGCTGAGGAAGCTGGAGCAAAACGAGCTCAAGAGGCTGAAACTGCGGCTAAACGTGCCGTGGAGGCAGAGCATCGAGCTGAGGTTCTTAGGCAGCAGGTGGCGGAGGCCATTCAGCAAGCCGAGGCTGAAAAGAAACGAGCAGAAGCCATTCAGAAAAATGCTGAAGACGTTAATCAGCTTGCAGATAATGCCTTCGAGGAGTTAACAGTTTTCAGAGAGCAGGTTGCTCGAGAATTGGCGGTGCAGGTTGCAGATGCAAGGGACGAGGCCGAGGAAAGAACAGGTCGTGACTTTCTCTTCACGTTGTGGACGTCTCACCCGGAAATGGATTTTTCTATCTTCGGGGACATAGGACTTGAAACCGTTGAGGATTTTAAATCACGAGCTACCTCGTCCTCAGCTAGTCCAATTTTTTCAGAGCAAGCTCTCGGCACGACCTCTCAAGCTAAGCCAGTTATCAACCTTGATGCCTTTGGAGTACCTGCTTCACATGAAGAACCTTCAACAGACCCATGCCCTTCAGCTTAAGATTGAAAACTCGTCTTTTCTTTGTTTTTCCTTTGTATTTTTTCAGCTTTTCAGATTGTAAACAACTATTATACTTAATGAAATTTCTTTCATTATTTCTTCTGTGTTCGAATGTATTTAAGCTACTGTATATAACATATTTCATACTCTTCATCTTTAGAGTTACTACATTCCTTGCGAGCTGATCATCAACGAGCTCTAAATCTGATAATAATCAAAGCAATTACTTAATCCAACAATTAATAAAATTTTGTATGCATAAGTAATTGGACTGTTAAAATGTTGACAAGCTATGCAGAGGCACTTAGCCATCTGTGTTTTAAGCTCATTACTAACGAGCTATGCAAGGACACTTAGTCAATTGCTTTTGAGGCTCTTGTATTTTTATTGCGAGCTATGCAGGGGTCGTCACCTCGCCTGCTTTTTAGGCTCAATTGGCGAGCTATGCAAGGACACTTAGTCACTTGCTTTTGAGGCTCTTTCATTTGTAGTAGCTATGCAAGGACACTTAGTCACTTGCTTTTGAGGCTCTTTAATTTGTAGCGAGCTATGCAGGGGTCGTCACCTCGCCTGCTTTTTAGGCTCAATTGGCGAGCTATGCAAGGACACTTAGTCACTTGCTTTTTAGGCTTATTATTTGTAGCGAGCTATGCAGGGGTCGTCACCTCGCCTGCTTTTTAGGCTCATTTGGCGAGCTATGCAAGGACACTTAGTCACTTGCTTTTGAGGCTCTTTCATTTGTAGCGAGCTATGCAGGGGTCATCACCTCGCCTGCTTTTTAGGCTCATTTGGTGAGCTATTTAGCTCGGGGCCCGTTAGCCTTAGTGAAATGAATTAAGTCGCAAGTTGGGGAAATGGAGCTTTCATTAACTAAAATGGTTTTGAATTACATATTACAAAGAGTTTACTGATAATAAGGGCGTAGATGTTCGGCATTCCATGCTCGAGGAACCTCAGCTCCATTTTCATTGTTAGCTAAATGATAAGCCCCATTCCCCAAGCTTGCTGTGACAACATATGGTCCTTCCCAGTTCGGGCCTAAGGATCCATCACTTGGCTTGCGGGCTCCAGGCAGAATGAGACGCAAAACTAAGTCTCCAACATTAATCTGCGAATCCGAGCATACTTGTTGTAGTACCTCGCTATTCTCTGCTGATAGATAGCTACCCTTAACCTGACCGTTTCCCTGTGCTCTTCAAGCAGGTCCAGGTTTGTTGCAAGTAGATGATCGTTGTCATTTGGATTGAAGGCTGCTCTTCTTTGTGAGGTAACTTCAAACTCAGCTGGGATCATAGCCTTGGATCCATACACCATTGAGAATGGGGTCTCGCCAGTGGAGCTGCGAGCTGTGGTTCTGTAAGACCACAATACTTTTTTAAGCTCATCTACCCATGCTCCTTTCTTTACTTCCAGTTTCATCTTCAGGGTCTGCTTGATGATCTTGTTCACTGCTTCAACTTGGCCATTGGCTTGTGGATGATCCACTACTGAAAAGCTCTTAACGATCTTGAGGTCGTTGCAAAACCTGAGAAACTGGTCACTAGCGAACTGGGTCCCATTATCAGTCACGATCTGCTGTGGAACTCCGAATCTGCAAATAATGTTGCTCCACACAAACTTCTCAATCTTTGTTGTGGAGATTTTAGCTAATTCTTTTGCTTCCGCCCACTTGGTGAAGTAATCTACTGCGACCACTGCATGCTTGCATCTTCCACGAGCCATTGGTAGGGGTCCGATCAGGTCCATCCCCCAAATCGCAAAGGGCCACGGGCTCACCATCTGCTGGAGGTAAGCTGGTGGAGCTCGCGGAACATGGGCAAATCTTTGACACTTGTCGCATTTCTTCACTAAGTTAATGACGTCCTGCCTCATGGTGGGCCAGTAGAAGCCTTAACGTAGTGCCTTCTGAGCTAGAGACAGCCCCCCAGCGTGGTTCCCGCGGTGGCCTTCATGTATTTGCCTCAGTACTGTTTCACATTCAGGGCCATCAATGCATCTTAGCAGTAGAGCTGAGAACCCCTTCTTGTACAGTGCATCATCATAGATGCAATATCTGGCTGCTCTAGCCCGCAGACGCCGGGCTTCCAGCTTGTCTTTTGGTAGCTTTCCATCTTGCAAATAATTGAGAATCGAACTCATCCAGGAGTTAGGCTGTACGGTTATGGCCATCATCACATTCTTTTCCTCCATACTTGGAGCTGGTAGAAACTCAACTGGGATCGCCCCAAGAAAATCTGCATCTCGAGTAGTCGCGAGGCGAGCTAGTGCATCAGCATGCGAGTTCTGAGCTCGCGGGATCTGTTTCATCTCGTACTTCTGAAATGCACCTAGCAGCTCGTGCACTTTCTGGAGGTAGAGGGCCATTTTTGGTCCCCTGGCTTGATATTCCCCCAATACGTAGCCGACAACGAGCTGCGAATCACTGAAGATTTTCAAACGTTCAGCGCACATCTCCTTAGCCAAACGCAGTCCCACAAGCAGAGCTTCATACTCAGCCTCATTGTTTGTTGCCTGAAAGCCAAACCTTAGAGCACAAAGGATCTTATGGCCTTCAGGACTGATCAGTAGAATTCCAGCTCCAGCCTTCTGCTCGCTGGATGAACCATCAACGTAAAGTTCCCAAGCTGGACCTTCAGAAGATTCAGCTTCATCATCCACAGGTCCTGTAAACTCTGCAATGAAGTCTGCCAGAGCTTGAGCTTTGATAGCCGTCCTTGGCTTGAACTGAATATCGAACTGTGCGAGCTCCACTGCCCATTTCAACAAACGACCTGAGGTGTCAGCTTTCTGCAAGACTTGCTTCAATAGATATTGGGTGAGGACTTCAATTGTATGAGCCTGAAAACAAGGTCGCAGCTTCCTTGATGCAATCACCAGGCAGTAAGCTAGTTTCTCCATTTGCGAATATCTGGTTTCAGTATCCTGTAACCGTTTGCTTACATAATATACCGGAAGCTGCGTTTTTTCTTCTTCCCTCACCAGTGCAGCACTCAGAGCTTGCTTTGACACTCCTAAATATAAGATCAGCTTTTCATCTTCTTTGGGCTTGGAAAGAAGTGGAGCTCGCCCCATATATTCCTTCAACTGCTAGAAGGTTACTTCACACTGCTCAGTCCACTTGAAACTCTTTGCTTTCTTCAGGATGTCAAAGAAAGGGACACACTTGTCTGTAGCTTTCGAAATGAACCTGCTCAATGCAGCGACCTGGCCATTAAGGCTCTGCACGTCTTTCACCCTGGTTGGCAATCTCATGTCGATCAATGCCTTGATCTTATCCGGGTTTGCTTCAATTCCTCTACTGTTGACCATGAAGCCCAGAAACTTCCCAGAAGCTACTCCAAACGCACACTTGAGCGGATTCAATTTCATCTGGTAGCTCCTCAGAATCTGAAACATCTCTCCCATGTCGTGAACATGGTCACCTATCTGCTTGGATTTTATTAGCATGTCATCGACATAGACCTCCATGGTCTTTCCGATATGCTCCTCGAACATCATGTTCACCAAGCGTTGGTAGGTCGCTCCAGCATTTTTTAACCCGAAGGGCATCACCTTGTAGCAATATAACCCCCGATCAGTCATGAATGAGGTGTGCTCTTCGTCTTCGGGTTTCATTGGGATCTGGTTATATCCCGAATATACGTCCATGAAGCTCAGGAGCTCGTGGCCAGCAGTAGCGTCCACGAGCTGGTCTATCCTTGGTAGGGGAAAACTGTCCTTTGGGCACGCTTTGTTCAGGTCAGTGAAGTCGATGCAAGTTCTCCACTTTCCATTCTTTTTCTTCACTAGCACAGGGTTGGCGACCTAGGTCGGGTAGTAAGCTTCTCTGATGAACTTGTTAACCAACAGCTTGTCTACCTCCTCCTTTAGTGCTAAGTAACATTCCCCTGTCATTGCTCTTCTCTTCTGACGAACTAGTTTGAAGTGAGGATCAATGTTACGCCTGTGAAACATCACCTTTGGATCTATTCCCACCATGTCCTCATGATTCCATGCAAACACATCCAAGTTCGCCTTAGGAAGTCAGCGAGCTGGGTTTTTAGTTCTGGAGCTAATCCTCTTCCCAACTTCAAGCATCGCTCTGGATCAACCTCGCTGACTTGTACATCTTCTAATTCCTCAACTGGCCCTGTAGGTCAGTCTGCATCTACCTTGCGAGGGTCCAGGTCGAGGCTGACTCCTTTCTCAGTCATAGCTCGTGGCTCGCCCCCTGAGACCACGTTCACCTTCTTTCCTCTTACACCCATTTTGACGGCATCTTTATAGCAGCGTCGAGCTAGGTGCTGCTCTCCTCGAATACATCCAATGCCATTAGGAGTTGGGAACTTAACTGTGAGAGTTATGGTCGAAGTAACCACGTCCAACTCGTTCATGGCAGGTCTCCCGAGGACCACATTATATGCTGATAGGCAGTCAATGATCAAGAAGTCTGTCAGGGTTGTTACCTGACGACCTGCCTCCCCCAGAGTCAATGGCAATTTAATCTGCTCCACTGGCACTACAACATCTCCAGTAAATCCGAATAAAGGCTCTGGGGACGGTGCCATTTGTTCTGCTCGCAGCCCCATCTGATCAAAACAATTTCGATACATCACGTTCACCGAGCTTCCAGTATCAATCATGATGCAACTAACTTCCACGTTGCCGATTTTAGCTCGCACGACCAGTGCATCGTTATGAGGCCAGATCACTCTTTTTGCATCTTCATCTGTAAATACAATCTCGTCCGAGGTCGGTTTTGCCCTTTTTGCAGGTCCTTTGGACCCATTAAGCTGAAAAGAATGATTCGCCTCTCGGACATACCTCTCATGTGATCTGTTGGAGTCACCTGCAATATGGGGGCCACCATAAATGGTAAAAATGGTTCTTACCGCAGGTTCGTGATCTGGCTCGGAAGCTCGTTGGGGCTGGTGCTGATGTGTTGGCTGTTGATGGTGAGGTCGTTGTTGTGGAGGTTGCGAGTCTACAGGTCTTGCTACATAGTCTCCCAGGCGACCTCGCCTGATCAATTTCTCAATGGCGTTCTTCAACGCCCAGCAATCTGAAGTACTGTGCCCGACCTTATTATGATAGGCACAGAACTTGTTTTGGTCCCTTTGATGAACGGGAGCCCTTATAGGATTGAGCCTCCCAAAATCCTCCTTATTTCTCTCCGCAGCGTAAATCATGTCTGATGATGCCGTCAGGACGCTGTATCCTTCGTGGCTACCTTGACGCTGAGGTCGCTCATACCTTGGCTCTCTTCTTGTTCTCTTGGCGATCTGGTTACTTGAGCCATTATTTCTTCCTTCTTCGTTCCTGCCATTGTTTCTCCTCTTTGGCTGGCTGGAACTGCCCGCTTCATTCTTCTGATTCTGCTTTTTCGGACCGAAGGTTTCTTCCCACCTAATCTCCTTCGCAGCTCGCTCATAGAATTCTCCCATATCCTTTACTGGGGATTTGTAAATGCTTTCGTATAACTTTCCATCCTTGCGCAGCCCAATTGAGATCGTTGTCAGTATACTCTCATCTGACGGATGCTCAACATTAGCGACCTCGTGTCTAAACCTGGTGATGTATTCCTTCAACGACTCACCCTGACGCTGAAAGATGGTGGCTAGGTGGTAGGATGGAGCGAGCTGTCTTCTTAGTGCTATGTATTGACCAACGAACTTCTGTTGGCATTGCTCCCAACTTCCTATACTGCGAGTTGGGAGATTCTTGAACCACGTCCTCGGAATATCCCCCAATGTAGTTGGGAATACTCGGCACTTCACCATCGGACTTCCTGTCTGCAGGTCCATCTGAACGTTGAAGGCGTCGAGATGGTCATAGGGGTCACTGTCCCCATTATACTGCTAGATGTTTGGCATCTTGAATCTTGGGGGAAGAGGCTGTGTCTCAATCTCCCTTATGAAGGGAGTCCTTCCCCCATAGTACCCACGCTGCTCCGGGGCTCCAGGTCGTGCCTCCAACTGCTGGACCCTCTGAATGAGCTCTTCTACCTGTGGATCTCGGAGCTCGTACCTCCTCCTATGATCATGACTAGGGGCAGGGTGCTCTGGGTCATACCTTTCGTCTTCTTCGAACAGACCGTCAGGTTGGTAGGATCTTCCCTGTCTTTGCTCATCATTAAATCGCCGAGCTGCAACTTTGGCTCTATCGCGTCCAACTTCTGCTTGCAGATTTCCACCCTGGCTCATCCTTACTACCAGGCTATCTGGGCGCGCGACCTCCCTTTCTTCCCGAACAGGGTGCCTTCCAACCCTAGAGCGCGCATTAGAGGAGCGAGCTGAACCTGTAGGTCGCAGGACTTCCCTTGCCAGCCTGTCATGTACTTGCATTGCTTCATGTTGCTGGGGCACATGCCTTGGTACCTGAACCTCAACCCTGGGCATGTTCTGTACCTGAGTTTGTACCAACATATTAACGGCCTCTGTGAGTTGTCTGATCGTATCCTCCAGTGCTTCTTGCCTTTGAATCAGCATATTCTGCCCTTCGGCTAATGGGGCAATTGCAACTGTCTGACGGGGAGGCAAAGGAGGGATACCTGTCGCAGCGCCCAGTGCTTGTCCCTGGGACGTTCCTACAACATGCATGGGTGCGTCCTGCGTGGGCTGGACATTCTGTTGGGACTGGTTCATATGACTCTCCGCTTGGTCATCATCTCCAAGGAACCTGTTTGATCTGGTCTTTGCCATATCGGAAATTGATGAGTTGAGACGAAAAAGATTGCAGTTTGGGCCCTCCTTCTAGCGCCAAAATGTCGACGTTGGATTTCAGTCGACGAGTAATCAATACCCAATGCCTGCAATCAATGTGAGAAAGCACAAATACCAAGAAAAGATACAGACAAATACTGAGAATCAAACGAGGAACACGGAGCTTTTACGTGGTTCGACAATAATTGGCCTACGTCCACGACTGTCTGTCTCTTAAATTCTGCAGAGTGACAGTGTATTATTGATTATTCTCTAATGATATTTACAATGATCTTAATCCCTATTTATAGGGAAAGAGGTGTTACAATTCTGGTTGTAGCAAATCAGGAAAATAATCCTGAATTAATTACATTCCCAAATAATCAGAAAAAATAAGGGAAAGAATTATACATTAATTATACTTCCTAATATGTTTGAATAATATCAAGAAACTGCTTCCATTAAATCAGGGATGATGTTGATTCGGTTTGAATTCGAATAGACTTCCATATCTGCTGAGGAAATCATGGTTTGATTAGGTAACTACCATATTCGGAGAGAGAATCATGGTTGACATAGGCAACTGCCTGTTTTAGAAGATACTGTATCCATTACGCGTCTGAGTGAGCTGATTATTATGGTGGTCTGTGAACTTGAGCTCGCATAGCGAGCTACGTATGCGGCGAGCTGCGGTCTGACTGTGTTCACATGTCTGCTGATGTCAGCTGAGGGATTTACCTGAGCGAGCTGAAGAGTTTGCTGGCCTTAGAACCGATACTGGGCCTCATCTGATGGACTTTGACTGGGCTTTGACCTTTATCGGGCCTTCTTATTAGGCCTAAATTAGACTTTTACCAGCCCATTTAATGAGTCCGAAAAATACATATAACAATAACTTTTGTATATATTTTACCTTAGCTGAAGGCTCAGCAAATTGAACACTTTTACTAGATCCCATCGGATTTGAGCTACTTGAATATTGTGTCTACGAAAAAAATGCATAGCATTCTTGTGAGGGAACATAAATATCGAGGAAAAACAATATAGGTACCCTTATTTGGCAATAACAAACGCAATATATAAAGCTATACACATAAACTCAATTAATTTTATAGAAATTTTGACAAAGTTTCTCCTGTTTTTTGAACTTATCAAAAATTTAATTTTCCTGTAAATTATCAAACTTCTCCAATCTTTCATAATCGGTCCAACCAAAACAATAGTTCTCACTAAATATTTATGCAAGCAAGATATATAATTTAAAAAAACACAGACATCTCAAAAAATATGAGAAAATTATTACAGTAACTTATAGAAAACATGGAAACGGAAAAAAAATCCATTCTAAGTACCAGAAAATAGAAATAACTAACGAAATTAAATGTTGTGAGTTGTTTACCAGCTGTGTGGGAGGAATACATGCCAATATTTGAGATTGATCTATGTTCGGCAAATGAGTCATGAGTAAGTTTGTCAAATTAGCAATTGTTTATTTCATGGTTGCCATCTCACCATCGACATATTATTGATATTGTACGAAACTTTGTTTACCAACCACAGATGCTTGTACAATTGATGGTGTTACACCATGACGCAATCCTCGAACTCCACCTCGATGCTCCTTACCTATAACTTGTGAGACAGCATCATCTCTAATTGATTGTTGGGTTTGTTAATGAAGTGACTCTATTTGTGCCTAAAAATTATGTCACATGATATTAATATTAATTAAAAAAACTGTACATATGTAATACAATCAACACTACCATTGATCAAATTAACGTAATATACAATTTTATCAGCCGTTTCCTCATTCACTACGCTCTCATCTTTGTGCTTGTGACTGACTATCCATATGTCAACTCTATCGACTTCGGGATCTTCATTTGCAGCCATTTTTTTCGCTCTCTAACATTGATATTCATATAAAAATATACTGGTTCAAAAAACAAAAACTATACACGTGTGATATAATCATGACAATCGATTAAACTCTTACCAAATCTTCTCGCAGACGTGCCATTCCTTTACGGCTTGATGTATGTGGAGTACGATTCTTCTTTGACAACTCCCTATAAGGTTGACTAGTATTTTGAAATATTGTAAAACTTAATCAAAATCTGTTAAATGTACGTGTTCATGTCATCTTAAGAATATGAATGCATAACTACCGCAAATTTTGGAGACAAGTGCTGATTGACAAATGCAATCCAATCCTGATCACTAACATTAGCTGGTTTTAGCATTTCGTATCTTCTGTGCGCATCAGGACCTGGAGGAGTGTCTCTAATTTGTTTTGTTATTCTACCTTTATAGTGTCTCCAACACTCATTCATTGATTTTAATGTTTGAACTTTCATGGAATCATTAGCACCAAGTCGTAACTGCAGTTATAAGTTTGTTAAATACAAATATGTTGTAAAATTAAATATGTAACATTAATATTATAAAAAAATGAAACTAGCATATACATTTACATTCTCGCACATTGTATATTTTAAAGATTGTGATATCTTATCCTAGCTACTATAAGTTATAGGTATCATCTGAGCTACAATTGCTCCACAACCTGAACTATAGATCATAGAATTTTCTCCAATTGGTTGTCCAATGTCATTCATTTGTATCCCTGTGGCTTTGACCTTGGTTATTTTCTTATAATCCAAACAGTTGGGACCTCTTCCTTTTCTTTTCTTATCACCAGTGGAGCTACCGAAAGACTGACCAGTCGATGTTCCTTCAGTTGACATCTGAAAATGTTATGGAAATCACATATATTAGTAGCCAACACAAGGATAACATTATCAAGATACAAAATAATACATATAAAGTCATTCCATTTTACAAAAATTTTGACAAAGTTTCCCCTGTTTGTCAACCTTACCAAAAACTTAGTTTACCTGCAATGTAAATAACAAAGTAATTTTGCATTATATCCAACCATTTTAGAGACTCTGTCTCCTCGTAAACATAAATACAAACAGTATATGTTCACACATATTGCAAATAAAATATGAAAATATGATTATATTCATTACCATTACATGTTTACAACCAATTCCTCACAATCTATCCGAGCATAATCCTCACTGTCATCCATACTAGGATCAAATTCAGACACATCTAATGGTGTAATTTTCATATAAGCATACTCATCAAACTGCTCTAGATCATGAAAACCTCTTGGAGGTACTCTTAGGACAACATACCAATTAGAGTTATCATTTTCCCTAGAATAAAACACTTGTGTTGCTTGTGAGGCTAAAATGAAAGGATCTCTATCCCATTTATTTCCACGTGGACTAAAATTAACTAGTGTGAACTCATCTTCTTCTCTAACATCACCCGCACTACCCATCCAATCACATCTAAACAATAGAACTCGAAATGCTAAAAAATCCAACAAAAGTATTGCCCTTAAAACTCCATAGTAAACCATCTTCTTGACAACTTGAGTGTTGTCTCTTTAATTACAAACAGTTTTTGCTTCAAGGGAAACTCACTATCTTATGTACTTTTTTCACTATTTTTTATACAGTATTGTTTCCCATTCACAATATAGCTTGAATAGCATGTGACTTGCATAGTTGGGCCAAGTGCTAGAAACTTTAGAGTTGAGGGCATATCCATCGTATTTGATTCATCGAGAACCTGTTTTGGGAGATTACAATGTAGATTACAAGGGACAAAAAACTAAGGTAAATACATTGTATTATTAACATATAAGGTAGTGATTTCACCTTATTTCTTAACCATGTTGGGAATTCTTTAGTATGTGTCATTTGCAACAAAGTTGGTCTACTTAACAGATTAGGATCTAATCGTTGCAGCTCTTCCAGGTGCATGCTAATAAAACATTTATATAAATAAAAACAACATGACCAAATAAATATAACATTAGTAATTTTTACTAACAGTTACACTATATTAAGCTTTAGTTTAAAACACTTACTTAATGTATGGTTTCACTAATGCACTATTCAACAGTATATACATATGTGCAATCTGTTGCATGTCCATAGAAATCGTTTTTAATGTTGGTACAATTGTAGGATGTCCTTCGACTACATTTTGAAACATAATATCTTCATTTTTATTGTGTTTCTCACCAACATCTACTGCTTGTGGTACATACCTACTATAAAATTGCATGCATTCATCAGCTAAATAGCATTATACTATACAATCCTCTGGTCGTGCACGATTTCTTACATATCTTTTTAACACCTTCATAAATCTATAAAATGAATATATACAAGTAAATGAAATATGTAGATATAATTTAATCTTAATTCATATGTGAAGAATAGTGTAAGAATAACCTTTCAAAAGGGTACATCCAACGATATTGAACCGGTCCACATAAACGAGCTTCTCTTATTAGATGAATTGTAAGATGGACCATTATATCAAAGAAAGAGGGAAATAATGTTCAAGCATACACATAGTAACTACAACTTCATCTTCCAATGAATCTAACTTATCTCTATCTAACACTCTTTGATAGATTCATTAAAAAATGAACACAACCGAAAGATGGCAATTCTTAGCCCTTTAGGTAGGAGACCCTGTATTGCCACCAATAACAAATGTTGCATCAAAACATGATAGTCATGAGACTTAAGCTCCATTTTCTTGCATTCATTCAACGAAATGCATTTAGATATGTTTGAAGCATATCCGTTAGATATCTTTAAATTTAACAATCTCTTACAAAATTGTTGTTTTTCTACCTTTGATAGAGTGTGTGGTGCTGTAGGCAGATACAGTTTCTCTCAATCCTCTTTCACATGAAGGTCTTGCCTAATCTCAATGTCTTCCAGATCTCTACAAGAATTAACACCATCCTTGGTTTTCCCATTGATGTCTAACAACGTGCCAACAAGACTCTCACCAATGTTTTTTTCAATGTGCATCACATCTAAATTATGATGCAAACACAAATCCTATAAAAATTGATGATGATATATTTTTAGTATAGTTAAATATACTAAAATAAGTTACATAATATAATAAGTTACATTATCTATTCAATTTAAAATTTTACCCCCCAATACGGAAGATCAAAGAAAATCGATCTTTTTTTTTTTTTTTCCATATAGGATGTCTTTTTCTCTTCCTTTTCCCTTTGACTTGCTTTCCCTAATCATTTTCAACTTCCGCACATGCAAGTCGAACTTGTTTACCATGAAGAAACTCCGGAGGATTATCCATTTCTTCTTTCCCATTAAACCATGATTTCTTCTTTTGAAAAGCATGATTTTTTGGAAGAAATCGCCAATGACCCATATACACATGTTTATTACTATATTTCAATATTTGTGAATGTATGTTCAACTCATATATAGGACAAACATATTCTCCTTTCACACAACATCCCCCTAAGTTTCCATAAGCAAGAAAATCATTTATGGTCCACATTAAGATAGTCTTTAAGTTGAAGGTGGACTTAGTTGATGCATCATACACTTGTACTCCCGAGTGTCATAACTCATTCAAATCTTCAATTAGTGGCTGCAAATATACATCAATATCATTCCCTAGTTGTTTTTTTCCTGGAATCAATAGTGTGAGCATTAGATTTTCTTTCGACATACACTTCCATGGAGGTAGATTGTACGTAACTAACACCATCGGCTAATAACTGTAGGTCGTGCTTAGGTTGCTATAAGGATTAAATTCATCCGCAGCTAAGCCCAACCTCAAATTACGTGGCTCCGAAGCAAAAGATGGTCATTTCTTATCTATAGTCTTCCAAGCTTCAAAATCAACGAGATGACGCATCTTTCCATCTTGACTTGTATGGGTTGAATGTCATTTCAAGTTATTAGCCATTTCAACTTATTTAAATATTCTCCTAAACTGTCGTATAATTAGAAAGTATCAAAGTACTTTAGCTGGTACTCCCTTATGAATATTTTTCGTAACTTCGTTTACTTTCCATCTACAAGTGCCACATTTTGGACATTCTTCATGATGCTCCAATTCCTTTCTAAATAGACAACAATCATTGATGCATGCATGAATTTTCTCATACCCTAAATCAAATACTTTCAACAACTTTTTTGTTGAATATAATGACTCCGGTAGAACATTATCCGATAGCAACATATCTCGAACGATGTTCAGAAGTTCATCAAACCCCTTATCAGACAAACCATAGATAGCTTTAAGTTTATATAAAGCTACAATAGCCTATAATTTTATGTACTTTGAGTAACCTTCATACAAATGAGTTTCAGCATCTTCTAAAGTAACATTAATGTCTTCATCTCTTACTTCAACATCAGGTTCAACATTACAATGACTTTCAAGGTTTGCATCACAATATATTCTAAATGTATTGGAAATGTTTTCAACAGGTGTGAGAGTTTTCAGGGGTTCCCCATGCATGAACCAAGTAGTATACTGAGGATCCATCCCATTAATGACTAAGTGTTCATATATTATCTTAGTGTCATGATACCTCCCATTAAGACATTTCATGCAAGGGCGAGGAATGAAATTGGTATTTATTGAATGTTTGTTTGCGGTCTCAACAAAATTTTTAACTCCCTTTCTATATTCTTACGACACTCTAAAAGTTAAAAATGACAAAAGAAATGGTTAAAGATATTAAATGTTTAAATCTTATGTCCTTATAAATTGAGTTTAGAATGTTAACCTTGAAAATCTTAACCATTTCTTATCCATTTGAAAGCATATAACACTAAAAAACAAAACATATAACAACATAGTGTTAAACTACATTAAAATTATTAAACTTTGAATAAAAATAAAATAATCACATTCATATAAACATTCACAACATTTACATAAATTACAATGACCTTATTTATTAGTTATCCATACCCCCCAAATCCATATCTTCGACAAATGATAATCAAACAATGTCCAACTATCAATCGACTCTTCTTAAGTATGTCTACATCTCCCCTACCCATTTCTACAAAACTAATCAAATCATCACACGCTTTCTCTCACTTATTTTCATGCACACTAATAAAACCTATACACCAACAACACTTCCACTTCCACAAATAACACAACCGAAACTTAATTCCCCCTCCCTCCCAAACCACCCCCCACCAGAAAAAATCACCACCTCTTAATTAAACCTTCAAATTTTTCCTTCAAATCAAACACTAATAATCCACTATCAATAACTTTTCACACATTTATTAACAAAAAATCAATCTTTCCCTTTATATTCTTCTTCTAATCACAAACAAAATTCATTTTCGAAAACCAAATAGCACAAAACAAAGCATACCCACAAACAAATATCAATAAACATGTACAAAAAACACAATGACATATCAAATAGAAAAAAAAAAAAAAAACAACCCAATATAATCCAATCCAGGAAGTATGATACGTATAAAAAAAAAATTCTGCAATATAGGATGCTAAAAAGATGAGATTTTTAAGAAGCTCACTGATTACCCTTAACTAACAGAACTAGGCACCTTTTCTGGACAGGAACAAAATTTTCAGGGACTACTGCAATAGAAGAAACTAGTGTCAATAATTAGCAAAAAATGTGAGAGAAAAGGAGACGGTTGGACTGTTATCGTCGGCGCCGTCGCAGTGGCATGCCGACCGTCGCATTTTTGTTGCAAAATTATTGTCAACAACAAGAACAAATAGAGAAGAAGAAGAAGAAGAAGAAGAAGAAGAAAATGAGAAGAATAAGAGAAGAAGAAAAAGAATGAGAGATCTATGGTACCAGCAACGGATTG
Source organism: Litchi chinensis (assembly GCA_019925255.1). Taxonomy (NCBI): domain Eukaryota; kingdom Viridiplantae; phylum Streptophyta; class Magnoliopsida; order Sapindales; family Sapindaceae; genus Litchi; species Litchi chinensis. Next base: position 16,657,268 of record CM034465.1, on the reverse strand, counting down.
ACAATGAGGAGGGTCGGCGGCAACGACGGAGTTGGCCGGAAGGACCGCATAACGGGCGGGGAGACGGCTAAGGTTTGGGGGAGACTTGATGCGAGAGAAAATGGTAGAGAGAGAAAGAAATAAAGAAATGAAGAAGAAGGGAGCTAGATTGGGTAGAAAAGCACCCAGATTATCCATGTCGGGTAGGTGGATAATCCGCTTTTATTTTTTTTTAAATATATTTGTTTTCTAGGTCCGGCGCTTGATCCGCCCGACATGGATATTATTTTTAAATTCAAAATATTTTCCAGGCTGGGCGCCCGACCTGCCCGGCCTGGATAATAGTCATTATCCATACCGAGCGGGTCAGCCGTCCGGCATGGATATTATTTTTAAATTCAAAATATTTTCTAGGCCGAACGCCTCTGGATAACAAGACGTATCCATACCTAGCGGGCAACCCACCCGGAATGGATAGTCATAATTTTTTTTTTAATAAATAATATTTACCAGACCGGATGCCCGACCCGTCTGGCTTGGATATAACCTATATCCATACCGGGCGGGCGACTGCCCATTATGGATAGTCAAATTTTTAAATTTTTTTATTTTTATATTATTATCCATACTGGGTATTGTTTGTGCCCGATATGGATAATTGTGTTTAATTTTAAAAAATTATTATTTATACCGGGCTTTTAATGCCCGATATGGATAATCTGGTGTAAATATATTGTTTTGTTGTAGTGACAATTTCAAATTTGATACTAATATTATTTGAGTTTGTGTATTTGTGTGTGAATTGTGATTTTGTTTGTGTGAATTGGATCTAGGTATAAAACATATGCTCACAAATTTGATATTGATATTGTTTGGTTGATTAACTACTACAATGATGTCAACTTTATAGTTTTCTTTAATTACAAAATTTACAAGAGCCAACAAAAATTTAAAGGTGGTTTTTTATATTTATGAGAACAAATCGAAAAAAGGTCGACCAATTTTACATTTTTTTTTCCTTTTTTTGAAACTAGTCAATTTTGCATTTAGACTTCCTTAAATTACCCTAAATTTATTATTTTACACACAAATTCATGATGCCCCTTTTATAGCATAAACGTAGACTGTATAATATAACTTCAAACTGTAAAACCCAAAACTTTAATTACTGAAAAATTATTATTTTTCCGGTTGAATAGTATTTTCAGATGGAAAGTGTTCGAGTGAATAGTAATTTTCAAAAATTAGATTTTGTGAAGCAAAACTCAAAAATTAATATTAGAATTAATGGAAACTAAAATGGAGCAAAGATGAGTTTGTTCGAAAAGATTTTGAGAAATTCGTAGTTTATTGGATGAAAATATTCTTTTTAGAAAATAATGGGTATTGATAATTTTATATCCGTAAGAATTTCTTTTAGTATGAAATTGAGAGATAAAATACCAAATTAGAGTATTTTATGATCAATTTAAAGATTTATGAGCCATAAAATACTTTTGAAAATTTTTGGGGCTATAAGGTGAATTAAAATTATTAGAGGGCCAAGTAGATATTTTTCATTCTCAAGCACACCTGGATTGTATATGAGTATTACATAGAATGAGATCTTATAACAAAGCACAATCCATGTGAAATGAAAATGGACCAATAAGAGCTTAACACTTGGAATCCACCAACTTGGAAAGGTCTATATAAAGAAGAGTTGTCTTGGAAATGAAGAGATAAAGTGCCGAGAGAAATTAGCGAGAGAAAGGTGAGGCTTCCAGCCATTCTTGGGAGAAAGAGAGAGATTCGTGACCGAGAGCAAGAGAGATCTGAGTGCTAAAAATACTATGATCAGTTAAAGAGTCATTGTAAGAGAAGCACGCTGCAAGAGTAGAAGTGGAGCTTGGTCAAGAAGGGAGCCTTCTGCCGAGAGGAAGAAGTAAGGTAAGCCGTCTATTCTTGTGGATTTTAAATGGATCTTGGAGGTTTCTAACACCTACAAACCATTTGGATTGAAGGGCGCTCATGATTAAGAGTACTCAAAGAGGGCAGTAGCCTTACTGGTGGTTCAGAGTAAGGTCTGAGTAATTTTCAAGTCAATTAAGGTGAGTTGTCATGTGTTGGTTACGAGTGTAATAACTGTTAAGTCATTATTTTGGATATGGTTGTTGGTGTAAAACCTGGAAAGAATATTAGATCGTTGTATGTATGAGTTTGGGCCGATCTACGCTAGGGCAGCAACTTGCCAGTGAGCCAGGACTGCGAGCTGGGTGATGCTACAATCCATGATAGCGCTTGTCCTAGTTGGGCAAGAGGCAGCAGCTCGCAAAAAGGGCGAGCTTGGCGAGCTAGGTAGTACTCACATTTCAGGTCGAGCTAGTTAGGGCAGCAACTCGCAAGAACGAGTTGGACTATGCCCACAGTCCGTAAAGAACCTAGCCGAGCTGAGCGAAGAAGGCACATCGCGAAGGGCGAGTTGAGTTAGAGCAGTAGCTCGCAAAAGAGGTGAGCTGGAAAGAGCTCGCTGCCCAGGCCAAGTAAGCTAGACACTAGCTCCCAATGGACAAGCTGGTAGTAGCTCACAGCTCGAGCTCAGTCTGTTGTAAATTGTAGTGTAGTGTTTTGTGTACTGAAATGTTAAGTCTTTCAAATGAATTGTTATGATTAAGAGATAGCGACTGTAAATTGAAGTGTGGGTGGAGCAGCGAGCTAGCCAAGGACTCAAAGAGTGGTTAAATATTGGAAGCAAGTTGTGAGTATGAATTTTTACAAGCTTTTATAAATTATATCAATGATTTATTTATAAATGCAATATTATTTTTTGTATGCAAGCTATTATATCGAGCAAATTTATAGCATGTTATTATTTTTATTAAAATGCATGTATAATTTCTGTCAATTTATGTTATATATGCAAGTATTTTTACAAGCTTAGTAAGTTGAAAATTATAAAGAAACACATGCAAAGAAAATTCATGCTAAAGTATTTCAAACGATTTAGGCTTTTGCCTTGGAAGGAAAAGATTATTTATACGCAAGATCAATATGCTTTCAAGCTCAGTTAAAGAGAAGAGTAAAAAAAAATTTAAGCATATTGAAGAGAACCAGATACCTTGGGTTTATCCTAATCCCCAGTTATACCCGACCGTAGTACTGTGTACGTGTATGGTAGTCTGATTGGGAGAGTCACTAACTTGGAGGGGATTTAAGTCAGTGTGTCACCCTCTGCATGCATACAATAGTGTAGATTAGCTGGATGTCGAGGGGTATCGTAATCCCTAAGGTCCTGCATCAGCGACTACACATGTTACATTCCCTAGCTCGAGTTCCGTGATGTGTAGACGTACAATCACGTGAAGGTGAATTTCTCTAGGTTACCTAGTAAGGCAAGTTTCAATAAAGAGAAAGCACGTCATTAGACATGAGATTTCAAAGAAACAAGAAAGCTTTACCACGAGAAAGATTTATGATTTATAAAAATCATTATTATCAGTTTCTAGTGAAATTATTATTTTTTTATATTTATATTATGCTCATTTTATATCTTATCAATGTAAGATAAAGTATAAGTTTTTCGTTAAATTATTTTGGGAGATGTATACATATATATATATATATATATATATTTTTTTTTTTTTGAAAGCGAGTTTCAAGTTGATACGTTACCCACTCACCGAGTTATTACTCACCACTCGTTTTTCGTGTTTTATAAAAATCGTTCACAGGTGCAGGTGTAAGCCAGAGATCGAAGGGAGCTCCGTTAGGCGTGCACGAGGGCTAATACGTGATGCTACTACACTAGTTTGTTTACTTCCACACTATCATGTATTGCATATCTTTTGAACATAATGCATGTTGCATAAACTATAATTTGAGAATCCATATTTTGTATTACGCATTATATTTTGTGAACCATATATGCACTTTGTTTTATTTAGTTTCAATGGATTTCTTTGTTATTTTTGAATGAAATCGTACTTATGAATGATTGTGGATTTGGATGAGGGCTTGAGACTTGGAAGTTGAGATTGGAATAAATTTAGAAGTGCATAGGTTTTTCTTATTGTTTTTACAGGGTGGATTTTCAGAAAAGCAGCAATTATGCTATTGATTTTTTTTTTTTGTAAACCCTATTTTTCAAGTGATTACTTATAAATCAAAAGTTGTCACCCGTTCTTGTCGGAAAATAAATTTCCAAAGTTTTAAAAGGTTTTCACAAAAAGTAAGAGGTTTAGCTTCACGGGAACCTTCTAGATGGTGCAGATCCCGTCTGGAAGGCCACTGTAGGATTGTCGGGCAGGCTACCTAGTGTATAAGAAAGAAGGGCCTGTCACAAACAATATAAACATATTTTAAAATTGGTATTTTATTCAAATGGCAATTTAATATTATTATGTTTCATATTTCACATTGAAGTAGATTGAAAATTAAATGTCTATATACTAGTTCATACATCAATGATTTTGATGGAGTCTTCTGACTAAAATAGTTAAATCCCATGTTAAAAAAAGGGTCATTATAATAGTTTGATGCTAACTCTGAATAGACAAATTCATTTTAGTGTTGACATTTGCTGAGTTTATATTGACATCTGCTGGCCGCGAAGGTGGCTTCTCTATAGTGTTGAAATGGTAGCTTATAAGTGTTGAAATGAGCTCGGACTTAGGTGCTAAGCCTAGTAATCCATCCCACTCTAGATGCTTTAACACTGTAGCTCCTGAAACCGTTGAGAAGTGAAGTCGTAAGAATACTTTTGAACCCATGATTCTCAACCTACAACTAGGCTCCAGTTATAATTGAGAGATCCTCATCAGAGTCAACGGGAGTAGTGTAGACATGAGAGTAGTTGATAGGATCGAATCTGGATTCCCTTTAATGAACCCGGCGGTCCTGTCGGACACTCCACTAGACCTTTCTAAAGTCTAACTAATAAGACTCAAAAAGATATCATTGAGAGAACCCGTAACTCGAAGTACTTTACTAATATATATATCATATATTATAAAATCTCGCATTCAATTGCAGCAAAACCAATTCTCAAAGTATCATAGTAATATCTCAAACATTCAAGAGTCTAAAACATGCATCCATCATTAGAACATAAAAAGTTCTACAAAAGTTATTTAAATCAAAAGTGTGCATAACACATAACAAATGTTCAAGCTTCATGTTTACAAAAAAATAAGCATGTAGCATCGTCGAACGTCAGGCCCACCTAGTCTGTATGCGGCGAATTGGTACCTGGATTCTTCGTTCCTGCACTTGGGAGGTTTTTGTATATAAAACCAAAAAGAGTCGTAAGCTATAAAGCTTAGTAAGTTTTGTTTAGACTACGTCTTATAAAATACCTCTCGAATGACGTTCTGGAAAAAATATTTTTCTTTAAAAACAATTTATTTCTAAATCTTAGATTTTATAAAATGTTCTTTAACATTTTAAAAGCTTTTTCTAAAAGAATTTCTAAAACGTTTTCTTTCTAAAACTTGCTTTAATGGTATGCTTCTCTTTCTAAAAATTGTACTAATAAGAAACCCAAGGGAAGCTACAACCACATGAGCGGGTAGATCAGGTCCGCTCAGTTTGGATTGGAGGGGAGGGAGGGGGGGGAGGGTCACGTGGCTTAAAGCTAGCATCGCACACTGTGACAAAACTACAAAGACATTCCGCTACTGTGTGGCGGAACTACCATCGCACATCGTATAGCGAGATAATACCCCACAAGTGTAAAGGGCGACTCAACAGACGTGACAGACTCAATCCCTCTGATGTTAACAGAACTATCCCTTTGATGTTAACAGAACTATCCCTCCCCAACACTTGTTATATAGTACGGGGTATACCGGCTGAGTCTAGTGCTAAAAGGTCTGTCCATCTGTAAACTTGGGCCATCCATTAGTCCCTGAAAATCTTTACTCTTTTTTGTTTACTCTTTATGAGAATCTATATAATACTTGCAAAAAAATTTGGAAAATATTTAACATAAAGAAAATCTTTTCACATTCACTGCTTGCTTCTCACTCTACTTGCACGCACTGTTTCAACGACCTCCTCAGCAAGCTCCTTCTAGCTTGCTATGCCACCTACACTTGACACAGATGGCCAATCTTCTTTTCAACTCATAGATCATTCCAATCTCAATTCAATTCTATCATCTCTAACTTATAATTTACATGAGTTGCTACGGACTGCAATGCTGCCAGTCCAGCTCGAGCTGCGAGCTTATGCCCCCAGCTCACACAACTCATCCTATGCGAGCTCTTCCCTCACCCTGCTTAGCCCAAACTGCAGGCCTTAACTCATTACAGTGAGCTCACTCAGGTCACTTCTTTCAGCAAGCTGCTATCTTCTCCTAGCTCAGTTCGTTCCTTAACCCCTCTCAGCTCGCCCTGGCGAGCTACTGCCTTAGGCCAGCTCAGCCAGGTACCCTTGATGGGCTGCGACCTTACTCAGCTCCTCTTGGGAGCTCGTACCCCAACCCAGTCCAGACAGGCGAGATGGAGAGCAACATGTATAGCCCAGCTCGCTTCCCAGTAGACCATCTGGACTAGTTGAAATGCGCTAAAGGCCTCTTCCAGCTCGCATCTCGCGAGCTTCTGCCCTGATTCACGCATACCTACTCCTAACACTCTTTTTCTTTTCCAAATTTTTCATTCTTACAAACATTAACCTAACTCGACCTTAACTCACATACATTTATTCAATAATATTTCACCATACTCTTCCCATCAACCCAGGTCGCAGCCTCAACAATTTCACAACTGAAAACTTCACGTCCTAGGCAATAATCAGACTACTTTAATAAACATTTTATCAACTTCATTTACTTAATTCAAGTCGCAAACACAACAGCAGGTTGTGCGACAACACTTAAACATCATAATCACAATTACGCTACTTCAGATTGACATTATATTTCAGGTACTCCACTTACCAGATCTTCTCTTCAGTTCTTTGCCTTGATTTCTCACTTGTTTGCTGCTCCAATATCACTAGATCTATTCATAAAATCTCATTTATATCAAACGCAGTTCATGGATTGCCCAACGGATTTCTTACTAAACTAAAACCATAAATCTTACTCTTACCACACGATTCTTACCAGATCTGGTTCTTAAATCTGTTCTTCACCTTCCAATAGCTTGATTTCCTCCAAAAATGACAGCAGATTAGCTTAAACAGCTGAAAATTTGTCTTCCTCCCTCTCTACCGACCACGTTTCCTCTCTCTTCCTCTCTCTCTTCTAGATTTTTCTCCCTTTTGTCGACACACTCACCCCACTCACTTATTTATAGGCGTGGGTCAAACTCGCTTTTTACCCTTAAACTTTCTTAAAATTATGATTTTACCAAATTCTAAAAAGTTCTTCACTTTTTCCTAATGTCATTATCCTCTCCATTTATTTACAATTCTGTCATTCTTGTAGAAATCTTTTATTTATACCAATTACCCCTCAACTTTTAGAATTTAAATTTACTCCAAATTCTTCCGGAAACTCTATAAAAATTAAATTTCTCCTCCGAACACTATAAAAAATCCTTTTTATTATTTTTAAACAAAATTTATTTTATTCTGTACATGAGTACAATACAACTCGGGAGAGGTTGTTACAGTAGTTCTTCCACTGAATTTTCTCATAGTATCTTTGATCGTAACTCTCTCGTCCGAAGTTGCCATTTGGATCATCTATGAGTTGGAAGACTTTCGGGAGAGAGGAAAGGTGCTGCAAGTGAATGGCCAAGCGGTTACTGCTTCTACCTTCTCGATAAAGCCGCAAGCCAGTCACGGGCCTCTTACCCACATCGACCTACAGTAGATAACACACAAATTACGGGTTTCAGTACAAAACAAAATCACAGGATCTTGTACATTCATGAAGCAAACGATAAAAGAATTAAAATTAAAGCCAACAAACCCCCATAAAGTGACACTACACAGAAATGCCATCCCCTTTTGGAGAGCTAAAGAAAAATGTTTATACAAAGAGATCACGGAGTTTCAAGAGTTCTCAAAGAACTATCTCTACTTGTTCACATAACCAAATAAACCTTTCTTGTATTATCAAATAGATGGAAAATATAAACAGGAAGAGAGATTCTTGATGGAAATTTAATGCGACATTATGTAGCCTTTTCCGATTGTACTAGAACAACATATTAGTAACTATTATTAGATGAGATAAAATTGCTTAGTTTAATTTCCAAGTATATGAAAGGCATTAGAGAGAAATTGAGAAAATAGACACGGATTAAGTAGAAACACACCTTCATAATAGATTTCAATACCTCGTAAACATGGGACTATTATTAACTATTAGGCTGAGTTTGGTGCAAGGAAATAATATGGACTATATTATGGGGCTGAATAGGATTGAGATGAGATTAGATTGGATCAAATCGGACTATGCTTTATTTGGTGAAACATGAGACTCAACTAAATTAATACCATAATTTATTTCATAAAACATGAAATTTGACAATATATATTACTATTTTAAAATTTAATGGCAACTTAGGGAAACAAATATTTCAATTGATGTATATTAATTTTAAATATATTAAATTATTCTTAAATATTATATATATAGATATATATATAAATATAGGATGGGATTGATAGCCCCTAAACATTACACAATTTGTAACTTCTTAACTCTGAATGATGATGACTTCAATGGTTTAGATGGACTCATACATTTAAGTACAACCATATCTATACACTCTAAATTAGTGTGTTCTCAATGCTCTCTCTTCATCATTATATTATCTCTCCTATCTCGTTATAAATGAAAAACTTGCTCCTTAATATATCTCTATCATTTTTGTTACCCACAATAAATTGGCTTTGGAATACATATCCTTAATCACACTCTATAACATGCATCAAAATTCAATTCAAATACACAAGCTTTGTTTGAAACAAATGGTTTTGAACCAAACCATTTAACTGCTGAAAAGAGAAACTTAGCTTGGAACCAAATAATTATTTTTGGATAAAATTTGAAAAGTGCCTATCACTTCAGCTTTAATAAGTTTAAAATCATACATATTATTTTTTTCTTTAGAGGTTAAAGTATTAAATAGGCTTTGTGGCAATAGTAAACGTCTAAGTGATAATTTTTTTTTTTTTTTTAACCTCGAAAGGAATAAAGAACCCGTGGAAAAGAAAAGAAGTACAAATAGGACACCGAGAGAGAAAAATGAAATATATATATATATATAGATAAATAAACATGAAATAGGAAAGGTAAAAATATAAAAAATAAAAAATAAGGGAGATTGATAATTAGGAGAGCAAGGAGACAGCAGCATGTTCGATGAATAGGGAGAGAAGAGAGAGAAACATTAAATGGTTAGTAGAGTAGAGAGATAACGTAGTGATGGAAGACAAAGGAAAGAGAACACACTAATTTGGAGTGTACAAATGTGGTTGTATAAGTGATCTATCCATTCAAATCATTATAATTTAATGGTCAACAAATTAATTGTATGACAATTTATGGAATAGTTAGCTGTTGCTGATCCTGCCCTATAACTATAACAGCCATCAACTGATCAGACTAAATGAAAAAAGAAATTAAACGCTGATTTTTTTATTTAAACAAAAAAAAAGGCTGAAATTCATGTTATGCTCACATTTTTATTGTTCAACACCTAATTTATTAGCATGTTCAAAGAACAGATATTTAAAGAATAGATACCGAATAATTTGCGTCCAAAGATTTTGGACACTGAACTTCTGTTCACTTTGGACCCAATTAATAGAATCTAGAGATTCATAATACAATTTGGACGCCAATAGCCATTCTCATTTTCTCTAGACACTAGAGATAAGAAAGGCAAATATGTAAACTAGATCATCTCTAAATATCTATAATTAAAAATAGTAAAACATATTAAAAAATTGCAAATAAAATTCTTATCCTCTCTCACATCAATTAAAATTAAAAATTACAACTAAAAATATTCTTTTCAAATTAGATTTTTTTTTTTCATCAACTCTTTTTCTTGGATCTACAAATTAAAATCTCTTTTGTTTCTGATAAGATCTTTGTTTGTTTCTGATAAGCCCATGCAAAAATTAAAATTTTATCAGCTTTTGTCATAAAAATCTTATCAACAACAAAAATACAATGGTGATCAATAGCAGCGACACTCTCAAAATTATTAAGAGTCACCGCCATGCAAGAAGAGGAAGCGATCGAGCTTGGTGCATTTTTTATGACACAACTTACCCAGGCTATGGTTGGCTCCTACCCGGATGGGTGGTTGAGGAGAAATATATGGATCACCTTTTTTTCTTTGTCAAAAAATACTTCTTTTTCCTTTTCTTTTTGGTTCTTTTTTTTTTTTCCAGATCTAATGTCTTTCATTCTTGCTATAGGGTTTATTTGTGTGGTTTGGTTTGATAATCCAATATGATACGATAATATAATATTTTAATCTCACTTCAATGCTAGTAATGGAAGAGAGTGACCCAAACACATAAAAACTTAAAACAGTGTATATGTGTGTGTGTCTATGTTAGAATGAATTGGATCTTATAAATTTGTAATATAATTTGTTTAGTCTAAATTGGATCTCAATAAAAAATTGTATTTTTAATTTCGTTTATGTGAATTGGATATGAGTAAAGAACTTAAACAATCTCAAATCTAATACTAATATTATTTGTGCTTTTGTGTGTGTTTGTGTGAATTGAATCTGGGTAAAAAATTTAAACAGCCCTCAAACCTAATACTAGTGTTATTTGGTTGATTAAAAACTACAATAATGAAGACCTTGTTTCTTAGAGATAGCCCTTTGTTTCTTTATTTGCATGAGAGGCTTGCTTTGATTTTTCTCATTTATTTTGTTTCTTCATTTGCATGAGAGGCAAGTTCCACCGAGTGGACATTTGTAGAGCACGAAAGTGTCCACAGAGTGGCAAGTTTCAAGGCCATAGTGGGGAACTTTTTTTGTAGAGCACGAAAGTTTGGTCACCAATTAACTTTTGCTTCAACCAGCAAATTAGATGCAAACAATCTGGACAAAGTGGAGATTCATGTGTGTTAGACTGGCTGCCAAGAGAATTTGGTAAGGTTTAGATAAATATTGAGTTTGTGAAATTTGGATAACAAAGAAGAGATTAACTGCTATGAGACTTTGGGAGATTGGACAAAATGTGTTTGTGAAGTGATTAAATTAAACAATAGAAATAAAAGAAGGAATTCAATTTGCCTAATTTTGAACTTACTATTTGCCACTCGATTCTCAAAATTGGATATGAAACTTAAATAAGAAGGTGCACCCAAATGAGGAAAAACAAATAACAAATGAGATTTTTCCACGGACTGCTTTTCCTCACTCGTCTTTGGTTGTATTGCTAGTCCAACTGAGATAGTCTTAGCGTCACATTTCTTCCTCAGTTTACTAACTACGTGACAGGCCCCTTTTCCTTACTAGGCTAGGTAGCCCATCCGGCACTCCACAGTAGCCCATCCGGCACTCCACAGTAGCCTTCCAGCCGAGATCTGCTCTGGCTAGAAAGTTCTCATGGAGCAAAGCCTTTTTCTAAAAACAAAAAATTTCTTTATTTAACTTTTGTAACTTTCATTCATTTAAACAGGTGGAAACTTATCTTTTTTAAAAACGAATAGTTCGCAAAAAAATTATATATATATATTTTTTAAAATTCCGACAGTACAACGATTGTTTTTCACATAAATCCACCTGTAGAATGTCACATAACACCTGTGCACTTCAAAATGTATAAATTCTCAACTACTCAAGCCTCAGGCCTGTTTCCCAATCATAATATAATGCATTAAATTTCAAAACATAAAATATAAAAAAGAATTCTCACAAGTGTTTAGAAAACGTACGAAGTATTTAAAACTTTCTAAACTCAAAATCAAATCAGGTTCAAATTAATATTACAATACAAAAGTTCTTAAGTTCACAAGTTATATACATGAGAGCTGGAAAATGGATGAGTGCAATGGAATGGTGTTGTGTCTCTCAAACTACTGGCGCGTCCGACGGAGCTCCTGCCGCCTGATCACTCACACTTGCACCTGGGAAGGATTTTTATAAAACATGAAAATAGGGTGTTGAGTACAACTTAGTGAGTGGGTAAAGTGATCTAACTGTATGCTTGCTTAAACTAACTCCTCCCAAAAATGGTTGGAAAACAAACTTTTAAGTTCTGAAATTAAAAATGATTTCTCGCATTCTATGATTAATTTCAAATATTTACTCGTTTAAATATCTCACATACTAAAATAATTCATTCATATGCTAAAATTTATCTCGAATACAATACTTTTAAAATGCCTTGCATGCACAAATATAAGTAAATGATACAACTTGGAATATAATACTGAATAATTCTAAATAGCTGGCATGCATAAAAATTTAATTTCTTTCTTTTGTAAATCTCGCGTCAAATGATGCATTCATTTTTCTTCTTTTTTTTTTCTTTTCTTTTCTTGCCCTGTGGTAAGCCAAGGAAATCTACTCATCGGACGGAGCGAATCAACGTCTTGAGAGTTAGGGAAAATCTCATCTCGTGTAGTCGCAGATGCGGATGACTCAGGGATCATGATTCTCTCCGACATCAAGCAGATCTACACTACCCCAATACGTGCAGAGGGTGACTCACAGACTCGACTCAATCCCCCCCTTGCGGGTATCTCCCGCTATTAGTGACTATCCCTGACATCTACCATATGCGCATGGGGTACTTCGGCCGGTACTATCTGGGGCTAGGGTAAACCGAAGGCATAAATAATATTTCATAACATTCTGAAACTTTCTTTCTTGCTAAAATAAAGTACTGTAATTTAAATTCATATGAAACTCTACTAAAATTTTGAATGCTCAATACAATAAAAATTTTTATTTCAAACTACTAGCATGCTTAAATCTCAATGATGCTTTTGCAACATTTTCCATAAAACTAGTCTCATAATGGAAATGCTATTGCGATAAAATATGTATGCTCAGTTTAAGTAATAAAATAAAACTAAAGTCGTATAACTAATATGATATTCGAAAACAATGAAATTCGAAATAGCTTTACAAAACAACCACACTCACGGATTACGCCCTGCTTTACGAACCACTTCTTTGAGTCTTCCTCCGTCAAAATTCTTATCCTTCAATTAATACGAACACAAAATCTAATCAATTTCTAAAACAACGTCGGAAATAAAGCTACACGATTTATTCGCATAATTATCGAACTTTCCGATTATAAACACCACGACTCCAAATCTTTGAAAACGGTTTCCATTCTAAATTTAATAACCGAAACCAACTCGAAAGCATTAAATCAAAGGTTATAACACGTTCGACTTCCTAAAACTCGCTTTCGAATCTTAAAGTTTCGTCTCGATCGAAATAATCCTCACTTGATAATCGATTGATTATTTCGAAACTTTCGAATTAGAATTATTATTTCGAAACACTTCCAAGCTTGAGCATTTACATAACAATTTAACAATATTTGGACACTAAAAACAGCCCATAGACCGGACTGTTATAACATATTCTAAACTATTAATTTCATTACTAGCTCAAGGGACTCATTAATTCACCTCTTGATGAGTCCAGAACCACCCAAAGGATGGCCCTAACATGACATGTGAGCTGCTGCTGGAACCCTCACCTTCTCCACGCCAGTTCTGCTCGCTGAAATTCTCTTGCTGCTGCACGAAAATTCTGCTCTCACCTCACAACTCTGTCCCGTCAGCTGCTCTGTTTTACTTACTGTTTCTGCTGCTGTTTTACTCTCAGTTTGCCTTAAATAACTTCCCAAGTGAATCACGTTGCTTCCTTGCACCAGCACAGCTCCAACAAGCTCAATAATTCTGCTTCCAACTGGAAACTGTCTGCTTCTGCTCTCGACAGTTCTGTTCTGCACTATCCTTTGAAATCCTGCTCAATCAAGCTTCCCCATCATGCCATGCGATGCTCTTGAAGACAGGAAGGGACTGCTGCAGCACTCTTGGACAGCTCTCGGTCACAGCTTCCTTTTCCCTCTCAATCCGACTCAGCAGCTCTGATTTTTGCTTCTCTTTCTCTCCTGATTTCATGTCTCGGTTTTACTTCTTATCTCACTCAACATCACCGACTTATCCTTCCTCCTTATCTATTTACTTTTTCTTATTTTATTAATATAATTATCATTATTATTCTTATTATGTATTATAATATTCTTAATCTTTTTATTTCTTTCCATTTGCTTTATGGTTGCTTTAACAAGTGGCATCTCTAGATGCCACTTGTGTTACTTCTCCACTCATATGGCTACATGTGGCACTCACATGTGTGCGCTTTGATTTCGGTTGATGCATTTCGTGAAATCCTCCGATCCGATTCCGAATCCGAACTATTTCCGCTCTAACCGGAATCTTAAAATGATTCATATACTTCTTTACGGAGCGTCCGGGTACATTATTAGGACCTAACTTTTAGATTCTAAGCCCTTCGGAACTTCCTTAATCGATTCCGGGTCATCCTGAAATTATTCTAAAATTGACTTCTACAACAGGGGCTATCTGGTAAGTTTCCTAATCCTCTCTGGACTTTCTGGAAACTTTTCTCAAGCTTAAATAAACTCGATTAACCCCTCCATGACTATCAGAACTCTTATTAGTCTATTCTGAGACCGTTCGGAAAATATACTCGAGTCGAAGGGACTCGTCCAGGGCTATATGGAAATTTCCATAATCACTCCCGGATCGCTTAGGGGTTCTCTCGGAACCTCAAATCTCTCTCTGGATTCGTCCATGGAACTCAAAAATCAACTTGGGCTTTCCAGAAAAATTCTATTTGATAACTATGTCTCCACCAGTAAACCTCGGGGACTAACTACGCGTGAATTTTCCCTTAGGAATATTAATATTATTTCTTAGAATCTAAGGGTATAAAAATATAAATTCTACACTACATGCATAGTGCTCAATTTAGGGTGGGTATGTTACACTACGTCTATTGGATCAACACCTCGTGCTATCAGTGTCAGTTTTTTCTCCTTCATGTCCATTTGCATCGACTCAACCCCTGTTGAATTAAACCCCCAAAACAAAGATTAATTGATAAATGTTTCGCTTTTTCCTTCATTTTCCCAGCAGGCAAATGAATTGACAACGAGAAAGAACTAAAAATTATATTTAATACCTGAAATGTCAGAGAAAGTTTTCATGGCTTTCGCCTTGGCTTTTTCACTGCATAGTTCCACACTGAACACTAATTTCTGTGATAAAAAAATACAACATTAGATTCATTAAGACCTTTATCAAAATCATATCATATAAAAGTAAGAAATAATTAGACTCCAATACCAAATCATAAAACTTCAGTTAAAGTCCAAACTAAGTTGTTATAAAGTAGATGCAGGAAAAACGTACCTTGTATTATGCATTCCTTAATTTCTAGTATGTCCAATGCACAATTATAAAAAATTACAAATGAACTCTATATTTTGTAATTTTAAGCTATAGCCGTAGTGTGTATCCAGGACTACGACTTGTTTATAATTCAAGATAAAAGTCATGCAAGGTAACACTAGTTTTAAAGCAACCATCAAATAGTACTTATATTAAAAACTTATGAAACAAAAATAAAACAACGGAAGAACAAGTTTAAAATTATTTATTCTAAGCACTTGCATGCAAGTGCCTTCAAAAGTTTTTTTATTATTATTGTTTTAGTACCTACGTTAAAGGTAGATTTCAGTTGAAGTTATCGAGTTGTAACTTATTTATAGGAAATAAATAAAACATTGCATTGCTTTTTCGGTAAATAAACTTCCCTAAATTAACTCTAAATTATTTTTTTCCATTCAAATCCGATTCACGTAGGATAAGCAAAACCTTTAAACGTAAACATACATAAGTAATTAATAACACAAAACAATCTAAATTTAGTAGTATAATTATTTCCTTCTGACCTAAATAACTAATGTGTTTGTATGAGGAGGAAACACTAGAACATATATTAATTTTTTTGACAGTTAGTTTTTGACAGTTTTTAGAAAAGTAAAGTACAAATTAGCTACATAGTTGAAGTTGTTTACAGGTGCGGCAAACTTCATAAGTTTATTACAATTTGACTAGTCACAAACTATTAAAGTTAATAGTTAATAGAGATACAGTGGTCCAAAAACTATAATACCATTGAATTAAAGAAAAAATAGAATTTAAAAAGGAAAAATTGGATAAACATCCCTAGTTGTTTGATGAAATTGTACCAATATGACAACTTTGACCATAATGATAGCAATTTCCCCTGATCTTTCATAAGTGAAACGTAAATATTCTTGCCGTTAACTAGCAGTCAATGAGGTGTCGTTAAGTGTAAATGATTAGGGATAAATTGGCAAAAACATGGATGTGAATATAAAAAGTATTGCGTAATTGTGAGAAGTCAATATTTTTGCAATTTTCCATTAATTAATTATAAGTTAAGCATGATCCACTACTCTCACTGACAAGAGAGAGACCAATGCCGACGATGACCAACTGGGGAGCCGAAAACTGATCTCTGAAAATACCAGTTTCCATCACCAATTTTTAAAAAAATGGCAATGTAGTCAAGCGCGTGGATGCCAATGCAGCAGCCGAAGAAGAAGACATGGCCATTGATGATCCTCGCTCTCCTCTCTCTCTATCGACTGCCATACTCGTCCTCCTAAAATCCACTTCCACGCCTTAAGCTTGCCCCCCTCTCTCCCCCACCACCACAACCTAAACCACTTGATTCAACACCGAAGACAAAACATCTTCCACCGCTTTGAATTTCAAGAAGTCAAAACTCGTCCTCCTGGTATCCCATGAACTTTCCCTCTCCAGTACTCTTTCTAGTATAAAAAAATTCACTTTCTTCATTTTCATTACTATACTCACTGGACTCTGTTCGTTTCTCGGGAAAACGAGACTTTTTTATATATGGAAAATGTAAAGGTAGGCCTTTGTTGTTAATGGAATTGGCATTTCCATTAAGAGGAGCTGGAGCCGAGGTGGTTTGGATAACCAACCAAAAACCCAAGTGTACCTAATGAGCTTGTTATAGTTTGGAGCGTAAAATGTTGGATCGTGGGGTTCAGGTTTGGTGTCCGATTTGAATTTTGTGTTTTGCTAGGTTAATTATTGTTAGTGGTTGGTTTTCTTATATGGGTTATGGAATGGTTGATAAGTGGTGTCTGCCAAAATTCAACAAGTTATGGGTACAACTCTTAAAGTTGATTTGGTGGTGTTGAACACGGCTGTTGCTAGCAAGTGGTTGGACGATGTTTTAAAGAAAATGGTTTCGCGGGTTCTTCTGAAGGTTCTGTAGTGGATCCCTGAAATGTGAGGCCATTATTTTAAGGTTGAGTATGTTAAGCATTTGCCTTTTTTTCTTTTTCTTTTTTTTTTTTAATTGGCTTTATGATTGATTTGCATCCTGCCACTGAGTATTGGAAGAACAGGATTTGGAAGCATTTAGGGTAGGCTTCTTGTTCGTTTAAACGTCCTGCTTTGTTGAATGTTAAGTTTCATAAAAATCTATCAATGCCACTAGACCATTTTATTAAGAAACATTACTTAATTTTCAAAATTTTAAATCTCTCTATCAATTCAAATTTCAAGTTCCCCAAAAACTAATAGGATAAAAAAGTTTAAACAAGAAAAACTAAGAGGACAAATCATAATTGCATAATTTAAAGTTCTAAACCATACACACCACTAGCCAATTAGTCCTAGCCCTCTTTCTTCGTACTTTATCTCTTGACTGAATTCTTCATACATCATTTCACCTTTCGTCTCAGTTTATGTTTCATCACACATTTTTCCACCTTCAGTCTTTCCAAACATTCTACGTTAGAAAACACAAAATCCTCTCATGCTCTCAACCTTCTCCACCAAAACAAATGTTAGGTTTATTAGTAGTAGTAGTAGTAGTAGTAGTAGTAGGTACTTGTGTTAAACATAGATTTTTATTTAAAGTTGACAGGCTATAGCTTATTTATGGGTGGCTCTATTGCCACACAAAAAGGTTCTTGGCTGCACACCCATGTTTTATTAAAAAAATTTATTACTAAAATAACCACAAATACAATTAGTTAAAAGGATATAACCATATAATCAACAAACTAAACAATTTTTTTTTTACATATATACTCAATTTATTATAAATCTTAATAATTTATATAATATCAAAATTAATATCACAATAAAAGAATTTAATTTTCACTTGCAAGCAGTGAATGAATGAAAATTGAGAAAATAAATTTTAAATACATATATACTTTTGTTCTAACTTTTACTATTAGTTTCTTATTTAACAAAAATCAAATCTGTAAAAAAGGAAAATAGCCTGTTTTTGGTTTTGGTTTTAAAAAAGTGTACTATTATAATATATGGTTCTTAATTAGATTAAAAAAATCAATTTTAATTTGGACTTCATTTAATAAGTTGGTTTGTTGTGTTTCATATAACAAAACTTTCTTAGAGACATTTCATCAAACAATTTTTTTTTCATCCGTTATAAAAGCAATTCTTACTATGTTTAAACTTTTGAATTTGATAGATTTATTTAAAAAAAAAAAAAAACAGAACAAACATTAGCCTCTAACTTAGAATTAAAAAATTGAAATTTTAAGTACAAATTGAATCTTTGGTTGTGAAAAAAATTAGAAAACTGGTATGATTCGTTTAATTTTTTTTTTTTTTTTAACGTCACGGCTTTTTTTTCCTTCCAGCTACTTGTTATAAGGATAGTTATAGTTAGGGCTGGTAATTTGGAACCCGACACGACGGGTCGACATGAAACCGACACGATTATTACGGGTTAGGGTTGAGTATTAACGGGTTAGGTAAATAAACGGATCAACCCGTCTAACCCATTTAGTTATCGTGTCGGGTTCGGGTTCTATTTAACGGGTTATGGGTTGACCCGTTAAATAAGGGTAAAAAAGTAATTTTATTTAGAGGGGTAGTCATGTAATTTTAGTGATAGATATATATACCCTTCAAAGTTCAAACTCTAACCTAAACACAAGTCTCCAAACTTCATCTCATCACAAATTGTCATGTAGTGGTAAAATTTTATTGGTTTTGATAAAATATTTGTTAAACTATTTTTTTCATGTATAAATGTATAATTTCTTAATTAGTTAACTTTTAATTATTATCTTTTGACAAATTTAGTTTGGCGGATGTAATCAACGCTTAATGTTGTTTTTCTATTATAAAAGACTACATCAAAAAAAAATTTATATTGTTTTTTTTTTTTAATATGAAGGACTATATTTGCAAAGATATTTTTATAATCATCTTTGTAAACATTTGTATTTTTATGGTTTGGATTGTATTTGTGGATGATTGTATTTTTTAGGTCTTATGTATCTTTATTTTAATTTTGTTTTTTATTATATTTATATTAAAATTTAAATGTATTAACTATCATTAAATGGGTCATAAACGGGTCGATTAAACGGGTTATTATTCGTGTCGGTTAAACGGATCACTAACGTATCGGTTAAACGGGTCATTAACGGGTTGATCCGTTAGTAACCGTGTCGTGTTCGGGTTGAGGGGGTTTAACTCATTTCCTTATCGGATCGTGTTCGGGTCGTGTTAAAAATTATCGGATCGGATTCGGGTCATGTCCAACCCAACCCGTCAACTCGGATTGCCACCCTTACTTATAGTATTTTGATGGCTGTAAAAAGTAAAAAAATGAATTTTAAATTTTTTAATATGGGTGTAAAAAGAAATTGGGCGTGACAAGAACTTTTTTGGGTGGTATTAATTTATAGAGGAACAAATAAAACATTACTTGGCATTTTCTGTCAATAAGGTTCCTTAAATTAACCCCAAATTAATTTTTTTCCATTCAAAGCCAATTCAAGATAAGCAAAAATTGTAAACAAAGACAATATACAACTTAAACAATCTAAATTTGCTAGTATAATTATTTCCTTTTGACTTGAATAAGTAACCGAATAATCTACATTTGGTAGTACAATTATTTCTTTTTGACTTAAATAAATATTTGATGTGTTTCATTTAAAATGTTAACTAAATATCCAACCTTCTATATTTATTAATAATTAATACTCTAGTTATACTGACAACACTATCTCCACTATTTCACGACCTATGATTTAATGTCGAGACATCTGAAACGAAATCTGTACAGATTTGGTACGCAAAACCAGTGGTATGACAAAGAACTTGGTATTCTAGTTTGCGTGAGAATGACGGTTACAAAGTAACGAGAAAAAACTCTCACTATATATAGCGTTATTATTGTTTTCTTTTATGATGATTAATAAATTATCGTTTTTTCTTCCATTGATTCATAAAACATCATTTTATCCTATTCTTTTACCTTAAATTAATATTATTTTAAAGAATTTTTTGATCTTTTCAAAATCATCGACGAAAAAAATCGTCAAGAAAGAAAATGATAATAACTCATCCACATATATATGGAATAGAGTTCCATTTCTAACCATTTTACTTTCAAATTAGCCCCATATATTTTATTTATCTATAGTGCATACCCTTCACCTTTTCTATTTTTATTTCTTAGCATCGCCTACCATATTGAAAATTTTTTCTTTCAAACTTCCTACACCTTTTCCCAATAATTAGTTTTAGTTCACAAAATAAAAGATTCTTCTATAACCCACTCTTCCCTTCAAAACATTATATTATTTAGATAGATATTGTGATATCAATAATAGCTATATAAAATTAAGAAGTTGTGTATAGAGTAAGTCTTGACTACATATGTAGTTAATAAATAAAGAATCTTAAATACAACAATTTACGAAAACATATTAAAAATTATTCACGTTGTACTTGACCGTTATTGCTTGCACTGTCATTTTCTTATAAAATTAAGGGAAAAAAAAAATCATATGGGGCATTTGATTATTTGATAATGAATCTTCAATTAAATCAATATTATCCAATGACTGCACGCGTTGCATATATACCTACACTATTGAGAGTAATTATCAATATAGTAATATTTTGTCATAATATAATAAGTAGCATTATTTATGAGCACATATTTATCAATTAATGTATGCAGTTTCAAAGTTACTTGATATGTTTCACTTTTTGAGCAACTTTTTTGTGTTCTTCTAAATCATATTTCCAAAGTATTAATTACAAATTAGTTAATACTAATAATCTAAACTTTAGCCACAAGTCATTTTATTATCATATAATTATTTTATATTAATAATTAAAAAAATTAAACAAATACCTAGGCTGCTTAATTCGAAAAGGAAAAAAAAAAATCTAAGGATACAAAAGTAAATAACTCGAAATGGATTATGGCAAAAACACATAATTAGAAGGGTCAAAATGAGAACAAATAAGAATCATCACACATTGAATAATCCTTGAAACCACCAATCCAAATAATCCGTTGTACTTAAAAACCAAATCAAACCCATTATAGAACAAGCTCTCCACTGAAGCTTGAATCCAAAACAGCTCTTATCAACTATGGAGCATTATCGTGCAAACAGAATCAGAGCGCAAATTGCTGACAACAACAACAACAACGCTCACCACCAGCAACTCCACAACAGCAACAACAACAACAACACAATAACGGAGATAAGCAGGCTGCGGCCTCTCATAATTGTTGAGAGTCGCCGCAAACCAAGAAGAGGAAGCCGTCGATATGGATCATGGCAGGGTTTACAAGGTAGAAAATAAAACAAAAACCCTTTTTTTTTGGGGTCAAATTATAGTTGATTTTCCTTTTCTTTTTGGTTTCTTTTTCTTTAGATCTGAAGCTTCTCATTCTTGTTATAGAAATTGTTTGTTTAGTTTGGTTTGATAATCTTATATGATATACTAATATAATATTTTAGTCTGACCACAATAGTAGTAACGGAAGAGAGAAGAGAGTAATCCAAAGGCAAAAAAAAACTTAAAACAATGGTTGTGTGTGTGTGTTTGAATGAATTGGATTTTATGAATTTGTAGTATCCATTTGTTTGAATTAAATCTAAGTAAAAATCTTAAACAGTGTGTCTATGTTTTTTGTCGTTTGTGTAAATTGGATATGAGTTTAAAACTTAAACAATCACAAATGTAATATTAATACTATTTGTGTTTTTGTATTTATATGTGTGATGTCGTTTGTGTGAATTGGATATGGGAATAAAACTTTAAAAGCTCTCAAATTTTATACGGATGCCATTAGCATTTGTTTGATTACATAATGCAATATTGGAGTATAGTTTATGTTAATGTACAAGTGTTTTAAAATTTTGGTAAGATGATAACTTTATTTATAGTCATTTTTAAAATTTCCGTCATATATTGTTTTGAAAAACCGTTGTGTATTATTTTAAAAAACTGTTAATCATTATATATTATTTTTGAAAGTCATTTTTTCTTTACATATATACTTTTTCAGAAACCTTCTCATTTGCAAGTTTTTAAATAAAAAATAATAACTTTGTTTTAGAGAAACAAAAAAGATATAGTAAAATTATTCAAGCACAATTTAGGCTTTTAGAATTATTTAAATAAACTAAATTCAAGTTTTAACTTGCAGCCCATGAAAAGCTCTGAATATATATATATATATATATATATATAAATATATATATGCGTGTGTGTTAATTATAACCTTATTTTTAGAAATTACACATATTAATTAATATTACGTGTTTTTATATCTATCGTACACACAAACACAAAACGCACACTCATATATCAAGTATCCATATTTCGTAATGTATCTCATTGTAATTCCTTCCATCATTATTGTAACACATAGACACATTAATTACTTTCAGATGTTTTTGTGAGTTCTATCCACACTTATATATTGACCAAACATCCATATTTCATATTAACACACACACACACACATGCATCTATATATTACATTTAGTCATATTATATTCTTGTCTATCATTGTAAACAATTGATGAATCTTATGGTGCAGTATTTCTATGATACAAGAGGGAACCGATATACTAGTAGGAATGAGGTTCTCTATGCTTGGGAAGAGTCTGGTTTGGTGTTCCTTGAAGAGTGAAATTAAGGCCTCTATCAAAGCCTAGAAATTGTTGTGTTTGAAACTGTAACACCCTCCACCCGATTCCCCTTTCGAATGGAAACCCGAGTTAGAGGATGCTACCTTTATCGGTTTATTCGTTATTAATTTACATATATGTCCTACAATTTTTTTTTTTATCGAAAATCTGGCAGAGTTTCCTCTGTTTTTCTGAAAAACCCTAAATTATAAAACCTGTAAATTTCAAAAGCAAACACTTCTAAAATACGTTCATTTTCTCAACTTCCATTTCGGACTCTCCGTCCGATTCCAAAATCACTTCGTCACACAAACATTTATAACCACAACATTTAATAAAAATTATATTCATCAAAATTAAAAAATAAATCAAATGATACTTAAAAACTTTCTTTACAAATCAAAAACCTTCTTTGACACAACTTATACACATTATTATTTATAAAATCTCATAAATCCATATACATATATATGCATTTCCATGTACTTAAACACCACTGTACAATACTAAAAGTAAAACTATCAAGGACGGAGGGATGTGACTTCCAAAAAGCGCGACAACCATCTTCTCGTCTATCCTTATTTACAGCGTCCAAATTTAACCTACGCGTGGAAAATCCAACGCGCTAAGTATTTCTACTTAGTGAGTGTACACTAAATTTAAATTTCGTCAATTTCAAAGATACAAGATTTTTAAAACAAGATTTCACAATAATCAATTTTTCACAATAAATCATAAAGAGATCAATTTACTAATAAACACATATATATTAAATGCCTAAAAGTCATTTTTCAAAATATAACCTTACAAAACCAAAATTTCACTATTTTCAAATATTTATAAGAAATCATAATAGAATTTTTAAATATCATTTTCATTAAAAATTATCGTATTGTCAAACAAAATTTTCCTAAACCTCAAACTTTTATCAAACTTCACAAATACGTCCATCCACCCGTAATTGCACACATAACACAATGAATTTAACTTCTTCATTTTTTTTTTTTTTGCAAAACACTATAAAGTAACGCACTCTTTGCACGCATTCTCAAAATATTATAGTATTTTATAAAGAAATCATTTTATTAATAAAGCTCACATAAAACACATAAAAATGTTTCCAAGCATACTCACACGATTTCTTCGAATTTTTATAATAATTCACAATGGAAATACGTTATTAATAATTATCCATATAAAATACATAAAACTTATTTCCCAAGCATATCTCTATGATTTCACTTAATACTTTTTTCAAAATTTTCTATCACACAATCACACAAACTCAAAGTTCCAACATTTCCAGAATTCGTAGTATAATACTATTAAAATTTAAATATATTTATTTATTTATTTATTTTTAAATCACCGTATTGTCAAACAGAATTTCATCAGTCTCAAACTTTTATCATTTCATAAAAATTATGTTATTATAACACAAAATTTCACAATTTTCAAGTTCTTATCAAAATTCATAAATAACTTCATTTATCAATAATTATATATATAAAACACATGAAATTTGTTTTCACGTATATTAAGAATCAAACTTTTAAAATGCTCAAACTTTCATTAAAATTCACAAATAAGTCATTTTTATCAACAATTGCACATATAAACAAATATTTTAAATTCCTTATTTCACAAAAATATCTTAGGGTAACACAACTTTTTTACGTTTTCTCAAAATACTAAAATAATACGTAAGGAATTTACTTTATTAATAAAAGCACTTATAGTTCATAAAAAAAAACCTTTCCAAATATATCAACACGATACCTTCGAACTTGTTTATTAAATCACAACGAAAGCCCATTATTAATAAATACATATATATACACATAAAAATCATTTTTGAACATAGTTATACGATTTTCATTTAATAATTTTCTCAGTGCCCTTCGTAAACTCTGACACGATACCATGGACTGGAAACGGGTTTCACGTTTCCCCCGGCATCGGACACTCGGTGACTACCCGCCGGGGCACGTTTCACACATCACATAAATTCTGGGACCGGACACTCGGTGCCTCGCAAGGTCCATGAATTTCGTATCAACATATATAAGCAAATCGGTGCAGTACTGCTATAATCACCCTATTGGCATGCCAACTACCAATCATCACCTACCAATGTTCAGGTTTACTCGGGCCCTTATAATTCCATTTATTATCAAAAATTTCATATTTTCACAACTTTCATTTCTTAATAAAAAATCTCATTCGGAAAAACTCTAAACACTTTTTCAATCAAAACAATATATATATTTTTCTTATTTATTCGAAGCATCATTATAAGCATCACAACACATCATTTTCCTTTTAAAGTTACTCATCAAATCTCATCAAAATCGTTGTGCCTTTCTTCCGATATACATTCGGTCAAAACACTAACGTGTTCGTTTCTTTTTCATTTTCATTCGAAAATTATTAAAAATCATAATCCAATACCATTTGATAATAAATTATCAAAATAATTTCACAAATTCTTTAAATTCCCCATTCGATCAATATTTTTTCTTTCACAAAATTTTTCAAATTTTTCATTATTCAATGCCACAAAATTCATCATAATATCACTTACACATAAAATGTCACAAAATCAATCATACTAAAATTCACACATAGTCACGAAATAAATTTAATTAAAATTGAACAAAAACACATACTTTTCTCAAACTTTTCCAAATTTAGTTATCAAATCCTAAAGAAAAACTCATTCGTAATATAATTCATACATATTTATGGAATTTATTTAATTAAAATATAATAAAATCATATACTGAATTAAACAAAATCTCTACAAATAAAATCAGTTTTTAAGATAAATGTACACCAACCTTTTGAACGCTTTCTGTAGCATATCCACTCATCTAACTCCTTTGATTTTCTTATCATCCTAGATCCACCCTAAAATCACACATAACTTAATCTATAACTCATAGAAAAAAATAAATTAATTCTCTGAAATCTAAATTCTATTAAGAATAAACTTACATATTTGAATAAATTGAGCACCCAAAAAAAATTTTCTTCTTTCTTCTTTCTTTTCTTCTTCCCGGCTTCTCCTTCTCTCTAAATTTTTTTCTTTTCTGAAGCTGCTTGCCGTATAGCTTCTGTGTTTGTTTTGTTTGTGACGAGCTCTATATATATACACTCACCCATCACCGCCTCATGCATTTACTTCTTCTTTATTTTATTTTATTTTATTTTATTTTATTATTATTATTTCTTTCTTTTCTCAACCGGCGCCTATATATATATATATTTGTCACACGGCAGCCTTTGCTGCCTTTTTCTTTTTCTTCTTTTTTTTTTTTTCTCTTTTTTTTTAATTATTTTATTTTTATTTTCTCAAATGGTCCCACCATAAATTAATTATATATTATATATATTATTTATTTTTTCTCCAACGGGGCCCACAACATTTATTATTATTATTATTTTATTATTATGAAAAAAATCTCACCGACCCTCTTTATTTCTAATATATGCAAATTTTCAATTTAAACCCTATGACATTTTTCTTTTTAATCCAATCTTCTTAATTTCTTTTAAAAACATCCTCCAATAGGATATTTATCCACAAACTTTTATACTTCTAAAATTAAAATCAGGCTCAATTAATAACAATAAATTGAATCTCAATTAATCGCTTAGGTCCAATTAGATCGGGAGTTACAGAAATGTCATTGTACATATATTTTACAATTAAATATAATCATGTCATTTTTAACATCTCCCTCTTATTTTATTTATTTATTTTTTTTACCGCTTAAAAGTCACAATTTAAATCTTAAAATTTACCACAATATCTTTTTAATTTATACTCAATTTATAATTCTCTTATGTCACATATTTATTATTTCTTGTCTCTTTTTATTTGACTTTTCTAGGATACTCGGATTCAACTTTTTTGGAAGTTTATCGAAATCCTCTCAAAATTCACCGGAACCTATATTCGGACTGCCTACATACTCCTGGTAACCTCAGTTACTCTTAAAAGTCATTCCATGCTCTTTATGAGCTCTTCGTAAAGTCACTAAATAGTTTCCAATGATTTTTGAATTGATTCTATTTCCATCCGAATCACCTTGGAAAATGTCCTTTGAGTTTCTAAAATGCTTCATGAGCATTTTAATACTTATTCCGACACTTTCCTAAATTTTTGAATTTTTCCGAAAATCTTTCTGCGTTCCTGATCGGATCCGAAAACCGCTCCGTTTTGCCTCAAACGAACTCATTTTTAATCTGTTTCAGTTTCCTTAGACTCCATTACTTATTCCGGAGCTTTTCGACTTCGAGGTCCACTTTTTGAAAAATTCACTATTCACACGAATACTATTTCGTCCAAAAATACTGTTCATCCAATAATCACTATTCATCCTAAAAATGCTATTCATCCTAATATATTTTCATTTCTCTTAAATAGGAAAAATTCGAGATGTTACAGAAACTACTAGATATAAGCATGAATTATGTATTAATATATTTATGAATCGTATTGAGCATTTTTTGCTTCCGATTAATAGATAGATTTTAATGTTTTTAATGTTCCCATTAATCTACTTTTATGTTCTTTCAATGGTTGAGTTTTGATATCATGACAATATGATGTAGACATCTGTAAGATTGTGTAGGCATAATAATTTAGGTAAAATCTAAAAACCCTTTGAAAACATAAATAACTTTAGTTTACTCTAACTTTTTAAAATATTAGCTAAAAAACGTCATTTGCCAAAAGTGGTCTCCATTCAGATTTTTAGTGATTTTATAATAAAAATAGTACAAGACCAAAATCCCTTTACTATATTAAAAAAATTTAAAAATAAAAAACAAAAAATTAGTCAATTACTAAACTACCCTTTAATAACCAAAATAAAAAAAATCAAAAATTAAATAAAAATAAATATTTTTAGAATTTACAATTAAAATAAATAAATTACAATTTTAAATAATTAAATAAGAATTATTATTAAATAAACATAAATTAAATTAAATTAAAAATTTTTCATCAAATTACCACCCATTTTAAAATGGATGGTAGAGATTAATTTAAAAAAAAATAAAAAATAAATTAAATTAAATAAAAAATTCTTTGAAAAAAAAATTAAATAAATTAAAAAATAAAAAACAAGCCAGGCAACTGTGTTGATTGAAGGAGGAACCGAGCCACAAGTGCTTGCATATTCAATCAAAATCATCACCTATGCTCCAAACAACTACAATCCTTTACCTTACAAAACTTAAAATTCTCCAAAATTGTTAACAACATTATCACCATGATCCTACCAATAATCTCTTCAAAAACATGTATAGCATAATATTTAAGTCCACAAAAATTTTCACAAGCCAAGCCAAATACAAAACAAAACACTATTGACTTTGATCCAATTCCAAATTCACCACCCATGAATACACCCTACTACTTTAAACAACTACAATCCTTCCCATTACAAAACTTAAAAACTTCCAAAATCACCAACAACAGAAACATCAACCAAAACCAAAACCAACACCCAGACCCAGAATTCATCTTCAAGCTCTCTCCTCCTCATTGTTGACTCCCTCAAAAACCAAACCCAAATCCATCTTCAAGACACCAAAACAAACATTCAAGACACTAGAAGATTCTTTCAAGACATTAAACAAAACCAAACATCATAACTACGAAATTAAGAAAAACAAGTGGCACGATGAAGTTCCAAATGAAGAATCCAAACAAAATAGAAATAAAATCACTTACAACAACGAACCCATCAAACAACTAAAAAAAAGCATCAAAACCCTTAACATAAAAACCAAAAACGAATCTATCTTGACCTCACAAACACAAATAATACTATAGAGAAAACCCAATTTAGATGAAGTAATAATAGAAAAAGCAAACATTTCTTAGCCAGTAGTGTCCGAAATCTGAGCCTTGATGACCTTACCATGAATTTTCAAACTCTTAGAAGCAAATCCAACACCAATAGTGGACTTGGACTCCAGATTGAACTCGTTCCTTGTGAACCTCAAAAGCAAGCTAGATTTTCCAACACCAGAATCACCACTCAAAACCAACTTGAACAGGTAATCATAGTCATCTTCAGGCTTGTAACCAACCATAACAATAAAATCACACTTCACTTCTATGCAAACTTAAAAATTAAAAAAAAAAATTGATGAAGCAAGAAAATGGGACAAGAGACTCCTGACAAGATCGTAAAACCTCATGGCCGTCGATTGTAGACCCCATAGCTTCCATTGCTATTTTCAAAGGAGCGAAGGAGATGCATGAAACGGAGAGAAAGAGAGATGGTGTGAGTGACAGAGAGAGAGAGAGAGAGAGAGTAACCAAGAGAAAGAGAGATGGTGACTGACAGAGTTTTTGACATTTTTTGGTGTTTAATTTGTTTTGTATTTTCTTTCTTTTAATTTGTTTTTGAGTGGTTTTTATTTTTCTTGTCTTTTTTTAATTAAAAATTTACATCCAGCTGTATTCCCATCATTGTCATCCATCACTGTCATCAAGCCCAATGACTCTGTTACCTTCAAAACCGTAACTTTGTTGACCGTTTTACCGTTTAAATTGACAGTCGAACCTTCTTATTAATATTTTTAAAATCAATGTTGATTTAATATTATTTTTAATTTCATGGGTAAATTAATAATAACCTAATAATTTTGATATAAATTACTGGACATGATACAAATACAAAGTATATATAAAAAGGTCGGTTTATAAAAAATCTAGCATTGACAAGAACATGAAAGCAGATTTATGGGTTTTGATAAGATTAATTAGAGGAGATGATATTGAAGTTAAAATCAAAGTTGTTGATATGTACGATAATGTTTTTAAAATTTGTAAAGACTGTGATAGAATATTAAACCACTGTACACAATTCAATGTGACAAAGGATCCGCGTGTACATATTTTCATGATTATTTTGTTTTCTTATTTAGTACTACAAACAAGTGATTTACTTGAAGATTGTCATTTCTAGCTAGGTATTTGTAACATCCTATACTTTTAACATGCTCAATGAGCAAAGTAATTTAGGTTAAGACTTATTTATAATTAAGTATAAATATTTAAGGGTTGATTAAGTATGAAAATCCCAAGTTTTCAAAAGCTTTTAGGACCTAAATGCAAATATTTTGTAATATTGAGGGCTAAAACATAGAAGACAAAGATTAGGAGGACTTGAGTGCAAATTTAAAAGTTTGTTTTGGTATAAAAGAGTGGAAAAATCTGGAAAAATCAAGAAAAACCAGGAAAAAAAAACAAAGTAAAGAAGGCAGCAGACAAGTTGGAGAAAGGAGGAAGAGTTTTTGGTCAATCCAACTCTCATTTTTTCAGTTCTTGGTTGGATTTAAAGCGTTTAAAAAGTAAATAATTCTTCCCAAGCTTTATTTCTTATAAAAAGTAAATAATTCTTCCCAAGCTTGATTTCTTACTTTTGTGGTGAAAATTTTTTGATTTCATTCATGGAAAATTCGGATTCCATGTGGGTCTGAAATTGAAGATGGGTTTTTGATCAAATGAGGGTGAAATGGACTTGGATTTAGTGTTAAGAAGTTTAGGTAAAACCTTAATTTTAATTTTCAAGGATTAAATCATGACTTAGCATGCAAATTAGGGCTTGATGATAAAATTTGGGGGTTTTTTTCATGTTAATGGGTTGCCAAGTTGGGTGAGAATATAAAACTTTGTGTTTAAGCTAAGGTGCAGAGTTAACTACAAAAAAAGGTCAATTTGATAGGCATTTTGAGGAACCAAATGAAATTGTTTTGGGGTAAATAATATATGGTTGGAAAGCTTTGTGAGTGCCCTTAATTATAGTGGTGGTTTAACCGAAATTGGATAAGTATAAGGGAGTCAAATGAGGCAAAAACTGAAGGCTGTTTTGTTCTAGGTACTATTTAACAGAATGTGATGTTCATTGAGCCAACTTCTATCTAACTTCCATTTAATTTCCATTTAGACTAAAGGATCATTAGAAATCTATTTTACCATGAAAATGAGTATAAGTAAATGTTACATGCAATAATTTTCACATAGAAACTATGGGAAAAAGAGAGTAAAAAAAGGGGTCATTAAAGTATTTGAGTCAATTTAAGTTAAGTATATATTACTAAGAGTACTAATGATAAATATGATTTATTTCTGTGCATAGAATGATTAAAGCTAATGAGAATGAAAGAGAAGAAGACTTCTAAAGTCAATTGAGATAGATAAAAGAGTTTTAAGCTCCTAAGAATTTAGGTAAGTATAAATATACTACTATACTTGTACTTTGTTTACCATGTGACTTTGAATTTCATGTTACCTATATTCTTATACATAAACCCATGTTCTCATAAATGATTGATTATGTTCCATTGACTCTATTGATTTCATGAGCCTATGACCATGATACCATGATTTTTTTTAATCAATCTTATGATACTTATTTCTCTCTTGAGCCTATTTGCTTGTAATATCATTGCTATCATGATACTTTTGATCCCATTGATTCCATTGAAATTTATTAAACCACTGAGTGGCATATTCACAAAAAGCACATCTGATGGGTAAAACATCAAGCTATGTGCATATAGTACCCACTGGTGTAGGTGAATCTAGGCCTTTTCTAGAAAGGGAGGAGTGCCCTAGGCATAAGACTTGGCCAGGTTTTACGTAGATTGTGTAATGGTGGGTTTACGCATAGTCTCTGCCTCTGTTTCCACCTATCCGTGTTACATATTACAAAAGTCAACAAATGTTGCAAATATTATGCAACTATGATTTCTATGAATGACATAATGATCCCATGCCATTTCAGATATTGATATTGCCGCAATCCATTGTTATGACCATGATGTGCGATATATTTAAACAAGTATTCATGCTTATGTATCTATAAATCGTTCTTGTGAGCTGGCCTTGAGATACCTTGCCTTTACAAGCATGGTAGTGTATTTTCTACTCACTAAATTTATACTCACCTCATTTCTTTCACATTTTTTTCAGAAGAGTAAAGTAAGGTAAGGTCAAGCAAAGATCCAAGCATATTCTTCTTCCGCTTGGATCCATCATGATTAATGTAATTATTCTAAAACATGAAATTCTTTTGAGATCTTTTTTTTCTAGAAGCTCCAAGGTGCATAGTTTAAAAAGGGTATATAGATTTTGATGTATAGCACAAATGATGTATAATGCAAATTGTGTATAATTTACATGGTGTAAAGTTTATGATATACTATGAAATGATTATAGATGAAATGTTGAATTGATGTGTCTGTTATATACATGTTTGAAATGATTGGAATTACTGTAGGTTGATGGACAAAATAGAGAAAGAATGATTTAGAAGTATTTTATACAGGTTTTGATCCTGATATAGGTTATCAAAACACAACGATCATGTTGAAAAATTATCTTTTTGTTACAAATTATCAAGGGTTCTACGGGTGGTTAGTGGCCTTAAGCCTACCCATACCCTAGGACCGTCACAACCTTGGATTGGGACATGACAATAGTGAAAAATGAACTACTACTAGTACTATTGGGATCTAATGTTGACACAAACATGAAAGTGGATTTATGGGTTTTGATTCAACTAATTAAAGTAAATTATAGTGAAGTGAAATTTAAGGATGTTAATTTGATCCTAATGTACACTAATTTTTGTAAAATCTGTGTCGATTGTGATAGAATGTCAAACCACAGTAAGGATCCAATGAACTTATGGATTCAGGAACAAAAGATTTATTTGAAGATTTCAAATTTGAGTTATTATAAATTTAAGCAGTACTACAAATAAAGCATAGGTTTTTGAATTTTGAAACATAAATGAAATATCAGAAAAAGAAGTTTGAAATAATATATTATAAAAATTTGCTTGCAAGTGCCTTTAGCAAATTTCTATTTTTATTTGTTTCAGTAATTATGTTAAGGAATTATGAAACATAAATGAAACAACAGAAAAGCAAGTTTAAAATAATATATTCTAACACATTTTCCCAATACTTAGTTTTAGTTCACAAAATAAAAGATTCTTCTATTACAAACTCTTCCCTTAAAAAGTTACATTATATTGTAATATCAATAATGGTTATAAAATAAAGAAGTTATATACCAAGTATGCCTTGACTATATATGTAGTTAATAAATATCAAGAATCTTAAATACTATGATATAAGATATACATAATAGAAATTATTGACGCTATACTTGATCATTATTGCTTACATTATCATTTTCTTATAAAATTAAGAAAAAAAATCACATGTGCATTTGATTATTTGATTATGAATATTCAATTAAATCAGTTTGATTCAATGAGCCTTGTGTTGCATATATATCTAAGCTATTGAGATTAGTTATCAATATAGTAATTTTTTGTCAAAATATAATATATAGCATTATTTATGAGCACCTATGTAGCAATTAATGTATGTGGTTTTCAGAGTTACATGGCATGTTTCACTTTTTATGCAACTTGTTTATGTACATCTAAATTCATATCATTATGTCAATAATTACAAATGAGCTAGTATTAACTATGTAAACATTAGCTAAAAGTTATTTAATAATCATATAATTATCTTAATATTAAAAATATGAAAAATAAAACTGATACTTAGGTTGCTTAATTCGAAAAGTAAAAAGAAAAAAAAAAAAAATCTAGGACACTAAAACAAATAACTCTTAATGGATTATGACGAAAACACAAAATCAGAAGGGTCAAAATGAAAACAAAACAAACAAAAAAGTAACATTAACTAAGCTTGAAACCACAACAATTCTTATCACCTTTGTAACATAATTGTTCAAAGAGAAGTAGAAAGCAAATTGTTGACAACTTCAATGCTGGTAATGGAAGAGAGTGATCCAAACACATAAAAACTTAAAACAGTGTATATGTGGGTGTCTATGTTAAAATGAATTGGATCTTATAAATTTGTAATATCATTTGTGTAGTCTAAATTGGATCTTGGTAAAAAAACCTTTTTTGTAATTTCGTTTGTGTGAATTGGATATGGGTTTTGTGTGTGTTTGTGTGAATTGAATCTAGGTAAAAAATTTAAATAGCTCTCAAATCTAATGCTAATATTGTTTGGTTGATTAAAAACTACAATAATGAAGACCTTATTTCTCTATTTGCATGAGAGGCTTGCTTTGATTTTTCGTTTTTATTTTGTTTCTTCATTTGCATGAGAGGCGGGTTCCACCAAGTGGACATTTGTAGAGCACGAAAGTGTCTACCGAGTGGCAAGTTTCAAAGCCATGCATAGTGGGGGACTTTTATTGTGGAGCACAAAAGTTTGATTACCAATTAACTTTTGCTTCAACCAGCAAATTAAAGGCAAACAATGACCATTAAGGGACAAAGTGGGAGATTCATGTGCGTTAGACTGGCTGCCAAGAGAATTTGGTAAGGTTTAGATAAATTTTGAGTTTGTGAAATTTGAATAATAAAAAAGAGATTGACTGCTATGAGACTTTGGGAGATTGGACAAAATGTGTTTGTGAAAGGATTAAATCAAACAACAGAAATAAAAGAAGGGATTCAATTTCCCTAATTTTTAACTTACTATTTACTACTAGATCCTCAAAATTTGATATGAGAAGATGCATCTAAATCAAGAAACACAAATAACAAATGAGATTTTTACAAAAGATCATTGATAAGAGAGTTGCCGAAGCCAATCATGTAACAATAGGCACTCAAGCTAACTCAGATGTTATCAGGAATCAAGATCGGGTATCTAGAAGTCATGATAAGGTATTAAAAAGTAATACAATCATGTTGATTCTTAAAAAAAAGAAATTTAAATTAATCCAAAACGGTGTCGTTTTGGGCATACCAAAACAGCTGTTTTGGTGTCTCTAATTTTCTTTTTTGTTTTTGTTTTTGTTTTTTTCAAAAAAAGCCAGCACGAGTTAGGCTTTGTTGGATCGATTTGGCTCGAGTACTTGGCCAACTCGGTTAAGTAGTGGTCTACCTGATTTCTGCACTTAATCTAGGTCCAATCGAACCGGTCACTGATTAGTTGGCGATAACTTGACCTACGCGGCCGAGTTTTGGAACATTGAATAATACTTGATATTAATCAACTAATGGCAGATGTATGTACATACTACTTAATTAATATACCTAATAACAATATTTATTACATCATAAACTTAATATTCGAGTACACAAACTTATAACGCGTGAATATTTAATGTTGCAAACTAACATGATGCATGTAATATTTATTGAATTGGTATGTCCAAGTAATTTTCATTGCTTTTAGTGGATCGGAGCGTTTTTGGTGTTTAGGACTGTCGAGAAAAACCAGAGAACTTTAGGAATACAATATTCGGTGGGGTACTGGTGGGGTCACTCAATGTGTTGACAAGTTGAATGTTTGATCGTGTCATGTACTGGACCACCTGATGCTTTTGGTGTATTTATTGATGTGGACCGTATCTGATATGGCCTACCGGGGTTCAGCTGTTTGGAATTTTTTGTTATCTTGGCAGACAAGATTATAAGCTCTGTATTGAGCCAAACATAATAAGAAGTGGATTGGTTGTGAATCTGTGATGGATATTTGGCTTCTTTTGGTGGAGCTGAATAATGTTGGATTATATCAATGGATAATATAATTTAGGTAATATTAGAAGTGAAAATCAATGTCTTCTCTTTAATAAAGGTGTGCATATTTCCATTTGGTCAAACCATGCACATCTTATCACAATTGAAGAGGGTGGTGTTGTACTATTTTTGCAGACAGAACGCCGGATGAAAAATTAATAATACGATAGAATCCAACATAAACATAGATTATGTTTGGTTCGTAGAAAGCGGTATAACTTAATATGATTGTTTTATCCAATGTAATTGAAAATTTCTCTTTACGTCTTAGAAACTATCAAAACGTAAAAGTCTTTTGAGTAATGAGCAAATGATGACATAATTAAGCACTAGTGCATGTGCTTGAGGTGCTTTGCGCATGTTATTTAAAATTCATGGTAGAGTTTACAAGGTTAAAAGGGGCAAAAAAAAAAAAAAAAAAAAAACAAACTTTTTTTTCGGTCAAAATATACATCGTTTTCCTTTTCCTTTTGGTTTCTTTTTCTTCAGATGTAATGCCTTTCATTCTTGTTATAGGGTCAATTTGGGTGGTGTGGTTTGATAATCCTATATGACATGATAATATAATATTTTAATCTAACTTCAATGTTGGTAATGGAAGAGAGTGACCCAAACACATCAAAACTTAAAAACAATGTATATATGTCACGAGCCGAGCCTTGGGCTGTAACAAAATCGTAAATATTAATTGATAGACATTTTTAATTGACACTATAAAGTTCATAGAATTTTTATCATTTTAAAATATAAAATTTTTTCTCTGTTTTGGATACTTTAGAATACTAAGATAAAATATTGAGGAAATATTATGAAAAGCTTCAAAATACTCTAAAATAATTCCAATGAAAACCATTCCTACAGTTATGTGAACATCTGCTAGAAATCATGGGTTCATAGTCATCAATAAAATTATGAACACTTAGCCATGTCATCAGCTTATCGTCTTTAAGCATTCACCTCTACTTAGATTCTCAAATGAAAATCCACAACTCTGGTGTTCTTAATACAATGCTTTAAATATATTGAATGTGAGTTCCCTAAATTGGTTCGAAGGACATCTATCTCTAAATACCAAATTTGAAATGAAATAAACTAAATAACTATATCATGTGCAGAGTTTCTGATTTCCTTGATTCTCTACCTACTCTGCCTGATGGCTACCTAAGTCACTTTGTACCTTTCTTGGAATGGGGAGAAATAAAGGAGAGGTGAGCTAGTGCTCAGTAGGATTTCATTCCCGATAAAATTTCAGAAACTACTTTCTAAAATCATTGCTCGTATCATTATATACAGAGTTCGCATAAATTGGTATAAGAGCTTTGGATATTAATTCAGGTTTGATTTATCAATTTATTATTTTTTGTTTTGTTTCTATTTTATTTTTTTTTTCTTTTGGCCGCAATCTTTGTTTTTGTCTGCATTAACACCATCAACTCTTTATATATATATATATATATATATATATATATATATATTTAGTTAGCCACAGAACCCGTTCCTTCTTGTGTCTTCTTCAATAATTGATTGAATTTACTGAATATCACAACCCATCGTTTATTACTTTTCTCTAACTTTTTTTCTCTGATCTACACACCAGCCACCATCAATTTTATACTTTTTGAGTTGCCCCATCCCACCCCCCCCCCCCCCCCCCCTCTTCTCCCATCCCCCATTATCAAATTTATATTATTTTTGCATCCATCTTTTTTGTCTTCTTTTTGTGTTGCAGCCGTTTTATGTCATAAAATTTTTGTGTATTGCAACATACTGGATGCATTGCTTTCTGGTTGTTGGACGTTGTCATTGTTTTCAGGTCTGATCTCTTTGTGTCTCTACAATATTTTGTTCCATCATCTTGTTGGTCTGATTTTCGCAAATCACTTTATATGTTCTGCACCATCTTGTTGCATCTGGTCATCATATTCTATTGTTCCGTATACTGCTACATCTTTTCCGTACCATATCAAGTCAGTTTCAAGTCTATTTCGGTAGCCATTGATATGATTTTCTTTTGTTTTATTTTTCTGGTTGAATTAAAATGAGAGGAGGAAAAAAAAAGTGAAACACATGAATGATTTGAGTGAAACATGTGAGGGAGTGTGTGAGATTCGTTTTATTTTTAACATTCTTTCAGGTGTTAAGCACGTAATTGAACAATGATGTAGATGAGTCACGATTTGAGAACAAATCGTTTTGAGGAAAGAGGGAATGATGAGATCCAAGGAAGCAAGCAAATTTGGGATGACTTGGAGGAGTTGGCTTCAAAACATTGTTTAAGTTCATAATCACTAATCTTGAAGGCTATTGGACTTAATGTTGAAGGTTTTGGAAGCTAATTGAAGGCAATTAGATGCAAACTAGAGTTAATTGAGCTTTAAATAATTTGAGCTGAATTTATTTTAATTGTAATAAGTTTTTAAATTAAGTTAGTACATTTAATTTTATATTGGGTCTTAATTTATGTAATGGATTGAACTGATACATTTAATTAACTTAAGCTAATTTTTAATTATTTTAAACTCATGAGTATGTTTAGTGAGCCCAATTATTAGGGCGCTAGGGTTTCATATTATGTTTTATTTCTTTGCCTATAAAAAGGCTTGTAACCCTAAGTAAAAAGAAGATGAATGAATATGCAACCAATTGTGGTTAATTGAGAGAGAGGATTTTCTCCTCCATTCTTCCATGAACATGTGATCTTATCAAGCTATGCTTGTGGCGATCAAAACCATGACTTATTTCCCACCTTCTCATCTATGTCTTGAGAGTGACATTAATATCCTTCTTTTATAATTTTGGTTATTGATTGAATTCTAATCATTGGGTCAAAGTTCTTTATAACTTTGATTTTTGATTGACATATAATCAATTGGTCAAAATTCTTTATTCTATAAACCTATTTTTATCTTTCTTGGGGTTGTGTTTCAATTTGTTTATGGGTGTCGTATTGTTATATATGAGGTTCGCATCAAAACCCTACATGGTTAACTGTCTTAACAAATCCCATAAACCATTTCATAAAACATATAGGCTCCTAAAATAGTAATACAACATTTAACTTTTTAAGTTAAGTCATAACATTTTCAAAACAATGCAAATCTCGTCCCCTAGTCATATATCCGGTGGCCTATAATTTCAGTAAATTATTTTGAATAGGAAAACAACGTTTGGCACACCATGACTCTGGTAATTATACTAGAAAATACCTTGCGCAGTGACCTCGACATAAAGTCATATAATATGAATAGTTAGTGATAACATCACATAATGACTAGGACGGTGAACTTATACCTCATTCAAGTTACAAAACAATTTAAATAAATTCACCATGCAATCAATACGATATACATAAAATCGATATCTTGAAAACCCTCCTTTTTATTTAGGAAAAATTTTGACAGCATAACGGTTGCTAATTCAATAAACCAGATTTTCCATAAACCACGATATACTCCCAAAGCAATCCATATTAGATTTCCACAAAGAATCAACACACTTCCAAAATTATAAAAATTTAAATAAACTTCAAATTTAACATAAAAATTTTTAAAAGATCAAGATTGAACCCCTACCTCAATGTGGGCTATTAATTACTCCAAAAACCTTAATTCTCAATGTAGTTATCATCGTTTCAAATCTAATCTACAAAGTAACGTAAAATAGGGAATTTTTAATACAGCTGTCCTATAGGAAAAATAACCTTAAAAATGGATTATACACTTAAAAACGAGTTCGTAGACACGTCCGGAGCTAAATTTCGAGTCCAGGAGGTCGAGGAACTTACCTCTACTGTACGTGGTGGCCGGTGGCGACTTCCGGCGACGGATTCCGACGACCACAGTGGGGGGAGGTACAGCTAGGTGGGTTTTGTTGTCCTCGACACGGTTGTCACGAAAATGGGGTTGGCCGGAGCATAGTTTAAAATATCCGTGATTTTCGCGATATTTCCGTCGATATTCCCATAAATCAAGGGTACCGATATCGATAGGGGGTGTAATCTCCTATCTGTCAAAATATCCTGGAAATATCCGTGATATTTTCATAAAATATCCTTTCCTTGAGCGTGTAGTATAAATTTTACAAAATATCACGAAAATTTCTGAAAATATCCGTAGAATATCCGTGAAATATCCTGGAAATATCGGTTAAATTTCCATAAAATAAAAGTGAAATTTAAGCTTTTTAGATAAGAATTTGTTAAGCTTTTATCAAATAAATAAAATAAGTTTTCAACCCACGTGAGGAATCTCATTTTCATCAGGAATCTCATTATTATATTTTAATGATATCAGTATTGTATAAATCTAGATGCTAGCTATTTATGGACAGATGGTGGAGAGAAATCAGGAAGCTTATTCATGGCATGTTCGTGATTATATTCAAAATCATTCAAATTATATGTCATGGTATCAGTATTGTATAAATCTAGATGCTAGCTATACCATGTATAAACCACCTAGGACTTCATTTTGGTATTAAAATTTACATGATTTATGTGATGCAAATTAATTGAAAAGTTTTAATGGAAGCTTTTTATATTTTCATATATCTGCTCTATATATTATATCCATATTTATACCTTTTAGTTGTTACTTCTTAGATAAAATATGGTTTTTTTAAATATAATATGGTTTTTAGTTGTAGAAATGATTATTTTAACATTATTAAAAGTTTCATTAAAAAATATTATGTTTTTAACTAAATTTTCATACTTTCCGTAAATTTTACGTAAATTTCCGTCGATATCTCCAATTTCCGTCGACATTTCCATCAAATCGTAGTACCGATATTTCCGTCGATATCGATTTTTTCAACAATGGGCCGGAGTCGGAATTGCTTAGTTTCATCGGGATCTTGAAAAATCGAAGTTGGTTAGTGATGGAACTTCCTTTTCAAAATCGAATACCCAAATGATCATAAAAATTTGTGAAATTAGTACTTATGGAATCTACGTCGCACGAGCTTTCAACGGTACCAAGTTTGGTCAAAACGGAGGTCGGATGTGATTGGAACAAGGGATCAAAGTAGGGATCGCAGGAATGGGGAAGACTGAAAAATTGAAGAGAGAGAATTCTGGTCACCTGGAGGAAGAAGATAGATTATATAATCCGGCAAAATTATAATTGGGCCCCTTAACTATTTACAAACTATTATTTTAAACTAAAACTTTAAAAGCTAACTTTTTGGTTCTTGCACTTTTACACAATTTTTAGAAAATTTTTCAATTTCACCCTTAAGAAAATTTGAGGTTTTACAATATATGTGTCTATGTTAGAATGAATTGGATCTTATAAATTTTTAAATATCATTTGTTTAGACTAAATTGGATCTTGGCAAAATACAGTGTTTGTAATTTCGTTTTTGTGAATTGGATATGGATAAAAAACGTAAACAATCTAAAATCAAATACTAATATTATTTACGTTTTTATGTGTTTGTGTGAATTGAATCTAGATATAAAACTTAAATAGCTCTCAAATCTAATACTGATAATGTTTGGTTTATTAAAAACTACAATAATGAAGACCTTTTTTCTTAGAAATAGCCCTTGTTTCTTCATTTGCAAGAGGGGCTTGCTTTGACTTTTCTCATTTATTTTGTTTCTTCATTTGCATGAGAGGCAAGTGTCCACCGAGTGGACACTTGTAGAGCACGAAATTAAGTGTCCACCGAGTGGCAAGTTTCAAGGCCATAGTGGGGGACTTTTATTGTAGAGCACGAAAGTTTGATCACCAATTAACTTTTGCTGCAACCAGCAAATCAAACGCAAACAACGAATTCAAAACATTAATTAAGGTTTAGATAAATATTGAGTTCGTGAAATTTGGATAACAAAGAAGAGATTGGCTGCTATGAAACTTTCGGAGATTGGAGAAAATGTGCTTGTGAAGGGATTAAATCAAACAAAAATTAAAGAATGAATTCAATTTGCCTAATTTTGAACTTAATATTGTCAACTAGACCCTCAAAATTTGATGTGAAACTTATATGAGAAGATGCACCTAAATGAAGAAGAACAAATAACAAATAAGATTTTTATGGAAGATCATTGATAAGAGAGTTGCTAAAGCCAATCATGTGTCAATAGGCACTCAAGCTAACTTATAAAAAAATCAGGTAATACTCGGCATCCTTTCCTTCTCATGAAACTTTCCTGCAACGATCAAATTGAGGTCTTCCAACTTATAAAAAGAATATCAGTGGCAAAGAATTCCCTTTTGTCACACATTTTCCTCCCAATTTGCTTCATAGGACACAAAAGTTAGCAAATAACACAATCATTTGGATCCCCACGGCTACCACGTAAACTGGGTAATGCATGTAGAGGTGGATGTGGATCTTCCTTCAAATCCTTCTTTTCCACGGACTGCTTTCCCTCACTCGTCTCTGGCTGTTTGGCTGGTCCAACTGAGATTACTTCGGCATAACATTGCTTCCTCAGTTTACTAACTATGTTTACTGGATCAATATCTCCTATCACTGTCAGTTTTTGCTCCTTCCTGTCCACTTGTATCGACTCAACCCCTGTTGAATTAAACCCCAAAAACAAAGATTGCATTGATAAATGCTTCCCTTTTTCCTTCATTTTCCCAGTAGGTAAACGAATTGACAGCAAGAAAGAACTGAAAATTATATTTAATACCTGACAAGCCAAAGATAGTTGTCATGGCTTTGTTAGTGGCTTTGTCATTGGGTGTGTTCACTTTGAACACTACTTTCTGTGATAAGAAAAGACAACATTAGATTCATTAAGATCTTTATCAAAATCATATCATATAAAAGTAAGAAGTAATTAGACTCCAATACCAAATCATAAAACTCCCGCCAAAGTTCAAACTAAATTATTACAAAACACTTGTAGGAAAACATATATATCATGTATTATGCATTCCTTGATTTCTGGTATGTCCAATGCACAATTATAGCAAATTATAAATGAACTCTATATTTTGTAATTGTAAGCTATAGCCGTAGTGTTTATCTAGGACTAGGACTTTTTTATAATTGAAGATAAAAGTCATGCAAGATAACGCTAGTTTTAAAGCAACCATCAAGTATCATAATAATCATTATCGTAGACTTAAAATGTGGATTTCATGACTATAGAATATATATTCATACCATAAGATGAGACTGCTTGCTGCGTTGGCGCAATGTGTTAGCTTGTGGAATGCTAGCATCGCTTGTCGGCACAGAAACACACTGTTCATCCAATGGATCAACCTGAGCATCACTTGTAGGCACAGAAACACGTGGTTCATCCAATTGATCAACCTGAGCATCACTTGTGGGCACAGAAACAAATGGATCAACCTGAGCATCACTTGTGGGCAAAGAAACAAGTGGTTCATCCAGTGGATCAACCTGAGCATCACTTGTGGGCACAGAAACAAGTGGTTCATCCAGTGGATCAACCTGAGCATCACTTGTGGGCACAGAAACAAGTGGTTCATCCAGTGGATCAACCTGAGCATCACTTGGAGGCACAGAAACAAGTGGTTCGTCCCATGGATCAACCTCAGCATCACTTGTAGGTGCAGAAACCAGAACAAACTGATTTGATGGAGAATCAGGTGGCGTACTGTCTACTGACGAATGTGAAACATTTTTTTCGCTTCTAAGATTGAAGGCAACAGAAGAGCTTGTAGGTGCAGAATCAAGTGTTGGATTCAATGGATCATCCTTAGCATTACCAAATCATAAAACTCCAGTCAAAGTTCAAACTAGGTTGTTACAAAGCAGATGCAGGGAAACGTACCATGCATGTATTATGTATTCCTTAATTTCTGGTATGTCTAATGCACAATTATAGCAAATTGCAAATGAACTCTACATTTTGTAATCGTAAGCTATAGCCGTAGTGTTTATCTAGGACTTGTTTATAATTGAAGGCAGAGTCATGCAAGGTAACACTAGTTTTAAAGCAGCCATCAAGTATCACGGTAAACACTATTGTGGACATTAATTCTGGTTTTCTTGGTTAAAGAATTCTAGAAACTAGTTCAAAATTAAATTCACATTCAGACCTGAAAATGAGATTGCTTGCCGCGTCGGCGCAACGTGGTAGTTTGTGGAACGCTAGCAGAGGTTGAAGGCACGTAAACAAATGATTTATCCAATGGATCTTCCTTATCATCACTCTTATGAACAGAATCAAGTGATTTATCCAATGGATCTGCCTTAGCATCACCAGTAGGCATAGGAATAGAAACAGACTCATCTGGTGGATCATTAGGTGGAGGGTCTGAGGACGAATGTGAAACATCATTTTTGCTTGTCAAAGTGAAGAGAACAGAAATTATAGCAGAAGCTAGTGGAAACAACGATGAATTATAATTAGTTTTGGCACCAGATAGTGTTTTAATTAAGCAATAACATGCAACAATCAACTGGAGAACAGAGAAGACGATCTCCTGAACAATAAGTTGCCGATCTTGTGATTTGATTCTTGATCTGCTGATAAAGTAAGCATATATGGTTGTTTCAAGAATAAAAAATGATAAGAGACATGAAGCCAGAAGATAACCCCAGTGACTTCCTCCCAATTGATCCAGTATGAATGACACTGTCTCCAATGCAAGGAATAGAAACGCGTATCTACGGTCCTCGTTCGTATAACCCTGTAACATATTTCAAAAGCAAGCACGACTGCAAACATATCATATCTTTCCGACAAATTAATTTGACAGAATATTATATGAAAATATTGTCGAGCTGTTGTTTTCAAAATCGTGAGGCAGATACGTTAAACAAGATAGAAAAAATACTGGGGTCATACTAAATCATTCAAGCAAGTCATGAATATAGTAGACAAATTTTCAAAAATATGAGCGGATATAAATAATGATATTACCTCGCAAATCCATGAGTAGATTGGAGGTACTAATAAGCGGAATACACACTTCAAGATAACATTCCTCCTTGTCGTTTCCCACTGCAAAATTATCATACATTTCCGACAAATTAAATACTGTCGAGATTTTGAAGATAGAAAAAATAATGGGGTCATACTAAATCATTCAAGGAAGTCATGAATATAGTACACAAATTTTCAAAACCATGAGCAGATAAAAATAACGGTATTACCTCGCGAAGCAATGAGCGGATTCGAGGTACCAAGAAGCAGTATGTACCCTTCAAGATAGCACCATTCATTGTCAAAGAGACAAATTTTCAAAAAACAGAGCAGATAA
This sequence comes from Litchi chinensis, assembly GCA_019925255.1. Taxonomy (NCBI): domain Eukaryota; kingdom Viridiplantae; phylum Streptophyta; class Magnoliopsida; order Sapindales; family Sapindaceae; genus Litchi; species Litchi chinensis. Next base: position 16,612,450 of record CM034465.1, on the reverse strand, counting down.
AAAAAACGATATTACCTTGAACAATTGGCAGATTACAGATACCAATGGCCACAACAAACCTTTCAAGATATCACCCCTCATTGTCAAAGTTTTCTTCTTGATTCAGCTTCTGCCGAGAGAAAGAGAGAAATAAGAAGAAACAGTCTAAAGATTTGCAGAGAATGAAGTTGGACTCCTGTTCAAACCAACAGATAACTTGAGAAGTACAAAGACGTCCAATCACAAATTGCCACATTACACTTCGTTGACATTGCAGTTTCGTAGAAAGCTGCTAAAAGCGCTCGCAACGCATCACAAGTGACATCATGTGTACAGTGCAAATTACAGAGCGGCGCTTGGAAGCTGTGTCTAATTACAAACTGCCACATAGCAGTTATGCGATTACTTTATCTTCAGTCTGGTTTAGTCTCCAACAATCATCTTTTTTTTCCGAAGATTCTTTTTACACAGTAATTGTTTTTCCTGTTATTTAATAATTAATTGCTTTCATGGTATTCCTCCTTTCCTGGAAAGTAGGTTGTTACCATTAGTTCTTTGCTTTTGAATAATTACGACTTATTATGCTAGGTTCGTTGCCAGAAAGCTGGTTCCTAGAAAGCCAGATAAATGAAAATTTGTCTCTTTACGTATTAGAATATCTTTGGCCGTACAAATATCAAACACATAAAAACTTAAAAAAGTGTATATGTGTCTGTGTATGTTAGAATGAATTGGATCTTGTCAAATCATTTGTTTAGTCAAAATTGGATCTTGGCAAAAAATTGTGTTTATAATTTCGTTTGTGTGAATTGGATACGGGTAAAAAACTTAAACAATCTCAAATCTAATACTAATATTCTTTGGTTGACTGAAAACAACAATAATGAGTACCTTTATTTCTTTTTCGTTAATTATTGGTGTTTTAATAGTTTAGTGAAATAAGAAAGTTTATTTAGAGTAATTTTTAAAGAAACCAACCCTGTTATTTTTAAAAGCGTTACAATATGTTATTTCAAAATCATTATTTGTTATTTATTATTTTCAGAAATAAGTCATTGTCCATTACTTATCTTCTCAAAAACCTTCTCATTTGAAAATTTTAAAATAGAAAATAAAAGCATTTTTTGAGAGAAAAAGAAAAGACATAGTAAAGTTTACCCAGGAACAATTTAGGCTTTCATAATCATTTAAATAAGTTAGGTTCAAGCTTTAACTTGCAATGCATGAAAAGATCTAAATGCATATGGAGAATGCTATATTAGGGGTGACAAAATTATCCACGGATATAAATATCTATAAAAATTTGCTACATTTAAAACATATATGAACACTATTATATTGAGAACGGAGTGAAAATGGATATAATTCTAGTGTTCACTTTAGTTTTTGGATATGGGAATGAATATTGTCTATGGATATCCATTCCCTTTCAAATCCATAATAATTTTAGTATTTTATAAATATAATACATACAATTTTTAATTTTTTTGAACTAATATAATTTTTATTATGTAATCGTTTTATATAGATTATTTTCTAATTTTTCTCAACTAAAACGTAAAAGCTAAGTTACAAAATAAGCAAAAAAGCTATTCTATTAATTCAACCAAACAAACCGAGCAAGATGAAGGAACCATCATATTCCAATCCGCACCCACAACGCAAATCAAGAGCCAAGCCAACAACTTGTGGTTTTCATCGCCTACTTGGATCCTTGCAAATCTTCTTTTGAAAAATTTAATTTATGAGGTGTATAGTATACTAATTTTAGCAATAAACAAAAATCTTTCAATATTTTTAATTTTCTTTTAAGACGAAAGTCTATAAAAATCTTATAATTTTTTAAATTTATACAAATTAGTAGAATGAAAGTGGTATAAATTAAAACTCTATAAAAATTTATGAAAATTTATTAATATTTATAAAAATATTTTTAGATGATTTCCATGAAAGTCTATGACTATTATTCATAGTTACGTAAACTATATAAAATCCAATAAAAATCTATGAACTCTAAAAAAAAAATCATTCATTAAAAAAAGAAACCGGAAAAACTTAGATTAAATACTCCCCATGGTTTTTCATACAAATTTTAAATAATACAAAAGTTGACAATCGTATCAATAAACAAAATCTCCCCAAAAGGTGTGGCTCCCCACGGGGCCTCATTCGGCCGAAATTTTTGACCTCTCAAAAGTTAAAAGGTTTGGATCGCTAGGCGTCTTGTTAAAAAGTTGATGAATTATATACGTCATCATTGTTTCTGATGGTTAATTTTTACTTATTAACTTCTACTTCTTGAATTCTCAGCGATGACAGTGTGTTTGGCAACCAAGGATGAATTGGAGAGCTCACCGCCACACAAGGAATGATACTTTGAGGGGGATATGCTGCTTGATCGCTGTCCTATCTACTCATTTATCAGTCCGATAGTTTGGATTAATTATTCCTCATCATTTTTTTATTTTACATTTTACAAACTACAACCAATATATTCATGAGTTTCTGCTCTTAAATACAAGGGAAAAGGCCTATTCCACCCAATGAAAGACCATGAAATTCATTCTAACTCAATTAAATAATTATGCGTAGCGCTTATGGAAGAAAGTCCCATAGCGCTTCTGGGTACTTTCTTCCACGAGCGCAGCCCTAACTATAAGCGCTTATGGAATAGTGCTGACTTGAAGTCTCCAAAGATTTCGTTATCTTCAGTCCTGTTTACTCTGCAGTCATTATCCTCATGACGTGCATGATTCGCTGTATCTCTTATCTTCTTTTTCCAAACGTTCTTTTCATACAGTAATTGTTTTCGTTTTTCTTCAATAACTAATTGTTTTCTTAGTCTTCCTCGTCAGCTCCTACCAAGTTGGTTCGTAGGCCATTTTCAATATATAATATTAAATTTTACATCATTTTGATGGTAATACTAAATTTTTTTACACTTTAATATATTTTAGATCAAATTGATATAAATAATATCTTTAAAGAATATTCTATACTTAATTCTTTAACTAATATATATTAAAGATTTAAAAGTATATTAAAATATATTCAATATTATAATCATTTTAAAGATTTTAATAAAATATTCGGATGATAAATTTTTTTATAATAATTTAATATATATTTTTAATTAAATTAATTTATATATTAACACCAAATTAGGTGTTGTCCTATTTATTGACACTAAAAAATTATTTTGGAACAAAAAAATTGATGCATATATTGAAGTGGAAAACTGCATCAAAATGGTGCATATCATTGAAGTTGGTCTTAGCTCTATGCTTTTTACTAATGAGACTTATTATGCCAGGTTTTGGTTCCTAGAATATGATATAACGTATCATGCACGTTTATCCAACGTCATTGAAAATTCGTCTCTTTATTTGCTAAAATATCTTTAGCCCTATAAATATCAACCACATACAAACTTAAAATAGTGCATATATGTGTGTCCATGTTAGAATGATTTTTTTTTTCTTTTAAGTACAACAATTATATCTAAGACGAATTTAAAGAACTGTCGAGACTAATCGAGATAGGACATTGGTGGCATGGCTCGAGTGTAGCGCCCTCTCCCTAGTTGTATTGTATCCATGTATGAGATGAGATAAATTTTATTTATAGAATAATAAAAAGGATTTTAGAGAGTTTGGAAGTGCAATTTAATTTTTATAGAGTTTCCAAGATGGTTAGGAGAAAGATTTAATATTAAAAGTTAAGGGTAAAATGGTAAAAATAAAAGATTTTATAAGAATGGTAAAATTGTAAATATGAAGAAAGGACAAGGATATTGGGGAAAAATGAAGAATTCTCTAGAATCTGGTTAAAGTGTAATTTTAAAGAAGTTTAAGGGTAAAATCAAGCTTAACCCACGCCTATAAATATAGGTATGTGGTGGGTGTGTCGGCAGAAAAAAAATCTGGAAGAGAGAAGGAGAAAGAGAGAGCTATTGCCGGAGAAGGAAGGAGAGCAGATTTGTAGCTGCTCCAAGTTGATTTCTTCCATTTTTGAAGGAGATTAAGCTGATTTGGAATATGAGGAATCAGATCTGGTAAGATTTAATGGAAAAAGAAATGATTTTATATAATTTTAAGCTGATAAGAAGCTGTCAAGAATAGCTTTTGATGTGAAGGTGTTTAACCAAAGTTTTGATATGTAGATCTGGTGGTAGAAGCTAAAAGCGACCTAGGAAGCAAGGCAAAGGTTGAACAAGGATCTGGTAAGTAAGATGACTGAAAATAATTCTGAGTTGTAGTGGTTTGGATTCAGATTTAGATGATTTGGGTTGTGTCGTCGAACCTGATGAGGTTGCGACTTGAGATGTGATGAAGAATTTATGATATGTTGCTTTAGTGCGTATGTGTGTATGAGCTAAGTTGTGTCAGGACAGGAGCTTGGGAGGCGCGAGCTGGAGGAGACCCTTAGTGCGCTCAGCTGGTTGAGACGGTCGACTAGGGAGCGAGTTGGGCTATGCCTGTTGCTCTCCACCTCGCCTGTCTAGACTAGGTTGTAGCGCGAGCTCGCAAAAGGAGTTCAGTGAGGTCATTAGGGGTGCCTGGCCGAGCTAGCCTAAGATCGTAGCTTGCAAGAGCGAGCTGAGAGGTATGAGGAGTGACCTGAGATCGAAAAAGATCTCAGCTCGCTAAGAGAGCGAGCTGAGCAAGCTCGTTGAAGGTGGATGCCCTTAGTTCGGGCTATGCTGAGCGAGCTCGCTAAGATTTGGGTGCCCTAAGCTCGAGTTGAGCAGGGCAGAGTAGGAGCTCGTTGAAGGTGCGAGTTGGACGAGCTGAGGTACGAGCTCGTAACTCGAGCAGGACTGACAGTATTGTGTTCCTTAGCAGCATGTATGGATTTGAAGTTATATAACACTTTAGCTAGCTAAGTGAGGATCTCATTATGAATAAGTGTAGGTGACTGCAAGCTGAGGGAGGAGGTCGTAGAAGCATTGGCACAAGTGAATAGAACAGTAAGTCGTGAGTGTGAAAAGATTTTCTTTATATTAAATGCTTTTATATTTTCATGCAATTATTATATAAATTCTTATCAATTATTTTTAGCCCACTAGCAGTTCATGTTTAGCATGAGAATTTAGCTCATTTGAAATATAGAAGAGTTAAAAAAAAAAAAAAAAAAGAGTAAAGATTTTCAATGACTAGTGGAACAACCCAAACTTATTAGTAGATAGATCTTTTAGTATTAGACCCGATCGGTATACCCCACAGTGTAAGACAAGTGTTGGGAGGGCTAGTCTTGCTAACATCGGAGGGATAGAGTTTGTCATGTTAGTTGAGTCGTCTTCTACACCGTGGGGTATTGTCTCGCTTGCGGTGTGCGATGATAGTTCCGCCACGCAGTAGCGAGGTGTTTTTGTAGCTTTGTCACGGTGTGCGATGATGTCTATTCTGCCACGTGACCCCCCACACTGAGCGGAGCTAGTCTATCCGTTCATGTGGTTATAGTTTTCCTTGGGTTCCCTATTAGTACAAATTTTAGCAAAAATAGCATACTATTGAAAAGCAGATTTCAAAAAGAAATTATTTTAGAAAAAGTTTTTGAAATTTTTACAGAAATTTATAAAACTCAAGCTTTTGAAAACAAATCTTTTTTTTAAGAAAAAGGTTTTCAGGAGGTATTTTATAAAACTTAATTTAAATCAAACTATCGCACTCACTAGGTTTAATGGCTTACAACCCTTTTGGTTTTATGTTTCAAAACCTCCCAGGTGTAGGTATAAGGAATTGGGGTACCGATCTGCCGTGATCAAGCTAGGTGGGTCAGACGACCGACGACGCTGCATTGTTTCTTCCGCAAATATTGTGCTTCTAATGTTATTATTAATTTTGTTAACATGCATATTTTAGAATTCGCTTCATATTTTGGACAATTTTTATATGACTATTACGAGTTGTCTATTTTAGATCTTTGCACATTCGTGATAATGTTTTTAATTCCAACATGATTTGCCTGGATGTTGAAATGAAATCTTAAATTAGATGGTTTTCTTGCTTAGCCAAGTTACTTATGAATACGGGTTCGCTCCACGACGTCCTTTTTGGGTCTTAATAGATAGACTCCAAAAAGGTCTCGTGGGGTACCGGACAGGACCGCCAGGTCCATTAGAGGAAATCTGGGTCTAGTGCTGTCATCGAAGGATTGCTCTCAATTAGGAAAAATTCATCCATATTGAGGTGAAAGGAGACCCACACAAGAGTGGGAGAACAACCCATGCAAATAATGGGACAACTATTATTATTATTATTATTATTATATAATTTGCATGTTACTGGAGGGGTGCCGAACTTATGCCTCACACAATGAGAGGTCGGGGGTTGCTTGTGCCAACCAACAACACCAACAACCAAAGGTATGTTAGAATGATTTGGATCTTATAAATTTGTAATATCATTTGCTTAATCTAAATTGGATCTTGTTAATAAACTGTATTTACAATTTTGTCTGTATGAATACAAGAAATTAGGTCTTTTGCAACATGTAAAATGTGTTGCTGAAAGTTTTAACAACATGCATTTATATGTTATTAAAGCCTGTGTTGCCAAAAGTGAAGCCGGCTTTTGCAACATACAATGTATATTGTCTTTCACATAATTGAAACATACGATGCCTATTGCCATTGTTAAACACAACACGCAATGCATGTTGCTTTACAGGTTTTGATAACACACAATACATGTATGACAACATGCATTGTGTTTTGTTGTAGAATTACTGTACGTTACGATAGATATTTAGATTATATTACAATAAATATTGTATTGTTAAAAATGTTTTTTGATTATTATATTTATAAAGCCAATAACTTTTTCAAATAGATTTAATTATTAAATAATTGAGAGCTAAAAAAAAATAATTTCCAAAATTACATCAATAAAATTGCACTTTACAATTTTTTTTAATACAACTACACTTTACAATTAATTCTTAAATACAATAAAACAAAAATACCCACCAAGTCCTAATTATCAACCAATCACCTTTATGTCATCGTAACCTATATGAAACTAAATATGGAACAATTAGAAGATCTACATCAAAACATCTACCATCATAATCTAAATATTGAAACTTGTGATAGATTATCTTGTCCTTATTGTAGTTGCACTTCTTTGCTAATGCCATTAGAGAAAGCTTAACGATACCACCATGAAGTCTCAAAACCAAATGCAAAGTTGATTCTGAAATATCCATAAGCATCCAATTAAAACCATTTAATAGAAAACCTTAATTACAAAATAAAACCAATGTCCTGCTCCATCTTATCATTGATAAACTCAATTTACACTAACAAAAGGAATGTTTTAAACAAATTTAAATATGGTCAAGTCCCATAACAAATTTCAATACGAAACTAAATATTGAAGAATTATTAAATGAAAATAAATAACAAAATTAAGTTTTTTTTTTTAAAAAAAAGAAAAGAAAAGAAAAGGCATTAAATTTATACAAGTTTTCGAAATAGCATCGAACAAATAAAACGAGTTTTCTCAATACAATTGCTATTTGTGAACTATAATCGAATAATATCACAAAATACTGTAGTTCATGACCTTTATTCACAAATACAAATGGTGTCAAAAAACTTATTTTATTTTTTTGATGCTAATTCAAAATTCATCTTTGATGTTATTTCATAAGGATTATTACTGCAACTAATTACAGAAAAAGTAAGAGAAAAAAATGTTACATTAAGATAAATGCTTCATGAATTTGTATTATTTTCGCTTCACTGTTCCACAAAATCTACATTCTAAGATATAAACCACTTATGAAAGCAAGATTTCTTTTCCTTTGAAACAATTTCATAAACAAAAATTCAATAAATAAACTTACAATGGGGCACAATTGGAAAATGAACTCAAAATTTCACATTTTACACAGAGTACTAGAGACCTAAATACAAGCCTTTTAACCTTTAAAAACCAAACAAAATGCAACAATTCAAAATACATGCACTCACATGAAGAAAAACAACAACCCAAATGAAAAACATAACTAAAAGCACGTACATTGAATCTATAAGACAACAATTCCACTGAAAAATCCCAAAAAAAAAAAAAAAAATCAAACCTTGAAGTGGGATCCTCATCATTTGAGTGAAAGTTGCCATAAGAACAACCCCTCTAAAATTTAATGAGCTCACGAGAACCTGTCAAAACAAGCCCAAATTACAACATAATATAATTCTAGTAACTAGAATCTATTTTTTGTAAAATAATTTCTCTTTCGATGAGAAAAATATATTATTTGTTGTCAAAATTAATTATTTCTTACAATATATACATTTATTTATTCAATATAGAACTTATTTAACTCAAAATAAACAAATTTGAAGTTCCACATTTAATGTTTAGGAAGAAAGGGGAGGTTTAAAGACTTATCTAGACAAAATATATAGAAAAAAAAAAACATAAATAAAGGGTAAATAGAAAGAGCATAATGAACCCATGTTTGTAGAGTGTGGGTGGATGATGTAGAGAAAGAGGAATATGAATGGAGAAAGAGAGATGGTAGCTAGGGCTAGAAATGGGGAGTTTGGCTTTTAAAAGCTCTATATATACTAATGATACAATGTGGACAAGTGTATAACATTAAGTTGTGTTCACCCAACCATTTGTTGCCACATTGATAGTTTTTGAAATTTTGTTGGAGCCAATTTTCATTTTTAAAAATTGTTGGAGCCAAATTTTTTTGTTTTGGTTAAAAGTTGAAGCTAAAATTGACCAAAGCCTTCAATATCAAACTTGATTAGAATAAATATAATGAAATTTGATGACCAAATTATATATATAAGATTGACATAAAGTTGAATAAAAATAGATTATTGAATAGAAAATGGATTATTAATTTTTAAATTATTGATATAATTATTTATTATAAAATAATTTGCTTCCATGATTGTAATACATAAGTCCTAATGATTTTCTTTTGTTTGGAGTTTAGATTAATGATGGTTATCTCTATATAAAAATATATGATATTAATCATTTGTTAAATATGTAAAAGGCATTGTTAAAGATATAAAAGGCTTTAATGAAAATTAATGAATATTTTTATGTATCTATTAAGGATAATAAAATATAATTATAAAATTTTTGTAATTACTTTTAAATAGTAAAATTATTTTGAATAGAATTCATTAAGAGAACATATATAAAAAATTTCAAGGAAAAAATATATAATTTTATTATCTGTAAATTTTTAGTACAAGTATATATTATTGCTCCTATCATTAAAAGGATCAACATGGTTGAAGTGGATACCAATGAGATCATACTAGGTTGTTGAAACATATAATATTATTGAAATAAAAATCAATAATCAGATTCTAATATAATAATTAATAAAATTTAAATATTTTAAAACAAAAAAAGATAAAAAAAATTACGACTTTCAAAAATTTATAACAACATTGAAAGAAGTGTGTTGCTATAAAGTTACGTATAGCAACAAACAAATTTAGTGTGTTGCAAAATAGAAATGTTTTTAAAACTTGGCTTATGTGTTGTCGTATGTAACATTTTTAGCAACATACTACTCTGTGTGTTGCAAAAAACAAACTATTTTAACAACACCAATAAATTGTGTGTTGCTATATTGCTTAAATTATTGGCAACACACTTTTTGTATTGTAATATATAGCTTTCAGCAACATTCTTCAACTATGTGTTGTTATATATGACTCATCCGTTGCAACACCTGTATGTATGTTGCTATAAATATCTTTTGCAATATGCATTTTTTGCGTGTTGCATTTTATGATAATAGGCAACACACACCCTATTGTGTGTTGCCTAATATGTATTGCGAAAAGTCAATTTTCTTGTAATATTGGACATAGGTGAAAAACCTAAATAATCTTAAATTTAATACTAATATTATTTGTGCTTTTGTATGTGTTTCCATGAATTGAATTTGGATATAAAACTTAAACAACTCTCAAATCTAATACTAATATTATTTGGTTGATTAAAAACTACAATAATAAAGTACCTTCATTCATTTGCGTTAATTTATTTGTGTTTTAATAATTTTGTAAAATAACAAGTTTTTTTAGATTCATTTTTAATGAAACCTTGTTGTATACTATTTTTAAAACCGTTACACGTTATTTCAAAAAATCATTATTCATTATATGTTGTTTTAAAAAAGAAAGTCATTTTTCATTATCTTTCCAGAAATATTCTCATTTGAAATTTTAAAATATAAAATTAAAACATCTTTTGAGAGAAAAAGAAAAGATGTACTGAAGTTGTCGGCGAACAATTTAGACTATCATAATCATTTAAATGAACTAGGTTCAACCCTCAACTTGCATTCCATAACAAAATCCAAATACATGTGTAATGCTATATTTGGGATGACAAAATTATCCATCGATACATATCCATAAGAATTCACCATATTTAAAACATATATGAACACTATTATATAGAAGATGAAGTGAAAATGGATATAATTCTAAGGGAAAAATCTAAATAATCCCCTGAAATAGAAAGTATTGTTAGTTTATCCTAATTTTTGAAAATATTAATCAAAATACCCCCTACCATCACTTCAAAAGTGGTTTCATCCAAAAGTTGAGTGGTTTTGTGACAATTCATGAAAAGACAAAGATACCCTTACTATATCGAAAAATTTTAAAAATGAAATTTAAATACAATTATAATTAAATATATTTCTTTAGCATTAAATAATTAAAATTTTAAAAGTTTATGATTAAAACCAAAATAATGAAGATATGGATACCAAATGTTTAAAGTTTGAAAATCTAGCTTAGATCTTCATTAGAGGCAATATATATATATATATATATATTAATTAATAAAAAGTTGGAAGATCTTCCAAAAAAAAAAAAAAAATCAAAACTAAAAACAATGCAATTCAAATTCAAACAAACAAATCTCCATTAAAGCCAAAAATTAAAAAAAATCATAAAAATAAAAATTTTCGTGATATATATATATATATGTGGAAGATTAACCCACTTTGAAGATCTGGGTTGAACCCAGATTTCCATTAAAACCAAAAAAATAATAAAAAAAAAATAAAAGGCAAAACATCTAATTAAATCTCTAGTGTCACTCTTTTCAATTTTCACTTCTTAAACATCTAATTAAATCTTACAAATCCATCAAACACATTGCAAACCAACATTGAATTACAATAGGAAAACTGAAATGAAAACATAAAAACCAATAAAACAACCCAACCAATTAAAAATTTTACAATAGATCCAATTCACAAATACAAAACCTTAGGATCATAAACTCCTCTACACTAGAGTCAATAATACACCCTCTAATTCTCTCCAACAAGTCTTGCCTCTCCGAAACATATCAAGTATTGCATCATACCTCCAAAACAAAACACATAAATCAAACCAAAATCTAAAAATCAATAAACCCATAAAAAGAAAAAACAGGAATTGAAGTACAAAATCCCTCCATCTCTTACCTTTCGCAACTCACTCTCACCATCTTTACTATTGACCATCTTCAAATTATCACCAAAAAATGAATAACCCTTCCTCCGTCTTTACTGTCGATGACGTTGACACCTAGATTCAGATCCAATAGTAAGAAATATATCATTAAAGCCAACTCTCGACTTGACGAACACACATAAACCAAGGTATCAACCCAAGTGGGTTTATTATCGAAGAAGCCCTTCTAGGTTTGATGATGGGTTCATTTGATGATCTAAGTTTCATCGTTGACAACAATTTGGGTTTTAAACCTAGATTACCTAGCAATCTAGTTTCCACGGAAACCAGATCCAATCGATGAGCATGGTGAGAGATTGTGAGAGAGAGAAAAAGAGAAAGAGAGATAGAAAGAGATCGTGGGAGAGAGAAAAGGGGATTGGTAAGTGGTGAGACATTGAAAAAAAATAGTATTTTTATTTTATTTAATAATAAAAAATTATTGTCAAAAAATAATAAAAAAATTTCATTATTCCAACCGGCTGTCCTTCTTAAATGCATTTACCTTTATACTCTTACATTTTAACAAAAATGTTAGTTTGTTGATGAAAATCACCAACTCTCTAACAACTAGATTATTTTAGATAATATTTTAAATACTAGAGGTGGTTTGACATTATTTTCAACTTCAACGGTTAAAATTATAATATCCCTAATTCTAATGTCCGCTTTAATTTTGAATATGGGGATGGATATTGTCTATGGATATCCACCCCCTTCCAAATCCATTAATAATTTTAATATTTTATAAATATAATAAATATAATTTTTATTATGTAGACATTTTTGTATAGATTGGTTTCTATTTTTTTCTCAACTAAAACCTAAAAGCTAAGTTACAAAGTAAACAAAAATGCTATTCTATTCAAATTAATTTGTGAATGTTAGTCATAAATTTTGACTTGATTTTAGTTATATTTTCCACATGTAAAATGTAACAACTTATTATTTTTTATGAATATGGAGGTGGATGGAGAGAGGATGGAAATCCTTATCTAAATTTGGATAAACTCTTTGATTTTTTCTACATATAGTAATGATAACAGATATAGGGATAGGGATATATTTTTCAAAAAGATACAAGGATGGATACCCTGGTATCCATTCCTAATCTACTCAATTGTTATCCCTACTTTATATATAGAAATTACACATATTAGTTAATGTTAAATGTTTTTATATTTATTGCACATACACAACATAAATTCATGTATCCAGTATCCTTATTTCATAATTGGTGACATCAAAAACTGATCAACATTCAATTAATGTGTTTTGTGTGTGATTGGCAGTCCAGGTAATGTGTCTCTTGTCTAAAGTGATTTTCTACCCAATATAAAATTCTTTCCATTTCTAGAATTCTGCAATGATAAGGAAAAATATGAGTTGCAATCATGATTTGAAAAATCGCTACTCACTAATTGATCAGTGAGGTGGCTGTTAGCGATTTATCGATTACTTGATGAGTGATTAGTGATTAATCGATGAGTACTATTAAGTTTTTAAGGTTCATGTCATTATGGCTAAAAATGATATATTAGTGTAATTTCATCAAATTTAAGGTGAAGTTTGCATAATTTGCCCTAATATATATATATATATATGTGTGTGTGTGTGTGTGTGTGTGTGTGTGTGTGTGTGTGTGTGTATCTATGTGTGTATGTACATGTGTGTATGTAAACTTAAACGTAAACCCTCATCAGTTTTCTCACCTATGCCTCTCTCACCCTCCTCATTTACTGTGATCCTCTCTCACCGTCCTCTCTCACGCCTTACCATCCTCTATCATCCTCTTTTCTCACGTTACACCATCCTTTCTTACTCCACGACCATTGACCCCAACTATATTGAGTCCGGTTTATCGTCACCCTCCTTACTGCACTTGCACTCTTTCTTTCTTGGAGATGCCTATACTACTGTGATTTACCTATGTAATTTTAGTTCAATTTAAGTTTTACTTTTTGATCTTTGATTCAAGTTCCTGAACTGTTCATGACCATGATTTTCGTTCAAAAATGAATCTTGATGACTTTATATTGGACAAACTGATTTAGGGTTTAGTGTGGAGATTGGGGTTTTGAAGTTTGGTGTGGTGATTGGATTTTGGGGGTCAGAGTTGGGGTTTGAAGTTGACAGGGTTTGATTGTTGAACAATTGAAGTTTGGTTAAAGTCTCTTATTTATTTATTTAAATAACTCGATTCGACTAATTACTTGGCCTAGTCAATTGATTACTTTGTCTATCTAATTTCAATCCCTGATCTAGGGTTAATCAGACTAGCATGGTGCCGATCACTAGTTAGCCAATGAAAAAGAGGTCAATCGATTGATTTTGAAGCAATGGTTGCTTCAAGCTGGCATTTAGGTTGAAGGGGGAGGGGGGGGGAGGGGGGGAGGGGCGCGGAGGGAAGGGGTGAACTCAATCTGCTACATTTGCAAGACCTTAAAAGGATGCCATAGAGTAAACCCTTAATTTTAATCATTTGCTAAACATATGAAACATAAATTTTAAAATCCCAGTTTTCTAAAGTTAAACTTTTCTATACAAAAAAATTTGACAGCATAACTGCTCATTTTCAACATTTCCCAAACCTCAATCACCTGAAACAACTTAGAAACACTTCTAAAAATTTATTCTCCTTCTCTACTACTAAACGGGACCTTCGGTCCATCCTGGCACAATCATTTATAATTACAAAATAAATTTTAGAGAACATACTTAAAAGTATTAACACAAATTTCAAGTATCTAAAATATGTATGCAAATGATCATTACATTATATAATCACTTCACACATCACCAGAAATATAACAAGTTTCACAACATTTGTTTACAATCCAAAAGATGCACATGCACATGATTTATTTCTAAATCAAAATAAACATTCATAAAGTGACTTCACAAAATGTCGATCATCTTTAGCCCACCTAATCTAAAGGAGGAGAATGTGTACCTTGATCACTTAATCCTGCACCTCGGAGGTTTTTATAATATAAAATCAAAACAAAGTGAGCTAAAGAAGGTTAGTGAGTGTGTATGGTTTTCTACTTGAATTAATCTTTAAAAAATTTTACCTCCCAAAAAACATTTGAAAAGAATTGCGATTTAAAACATTTTCATTTCTAAAAACGTGTGTTTTATAACTTGCTAAGCAATTTTAAAAACTCGTAATCATGAGTAAAACATGATAAAATTTCTTACTAAAATAGATTCATAAAATGCTAAAATATTTCATAAATTTTTAAAGCATAGCTAAAACATTTTCTTTCTAAAATCCACTTTCAGTGCTATATTTTTCTTTCTAAAAACTATACTAATGGGAACTCAAAGGAAGCCACAACCATATGGCAATTAATCTGGCACCGCGCAATATGGGGTCACGTAGCATAAAAGCTGGCATCTCACACAGTGACAAAACTAAAAAGACATCTCACTACTATGCAGCGGAATTCTACATTGCACATCACATAGTGAGATAATACCCCACAAGTGTAGAGGACGACATGACAGATACGACAGACTCAATCCCCTCGAGATTAGTGACATACCCTCCCAACACTTGCCATACACTATGGGGTATATCGACTTGATCTGAATCTATAAAATCTATAAATTTGGATGGTCCACTAGCCTTTGAAATTTTTTTCTTTCTATAATTCAAATCGAGTTCTTTTCATTTTATAAACATAAAAATATAGTAACATACTGTATAACATCTCATTTCATGCTAGAACATAAAATCATTTATAAATTCATTCAGGTTATAACGGACTACAGCATAGCCCAATCCAGCCTAAGCTGCGAGCTCCACCCAGCTCCCCTAGCTTGCCCCTTTTTGCGAGCTGCTACCTTCGTCCTACTCGACTCGAACTACAAGCATCGTCTAGCTCGCCCTCTGTGAGCTGTTGCCTTAATCCAACTCACTCAAACACTACAATGGGCAATAGCATTACTCAGCTATCTTAGTAAGCTATCACTCTAGCCTAGCTCGGACAGATGCTGAAAAGGGCTGCGGGCATCACCCAGCTCGCTCTTTACAAGCTTCCGCCCTAATCTGACTCGACCTTAACTCACGCATACTAAATTCTAACATTTTTTTTCTAGGTTTTACACTTACACATATATCCACACATCCGGATGTTATCAAATTTCACATTTTTATATTTCGCAAGCAGTTCCAAATCATGCCAAAATAATCGAATTCTATTTAAATCGTAAATTCCTCTCTTAACCAAATTTCACATTCATACACACATCAGCATTTCATCAAATTTCTTCACATAAAATCATATCACAACCTTAACAAACTTAAATGCAGAATTTTAACATCTTAAACAACCATCAAACTATTTCAAATCAACATATTTTCTTAGTCATTTCACTTACCAATTCCTCCTTAGTCTTTTGTCTTGCTTTCCCACTTATTTGCTACTTCAAATCTCCAAATCTATGTATGAAAATCTCATTAACATTAAGTACAGTTCATGGACTGTTTTGATAGACTTTTCACTAAAAGAAAACTATGAAAACTCTATCTTACCACTTGATTTTTATTAGATCTAGCTTGATAATCTTCTCAAACTTGTTATTCACCTCTTTATGGCTTGACAATTCTTTGAAAATGGTGGAAAGATCACTTGAAACAACTACTGCTCTCAGATTTGATTTCTATTCTTATGTTGCCGACAACTTCCTCTTTTTCTTCTAGATTTCTCTTCTAACTTCACTTTGTATACACCCTCACTCCTTTGTAAAATTGCCTCTCAAGTTCTTATCAATTTACAAGTATACCATTCTCTAGAGAATTCTTCATTTTTTCAAAATGTCCTTGACCTTTCACTTTATTTATAACTTTGACACTTTATAAAAAAAATATATATATATATTCTTTTATTTTCATAGATAAAAATATATTTTATACATTTCCTTTACAATACTTGGTTTGGAAAAAGGGTGTTACACTTGTATATTAACCAAACATCCATATTTCATATTGATGCACCACACACACACATTTGTATATCATATCGAGTTATATGACTCATATTATATTCCTACTTATCATTATAAACAATTGGTGAAGTTTGTAGTGTAGCACTTCTATGATACAAAAGGGAATCAATATATAATAAGGTTGAGGTTTTCTATGCTTGGGATGTAACGGACCAGCCTGGTTTGCTAGTCAGTCTCGCGTTGTGGCCTGACCTTGCCAGTTGTCTGGCCAGGTTAGGGCTCACCCCTAGAACTAGTCCCGCTACTCGACTTCGATCGTGCGATCCTTTTGGCCCGACCACCTAACAGGTACTATTTCTCTACCCTTTGGGGAATTTCCACACCTTCCATAGCACAAGGTTGACTGGCAGGCCAGGCTAGTCTGTTACATAGGAGGAGTCTAATTTGGTCCTTCGTGAAGAGTGTAGATAAACCTTCTATGGAAGCTTATAAAATGTTGTGTTAATAACTATCAGAAATAAGCAATGAAGTATGTATTAATATATTTACAAATAGTATTGAGCATTTTCAATCTGCTTCTAATTAGTAATAAGATTTTAATGTTTTCAATAAATCTTGTAAGTGATAGATGATTAAATCTTCCAATGGTTGAGTTTTGACATCATGAAAAATGAAAATATAATGTAGACACTCATAAGATTGTGTAGGCATTATAATTTTGGTATAAATTATTGGACATGATACAAATACAAAGCATATACAAAAAGGTAGATATATGGGTGGTTTTTGATGCAATTAATTAGAGAAGATAATATTGAAGTTAAAAGTAAAGCTGTTGATCATATTATAATGTGTAATAATATATGTAGACTTTGTAAAGATTGTGATAGAATATCAAACCATTGTACAATATAACAAAGGAGCCACATATAATCTTTCATAATTATTTTGTTTTCTTATTTAGTTTTACACATAAGTAGTTTACTTGAATACATTTTGAACTAGATATTGTAAAAGTAATTACTACTACTAGGATCTAACATTGAGGTGAATATGAAAGCAAATTTATGGGTTTTGATGCAATTAATTAAAGGAGATAGACAGCGAAGTGAAATTTAGGGTTGTTAATAAAATCCTAATGAATGCTAATATTTGTAACATATATGTATAAAATTTGATAGAATGTCAAACCATAATACACAATCTAGTTATGGATCCATGCATATGTCTTTTCCTTTCCGTTTCTTTAATAATTTGTTCCATAAATGAATGATTATTTGAATATTTCAATTTTAAGCTAGGTATTGTAAACTTAACCACTACTTCTAACAAAGCATAACATTAGAATTTATGACGCATAAATGATATTGTGAAAGAAGAAGTATGAAATAATGTATTCTAAAAATCTGCTTGTAAGTGCCTTCCTCAAATTTCTTTTAATTATTATTTGGTTTAGCTATTATCTTATGAAACATAAATGAAATAATGAAGGAACAAGTTTAAAATAATGTATTATATATACAAATAAGTTTCTTATAACTGAGCATCCCTTTATATGCCTTTGATGAAATTTCATGAAATTTTATATATATTAATTATACGAATGGAAAAAGCCCAAGATAAAAGCCCAAATGACAAGCCCATGATTTGGTCCAGCCAAGCCCAAAACCTAGAAGCCCAAAGTGCGTTACAATATTTGCCAATTCATGATATTCTTAATGAGAGTTGACTTTATTTGATTTATGCAAGACACAAATTGCTAGATTCCAAAGAAAGTTAACCGATGAGACTTGGTCGAGGTTAATATATTGTAGTTTGACCTCACTAAAGTTACTACTTTTGGTTTTCTACTTGACATCTTGAGGAGCATATAGTTTTTCCCCATTTTGTTTTGCATCTCGTTTGCAACATGGTGAAAAAAATAGAACCGAAGGTGTTTAGTTTCGGTTGATTCTACCTCTTAATTGCTCCATATTTGTTCCTCATGTTGAGAACCAAACATAACTCTATTCGGTTCGGTTCCTATTGGAAACAAATCAAACATCCTAATGCCCAACCCTAAACTTATAATCTACACAAGTCGAAAAAATAGAGCACATATGATTTTGACACTGTGGTGCCATCGATCGAAGGCACTCTAATGTTCAAGTTAGAAATGAAAATAAGAAAAGTAAAAATGAATAAAATAAGTAAATCACGCTCGACAAAAGGTTATAATATTATTGTATGACAATACAATGAAGCAAGGCTTCCAGATATTAAGAGATGCAGTTTGGTTGTATGTTAGTCACTTTCTAGCATTTAAAACTGACTACAAGGCCATGAGTCGGTCCTTCCCAAGCCCAAAACCCAGAAACCCAAAGTGTGTTACAATGTCTGCCAGTTTATGACCTCCTTAATGAGAGTTAACTTTGTTTGATTTGTGTGGGATATGGATTACTAGATTCCAAAGAAAGTTAATCGACGAGACTTGCTTAAGGTTGACATATTGTAGTTTGACCCCACTGTAGATGTTGCTTTCGGTTTTTTACTTGACTTTTTAAGAAGCATCTAGTTTTTTCCCATTTTGTTTTGCATCTCGCTCGCAACATGGCGAATGAAATCGAACCAACGGTGTTCTATTTTGGTCGGTTCCCTCTCTCAATTTCTCCATATTCATTCTCCATGTTGAGAACCAAACATAATTTGGTTCGATTTGATTCGCTTCCAATAGGAAACAAACTGAACACCTTTATGCCCACCCTTAAACCTATCATTTACATAAGTCGAACAAACAGAGTGCATATGATATTAACATTGTGGCGCTGTCTGCAAAAGACACTCTAACGTTCAAGTTAGAAATGAAAATAAGAAAGATAAGAATGGATAAAATAAGTAAAACAAGCTTAACAAAAGGTTATAATATTATCATACAACAATACAATGAAGCAAGGCTTTCAGATATTAGGAGTTGCAGTCTAGTTGTATGGTGCTCACTTTCTCGCTCTTAAAACTATCCTTCACGTGAGAGAGTAAGAAAGTTTAAGGTGGACCTAAAAGGTGCCTTTAATGTGTAGGTGATTGAGAATGAAGATGCCTAAGATGAAGAGTATAAAAGTTTGGAGGAATTTTGACAGAGAGACAATATAATAGAAAATTGAGGATCCTCTCTCTTTGGTTGCTCTCCCCCTTTTATAGATTGGGAGAGAGTCATTGGGGTGCATTAAAGTAGTGATGATCAAGAGGTCCATTTCCTTGATCCATGCTTTAATCTTTTAATGGTAAAGACCTCACTGGTTGACCACGCTTTAACAATAGACATAACCATACTTTCCTCTTTTTCAAATACAATCAACCCTTATTAAAAAGGTCATGAGCTACCAAAAGCTATAACATGCCTAGGGTTTTCCGGGTTTTGGGTTTGGGCTGACTTATATGCTTGTTGTTTAAGCTGGATCAATTTTTAGGCTCATTAGTTGTGCTGTTATATTAGGCCCAATCTTTTCCATCCGTTGGGCCTATATAATTTGTTTACCATTAAAGTAAGTGCCTTCATCAAATTTCTTTTAATTATTATTTGTTTTAGTTGTTATCTTATGAAACATAAATAAAATAGCATAAGAACAAGTTTAAAATAACGTATTCTAAATACAAATAAGTTTCTTATGGGGCGTGCCCTTACATGCCTTTGATGAAATTTCATGAAATTTTATATATTTTGATTGCAATTTTTTGTATGCATTGTAGGAAATTAAAATACATATTTAGAAAAATTTTGAATTTTTTTTGAATTGTTGAATTATTTTTCCTCTTTGTGTGTGTGTGTGTGTGTTTGTATCCCTATGTTTCAAATATGTTATCTTCAAAAAGTTGAAACAAATAATTCGTAAACCTGAAAATTTTTCAATTTTTTCTGTAAGTCTATTTCACTCTTTCTATCATTCATTAAAAAAATAATAATAAATAATAAATTACATTAAAATTTAATGGAATCCACTAGATATCATCAAAAGTGCTTAAAGTGTGTATTGTAAAAATTCCTAACATGAAAATTACTATTCTAAATACATGTTTATTATATTTAACTTTTAGTAGCTCTGTTAAAAATAGATTTTCATTTAAAGTTTACCGATTGTAATTATTTATACAGAACAAATAAAACATTATTTGACATTTTTAGTAAACAAGCTTCCGAATAACACAACAAGGGTAATCAACTACAACTGTACTCCTTAAATTATTAAGACTTGCATGAAGAGGAAACAATCAAGCACGATGCATTTCTTATGATAGAACCTATTGGAAAATTAGTACATAAAAGTCCAATTTTATTAACCATTTGATTGAGATTTTGATCTCGGTTTTGGGATATCAAGGTAGATTTGGCTTTTCCTCTATGAGAACATTGAATTGGAAATTTTGTTAGGCTAAAATGGTGCTTCAATGAATGAAAAAATGAAACTTAAAGTGCACAGGGAAGAAAATAAGGTCTTTTGTCTTTTGAAATTTGAATATTGGCTAGTGGTTTTTGCGGGATTAATTGCTGAATAAATTTTATCTTTATAGGCATGATTATTTTAGGAATAATTGTAACCATTAAAATGATTAATTCTGAATTAAATTTACAAAATTAAATTTTGAATTTTGTAACTGCAGATATGATTTATTCTAAATTGAATTTGCATAATTAATTTTTTTGAATCTTGCAACTACAAACATGTTTAATTCTAAGTTAAATTTTAGAATTAACTCTTTGATTAATACTTTGTAACTGCAAAATCAATAAAATTAAAGGGAATTTAAAGACTATTATTTTCTTGATTTGAAATCTTTTACATGAAGCATATAAATTGGTATCCTTTTTAGTTGTTTTGAGACAATCAAGAATCCATTTTATTTTTCAATTTAATCATAAGTTTTCAAAGTGATAGAGAGTCGACCTCCATTTTATTCACCGAAATATGGTATTATTGTATCTTGTGAGACAAATATTGAACAACACAGATGATGGACAGCAAATTTGTCTTAAGATTGTTAGTAATATAATAACATGAACAGGTAATAATATATAAATTAAAATTCATAAAGCTTACCAGATTACAATGAATTTGCAACAATAGAAATATAATATAAAAGTATTAAGGCTCGTGTTACACATGGACCTCAATACTTTTATTTTATATTTATTACTGCAAATTCATTATAATATGAAAAGTCTCCAAAATCTTAATTTTTATATTATTATCTATTCATATTATTATATTTCTAATAGGACCTACCTAGGCTATGGTTAGCTCCTGCCCGGATAGCCGGATAGGTGACATATAGATCATGGCAAGGGTTACAATGTAGAAAAATAAAACAAAACAAAACAAAACAAGAACCTTTTTTCCTTTTTTTAGGTTAAAATATAGTTCTTTTTCTTCTAATCTAATGTTTTTCATTCTTGCTAGAGGGTTTGTTTGTTTGGTTTGTGTTGATAATCACTTGTGATATGATAATATAATATTTTAGTGTGAATTGTATTGCAAGTGGTGGAAGAGAGCGACCCGAATAAATAAAACTTAAATAGAGTATATGGATGTGATTTTGTTTGAATGAAATGAATCATATAAATTTGTTAATCATTTTATGAATTGGATGAGTAAAGAACGTTGTTGTTGTTTTTTTTTTTTTTTTTTTTTTGAGATATTGAAATAAGCCCAAATGACAATCGAGACTAAACTAGTAGAACCCTAGTGGCACAGCCTGGCTAAACGACTCTATATGATTGAGAGTCACCCATACCTAAGTGGAAAATAACCTATATACATAAGAAAAAATTTCATATTTTATTATTTAAAGGGGAGGTGTCGAACCTTAGACATGACCAAGGCTGGTAGAACCCTAATGGTACAGCCTGGATAAATGGTTTCATATGATTGGGAGTCACCCATACCTAAGTGAAAGATAACTCATATACTTAAGAGAAAATCTCATATTTTATTATTTAAAGGTGAGGTGTCGAACCTTGGACATGACCAAGGCTGGTTTAGTGTGCTTTTCCACTACACTATAAGGCTAATGACCGGGTAAAAGAACTTAAACAACATATCTATATCTGTAATTTCATTTGTGAATTGGATATAAATAAACAACTAAAACAATTTCAAATTTGATACAAATAGTATTTGTGTTTGTGTGTATGTGTATTTGTATGGGATCTTGTTTGTGCCAATTGGATCATGATATAAAACTTATAGCTCTCAAATTTGATAGTAATATTGTTTGGTTGATTAAATACTACAATAATGTCAGCTTTATAGTTTTCTTTAATTACAAAATTTACAAAAGCCACCAAAAATTTAAAGGTGGTTGTTATATTTATGAGAACAAATTAAAAAATGGTTGGCCAATTTTGTATTTGTACTTCCTTAAATTACCCTAAATTTATTATTTTACACACACATACATGTTGCCCCATTTTATAGCATAAACTGTATAATATAACTTCAAACAATAGAAATATATTTTGAAATAGGTATTTTATTCTAATGGTAATTAAATATTATTATGTGAAATAAAAGTAAATTGAAAATTAAATGTCTTACGTACTAGTTCATACATCAATGATTTTGATCGAGTCTTCGTGACTAAAACGGTTAGATCCCTAGTTAAAAATGTCCATTATAATAGCTTGATGCTAACTCGAACAGACAAATTCATTTTAATGCTATCGACTAAAATTTCTCTTGGAAAATGCACAAGAATCAACAGTATTTGGCAGGTTTCTGATGTAAAATAGCTTATAGCCAGATAGATTGCAAGCAGCACTAACAAGAATCTACAAGAAGAATACAGAAAAAAGGAAATTACATTACAAAGATCATACAATGATGAATACAACAATACAACCAACCATTCATCGATCCAGCTTTCACTTCCACTTCCATTCCTTGCAAGACCATGAATTTTTGCGAGACCACTTGTGTGTCCCTTTCTTTTCGAATAAACTTCCATTTTTACGGTTTTCGGATTCTTTGATCAAATTTTCATTTCGTCATTCCTATTCTGTTACATTTTATTTTATATATGCGATTTCTTTCTTTATCGCAAGAAAAATCTGCTATTCGTTTTCTAATTCTTCATCCTCATCAGGTGCTACTACAGTCAACAAAGAATATTTGACGCGTAGAGAGATCCTGCCCTTCTCAACAACTAGTCTTGCCCCGGAAACAACCCAATACCCAGGAGAATTCTGTGGCCCTCTGATCATCTCTGTTGTGTCAACGAATTTTAGAAGCTTTGGGGCTTGGAAGGTATCGGAGGACCCCCAGGATACACAGCGGAGTTTATATTGACATCTGTTGGCTGCGGAGGTTGCTTCTGTACAGTTGTGAAATGGTGGCTGATAAGTGTTGAAATGAGCCTGGACTTAGGTGCCAAGCCTGGTGATCCATCCCACTCCGGTTGCTTTAACACTGTAGCTTCTGGAACAGTTAGAAGCGAAGTCGTAAGAAAAGAATACTTCTGAACCCATGATTCTCAACCTGCAACTGGGCTCCAGTTACAATTGAGAGATCCTCATCAGACTCGACAGGAGATGTGCAGACATAAGAGTAGTTCTTCCACTGAATTTTCTCATAGTATCTTCGATCATAACGAGTAGTTCTTCCACTGAATTTTTTCATAGTATCTTCGATCATAACTTTCACGTCGGAAGTTGCCATTAGGATCATCTATGAGTTGGAAGACTTTCGGGAGAGAGGAAAGGTGCTGCAAGTGAATAGCCAAGCGGTTACTGCATGCTTCTACCTTCTAGATAAAACCGCAAGCCAGTCACGGGCCTCTTATCCACATCAACCTATAGTAGATAACACACAAATTACGGGTTTCAGTACAAAACAAAATCACAGGATCTTGCACATTCATGAAGCAAAGGATTAAAGAAATAAAATTAAAGCCAACAAATCCCCATAAAGTGACATTACACAGAAATGCCATCATCCTTTGGGGAGCTAAAGAAAAATGTTTACAAAGAGATCAGGGAGTTTCAAGAGTTGTCGAAGAATTATCTCTACTCGTTCACTTAACCAAATAAACCTTTCTTGTATTATCAAAACAGAAGGAAAATATAAACAGGGAGAGAGATTCTTGATGGAAATTTAATCCGAGATTATGCAGCCTTTTCCGATTGTACTAGAACAACAATATTAGTAACTATTATTAGATGAGATAAAATTGTTTAGTTTAATTTCCAAGCATATGAAAGGCATTAGAGAGAAATTGAGAAAATAGACATGGATTAAGTAAACATGGGACTATTATTAACTATTAGACTGAGTTTGGTACAGGTAAATAAATTTGAATATTTTATGGGATTGAATAAGTCTAAAATTGGATTGGATTGGATTGGATTGGCTCGAATTGGGCTATGCTTTATTTGATGAAACATGAGATTCAACTAAATTAATACTATAATTTGTTTAATAAAACATGAAATTTGACAATATATATTACTATTTTAAAATTTATTAGCAATTTAATGAAACAAATATTTCAATTAATGTTTATTAATTTTAAATATATTAAATTAATTTTAAATATTATATATAAATATATATAGGATGGGATTGACAGCCCCTAAACATTACACAATTTGTAACTTCTTAACTCCGAATGGTGATGACTTCAAAGTACAACCATATCTATACACTCTAAATTAGTGTGTTCTCTCTGCTCTCTCCTCATTATTAAATTATCTCTCTTCTCTCGTTATAGATGAAAAACTTGCCCCTTAAATGTATTTCCTCTTTCTCTCAACATCACTGTTTCTCTATCATTTTTCTTATTCACAATAAATTGGCTTTGGAATACATATCCTTAATCACTATCTATAACATGCATCAAAATTCAATTCAAATACACAAGTTTTCAATGAAACAAATGGCTTTGAACCAAACCATTTAACTGCTGAAAAAAGAAACTTAGCTTGGGACCAAATAATTATTTTTGGATAAAATTTGAAAAGTGCCTATCACTTCAGCTTTGATAAGTTTAAAATCATACATATTATTTTTCTTTAGAGGTTAAAGTATTAAATAGGCTTTGTGGCAATAGTAAAAATCTAAGTGATAAAATATTCTCTTTTTTATTTGGTTATTTTTTTTTTACCTTTAAAGGAATAAAGAAGCTGTGAAAAAGAAAAGAAGTAAAAATAGGATATGGAAAGAGAAAAATGAAAAACATATACAGATGAATAAACATGAAATAGGAAAGGCAAAAAAATAAAAATAAAATAAAAAATAAAAAATAAAAGAGAGATTTATAATTAGGAGAGAAGAGAGATAGTAGTATGTCCGGTGAATAGGGAAAAGGAGGGAGAAACATTAAATGGTTAGTAGAGTGTAGAGTGATGAGTGGAGAGAACGGAGTGATGAAGACAAAGGAGAGAGAGCATACTTATTTGGAGTATACAAATGTGGTTGTATAAGTGATCTAACCATTCAAATCATTATAATTTAATGATCAACAAATTATATAACAATTTATGTAATATTTAGGTTGCTATAATAGCCATCAACTGATCAGACTAAATGATAAAAGAAATTAAAATCTGATTTATTAAAAAAAAAGAAGAAGAAAAAAGAAAGACTAGCAGTTCACGTCATGCTCACATTTTTATTATTCAACACCTAATTTATTAGCATGTTCTAGGAACAAATACCAAATAATTTGCATCCAAAGATTTGGGACACACAACTTATGTTCACTTTCGACTTGATTAATGGAATCTAGAGATTCATGACAATTTGGACATCGATAGCCTTTCTCATTTTCTCTAGATACTAGAGATAAGAAAGGCAAATATGTAAACTAGATCATCTCTAAATATCTATAATTAAAAATAGTATAACATATTAAAAAATTAAAACTAAAATTCTTATCCTCTCTCACATCAATTAAAATTAAAAATTAAGACTAAAAAAAATCTTTTCAAATTGGGGTTGTTTGTTTTTTCCATTTAACATTTAATAGTGATTAATTGCACCTATTAAGTTGTTTTAGTTAGTTAGTTTTTTTTTTTTAAGTGGTCAAACGACTTAAATTACCAAAAAACAACTGAAAAAATTAAGAGATCGTTTATTTATTTGTC
Organism: Litchi chinensis; assembly: GCA_019925255.1. NCBI lineage: Eukaryota > Viridiplantae > Streptophyta > Magnoliopsida > Sapindales > Sapindaceae > Litchi > Litchi chinensis. The sequence goes on along the minus strand of CM034465.1, from coordinate 16,585,901 downwards.
TGAAAATTGAACAGTATTACTGAAGACTGAAGATTAGTAGTATTACCATCTTTATATTTAAATATATTAATATATTTAAGAAAACAACTAAAAAAATGAATGTTTAAATTATAAATTAAAATATATTAGTTCAATTCCAAGACAATTTGAGATGAGATATATTTAAGTTTTACTTTTCAAATATATTTTTTTGTAAGTATCAAAGAAAAAAAATTTTGAGTAATATAAATTAGGATAAATTTGAAATTATGCTATTTTGAGAGAATAGATTTGGAATAAAAACTTTTAAATATCATTAAGTGATTTGCAATTAAGTAAAAAGTTAAAAATTCTTATTAAATTTATGATTCAGACTTTCATTTTTTTAGTTTTTTTAAAATATATAAATATGATTAATATTATTATATTTTTTAATCATATTTTAATTATGAATAAAATATTATTAATATGTATATAAAAAATGTTTTAGAATTTATTAAATTATTTATTTTTAGATGTTTGTATTAAATTAATTAAAATTACATAGCAACAAATAATAAAAAGAATACAAATTTAAATTTAAAAACAAACAAGTTTACAACATATTCAGAGGTAAGAGAAAAATAAAAATAAAAAATATATATTGTTATTCAAATATGTTTTGTTTTTCATCGGCTTTTTTTACTAGATTGACAAATTAAAATCTCTTTTAATTTGACTTCAATGTTGGTAATGGAAGAGAGTGACCCAAACACATAAAAACTTAAAATAGTGTATATGTGTGTGTCTATGTTGGAATGAATTGGATCTTATAAATTTGTAATATCATTTGTTTAGTCTAAATTGCATCTTGGTAAAAAACCTATGTTTGTAATTTGGTTTATGTGAATTGGATATGAGTAAAAAACTTAAACAATCTCAAATCTAATACTAATATTATTTGTGCTTTTGTTTGTGTTTGTGTGAATTGAATCTGGGTATAAAATTCAAACAGCTCTCAAATCTCATGCGAATATTGTTTGGCTGATTAAAAACTACAATAATGAAGGTTTTGTTTCTTAGAGATAGCCCTTTGTTTCTATATTTGCATGAGAGGCTTGCTTTGATTTTTCTCATTTATTTTGTTTCTTCATTTGCATGAGAGGCAAGTTCCACCGAGTGGACATTTGTAGAGCACGAAACTGTCCACCGAGTGGCAAGTTTCAAGGCCATAGTGTGTGACTTTTATTGTAGAGCACGAAAGTTTGGTAACCAACTAACTTTTGCTGCAACTAGCAAATTAAACACACAATGACAATAAAGGTACAAAGTGGTGTGCCTTAGATTGGCTGCCAAGAGAATTTGGTAACTTTTACAGATAAATATTGAGTTTGTGAAATTTGGATGACAAAGAAGAAATTGGCTGCTGTGTGAGACTTTGGGAGATTGGTCAAAATGTGGTTGTGAAGGGATATTAAATCAAACAACAGAAATAAAAGAAGGAATTCAATGTCCCTAATTTTTAACTTATTATTCGCTACTAGATCCTCAAAATTTGATATAAACTTACATGAGAAGATGCATCTAAATGAAGAAAAACAAATAGTAATTGAGATTTTTACGAAAGATCATTGATAAGAGAGTTGCTAAAGCCAATCATATGAATAGGCACTCAAGCTAACTCAGATGCTAGTAGGAATCACAATCAGGTATCTAGAAGTCATGATAAGGTGTCAATAAGTTATACGAGCATGGTTGATTCTTAACTCAGCTACAGATATAATATGAAAAATCTAGCTTGGCAACACTACCATAACTTGTTCTATAATGTTCTAATACAATCAAAACAGTACAGACAAACTACTTTCATATAACACAGTTGTTCAATTTGAAAGCATCAGACGTCATTTGGTAATACTCGTTATCCTTTCCTTCTCATGGAAACAACGAAAGGATTGAGGTCTTCCAACTTATAAAAAGATTCAAATTCAAGATATCAGTGGCAAAGAATTCCCTTTTGTCATATATTTCCCTCCCAATTTGCTTCATCAGACGTCAATTGGTGCCATATGTTCCATGGACTAGTTTTCCTCACTCGTCTTTGGCTGTTCTGCTGGTCCAACTGAGATTAGTCAGCGTAACATTGCTTCCTCAGTTTCTTAACTGCGCGTTCTGAATCAACATCTTGTGAGGCTATCAGTGTCAGTCTTTTCCCCATCATGTCCACTTGAATCGTATAAACCCCTGTTGAATTAAAACCCCAAAACAAAGATTAAATTGACAAATGCTTTTTTTTTTTCCTCCATTTTCCCAGTAAACAAACGAATTGACAGCAAGAAAGAACTGAAAATTATATTTAATACCTGAAATGTCACTGAGAGTTTTAATGGCCTTCATCCTGGCTATCTCACTGGTTAGTTCCACTTTGAACACTAATTTCTGTGATAAGAAAAGACAACATTAGATTCATTAAGATCTTTATTAAAATCATATCATATAAAAGTAAGAAATAATTAAACTCCAATATCAAATCATAAAACTCCAGTCAAAATTCGAACTAGGTTGTCACAAAGCAGATGCAGGAAAATGTACCATGTATTATGCATTCCCTAATTTCTGGTATGTCCAATGCACAATTATAGCAAATTACTAATGAACTCTATATTTTGTAATAGTAAGTTATAGCTGTAGTGTTTATCTAGGACTTGTTTATAATTGAAGATAAAGTCATGCAAGGTAACAGTAGTTTTATAGCAACCCTCAGGTATCACAATACTCACTATTGTGGCATTGATTGTGGATTTCTTGACTAAAGAATTCATAGAAACTAGTTCAAAATCTAATTTACATTCATACCCGAAAGTGAGACTGTTTCCCACGTTTGCGCAACGTGTTAGCTTGTGGAACGATAGCAGAGCTTGTAGGCACAAAAGCAAGTGTTGGATCCAGTGGATCAACCTGAGCATCACTTGCAGGCACAGAATCAGACGTTGGATCCAATGGATCAACCTTAGCATCACTTATAGGCACGGAAACAAGTGATTGATCCAATGGATCAACATTATCAACTGGAGTATCTGTTCGATCAACTCTAATACTCTCGAGTTCTAATTCAGCTGTATTATTTACAATACCAGCCTGATTTGATGGAGTGTCTGAGGACGAATCTGAAACGTCTCTTTTGCTTTTAAAAGTGAAGACAACAGAAATTGTAGCATAAGCTAGTGGAAACACCAATGAACTAGAATTAGTTTTGACACCAGATAGTGTTTTAATTAAGCAATAACATGAAATAATCAACTGGAGAACAGAGAAGACGATCTCCACTGCCATTAGTTGTTGAGCTTCAATTTTGATTCTTGATATTTTGTTAAAATAAGCATATATGGTTGTTTCAAGAATCAAAACTGACCAGAGAAATGAAGCCAACAGGTAACCCCAGTGAGCTCCTCCTATTAGATCCAGTTTAAATGACACTACTTCCATTGCAAGCAATAGCAACGCGTATCGACAGTCCTCGTTCCTATAACCCTGTAATATAAGAATTATTTCAAAAGCACCACTGCAAAATTATAATATCTTTCCTACAAATTAAATATTGTCGAGCTCTTGTTTTCAAAATCATGAGACAGGTACGTTAAACATGATGGAGAAAATAATGGGGTCATACCAAATCAGTCAAGAAAGTCATGAATACTAGACATATTTTCAAAAACATAAGCAGATAAAAATAACAATATTACCTTGCAAAGCAACGGGTAGATTGGAGGCACCAAGAAGCAGAGTACACGCTTCAAGATAACATTCCTCCTTGTCAAATTTTTCCACTGCAAAATTATCGTATCTTTCCGACAAATTAAGTATTGTCGAGCTCTTGTTTTCAAAATCATGAGACAAGTACGTTAAACAAGATAGAAGAAATAATGGGGTCAAACTAAATCATTCAAGGAAGTCATGAATATAGTAGACAAATTTTCAAAAACATGAGTAGATAAAAATAACTATATTATCTCGCAAAGGAATGAGTCGATTGGAGTTACCAATAATAGAAACTTCAAGGTAACATTCCTCATTGTCAAAGTTTTCTTCTTGATTCAACTTCGCAGAGAGCAAAAGAGGAGAGAGAAGAAGCAGTTGAATCCTAGTTGAAGAAGAAATCAAAAAGAAAAGTCAGAACATCTATGGGCATCAAGTTGCGAAGGCCCCATAGCGCTTCTGGGGACTTTCTACCATAAGCGCAGTGCTTATGGTAGAAAGTCCCATAGCGCTTCTGGGAACTTTCTTCCGTAAGGGAAGTCTCCCATAAGCGCTTATGGAAGGGAGACTTTGACGTCTCCGACAACTACTTCATCTTCAGTTTTGTTGACTCTCTATATCCTGACATGATATATTGTATCTCTTTTCTTCTTCTTCCAAGATTCTTTTCACAAAATTATTGTTTTTGCTTTCCTTCAATAATTAATTGCTTTAATACTATTCATCGTTTTCTAGATATCTGAATATTTTATGCTTACTTCTTAAAAAGCTGGAAAGGGATATTATGGTCATTTGACTGCTGGGACCATAATATTATGGTCATTTGGTTGCTAGCCTCATTGGTTTGGCACCAACAACCCCTATGTCTCAGTGGCGTGGGTTCGACATTAACCCGTCAATCAAAATAATAATAATAATAATAATATAATGATTGTTCTCCCACCGTTATATATGGGTTACTCTTTGTCTTTGTATGGATAGATTCATTTTATATAGGAGCAGTACCTCAAGTTACATCATTGTGTTTCTGTCTCGATTGGTCACAATAATCCTGTAGATCCATCCTAATCATTAAAAAAAAAAAAAAGATGAAAGTGGTATTATGCGCTTTTAGATCATCTCAAACGAAGCACATTTTGATGTTACACCAAAATGGTGCTCAAACGGTCAAAAGCTTAGCCACGTGCTGCACACCCGCTTCTCGCTTGAAGAGGTGGGTTCAACACCTCATATCTATAATTTATGGGATTTTTTTCTCCACAAATGTAGGTCGCTTTCCTACTGGATATGGGTTAACCCTTCCGTATGAGAGTTACTCTCTGAACCGTGTCATCGGTATTTGATCTAGTTTGATCCCGGTTGTTCACTAAGTCAGTCTCAATAATGTAATGTAATAAAAAAATATATATTTTTCCAACATCAAAATTGGTGTTGCTTCACGTGCCTTCTTTTTTTAAAATTCCAATAATCTCATTTAATTACAATAATATTTATTCTCTTTATGTCCTTTAACATATGGGAGAACCTTATAGTCCCCATATTTTTGAAAAAAAAAAAAGTTCTCATTTTTAAATATGAATTGATTTATAGCATTTGTGATCCCTTACATTTCAAAAACTCATCAAATTATTCCATCTAATATTAGTTTTTCAAAAATATAAGAAGCAAAATGAAGTTTTCCCTTAATATATTTAATATGTTTGTATAATTTAATTAATAATTAAAAATAGAAATTAAATTATTATAAAAAATATATATCATTGGAAATATTTCATTGAAATTTTAAAATGAGTATAATATTGTATAAATATATTTTAAATATTTTAATATATGTCATAAATAGTATATTAATATAAGATGAACTAAAATTTTTAATGTATATAAAAACTATTAAACTTAATAATATAATAAAAAACAATAACATTACCATTAACTTAAATTAAAAGTACATAATCAAATAAAAATAAAAATTAAAAAATAACTTAAGAATAATTCTAAACAACCATTTAGAAATTCTAAAGGTCATATCTAGTTCATCCATTTCCACCATAATACTAGCTAAATGCATTGGATGATCCACTCCCTCCTTGAAATTGTTGATCATGGGCTCTTTTTTCATAAATTCTCATTTGTTCACTTCGAAAAGCATCAAGTAGCATTGGTGGAAGATTGAATGGTGAAATAGATGAAAGTGTTTCGCCTTTTTTAATAGCAAAAATTAGAATGAAAGGTAGGTGGTCTAAAATAAGATAGATAAAAGTTATGTAGAAAATTTAGTTGTGAAACAAATTTTAGTAGATTATTAAGTGAGAAAAAAATTATGTGGATAAAAGCAAGTTAAAAAAAAAAAAAAATTAGTTGAAATATTAAGTTAAAAAAAAAAAACCCTGGTGGGCAAACAATTAGTTGGATTAAACTAAATAGTTGAAAAAATCAGGTGGATAAAAAATTAGGTAGATAAACATTTAGTTAGATAAAAATTAATTAAAATTAAGTGACAAAAAATTAGTTGGAAAATTAATTAGAATAATATTTTGTAAAAAAAATAAAAAAAAAATTATGTGAGTAATTAATAGTTTTTTTAATATAATGTGAGTAACTATTTTAGAATAAGATTTTATACCAAATAAATTAATTAATATTGATTAAAAAATTATTTATATAATATTCTTTAAAGACATTCTTTATACCAATTTGATGTAAAATATATTGGAGTGATTCTTAAAATATACGTACATATATATATGCACACACACATTAGAGTGCAAAAAAATTTGGTGTCGATGCCTTTTTGACACCAAAATGTTGTGGAGTTTGGTGCATAACATTGGAGTTGCTCTTGTCCAACATAATTGAAAATTTGTCCTTTTACATATTAGAATATCTTTAGCCCTGTAACTATCAAACACCAAAAAACTTAGAATAGTGTATATGTGTGTCTATGTTAGAATGAATTGGATCTTATAAATTTGTAATATCATTTGTTTAGTCTAAATTGGATCTTGGTAAAAAACTGTGTTTGTAATTTCATTTGTGTGAATTGGATAATGGTTATAAACTTAAACAATCTCAAGTCTAATACTAATATTATTTACGCTTTGTGTGTGTTTCTATGAATTGAATCTGGGTATAAAACTTAAATAGCTCTCAAATCCAATACCAATATTGTTTGGTTGAATAAAAACTACAGTAATGAAGTACCTTCATTCGTTTACCTTAATTTATTGGTGTTTTAATAATTTAGTGAAATAACAAGTTTATTTAGAGTAATTTTTAAAGAAACTCTGTTGTATACTTTTTTTAAAACCGTTACATATTATTTTAAAAAATCATTATTCATCATATATATTTTCAAAAAAAAAAAAAGGTCATTTCCATTGTTTTTTCAAAAACATTCTCAATTGAAAATTTTAAAATAGAAAATAAAAACATTTTTGAGAGAGAAAGAAAAGACATAGTAAGTCTACGAGCAATTTAGGCTTTCAAAACCATTTAAATAAACTGAGTTCAAGCTTTAACTTGCATTCCATGAAAATATCTAAATACATATGTGTGCAATGCGATATTTGGTGTGACAAAATTATTCATGGAAAACATTTATGAACACTATTATATCGAGGATTGAGTGAAAATGGATGTAATTCTAATGTCCATTTTAATTTGAGAAATGGGGATGGAAATTGTCTATGGATATCCATCTTCTTCCAAATCCATTAATAATTTTAATATTTTATAAATACAATAAATAAAATTTTTATTATGTAATCATTTTTATATAGATTAGTTTCTATTTTTTTTCTCACCTAAAACCTAAAAGCTAAGCTACAAAGTAAACAAAAAAGCTATTGTGTTTAAATTAATTTGTGGATGTTAGTTATAAATTATAGTTATAACTTCAAGGCGGGTCCTATTCTATTCAAAGAATTAGTACTACTAAGATCTAACATTGACACGAATATGAAAGTAGATTTTATAGGTTTTGATGCAATTAATTAAAAGAGATAAATAACGAATGCAAAATTTAGGGTTGTAATTAATCAAATAATCCCAATGTACATTAATATTTATAAAATACATATAAAATTTGATAGAATGTCAAACCACAGTACACAATCTCGTTATGGATCCATGCACACATCTTTTCCTTTTGGCTTTTTCATTTAATTATTAGTTTCATAATTGGTGACAAATCTAAAAAATTTATTTAAGGATACATGAATAAACTAATAAATATATTGAAAATTAAGAACATATCAAATATATAATATTTTTATATAAAATAATATTTGACAATAATAAGTAATAATAAAAGTAATTAAAAATAATAGCTTTTTTTTTTTTTTTAACTCTATAAGGCATGATTCGTGAATCATGATTTGGACAGGGAATGGATGCATTGTAGCTCGGTTTTGTTCATTAATTATCATTAATGTCATAAATATGTTTTAATCAAATTGATTTTTTTGAGAAATATGTATTAATCAATTTTGATATGAAATGAAAATAACAAAGTTAAAATTTTATATTTAGAAAAAGTTAAAATTTTATATTTTAAAATTTAAATGTCAGAATAGTTAGAGTTCCATTACATCTATAATATTTTAAAATTTCAACTATAATTAAATTGATTGATTGGTGCCACTTGTCAAAATTTAGAACTCATAAAATAACGTAAAATAAAATGAATGAATTTTGGAGTTTGATTGACAGCAATGGAGAAACTGAAAAAAGGGAAAGAAGAATGGGCACGGCACATATACCGCAACAAACACATCCTGCAGTTTTTATAATATTTATAATTATTAAAATAACGGCATTTTCAGCCACACTCAACATTATTTCAAAAAAATGCAGACGGCAAACTTGAAGATTTGTTTTCAAATTCCAAGTGTCCCCTAGTCCACTAATGGGTCCGCCCCTGTCCATAAACAAATGATTATTTGAAGATTTCAATTTTGAGCTAGGTATTATAAACGTAACCACTGCTGCCAACAAAGCACTGCATTTAAAATTTATAAAGGATAAATGATACAGTAAAAGAAGAAGTTTGAAATAATGCATTATAAAAATCTGATTGTAAGTGCCTTCATCAAATTTCTGTTAATTATTATTTGTTTTAGTTGTTATCTTCCGAAACATAAATGAAATAGCGGAGGAACAAGTTTTAAATAATGCATTCTATATGCAAACAAGTTTCTTATATGACCACCCCCTTATATATAACTTTGATGAAATTTCATGAAATTTATATATTTTTATTACACTTTTTTGTATGCACTGTATATAGGGAAATTAAAATATACATTTGGAAAAATTTTGAAATTTTTTTGAATTTTTAAATTATTTTTCATATATATATTCTTATTTTTTAAATATGTTATTTTCAAAAAAGTTGAAACATAAAATTCATGGACCCAAAAATTTCTCAACTTCTTCTATATGCGTATTTCACTCCTTCTATCATTCATACAAAATAATAATAATAATAATAATAATAACATTAAAATTCAATGAAATCCATTAGATATCATCAAAAGTGCTTGAAGTGTGTATTGTAAAAAGTCGTTACCTGAAAATTACTATTCTAAATACATACTTGAAATTGCCTTAAGAAATTGTATATTATAATTACTTTTAGTAGTTACGTTAAAAATAGATTTTCATTTAAAGTTTAGTGGTTGAAGTTACTTATATGGGAACAAATAAAACATTACTTAACATTTCTAGTTAATAAGCTTCAGTACAACACCACAAGGATGATCAACTACAACCGCACTCTCTAAATTATTTAGGGGATGTTTGTTTTTAACATTTATTATTTAATGGGTCCAAATTTGATCTATTAAGTTATTTTTATTTATTTTTTTAAGTGGTTAAAACGCTTAAAACTATCCAAAAATTACTGAAAAAAAAAAAGAGATAATCCAAAAAAACCTACTGTAGTTTGTAAAAATATCTATTTTGTCACCTATAAATTTTTTTTGTCCAAAATCCCTCTAACATTAATAAAAAAATACTTAAAATACCTCATGAAAGTATATGAAAGAATGACAATACCCCTAACCGTCACAAATTTCATTAAGTTAACTTGGTTGACCATTTGTTTAAAGGGAAAAAAGGGAAATGCGATAAAAAATTAATTAAAATTGATTAAAATAAATAATATTAAAATATAAAAATAAATAAAAACCTTAAAATATAAAAATAATACTAAAATTAATAAAATAATATTATAATTAAAAAAAAAAAAAGAAAACCAAGAACTGAAACCAGATTATTTAATGTAAAAAAAAAAGATTATTTCTTATCCAAAAAAAAAAAAAAAACCAAATTATTTCAAAAAAAAAAAAAAAAAAAACTAATACCAAATTTTATTTTCTTCTTCTTTTTCTCCTCCTCCTTATTGCCATCACTACCAATCTCCACTTGTCTTCTTCTTCCCTTCTCTTTTCTTCTTCTTCTTCTTTTTCCACTTATCTTATAGCCACTGCATCCATCTCCATTGTCGATGATCGTGGTGCACCCATCTCTACCACTGTCAAGCTGATATACTTCTGTTTCACAACCAAACTAGACCTCACCATTCCCTCACTCACTTCCCTTCCCTTGCCATCGTCGATCCCTCATATTGACGAGTCCCTCCCTTTTGCTCTGCCCTTGTCGGTCCTTTACTTGGACACACTATCTCCCTTTTGTTCTTCCCTCGTCATGCTTCTCCTTACTAACTGCTGATTTTGGTTTATTTTGGTTGATTTTGATTTTGGTTGGTGATTGTGTTTAATGATTGATGATAATCGTATTGATGATTGATGATAGATGATTGGGTTAATGTGAAAGATGTTTTTTTAAGTTGATGGTAACTGGGTTTCCAGGAATGGAACTTATAATTTCTAAGTTTCTAGTTGTTGGAAACCTAGAATTTTCTAGGTTTCCAATCTAGAATTCGGGAGAGAGAAGAAAGAGAAGAGAAGAGAAGAGAGAGAAGGGGAAAGGAAAAAAAAAAAAAAAAGTGGTCTAGTGGAGTCCATGATTGGTGTGTTGAAGATTGATGATAAAGATTGATGATGGTAAAGATGAAAGTTAAAAGTAGAAAATAAAGATGGTCCATGGCTTATGGATCTCTCTTTTTTTTTTTTAATCAATTTTTTTTATTCTTTTAATATGGTGGGTTGATCTTCATTGTCTATCTCATAGATAAATGCTGGAGATTGGTTGTTATTAGTTTATATTTTTTATTTTGGAATATTATTTTTGATTATTTTATTTTTTAAATAAAAATCTTTTTATGAGGAATAATTGTCTTTCTACAATTTTTCTAACTTTTTTGTTAACTTACTAACAATATGAGGGCTTTTGGACAAAAATGAAAATTATGTGGTAAAATGAACATTTTTGCAAACTACAATAGGTTTTTTGAGATTATCCCAAAAAAATTACAATTTATTACTTTTTATCTAAATACCAAATTAAATTATTTTGTTAAATATATTATTCCAAATCTATTATCTTCAAAATAATATATTTCTAAAGTTGTCCTAATTTTCCATTATATATGTTCCTTTTAATATCACAACAAATATTGTTGACAAATAAAAACCCTAAACATTTCATTCTCAAATTTTCTTTACAATTTATACTTTTATCGTAATAGTAATTCAACTGGAGATCATTTTGCTTATTTTTATTCAAATGCATAAATTTAATTTATTCTACTATAATAATTACTCATATTTTAATTATGAATAAAAGTATTATTAACATATACATAAAAGTGTTTTAGTTTTTGTTGAATAATTTATTTATAATTGTTTGTATCATATTAAATGAAATTACATAACAACTAATAGTAAAAGGTATAAATATTAAATTATTAGTTTTCATATAATTTTAACTTTAAAAACAAAATTATTTTACATGCAAAGGTAAGATAAAACAACAACAAACATGTCATTAAAATTTCATATTTCAGTCACTATTCAGTTTTCAATGAATTTCACTCTTCAAATATAATGTTTTTCATTGTTGTTGTAGGGTTTGTTTGGTTGGTTGGTTTTGATTATCACGTATGATATGATAATATAATATTTTAGTGTGAATTGTATTTGCAGGTGGTGGAGTGACCCGAATAAAAAAAACTTGAACAATTTATGTGTACGTAACTATGTTTGAAAGATTTGAATTGTATGAATTTATGATATCATTTGTATAAATTGGATGTGGGTAAAGAACTTAAACAATGTATCTATGTCTATAATTTTGTTTGTGTGAATTGAATATAAATAAATAACTTAAACAATTTCAAATTTTAATACTAATAAATGTGTTTGTGTGTGATTTTGTTTGTGCGAATTGGACCTGGGTATAGAAGTTACTGCTCTCAAATTTGATATTGATACTTCTTTTTTAAAAAAAAAAAAAAAAATTGATATTGATATTTTTTGGTTGATTAAATACCACAATAATGTCAACGTTATTAGTTTTCTTTAATTACAAAATTTACCAAAGCCACCACAATCAAAAAAGGTTTGGCCAATTTTGTATTTATACTTCCTTAAATTACCCTAAATTTATTATTTTACACAAATTCATGTTGCCGCTCTTTATAGCATAAACATAGAACTATATATGTCACGGCCCAGGGCTCGGGTCGTGACAGAAAGATCGGGCCCTGGGCCGTGGCAATATAACTTCAAACAACGTAAATATATTTTAAAATAGATATTTTATTCTAATGGCAATTTAATATTATTATGTTTCATATTTCACATTGAAGTAAGTGGAAATTATAACAAATACCCATCTAAAAAAGGTAAAATTTGTTTTTACCCATTATTTTAAAAAAAATTATTTTTAACCACTCAAACAAATATATTTGATAGTATATCCAAATTATCCAAAATACCCCTAGACATGTTTACAAAAAAACTCTGAACAGTTAAAAATTTATGAAAAACTGAAATATGAAATTACGATAAAGCCCCTACATATATATTTGAGTGAAAAATCGATGGATCTCACTTCCATCGATTTCCCACTCAAAACCACACTGGTTTTGCCAAATCCGAACCCGATCGCGACCCGATGGTGAGATCCCTATTTCCGGTCATTCGCGCGACGTTGCCGACCTTCCTCGAGGAGCTCTTACCGCCGGTGAACCTACAGAAAGTGCGAAGGTTAGATTTTTGAAATGTTTGTTGTAGTTTTTGATTGAGATATGAGATTTTGGGTGGTTTGTTGTGTTATGGATGTTAGGTTATGATTATTAGGTTTAGAATATGTTGGATTTGATTGTGTTTGATAGTTTTTGGGTTGAAAATGGTTGATTCTGACCAAATAAGAGTCATCGGGATCGGATCGGTTTTTGAGATCGGTTTTCCACGATCGGTTTTTCATTTCGGTTTTCCATGATTGATTTTTCAAATAGGTTTTCAAGTTCGGTTTTTCAGGTTATCGAAGTGAAAAACCGATCTTCAAAACAAATAATGGAAAAATCGAGGTTGAAAAACCAATCTGGAAAACCGATCATGAAAATCGAAGTGAAAAACCAATCATGAAAAACCGAAGTGAAAAATCAATCGATTTCAGTAACCGGTTTTTCAGATGTCTTAAAAAACCGATCGATTTCATTAACCGGTTTTTTAGATTCTTTCAAAAATCGATTCAGTTTGTCCCTACTGATGATTTCTTTACTGTTTTTCTTTCCTAAAGATGGATTTCAACTATAAATATAGTTCACAAACAATTGGCACACATATGAGCGAGAACACACATATTGGTCAAAGGTTGGTTAACAAGATAATTATGGTTATTAATAGAAGAAATCTACACGATCAGTTCATGAAAGAATGTCCGTTCGGACATATTTTGAAGATAACCAATCATACGATTGCTGGTTCTGTGATTTTATGGGTGCTTGCTAGAGAGTTAAAGGTCACAGATGCACATCGTGATGAGAGGTGGTTTGAAATTGGGGGAGAAGATATAGGTTTGGGAAACAGGAGTTTCTGTTGGTGACCGGACTTCCTTTTGGGGGCATCGACCGTAAAATCTACCAAACAGTGCCAAATGATGAAAACGGTCTCCTATGGCGAATGTTCAATGGAGTGTCGCCGGAGGTGAGGGAGTTTGTCACATTTCTTGAGGCAAGAAGTCATAGTGGGCAGCGAAACCGTGTAGGGCAGGATCCGATAGATGATGAAGATTTGTTGAAGTTGGCGAATGTAGGGATTGTTTTCCACCTCTTTATGGGACTGGATGACAGGGCTAGAATTTATCAATTTATGTGGGTCCTAATTGAGAATACAGAGAGGTGGAAGACATTCCTTTGGGACACATTATGCTACAGTGTCTTATTGCACTGCCTTGATATGCCACTTAATGAAGAGAGAATCAGAAATCCACCCAAGACCATTAATATTTATGGCTATGTGTTGACGTTTCAGGTATAACTAATACTTTCACTATTTATTACTTCATTCTATTACGGTTAATATATAGGGTTATATGTATGTTTTTAGTTTAATCAATTTTGCATTATATGACCATTACTAACTATATATATGTTTTTTGTTTAATCATTTTTACATTATAGTGGTGGTTAGTAGAGGTGTTCCCAGTGTTACAGGAGAAGATATCAAAAAAGAACGCGAACCTCCAAAATGATCTACCAAGATGTATGAGACGATCACTGAAGAGAACACCGACAAATATACACAGCCTAGATGATTTTCCCCCCGTAAGTGGCGAATATAACCTAAATTTGTGTCAATTATTTGTTTGTTATAACTATCGTTATTTATATTAAGTATATAATTGTAGTATAACTAAATATATTTATATAATGCAGATTGTTGACATTAGACCAACCTTGGAGTCTACTGACACCGAGAGGGAGATGGATTATTGGAAATCTTTTAATCCAAATCATATGGTTCATAAAGAGGTACATAAAGAGGGCGGCGGGGGAAGTGAGAGTGATGATGGTTTGGATGATGGTGTAGAGGGTGAGGATGAGATAGAGGATGATGATCAGGTGAAGGGTGAGGATGATGATGATGAGATGGAGGGTGAGGATGATGATGAGGTGGAGGGTGACGATGATCTGATTCAAGACGTCCAAAGTGTGCAATCCGAATAAGAGATACCTTATCAGAGTTTCGGACAAAGAAGGCACACGATGTACGGCACGTAGATTATGAGGTACGAATATTCTATTTATATAATAATATTATTCAATTAATTTCCATTATAGTAAATGCAAAAGATGTGGACATGTTGTGTAGTAGTATGAAGTGTGAAAGAGAGACGGAGTCTCTAAAATGATAGACGAAGTGTAATTTGTTTAAATATGAGGTTATATTTCCCTGGATACTCAAAAAACAGGGGAGACTCTGTTAATTTTTTTTTAAAAAAATTCAGGGTAGTATGTAAAATGATATATATATATATATATATGTATGATTCTATGAAACAGGTGAAGCGGTTGTTTGAGTTTATCGTGGATTTATAGAAGACAACCCATAAGAAGTTAAGTAGGATGGAAAGGAGGCAGAAGACAACCTCTCAGATTGTAAGAGAGCTGGATAGAAGGCTGAGGGGTGGAAGAGCATTTAAAAATTCCCAGGTCTCTTATTGGTGGACATGATCTAGACGACGACGATGACGATGATGATGATGATGGTGATGGTGGAAGCTTTGTCCGAGATGAGCACATGTATTACCCATCACCACCACCACCACCACATCAGGATGAGGGTGTCCGTCGATCGTCTATTGATGTAGGCCAGTCAACCATCCATCAGGAGGAGCAAGAGACCCTTCAGTCAGAGGGTGTCTACCAGTCACCCTATAAGGAGGAGGAGCAGGGTGACCATCAGCCACCTCATCAGGAGGAGCAGGAGATCCGTCATGCACGGGGTGTCCACCAGTCACCCCATCAGCAGGAGGAGGAGGTCCACCACTCCCAGACGGACTTAGGAGGTGTATCAGTTGCAGACACTGAGCGTGAGCATGACCAGGTAAACTTTGTATCTCTATTGTGTTGTATTTTGAAATATAATTGTAAATATGAATATTATACATGACCATCAGCCACCTCATCAGTCACCCCATTAGGAGGAGGAGCAGGGTGACCAGTAGCCACCTCATCAGAAGGAGTAGGAGCATGATCAGGTAAACTTTGTATATCTATTGTGTTGCATTTTGAAATATAATTGTAAATATTAATATTATACATGACCATCAGCCACCCCATCAGTCACCCTATTAGGAGGAGGAGCAGGGTAACCAACAGCCACCTCATCAGGAGCAGCAAGAGCATGACCAGGTAAACTTTGTATCTCTATTGTGTTGCATTTTGAAATATAATTGTAAATATTAATAATTAACATGTTTTTAATTTACTTACAGCTGCAGGATGAGAGCATCATCGAATGGGGCAAACGAAAGACGAAGCCAGCAGCACCTCTACGTACGCCATACACGGATCTGAGGCCGACGAAAAGAAAAAGACAGTGACCCAACAGCAGGCGGAGGAGGTGGCAGAGGCTATAGATCCCGTAGAAGTGGTCTATAATGAATATAAAGCTGCAACCACTTTGGATCTCAAGTATATTTAAAAAAAAAAAAAAAAGGTACTAATTCCTGCATCCTAGTTGTTAATGTAAGAAAATTTATAATAATGCTTAATACTTTTTTTTTTTAAAAAAATGTAGGCGTTCGGTTGATCGTTGTGGGTGGTGTGTGATACCGACCACATTGGTCACCCTCGAGAACGAAGACATGTGATTGACTAATGAGCACATCGATTCTTATTTGATGTGCCTACGAAAAAAATGGTGGAATGAGGTGGATGACGGTAGATACGTTGTCCATGACAGTTCTTTGTTTGTAAGTATTTACATTTAAGTTAGTTATGCATTTACAATTTCATGTCGCGTTCGGTTGATCGGTAGTAACATGTTTAATTTTTATCATGTAGGCTTTGATGACAGCGTATTATAGGCTGCATTACGTTAGTAGAGGTGTAAAATTTGATCCGGTTACAGCTGATGTACCCTCAGAGTGGCTTGCGTACGGTCGTGGGTAGATAGACGCATCAGTCCTGTGGTAGCGGGTTGATAGTGTAAGTGTAGTTCGAAGGTTAATATTTATTATATGATTATCCGAACTAATCCTATAGCACTAACGTTTTAAAATGCAGGTGTTACTACCGTGTAGCCTCAATCAAGAACACTGGGTTCTATGTCAGGTGTGCCTTAAAGAGTAGAAAATTCTAATATATGATTCCATGGCGCATATTGACCTAGCCGCACAGCTACAGCCACTTGAGCCGCTGGTATGTTTTATGCCTATTTTGTTGCGGTTCATAGGATTTTATGAGTAGACCCAGGTAGATATGCCACCCGTGGATGAGCGGTGGAAAGTTTAGCGTCTTCATAGATCAGTTGTACCCCAGCAACCTGATGGGTGAGTAAGTTTATAACTAATTAATATATATAGCCTATATGTTATGATATTTAATTAATTTATTATTGATACAGGACAAGTTACGGAGCATATGTGGCCATGTACGTACGCAACCTTGTGCTTTCAAAAACGCGTACCTGAAAATCAAGAAAAAGCGAGACCGTTACAGATGTCATTGCATTGAGGGCAGAAATTGTCAGAGACATATGTTTACGAAGCCTTTGTATAAAGTTAATAAATTTGGGAAATGGTTTGTAGACTCTGATGGAGAAATTGTATATAAATAAATTTAATTATATTTTTAATGTGTTTATTATTTATTTGATGTAATTACATTCTATATTTTTTAATTACCAACAAATCATTTTAATTAAACATTTTAAGTAACATTGTATTTCCCTAAATTTAATTATATATATATGATCATAACATGGAAAAAATAAATAATATTTCGTATTATTAATATTATTACTTTATCCCTATGATAGTTAATTACATGCAGTAAAGTATAAAATATATTAATATTAATTTATTTATTGAAATATAAATGTATACATTAAATTAATATCATAGTAATATAATAATTAATATCCTTATTAGTATTATATATCTTATTAATATTACTTATTAGTTGTATTATACAGTGTGATAACATTATATTAATCCTAAATAATATAAACATAATGATACAATATACTATAACATAAAATATACTATAACATAATACTATAACATTAAATATACATGTATTTAACACTATAATACTAAACATAATATATAATTATTAGTTATATTAAATATACATATATTTATAACTTTATATTAATCCCAAATAATATAAACATAATGATACTAATATTCACAATAGTTAATTATACATGTAAAATATATAATATATTAATATTAATTTATTTACTTAAATATAATATAAACATTAAACCGATATCATTATAATATATTATATAATATCTAGATTGGTATTATACAGTGTGATATAATTATATTAATGTTAATATATGTTGATATTATATGATATTATCATGATGATGATAATATAATGATCTTTTAAGTATATAGTAGTTAATATATTAAATATATAATCCTAAATAATATAAACATAATGATATAATATAATGAGTGCATATTAATATGTTATATACGGTTAATATATTATATGGACATTATACAATAGTTAATTATATATGTAAAATATATAATATATGAATATTAATTTATTTACTTAAATATATTATAAACATTAAACCGATATCATTGTAATATATTATATAATATCTAGATTGGTATTATATATATTATTAACATTACATCCATATAAGTTATAAGCCAGATTAGAATTATAGTTATAATAATTGTAAAATTATGTGATATAAATAACCATATTAATATGATATATTAATATGGTTATCAATATTAAGATTGTATCTATAGTATTAAGTGGTATATAATAAAGAGTATAATTAAATTCCTATATTGATATTACAAATTAATTAAATTAACATTTCAAAAATATAAATTATAGTACTTAAAAACTAATATGTAAAGGTATATTTATTATTACTAATATCATATGAATATTAATGAATGATAAAATCAATATATATATATATAATGTTTACAGTCTAAATATTGATATCGTTTGTAATAAAATTATACGCTCCCTAATCTATATAACATATTTAAATACATCTGTATCTAACGACTTAAAGAGAAATAAAATGAACATACAACTAGAAATAAATTCAACCAAGTAAAGATCGGTTTTTAGAGGCACATGAAAAACCGATACCGATTTTTGAAGGTCCATTAAAAACCGATCCACATTTGGCGTGTTTGAAGAATCAAGTTGTGGGTGGATCGGTTTTCGAGTAAGCCTGAAAAACCGATACCAGTTTTTTAGGCTTACTCAAAAACCGATCTATGTACCTCTAGGATAGTGGAAAATCAAAGGGAAGTTGATCGGTTTTTCATCGAGCCTGGAAAACCAATACCGGTTTTCCAGGCTCCCTTAAAAACCGATTTTTATGGTTTCGAGCTAATATAAAATGATACAAAAACAATAGAAATGAATTAATAATTTATACAGCTATATTAGTACATAATTGAGTAATTAACATAAAAACGTTTTACATAAAACATGCATGAACAAAATGTCAAACAATTGCTAATTATCATTTTCGTCAATAGCCACTTCTGGATCGGGAGTAGGAAACCGTAGTAGACATCGACGTTGGTTGTGTCCAGTCACATGACATAAGTGGCATCTTCGAGAGCGTGGCTCATTTTCAGTAGCATTTGAACTCGTTCCAACATCCGGACCCACGTCTACGCTTGTCTCTTCGCTGATAGAAGTTGGGGGATTAGGGCAACAAAGACGGTTGTGTCCCCTCTTACCACATCTTCCACACTTTTTTCGACGAGGATCTTCCCCAGCTGAAGGAATCCGAACCTCCTTCAGCCTACCTGCTTGTCTTTTACCTTTCGGTGGTAATATAACCATACTTCTAACTTCTGTTGAAACATTCCAACTAGCCAATTTTGGGACGGGATTAATCGGACGTGCATATGTGGCTTTTAGCCACTCCACGTTATAGTACTGACTGCAAAGTGTATCACAACTGACGCCATTGAACCTGACATGTATCAATAATTTAAATGTCACGCTATGACATATAATACCAGAAAAAACAATTTATAATTACCATAACTGGCCATAGCACATGCATGAACACATGGCAAATGATCAAAGTTCCACTGTTTACAAGTACACGTGTGTTGTTGAATGTCAACCATCGCATCTCCTTTGCTATAATGTATGACATTGTAATGATACGGTTCTGTAATGGAATATACGTTACCTTCTGTGGATAAATCTTTTGCCAACATGATACGATCATATGCAGCGGTAGTAACATACGTTGTGAGCTTCTCAGCGACAACACGTCTATTATTAAACCATCTTTGCAATACATTTCGTACATATTCATGTGTAGTTGTTATTGGCAAACAACGTGCTTGCATCATGCAATTGTTGAGTGACTCTGCAATGTTGGTAGTCATCATTTCATATCTTCTTCTTGGACAATGTGCTCGTGACCACCTGCTCACTCCAGCCTTAACCAAAGCTCGATGTGTGGTCGGATGCAATGTATGTATTTCTTCCAATATTCTGTTGCATTCATCAGGCACATAACAATATGCTGCATTGTAAAATGCATTTTCCACATCCGAACGTTTTTTACATTGTTGCTTAAGGTTTTGCCACAAGTGGAAAAAATATAACACATGTGGGACTTCAGGAAAAGCTGCTTTCATCCCATTCGATATGCTCTTATGACAATCCGATACGATCAGCAAATCGTCTGACACCCCGATTGCTCCTCTCAAATTTTTTAGGAACCAAGTCCATGAATTGTCCGACTCTCCGTCAGCAAATCCAAAGGCGATAGGATAAATCATCTCCAACCCATCTTTGCATATAGCAAAAAAAATCACCCCTTTGTATTCACCTTTTAAATGAGTAGCATCAATAGCAACAACCGGTCTCATGTAAAACTGAAAACCTTCAATGGAAGCTCCAAGTGCAACAAATGAATACAAGAACCGGTTGTTTTCATCTCTCTTAATTGCCGTCATTGTATTGGGGTTTGAAAGTTTTAACATCTCAAAGTAGGACGGAAACTGTTGATATGATTCATCTGCTTGCCAATATGTTAGTTTCTTTGCATATTGTAAAGCCTTCCAAGCTTTACTATATAAGATCTGCACTCCATACTGTTCTAACATTTCTCCAACCAAATGATTAGGTGTATAAAGATCTCTTCCCACCTTTCCTGCATATAATTTTCCGATCACAATAGCCTTCACACTCTTCATGTGTGATTCCATGGCTGTCTGTCGACACGTGTGTTCGGCTACATACTTCAACACAAACCACATTGAACAACCCTTTCTGCATCTTGCACGAACAATAAAACTACAAGTTTTATCTTTACAACCGGCTTCAAATCGCTCCGTGTCCGAACGTCTAACCCGATATTCAAACTTAGCTTTCAGAGCATATTCGCCAATAGCTATAGTCATTTCTTTTTTACTAGTAAAGAATGCTCTTTTATACAACATGTCACATTGGTAGACGGTTGACGTAGCGCTTGAAGTAGCCTCAATGTCCCCCAATTCTACACCAGGAATAAACCAGTATGGTTGTGAATGATTGTTCTGAAATTGTAAACTGAAAATCTTAATTCTGGAAACTCTTCTTCTTCAGCGACATCATCAAATCGAGTTTCCTCTTCATCACTATCTTCAGTTTGCTCTTCATCACTATCCCGTATTCCATCACCATTATCATCTGTATCCCGATCTTCATCATCAATACCATAATTCATATAGTCATCATTAAAGGTCACGAATGGAACTTTCAACCGATGTAAATGGGGTGACAGAAGTATCAACTTGATTGCTCCCAATACCTGAAGTGAGATAAAAATGACTTTCAACCGTATGTGGATTTACAGGTCTATCCATATTTGCCTCGTCATGTCTTATGTCTGGTATTGAATCAGTGACAAATGGATGAACGGTACGCCTACTAACCCCAGCTCCAAAATCTCTTGCAATCTTATCGATATAAATCTCTTTAACATCAATATTTTTTATCGCCATCAAACTAACAACACCAAGATCAGACATGATACGTATCTTTTTAACCTGACCATTTGTCGTACTTTGTAGTAAATAATATATACGGATATCCTACCTTCTTCTATCAATACCAGCCTCTCTGTATACAACGTCCACCAATGCTGAAAAACTATATTTTTGTGGACCCCACACATGATCGACTCCCTTCCAATGTAATTACATCCATTCCACTCTCCATCAAAGTTTATTACAACTATCTCTTGAGCCATTCCTGTAACATTCAAATAAAATAATACTATTAAATCTCATTTCAATCGGGCAATATTACAAAATATAATTATATTGAATCATATTCAATACATAGCAACACAAACATATAAAAAAACCCATGAAAAATGTGGTAAATTAGGTTTTCCAGTGAAGTTATCGGGTTTTCATTCTCTCAAAAATCGAAAAAACCATAAAAAACCATTAAATCGGTTTTTCAGTGGCTGGATCGGTTTTTCAGCCACTGAAAAACCGATCCCATTGAAAAATCGTCACAACTCTTCAATCGGTTTTCCATAAGTGGAAAACTAATTATCGATCACGAAAAACCGATTTCGTCGCAGATTTTGCAGATTCCGTCGTAGATTTTGGAAAAATTTAGATCTTATAACCAAATCATTCTTATAGTCTTTTAGCTAGCAATATGAACAAAACAACCTAAAAACCAACAAAAAAAACTCATACATTACCTTTCAAACTCAAATGGAAGAAGAATCTTCAAAACCTTAAATGGTATAAACTTGAATGGATCCAAAAACTTCAATGGATGAAGAAGCTCGAATGAATAATCCCCTCAATAGATTGTTTTTCAGCTGCAATGGATCTCAAAAATCATTGATAACCATTGATGGAGAAGAGAGAAAAGAGAGAATATTGTTAGAATGAAGAATGTTATTTTCGTAATTTCGTATTTGGGCATTTTAGTGATTTTAACTTAAAGGTATTTTGGTAATCTTGGGTATACAATGGAAATAGTTTGTTTGAGAGGTCAAAAACAAATTTTTTTAAATAACTGGGTAAAAACAAAAAAAAAATTTGATTTGGGTAAAAAATATAAATTCCCCGTAAGTAAATTGAAAATTAAATGTCCATATACTAGTTCATACATCAATGATTATGATGGAGTCTTCGTGACTAAAACAGTTAAAGCCCGAGTTAAAAGAGTTCATTATAATAGTTTGATGCTGACTTAAATAGACAAATTCATTTTAGTGTTATCGACTAAAATTTCTCTTGGAAAATACGCAAGAATCAACAGTATTTGGAAGGTTTATGATGTAAAATAGCTTATAACCAGATAGATTGCAAGCAACACAAACAAGAATCTACAAGAAGAATACAGAAAAACCAAAAAAACAAAAGAAAAAAAAATTACATTACAAAGATCATAAAAATGATGATGAATTCAATACAACCACCATTCATCCATCCATCATTCACTTCTAATTCCATTCCTTGCAAGACGATGAATTTTTGCGAGACCACATGTGTGTCCCTTTCTTTCCCAAGAAACTTCTATTTTTTTCGGTTTTTGGATTCTTCGATCAAATTTTCATTTCGTCATTCCTATTCTGTTACATTCTTTTTTATATGTGTCATTTCTTTCTTTAACGTGAGAAAAATCTACTCTTCATCCTCATCAGGTACTACTACAGTCAACAAAGAATTTTTGACGCGTAGAGAGATCCTGCCCTTCTCAGCAACTAGTCTTGCTCCAGAAACAACCCAATACCCAGGAGAATCATGTGGCCCTCTGGTCATCTCTGTTGTCTCAACGAATTTTAGAAGCTTCGGGGCTTTGACAGGTACTGGAAGACCCCCAGGATACATGGCGGAGTTTATATTGACATCTGTTGGCTGCGGAGGTTGCTTCTGTACAGTTGTGAAATGGTGGCTGATAAGTGTTGAAATGAGCCCGGACTTAGGTGCCAAGCCTGGTGATCCATCCCACTCCGGATGCTTTAACACTATAGCTCCCAAAACAGTTGAGAAATGAAGTCCTAAAAAAGGAATACTTTTGAACCCACGATTCTCAACCTACAACTGGGCTCCAGTTACAATTGAGAGATCCTCATCAGACTCGACAGAAACAGTGCAGGCATGAGAGTAGTTGTTCCACTGAATTTTCTCATAGTATCTTCGATCGTAACTCTCTCGTCGGAAGTTGCCATTTGGATCGTCTATGAGTTGGAAGACTTTCGGGAGAGAGGAAAGGTGCTGCAAGTGAACGGCCAAGCGGTTACTGCTTCTACCTTCTAGATAAAGCCGCAAGCCAGTCACAGGCTCCATGCCCACATCAACCTATAGTAGATACACACAAATTACGGGTTTCTGTACAAAACAAAATCACAGGATCTTGTACATTCATGAAGCAAAAGATAAAAGAACTAAAATTAAAGCCAACAAACCCCCATAAAGTGACATTACACAGAAATGCCATCATCCTTTGGAGAGCTAAAGAAAAATGTTTATAAAGAGATCAAGGAGTTTCAAGAGTTCTCGAAGAACTATCTCTACGTCTTCACACGACCAAATAAACCTTTCTTGTATTATCAAAACAGAAGGAAAATATAAACAGGAAGAGAGATTCCTGATGGAAATTTAATGCGAGATTATGTAGCCTTTTCCGATTGTACTGGAACAACAATATTAGTAGGTACTATCAGATGAGATAAAATAGTTTAGTTTAATTTCCAAGTATATGAAAGGCATTAGAGAGAAATTGAGAAAATAGACATGGATTAAGTAAAAACACACCTTCACAGCAGATATCAATATCTCATAAACATGTGACTATTATTAACTATTAGGCTGAGTTTGGTGTAGGGAAATAAATTAGACTACTTTAAGGGATTGAATAGGTCTGAAATTAGATTGGATTATATTGAATTGGACTATGCTTTATTTGGTGAAAGATGAGACTCAACTAACTTGATACTATAATTTGTCTCATAAAACATGAAATTTGACAATATATATCACTATTCTAAAATTTAATAGCAATTTAATGAAACAAATATTTCAATTGATGTATATTAGTTTTAAATATATTAAATTATTCTTAACTATTATATATATATATATAGGATGGGATCAATAACCCCTAAACATTGCACAATTTGTAACTTCTTAACTTCGAACTAGGATGACTTCAATGGTTTAGATGAACTCATATATTTAAGTGCAACCATATCAATACACTCTAAATTAGTGTGTTCTCTCTGCTCTCTCTACTTTCTCTTTATCATTATATTATCTTTCCCCCTCTCGATATAAATGAAAAAGTCGCCCCTTAATGTATCTCCTCTTTCTCTCAACATCACTGTTTCTCTATCATTTTTCTTATTCACAATAAATTGGCTTTGGAATACATATCCTTAATCACTCTCTATAACATGCATTAAAATTCAATTCAAGTACACAAGGCATTAAAATTCAATTCAAGTACACAAGCTTTCGTTGAAACAAATGGCTTTGAACCAAACCATTTAACTGCTGAAAAGAGAAACTTAGCTTGGAGCCAAATAATTATTTTTGGATAAAATTTGAAAAGTGCTTATCACTTCAGCTTTGATAAGTTTAAAATCATACATACTAGTTTTCTTTAGAGGTTAAAGTATTAAATAGGCTTTGTGGCAATAGTAAAAGTCTAAATGATAAAATATATATATATATATATTTTTACCTTGAGAGGAATAAAGAAACCATGAAAAAAAAAAAAGTAAAAATAGGATACGGAAAGAGAAAAATGAAAATATATAGATAAATAAACATGAAATAGGAAAGGTTAAAAAATAAAAAATACGACAGATTTATAATTAGGAGAGAAGGGAGACAGCAGCATGTTCAGTGAATAGGGGGCGTGGAGAGAGAAACATTAAATGACTAGTAGACTGGACGGATAACATAGTGAAGAAGACAAAAGGAGCGAGAACACATTAATTTGGAGTGCACAAATGTGGTTGTATAAGTGATCTCCCCATTCAAATAATTATAATTTAATAGTCAACAAAATGTATAACAATTTAGATAAGAGCATAGTACGCAAAACCTTCTGAAAGTTTGCGTAATAACAAACGAAAACAACTTTTGTCTTTTATTACAGTGTCTTCTTTTGTACTAATAATTTGACTATTGTTAAATGTAAAAATAGACGTTTGACTATCAGAAAAAAGATAAAAGATGATAATACCCCAAATAAGCATTTGGTGACTGAAATGATAGATTTACCCCTGCTTTTGCAGAAAAAAATAAAAAACTTAAAAAATCTTAATCGTTCATTTTGAAAATAAACAGTTGAGATATATTAAATTGTAAATATGAAAAATATATATTTTTTTTCAAATGGATCTAAGTTGTTCATCTTAAAGATGGATGGTCAAAGTCCAATTTGAAAAGAAAATAGAAAAATTTAATTAAATTTTACAATTTAAAAATAATTAAAATTAAAAAAAAAAATCTCTACTGTCCATCATGTTGATGGATGGTGGAGATTAAGTTTTAAAAAACCAAAACCAAAAGAAAAAAAAAAATTATTTTCTATTTTAAGTTTAGAAACCAAAACTTCTCCCATCCATCATTGATCGATCACCCTCTACTATCACACGACGACACCAAAGCAATTGTGTTAGTTGTTCTAGCACCCGAAGTCGGTGAAGTTGAAAAAAGCCGTGTGTGGCCATCCTCATCTGGGTTTTCACCCAGATTGTCAACATCTAGGTGAAAACCCAGACCTTCTGGGTTCGAACCCAGATGTATTGATCTAGGTTCAAACCATTTTTATTTTTTAAGTTTTTTATTTTTTTTTTCAATTTTTGTTTCACACTTAGATTTCCTTTGTTGATAAAGAAATGAGTGAACCCACTAAATTGTGTTTGGTTTTTGATGAAGATCAACCATCCATCTTCATCCCATCGGGTTTGTGCATTTTTGGATTTTTGATGAAGATCAATTGTTTCTATTTGGTGTTTGTGTTTGTGCATTGCTAGGTTATGTTTCATCTGTTTGTGTTTCTTTGTGTTTGTGCTTTTGGGATGATGATCTTGGGTTAATGATTGATAATTGATTGATGATAATCTTGGGTTGATTTAGTTTTGATATTTTTGGTTTGTGTTGGAAGGAGATGAGAATCAACATCTGTGTTCCTGTTTGTCAGATGATGATCTTGTTCAACCTCTATTGATCCATCACCAACAAAGGTTGAAGATGGCAGTGGAGGCCCCAATTCTTTGATAAATATATTTTTTAACTTTCCTTTTTTTGGAAATATTATTTTTTTTATTTTTTTTCAAAGTGATCTTGATTGTCCATATTTGAAATGGACGACTTAGATCTATTTGGAAAAGAAATATTTTTTATAATTAAAATTTATATTTTAAAAATTTTTAAATTACTTTGTTTTTAAATTATTTTTTAGTTTTTAAAATTTTAAATTATTTTAAATGGATCTCCACCATCCAAATGGACAATGGAGATCCAAACAACCTGTTAATTAATATGATTTTTAAAGGAAAAATAAAAAATAAGATAAAATGATCAAAATACTCTTACTGCAGTTAATCATCACAATCAACCATAATCAAACTGTTAATGCAGCGGTGGACGTTATAATAAAAGGTAAATGTAGTTTTCATTTGTATATATCTTGGGAGTTTTGAGTAATTTGCTCATTTAGGTAATATTTAGGTGTTGCTGGTCCCCATCAACTAATCAGATTAAATGAAAAAAGAAATTAAAAGCTGATTTTTATTTGAAAAAAAAAAAAAAAAGTTGGTAGTCCACGTCATGCTCACATTTTTATCATTCAACACCTAATTTATTAGCATGTTCTAGGAACAAATACCGAATGATCTGCATCCAAAGATTTTGCACACAGAACTTCTGTTCATTTTGGACCCAATCAATAGAATCTAGAGATTCAAGACCCAATTTGGACACCGATGGCCTCTCATTGTCTCTAGATACTAGAGATGAAAATGGCAAATATGTAAACTACATCTCTAAATATCTATAATTAAAAATAGTATAACATAAACATATTAAAAATTTAAAACTAAAATTCTTATCCTATCTCATATCAATTAAAATTAAAAATTAAAACTAAAAATAATCTTCTCTTTTGTTTATTGGATGTACAAATTAAAATCTCCTTTGTTTCTGATAAGATCTTTGTTTGTTTCTGATAAGCCCATGCATAAATCAAAATCTAACAAAAAATAAAAAAATAAAAAATACAATGGCGATCAATAGCAGCAACACTCTCAAAATTATTAAGAGTCACCGCCATGCAAGAAGAGGAAGCGATCGAGCTCGGTGTATTTTTTATGACACAACTTACCCAAGCGATGGCTGGCTCCTACCCGGATGGGTGGTTGAGGAGAAATATGTGGATCATCCTTTTTTTTTTTTTTTTTTTTTTTAATCTCTTTGTCAAAATATACTTCTTTTTCCTTTTCTTTTTGGTTTTTCATTTTTTTCAGATCTAATGTCTTTCATTCTTGCTATAGGGTTTATTTGTGTGGTTTGGTTTGATAATCCTATATGATATGATAATATTATATTTTAATCTAACTTCAATGCTGGTAATGGAAGAGAGTGATCCAAAGGCATAAAAACTTAAAATTACCGTGTATATGTGTGTCTATGTTAGAATGAATTGGATTTTATAAATTTATAATATCATTTGTTTAGTCTAAATTGGATCTCGGTAAAAAACTGTGTTTGTAATTTTGTTTATGTGAATTGGATATGAGTAAAAGACATAAACAATCTCAAATCTAATACTAAGTTTGCGTTTTTGTGTGTGTTTGTGTGAATTGAATCTGAATATAAAACTTAGACAGCTCTCAAATCTAATACTAATATTGTTTGGTTGATTAATGAAGACCTTGTTTCTTTATTTGCATGAGAGGCTTGTTTTGATTTTTCTCATTTATTTTGTTTCTTCATTTGCATGAGAGGCAAGTTCCACCAAGTGGACATTTGTAAAGCACGAAAGTGTCCACCGAGTGGCAAGTTTCAAGGCCATAGTGGGGGACTTTTATTGTAGGGTTCCAAAGTTTGATCACCAATTAACTTTTGCTACAACCAGCAAATTAAACGCAAACAATGACCATTAAGGGACAAAGTGGAGATTCACGTGCGTTAGATTGGCTGCCAAGAGAATTTGGTAAGGTTTAGAGATAAATATTGAGTTTGCGAAATTTGGATAACAAAGAGGAGATTGACTGCTATGAGACTTTGGGAGATTGGATAAAATGTGTCTGTGAATGGATACTAAATCAATCAACAGAAATAAAAGAAGAAATTTAATTTGCCTAATTTTAAACTTACTATTTGTCACTGGATCCTGGAAATTTGATATGAAACTTATACAAGAAGATGCACCTAAACGAAGAAAAACAAATAACAAATGAGATTTTTGCAAAAAATCATTAATTAAAGGGTTGTTGAAGTCAATCATGTATCAATAAGCTCTTGAGCTAATTCAGATGCTAGCAGAAATCAAAATCAGGTATGTACAAATCATGATAAGGTATCAACAAGTAATACGGTCATGATTGATTTTTCATCCAGCTACAGATATAATATGAAAAATCTTGTTTGGCAACAGTTTAACCATAACTTGTTCTGTAATATTCTAATACAATCAAAACATATTTTGCAAGCTTAATTAGATACAGTACATACAAACCACTTTCATACAAAAGAGTTCTTCAATTTAAAACCATCAAACGTCAATTGGTGATACTCGGTATCCTGTCCTTCTCATGGAAACTTACCTACAACGACAGAATTGAGGTCTTCCAACTTATAAACTGTTGACCGATTCAGCTTGGTGGTAGGAGTTGTACACCAATAACACCTATAAGGTTGAGGATTCAACTCCGGACGCGACCCCAAGAGGCCAAAAGGGGTTCAACGGTCTACGGGCCGGCCCCACATAAATCGTTCCGTCGGCGAGGTTCCGACCCCCGACCGGGTGTTGACCGATTCCGATCGTCAACATAAACAGATTCAAATTCAAGATATCAGTGACAAAGAATTTCCTTTTGTCATATATTTACCTCCCAATTTGCTGCATAAGATAATACAAACTTTTGGACCTTCATCTACAAGTACTGCGACCCACAAAATGGCATATCTTTCTTCATAATTTCTTCTTTTCCACGGACTGCTTTTCCTCACTCATAGTTGGCTGTTCTACTGGTCCATCTGAGATTAGCCCAGGGTAACCCTGCTTCCTCAGCTCGCTCAGTACGTATGCCTCACTCATCTCTGGCAGTTCTGCTTGTCCATCTAAGATTAGCTCACAGTGACAATGCCTCCTCAGTTTGCTAAGTACTGTTGCTGGATCAACGGCTCCTGTCACTATCACTTTTTGCTCCACCAAGTTCACTTCAGACGAGGTCATCCCTGTTAAATTAAACCCCCAAAACAAAGATTAAATTGATGAATGCTTCCCTTTTTCCTTCATTTTCCCAGTAGGCCTTTCGACAACAAGAAAGAACTAAAAATTATATTTAATACCTGAAATGCCTAAGAGAGCTCTTTCAACTTTTCTCACGGCTTTCTCATCGGGTAGGTCCACTTTGAACACTAGATGCATTAAGATCTTTATCATAAGAAAAGACAGCAATAGATTCAATAAGATCTTTATCAAAATCATATCATATAAAAGTAAGAAGTAATTAGACTCCAATACCAAATCGTAGAACTCCAGTCAAAGTATAAATTAAGTTGTTACAAAGTAGATGCAGAAAAACGTACCATATGTATTGTGCATTTCTTAATTTCCGGTATGTCCAATGCACAATTCTTGCAAATTACAAATGAACTCTATATTTTTAAGCTATAGTTGTAGTGTAATTTATCTAGGACTGGTTTATAATCGAGGATAAGGTAACACTAGTTTTAAAACAACCATCAAGTATCACAATAATCACTATCGTAGACTTTAATTGTGGATTTCATGACTAAAGAATATATATTCATACCAGAAGATGAGAATGCTTGCGGCGTCGGGGAAACGTGTCAACTTGTGGAACGCTAGCAGAGCTTGAAGGCACAGAAACAAGTGGTTCATCCAATGGATCAACCTGAACATCACTTGTAGGCACAGAAACAAGTGGTTCATCCCACGGATCAATATCAGGATCACTTAAAACAAGCGGCTCATCCAATGGATCAACCTCAGCATCACTTATAGGCACAGAAACAAGCAGCTCATCCCATGGATCCACTGGTTCAACCTCAGCACCAGTTTTGGGTTCAGAAACAACTGTTGAATTTACTGGATCAACCTCAGCATCAGTTTTAGGCTCAAAAACAAGCGTTGGATCCACTAGATCAACCCTAGCATCACTTTTAGGCTCAGAAACAAGCGTTTGATCCACTAGATCAACATTATCAACTGGAGTATCTGAGCTATCAACTCTAATATTGTTAAGTACAGATTCATCTGTATCTCTTACGCTACCATCCTGATTTGATGAGGTACCAAGTGGAGTGTTTGAGGATGAATGTGAAACATCAATTTTGCTTTTAAAAGTGAAGACAACAGAAATTGTAGCATAAGCTAGTGGAAACATCGATGAACTGTAATTAGTGTCGACCCCAGATAGTGTCTTAATTAAGCAATAACCTGAAATAATCAACTGGAGAACAGAGAAGACGATCTCCACAGCAATAAGTTGCTGACGTTCTGACTTGATCGTTGATCTTTTGATAAAATAAGCATATATGGTTGTTTCAAGAATCAAAACTGATAAGAGAAATGAAGCCAAAAGGTAACCCAACCGACATCCTCCTTTAAAATCTAGTATAAATGACACTACATCCACTGCAAGCAATAGCAACACGTATCTAAAGTCCTCGTTCCTATAACCCTGTAATAGAAGAATTATTTCAACAGTAAGCACCACTGCAAAATTATCATATCTTAATTTCCAACAAATTAAATATTGTCGAGCTCTTGTTTTCAAAATCATGAGACAGGTACGTTAAACATGATAGAAAAAATAATGGGGTCATACTAAATCACTCAAGAAAGTGATGAATAGTAGACAAATTTTCAAAAACATTAGCAGATAAAAATAACAATATTACCTTGCAAAGCAATGGGTAGATTGGAGGTACCAATAAGCAGAATACACGCTTCAATATAACATTCATCCTTGTCAAATTTTTCCACTGCAAAATTATCATATCTTTCCGACAAATTAAATATTGTCGATCTCTTGTTTTCAAAATCATGAGACAGGTACGTTAAACAAGATAGAAGAAATAATGGGGTCATACTAAATCATTCAAGGAAGTCATGTATGGTAGACAAATATTTTTCAAAAACATGAGCAGATAAAAATAACGATATTACCTTGACCAATGTGCAGACTGGAAATACCAACATACAGCATATACCCTTCAAGATAACATTCCTCATTGTCAAAGTTTTCTTCTTGATTCAACTTCTGCAGAGAGCAAAAGAGATAGAAGACTATATAGGTTGGACCTCATTCCAACTCATTTAAAGTGCTTATGGAAGGAAGTCCCATAGCGCTTATGAGGACTTTCTTCCATAGTCCCATAGAGCTTCTGCGGACTTTCTTCAATAAGTGCAGTGCTTGCTTATGGAAGAAGGTCTCTATGGGAGACTTGGCTGCTAGAAAGTAGAAGCTATGGGAGACTTAAAGGACTGACTTGATCAAGTCTCCTACAATTACTTTATCTTCGGTCTTGTTGACTCTCCAATAATCATCCGCACGTGATTCATTGGAACTCTTTGTCCTCTTCTTCCGATATTCTTTTTACATGTACAATGATTGTTTTTTCTTTTCTTCGATCACTAAATGCTTTCATAGTATTCCTCGTGTCGTAGAAGCTGGTTCTTAGCTCTGACTTTTCACTAATTAGACTTATTATGCTGGTCCCTAAAAGCTGTGGTTCCTAGAAAACGGTATTATGCGAGTAATTAAAAATTCGTCTCATCTTCAAAATAATAATAATAATAATAATAATAAATAAAATAAAATTTTCCCCTTACGTATTAGAATATGGTTTTTGTGTGTTTAATTATGTGAATTGAATCTAGGTATAAAACTTAAACAACTCTCAAATCTATTACTAATATTGCTTGGCTAATTAAAAACTACAATAATGAAGTCATTCGCGTTAATTTATTGGTGTTTTAATAATCTGATGAAATAACAAGTTTATTTAGAGTAATTTTTAAAGAAACCTTGTTGTATACTATTTTTAAAACCATTACATTTTATTTTCAAAAACCATTATTCATTATATATTATTTTCAGACAAAGGTTATTTTCCATTACTTATCTTTTCAAAAACCTTCTCATTTGAAATTTTTAAAATAGAAAATAAAACATTTTTTGAGAGGAAAAGAGAAGACATAGTAAAGTTGTCTACGAACAATTTAGGCTTTCATAATCATTTAAATAGACTAGGTTCAAGCTTTAACTTGCTGTCCATGAAAGATCTAAATGCATATGTGTATAATCCTATGCTAGGGGTGACAAAATTATCCATTGATACAAATATCCATAAGAATTCGCTACATTTAAAACATATATGAACACTATTATATTTAAGATGGAGTGAAAATAGATATAATTCTAATATCCACTTTAAATTCGGACATGGGGATGGATATTGTCTATGGATATCCATCCCCTTCCAAATCCATTAATAATTTTAATATTTTATAAATATAATAAATATAATTTTTATTAGGTAATCATTTTTATATATATTATTTTCTATTTTTTCTTACCAAAAACATAAAAGCTAAGTTACAAAGTAAACAAAAATGCTATTCTATTTAAATTAAGTTGTGGATGTTGGTCATAAATTATGACTAGATATTAGTTCTATTTTCCACATGTAAAATGTGATAACTTATTAAACTTATTATTTTTTATCAAATACGGAGGTGGATGAAGAGAGGATGGAAATCTTCATCTAAATTTGGATAAACTCTCAAAGTTCTCCTACATATAGCAATGATAATCGACACAGGGATAGGGATATATATTTCAAAAAGATACAAGGGTGGATACTGAAAGAAACTGTTATGCCCATTTTTTGGTTCGACCCAGATGGACCAGTACATGCTTATTTAATTCAAACAGAAGCAAGGGCCCAGGAGGCCCAAAGATGGGACCAGCAGTTGCAAGCCCAGCTCGTGAGGCCGTCCAGGTCGCCTGCCAACAATAGTTCTCAGGATATCCCCTGCTCATACTTTCAGCTCGGGGAGCTCGCGAGGTCGCGAGCTCGCATAGACCCCCAGATCGCCTTACCTCTCCTCTTGGCCACGTCAGCTCTCCTCTAGTATGCATCACCTGGCTGACCAGAAGGCTTACCCAGAAGATATCGTGTACATCAAGTTGTCAGAATTACCAACTCTCATGATTTCCCGTCGGAAACTGCTTACACAATTACCCAGAAGCATTTAATGAAGTGAAGACCTCTTCAGGTATATTAAATGCAGATCTGTGCAGGAAGAAAATCATCATTACCTTTGCAATTAATGCAGTATGGCTATGTCAGGATTAGCTGAAATTAGCCGTTGTTAATAACGTGTGTAACTTTCTTTTGTATTTTTTATTGTGATCTCCCATTCTCTATAAAGATGGGAGACATTCTACTGTACAAATAAGTTTAACATACTAGAGAACTGTCACTCTGCCAGAATAACCCCAGAGTGATCGTGGATGTAGGTGCAGTCACCGAACCACGTAAAAAATCCTTATGTTCTCTCTTTCTCTCTCTCTTTTTCTCTTTAATTTCTTGCTGATCACCTTATTAAATCCGACCAACCACCAAGACCGACATTCCTCCACCTGAATTAATTACCACAAACCTTGAACTCCATTAATCGCCTATTTATTACCCTTCCATTAGTACGAGCAGAACTGTTAATTAATTACCAAGTCCGCCGTCTGGGCCCCAGAATCTCTGGTTGACCGTTTCCGGACGTCAACATCTTTTGGCGCTAGAAGGAGGGTCCAACAGCGACCTGGTAATCTCCATTTAGTCGTTATTTCACATTTACTTGTACTTGTCTACCATGGCTAGGATTAAGGCAACAAGGAGTGTCGGAGTGGCAGAAGAACGACGTGAAATTCGAGAAGAACAGAGCGCCTCGCCTTCAGGAAACGAGGTCGCTCAGGAATGGCAGCAGCGCCAGCGAGCTCTAGAAGACACAGTAAGGGAGTTGACGACGACGGTCAGGGCGTTGGTGGAAGTCCAAGCCCGTGCGACACAAAGACAGGTGGAGGTTGCACCTCCAGGCAGAGCTCGCCGTCGACCTTCAGAAGAAATCCCAACTCCAGAAGGGGTAGCCGCCAGGGAAAGGTCGCTGACCGAAGGATCAGCCCGCTCCTCAAACTTGCACCCAAGGAGAGCCAGAGAGCGGAACCAAGAGTGGGAGATCCCACCTCGCCAGAACGAGATAAGGGCGAGGGCAAGCATCGAGGGTGCTAGGTGCGAAGAGGGTAGTCGTGGGCCAGAACGAGTCCGCGGATACCGTGCAGGTTATGAGCCCGAGCCGCAGAGGGCCCCCAGACGTGTAGAAGCTTTCGACGAAGAGGGCAGATCGCAGAACCGTCACTTTGGGGAGCAGGAAAGTACCAGTAGGTGGAACCCCAGTCGGCGATCTCTGACCCAGGATCCAATGGTAGAGGAGTTGTTATAGAGGGTCAAGCAATTAGAAGCTCGACCTGGAGGCTGGATCGGGGAAGAGCGGGAGAATCGCAGGGCACCATTTACTCGGGAGATAGAGACTGTACCCTTACCAGCAAAGTTTAAACTCCCCAATATCCCTCTGTATGGCGGCAGAACAGATCCTTACGACCATCTAGACGCTTTCAACGTACAGATGGATCTTCAGACAAATGACCCGCTGGTAAAGTGCCGAGTATTCCCAGCTACTCTAGGGGATGCTCCGCGAGCTTGGTTCAAAGGCCTTCCAGCCCGCAACATCGAGAGCTGAAGAGAATGTCAGAAGAGGTTCCTAGACCAATATAAGGCCTTGAGAAAACAGCTCGGCCTGCCTGTCACCTCGTTACCATTTTCCAGAGGCAGAACGAATCCCTGAAGGACTATATCACTCGGTTCAGAGAGGAGCCGAGTAATGTGGAAACGTCCTCTAACGAGAGCATTTTAACAGCTATTTCTGCAGGGCTCAAGAAAGACGAGAAGTGTAAACTCCTAGCTCCCACTCTTAAAGTCCCAACGTTAGAAATAAAGTTAGAGAAATAATATATAACTCTCTACATTTAGTTGATTAAATTTCATAGCTTCCGAAATCTATTTCATTTAGAGTACGACAAAACTCGTCGTATTAAAAAGTTTAGTAACGTCCCAATGAAAATCTAAGTCAAGAAATCCAAGAATTTAGTTAATGATAATCAAATTAAAATTTGATTAAAGAAAGAGTCAAGTGGTTGATAAGACAAACTTGACAATCAAAATAAATTCTAACCGAAATGAACAATTAAATCGAATAGAAACGAAAGAGATACGAAAGAATATTGAGGGGTGTGGCCATGAAAGAGTAACAAGACAATGAGTTGAAATGAAAATTTAAAAAGAAATGGGGCATGATGCAATTAAGAGAAGTTGATTTCTATATATACAACATTTAAGCTGAAAATTTCAGCAAACAAAGACCCCATTCAGCAAAGAAATAGTCATCAGCCGAGAGGAAGAAGGAAGCTTCGCGAGAGAGAGAGAGATTCGCGAGAACTCCAGCCGTGACCGTGAGAGAGAGGCCGAAATGAAGGGATAGAAGAAGAGATCATAAGAAGAAGAAACAACCAGCAGCAGCAGCTGGAGCAGAACCGAAGCTAATTTCAGCAAGAAGAACAGGTTTTAGTGCGCCAAGCAAGAGCAGAACCAGTCGCGCGAAGAACAGCTCGCGTGAGGGGGATCTGAGGCCGTAAAACTGCCGTATCTGGGCAGCAAAGGAAGAGGACGAGCAAAAGAAGGAGAGGTGCAGGTCTGGTTGTGCAAAACGCACGCAAAACAGCAAGCGAAACGGACCCAGACGCGAGCCAAGCAGAACCGCGACAGGGTGCAGCGAAATGGGCGACCAGCAGAAAGAAATGGGGGAAAAATAGGTCGTCCAGCCCTCCTAAGCCTCAACCCTTTATTCTAAGACCCTTCTCAAACCCCTAAGCTAAGAACCAAGTAAGATTTCAACTTGGTTTCTTTAATTCTCTGCTGAAATAGAAACGAAAATGTTGATAGCATGTGATTGTTGTGATTGTGATTGTATTGTGTTGATATTGCTTTTAAATCTTGTTAGAACCTCATATGAGTGTTATGGAATCATAAGTGATGATTGATTTGTGTGTAAATGATGCTTGAAAGATGTAAATATGGGCTGTTATATACTCCCTCAAAATAAAAACCGAAAATGGTGTTTTATGCACACCAAGTGGTTGATAGAAGTTGTGAGTAAAGTTTGAGCAATTAAATGACTAAATTAGATTTAAATATGTGTTAGAGACTTGAAGGGCAGTAGTTAGACTTTGAAATTAGATGATTTTGCACCCAAGATTTGGCATGAAAAAGGGTAGGAAAGTATGTAGAAAGAGGAGAGGCTCAATAGAGCTTGTTTGCCAAGATAAGTAATTCTCGAGCTCAAATCTTGAGCTATAAGAGACCTGACATTATTTCAATTATTTGAGAGTGTTCTACACCTCAAATGATGCCTAAGAGCCATAGAAAACCATAGGTTTTGGAACGGATTGATTCAGATAAAAATTGCCCAAGTTATGGGCAATATAGTGCCGTTAGAGCTCTGAGAAGTGAAACGGCTAGCTTAATGCAATTTTTGTGGCATGAAATGAGTTTAGTCAGTCATTATAAGTTGAATGAAGCTTAGTTATGGAATAAAATCTAGCGTCGCTAACCCGAAACCAAGAGTTTGCAAAACGGGCACTTAATTGCGCCCGAAAGTGTTCAAAACGGACGTTTTCCTTAGATTTGACATAGCAAACGATAATATTTCTCAATGAAATTTGTCGTGTGACTAGAATGGGATATAAATGAGCCGTAGGAAAAAGAACGAAGGAAAACGGAGTCCCGGGCAGTGCGTCGCAGTGCACACTGTCAAGGGCTGTCCGTTTAAATTAAAAATGTAATTTTTCATTTTGAGCTTCCGACGAGTAAACGGACCATGTGGGGACACCCCTAGGGGTCCAAAACTAAAACTTTTACAAAGAAATCCAAGTTAGAGAGTCTCGGTTGAGTTAGAAACAAGTTAGGAGGTTATATAGAGAAAAATGGGTCTTAGTTGAGATTATCAACCTTAAGTTGAGATTCTCAACTTTTCAAATTGTCACTAGTAATGATGAGAAAATGTTGTGTAGGTGATGAGCGTGTGAGCGACGTCCAAGAGCCTCGTCGAGACGCTTGACCCGAGGTGACACGGCCTCGAGGTAAGTGGTTCGCCACTTATGAGTGTTTAAATTCTATATCAATTCATGATTATTCTTAATGGATATTGTAACTAAGTAATAAATGAAAATGAAAAGGATTTTCAATGTTAATGTTCAAGTTAAGCATATAGATTCCTATGGAATCTATATTGTACTAGAAACTAATACTAAGTTGTTATAGAAAGAGTAAAATGAGAAAGTTTTCAAAAGATGTAAAACTAGTGAGTTTTGTGCTTTTGCACTTGAAGAAATTGATTATAAAACTCATGTATATGCCTTAAGAGGTTATGAGAGTTAGCGCTACGTGACGACGCAGAAAATTCCGTCCGTAGTCGCTCAGAGTATAGAGAAATTAGCACTACGAGACGACGCAAAAAATTCCGTCCGTAGTTGCTCAGTTTCCTAGAAAATATAAGCGCTACGTTGCAATGCAGAAAATTCCGTAACGTAGTTGGTTAATTAACAGTTAGCGCTACGAAGCGATGCAGTAAATTCCGCTTGTAGTTGCCCAGAGTTTTAGCACTACAATTGCGATGCGGAAAATTCCGCATTGTAGTTGCTCAGCGATAAGATTTAGAGCCCTACGTACGATGCAGTAAATTCCGTAACGTAGTGGTTGAGATACCTCAGTAAGCTTCACGTTGGCATTAGTTTTAATCGTCCGTGATGGTTAGAATGTTTAAAGGATATACATGGGGGTTTTTAAAGAAATTATAAAATTTGAATAAATAGTAAATGGCTATGTTAGTGTATGTGATATTATATATATCTTTGTTGCACTAACTTATTGTTTATTTTGTAGCTTATTTAGTTTCATTGCGTGTCTCCGCCGGACGAGACATCGGCATTATTTTGCGTTTGTATAGGTGGGCCGAGTCTCCACGACATTATATTATTTGAACTTTGTAATGTATTGATTATATTATTTTTTTGAGATACACATGTAATTAGAACTGTATGTTGTAAATATTTAATGGTTTTTATATCTTCATATGATATATGATTATACATTGTATTATAAGTTGCTTATATTGTGGAAATTGTGAATAAAGAAGTTGGGAGGTGATCAGATATAGTTGAAGTGTATTTTCATTACAGGTGAAATTTTGGTTTTATCAAAAATGCAGCCGTTATGCTGCCGAAAATTTTATAAAAAGTAATTGAAATAGAAAAGCGAAAAATTTTATCCCTCCCAACCAGTTACAGAAAATTCAAATAACTAAGTTTTAACGAGTAAACCGGAGAAGAAATTAGGGTTCGCTTCTCGGATGTCTTCGATCCGACAAGTCGGGTTCGATGAGTCCGTTGAAGTG
This sequence comes from Litchi chinensis, assembly GCA_019925255.1. Taxonomy (NCBI): domain Eukaryota; kingdom Viridiplantae; phylum Streptophyta; class Magnoliopsida; order Sapindales; family Sapindaceae; genus Litchi; species Litchi chinensis. The sequence continues at coordinate 16,546,234 of CM034465.1, read as the reverse complement.
CCCGGCAGGATCCTCCAGACAAGAGATTAGATAAGGTCTGGGAAGGGTCCTGTCAAGAAGTTGTACGAAAGCATTTACAAATCCCCAGTGAAGGATCTGGGGGAGTTTTACGAAAGGGCTGCTAAAGAAATCAAGTGGGAAGAAGCCTTCAGGGCTAAGAAACCCGACGGTCAGCGAGGTGAAGCGAGCAGTTCCCACCGCGAGAAGAGAAAGAACCATGGCGGTGACAAGTTAGGGGAACTGAGACACCAGATTGCCAATGTTGTGGCAAAGCGGGCTAGACCAGGGCCAAGGGTGGAGCGACCCCAGCGTCCGAGCAGGTATGAAAGCTATAGTGTGTTGTCGGACAGGCAAGACAGGATCTTCGCCGCAGAAAGAAACAGGGAGAACTTCGGGAAGCCACCCCTGACTAGACCCCTAACCGACATCGGGACCCGAGAAAATACTGTGCCTACCATAATGAGAATGGGCACAATACATCGGACTGCTGACAGTTGAAGGATGCTATTGAAGAACTCATAAGACGAGGCCACCTAGGAGAATATGTAATACAGCCCGCTGGCAGGCGACCTCAGCACCAACGACTTCAGGGACAAGACCAGCAGCCCGAGCAACAGCAGCCTCAGCGAGCTCAGGAGCCCGAGCACGAGCCCGCTGTAAGAACAATCTTTACCATTTATGGCGGGCCTTATATGACAGGTACATCAAACAGATCGCACCAGAGGTACGTGCGGGAAGCCAACCATACCCTACTGGCAGAATATGGAGGAGTCGAGGGACCCACCAAAAAGGCAAAAGCGTCCTCAGACAGTATTGTATTCACGGAGGAAGATGAGAAGGGAGTACGCTGGCCCCACAATGATGCGATTGTAATTAGGGCCCAGATCAGTAACGTCGAAGTACGAAGGGTGATGATAGACATTGGCAGCTCAGTCAATGTGATGTATAAAGGCTGCTATGACCTGATGGGGTTAGGGACGGAACAGTTAACACCTTCACCAGAGCCCTTCTACGGATTCACGGGAGACGCAGTGATACCGATAGGCCAAATCAAATTACCTCTCACCCTCGGAGAACCAGGCCGGCAAGCTACTGTTCTTACAGACTTCCTGATCATCAATAGTCCATCAGCATACAACGCGATCTTAGGGCGACCTTCGATGAACGAGCTAAACGTGGTCACTTCAACCAAATCACTGACAGTCAAGTTCCCAACCCCCAATGGAATAGGCTGTGTCAAGGGAGAACAGCAGTTGGCCAGGCGATGCTATGAAGATGCGGTGAAGATGGGAGTTCGAGGAAGGAAAGTAAACGTGGTCTCGGGTAGCCAACCACGAGTTATCTTAGAAGCCGGGGTGAGTGACGACCTCGACCCTCGCGAGGTGGATGCAGACAGGGCCACGGGACCTATTGAAGAGCTAGAAGATGTGCGGGTCAGTGAAGTAGACCCGGAGAGATGTGTAAAGGTAGGAAGAGACCTGCTACCAGAAATGAAGACTGAGCTCATAGAATTTCTGAAAATGAACCTTGACGTCTTCGCCTGGAACCACGAAGACATGGTGGGGATAGATCCTGATGTTATGTGCCACAGACTGAACATAGATCCCCAGCACAGGCCAGTCCGACAGAAGAGGAGGCCGATGACACCGAAACGTTATGTAGCTCTAAAGGAGGAGGTCGAGAAGCTGCTAGCTAACGAGTTCATTAGGGAAGCTCGTTATCCCGTTTGGGTTGCAAATCCGGTTCTCGTAAAAAAGAAGAACGGGAAATGGAGGACCTGCATTGACTTCACCGACCTGAACAAGGCTTGCCCGAAAGACAGCTTCCCATTGCTGAGGGTTGACCAGTTGGTAGATGCGACAGCCGGGCACCAACTCTTGAGTTTCATGGATGCCTACTCAGGATACAACCAAATCCCCATGAGCCCGCAGGACGAGGAACACACCTTTTTTGTCACTGATAGGAGGTTATACTGTTACAAGGTGATGCCATTCGGACTCAAGAACGCGGGAGCCACCTACCAGCGACTGGTCAACACCATGTTCCAGGACCAGATTGGGAAAACCATGGAGATATACGTAGATGACATGCTGGTCAAGTCCCAGAAAGCAGCAGATTATGTTCGCGACCTGGATGAGACATTCAAAATCCTCAGAAATTATCGGATGAAGTTGAACCCTCTGAAGTGTGCCTTTGGGGTAGCATCTGGTAAGTTCCTTGGATTTATGGTAAACAGCAGAGGGATAGAGGCCAATCCGGAGAAGATCAGGGCGCTCGTGGAAATGAGGTCCCCCCTCCAAAATCAAGGACGTGCAGAGTCTCAACGGACAGGTCGCAGCTCTCAGCCGGTTCATCTCGAAAGCTACTGACAAGTGCGTGCCATTCTTCGAAGCCATAAAGAAGGCCAGGAAATTTGAATGGAATGAGCATTGCGAAGAAGCATTTCAGAGGTTGAAGGAGTATATAGGCCAGGCCCCTCTCCTGTCCAAGCCAAAGGACGGGGAGAAGCTATTCTGTACTTGGGTGTCTCTGAGCACGCCCTGAGCGCGGCCTTGGTGAGAGAAGAGGAGAAGATGCAGTTGCCCGTGTACTACATCAGTAAAAGACTGGTTGATGCGAAGACCCGATATTCACAGATGGAGAAGCTCGCATACTGCTTGGTAACCGCCTCCAGGAAGCTACGTCCTTACTTTCAAGCCCATCAGATAGAGGTCCTCACACAGTACCCTCTCAGGCAAGTCCTCCAGAAGGCAGACACCTCAGGCAGGCTCTTTAAGTGGGCCATCGAGCTCGCTCAATTCGACATAGAGTTCAGGCCTAGAACGGCATTCAAAGCCCAGACACTTGCAGACTTTATTGTGGAATTCACAGGGCCAGTACTAGAGCAGAAGGAACTAGCCGATGATCAAACTTGGGAGTTGTATGTGGATAGATCCTATAATGAGCAAAGCTCAAGAGCTGAAATAATGCTGGTCAGTCCAGAAGGCCATAAGATCCTGAGTGCCTTAAGGTTTGGATTCCGAGCCACCAATAATGAGGCCGAGTACGAGGCACTGCTTGTCGGACTTCGCCTGGCAAAAGAGGTACGAGCTGAGCAGGTAAAGGTCTTCAGCGATTCTCAACTTGTTGTTTGCCATGTCAGGGGAGAATATCAGACCAAGGGAAGGAGAATGTCGAAATACTTCCAAAAGGTTAAGGAGTTACTGGGGGCTTTCAAGGGGTTTGAAGTGAACCAGATCCCCAGGGCACAGAACTTTAACACAGACGCCCTGGCCCGCTTAGTGACCTCCCAAGATGCAGATCTCCTTGAGTCTATCCCTGTGGAATTCCTACCCACCCCGAGCATCGAGGACGAAGATGTAATGATGATCATACAGGTTCGGCCTAACTCCTGGATGAACTCGTTAGTGAATTACTTGCAAGAAGGGAAGCTGCCAGAGAACAAGCTGGAAGCCCGCCGCATACGAGCTAGAGCAGCACGATACTGCATCTACGACGACAGATTATACAAAAAGGGGTTCTCAACCCCGCTATTGCGATGTATAGATGATGAGGACTGCGAAGCGGTGCTGAATGATATTCACGCAGGTCATTGTGGAAACCACGCAGGAGCATTATCTTTGGCCCAGAAAGCCCTCAGACAGGGGTTCTACTGGCCAACTATGAAGCAAGACGCCTTGGATCTGGTGAAGAAGTGTGATAAGTGCCAGAGATTTGCCAAGGTCCCTCGAGCCCCACCAGCCTACCTCCAACAGATGGTAAGTCCATGGCCTTTCACAATCTGGGGGATGGACCTAATCGGACCCTTGCCCACAGCTCGAGGAAGTTGCAGGCATGCCGTAGTTGCTGTGGATTACTTCACCAAATGGGCTGAGGCTAAGGAGCTAGCAGAGATCTCCATCACGAAGATAGAGAAGTTTGTGTGGGACAACATCATCTGCAGGTTCGGAATCCCTCAGCAGCTCGTCACGGACAATGGGACTCAGTTCACCAGCGAGCAGTTCATAGACTTCTGCAACGAGCTTGGAATTATGAAGAGCTTCTCGACTGTGGACCATCCTCAGGCCAATGGTCAAGTCGAGGCTGTGAACAAGATCATCAAGCAGACTTTGAAGACTAGGCTAGAGGAAAGAAAGGGAGCTAAAGCTGACGAGCTACAGAAAGTCCTCTGGGCATACAGGACCACGGTTCGCAACTCGACAGGTGAGACCCTATTTTCCATGGTCTATGGAATGGAGGTCATGATACCGGCAGAATTCGAAGTCACTAGCCAGCGAAGGGCCTCGTTCTGACCTGAAGACAATGACCAGCTGCTCGCGGCCAGTTTAGACTTAGCCGAGGAAGCAAGGGAGATAGCTCGCCTGAGGGTAGCAGTGTACCAGCAGAGAGTTGCCAGGTATTACAACAAAAAGGTCCGAGCTCGAAGCTACAAAGCCGGGGACCTCGTTCTCAGACTAGTTCTCCCCGGGGCTCGTAAGGCAAGCGACGGGGTGCTCGGGCCAAACTGGGAGGGACCATACCTCATCAAGCATAACCTGAAGAATGGAGCCTATCATTTGACCAATATGGATGGATCAGAGTTACCCCGAGCCTGGAATGCTGAACACCTACGGCCATACTACACCTAGGAACTGTCAGCCCGCTCTAACTTTGTACATGATTCCTTTTTGACGATTGTCTGTAAACATGCTTTCACTTGTTTTCTGTTGTATGTGTCATGTTTGATACAGAAAGCAAACTAGTTGAACCAGCAATGTACATGTTAAAAAGAGCAAAGCTAATGAAATCTCTTTCTCAAGTAATCGAGCTGCGATCTATCATTATATATACATATGTATTATTCCTTGAAGATCTGTGCAAAAATTCGAGGAATCATTCGCAACTCAAATGCTCGCATAGAACCACTGGCCAAGGCCACGAGCATATTCTGGCAATAAATGTCCATAATAACCTCAATCGAGGATGTCTTATCAATTGATGCTCAACTTACCCATATTATCCTCACTAACATAGATTTATGTCGGCATGTATCAAGTTCATTCCTTAGTGCGCAGCCGCTATGTTCTACGGACCAAAGAATGATTGTCCCGCGACCTTGCGGGAGGGGGTAAGGCCACGCCTCTCAAATATAAAGATGCCCACGGACCTCCCGAATCATTGCCCCGCGACCTCGCGGGAGGGGATAAGGCCACGTCTCTCAAATATAAGGATGCCCGTGGACCTCGCGAATCATTGCCCCGCGACCTCGCGAGAGGGGGTAAGGCTACGCCTCTCAAATATAAAGCTACCCGCGGAACCTCGCGAATCATTGCCCCGCGACCTCGCGGAAGGGGGTAAGGCCACGCCTCTCAAATATAAAGCTGCCCGCGGACCTGCGAAAAAGGGCTCACCCTTGAACTTCGAACACTACCACAGGCTGAAATCTCAAAGTTCGGGAAAATGCTGCCAGCTAGCGCACTCAACGTCGTTGAAATATACGGGTCGAGGAAATTTCGAGCCCCCGCTAGCTGTAAGCTGCTGCCAATCCTTTAAGGACTTGTCCAACTACGTCACATGCAGGGTCAACCACTTCGTTCGACCAAGCTGTTTGCTGGGTCCAGATCCTTACGAGCTAATGCATTAATATAATCGTTGATTACAGTTAGCAAGTTCGTAAGTTAGCATGATTTTCACGATGGTGATTTACTTGGCAAAATTTTAACACTTATAATGGCATGATTATTGTCTGCTAACTGCCCATCATATAATTAAAATATGCATATCTACACTTGGACAAAGTATCGAAATTGTGCAGGAAATTCAATATCATAATTCCGAGCTTTGAGCTCGTTGTTTGAGTTCAAACAAATAAAAAATTACAAGAAGTCAAACAAACAAATGAAATGAAAATGCCCTAGGCACCAGCTGGTTCATCTGAGGGAGCAGAATCAACTGGGGCTTCTACTGGGGGCTCTGCCTCAGGGACGGGCTCAGGAGCTGGTAAATCAGGAAGGACCTCTGCTGGGGGCTCAGGCATTGGAGGATCCTCTAAAGCTGGAGGTACCTCAGGGACCTGTTCTGGCAAAGGGATTGGAACAGTAGATGGACCAACTGGGGGAATAGAGGAAGTATCCGCATGTTGTGCACTCTGAGCACCTGCAGTAAGCTCCGCGAACTCCCGGATCATTTGGACCCCTTCTGACCCAAAGAAGGAGTAGTCCAAGTCCGGGTAGCGCTCCCACATGCTGAACAGAAATGCCCTCTAGACCTCTTCCTATACCGTGTTGCGCTCCCGAGCTAACCTGGCCTCAATGCCAGCCTCGGTCTGAGCCAGCTTCCTCCCTGTCTGAGCCAATTTCGCTTCTGCCTCGGCCCGCTTCTCCTCGGCCCTCGCGAGTTTCCCTCTGGCTGCTCCCAAGTCCCACTGATGCTGACTTGTTTTATCCTCAGCAACCTGTAGCTTTACCTTTGCAGCACCGAGCTCGCCCTTCAGCTGATTTAGTTTGTTGTGGGCCTTATTAGCTTCAGAGGTAGTGGCCTCCCTATGAGCGGTCTCCTGTGACAAGGCTGCATCAGCATCCTTAAGCTTGGCCTTTAACTCCACATTATCCTTCTGGAGGAGGTTGATTTCTTCCTGCATCACCTTCTTCTCCTCCTCGAACTGCACCTTGGACACCCTAAAGGCCTCCTTCTCGCCAAGCTGATCGTCTACCTCCCTCATCAGCTTCACGGTTGCCATACCCAACTGAAAAAGTGAAGAGTTGTCAAAATCTGAGCCGAGGAAAAATCAAAGTACAGGGGGGTTGAACCTTACCAACGCCGCGTGGCGAGCTGCAAAAGCTACAAGGTTCCAACCTGAGAGCTCAGGTTTCTGCAGCTCCGGATCGCGCTTCCCCATTACTCCGGGCACAAGTTCCACGAAGCTATTAAAATATTCCATCTCCTTTGCTGCATCAGGATGCGGCTCGGAGTCTCCCTGCGACTCCCCTACGAGTTCTGCAGGTCGCACAGGTGCCTTAAGACCTGGCTCCCTGCCAATAACAACTGCCTCGGGCTTACGAACCTCGATGACGCCCTTCTTCTTCTTCAGAGCTGGAGGTGCGGCTATGGCTTTCCCCTTTCTCTTCCTGACAAGGGCCTCAGTCTCCTCGGGAGGACCCCTCTCAACCAAAGCCTCAGCCCTCTTCGCTGAGGAAGGACTTTGTTCTCCAGGATGAGCAGCTCGCTTCTGAGGAGTCACGGATGGCCTAGCTGGAGGAGGAGCAACTGCAGCGGGCTGAGGGGGCGCCCTCTGCGAGCTATCTGATGAAGTGTCATCCACCTCGACGACCTCGGCCGGTCCGGCAGGAGGAACCGACCTGAGAGGAGGAATGGACATTGTAAGCCTTCCCATGTCGCCCGAAGATGCGCTGGTCTGGAAGCTCGGGCTCGGAGACCTTCGTTGTAGGGGTTACGGATCTAATTCTGACTGTGCAGGAGCAGCCAGGGTGGAAAGAACCTTGCACCTTTCCCCCCTTATTCCCAAATGCTGGACTATGTTCAGAAGAGGACTTGTGGCAGATGGCGCGAGACCCCGCTCTACCAGCTAGCTACCGGAAGGAAAAGACTCATCGGTTGGTTCCTTGGCTGCTGCATAAGCATTCAGAATAGAAAGCTCGTCCTGTCTAAGCTGGTAACCAGGAGCTGCGACACCTACAAAATAAAAGCCAGCTTGTAAAAAAAAAAAAACAAAAAACAAAAAAAAAAACTACTTCTAATATTATTTGAGTGCTTGTGTGCCTACTAGGTGTCATCACGAAACTCCTATTATTCAGCCCGGCGAGCGAAGGGCACGTGAACAGGGCCCAATTTGACTTGTATTCCCCCACGTTGGACTTAGTGCAATTCTGGGGCAAATACGGCCTGTGAGTAGAACGTTGGCGAGGCGTGGCGTAATAGAGTTCGTCCTTCCCAGAGATCGCCTTAAAACTGAAAACACTACGGAGGATGCGGGGTGAAGGGAACCCTAGTTTGTACTTAACGAACGCCGCAGCCAAGGTGGTTATGTAGGCATACGAGTTCGGGGTCAATTGGAATGGGGCTAGCTTCAGGTCGTTCAAGAGATTTTTGAGGTAGCCGGGAACAGGGAACCTAAAGCCGAGCTCTATATGTACGCGGCTGATCGCAACAAAGCCCTCAGGAGGATGAGCGGCTCGATCAGTGGCCGCAGGGACGTTAGCTCTGCACCCCAAGGGGAAGCTAAATTCCTGGGCCCAAGCCTCCAGCTTTGGAAGAGTAACGAGCGAGGGCGTGTGTTTAAATGGATGGGGGTCCCTTTCCTCAGCGACCTCGTCCCCTCTGCGACCTCCTCGTTGGACGGACGAGCTCGCGAGGTCGTAGCCTCGGCCTCACTAGTCTGACGTCCTGCCCGCCTCCTGGAAGCAGAAGCCCTGCCTCGACCAGTGCATGAGCGACCTGACATCTACAGCACAAAGGGAATGACATCAGAACACCTACAACATACTGAGCCTAGCAAGACACAAAAAAAGAATTTCTGGAGCTGTTGTCCTATTCGTCAGGTCGCACACTTGGTCTCCAAAAGGCCAGAGAAGGCCCAGGGACACGGGCCTGTCAGGTACTCTATCACTCTAAATATGTGTATTGCTAACCCTATGTTTACAGGTACCCTACCAGGCAGTAAGGGGACACTGTCATCGAAAATCCTAAACAACAACACATGGCTAAGAGATGTGACACCTAGATTAACAGCCAGGTCGCCCCCAGCGTACGCAGATACTCAAGCAACCAACACAACAAATCTTTAAAGGCCTAACAGGCTTACAGGGACCAACGGATGTGATACATAAGCAGAAAACAACAACACAACCTAGGAGCAAGTCCTACAATAACACAAAAAAAAAAACATGAGAAGAACTACCTTGTTTGAACTGTGTACGGCTTGCTGAGAGCGGTGGCTGATTCCTGAAGTGGCAGAGTCCAAAAAATTTGTCCGAGGGCGGATAACAAACCAAAAGAAGCAGAGAAGAAGAAATGGTGGAAGGAAGGGTGCTGGAGTTGTATCAGGAAAGCAAAAAGAGAAATTTGAAGAGGCCTATGAATTATATAGGTCAGGACGTACGTCCCCAGCCATCCGATCCAACATAAAGGCATAACCGTCAAAGATCCAACGGCTAGGCACCAATCTCGGTCGTGTGCCATCATGCCTATCAGTTACAAGACGTGCACATTTAATGCATACGGTCCCGAGACACGTTTTTCGGCTCCAACGCCTGTGTGGGCGCCACGTGTCAACAATTACAGTACAGAGATTGAAGCGACGCCAGAAGATTTGAAAATGGGCGCCAATCACATGTTCAAATCAGCTCCCAGTCCGCAGAATGCACAGGGAGCTGGGGGGCTTGATGTTATGCCCACTTTTTGGTTCGGCCCAGATGGACCAGTACATGCTTATTTAATTCAAACAGAAGCAAGGGCCCAGAAGGCCCAAAGATAGGACCAGCAGTTGCAAGCCCAGCTCGTGAGGCCGTCCAGGTCGCTTGCCAGCAACAGTTCCCAGGATATCCCCTGCTCGTACTTTCAGCTCGGGGAGCTCGCGAGGTCGCAAGCTCACGAGCTCGCATAGACCCCCAGATTGCCTTACCTCTTCTCTTGGTCACGTCAGCTCTCCTCCAGTATGCATCACCTGGCTGACCAGAAGGCTTACCCAGGAGATACCGTGTACATCAAGTTGTCAGAATTACCAACACTCATGATTTCCCGTCGGAAACTGCTTACACAATTACCCAGAAGCATTTAATGAAGTGAAGACCTCTTCAGGTATATTAAATGCAGATCTGTGCAGGAAGAAAATCATCATTACCTTTGCAATTAATGCAGCATGGCTGTGTCAGGATTAGCTGAAATTAGCCGTTGTTAATAACGTGTGTAACTTTCTTTTGTATTTTTTATTGTGATCTCCCCTCCTCTATAAAGATGGGAGACATTATACTATACAAACAAGTTTAACATACTAGAGAACTGTCACTCTGCCGGAATAACCCCAGAGTGACCGTGGACGTAGGTGCAGTCACCGAACCACATAAAAAATCCTTGTGTTCTCTCTTTCTCTCTCTCTTTTTCTCTTTAATTTCTTGCTGATCACCTTATTAAATCCGACCAACCACCAAGACCGACATTCCTCCACCTGAATTAATTACCACAAACCTTGAACTCCATTAATTGCCTATTTATTACCCTTCCATTAGTATTACTAGAACTGTTAATTAATTACCAAGTCCGCCATCTGGGCCCCAGAATCTCTAGTTGACCGTTTCCGGACGTCAACAGAAACCAAGCATTCTCAAGTCAAATGAATTACTGTAACAACTAATTATTATACTATGGCAAAAGCCAATTCTTTACAATCAATGCAATTAAATTTGCTGCCATATCTCAAAGAATAAACCAAAACAGATTCTCTCCTAATTCCACTCCTAAATTACCTCCTAGCCGTTAGGAAGAATTTCTTCCTCATATCAAGTTGCTACCTTTTTTTTTATTTATGCTGATCTCTTGTGTAAATATTGCTATACATACTCCTTTGTTCTATTCATGCAATCTAGGAATGTGAATTGTAATTTTTCTTGAATATTCTTATGGTATCAAAGTCATTTGACAAATTAAAAAATAATAATAAAAAAAGCAATTCCCATGGCCTCTTTAATTTTAGTTCGGACTACGTCTTTCGCTATTGTCACCAAAACCACTGTTGAACCTAAAGTCACTCTCCAGACTCTCCACCAATATTCCAGTCTTATTTCCTTAAAACTAGATAGCTAACTACTTGCATTGGTGATCACAAATGGAGCCATTGATTCAAAGTATTGACATGGCACACCATTTGGTCGAAGGTAGTGAACCAATGAAGGAGATAACAAAGGTTGATGGAAAGAATAAGCCAAATCCGGATTACATCCAATGGGTAGAGAATGACAGCCTATTGATAGCATGGCTATTGAGAAACATCGAGACAGAGGTATTGGTTACTTTAGAAAATATAAAATATAAAACTAGCTTACTTGGCATGGAAATCTATTGAAAAACAAATTCTTCCCACTACTATTGAAAAAGAAATGAATTTAAATGAAGCATTAATGTCTCTAAAAACGGTAATCTTTCACTTGATGAATACCTAAAGAAATTCAAAAGCCTTTGTGATACTCTTGTAGCTATCAAAAAGCTTATAGATGAAACTAGCAAGGTGTTCCAACTTGCTAAAGGCCTTTGACCAAATACAAGGATTTCCAGATGGCTATGCTCACTAAGCCACCTTTTCCTATGTATAACCAATTTGTTATATCCTTGCAAGCTCATGAACAAATGCTTAATTGCAATGATGAAGAAAAAGGGAGCATGCCACGCCATGACCAAGCTTTTGTTGGACATAGAGGATGGGGAAGGGGTCACGGCGGAGGCAGGTTTAGTTCCCGAAGGAGAGGATTTAATCCAACTACAAGGTATGACTCTAATCCTTCTCAACACTCAAATCACTATAAAGGCAATAATGAGCATAAAATAAAAAATACCAATGGAAACAACTTCAATTGGAAAAGCAATGGTCAAATTAATCATCAACAAGAAAAAGAAAGTACAGCAATTTGCCAAATATATGAAAAGTTTAATCATACAAGTCTTGAGTGTTGGAATCGATTTGATCACTCCTTCCAACCAAAGGATCACCTTCAGAAAACACTAGCTATAATGAACTTGAATAGTGACAATGATCCAAATTTATATGTTGACTCTGGAGCAACCACACATATGTTGAAAGATCCAAGCAAACTCTTTAAGGTTATGCATTATACAGGTAATGAAACAATCTTTGTTGGCAATGGTGAAAGTTTAAATATTTCTCATATTGGTGAAGAAAAAATTGAAACTAAAAATGGAGTACTAGATCTTAAAAATGTTTTGATTTTCCCAAAAATTAAAAAGAACCTCATTTTTTAGGGACAATTAGCTTGTGATAATGCTTGCACTGTTGAGTTTACCACTAACAATTTTTTCGTTAAGTCTCAATAGGGCCAAATAATTGCTAAAGGTTGCAAGCATGGAGGATTGTATTCACTAGATGAAACTAAGTACCAAGCTTTATCTGTTTTCAAGAAACAGGCACCTCAAAGCATTTGGCACAAGAGAATGGGACATCCCCATTCAAAACTTTTAAAGATTTTGCAATCAAAGAATTTAATTGATGTTTCTAGTTGGGAAAAACCAAAATTAGTTTGTATTAGCTGTCAAATGGGAAAACTTGAAAAATTCTATTCATTTCATCCAATAATATCTCAAATTTTTCTTTAGATAAATTGCATTGTGATTTATGGGTTCCGACGCCAATTTTATCTCATCAACAATTTAAATACTATGTTGTTATTGTTGATGACTGCACTCGATACACAAGGTTTTTTCCTTTAAAGAGAAAATCCAATTTCTTTGCAATTTTTCTAAAGTTTCAAAAACAAGTTGAAAATCAATTTGAAAGGAAAACTAAAATCAATTCGACTTCTTCCCCACTTTATCAACCTAATTTCCAATGGTAGGTCTTTATCTAACGGAATGGTCCTTTTCGTCTATGTTTAAATTCATCCTAAGAAATTGCATCTTAGGCTTTGAAGATGTGCTCTTGTTAGTGTGATGATGGATGAACGTCTAAAACCACTTAATTATCATGCTCGACATCAATCTCACAATATGCCTCCCCTATTTGTGGCGTTTTCGTGACCTTGAGTACCTTGAAAATCACCTATTCATCTTGAACCCTCATTGTAAGTTCACTATGTTGCTCAATCAACTCATCCTTAACTAATTTCCTCTTTCGTTTGAGAGTCCTATCACAACAATCATGTAATAGGGATCGGTTCAAATACATCAAAATCAAATTTCTTTAAAATGTTCAGCTATGAAGCAACTGACGTATTCTCAATTTGATGTGGCTTCTCAGGTTTTTCTTCTTAACTCATGGTTTTCTCGATTTCATCCTTTTCATCTTTGACCAACCCATCATCAATAAAAGGTTTCCATACAGAGATAATCTCTTCTTCGCTCATTTTCAACCATTCAGCACTGTTTAAAGTACTTTTATAACATTACTCCTCCTTTTTGCTCTTAGAGTTGCTTTCCCATCACTATAACATGCTTCTTGTTGATCTTCATTGAGTGCACTAGCAATCTGAACCAGTTGAACTTGTATAGCTTGCTAGTGTTGCATTAATGCTAGTTGTTCCCACATTAAATATTGTTGTTCCAACATTAAAGCGTTAGTCTGAGATAAGTAGTGCATCAATATCTCTTCAAGTGATGGCTTTGTCTCTTGTCAGGGAATATAAGGCTATTGATGTTAGTCTTGAAAGTGCAGTGGAAACGATGAATACATGTATAAAGCCTAAGCTAGATCTTTGCCCTTTACCGAATTTGATTGACCATTCTACCCACTTTTATCGTATCTCGTAAATGGGTCTTGGAAGGCATTCACCTCGCTTCCACTAATAGTTCCTATAATCCATTCCTCTAAAAGTAAAAAATAAAAATTCAAAAACAAAACTAAAAGGACATAAATAAACAAACATTGTTTGAATTATTGAAAGCCTTGATTAGTATTAATATCAACAAAAAATGGCACTCAATCCCCAACAATAGCGCCAAAAACTTGTTGGCTAATTTCTAGACGCATGTCGAGTTCACAAAAACCGCAAATAAGAAACCTGTGTGAGTATACACGGCCTACGAGTAATACAATGATGAATAAGATATCGTTCCCACGAGGATTGGGCCAACTTGCTAAGTACTAAAATTATTTCAAAACTAACCTGTTCAAACTAATGAAAATGAGAATTAAAGATGTTAAAGCTAAAACTAAAATCGACAACTAATAATGAAGATCTAAACTAATAGGTTAAGGGCTCTAGGATTACAACTTCATCCAACTAATTCACTCAACCTAATATTCCGTCGTTTGTGCTCTATCTCTAACTAATCCTCAATTGAGTACTGCCTAATCTATCTACACGCCTCTTCTAATAGTCTAGTGGACATGCTCAAACTCACCTAACCCACTATATTCTTATATGGATCAACTAAATCGAGTTCAATAACCTAGATTACTCAATGATGTTACACAAGCAATTCAAGTATATTTCTATCTCATGTGACTCATGTCACTTTAAGTTGGGTCTAAACACATGTATTCCTTTTCCAATTTCAATATGGTTATTACATCTCCTAGTTAGTAATCAATTAATTTCGTAACATTAAACACAATTAAAGTAAAAGATCGAAATGAAGAAACAAGCTTTAACAACATATATAAGGTTAAGCTACAAAGTTGGGTTACAATGCAACCCTAGCCAAATAAATTAGTTTATAATTACAAGAGGAAAACCACCTATACAATGCATCAACAACAACATCTTAATAATAAATATAACAAGAGAGATGAGGAAATCATATGGAGTTAGTAAAAAGCTCTCTTCTTTCCAAAAGTGGCCTTCCATTCTCTCACAAGTTGATGTTTCCTTTCTAGCTCCTTTTCCTTGTTGAATGATGCAAAGATTGAGTAGATTTTGCTTCTCAAGCTTGTTTATAGCTCTAGAGGCTACGCCCTTTTCTTAAAACTTCTTAAATTGGTGGTTCAATGCCCTTTTTTAAGTGTATGAAACCTACAGCTTGGAATGAAAGGTAGAATGATAAAACAACCCTTATTGAAGTGTGCCACACCTCTTGGTGCGCTTGTTGGTGAGTAAGCATGAAACTAGGCATGATTTGGACATGTATTGCACTCCTTGGCATGCTTTTTGGTGTGTAAGCATGCTTGGGTGATGGGCATGTTTGTTGGCGCGTAGGTTGGTGAGTAAACACACTGGTGTGTATGCTATTGCTCATTAAAATGGTCATATTTTTCTCTACGAATCTCCGATTCATGAACCATCAGTTGTATGAAAACTAGATATCTATAGCTTTAATTTGATAGGTTGTAGCTCATACAACTCAAACCAATGACTCCACATGTGCTCTCATAAGTGAAACCATCTTTCATGCCCAAAAATCCATGATTATGCCACCTTTTTCATAAGACTCAAACCCAACATTTTTTTGACTTAATTTCACATCGAATTATTTTTAATTAAGCATACACATCATTTATAGATTTATTCCTTGAAAAACACTAAAAATATACACATAAAAAAATATTCACGAGTAATGATAAAGATATAGATTTGTAGGCTTAAATCTTCATTAAAAATACCCTTATCAAAGACCTAGCTATAAATCTAACAGTAAACTCTAATTACCCTGACTCATATCACAGGATAAGATAGATGATGAACTAATCACCCCACAGAATTAGGTAGATTGATTCTTTAAAATTAGATCATAGAATTAACGTAACCCTAGCTCAAACAATTCCAAGCAAGAATATTTAAAAGAGCAGAAAGAAATTTAGAATCATATCATAGAATTGACCCTACTCTAGCCTAAGCATTCTCATATAAAAATACCCATAAAAGTCGAAAGAAAATCACAAGATAATTGCCTTGCAAAGTTGTAAAATTTTCATTAATTTCTTTAAAGCCAAAAGATTAATTACAACCCTAAACTAATCTCTTATTTATAGCCAACTAATCGAACTTTTCTAAAAAACTTGACTTCCTTAGAAAATAATATCATAATTATCATAAACAAGTGATATAGCTAATCCTAATTTAAACAAAATACTAATCATAAATTAAGTGATATAACTAATTCTAAATTAAATAAAATAACTAATTCCATATTAAATAAAACAACTAATTCAACCAAAGACAACTAGCCCATGACCCACCACTTTCCTCATGGCTTGCCTTTTTCCTCTAGATCCTTCAAAGCTCTCATTAGTAACACTAGTTTTAAAGAAACCATCAAGTATCACAATAATCAATATTGTGGACATTAATTGTGGATCTACTGATTAAAGAATTCATGGAAACTAGTTCAAAATCAAATTCATATTTGCACCTGAAATTGAGATTGCTTGTTGTGTTGGCACAATATGTTAGATTGTTAAACGTTAACAGAGCTTATAGGCATAGAAACAAGTTTTGGATCCAAAGGATCAATTTTAGGATCACTAGTAGGCACAGAAACAAGTGTTGGATCCAATGGATTAACCCTAGCATCACCTGTAGGCACAGAATGAACATTATCAATAGGAGTGTTTGATGGATCAAGTCTAATATTGTTGAGCTCTAATTCATATTTATCTTGTACAAGAACAAAGTAATTTAAAGGAGTATTTGAGGACGCATGTAATATTATTTATTTTTTATAATTTTAAATTTTAAAAGAATATAAATATAAATATATATATATATATATATATATATATATACAAGATGAAATTACCCCTAAATAAATTAGTTTGACTAACCTTAATAGAATTTGACTAACAGACGGGGATTTTATGTAATAAAAAGGTAAATGTGTTTCCACGTTTATTTAGACATACCTCAGGGGGGTGTTGTGTACTTAAACCCAAAATATTACCTTTGACTAAGCAATTATCATAGCATAACTTTAAAAGTATTGATCTCACAAAGAAGTTAAATAACAAGAAAATTTCAAAATAATAAAATTGTATAGAAAAATAATGAAGACAAATTAAGGGATGAATTACTTGAGAATTTTAAATAGAGAATGAATGGAACAAATTATTAATAATAATAATAATAATAACAACCAATAGAGAGATTAGCAAAGCTTTGTGGGTCATTTAATTGTTTATTTTAGTATTACCATATTTGATTCCTAATAACTACTCAATTGTATGTTCTACTTTTCAAATAAACAATTGGAAAATATGGATTTGAAAGTCAAATAAATTAACAGTGATATTTATAAAAACTCTTTCCAATTAAGAATAAAATCATATTTATTTTATAAGTTATTTAAAAACGATAATATATTAAGTTAACAATATTATAGTCGAAAATAAATTTAAAAATATATCAAATCAGAACCTATAATTTCAATATAAATCATATAAAGAAAACTTGACTGAAATTATACGAAATTGCAAAATAGAATTTTTGGAATTCAAACTTCAAAAAGAGTTTAAATATAAACATTAAAGAATTTGAAAGAAATCAAATTAGAATAACAACAATTTTACTATGATCACCTGTCAACTCCAATCCCATTTAGCCTAAGTTTACTTATTATTTCGCAAATTCCAAAATGAAAGTGCGAACATAAAATAGCAAGACTCTCTCTCTCACAACCATAGCTGAACTTCGTTTCTCTCTGAACTGGTTGCTTTGCTCTCTGGCTGACACGCTATTTATGGAGGCAAAAAGCTTCTCCAGATAACTTCACAGATGGAGATAGACTTTCAAAAATCAAATCAAATTTAATCTAAAAATTTAAATAAATCTCCTTCATAGCCATCATGAAGCTGTACACAATACAGAGCAGATTCATCACCACCAACACTCGGCCGCTTCTCAAATTTGAAAATCAAATCTTATAGTGCAACCAACTCAAAAACAATCACTAGTCAAATTTTGAAAACATTATCCGGCACCCAACTCTTATCTCTGGATGTTTTGTTGAAATCCGCCACTCCAAAACACTGTGATCAGAGAATAGAAAACAACAAGCGGCTGATCCACCATCACCAGTATTGCCATCTCAACCAAACAAGTTTCACAAGTTGCTTTGCAAAAAGAAAACTTGACTCAACGGCTGCTTCAAGTTGGAGAAGAAATAACTGTTGCAGCGGCGGCAGTCATGAAAGAGAGAAATGCAGCAGCAGCGGCCATGAAAATGAGAGGATGAAAGCTTCAAGTCTGGCGGCGAATGATGAAGAACAAGAGAAGCGAATCGGTCGGCCACGGAGGTTGGGCCATTGCAGCAGGTCCAGTGGCGGCTGATGAAGAACAGAGCATGTCCGGTCGGCCATGGAGATGAAGAAGATGATTGCAGCCGACCATGAAGATTGCAGCAGTGGTTTGATGAAGAAATGTTACTAGTGGGCTCGAACATGAAGATGATTTGGGGTTTTAACCAAATATAACCCTTTTTGAATGACCTTTTGGGATATCAGCTCTTTTTTTTTAATTTCCTGCAGCATGATTCTTTTTTATCCAAAATACCCTTAATGGTTCAGCTAATTACCATTTACCATTGTTTTTCCCTCCACTGACCCACCCCATTTCTGATTCTCTCTCTAAAACTTTCCCTCCACTGACCCCATTTCTGATTCTCTCTCCACTGACCTACCCTCTCTTCTTCTTCTTCTTCTTCTTCTTCTTCTTTCTTTTTTTTTTCCTGCCTTGGTTCTGGGTTCGCGAACCCAGAACCGGTGTGGTTCTGGGTTCGCGAACCCAGAACCAGATCTGGTTCTGGGTCGCAAACCCAGAACCAGATCTGGTTCTGGGTTCGCGACCCAGAACCAAGGCAGGAAAAAAAAAAGAAAGAAGAAGAAGAAGAAGAAGAGACTGGTCTGGTTCTGGGTCGCGAACCCAGAACCAGATTTCTTTTTTTTTTTTTGTGTTTGTTTGTTAATTGTTGATTTGATAATGTTGTTGTTGTTGTGGGAGATGTTGATGATGTTGATGAATTGTGGTTGATAATGTTAATGAATTGTGGGAGATTATGAATTTTGATATTGAAGGAATGGGAGGGGTAATTTTGTTCAAAAAATAATAATAATGTCCGTTTTGATAATTCAGAAAATTAGAAGTCTATTCTGTAATTTTTAAAAATACTTTTAAGGGCGCTTTTTGGATAAGAAGCGCCCTCTATTTTAAATTTGATAATTATGAAATAACCCCAAAAATTTATTTAATTATGAATTTTACCCTGAATTTTCAATTAAGGTTGGGAATCTCAACCTCGAGGTTGGGATTCCCAATTTAAAAGTTAGGATTGATAGGGAATCCTAACCTTGAGGTTGGGATTATGGATTTTGATATTGAAGAAATAGGAGGGGTAATTTTGTTCAAAAAATAATAATAAGGTCAAGTTTGATAATTCAAAAAAATAAAAGTGTAATTTTGTAATTTTAGAAAATATCTTTAAGGGCGCTTCTAACCCAAGAAGCGTCCTCTATTCTAAATTTAATAATTACAAAACAACCCTAAAAATTTGTTTAATTACGAAATATATATAATTGAACATTTAGGTTGACATTCTCAACCTCCAGGTTGGGAATCCCAACCTAAAGGTTGGGAGTTCCAATCTTGATTCAATATTCATATTTGAAATCTCAACTTCAAGGATGAAAATCCCAACCTTGAGGTTGGGAATTCCAAACTTGAATAAACATTTAAGTTTAGGATTCTCAACCTTTAGGTTGGGATCCCAACCTAAAAGTTGAGAATCCCAATTTTTGATATTTAACCCTATTTGAAATTTCCAACCTCGAGGTTGAGATCCCAACCTATAGGTTGGGATTGATTTCAAAAATTACTCATTAAGGGCATTTTTGTCCTTTCAATACTTTTATTAATAATATAAAATAAAAGGGCTACTTTTGGGGATGGCTTTCCCAAAAGCGCCATTTTTTCAATTTTCCCGATGATTTGTTGGTGGTAGTGTATGGGCCATGAAGCTTAGGCCTGGTGCATGATATGGGCTGGAGAATTTTGGGTCTGACTTGTTTGTCTTTCAGAGTGTTCATATTTCCATCGGTTCACCCTTTTTTGTATTTATATCTGATTAAGATTTTTAAAAATTTATATTTTATAATTATATCTTATAAATGATCAATTATGTCCTTTCACTCATAAATTATTGACCCAACAAGATTACTTCTTTTTGCCTCTACGTGTGCAACAGCAGGATTCTTACTTTTTGTCTCTATGTGTGCAGGTGCCCATTCAGTTGGACGAGTTCACTTGTTGAATCTGGTGGACAGACTATACCCAACTGTTGACCCAACTTTGGATGCAGACTACGTCGTGTACTTGAAAGGTCAGATCACCATGACATGGTCTGTTAACTTTACATTGTTTTCGTACTTCATTCTTTGTATTTGCATGTGAGCTACTATAGTTTTCCATAATTATGGTGGCTTATCGATTACATTCCATTTTCGTGTCAGTTTTTTCTTTTAAAACAAAAAGAGTTTTCGTGTTGGCAGTGTTTAGTTTTTTGTTTGACTTTCATTTTCTGGGTTAAGCCTGTTTGTGTATTGGACTGTAAAACTGGAACACGTTCTTTCATTCTCTGTTTGTGTTGGGTATAGTCGGCACAAAATTGCTAATGCCGGTTCCTTCATTTTCTGTTCGTGTTGGGGGTTTGGGTTTTTTTTTTTCTGGGTTCCGATTAGTTTTGGAGCTAGAAAACAAAACAGTTGTTGGCTTGTTGCTTTGGGTGGGATTGGGTAGGTAAGAAAGCTGGGAGAGATCGCCACTCTCTCTTTAGTTATTGATTTTTCTTTTTAAGAAATAAATTATTGATAAATTAAGGGGTGTACATATGGGTGGAAATATCGTCACTCTTGTCTTTAACTTAGCTAATATGCCTTGGGCCTTGAGCATAACGTTCTTGAATTTGGCTTTTTGATTTTCGTTTTCTGAAAAATATCGTAAATCTAGACTACATAAATCAAATGATCAAACTAATTACATTTCAAAAAATAATCAAATAAAAATATTTCATCAAAGCAACATATTTTGACAAATACAATTAATTTCTCAATATTAAAAATGTATTTTTTTGCACCAATTACTGTGCAATTTGTTTAAATACAAGAGTCATTCATAGACACCAATCCTCTTCGCTTCCTCATTAACTTCTCTCTCATAACGGACATCGGTGGCTACTCATACGCCACCTCAGTCCTCTCTGCTCTCTCTCTCTCCTTTTCATGCGTTCACCTTAACACCAGTCACCACTCACTAGTGCACATCAAACCCCAACTCGTCCCCTCGTCCTCGTTCCTTACTGTTCCTCTTCGCCGTTCGTTGCTAGGGTTCTCTTCCTCCATCATTTACACACCTAGGTGCGAGCCGCCAGACTACCAACCATCTAACACTTAATGTCTTATGTAGCATTGATATATATATTTTATAGTTTAAAAATTAATGGATTGAGAAAACAGATTACATAATTCACATTTAAAAAATCGAAATCAAAGTATATATATATATATATATATATATCAAGATATGGGTTTTTTATTTCTGAGTTGCATAAGGCATACGATTTATGGTCAGATAGTGTTACCAACTTTAAGATATGTATTGGATATCATTAAAAAAAGCAAAAACATATATTATTAAGTTTTATTGAGATTACATATATTCAAATTTTAGGTAAAATTAAAAAAATAAAATAAAATAAAAACTATCTAAAATTCTAATTTTATTGATGATTTGTTTAAAACAAGCACTACTTAAATTTTCAATCTTAGGGAAGTTTTGTATAAATGAAACAAAATGTTCTTGACATATTTCACTTGGGATTTTTTTTTTTTTTTGAAATAGAAGAAACTATTATAAACCCGAAGAGAGAGGGAAAATACAACTAACATTGGTATCAAACCAGGAGAGAGCCTCAGACGAGGACACGGCTAAAGCTGCCAGCCTATGAGCCAGGCGATTACCATTTCTGGGAATGACCTGGCACTTACAAACGCCAACAACAACACAAAGAGCCTTAATATCAGAAACTAGAAAGTATGCTTCACCACAATTAATCTCAACAGCATTAACAGCAGAAGCAGCTCCAACAGCATCAACCTCAATCAAGTCAATCTTCAGGTTCAAGGAAGAGGCCACAACCAAGGCTTCACGCAGAGCAGTCAGCTCACTAATTTCAGGACTGAGCACCCCTTGCCAAGGCTTGGCCATAGCCACCACAACTCTGCCAGAATGGTCCCGAATCGCAAAACCCAGACCAGACCAAGAGGAGCCTGACCGGATTGCCACATCAGAATTAAGTTTTAACGCTCCAGGAGGAGGAGGAAGCCAGCCAGCAGGAGAAGACAAGGTGTTGGAAGCACCCTGCACAAAAACAGCAGCCTTTGTTGCCTGGAACTCCGAAAGGAGGTCTAGAGCTTTATTGAAGACTACCCCTGGCTCCTTCTTACCCGAGTTCAAACAGTTCTCATTGCGAGCATTCCAACGACTCCACAAAATCATACAAACTTCAGTAAGCAAACCCACACCGTGAGCCTTCCAAACTCCAAAAAGGATCTGAAGAACATCATCACTTTTGAACTTGACAACAGAGGCATACTTATCAAAGAGATCCCAAACCTTCACTGCTTCCTGGCACCAGAATAGGGCGTGGGCAACAGTCTCCTTAGCACACTGACATTGATCACAACAGTCATCCTTCACAATGTTTCGACGCTTCAGATTGCTCTTTGTAGGGAGAGCCTCAAGACAAGCTCTCCAGACAAAGATTTTGACTTTGGAGGGGATGAAGAGATTCCACAGCGTCTTCCACCAGTTCTGCACCAGATCAGGGGAGCTTGAAGAACATCATCATCAAAACATATTTTGCAAGCTTGGAGTACATACAAACTACTTACACACAAAAGAGTCATATTTAATTTATAAATAGATTTAAATTGAAGATATCAGTGGCAAAGAATTCCCTTTCGTCATATATTTCCCTCCCAATTTGCTTCATAAGACAAAAGAGTTAGTTAACAACACAAGCTTTTGGACCTTCACGACCAAAATCCCCTAAATTCTTCCTTTCCACGGACTCCTTTTCCTCACTCGGCTTTGGCTGTTTTGCTGGTCCAACTGAGATTAGGTCATCGAAAAATTGTTTACTCGGTTTCTTGACTATGCGTACTTGATCAAACCCTCTTGTGGTTGTCAGTGTCAGTTTTTGCTCCTTCATGTCCATTGAAGTCGACTCAACCCCTGTTGAATTAAACCCCCCACACGTAGACTAAATTGATAAATGCTTCCCTTTTTCCTTCATTTTCCCAGCAGGCAAACGAATTGACAGCAAGAAGGAACTAAAAATTATATTTAATACCTGAAATGCGAGAGAGGGAGTTCTCATGGCTTTGTTCCTGGCTTTGTCATTGGGTAGGTCCGCTTTGAACACTAATTCCCGTGATTAGAAAAAACAACATTAGATAATTAAGATCTTTATTAAAAACATATCATATAAAAGTAAGAAATAATTAGACTCCAATACCAAATCATAAAACTCCAGTAGAAGTTCAAACTAAGTTCTTATAAAGCAGATTGCATAAAATCATATACCATGTATGTCCAATGCATATTTATAACAAATTACAAATGACCTCTATATTTGTAAGCTATAGTTGTAGTGTAATTTATCTAGGACTTGTTTATAATTGAAGATAAGGTCATGCAAGGTAACTTTAGTTTTAAAGCAACCATCAAGTATCACAATACTCACTATTGTGGACGTTAATTCTGGATTCATTGGCTAAAGAATTCATAGAAACAAGTTCAGAATGAAATCCACATTCATAGGTTTAAGGCACAGAAACAGGTTATTTATCCGATGGATCTTCCTTAGCATCACTTGTATGCACAAAATCACAGAAATATACCCAGAACCTCGAGTAATACACCCAGAAAACCAAGCCTGACCCAATTGCAGAACCTCCATCCGCAGAACACACAAAAATCCACAGAAGAATCGCAACCCACAACTCGCCTCCACCGTGCAGTCCACGTAGCTCCTCCACCGCGCCGTCCAGTTCTGATCCGCAGTACCTCCACCGCGCCTCTGCACTCTGCAGAACTCACGAACTGCAGAACCCAGACCCGTGCCGCCGTCAAGCACTCGCTCATCGCACCACCGCGCCGCTGCACTGCTGCCTCTCCAGCACTGCCAGTCTGCAGCGCATCGAACTGGCATCGTGCGCCTCTGCACCGCCGATTCTCTCCGCTGCACCAGTCTTTCCGCCGGTAATCTCTGCACCAGTCATCGTGCGCCACAGCTGGTTCGCTTCCGCTACCGCTATTCCGTCGCACAGCTTCAACAGCCACCGTCCACGATTCGTACCACAGGCCGACCGAAGACTGTGATATCAGACACCTCTCCTTTTTTTCCTTTTGTATACAATTTTTTTTTTCCTTTTTTTATTTTTTTTATTTTTTAATTTTGCCTTGTACGCTGATAGAAGTATTTGAAAAATAAAAAACCAAAAAGAGAAGAAAAAGAAAGAAAACAAACAAAAACAAAAAAAAAAAAAAAAAAAAAAAAAAATTAAATAAAAAAAATGATTGAAAAAAAAAAACTCACTCATCTGGATCAAAAATAGTTCCAATTATTGTTCAGTCAGCCACGTTAACTCGACAACGATCCACTCAAAATTGGTCAGATCGATCAAAGAACAACCATCCTACAATGACCCCTAGTCTTGATAAGTCAACCTTCAAATGTACTCAATGCAATAAAACTGGTCATACCAAAAGTCGCTACTTTGAACTTGTGTGATATCCAGAATGGTGGGATCATAATCACAATTAGCAGAAGAAGGATT
Source organism: Litchi chinensis (assembly GCA_019925255.1). Classification (NCBI taxonomy): domain Eukaryota; kingdom Viridiplantae; phylum Streptophyta; class Magnoliopsida; order Sapindales; family Sapindaceae; genus Litchi; species Litchi chinensis. Next base: position 16,521,750 of record CM034465.1, on the reverse strand, counting down.
CCAAGAAGACCTCGACTGTAGCCATTGTCGAAATAAAAACAAAGGATAATGTTGCTAAGGAGGCTTTTGTATTGGTAATAGCTACAGATAATGGTGGTAAGTTTTTAAGCATTTTTGTACCTATCATTAATAATGCATGGATAATTGATTCTGGTGCTATAGCTTATATGACTTTTGACTCTAGACAGGTCTCAACCCTTAGACCTTCCTCATGAAAAATTGTTTCACAAACAGTGGTAACATAACCCCAGTTAGTGGGGAAAGATTCTTAACTCTTACGAATACTTTGAATTTGGATTCCACTTTAGTTGTTCCATCTTTAGATTACAATCTTTTGTCAGTTTCTTAAATCACTACAATCTTATCTTGTATTATTATTTTTTGGCCTGAATTTTGTGTAATTAAGGACATCCAAACAAGATAGACGATTGGTTATGATATTAAGTGAGGGAAACTAAATTAGTTGGAGTTGCAATTGAAAGATTCCAAAACATTGCACCAAGCCTTGATAGCAACTGGGTCTTAGGGGGAGAAGAAGAAATATGACATTTGGTTGTGGCATCGACACCTAGGGCATGCTTCCTTTGGTCTGTGAACTGGCCAAAAAGTCATCACGCTTCGTTTCCATTAATTTTGACTAAGAGTCTAGTTCCTTTTATGGTTTTACATTCTAATGTTTGGGATCCGTCTAGAGTCCTAACTTTAGGTGGATCACGTTGGTTTGTTACTTTTATTAATAATTATACTAGAATGACCTAGTTAAGCTTGTTGAAGTCCAAAGATGATGTGTACTTATTATTTCAAAAATTTCATAAAATGATTGGAACTCAATACAACATAAAGGTTTAGGTTTTACACAGTGATAATGGTGGAAAATATCAAAGTTCTAATCTTCAACGGTACTTGGAAGTACATAGAACTGTTCATCAAACTACTTGTCCCAATGGACCCCAACAGAATGGAGTCGTTGAACACAAAAATAGTTATTTGTTGTAGGTTGTAAGAGCTTCTTTGATAGCAGCACATATGTCGATATCTTATTGGAGAGAAGCAATTACCTCTACCGTATATTTAATCAATCAGGTACCTTTAAGCTTAATTGACTTTCGGACATCTCTCCAAGCCCTAATTGAAGTTGTAGTTGCCCCCATCATACCAAATCTACCTCTCCATGTTTTTGGTTGTGTGGCATTTGTACACCTCCACAACCACCAGCGCAACAAGTTAACTCCTCGTGCTTTGTAATATATGTTTGTTGGAAATGCCATACTTCAAAAAGGATGTTGATGTTATCATCCTCCAACTAGATGAACGTTTATTACAATGGATATGGTGTTTTATGAAGACACAATGTATTTTTCCTTTGAGTCTGAACTTCAGGCAGAGTACTATCAAGAAATCCAGACTCTTGATTTTAATTGTCACATCTTTGAGAAAGGAGAGTCTAAACGATCTGAATAAATGAACCATGAAGTAGGTGAATTAGATTTGAGTGGCATAACTTTGGAACCCAATGGTGATAAGCACCCAGAAGCTAATGAAATGATAGACAAAGAAAGAGACATTATAACTTAACCTCTACCATAATCTAAACAATTTAGGTTTAAGGATGCTTTCATTGAGATACTAAACTAATCGTTGCATATTGAGAATGTTCTTGATTCTAAGTTGGAGCCATCCAGAAAACAGTTACCACATCATCACACAAAAGGTATCCCTAAACTTATATATGAACCTGAACTATCTAATAAAGTAAGATACCCCATAAGTAACTATGCTTCTAACCATCATTTGTCTGAATCAAATAAGTCATTTGTAAATCAATTATCTACTGTAGTTATTCCTAACATTGTGCAGGAAGCCTTAGCCGATCCAAGGTGGAAAGCCACTATAAATGAGAAAATGAAATCATTACAGAAGAATGAAACATGGAAACTCGTAGAGTGTCCACCAAAAAAGGCATCAATTGGGTGTCACTGTCGAGTGTAAGGTAGATGGTAGTATTGAATGCTTCAAAGCAAGACTAGTGACAAAAAGGTATACTCAAACTTATGAGATTGACTACACAAAGACATATGCACTAGTAGCTAAGATCAATATAGTTTGAGTATTACTATCCTTAGCTGCAAACTTGGGTTGGCCATTACAACAGTTAAATGTGAAGAATGCCTTTCTACATAGCGAGTTATCTAAAAAAGTATATATGGATCTTCCACCAGGATGCATGGCATCATAAAAGCAAAGCTGGAAAGCATGCAAATTAAAAAAAGTCATTATATGAGTTGAAGCAATCCCCAAGAGCATGGTTTGGAAGATTCTTAAAGTCAATGACAATATTTGGTTACCATCAAAGTAATTCAAATCACACTTTATTCCTAAAAAGGCAACATGGTAAGATTACAACACTCATTGTATAGGTGGATGATATGGTGGTTACAGAAAGTGATCCTAAAGAAAGAAAGGCTCTACAGAATTATTTTTCTAAAAAATTCAAAATGAAAAATCTAGGTGATCTAAAATACTTTCTTGGAATTGAAGTTTCTTGGTTAAGTATAGGAATTTTTTTTCTTGATTAAGTATAGGAATTTTTCTATCTCATAGAAAGCATACCTTAGATCTTGTACAAGAGATTGGAATGTCAAGATGTTAACCTATTGATACACCAATAAAAGAAGGTCTAAAATTATGGGCTGAGCCTAATCAAATGCTCGCTGATAAAAAAAGATACCAAAGGCTTGTTGGGAGATTGATGTACTTGGCTAATACAAGGTTAGATCTTGCTTATGTATTAAGTGTGGTGAGTCAGTACATGCATAATCTTAGAGAACAACATATGAATGCAATCATGTGAATTTTGAGGCATTTGAAGAGTGCTCTGGGGAAAGGAATCTTGTTCACAAAAAATGCAAATTACTAGAAAATAGAAGTATTTATTGATGTTGAGTGGGCCGGTGCTGCAAATGATAGGCAGTCTACCTCTGGTTACTTTACCTTTGTAAGAGGTAATCTTGTAACATAGAGAAGTAAGAAACAGAATGTTGTTGCTCACTCAAGTGCAAAAGCTGAATTTAGAAGCATGGCATTAGGAATTTGTGAGGCATTATGGCTAAGACTTCTCTTATAGGATTTGGGTTACCTATCGAGGCAACCAATCCAATTGTTTTGTGATAATAAAGCAGCATATGAGATTGCTCATAATCCAATACAACATGATCATACAAAGCATGTCTAGGTGGATAGATTTTTCATCAAAGAGAAATTAGATGAACTGATTGTGGAGTTATCTAAGATAAAATCATAAGATCAGTTGGCTAACATCCTTACAAAAGCAATCTCCAATCGAGTATTCTCAAATTTTTTAGGCAAGTTGGGCATGTGTGATATCTATGCACCAACTTGAGGGGGAGCGTTGAGATTCTATAAAATCATTTGTGATTATTTCATTTCTTAGATTGATTGGCTATAATTGAGAGTGATTGTAGATTATTATAGGAGTTTCTTTTCTATATATTGATTGTACATAGTCAAACAAAAATAATGAATGAAAAAATTCACCGCTCATCATTTTGAAGTCATACTAAATCATTCAAGGAAGTCATGAATAGTAGACAACTTTTCAAAAACATGAGTAGATAAAATTAACGATATTTATCCCCAACTTCAAAAACATCACAATACACCCTTCAACTTCAAGATAGCACCCTTCATTGTTGCTAGGTTCGTTGCCAGAAAGCTGGTTCCTAGAAAGCCATATAACAAATTATGCACGTATATCCAGCGTAACTTAAAATTTGTCTCTTTATGTATTAGAATATCTTTAGCCCTTTAAATATCAAACACATAAAAATTTAAAAAAGTGTATATATGTATGTCTATGTTAGAATGAATTGGATCTTCTAAATTTGTAATATCATTTGTTTAATCTAAATTCGATCTTGGTATAAAAAAACTGTGTTTGTAATTTTGTTTGTGTGAATTGGATATGGGTAAAAAACTTAAACAATCTCAAATCTAATATTAATATTATTTGCACTTTTGTGTGTGTTTGTGTGAATTGAATCTGGGTATAAAACTTACACAGCTCTCAAATCTAATACTCATATTCTTTAGTTGATAAAAAACTACAATAATTAAGTACCTTCATTTGTTTCCATTAATTTATTTGCGTTTTAATAATTTAGTGAAATAACAAAGTTTATTTAGAATAAATTTTAAAGAAACCACTTTGTTATTTTAAAACCTGTTACATTTTATTTTCAAAAACCATTATTCATCATATATTATTTTCAGAAATAGGTCATTTTCCATTACTCATCTTTTCAAAAAACTTCTCATTTGAAATTTTTAAAATAGAAAATAAAAACATATATTGAGATAAGAAGAAAAGACTTAGTAAAGTTCGTGTAGGAAAAATTTAGGCTTTCATAACCATTTAAATAAGAGATAATCCCAAAAACCTATTATAGTTTACAAAAATATCTATTTTACCACCTATAATTTTATTTTTATCCAAAATCCCTCTGACATTAATAAAAACACTCAAAATACCTTTTAGATGCATGTGAAAGGACAACAACACCTTTAATGGTCACAGATTGATGATGAAATCATATGGAGTAAAATAGATATTTTTTGTTAAATTATTAATGTGAGGAGGGACTTTGAACAAAAGTAAAACCATAAATAGTAAAATTGACATTTTTATAAACTACAATACATTTTTTGAGATTATCTCTTTAAATAAACTAGGTTTAAGTTTTAATTTGCAATCCATGAAAATATCTAAATGCATGTGTATATGCTATATTAGGGGTGACAAAATTATCTACAAATACAAATATCCATAAGAATTTGCTACATTTAAAGCATATATGAACACTATTATATTGAGGATGGAGTGAAAATGGATATAATTCTAGTGTCCACTTCAATTTCAGGTATGGGGATAGATATTGTCTATAGATATCTTCCCTTCCAAATCCATAATAATTTGAAGACCTTGTTTCTTAGAAATAACCCATGTTTCTTTATTTGTATGAGAGGCTTGCTTTGACTTTTCTCATTTATTTTGTTTCTTCATTCACAAGATAGACAAGTTCCCCCAAATGGACATTTGTAGAGCGCGAAAGTGTCCACCGAGGGGCAAGTTTCAAGGCCATCGTGGATGACTTTTATCGTAGAGCACGAAAGTTTGATCACCAATTAACTTTTGCTGCAACCAGCAAATTAAACGCAAACCATGACCATTAAAGGACAAAGTAGAGATTCATGTGCGTTAGATTGGCTGCCAAAAGAATTTGGTAAGGTTTAGACACATATTGAGTTTGTGAAATTTGGATAACAAAGAAGAGATTGGCTTCTATGGGACTTTGGGACATTGGACAAAATGTGTTTGTGAATGGATTAAATCAAACAATAGAAATGCAAGAAGGAATTCAATTTGCCTAATTTTGAAGTTACCTTTTGCCACTAGATCCTTAAAAATCCTCAAAATTTGATATGAGAGAGATGCACTTAAGTGAACAAAAACAAATAATAAATGAGATCTTTACAAAAGATCATTGATAAGAGAGTTGTTGAAGCCAATCATGTATGAATAAGCACTCAAGCTAACTCAGATGCCAGCAGGTGATAATACCCGATCCAAATTTCCTCTAATGGAGTCCAACGATTCTGTCTGGTACCCCACAAAACCCTTTTAGACTCTAGCTAGCATTATCAAAAAGACATTGTGGAGCAAACCCTTAAATTGTCTATTGCTAAACATATGAAATATAAATTTTAAAATTTCCCTTTTTCAAAAATTAAGGTTTTCCCAAAAGAAATTTCAACAATATAACGACCGCTTTTCAAAGTTTTCCATTTCTTCAAATCACCTGAAAACAATTTATAAACACTTCAAAAATTCATACATATTCTTCACTACCAATCTGGACCTCCGATCCATCTCAAATCAAACCTAACCACAATTTAAACTATTTCAATACAAAAATCATTTCAACTTTGAAAATATAATTTCGTGCAAACCAATTGAAAGCATTTACACATACTTTAAATATTTGCATCATGCATGTAAGATAGTCATCAAATATTTCGGTTACATTAAAATGATACACTACTACAAGCGTGGCAACTTTTACAACTCTTTTACAACCAAAAATATAAACATGCACATGACTTTGTCTTAATCAAATATGCATCAATGTGATTCCACAAAAGCATCGATCGTATCCAGCCTACCTAGTCTGAAGTATGAGAATGGACACCCTGATCACTCATTTCTGCACCTGGAGAGAATTTTAAAACATAAAACCAAAAAAAAAGTGAGCTAAAGAAGCTCAGTAAATGCTTAAGGTTTTTCTATTTAAACTATTTCTTTAAAAATTCTAAGGAATTTCTATTTCTTAAAACATTTTCACTTCTAAAACCATACACTTTAAAATTTTTCTAAGTGAGTTTAAAGGCTCGTAATCATATGTAAAACATGATAAGGTTTCATACTAAATAAAATCATAATATGCTAAAATATTTCATAAACTTTCAAATAATAGCTAAAATATAAAATGTTCACACAATTTCATAACTGACTACAAGGTTTCATGAAATATAAAATATACATTTCATGAAATTTCATGAACTTGTAGTCAATTGCACTATCTTTCATATATGTTTATTCTTTTGATTTTTCCATGCACTAACCATCCTAATTCCATCTCAACATCACCATAATTCATTCACATGACGAAAACATAAAATGCATCCCTAAATCACATGCATGGCCGAACTCACATCACAATCCCAACCAAGCTTTCTCTTTTCATTTTTTTGATGCAACCTCACTTAGAATCATACAAAACCTTAAACAAACACATCAAAATAATGAAATAAACACATATTCATCAATTCCTAACCTTGGCCAAAACCACACATCATGCATCCAACATCATCCTTCCACTTTCATGGCCACCAAGCATACTAAAATCACTCAAATCTTCATCTAATTTCCTAAAATCAACTCAATTTAATTTTTCTTAAAAAATTACATAAAACTCTAGAATATTAGAATGCTCACCTTGGTCACTTGCTTGTTTAATAACCTTCTTTGAGTCGCCTCTCAATTCTCCAATTGAGTACAAGTCAATCTACTTCTAAACATACCAAAATTTCATAAGTTCATCAAGTTATCCTTCAACCTAAAAAAAAACCATCAAAACACTATGAAAATCAAGTAAATTTACCACTTTCACTTCACTTTCTTTGCTCCAACCTTGCCTCAACACCAAATTTGAGTGGATTTAATGGTTTTAGCATGAAAAATTGTCCAAGAAAAGCTTGATCTTCTTCATTCCCTTGTTGGCCAAACACACACTCTCCCTCTCTCAAATTTTCCCTTCTATATTTTTCTACACAATTCCATGCACAATCACTTTATATAGTCTTTTTTGGTTTAACAGTTGCCTCCAACTAACCTTAATTTTAGAAGTTTGTCATTAGTTAATTTACTAATTGCACTCAAACTAAGTTCAAATTGACAAGAGTTCCATTAGTTAGATTTTGAAACTTTTGATTGGTTGAAATCTAATAACCAATTCAATTCTAACTAATTTCATTCAATTTCAACTAAAAGCTAACTACTTAGTTAGGTTGTCTTCAAAATTACTCATATGTCATCCTTATCTCTACACACCCTTGCCACTCTTATATTTTCAAAATTCTCAAAATGCTCTTAATACATATCTTTTATTACTTTATTTAACAGTATCCCTTTTAGATAATTTCTTTACATCAATTTCATGTCTAACTTTAAACAATCACCCTGCTATTTCTCATATTTGAATTTATCTGCGGTTTATCTGGAAAATCCTAATAGAATTTAGTTATATATCTGGATACTTTAAAATCACTTTATTATTTCATAAATAAGGGCATACTTGTACAACATGATTCAAGATCAAGTATCTAGAAGTCATGATAAGGTATCAACAAGTTATACAATCATGGTTGATTCTTAACCTAGCTACAAATAATATGAAAAATCTAGCTTGGCAACACTTTAACCATAACTTTTTCTATAATGTTCTAATACAATCAGAACATATTTTGCAAGCTTAGAGTACATACAAACTACTTACTTACAAAAGATTCATATTTAACTTATAAAAATATTTAAATTACAAAATATCAGTGGCAAAGAATTCCCTTTTGTCATATATTTCCCTCTCATTTTGCTTCATAAGGCAAAAAATTTAGCTAATAACACAAGCTTTTGGTGTTGAGATTTTTATATTTCTTAATATAGGTTTATATATTAAATAACAATTATATTATAGATTATTTATTTTAATAGGACCAGATAAATGATTCATTAATTGGACTTTAGAGATATATATTGGGTATAGGCTTTAGTGTATAGAAGCCTAATACTACTTAAATTAAAGTTAATGAGAATTTAATTAGATTAGTGTATAAAGAACATTATAAAAGTTATAGTCCTCCAATCAAATCAACATATATAAAATTTTGCTCTCCTTCTCCTACCCAATACCAATAAAATTAGAGTTAATAAGAATCTAATTATGTTAGTATATAAATAACATTATAAGGGTTACGATCCTCTAGTCAAATTCACATACATAATATTTTGTTCTCCTTTTTCTTCCCTCATTCAAAAAGAAAACTATAGAGCAACCTTAATTGTGAAAAACTCAATCCTTCTTAAGTATATCAATATCGAATCAGATATATTTTCTCTGTAACAATTATTAATAATTTAATATGATTTCTGAATTTGTTATAAGTTTTCAGCAATTAAATTTATACCCAACATTTGGACCTTCACCACCAAAATCCTCTAAATTCTTTTCCACGAACTGCTTTTCCTCAGTCGTATTTTTTGCTGGTCCAAAAGAGACTCAGTTTTTCATTTATGCGTGCTAGATCAACCCCTATTGTGGTGGTCAACGTCAGTTCTTGCTTCTGTGTGTCAACTGAAGCCGAACGAACCCCTGTTGAATTAAACCCCCAAAATAAAGATTAAAATGATAAATGCTTCCCTTTTTCCTTTATTTTCCCAGTATGCAAACGAATTGACAGCAAGAAAGAACTAATTAAAATTTATATTTAATACCTGAAATTAAAGAGATAGCGTCCATGGCTTTGTTCCAGCCGTTGTGATTGGGTAGGTCCACTTTGTAAACTAATTCCTGTGATAAGAAAAGATAGTATTAGATTCATTAAGATCTTTATTAAAATTATATCATATAAAAGTAAGAAGTACATAAAACTATAGTCAAAGTTCAAACTAATTTGTTACAAAGCAGATGCTAAAAAAGGTACCATGTATTATGCATTCCTTAAGTTTTGATATGTCCAATGCACAATTATAGCAAAATCAACTCTATATTTTGTAATTGTAAGCTTTAGCTGTAGTGCTTATCCAGGACTTGCTTATAATTTAAGATAAAGTCATGCAAGCTGGTAACACTAGTTTTAAAGCAACCAACCGGAATCACAACAATCACTATTGTGGACACTAATTGTGGATTTCTTGACTAAATAATTTACACAAACTAGTTCAAAATCAAATTTACATTCATACCTGAAGCGGAGGCTGTTCGTATCGTCGTCGATGTAAAATGTTAGCTCGTGGAACGTTAGCAGAGCTTGTAGGCTCAGAAACAACCGTTGGACCCACTGGATCAACCTCAGCACCACTTGCAGGCTCGGAAACAACCGTTGGATCCACGTGATCTACCTCAGCACCACTTGCAGGCTCGGAAACAACCGTTGGATCCACTTGATCAACCTCAGCACCACTTGCAGGCTCGGAAATAAGCGTTGGATCCAATGGATCAACCTCCACACCACTTGCAGGCTCGGAAATAAGCGTTGGACCCACTGGTTCAACCTCCACACCATTTGCAGGCTCGGAAATAAGCGTTGGACCCACTGGTTCAACCTCAGCACCACTTGCAGGCTCGGAAACAACTGTTGGATTCACAGGATCAACCTCAGCACCACTTGTAGGTTCGGAAACAACCATTGCATTTACTGGATCACCCTCAGAGTCAGTTTTAGGCTCGAAAACGGGCGTTGGACCCACTAGATCAACCTTAGCGTCACTTTTAGGCTCAGAAACAAGCGTTTGAGCCACTGGATCAACATTATCAACCGAAGTATATAAGCCATCGACTCTAATACTGTTGAGTTCAACATCTATATCTCTTACACTACCAACCTGATTTGACGAATTATCAAGTGGAGTGTTCGAGGACGAAGGTGAAACATCATTTTTGCCTTTAAAAGTAAAGAAAACAGAAATTGTCGCATAAGCTAGTGGAAAAACCGTTGAACTATATTTAGTTATGACGCCAGATCGTGGCTTTATTAAGCAACAACATGAAATAATTACCTGAAGAACAGAGGAGACGATCTCCACAGCAATAAGTTGCTGAGCTTCTGATTTGACTGTTGATCTTTTGATAAAATTAGCATATATGGTTATGCCAAGAATCAACACTGATAAGAGAAATGAAGCCAAACGGCAAACCCAGAGATTTCCTCCTAACAGATCCAGTAAAAATGACACTACCTCCAGTGCAAGAAATAGCAACGCGTATCTACGGTCCTCGTTCCTACGACCCTGTAATATAAGAATTATTTCAAAAGTAAGCACAACTGCAAAAGTATCATATCTTTCTGACAAATTAATTTAACAGAATATTTTATGAAAATATTGTCGAGCTCTTGTTCTCAAACTCATTAGACAGGCACGTCAAACAAGATAGAAAACATAATGCGGTCCTACTAAATTATTCAAGGAAGTCATGAGTAGTAGACAAATTTTCAAAAACATGAGCAGATAAAAATAAGGACATTACCTCGCAAAGCAATCGGTAGATTGGAGATACACATTTCAAGTTAACATTCTTCCTCATTGTCAAAGTTTTCTTCTTGATTCAACTTCTGCAGAGAGCAAGAGAGATAGAAGATGCTGTTAATCCAATGGTACGGTAGACTACTTTATTGTCAGCCTCTTCATTTCTAATTACCCCCACGTGACTCACATTGGATCTCTTTTCTTCGCGTTCCAACGTTCCTTTCTCCACTAATTATCGACGTTTCATCCAATAATTAATTGCTTAAATTTTATATTCAAACCAAAGTTAAAAGCTAGGTTTTTATACAATTTTTTCTCAAAGCTACTATCTTTCGTTACTGAATTAGTTTCAATCAATTAACTTTATTTTATAATTAATTTTTTGTTAGAAAGATTATTTTACAATTCTTAAGTGTTCTAAACTTGAATTTAATTTATTACTATTTATCATATTAATAATTGATTTAGCTGCAAACATAGACATTATTATGTATATTTAAATAAAACATAAAACAATTATGTTCTAACAATTTAAATCCATCAAATTTTTAGTAATGAAATAAGTCTTAAACTGAAGCCATTTAATTTAATCCTAAATCGAATCAAACCATTTTTATAGTTTTATCTTAGAGTGGCGATATTTGTATCCCTCAAAAATGTATGTACACCCTAAATTATTATTATTTTTTTTTTAAATCCAATATTACCATTAAGTAAATTTATTAAAATGGTAAATAGTTTATAAGTACACTCATATATTATTAATTAAAATATGGTGCATGTCATAAAACTCTTTTTAAATTAATTTTTGTTGTTTTTATTATATCATGATTTATAAGTTAAGTAAAATGGTATGTACACCCCTAAAAATGGGGTGTGCAAACAAAAATTGTTTACATACAATTTATGAGGGTAGAAATATCATCACTCTTTATTTTATCATAGGTATGGATTATAAATGACTAAACCAACAACATTATTGTTTGATTTGCATACACTCAAACCCAATCCGCACCAACTTATGTCCACCCCTAATAGGGTACCCTGTCCATGTCTCAAAACTTGGAACATCTAACCTAAAAGGAATGTTTCTTGCCAGTTCTGTCACTATCATTCTAGCATTGCCTACAATCTCCAATAAATTTCAATATTAGATAAGGGGCGAATTTAAATTTTTTACTTTAATTTTAATCAAAATCGAAAAATAACATTGTAATTTCTATTTTTCCTTCGCCTATGTTGTTAGCAACAACAAATGCCTTCCTGTGATGGATTGGAGGTACGAATAAGCGGAATACACTCATCAAGATAACATTCCTCCTTGTCGTTTCCCACTGCAAAATTATCATACATTTCCGACAAATTAAATATTGTCGAGATTTTGAAGATAGAAAAAATAATGGGGTCATACTAAATCATTCAAGGAAGTCATGAATATAGTAGACAAATTTTCAAAAACATGAGCAAATAAAAATAACTATATTACCTTGAACAATTGGTAGATTAGAGATACCAATGACCACAATATATGCTTCAAGATATCACCCCTCATTTTCAAAGTTTTCTTCTTGATTCTGCTTTTGCAGAGAGAAAGAGAGAAATATTAATAAGAACAGTCCAAACATGTGCAAAGGATCAGACTGAACTCATGTTCAAACCGACAGGTAACTTGAGAAGTCAAAAAAGCGTACAATCACAAACTCCTACATTACACTTCGTTCACATTAGAGTTGCATAGAGGGCTACTAAACAAAATGGATTGTTTTAAAGAGAAATCATCATGTCGCCGATCCGAAGAGACTTGCATCCTACATAACACAAATGGATAATCAAAATAAAATTTGTTCTCCAATACTTTTATTTAAAATATACACTTTAACAAGGTATCTTATTTTTTTTAAACCACAAAACTTTCTCAATATAAAAATTTTCGCTTCTGTTATGGGTATTTTTCGGATCCAATAAATGGGCCATTAAAAGTTTGATAAAAGCCCAACAAATCAATCTAATGAAGTGGCCCAGCAGACAAGGTCCGGTTTATCAATGTCAAGCCCAACGAGCTCGCATCCCTCATTGCTTACAGATCATTACTAGCATTATATAGTTCGCTCCATACATAGCTCGTCGCTCAGCGAAATACAGCTTAGAGATCTCTTAATACAATTTATAGCTCATTCAACGATCAGTTAGACAAGAAAATCTTCTAGAAAATACAGTATCTCAGATTGATCGTGATTATTCTATCAGAATTGGAAATAAATTCAAATTTAAACTCAATCAAAGTGATTTCGAATTTTATGAAATAGTTTCCTGATTCAGCGCCAACTGATTAGGAAATATAGTTAATATGAGATTCTCTTTCTATTTTATTTTGACTCAAAGTGTAACGTCTCTTTCTCTATAAATATAGGTTGAATTCATTGTAAAAAACACGATAAGCAATACTATACTACTACTCTACATAATTATTGAGAGAACAGTCGTGGACATAGGCATATTTGTCGAACCACGTTAAAAATTTCTTTGTGTGCTATCTTTGTTCTCTCCTTTCCTACTTTCTCCTTGTTTTTTGTGTTGCTTTACATTGATTACAGGTATTGGGTTGTGAATTCTCATCGACCAGAAATCAACATCGATAACTTCAAAGTTTAAAGCATTAGAATCCCATAAATATTCAAAATTTACTTTTTATTTTTCGAAGAAACAAATTTTGCATTTGATATCTCTGTCTTTGGCTTCAATGTTTAACCAATTAAACAATCAATTCAAATCAATCACAAAAAAAGCTAAAAATCTAAACTTTTCAGTTTTTCAACTTTGGATAACCAAAAAATGGATTAAAAACTCAAAATTTAACTTCAACTTAGATTCTTTTTTCTTCAATTTCACCAAAAAATTGAAATATATATATAGAATGGCGAAGCTCTTCGTCTTAGCGGCGACGAAGGCTGATGAATCAACGGATTAGTGGACACAATAGTGGAGGAGCTCTTTGTCTTGACAACGGCCGAGGAGTCAACATCACATGGTCTTCTTCGATTCACCAAAAACCAAGAAAAATCAGAACGGCGAAGGAGCTCTTTGTCTCGACGGCAACAGATAATTAACAGATTAGTAGACACAATAGCGGAGGGGCTCTTCATCTTGACAAGCAAAAGAGTCAAAGTCTGTCTTCTCCTATTCACCGAAAAACTGAAAAAAAAATAATAATAAAATTAAAAATGAGAATGGCGACGAAGATGTGGTGAGTTCACTCGGTGCCTTGAAGAACAGCGACGAGGCAACAGTTCAGGGAGCTAAAGATGTGGTGAAGGCAAGTGACTGGGTGCAGTAGGAGTTGGTGTATGAAAAACAGAGAGATGAAGAATGACAGGAGTTGCATATGAGACCATGGAAATTTTTTTAATTAACCTCAAAACTATTTTCATTCATGTTATCAACCACATTTTATTGAGTCAGACTGTCTAATAGGCCTTTTGAAAATTAAGGGTTATATTGATAGTGTTTTTTTTTTTTTTTTGGTCATCTCAACCTGATATTGACTATTGATAGTTGCATTGGAGAAGTCAATTTTAACAGAATATCTGTTGATTTTTTTTTTTTTTGGATTTTTGTTTTTTAATAAAAAATATTTCTTAAAAAAATTAAAAATAATATTAAAAGATAATTTTATCTTTGTCTCAGTTAACTTTAACGAAGATTTTCTAACGACAGTAGATTAAATTATAATTAACAACAAAATGTAACTCCATTTGTAATTATTTTTAAATTAATAGGTTAAATTGTAATTTGATTAAAAAAAAAAAACTTGTTTCTCATTTGTGTTACTCCCTTGTTTTTTCGAGGTTTTTGAAGTCACTACTGTTTACTTTATTTTGCTCAGATTTCGTTCAAGTAAACGGCCACAGCTTATTTTTCCACAACTTTATTATGCTTGTTTATCCAGCATAATTGAAAATTTGTCTCGTTTACTTTAACAGCATAACAGAATATCTTTAGCCCTGCAACTATCAAACAGCAAATTCCTGACTAATGAGCAATGATGGAATAATTAAGCACTAGTGCATGTGCTTGAGGTGCTTTATGCATATTGTTTTATAAATCTGAGTTTATAATGCCAACATATTGAGTTATGTTTTATTGTGCACTACTCAGAGAAACTTTGCAATTTTTACCATTTCCATTCATCATTATTAGATGCATATTTAGAAGCGGTTAAATCCTACTCGAAGAAGAAATAAATTTAAAAAAAAAGTAAAAAAAATTTGGCCCAAAGTGAGGAGATATAGAGAGTGTGTCTCGTGAGAAGGAAAGGGGCAGTAAACTTTTGAAAAAAAAATAAAGAATTATTGTACACGTTAAAAGTCTGGAAAATGTTAAAATCAATAACTAAGCATTTACACCAATGAAATCCACTTTTATAATAAAGAATTAGTATTGACACCAGTTAGTGTCTCAATTAAGCAATAACATGAAATAACCAACTGGAGAACGGAGAAGACATTCTCCACAGCACTAAGTAGCTGAGCTTTTGGTTTAATTCTTGATCTGTTGATAAAATAAGCATATATGGTTGTTTCAAGAATCAACGCCGATAAGAGAACTGAAGCCAAAAGGTAACCCCAGTGACTTCCTCCAAATAGATCCGGTATAAATGACACTACCTTCATTGCAAGCAATAGCAACACGCATCTGCAGTCTCCGTTCCTACAACCCTGTAGTTACGGATGGGTAGGACCATGTTTCGATCGGTTTCTGCTGGAACCAATCCGAACATAGTAAGTGTGCGGATCGCCACTTTTGGATCTCCAGTAAAGGGGAGGATCCAGTGCTCGGTTCAGTTCGGTTCGGATGAGGTTACATGTTATGGACACTTTTCCCTGTCTATTCACAACAATAATATCACATAATCAAACCAACCCAATCAACACAAATATATAAAATCAAAGAGATATATATATATATATATATAAAGCAAAGATTTCTAAATGTTCAATCAACACATAGCAAAATAAACGAGAGCTTCACGGCGACAAGAATGGCGACGGCGACAGCGAGAAGAGCGGCAGCGGCGACGGCGACGACGAGAAGAGGTTCACTTGCGAGAAGAACGACGTCGGTGACGGAGAGAAGACTTGAAGAGCTTCACGGCAAGAAGAAACGCGACGGTGACGGCGAGAAGAACTTCACGGACGGCGACGGCCAGAAGAGCTTCACGGTGTATCGGCGAGATGAAAAATGAGAGGAAGAAGAGAAGAGGAAGAAGACAAATGTAACGGTCTTTCACATTTGGGTTGGGGGGCCTTTATATATGGACACATAAAATTACTCATATGCCCTTATTGACGGATCGATTCTGAGCGCCTGGACTCAATCTGTGAAATGTGGTATTTTACAGATGGAAGGTCCAAACACGTTAAAAATGTACATAAAAATCAATTCGAACTCCTGCGGATCAATTCGGATCGGATGGTTCAGGTCGGTTTTATATTTTCATGTCCACTCTGACCTGTAATAGAAGAATTATTACAAATCCATGAGACAGGGACGTTAAACAAGATAAAAAAAATAATGGGTCATACTACTAAATCATTCAAGGAAATCATGAGCAGTAGACAAATTTTCAAAAACATGAGCAGATAAAAATAACGATATTGCGATGGGTCGATTGGAGACTCCAAAAAGCAGAACACACGCTTCAAGATAGTATTCTGCATTTTCAAAGTTTTCTTTTCTTTTCTTTTTTTTTTTGGAGGTATTTTCAGACTAAAGTTATCTTCATGATTCAACTTTTCCACAGAGACATGATGAGGCTAACCAAGCCCGTTGGACACAAGCATATAATATGACCGTTTTTTATAGACTGGCAAGACGTATTACACGCGGCGCTTTCTGAATTTAATGAAGAAGACTTTTTTGAGGTCCCCTCCTGTGGGAGAAAATAGCCCACTGAGTGGGACTTTGTAAGATTTACTTGCACGCAAATCTCTCCGCAATTAACGCTCGAAAGTACGGGAAATTTGGGTCGGACTCGACTTTGAAGTTCTGGTGGAAAATGGCCCACTGACTGGGACTTGGTAAGATTTAATTTCGTAAATCTCTTCTTAATTAACGCTCGAAATTGCAGGAATTTTGGATCTGACTTGACATTGAAGTTCTTGGGAAAATGGCCCACTGAGTGGGACTTTGTAAGATTTAATTACGTAAATCTCTCCTTAATTAACGATTTCAAAATAAAAGAAAAAAGGAAAAATCTGTCCTTAATTAATGCTCGAAAGTGTAGGAAGTTTGGGCCTGACTTGACTTTGAAGTTCTTGAATTGAGCCTTGAGCCTTGTTCTTGGGCATCTTACTTTTTATTTTCTGAAAATAGCCACAGCCCAAAATAAATTCCCATAAATCATGTTAAAAAATAATAATAAAAAAACCTATAAACTTTAAGAGCAAAAAAATATACTAAATTCAAATGATTAAACTAATTATATTTGTGAAAATAATTAAATAAAAATGATTCATCGGACAACATATTTTGACAAATGCAATCAATTTCCTAATATTAAAAATGTATTTTTATGTATTAATCACATAAATAAAATATGATTAAGAAAAATAATAGTGTTAATCATATTTCTATATTTAAATATATTCATAAAGAAAACAATTAGAAAAATAAACGTTTAAATTATAAATTAAAGTACAATAATTTAATTAAACAAATTTTTAAACTATTTTGTATTGTAGAGTCGCTCTCAATATAACGCAATGTTAAAAGGAAACCAACAAAACCTCATCAACATGTTCCCTGCCGTATGCCTCCTGTTAACTTGACAGGTACGGCTACATCGAATATAGCATTGGAATTCAAGGGCTTTCATATCCATTTTTAAAAGTTGAATCAATATGACATTCAAATGCTAAAAAACTCTTCGAGTGAGCTCTTTAACATTCCAAATATAAATTTGAGTTTCACTTCTCATGATTATTTTTTCTAGTTTAAAGATTATATATTGTGAAGAAAGCATTGAGGCTGTTTCGAGGTTTAATGGGTGGAGGATAGGTTTCGATATCCTAATCTTTAAACCTATTTAGTTGTTTAAAAGTAACACAATTGGTTTGTAGATTGTGTTTTATCAAAGTGAATAATTCAACACAAACCATTACATATTTAACATATAAATATAAAATTGCTTAAACTTTTAATATACAAACCAAAGTTAAAACCTAGGTTTTTATATATTTTTTTCTCAAAGCTACTATCTTTTGTTACTGAATCCGTTTCAATCAATTAACTTTATTTTATAATTCTATTTTTTTGAAAGATTATTTTATGATTCGTAAGTGTTCTAAACTTGAATTTAATTTATTACTATTTATCATATTAATAATTGGTTTAGCTACAAACATAGACATTATTATGTATATTTAAATATAAAAAAAACAATACAATTATGTTCTAAGAACTTAAATCCATCAAATTTTTAGTAATGAAATAAGTTTGAAACTTAAACTATTTAATTTAATCCTAAATTGAATCAAACCGTTTTTATAGTTTTATTTTAGAGTGGCAATATTTGCATCCCTCAAAAATGGTATATACACCCCAAATTAGTATTCTTTTTTCAATAAAAGTATCCAATATTATCCTTAAGTAAAATTACGAAAAGGGTAAATCCTTTATAAGTACACCCAAACATTATTAATTAAAATATGATGTATATTATAAAACTCTTTTTAAATTAATGTTGGTTGTTTTTATTATATCATGGGCTATAAGTTAAAACAATCCAATATTATACTTAAGTAAAATGACATGTGCACCCCTAAAAAATGGGGTGTGCAAACAAAAGGTGTGTACATCCAATTTATGAGTGTAGAAATATCATCACTCTTTATTTAATCATAGGAATGAATAGTAAATTACTAAACCAATAACATTATTGTTTGATTTGGGTATCCTCAAACCCAATCTGAACCAACTTCTGTCCACCCCCACTAGTAAGGGACCCTATCCATGTCTCAAAGCTTGGAATATCCAACCTAAAAGGAATGTTTCTTACCAGTTCCGTCACTATCATTCTAGCATTGCCTGCCATCTCCAATAAATTTCAATATTAAAATAAGGGGCGAATTTAAATTTTTACTTTAATTTTGATCAAAATCGAAAAATAACACCGTAACTTCTATTTTTCCTTCGCGTATATTATTATCAACAACAAATGCCTTTCTGTGATGGATTTACCTGATTCTTATGTTATAGGGTTCTTTTTCAAAAATAGTTGTACTTAATTTATATATATATATATATATCTCAATTCTCCCTTAAATGAAGTATCAAAATGTGCTTAAACAAATTAAAATTTTGGAAGAGGACATCGAAAAAAAAAATGAAATGGAAAATGACTGGAGTTGGAGTTGGAGATGTAAAATCGTGGAGGAAAATGAGGCAAAGAGAATTATTATTTATTTTTTTTGAAATCAACTATTTTCATTAACAAACGCCCTACATGTCGAGGGCAGAGGGAAGATACAAGAGAGGGTGTGTCTTTATTAATCAGAGGCAATCAAGTGGGAAGAGAAAGAAACAAAAGGCAACGAAAAGAGAAAGCTTTTTGGGTCATAAAAATTAAAGGAAAAAGAAAATGAGATCAACAAATTATATAATTAATTGTTTTTATATTATTCATCGTCTCCTCGAAAGCTGGTTCAATAATTAATTGCACACGTAGTGGAACTTTGTAATAAGACAATGGGTGACCAGCCTCTGTTCAATGCTGGTTTTGATTAGAGTTATGATGTGTGTGTGTGTGTCAACGTACATCTGCCGCTAACACGTGGCGCTCGCTGATCTTTTATTAATTAGACTTATGGTGTGTCTCAACGTACCAGATGCTAAACATGGCATCGCTGATTTGCAAGGATCTAAAAAGGAGCTGAAAACCGCAAGAAGTTGTCGGCTTGGATCTTGATTTGTGTTGTAAGTGCGCGTTTGAATTTGATGGTTTCTTCTCTTCATGTTGCTCGGTTTATTTGTTGATTAAAAACTACAATAATGACGTACCTTCATCAGTTCGGGTTAATTAATAGGTGTTTTAATAATTTAGTGAAATAACAAGTTTATTTGGAGTAATTTTTAAAGAAACCCTCTTGTATACTATTTTTAAAACCATTACATATTATTTTAAAAAACCATTTTCATTATATATATTTTAAAAAAAATCATTTTCCATTACTTATCTTTTCAATAACACCTTCTCATTTGAAATTTTTAAAATAGAAAATAAAAACATTTTTTGAGAGAAAAAGAAAAGACTTAGTAAAGTTTTTCTAGGAAAAATTTAGACTCTCATAATAATTTAAATAAACTAGGTTCAAGCTTTAACTTGCAGTCCATGAAAAGATTTAAATGTATATGTGTATAATGCTATATTAGGGGTGACAAAATTATCCATAGATACAAATATCCGTAAGAATTTGCTACATATAAAATATATATGAACACTATTATATTGAGGACGGAGTGAAAATGGATATAATTCTAGTGTCCACTTTCGTTTTGGATGTGGGGATGAATATTGTCTATGGATATCCATCCCCTTCCAAATTCATAAAATTTTAGTATTTTATAAATATAATAAATACAATTTTTAATTTTTTTGAAGTAATATAATTTTTATTATGTAATCATTTTTATATATACAATTATCTCTATTAATAAGAGAAGAGCCTGCAATTTCCTGGAAATGTGGCATTTGCTTGGAGTCAATTTCCGCTTCGGAACTATACATCATTGTTTCTGATGCTTAATTTTTACTTCTTTATTTACTTTTACTTCTTGAATTCTGAGCAATCACATATGGAGATAGTTGAGAGTGTGTTTGGCAACAAAGGATGAATTGGAGAGCTCACCGCCACACAAGGAATGATACTTTGAGGGATATATGCTGCTTGATCGCTCCTCCTATCTACTCATTTATCAGTCAGATAGTTTGGATTAATTATTCGTCATCATTATTTTATCTTACATTTTACAAACTACAACCAATATATTCATGAGTTTCTGCTCTTAGATACAAGGGAAAGGCCTATTCCACCCAATGAAAGACCTTGAAATTTGTAAATGAATGGTAGATTTTCAAATTAATTTACGCTCTTCCATAATTGACATATAATACAGCAACGTATATATATAATACTTTTATAATCAGAATGTCTTAATTTTAAAAAATAAGGATCAATCAATTAGATACACCCATTATATTATCTTTTCTAAAATAAATTCTCTCTCTCATTTAATTCAAATGAAATGAGTGACTTTAATTTATTGATCTTTATTTTTTAAAGTTAGGATATTCTAATTATAAAAACCTAATAAATATATATAGGATTTTTCTTTTTTCAAAAAGCATGTCATATCTTTCTTAAAGAAAAGAAAAAAGGAATAATCCTAAAAACCCCTTGAAAATGAAAATAACCTCAATTTACCTCAACTTTTTAAAATATTAACAAAAAAAAAACCTTTACCGTCTTCTAAAAGTGATTTTCATCCAAATGTTTAGTGGTTTTGTGACAAAAATAGTAAAAGACCAAAATACCCTCACATATTAAAAATTAAAAAATAAAAAATTAATCAATTATCAAACTACCCTTTCATAAACAAAATAAAAATTTTTAGAATTTACAATTAAATTTATATAAAAATAAATAAATAATTACAATTTTAAATATTTAAAATAATCATTATTATTAAACATAAATCAAATAAAAAAATTTCCATAAGATCACAACCATTCATCCGATGGAATTAATTTTAAAAAATAAAAAACAAAAATCCAAAAATTAAACATTTAAATTTGACAAATTAAAAAACAAACCCAAGCATCTAGGTTTGTTGGGATGAACCTAGGTGCCTAGGCTTGTTCAAAAATGAACTCAGGCACTTGGATTTGTTTAGAATTTATGAAGCATAAATGATATAGTAAAAGAAGTTTGAAATAATGCATTCTAAAAATCTGCTTGTAAGTGCCCTCATCAAAGTTCTTCTAATTATTATTTGTTTTTAATTGTTATCTTATGAAACATAAATGAAATAGCGGAAAAACAAGTTTAAAATAATGTATTCTAAACATGAATAAGTTTCTTGTAAGCATCCCCCTATATACCTTTGATGAAATTTCATGAAAGTTTATATATTTTGATTACAATTTTTTGTATGCATTGTAGGGAAATTAAAATACACATTTGGAAAAAAAACTGAAATTTTTTTGAATTTTTGAATTATTTTTTATAAAGCCCTATTTTTAAAATTTTCAAAAAAGTTGAAACAAATAATTCATAAACCTGAAAATTTCTCAACTTCTTATGTAAGTCTATTTCACTCTTTCTATCATTCATATGAAAAAAATCACATTAAAATTCAATGAAATCCATTAGATATCATCAAAAGTGTTTAAAGTGTGTTCTGTAAAAAATCCTTACCTGAAAATTACTATTCTAAATACTTACTTGAAATTGCCTTAAGAAATTATTTATTATTATCACTTTTAGTAGTTATGTTCAAAATAGATTTTTATTCAAGGTTTACCGGTTGTAGTTATTTATATGGAAACAAATAAAACATTACTTGATATTTAAAAAAATAATAATAATGGAAAAAAAAAAAAAAAAAAAAAAAAAAAGAACATTACTTGACATTTCTAGTAAATAAGCTTCAGAACAAACGCCACAAGGGTGATCAACTTATACAACCGCTCTGTCTAAATTATTAAGACTTGTACAAGAAGAGGAAACAATCGAGCACGATGCATTTCTTATCATAGGACAAACCTAGGCTATGGCTGGCTGTTGCCCGGATGGCCGGATGGGTGATATACGGATCATGGCAAGGGTTACAATGTAGAAAAAAATGCTTCTATTATTATTTTTTTTTTTTGGGTCAAAATATAGTTATTTTTCTTTTTAAAAATTGATTTCTTTTTTCTTCAAATCTAACGTTTTTCATTTTTGTTATAGATTTTGTTTGTTTGGTTTTGAACTTTTGATAATCACAGATGATGTAACAAGATAATATTTTAGTGTGAATTATGGTAGAAGAGAGTGATGTGAATAAATAAAACTTAAACAGTGTATATGTACATGAATGTGCTTGAATGAACTGAATTGTATAAATTTGTACTATCATTAGTATAAATTTGATGTGGGTAAGGAACTTAATCAATGTAACCATGTCTGTAGTTTCGTTTGTATGAATTAGATACGAATAAATAACTTCAACAATATCAAATTTAATTACTATTATTATTTGTGTTTGTGAGTACGTGTATTTGTGTGTGATTTTGTTTGTGCCAATTGGATCTGCATGTAAAACTTACAGCTCTCAAATTTGATATTGATATTGTTTGGTTGATTAAATACTACAATAATGTCAACTTTATAGTTTTCTTTTAATTACAAAATTTAGAAAAGCCACCAACATTTAAATATGGTTGATTATATTTATGAGAACAAATCGAAAAAGGATTGGCCAATTTTGTATTTATACTTCCTTAAGTTACCCTAAATTTATTATTTTACACACAAATACATGTTGCCCCTCTTTATAGCATAAACATAGACTATATAATATAATTTCAAACAATATAAATATATTTTAAAAGAGGTATTTTATTCTAATGGCAATTTAATATTACCATGTTTCATATTTCACATTGAATTAGATTAAAAATTAAATGTCTATATGCCAGTTCATACATAAATGATTTTGATGGAATCTTTGTTACTAAAACAGTTCAATCCCTGATGCTAACTCGAATAGACAAATTCATTTTAGTGTTATCGACCAAAATTTCCCTTGGAAAATACACAAGAATCAACACTATTTGGAAGGTTTATGATGCAAAATTGCTTACAACCATATAGATTGCAAGCAGCACTAGCAAGAATCTACAAGAAGAATACAGAAAAAAAGAAATTACATTAGAAAGATCATACAAATGATGATGAATACAACAACACAAACACCATCCATCCATCCTAATTCACTTCCAATTCCATTTTTTGCAAGACAATGAATTTTTGCGAGACCACTTTTCTGTCCCTTTCTTTCGGAAGAAACTTCCATTTTTTCCCCTTCTGGATTCTTCGATCAAATTTTCATTTTGTCATTCCTATTGTGTTACATTCTTTTTTATATATGTGATTTCTTTCTTTAACGCGAGAAAAATCTTCTATTCTTCCTCCGACTCTTCATCTTCATCAGGTACTACTGCAGTCAACAAAGAATATTTGACGCGTAGAGAGATGCTGTCCTTCTAAACAACCCAATACCCAGGAGAATCTTGTGGCCCTCTGGTCATCTTTGTTGTCTCAACGAATTTTAGGAGCTTCGGGGCTTGGACAGGGACCGGAGGACCCCCAGGATACACGGCGGGGTTTATTTTGATATCTGCTGGCCGTGGAGGTAGCTTCTGTACAGCTGTGAAATGGTGGCTGATAAGTGTTGACATGAGCCCCGACTTAGGTGCCAAGCCTGGTGATCCATTCCACTCCGGATGCTTTAATACTGTAGCTCCCGAAACAGTTGAGCTCGTAAGAAAAGAATACTTTTGAACCCATGATTTTCAACCTGCCACTGGGTTCCAGTTACAATCGAGAGATACTCGTCAGACTCGACAGGAGCAGTGCAGACATGAGAGTAGTTCTTCCACTGAATTTTCTCATAGTATCTTCGATCGTAACTCTCTTGTCAGAAGTTGCCACTTGGATCATCTATGAGTTAGAAGACTTTCGGGAGACAGGAAAGGTGCTGCATGTGAATGGCCAAGCGGTTACTGCTTCTACCTTCTAGATAAAGCCGCAAGCCAGTCACGGGCATCTCACCACGTCAACCTATAGAAGATAACACACAAATTACGGGTTTCAGTACAAAACAAAATTGCAGGATCTTGTACATTCATGGAGCAAAGGATAAAAGAACTAAAATTAAAGCCAACAAACCTCCACAAAGTGACATTACACAGAAATGTCATCGTCCTTTGGAGAGCTAAAGAAAAATGTTTATATAGAGATCAAGAATTTCAAGAGTTCTCGAAGAACTATCTCTGCTTGTTCACATATGGTAGATAACACACAAATTACGGGTTTCAGTACAAAACAAAATCGCAGGATCTTGTACGTTCATGAAGCAAAGGATAAAAGAACTAAAATTAAAGCCAACAAACCCCCACAAAGTGACATTACACAGAAATGCCATTGTCCTTTGGATAGCTAAAGAAAAATGTTTATAAAGAGATCAAGGAGTTTCAAGAGTTCTCGAAGAACTATCTCTGCTTGTTCACATAACCAAAGAAAAAAAAAAAAAACCATTCTTGTATCGTCAAAACAGGAGGAAAACATGAACAGGAAGAGAGATTCTTAACGGAATTTAATGCGAGATTAAGTAGCCTTTTCCGACTGTACTAGAATAACAATATTAGTAACGCACCTTCACAACAAATTTCAATATCCCGTAGACATGGGACTATTATTAACTATTAGGCTGAGTTTGGTGCAGGGAAATAAATTAGACTATTTTATGGGATTGAATAAGTTTGAAATTGAATTGGATTGGATCGAATTAAACTATGCTTTATTTGGTGAAACATGAGACTCAACTGAATTAATACTATTATTTGTTTCATAAAACATGAAATTTGATTATATATATTACTATTTGAAAATTAAATAGTTCAATGGTTTAAATGGACTCATACATTTAAGTACAGCCATATCTATACACTCTAAATTATTGTATTCTCTCTGTTCTCTTTTCATCATTACATTATCTCTCTTCTCTCATTATAAATGAAAAACTCGCCCCTTAATGTCTCTCCTCTTTGTCTCAACATCATCGTTTCTCTAACATTTTTCTTATTCACAATAAGTTGGCTTCCGAGTACATATCCTTAATCACTCTCTATAACATGCATCAAAATTCAATTTAAGTACACAAGCTTTGGTTGAAACAAATGGCTTTGAACCAAACCATTTAACTGCTGAAAAAAGAAACTTAGCTTGGGACCAAATAATTATTTTTGGATAAAATTTGAATAGTGCCTATCACTTCAACTTTGCTAAGTTTAAAATCATACATATTAATTTTTTCTTTAGAGGTAAAAGTATTAAATAGGCTTTGTGGCAATAGTAAAAGTCTAAGTGATAAATATTTCCTTTTTTTTTTTTTTTTACCTTGAAAGGAATAAAGAAGCCGTAAAAAAGAAAATAAGTAAAAATAGGATACGAAAAGAGAAAAATGAAATATATATATAGATAAATAAACATGAAATAGGAAAGGTGAAAAAATAAAAAAAAGAGAGATTTGTAATTAGGAGAGAAGGGAGACAACAGTCTGTTCAGTGAATAGGGAGAGAGGAGAGAGAAATATTAAAATTGTGATAAATTTGAAATTATGTATTTTAGGGAGGATAAATTTGAAATAAAAATTTTAAATGTCATTAAATGATTTGCAATTAAGTAAAATATTAAGAATTCTTAGGGGTCATTTGTTTTTTTTTTTTTTTTTTTTTTTTGAAGATTTAACAATATTACTGAAGACTAAAGACTAAATAGTGATTGAAACTTAAAATCTTAATGACATGTTTGTGTTTTTTTTTTCCTTACCTCTAAACATATTATAAACTTGTTTATTTTTTAAATTTATAACTGTTTGAAAACTAGTAAGTTAAAATTTATGTCTTTTTAACTATTTGTGTTATGTAATTTCAATTCATTTAATACAAACATTTGAAAAAAAATAATTTAATGAATTCTAAAATATTTTTATGTACATATTAATAATATTTTATTTATAATTAAAATATGATTAAAAAATAGTAGTATTAACCATATTCATATATTTAAATATATCAAGTATTTAAGAAAATAATTAAAAAAAATGAATGTTTAAATTATAAATTAAAATATATTAGTTTAATTTCAAGATAATTTGGGATGAAATGTATTTAGATTTTACTTTTAAATATATTTTTTGTAAGTATTAAGGGAAAAAAAAAATTTTTAAAAATTGAGTAATATAAAATTAGGATGAATTTGAAATTATGTTATTTTGGGAAGAATGAATTTGAAATAAAAACTTTTAATGTTATTAAGTGATTTGTAATTAAGTGAAAAGTTAAAAATTCTTAAGTGATTTGCAATTAGGTGAAAAGTTAAAAATTTTTACTTAATTTTTTCAGTTATTATTTTTAATACTTTTAAGTGGTTTGACCACTTAAAAAAATAAACGAAAACAATTTAATAATTGCTATTCAACACTATTAAGTCTTAAATGAAAAAAACAAACAATCTCTTACTTAATTTCTCCAGTTGTTTTTAAATAGTTTTAAGTGGTTGGTCCACTTAAAAAAACAAATAAAAACAACTTAATAGATGCAATTCAGCACTATTAAGTTTTAAGTGGAAAAAACAAATAACCGCTAAATGAAAAAACGAAATTAAAAGCTTATTTAAAAAAAAAAAAAAAAATGCTGGCAGTTCACGTCATGCTCACATTTTTATTATTCGACACCTGATTTATTAGCATGTTCTAGGAACAGATATCGAATAATTTGCATCCAAAGATTTTGGACACAGAACTTCTGTTCACTTTGGACCCAATTAATAGAATCTAGAGATTCACAACACAATTCGGATGCCGATAGCCTTTCTCATTATCTCTAGATACTAGAGACAAGAAAAGCAAATATGTAAACCAGATCATCTCTAAATATCTACAATTAAAAATAGTATAACATATTAAAAAATTGAAGTTAAAATTCGTATCCTCTCTCACATCAATTAAAATTAAAAATTAAAACTAAAAATAATCTTCTCAAATTAGACTTTTTGTTTCTCATCAGCTTTTTTTACTGGATTTACAAATTAAAATCTCTTTTGTTCGTGATAAGATCTTTGCTTGTTTATGATAAGCCCATGCATAAATTAAAATCTTATCAGCTTTTGTCATAAAAATCTTATCAACAACAAAAATACAATGGCGATCAATAGCAGCGACACTCTCAAAATTATCAAGAGTCACCGCCATGCAAGAAGAGGAAGCGATCGAGCTCCGTGCATTTTCTATGACACAACTTACTCAGGCTATGGCTATGTTTGTGTTTTGGTTTGTATGAATTGGATATGGGTTTAAAACTTAAGCAGTCACAAATCTAATACTAACAATATTTGTGTTCTTGTGTTTATATGTATGGTTTCGTTTGTGTGAATTGGATATGAGAATAAAACTTAAACAGCTCTCAAATCTAACATTGATACTATTAGCATTTAGTTTATTACATAATGCAATATTTGAGTATTGTTTGTGTTAATTACAAGTGTTTTAAAATTTTGGTAAAATGATAACTTTATTGATGGTCATTTTTAAAAATCCCTATCATATGTTATTTTAAAAAGCCGTTATTTATTATATATTATTTTTTAAAAGTCATTTTCCTTTATATACCTTTTCAAAA
Source organism: Litchi chinensis (assembly GCA_019925255.1). NCBI lineage: Eukaryota > Viridiplantae > Streptophyta > Magnoliopsida > Sapindales > Sapindaceae > Litchi > Litchi chinensis. The sequence goes on along the minus strand of CM034465.1, from coordinate 16,493,368 downwards.
ACCTTCACATTTGCAATTTTTAAAATAGAAAATGATAACCTTTTTTAGAGAAATAGAAAAGATATAGTAAAATTATTCAAGTACAATTTAGGTTTTCAGAATCATTTAAATAAACTAAGTTCAAATTTTAACGTGCAACCCATGAAAAGATCTAACTACATATATATATACATACATATATATAATATTTTTAAAATCAGGTATGTCTAATTTTAAAAGGTAAGGATCAACTAATTAAATTTATCTACTGCATTTGAATTACATAAAATAGAGAATTTGTTTTAGAAGAGAGAATACAATAGATGAATTTAATTTATTCATCTTTTTTTTAAAAAAAAATCAGGTATATCTAATTATAAAAGTTTTATATATATATATATATATACATACATATATATACGTACACACACACACATATATATATATGTATGTGTGTGTGTTGTAATCTTATATTTATAAATTACACATATCAGTTAATATTACATATTTTTATATCTATTGCACACACAAGAACAAAACACACACTCATATATCAAGTATCCACATCATAATGTATCTCATTGTAATTCCTTCTAGCATTGTAACACATAGACACACATTAGTTACTTGTAGATGTTTTTGTGTGTTCTATACACATTTATATGTTGACCAAACATCTATATTTCATATTAACACACACACACACATCAATATATCACATTGAGTCATATCATATTCTTGTCTATCATATATTGTAAACGTGCAATAGATGAACTTTATGGTGCGGTATTTCTGTGATACAAGAGGGAACCGATATAATAGTAAGAATGAGGTTCTCTATGGTTGGGAACAGTCTGGTTTGGTGTTCCTCAAAGAGTGAAGATAAGAACTCTATCAAAGCCTAGAAAATGTTGTGTCCGAAACTATTAGATATAAGCATGAATTATGTATTAACATATTTATGAATACTATTGAGCATTTTCTGCTTCCGATTAATAGTTAGCTTTTATTGTTTTTAATATTACCATTAATCTACTTTTATGTTCTTTAAATGGTTGAGTTTTGCTATCATGACAATATGATGTAGACATTTGTAAGATTGTGTAGGCATAATAATTTTGAGATAAATTATTGGACATGATACAAATACAAATCATACATAAAAAGGTAGGTTAAAAATCTAGCATTCACAAGAACATGAAAGCAGATTTATGGGTTTTGATAAGATTAATTAGAGGAGATGATATTGAAGTTAAAATCAAAGTTGTTGATATATACGATAATGTTTCTAAAATTTATAAAGACTGATAGAATATTAAACCATTGTACACAATTCAATGTGACAGAAGATCCACGTATACATTTTTTTCATGATTATTTTGTTTTCTTATTTAGTACTGCAAACAAGTGATTTACTCGAAGATTGTCATTTCGAGCTAGGTATTGAAAAATGAACTACTACTTCTACTACTAGTATCTAATGTTGACACAAACATGAAAGTAGATTTATGGTTTTTGATGCACCTAATTAAAGGAGATTATAGTGAAGTGAAATTTACGGATGTTAATCCAATCTTAATGTACAATAATTTTTGTAAATTCTGTGTAGATTGTAATAGAATGTCAAACCACAGTAAGGATCCAATGTATTCATGGATCCATGAACAAGAGATTTATTTGAACATTTCGAATTTAAGTTAGTTATTGTAAATGTAACCACTACTACTAATAAAGCATAGGTTTTAGAATTTTTGAAACATAAATGAAATATCAGAAAAAGAAGTTTGAAATAATATATTATAAAAATTTGCTTGTAAGTGCCTTCAGCAAATTTCTATTTTTATTTGTTTTAGTAGTTAAGGAATCAGGAAACATAAATGAAACAACCGAAGAGGAAGTTTAAAATAATAAATTGTAACACATTTTCCTAATAATTAGTTTTAGTTCACAAAATAAAATATTCTTCTATTACGAACTCTTCCCTTACAAAGTTACATTATTTAGATATATATTGTATATCAGTAATAATTATAAAATAAAGAAGTTAAATATAAAGTAAATCTTGACTATATATGTAGTTAATATATCAAGAATCTCAAATACTATGATATACGATGTATATAATAGAAATTATTGATGTTATACTTTATCATTATTGCTTACATTATCGTTTTCTTATAAAATTAAGAAAAAAAATCACATGTGCATAGTGGGGGACTTTTATTGCAGATCATGAAAGTGTCCACCGAGTGGCAAGTTTCAAGGCCATAGTGGGGGACTTTTATTGTAGTGCACGAAAGGTTGGTCACCAATTAACTTTCGCTGCAACTAGCAAATTAAACGCAAACAATGACCATTAAGGGACAAAGTGGAGATTCATGTGCGTTAGGTTGGCTGCCAAGAGAATTTGGTAAGGTTTAAAGATAAATATTGAGTTTGTGAAATTTGGATAACAAAGAAGAAATTGGCTGCTATGTGAGACTTTGGGAGATTGGCCAAAATGTGGTTGTGAAGGGATATTAAATCAAACAACAGAAACAAAAGAAGGAATTCAATTTGTCAAATTTTGAACTTACTATTTGCCGCTAGATCCTCAAAATTTGTTATGAAACTTACATGAAAATATGTATCTAAATGAAGAAAAACAAATAACAAATGAGATTTTAACGAATGATCATTGATAAGAGAGTTTCTGAAGCCAATCATATATGAATAGGCACTCAAGCTAACTCAAATGCTATATCAGGAATCAAGATCAGGTATCTCGAAGTCATGATAAGGTATCAACAAGTTATACGATCGTGGTTGATTGCTATAGATATAATATGAAAAATCTAGCTTGGCAACACTTAACCATAACTTGTTCTGTAATGTTCTAATACAATCAAAACATATTTTGCAAGCTTAGATGCAGTACATACAAACTACTTTCAATTTAAAACGATCAGGCGTCAATTGAAAATGCTCGGTATCCTTTCCTTCTCACGAAAACTTTCCTACAACGATAGAATTGAGGTCTTCCAACTAATAAAAATATTCAAATTGATGATATCAGTGCAAAGAATTCCGTTTTATCATATATTTCCCTCCCAATTTGCTTTATAAGACAATACAAGCTTCTGGACCATCATCTACTACGTAAATCTTAAAAACTTTTATCTTCCTCTAATTTCTCCACGGACTGCTTTTCATCACTCGTCTTTGGCTGTTCTGCTGGTCCAACTGAGATTAGCTCAATGTGAAATCGCTTCCTCAGTTTCTTAGCTACGCGTACTGTATCAACCTCTCTTGTTGCTATCAGTGTCAGTTTCTTCTCCTTCGTGTCCAATTGAAACGAATTCGAATCAACCCCTGTTGAATTTAAACTCCCCAAAACAAAAATTAAATTGATAAATGCTTTCCTTTTTCCTTTCATTTTCCCAGTAGGCAAACAAATTGACAGCAAGAAAGAACTAAAAATTATATTTAATACCTGAAATGCGAGAGAGTTTTCTCATGGCTTTGTCCCTAGCTTTGTCATTGCATAGATCCACTTTGAACACTAATTCCTGTGATAAGAAAAGACAATATTAGATTCATTAAGATCTTTATCAAAATCATATCATATAAAAGTAAGAAATAACTAGACTACAATACCAAATCATAAAACTCCAGTCAAAGTTCAAACTAAATTATTACAAAATAGATGTAGGAAAATGTACTGTGTATTATGCATTCCTTAATTTCTGGCATGTCGAATGCACAATTATAGCAAATTACAAATGAACTCTATATTTTGTAACTGTAAGCTATAGGTGTAGTGTTTATCTAGGACTTGTTTATAATTGAAGATAAAGTCATGCAAGGTAACACTAGTTTTATGGCAACCATCAAGTATCACAATAATCACTATTGTGGACATTAATTGTGGATTTCTTGGCTAAAGAATTCATAGAAACTAGTTCAAAATCAAATTCATATTCATACTTGATACTGAGGCAGTTTCCTGCGCTGGTGCAACATGTTAGCTTGTGGAACGATAGCTGAGCTTGTTGGCACAGAAACAAGTGTTGGATCCAATGGATCAACCTGAGCATCACTTGTAGGCACAGAATCAGACGTTGGATCCAATGGACCAACCTTAGCATCACTTGTAGGCACAGAAACAAGTGTTGGATCCAATGTATCAAACTGAGCATCACTTGCAGGCACAGAATCAGACGCTGGATCCAATGGATCAACCTTAGCATCACTTGTAGGCACAGAAACAAGTGATTGATCCAATTCATCAACATTATCAAATGGAGTTGGAGTATCTTGCGGAACAACTGTAATATTGGCGAGCTCAAATTCTGACTGATTTGATGGAGTGTTTGAGGACGAATTTGAAACATCTTTTTTGCTTTTAAAAGTGAATACAACAGAAATTGAAGCATAAGCTAGTGGAAACACAGATGAACTATAATTATTTTTGACACCAGATAGTGTCCTAATTAAGCAGTAACATGACATAATCAACTGGAGAACAGAGAAGACAATCTCCACTGCTATAAGTTGCTGAGCTTCTGACTTGATTCGTGATCTTTTGATAAAAAAAGCATATATGGTTGTTTCGAGAACAAAAGCTGATAAGAGAAATGAAGCCAATAGGTAACCCCAGTGACTTCCTCCTAACAGATCCAGTATAAATGACACTACCTCCATTGCAAGTATTAGCAACGCGTATTTACAGTCCTTGTTCGTACAACCCTGTAATATAAAAATTATTACAAAATCATGAGACAGGTACGTTAAACAAGATAGAAAAAACAATAAAAATAACGGTAAAAAAAATGAGCAGATAAAAATAACGGTATTCCCTCGCTAAGTGAAGAGTAGATTCGAGGTACGAATAATACACGCTTCGATGTAACATTCCTCATTGTCAAAGTGTTCTTGATTTAACTTTGCAGAGAGCAAAAGAGAGACTAGAAGCGGATGAACTCTAGTTGAAGAAGAAATCAAAATGAAAAGTCATTTGGAGGTACGAATAAGCAGAATATACGCATCATGATGCGTGAGTTTGCAAGTTGCGAAGGTCCATAGTGCTTCTGGGGACTTTCTTCTTTTAGTGCAGCGCCTATGGAAGACTTTCCTCCATAAGCGCCTATGGAAAAAGGTCTTCATAGCCCTCCTAGAAGCTAAGGGAGACATTGAAGTCTCCAACTGCTACTTCATCTTCAATTTTTTTTCAGTCTCCTATCATAATCCTGACGTGATTGGTTTGCAAGTTGCGAAGCTCCATAGCGCTTCTGGGGACTTTCTTCTTTTAGTGCAGCGCTTATGGAAGACTTTCTTCCATAAGCGCCTATGGAAAAAGGTCTTCATAGCCCTTCTAGAAGCTAAGGGAGACATTGAAGTCTCCAACTGCTACTTCATCTTCAATTTTTTTTCAGTCTCCTATCATAATCCTGACGTGATTCAGTGTCTCTTTTCTTCTTTTTCCAAGATTCTTTTCACACAATAATTGTTTTTGCTTTTCTTCAACAATTAATTGCTTTTATACTATTCATCGTTTCCTAGCTGATTTTTATGCTTGGTTCCTAAAAAGCGGTAATATTCGCGTTTAGATCATCTCCAAATGGTGCTCAAATGGCACTCCAATGGAATGCCATTTTTATTTTTTCAACAATCAAGAAATTTTTATAATTTATAATTAATTCATTTCGATTATAAAACAAAGTAAACAGCTCAATAAAAATATTGTTAATTCTGATTCTGATTCCTGTATTCCGATCGATTCTAAGTCATTCTAATTCTAGATTATTCTAATTCTCATTCCGATTTTTACAATTAAAGTAAACACACCATTGGTGTTGCTCCACCTACCTTTTTCTTTTTCTTTTTCTTTTTTTTGAAAATTCCAGTAATCCCATTTAACTATAATAATATTTATTCTCTTTATATCCTTTAATATATTTAATACGTTTGTATAATTTAATTAACAATTGAAAATAAAAATTAAATTTTTATAAAAATATATATATTATTGGAAATATTTCATTGAAATCTTTAAAATGAATATAATATTGTATAAATATATTTTTAATTTTTTTAATATATGTTACAAATAGTATATTAATATAAAATGAAGTAAATTTTTTAATGTATATAAAAATTTATTATTTCAATAATTACTTGATAGAAAGAGTAATATTTTTAATGCAAAAACTCAATAATATAATAAAAAGTAATAACATTACCATTAACTTAAATTAAAAATATGTAATCAAAATAAGGAAAAAAAAAAAGAACATAACTTAAAAATAAAATACCTGACAAAAATAATTCTAAACAACTATTTAGAAATTTAGAATTAGGTCATCTCCACTTCCTCCATTACCACCTTAATACTAGGTAAATGCATTGGATGATCCACTTCCTCCTTGAAATTGTTGATCATGGACCTTTTTCCATAAATTCTCGTTTGTTCACTTCAAAGAGCATCATGTAGCATTGGTGGAAGGTTGAATGATGTAACAAATGGAAGCATTTTGCCTTTCATAGTAGCAAATAAGATAGATAAAAGTTAGGAGAAAATTTAGTTGTGAAACAAATTAGAGTAGACCACTAAGTGGAAATATGTATATATATATATGGATAAAAAAAATAAAAATAAAAAAAGTGAAAATTTTAGTTGAAATATTAAGCAAAAAAAAAAAAAAACTAGGTGGGCAAACAATTATTTGGATAAAAGAATTAGTTGGAAAAATGGGGTGAATAAAAAATTAGATGGATAAACAATTAGTTGGATAAAAATTAGTTGAAAAACTAAAGTAACTAAAAAATTTTAATTAGAATAATATTTTGTAAAAAATTGAAAAAATATTATGTTAGTACTTAATAGTTTTTTCTATATAATGTTAGTAATTATTTGATAATAAGAATTATTTATATAATATTTTTTTTAAATGCTCTTTACACCAATTTGGTGTAAAATATATTGAAGTGTACAAAAATTTGGTGTAGATGCCTTTTTGACACCAAAATGGTATGGAGTTAGGTGCACAACATTGGAGTTGCTTTTATACAATGTAATTGAAAATTTGTCTTTTTACGTATTAGAACATCTTTAGCCCTATAACTATCAAACACCAAAAAACTTAGAATAGTGTATATGAGTGTGTCTATGTTAGAATGAATTGGATCTTGTAAACTTGTACTATCATTTGTTTAGTCCAAATTGGATCTTGGTAAAATATTGTGCTTATAATTTTGTTTGTGTGATTTGGATATGAATTTATTAAAAAAAAAAAAAAATCAACAGTTTCAAATCTATTACTAATATTATTTGCACTTTTTTGTGCGTTTGTGTGAATTGAATCTAGCTATAAAACTTAAACAACTCTCAAATTTAATACTAATATTGTTGGGTTGATTAAAAACTACAATAACGAAGACCTTCATTCGCTTTTGTTAATTTATTGGTGTGTTTGTGTTTTTTTTCTTTTAATTACAAGTACATTTATAACAATTAAGACTCTTGATAAGAACTCTGAGGTATGGCCTGAAACGCAACATTAGTTAACTCTACTCCCTCATATACGGGAGAGAGAGACCTACGCTTAAGTAGGAAAGCAGCCGTTCAACTGGAGGGTCTTAAATGTAATTTATCCACACATAAGTGGACCAACCTAAAATTTTCACTTTGTGAACAATGCTACTCGAATTCGACATTGCTTTGTGAAAAAGCGGTCAAGTGTACTTGACCAACGTGTCAAACAACTTGTGATTTAGTGTTTTTATAATTTAGTGAAATAAGAAGTTTACTTCGAGTAATCTTTAAAGAAACCCTATTGTATATCATTTTTAAACCCATTACATATTTTTTTAAAAAAGAAAGAATATTCATTATATATTATTTTTCAAAAAAAAAAATCATTTTCCATTACTTATCTTTTCAAAAACCTTCTCATTTGAAATTTCTACTATAGAAAATAAAAACATTTTTCGAGAGAAAAGGAAAAGATGTAGTAAAGTTGTCTACGAATAATTTAGGCTTTCATAATCCTTTAAATAAACTAGTTTCAAGCTTTAAGTTACAATCCATGAAAAGATCTAAATGCATATGTACGTAATGCTATATTGGGGGTGACAAAATTATCAATGGATATAAATGTCCATTAGAATTCGCTACATTTAAAACATATATGAACACTATTATATTAAGGATGGAGTGAAAATGGATAAATTCTAATGTCCACTTTAATTTCGGACATGGGGATAAATATTGTCTATGGATATCCATCTGCTTCCAAATCCATTAATAATTTCAATATTTTATAAATATAATAAATATATTTTTTACTATGTAATCATTTTTATATAAATTATTTTCTATTTTTTTCTAACTTAAAACCTAAAAGCTAAGTTACAAAGTAAACAAAAAAGCTATTCTATTCAAATTAACTTGTGGATGTCAGTTATAATTATGACTAGATATTAGTTATATTTTCCACATGTAAAATATAATAACTTATTACTTTTTATGGAAAGAGGATGGAAATTCCTATCTAAATTTAGATAAACTCTTAGATATCTCCTACATATAGTAATGATGATAATGGATATGGGGATGGAGATCTATTTCAAAAAGATACAGGGTTGGATACCCTAGTATCCATCCCTAATCCACTCAATTGTCAACCTTACCTTATATATTGAAGTTACACATATTGGTTAATGTTAAATGTTTTTATATTTATTGTACGTACAAAACACAAATTTTCATACACTAAGAATCCGTTTTTCGTAATTGTTAATGCCAAAAATCATTCAACACCCAATTAATACATTTTGTATGCGATTGACGATTGAATGAGTGCAATAATAGTGTAATAACAAAACAATAATGTCGCAAGAACAATAAATAAATGAGACAAAAGGATTTTTAATGTGGATCGATTGTGTTTGAATAAAATCTACGTCCACGGTTATATTATTATTTGATTTTTAGCAAGGCTTTAAAGGGTTAAAAGATAATCGTCCCTTTGTTTGTGTGGAGTTCCTTTATACATTGTTAGAGTTCTTTGTTTATATACAATTACGTCACTAAAATATAGAAAAAAACTAAGATTTCTTTCATATTTTACATCAAACTACATTGAATACATAATATTCAAATCAAAGTATACTTCTGAAAGTTTTTTGTTTGAAGTGATTCTTTGCCCTCCATAGAATTCTTTCTGTTTTTGAAATTCTAGGGTGATAAGAAAAACTATGATCTGCAATACTTCAGGATGCCATTTGGGGGAAAACTCGAGCTGCTTCATTTGAGATCTATCTAATTCACACTTCTCCGCTACTCGACACATAGAGCAATAGGCTTTGCATATTTCACACTAACGTGGCTCATGCTATTGTGACACTGTGTCACGAGCTTCAGAGACACAGCCAGGAACTTGCATCAGGATGGGCTCCATAAAATTTTTAAATGAACTTCGACAATAGAGAAACATTTTATAAATGAACTTGCATCAGGATGGGCTCCATAAAATTTTTAAATGAACTTCGACAATAGAGAAACATTTTATAAATTCAAAAAAAAAAAATGTATCCAGTTAAAGAAAATATAACAAGTCTTATTTACCCTTTAAAATTCATATTATAAATAAACAAAAATAAAAGTAAAAAGAGTGAACAAAATATGAAAGAAACATAAAATGAAAGTAAAATCAAGTACCAATTATGTTGTAACTAAAGATATTGGATAATCTTTTTTTAGATATAGATAATCTACATTTTGATAATCATAATTCATAATCACTATTACACTCTAAATTAAAAAGGTGCATCAGGAAAAACACCAAAAATATTAAATTTAAGTAATATATTATGCAACTAATATTATGATAAAAAAAAATAAAGAAGCAAAATATAAAAGTTTAAGTAAAATTTTGCATCTAATACATGAAATAAAATTATTACATATGCAATATTTGAATAGAAATATAAATGTAAACAAGAAAATACATGCAATAGCTAGGTTTGGAACAAATAGGTATTTATTTTAATAAGAAGAAAATTAATAAAAGAATAGTCGATGGACTTTAAGTGGCATTTTAGCCAACATAATGAGCCTATATATAGGCTTCACTTGGCACATCACTTTCTTTCTCTTATCCCAACTCAATTATCACATATTCAACAATAGTCAAGCTAGGTAAACTCAATCTCCCAACTCCTATTGTGTACGCAGTCTCTCAACTCGTTCTTCCAAGATTATTATTAGTATCATTATTGTTTTAAAAGAAAAGAGGTTCTTTTGTTTCTGTTTGTTCATGGTATTTATTTTTCTTTTTTTGAGTTTTAGAAGAAAATAGAAGTGAAGCCAAGTCTAGTGATTATGTACATGCACCTTGCCACTAATAAAGCTGAGGACGATTAGGAATTTTGATTGCAAAATTTACAAACCAATTTAGATAGAGTAACATTACTGTAAAATTATTAGTTTTAAAATGATAGCAACAAAATTTACGATTTAATCTAAACTATTTTAAGAATATACGGTTATAATTAAGAAAGTTTATATTTTGAAATATTAGTTATACAATACTTCAACTTATAAAAAACACAGAAGAAAAATAAAAATAAAAAGCAAAAAAACAAGAGTAACACTTGCTTAAAAACTTATTTTGAGAACATATATACATGTAGAAGGCTCTAATATTTCATCATGGTTGATTTGAATCTATATAATGAAAATTCATCATTTCTTCTTCTCCCACTTTTATATAAAGCAGGAAGCAGTCAAGAAAAAAAATTAACAAATAATAATCACATCAATTGTTGAAAAAAATGTAGCATCAAACGGAGGGCTACTTTTCTCATTGTATAATTGTCTTTTGTTTCTTCATATTACCTTAAAATTAGGGAGGAAAAAAAAAAAAAGAAAAGACTACCTAGAGTTTAACTACGTCAACATCCGAAATATTTCAACACCTACATTAATTATTTATCTCAATTTCTATGTTTTCTTTATAAGAGTCACATCACTTATTAACAAGTCAATAATAGAGAGGTATTTTTCTCATTGTATATTCCTTGTTTTTATGTCACCTTCAAATTAAAGTGAAGTGTATCTATAAGCCGATAAAAAGAGTCCAACAGCTACATTAATTATTCATCCGAAGAGTAATCTCGCACAGAGTCTTAGAATCACTCTTTTAAAATACAATGTTATCCAAATGAATGTACCTGTCCAAGTGAATGTGCTTGATTATGTACACCTTGCCATTAAGAAAGTTGAGGACGATAAGGAATTTTGATTGCAAAATTTGCACACCAATTTAGATAGAGTAACATTACTGTAAAATTACTAGTTTTAAAATGATAGTGACCAAATTTACGATTTAATCTAAACTATTTTAAGAATATACGGTTATAATTAAGAAAATGTATATTTTGAAATATTAGTTATACAATACTTCAACTAATAAGAAACACGAAAGAAAAATAAAAATAAAAAGCAAAAGAACAAGAGTAACACTTGCTTAAAAACTTATTTTGAGAACATATATACATGTAGAAGGCTCTAATATTTCATCATGGTTGATTTGAATCTATACAATGAAAATTCATCATTTCTTCTTCTTCCACTTTTATAGAAAGCAGGAAGCAGTCAAGGAAAAAAATTAACAAATAATAGTCACATTACTTGTTGAAAAAAATGTAGTATCAAACGGAGGGCTACTTTGTTCATTGTATAATTGTCTTTTGTTTCTTCATATTACCTTAAAATTAGGGAGAAAAAAAAAAATGACCACTTGGAGTTTACTTGTATGTCAACATCCTTAATATTTCAACACCTACATTAATTTTGTCTCTCAATTTCTATGTTTTCTTTATAACAGTTGCATCACTTGTTAACAAGTCAATGATAGAGAGGTATTTTTCTCATTGTATATTCCTTGTTTTTATGTCACCTTCAAATTAAAGAGATAAAACCGCGTGAAATGTATCTATAACTCGATAGAAAGAGTCCAACAGCTACATTAATTATTCATCTGAAGAGTAATCCCACACAGAGCCTTAGAATCACTCTTTTAAAATACAATGCTTTCCAAGCGAAGTATCTGACTGATGTCCAGTCCAAGATCCAATCAAGATCTTCAAATTATAGGATAAAATACTCTGACTTCCCTCACTGATGGCATAAAGATATTGAGTTGTCACTAATACCTTATTTACACGCACACTCCTTATTTTTTGTTAGTAATATTAAGTCAAAGGGTGTATTAATAATTTATCACATACATATATTTAAAATTTAAAACTATTAGTTCCTAAAAAAAAAAAATAACTATTAAAAATAATCATATATAGTCGCACCACTCATTTTTTTCTCAATATACATTGCATAATAAGTTCAGTTTATTAATTATTAATCATTAGATTCACTTATTTTAAATTAATTGTCATTCACTTATGCTTAAACAATGAATCGCAAGTTTTGCACGATTTTATTAAAATCAATACGCATTAAAGACATGTTTTATGTGGACATGCATGTGAGGATGCCGTGAGAGTTGGGCTAATCCGACCCAATTCGAGTGCAAGGTTTCTAACGCAGCTGGAATCTTTACTGTAAACAACCGGCATGTGGTTTTGGACTTATTAACGAGAAGCTACAAATAAGACTGGGCTTAGCAGAATACAGTGCAGGCCAAGCCCAAATCTTTTTCTGGCATATCTATGTGTATAGAAATAAGCTTACAAAAAAACAAAACAAAACAAAACAAAAAAATACCCAACTAGATTGAAGTTAGAACAATGAAAGTTTTGTCACGAGGGTCATCAAATTGAATCAGTCTGCTTTTCTCTAAGTTTTTTTCTATAACCTGATCAGTTTCTATTTTCCAAAGTGTTTGTTTCTTGCGTCCACACCTTCAAGCCAACCAACATCTGCAATTGTTATAAGCATAATATTTTATGCTTCTTCAAAGTTCCGTGTCTTAAAACTTTCTATTAGTTTTTTTTATTTTTTTTCAAGTTACTCTGTTTTGATTCTGTTTTTTTTTTTTTTTTTTTTAAGTTATTCTGTTTTGGTCCTGCTTTATTTTTATCATAAGTAAAAGTAAGGACATATTAGTAATATGTGGGGTATTCTTACAAAGTGTAATATTTTAAAAAAATCTTATTGTGGTACATGTACAAAAATGGGTGTACATATAGTCTTTTAGGGGTGGAAATATCATTACTCTTTTCTTTATTAGCTAGCATCTTTTCAGGATCAAAAGAACATCAAAATCAGTCCAGATGAGATTCTAATAGTACAGCTCAAATTACTGCTCCCAGACATTGAAAGAGATTTGTCCACACTTTTGTGAGAATATTAACGCAAATGGTGGGACTAGGGAGACTAGAACTTGCTGTTTGAAGTATTGATTTAATTCACACCATATATTTTACGTAGTATAAAATATCAATGTTTGCCATAGTGTAAAGCATTGATGTATAATGTATTTCACAGTATATAAAATATTCATGTATTTCACACTTTTTGATGATTAATATTAGAATATTTGTGTATTTCAAGTTTATTTAGTCTTGTTTTTACCCTATTATCATTGTTTTTAAAATGTAGATGACTGAAGTACCATATACATACATGCTCGATCGTTGAGTAGTTTGATGAAATGTAAATGGCTGAAGTACCAAATTCATGATTTTGTATGCCATATAACATTGTCAATTTATCATTCAAGATTTTATTTGAAATATTTATCGTCTTTGATAATTTTGAATACGTGATTGAGATATTTTGTCGCACAAGATATGTAGGAAGAGTGTTTTTTAACCCGAAAATATTTTATTATTAATAAAAAGGAATTTGCGCCAATATTATCAAGATTTCATTGTAGTTAGATCCCATTTCCCATAAAGGCTGCATCATGGTTGATGCGGGGTGGTAGAGATGAAGGTGTCGTGGTCTTTTTAAATGGTCTGAAATCTGAATTGCCGTCTGTGCACAAAAATAACTACACGGTCCGACTTTCTCTGATTTGTAGCTTCATAGTGTGCTCTTGGTTTATCTCTCTAATAGCCCATACATTAGTAGCAAAAATCATATACAAGAAATATGATTTACACCAAACTTGGCTACATAGTGTTCCTCAAATCATCATAATAAAAAATTCAGCAAGCATATCCCCTCTTAAAAACTTATAATAAATGTAAATCAAACTCCAGCCCTTGAACTCAAGATCTGCGGTCTAATGAAAAATAATTCACAAAAGAAGATGAAATTTGATTGGATGTGTTTTTTATTTTTTATTTTTTTAATTTGTTAAATTTTTTTTCTCTTTGATTCGATCCATAGCAAACCGCACAATATATAGGTAGGATGAACATATTTTAATGGGGGAAGGGATTGATTTTATTTCTTAAAGTTGATCTTTATTGATCTCACTAAAGGATATTAATTTTTAAGAATTGTATTTTATTTTTTTAGTTTTTAAAATTTAATTTAAAAGAAAAAAATAAAAATAAGATCAAAAGATAATTTTGCTCCTCAAACACTTAACATCAATAGACTAGGGTGAGAGTGGGTGGGTAATTTGTAATAAAATTATAAAATTTACTCTGTCTATATATATTTTTGAACCGGTTTGCTATATTATTATTTCCATGTTATATATGATTTGATTATGTTTAAGATTGAAAGAAGGACTTGGTTATGTTTAAGATTGAAAGAAGGACCAAAGATCCTAAATAGTTGAAATATGATAGATTTTGAAGTGTTATTATTTTTGTGCATTACAGGATGGAATTATTGAAAAAATAATTATTATTATACTATCAAAATTTTTTAAGATATCTAGTATATTGTAATGTGATAGTATATTGTAATTATGTGATAATGCTAAAGTGGTTTTTGAAATTGCATTACACAAGTTTTTAAAATGTTTTGCAATCGTATGATTGTATTTTGATCCTATAATTTTTTTTAACAGATTTGACCCAGCTTGACATTCGATTAATGGTTCAAAGTAAAATTTAGGATTGTTAATCAAATCCTTACGTATGTTAATAGTTGTAATATATGTATAAATTTGATAGAATGTCAAACCACAGTACAGAATCTAGTTATGGATCCATGCACATGCACCTCTTTTCCTTTTGGTTTTTTTATTAATTAGTTCTACACACAAATGATTATTTGAATTTTGAGCTAGGTATTATTAACATAACCACTGCTACTAACAAAGCATAGCGTTTAAAATTTATGAAGCATAAATGATAATAGTAAAAGAAGAAGTTTGAAATAAAAATTTCTAAAAATGTGCTTGTAATTGCCTTCATAAAATTTCTTTTTAAGTATTATTCGTTTTAGCTGTTATCTTATGAGACATAAATGAAATGGGAGAAGAACACGTTTGAAATAATGTATTCTAAATACAAATAAGTTTCTTATGAGCACCCACTTATATATCTTTGATGAAATTTTATTGAATTTTCTATATTTTGATTACATTTTTTTATATACATTGTAGGATAATTAAAATACATATTTGGAAAAAAAATTTGAAATTTTTTGAATTTCTGAATTATTGTATATATATCCCTACTTTTTTAAATATGTTATCTTCGAAAAAGTTGAAACAAAAAATTAGTAAACCTGGATATTTCTCAACTTTTTTTGGTAAGTTTATTTCACTCTACCTATCATTCGTACAAAAAATCACATTAAAATTCAATTAAACCTGAAAATTTCTCAACTTATTTTGTAAGTTTATTTCACTCTTTCTATCATTCGTACAAAAATCACATTAAAATTCAATGAAATCCTTTAGATATCATTGAAAGTGTTTAAAGTGTGTATTGTAAAAAGTCCTTATAATATTCTAGTGTGGTTTGTATTGCAGGTGGTGGAAGCGAGTGACCCAAATAAATAAAACTTCAACAATGCATGTTTATGTGACTGTGTTTGAATGAATTGAATCGTATGAATGTGCAATAACATTTGTATGAACTGGATGTGGTAAAGAACTTAAACAATGTATCTATGTCTGTAATTTCGTTTGTGTGAATTGGATATGAACAAATAACTTAAACAATCTCAAATTTAATGCTAATATTATTTGTGTTTGTGTATATATGTATTTGTGTGTGATTTTGTTCGCGCGAATTGGATCTAGATATAAAACTTACAACTCTCAAATTCGATATCAATACTTAATTAAATACTACAATAATGTCAACTTTATAGTTTTCTTTAATTAGAAAACTTACAAAAGCCACCAAAAATTTAAAGGTTGTTTATATTTATGAGAACAAATCAAAAAAAGGTTGGCCAATTTTGTATTTATACTTCCTTAAATTGCCCTAAATTTATTATTTTGCACACAAGTTCATGTTGCCCCTTTTTATAGCATAAACATGGACCATATCATGTATAACTTAAAACATATAATAAATAAATAACTTCAAACAACATAAATATATTTTAAAATTGGTATTTTATTCCAGTGGCGATTTAATATTATTATGTATCATATTTCACATTGAGGTAAATTGAAAATTAAATATCTATATACTTGTCCATACATCAATGATTTTGTTGGTCGTCGTGACTGAAACAGTTGAATCCAGAGTTAAAAAAGTTGATTATAGCAGTTTGATGCTAACTCGAATAGACAAATTCATTTTAGTGCTATCGACTAAAATTTCTCTTGGAAAATACACAAGAATCAACACTATTTGCAAGGTTTATGATGTAAAATAGCTTATAACCAGATAGATTGCAAGCAGCACTAGCAAGAATCTACAAGAAGAATACGAAAAGGGGGAAAAAAGAAAAAAAAATTACATTACAAGGATCATACAAATGATGATGAATACAACAATACAACCACCATTCATCCATCCATCATTTACTTCCGATTCCATTCCTTGCGAGACGATGAATTTTTGCGACACCACTTCTGTGTCCCTTTCCCTCTGAAGAGACTTCCAATTTTTTTTTTTTAAGTTTTTGGATTCTTCGATCAAATTTTCATTTCGTCATCCCTAGTCTGTTACATTCTTTTCTATATATGTGAATTCTTTCTCCAACGCGAGAATAATCTGCTATTCGTCCTCTAACTCTTCATCCTCATCAGGTACTACTACAGTTAACAAAGAATATCTGACGCGTAGAGAGATCCTGCCCTTCTCAACAACTAGTCTTGCCCCAGAAACAACCCAATACCCAGGAGAATCTTGTGGCCCTCTCGTCATCTCTGTTGTGTCTACAAATTTTAGAAGCTTTGGGGCTTGGACAGGTACCGGAGGACCCCCAGGATACACAGCGGAGTTTATATTGACATCTGTTGGCTGCGGAGGTTGCTTCTGTACAGTTGTGAAATGGTGGCTGATAAGTGTTGAAATGAGCCCGGACTTAGGTGCCAAGCCTGGTGATCCATCCCACTCTGGATGCTTTAACACTGTAGCTCCCAAAACAGTTGAGAAGCGAAGTCGTAAGAAAAGAATACTTTTGAACCCATGATTCTCAACCTGCAACTGGGCTCCAGTTACAATTGAGAGATCTTCATCAGACTCGACAGGAGCAGTGCAGACATGAGAGTAGTTCTTCCACTGAATTTTCTCATAGTATCTTCTATCGTAACTCTCTCGTCGGAAGTTGCCATTTGGATCATCTATGAGTTGGAAGACTTTCGGGAGAGAGGAAAGGTGCTGCAAGTGAATGGCCAAGCGGTTACTGCTTCTACCTTCTAGATAAAGCCGCAAGCCAGTCACGGGCCTCTTACCCACATCAACCTATAGTGGATAACACACAAATTACAGGTTTCAGGACAAAACCAAATCACAAGATCTTGTACATTCATGAAGCAAAGGATAAAAGAACTAAAATTAAGGCCAACAAGCCCCCATAAAGTGACATTACACAGAAATGCCATCACCCTTAGGAGAGCTAAAGAAAAATGTTCATAAAGAGAACAAGGAGTTTCAAAAGTTCTTGAAGAACTATCTCTACTTGTTCACATAACCAAATATATCTTTCTTGTACTATCAAAACAGAAGGAAAATATAAACAGGAAGAGAGATTCTTGAACAAAATTTAATGCGAGATCATGTAGCCTTTTCTGATTGTACTAGAACAACAATATTAGTAACAATTATTAGATGAGATAAAATTGTTTAGTTTAATTTCAAAGTATATGAAAGGCATTAGAGAGAAATTGAGAAAATAGACATGGATTAAGTAAAATCACACCTTCACAGCAGATTTCAATATCTTGTAAACATGGGACTATAATTAACTTTAGGCCGAGTTTAGTGTAGGGAAATAAATTAGACTATATGATGGGATTGAATAGGTCCAAAATTGGATTGAATTGGATCAAATCGAATCGGACTATGATTTATTTGGTGAAACATGAGACTCAACTACATTAATACTATAATTTGTTTCATAAACCACAAAATTTGACAACATATATTACTATTTTAAAATTAAATAGCAAATTAATGAAATAAATATTTCAATTCATGCATATTAATTTTAAATATAATAAATTATTCTTGAATCGTATGTGTGTGTGTGTGTGTGTGTATAGGGTTTCTATAATCAGATATACTTGATTTTAAAAAATAAGGACCAACCAATCAAATTCATCAATCGCATTTTCTCTCCTAAAACAAATTCTCTCTTCTATTTAATTCAAATACAATGAATGAATTTGATTGATTGATCCTTACTTTTATAATCAGGTATATCTGATTATAAAAGTATTATATATATATATAGAGGACAAGATCGATAGCCCCTAAACATTACACTATTTGTAACTTCTAATCCCCGAATAATGATGACTTCAATAGTTTAGATGTACTCATACGTTTAAGTATAACCATACCATACACTCTAAATTAGTGTGCTCTCTAAACTCACTCCCCATCATCTCTTCTCTCTCGTTATAAATGAAAAACTCGCCCCCTAATGTATCTCTCTCCTTTCTCTCAATATCACCATTTCTCTATCATTTTTCTTATTCACAATAAATTGCCTTTGAAATAAATATCCTTGATCACTCTCTATAACACACATCAAAATTCAATTCAAGTGCACAAGCTTTCATTCAAACAAATGGCTTTGAACCAAACCCATTTAGCTGCTAAAAAGTGAAACTTAGCTTGGAACCAAATAACTATTTTTGGCTAAAATTTGAAAACTGCCTGTCAACTCAGCTTTGGTAAGTTTAAAAACATACATATTATTTTTCTTTATAAAATCCAACAGTCATTAATAGATCCCATATAATCCAACGACCATCAATAGATCCCGCACTTTACACACACACACACGTGTGTGCGTGTGTGAATAGTCCTGGCTTTGTCATGCTTTTGTGAAACTATATAAGCCTACCTAGGGGATTTGACTAAGGTACCATTTGGTAGATAAACTAAGAGGGACTAGACTATTCACCATTTGGGAGCCATCAAGATCGGAGAAGCCAATCCTAACTCCTAAGGCCCCACAAATAGTCCTGTAAAAAGCAAGACTATATAAATCCGCCTATTAATTACTCCTGCAAAAATAGGATTATTTGTAAGCCCTACGATAGCTTCTCCAAGCCTGATGGCTCCCAAACACTGGATTAAGAAACAGAGGATAATTTCCTTCATTCTATAATCGAGTCTATTTTATACAATGTAAGAAGCACCTATACATTTGTTGCACCAGATACAACAGATTGTATATAAAGATTACATGAAGGTACGCCATGTGCGGCCAAGGCAAGGGATGAAATATATTTATATCCCAAGAGGGAACATAGGTATATCAGATTATGGAAAAGCTACAATCATACTGGAGTTCAACACATAATATAATGTTCACGATTTTTTCCATTTCATACACATAAAAAGTAGCTTATTTTTAATATTATCTTATTAGTTACAGATATTATTATTTATAAAGACAATTACATATAATTGTATTTAACAAATAATGATTTTATAATAGTTTTATTGTATTCACAAACAATATATTCTTAACATATTTGTTTTTGAATAAAATGATTATTCAAAATATATATTTAATATTTTTGTTTTATACAAGAACTGATTTAATCCAATCCTACCATATCCAATCTCTTAATTATACCAAACATAAACAATCCAACCCAGCCCAACCCCATCTAATCTCCTCCTAATATGCCAACCACAAACAGGGTTATACAGTCCATTCTCTAAATAGACCACTAAATAAGGGCACTACCATATTGAATTAATAAAATCAATCAAATACAATCCTCCACTCCAGCCAGTTTGGCAAGTTAGTGGCCAGTTTTCCAGCCTATTAATAGGGATTGAGTAATAGTTTGACGTCATCTCCTTTACCATTGCTTTTTATGATATAAGAGGGAATGAAGGCAAAAACCCATTACTTCAAGGCCTGGTACCAACTGGCAGTTCGAGAAGTTATTAACATACCACAACTTGTGAGCTAACTGCACTATCTGAAGCTTAACCTTCATATTTGTAATTATGTGGCTACATCAGCAAGTCAAAAGCTATATGACATTAAAAAACCAAAACAATCATATCTTACTGCACGGCAGAAGTTAGTCAGAACAACCAAGCATGATATGCAATCATTTACAGTGCACTAAAGAAGTTACTAAAAACAGTATTCATACCAAAAATTAGTAAGTTAGATAAACATTTTCTAGATTGCATTTACACCAACATTTGGTTTGAATCTAGACATCCTAATATTGCAAATCAGAATCTAATGTCATCCTAATAGATAAAGATACAAACTCTACCCAGTATCTACGGCCATCAAACCTCATACAGGCAAAAAGAAAAAAGAGAAAGGAAAAATAGAAGAAACAGCCTAAATTTCACTGGTTAAAAGAATTTACCGGATTGGTGTTCACAAAAAGCTTGGACCCCATGAGACTGAACTTCAAAGATGATGAACTTTGCTGCTTACGTTGTGGACCAAGGGGAAGCTCACTGAACACTGGTGCCCATTGCCTCGGCAGCTGAAATTCCAGAAACTGGTGTAGTTCTTCAATTGGTGGTTTATCTGCAAGCACCAAGAAGTTATTAGATATATTAAATCTTTATTTCAAACACAGCAGAAAATTTTTGTAAAAATATACGTGCTTTTGGATAACAACAAAATGAAATCTTTAACTTTCAGCACATTTATATGCATTGCTCTGGACATAAGTATTTCAAACATTTTGACATCACATTAAAATAAATCCAAATTGCAAAGTCATATTGGACTCAAAACAAAATAAAAAATTCCTATGTGACGGTAATCAGCCGATAAAGCATATGCTATAGTTGTTCACCAGGAATGTGCAATGTTAATTTTGTTTATCATTTGTTTTTACACCCATATTCTGGTTCAATCTGGAATCGTCTCCAGCCAAATATTACAAAAGCCATCTCAACTCCGCATTTTCAAGCCCATAGTCATGTTAGCAGAAAAGGATTAGAACATTGTATGGCGAATCAAATTTCAACAAAGTAATTTATTTCAAAGTTTAAACCATAAGTGATCTATGTAAACGTCGCACCAGGAAAACTTTAGTCAAAAACTGTAATGGGGCCTCCATAAAAATTTAGTTTTCTTGATGCTCTCCTAGAGTAGCACAGGTAATTTCATTTCGTATATTAAACTCTTTCCACCATAATGTTCATTAACCCAGCTACTCCCAAATATGAATACACACAACATGATCTTCTGACGTGTTTTTGGTGGTACCTTATTTATCATACAATAATCATGGTTCTTTAAATTAAAGAGAATCAAAGTTTAACATAACTAAAGAAAACACAAATCAGACAGAACAAAGGGAAAGAAAAAAAGCCGAACAAGAATGCAAAGCGATCTCATGACAAATGTGTCATTCAACAAATCAAACTTTAGAAGGGAACAAAGGGTCTGCAAAATTAAACTTTCTAGAATAGCATCCAAAATCCTTTAATTAAAAGCATTATCACCAAACAATTTTTTTTTTTTTTTTTAAATGGCCAAACAAATACTTTTATGAGAAGGGGGAATAAGCATAAACATTGATGTGCTATGTTATTAAAGTTCTAATAGCTGTAATGCACAGTTAGATAATTTAGATTCGCAAAAGAAAAGTTCTAGCTTACATCGTAAGTAAAGATTTATAGCATGGCTTAAGAATCCACTCCCTGGGACTCCATTTAAAAGAGAAGTAATTGGGATAAAGGACATTGAAATCACATCAGGCTCATATTGAACAGTGTGTAACCACTCATTATGTGATAGGTTTCTATTATCACTTCCACCTCTTCTCTTGCAAATGCTTACAATATCCTGCCATGTAAATGATAATATCATATTCATATTACCAAACATTAAAGAGAGGGGGAAGAAAAAAACTCCAGAGAAATTTGATTCATTTGGCAGAAGAGTTAACTAGGTTATCATGAGTGTTGTATGATCAAACGCACCTCTTTATGTGAGTAAGAACTTGATGTATTTGTATCAGCAAACCTCAGCCGCTGCTCCCTGATTTCAAACTGAAAGAAATATGATTAGATAAGACACCTCAAAAAGATGATCACACAAATAACGATTCTTTCCCAAATGACTCAACAGTAATTCACAGATGAATCCAATTTCATTATCAGTCAAAGACAATGATAATTTCAACCAGGTGAAACAGACAAGTACA
This sequence comes from Litchi chinensis, assembly GCA_019925255.1. Taxonomy (NCBI): domain Eukaryota; kingdom Viridiplantae; phylum Streptophyta; class Magnoliopsida; order Sapindales; family Sapindaceae; genus Litchi; species Litchi chinensis. The sequence goes on along the minus strand of CM034465.1, from coordinate 16,470,698 downwards.
GACTCGAATGGAAACAAAAAATACTGCATGGACTGATTTCGACTAAGGAAGATGAGTAATACTGTTGAGGCCACCTAGTTTGGCTTAATGATACATATTCAAACATGCAACTAAGATTCACCCAAATCTAAATAGATGTAAACTTGCCACTGAAATGTTAAAATTTCCACTCAGCTCCAACTTTAAGCCCATCAAAACAGAAACCGAAGGATAAATAACCTAGAAAGATGTCATTAGTTTTAGTGTTTTACTATCACTCTAGCTCTAAAACAACTCTATATTATGGCTATACAACTCTCTAACTAGTCCAGGAAATAACAATAAATACACCATAGCACCTCAATAACTAAAAGATTCAGCCTGTCATTAAAAGCTTAGTTATATCATCAGAAGCATTCCCCTTTTTAACACAAGTCTCATGTCAGAGGATCAATACATTTTTAATGGTTGATTGAATCTAACACATATACTTAATGCACATGAAAAGTAACTACTGTAAGATTTAGTATCAGCCATTCATTCAAAGCACATAGGTTCAATGGCTCCCAAGTTGCACAACAATTATGTCAAATAGGGCTCTTGATCCTCTCTTTAAATGTATTCAAAACACAAGTATAGACAAGTTCATCAACAAACCTTGTCATTCTGGTAAAGCTGTTCAGAGGACACATATTGTCCATTAGCATCCAAAAACCTCTTATCTGCCATTTCCTTCAATCTTCTCTGTACATCAGCAGGTTGAAGATTTGATGAATGCTGCTGTTTTACATAAATTACATCCTTCCCCCCCATCTTCACACCAACAATTATATGGGTGCCAAAAGTGTCAATAAACCTGGAATGATAAATCAGTTATGAAACGTTCATTATAGTTCTTAGATTTAAATGAGGATCAAATATATCTTAATGAACATAAATCACAGAAATACCAAATGATGTGTTCAAATTATAATTGGAAAGCCGAAAGCCCACCATGGTAATTTCTTCAACAATAGGAAATAATTGATATTAGCATTGGCCTCTTTTCCACTACTTATAATTTTCACATGAGGGGTTATTGAAGGGTTTCTTAGGTCTCAACGCAAGAGATATAAAAAATAGGTTTAGTGCGCCCACTTTGGTAATTTCTTCAACAATAGGAAATAATTATTATTAGCATTGGCTTCTTTTCCCCTATTTATTATTTTCACATGAGGGATTATTGACGGGTTCTTAGGTTTCAATGCAAATAGATAAAGGAAACAGTTTTAGTACATAAGGTTTCACTCTCGCAGTCATTAATTTTATATGAGATAAGGCTCTTGCTTACAATCAAAAATCTAGATCAGGGTAAAAGATAAATCAAATATGAAAAAACTTTAAATTTCACCTTGCCAGTGCAGCTGGTTCCCAAGTTGACGGGACAGCTTTCCTTACATGATCACGAAGTACCATCTGAGACTTCTCCAATGCAACTGTGTATAGGGAGATGAATACCCCATCAAAAGCAAGGGTCTTGGTGTTGGCCGCATCTTTCTGCCAACAACCTGAGAATTCAAACATGGCATTGAAGAGGCCTGAAGGAATTTTACCAGTCAGAGATAGCTCCTGATTTAACTGCTCTGACATCTGTAGAAAAAGGTAGAAATATATGATAACGAAAGATGTCTATGACACCCAAAATTAATCATATGTACTCTCCCTCTCAATATTACAGTGGTTAAGAATGCAAATATATCAGCTACTCGCACACATTACACTCAAACAAAACATCGTAGCATATACAGGTAGTATGACACTCATCAATCTTAAGGTTACATCAACAGTACGATCAGATCATAAAATCAATCCCCTATAGTATCATCAGTACCACACAAGAAGTAACAAGAATATGTGTGGTAGATAATATGAAATACAAAGCAGGATATGCAGAGTTGATATTGAGTGAGTGCAACAAAAGTGGTCACAACCCAAAGGTCAATAGAAGTTTAAAAATGTTGGTAAATTTACACGTGTAATTAAAATCTATTAAACCAATAGAGAACCATTCAAAATAATCAATAATTACCTGTTGGAAAGAGAGAACATCAGACCTAAACCGTGTGCGCTCCCCTTTATCACATTTTATAGATTTGGGCACATTCGGGATAGAAATCCCACCAGGCAAAACAATTTCACGACCCCCTTCTCCATCAATCTCAATCAACCGAGAATCACTCAAATCCCCTTTACAGTATTTCAACCTCAAATCTATAGCTATATCGTATCCACGCCCAATCGAACCTATAGCAACCTCAGCTGCTTTTCGAGCTGAAACCTTAGATGCCATTACTCACCACATCACTCTTGTTCAGCAAAACAAGCACCAAACCTACACAAAGTTCAAAGCACGCAATTATTTAGCTCAATTGATTCAACACCGAAACAACTATCAAAACAAATAAGCCAAAACCAAAACCTTATACACACATCAAAACATGCACTTTTTAGCTCAAATTTCCCACAATTTTCAGAAATAAAGCGGTTTCCAACAATGTAAAGTTTACAAAACACATTTACTTCAAACTAAGCCAAATCTCAAAACCTGTACATGCATAAACCCAACTCAAACCCTATGAAACAACTCAACACAAAACTCATCATATATTATCACCACAACCAAAAAAAAAAAAAAACCCTATGCAGATTCACAAACAACTTACAAACCCACCTACAACTCAACTCAAATTACACAAAGCAAAACAAAATCTTCCCTATCCCTAACCTCAAAACAACCTCATTCCGCTAAAAATCAGATCCAAACTCTACACCTCCCTCGAAACCAACTCAAACTCACCAATTCCACAGCTTTTACGAAAAACAGAAGCAAGTGCACATGAAGCATTCTATATATACATCAATCCAAACCACAAAACCAATCCAAACTCCACAAAAACAGCTCGAAAACCGCATCTTCCACCTCAAACACAGCAAATTCCACACTCCCCACACAAACAAACCAGATCTAAAGTCAAAACACAAACAAACGCAACTATATTCATCTCCAACTCACCATTCCTCGCGCAAACCTCCAAGCTACCAGCACCTCCACAATCTCTCACTCCAAATCCTAGAAAACGCAGCAAGTTCAAGTCAAGCATTCCATATATCAACTCGAACTCCACAAAACACCGCGAAAAACACGTCTTTTCACCAAATTTCAGCAGATAAACCAGATCTAAAGTCAATACACGAGCAAAACCAGCTCAAACTCACCGTTTCTGGCGCTTTCTTCCAGCTACCAGCACAAATCGCAGAATCTTGAAGTTGCGGTGTAGACGAAACCCCTAGGCGAGTGTAGTAGATTGACGAGAGCGTGAATGACAAGTTAGAGAGAGAAAATGAAAAAAAAAAAAAAAAAAACCTAATTGAAGAGAGAGATAACAGAGAGATTGGTGGGAGTGGAACTGTTATTCGTTTTTATATATTTTTTATTGTTTTGTTTTTTGTGTTTTTTTTTTTTTTCGCTTTTGTGTTTTTAATTTGACTGAGTGAGTTTGTCGAGACTGGAGAATCTGTTTTGAAGAGAGAGAGAGAGAGAGAGAGAGGGGGGGAAGAGTCAAAGGAGGTCGTTGCTTTCAACGAAGGTGGCGATAGGTTGGCGGGCTGTTACGGAATGGTAATGACACCGCCAATCACAGCCTACGGTAGCTAATTACAGATTCGTGTTGGCAACTTGGCATCTGTTGACATTAATTCTATTGGATTAAATAAAGTGAAATTCTTTATTTAATGATTAGTTGAAAACATTTGTTTGACAAATTAGATAATTTTACTGTTATTATTCAGTTTATTTGACTGCTAAAATATTATCATTTATTTAATAATAAAATTATAAGTAACATATTTTTATCAATTAGATAAATAAAGGTCATGGAGACTGGCTTCAGAAAAAATCTGATAGATTTTGTTTAGAGATAATCCTAATTTTTCCTTGTAGTTTGACATAATAATAAAAGAAAAACCCTTATCTTACAAAATCGCTAAGAACTCTCTTATAGTTTATATACATGACCCAAAAACCACCCTCTAGTTTATTGAAATACCCTAAAAAACCCCTGTCGTCCACTCAAATATTAAAAGTCAATAATTGACCATTAATGTAGAATGATAAAACTATCCAAATAAAATAAAGTATATAATGATATCAAGCAATTAAATTAAAATAGGTTTTTATAAAAAAAAAAAAAAAAATGTCATCTCCACCGTCCATCACAATGATGGACAATGGAGATAAAAAAATAAAATGAAAAAAATTTTCTCATTTCAGAAAAGGAAAAAAATTATTAAATGATATAAAAAATACTAAAATATTTTTTAAAAAAAAACTTTTTCTATATTTTTCATCCATTTGACTGACCCATACTTCATTTTCCATCTTTTTCTTCTGCTTCTTCCTCGTCCTTTTCTTCCATCTTCTTCTTCTTTTTTGTTGAAAATCAGAGGTCCATCATCTTCTTCATCATCATCGGAAATCAGAGGTCAGCATGGAGACTAGGGGTGTTCGACGAGGATACCATTAGGTCTCCTTCGCCGGAAACCAAAAGGTGTCCGACGAAGGAGATCTAATGTTATCTATTTATTTATTATTATTATTTTTATAACTTAGTTTGATTTTATGCTATTTATTTATGTTTAATTTTTAAGTTAATTTGATTTATGTGTTGATAAAGGTTTATGGGCTTATTTATGTGTTGATGAAGACTTATGTGGTGATGATGGTGGTGATTATGTGTAGGTGATGATGTTTGTGTTTCTTTTTTTGAAGAAGTTGATGTTTGTGTTTTTGTGATGGTGGCTTGGTGATGGTGTTTGATGTTTTTGGTGATTTAAATGTTTGTGTTTTTGTATGTTTCTGAGTTTGTATGTGGGGTTCCATGGCTGGAAACCCAGATTTTTCTAGAAAATGGGTTTTCACTCGCCGAAAATCCAAGTTTCCGATGACTAGATTTTAATATTTTAAGTTCTTTTTTAATTATCTTGGAATTTAATCTCTATCGTCCATCTTTTTTATGGACGGTGGAGATTAAAATAAATTTTTAATAATTTTTTATTTTATCTATTAATTATTTTGTAAACTTTTTTAACAATTTTTTTCCATCAATATAAGGGGCAATATCGTCTTTTTATGCACTGTCACTGTTTAGACAAATTTTTCAGCAACAAAATTAACAGAAGGGGAAAATAGAATTATGTCAAACTACAAAGGAGTCTTTAGCGATTCAATTAAACTAACAGGGGGTCCTTAGTATTATCCCTTTTGTTTAACCGATGATAGTTAGACATGGGCATAGGGCATACTATGGTCAGTCAAATTCATTCTTTAATACAACCATCCAAATTTATTGTGAATGTAATTAATGTATCTTGAATTCAATTCAATTTGATATTAAATCTCAATTATTGTATTGTTTATAGAATTCTAATTAAGTGTATAGAAAAGAAAATTAAAAGGAAACACTTCATGTGTGAAATAAAAATCTACTCTTATTTCATAGTACACAGTCGAACTATGACTTTTTGGAGAAGAGTTGTGAGAGTTACAAGAGTACATATCTCTTAATTATGATGGTATGAATTTGAAAGAAGATATAGTGTTAGATTTTGGTAATTTTTGAAAGATTTTAGGACTTAGTCCAATCAATGTTTTTTCTTCTTTCTAATGAAATATACTAATGTTGAGGTGGATAGAAGTAGAGGTGCATGGCTCAATATTGTGCCCCTAATACTAACATTAATGTGAATGTAAGAATAATATATCTCTCCATTCTCAAAATTGTAATAGTTAAAAATAATAATAATAATAATAATAATAATAATTTTGAGATCCCAAATTTAAAATTCATCTCTAAATTTGAAAAACAAAAATTTCAAAGCTACAATCAGGCTTAACTTGATAAATTTTAAAGTATAGTTTTAGTTTAGTTTCGTGTGTAGGCAATTAGATATTAAATTCGAAAAGTGAATATTATTTCTTTGGCTACAAAATATATAGAATGTCAAGACTCCTGACTAAGAGTAAAGAGAGAAATAATAGATTATCGTCCAATATGGTTTGATGGTCGAGAATTTCATTCGATCTATGAATGATCTATAGCGGAATTATTACACCACAAATGATATTAAAGTTAAAAAGAAAATGGAATAATGGTACCAATTATTACAATTGGAAATTATTTGTTTAGAGTGTTGCAGGTGGACAAGTAAGTAGGAGTGGCACTTTTTGGACATATATATATATTCCAAAATATGATTGAGTTCAATAATTCGATTGAAATCACTAATTTCTTATTATGTTTTGTCATATATATATAATTATAAGTTAATTGAAAATTTAATGATGCTAATATCTAAACTATGTTGAAATTTATGAAAATTAAACATTACATACTTATATCCAAGGGTCTGCTCTCATAACAATGGTAGATATACATTCCCATACTAAAAAAAAAAAAACCTGCCCATATACACCGATAACAACGGAATATATATACTACTATAAGAAAAAAAAAATTATTCATGCACACACATATATATAGTGAGATTTGAACCTCAAATGTATATAATACATACAGTATATATAATCCTTTTAAATTGGACATATTTCGAAAATGACATTACAATGTCCTGTTAACTTCTATGATTGTTTATTATATACATTAACGTATTAAACAAGTTAAACTTATCACATCATGTTACTTGAGTGATACAAGATGTATAATTCATGTCACATTAATAATTAAATATAGAAATTTGTTTTCATACACTTCGGTCATACTTGGTATTGTTTTATTAGCATCCTTATAACAACATAAGACTTCGGATTTATATATATATATCATCATATAAATAAAGCTACAATCAAGCTTAGCTTGATAAATTTTAATGTATAATTTTAGTTTATTTTCATGTGTAGGTAATTAGATATTCAACCTGAAAAGCGAAAATTATTTCTTTGGCTACAAAATATATAGAATGTTAAGACTCCTAACTAAGAGTAAAGAGAGAAATAATATATTATCGTCTAATATGGTTTGATGGTCGAGAATTTCATTCAATCCATGAATGATCTATAGTGGAATCATTATACCACAAATGATATTAACGTTAAAAAGAAAATGAAATGATACCAATTATTACAATTGGAGATTATTTGTTTAGAGTGTTGCAGGTGGACAAGTAAGTAGGAGTGGCACTTTTTGGACAAATATATATTCCAAAATATGATTGAGTTCAATAATTCAATTGAAATCACTAATTTCTTATTATGTTTTGTCATATAAATATCTATAATTATAAGCTAATCGAAAATTTAATGATACTAATATCTAAACTATGTTGAAATTTACGAAAAACATTACATGCTTACATCCAATGGTCTACTCTCATAACAATGGTAGATATATATTCCCATATTGGGAAAAAAAAAAAAAAAAACCCTGCTCATATACTCCCATAACATTGGAGTATAAATACTACTATAAGAAAAAAAAAATTGTTCATGCATGCACGCACATACATATATATATATATAATGAGTTTTGAACCTCAAACGTATATAGTACATATAGTATATATAATCCTTTTAAATAGGATATATTTAGAAAATGACATTACAATGTCCTGTTAACTTCTGTGATTGCTGACTATATACAATAACGTATTAAACAAGTTAAACTTATCACATCAGGTTACTTGATTGACACAAGATGAATAATTCATGTCACCTTAATAATTAAATATAGAAATCTGTTTTCATACACTTCGGTCAAACTTGATATTGTTTTATTAGCATCCTTATAACAACATGAGAGTTCGGATTTATATATATAATCATATAAATTAAGCTACAATCAAGCTTAGCTTGATAAATTTTAACGTATAATTTTAGTTTATTTTCGTGTGTGGGTAATTAGATATTCAATTTGAAAAGTGAAAATTATTTCTTCGGCTACAAAATATATAGAATGTCAAGACTCCTGACTAAGAGTAAAAAAAGAAATAATAGATCATCATCCAATATGGTTTGATGGTCGAAAATTTCATTCAATCCAAGAATGACCTATAGCGGAATCGTTACACCACAAATGATATTAAAGTTAAAAAGAAAATGAAATAATGGTACCAATGATTTCAATTGGAGATTATTTGTTTAGAGTGTTGCAGGTGGAAAAGCAAGTAGGAGTGGCACTTTTTGGACACACATATATGACAAAACATAATAAGAAATTAGTGATTTCAATTGAATTATTGAACTCAATCATATTTTGGAATTCTAACTCCTTTCAATCAATTCAATTCACGGAACAAACGTGATTTATTATATATCTCCGTAAAAATGAATAATCATTTAGATAAATAAATTTAATTGTCTTAGAGTTAGTGTAATTAATTATTTTTTTTATGTAATGATAAGTTAATCGAAAATTTAATGATACTAATATCTAAACTATGTCGAAATTTACGAAAATTAAACATTATATGTTTAGATCCAAGGGTCAAATCTCATAACAATAGGAGATATATATTTCCATATTGGAAAAAAAAACTGCTTATATACTCCTACAACAACCGAATATATATACTACCGTAAGGAAAAAAATATTGTTCATACACACGGACATATATATAGTGGGATTTGAACCTCACATGTACATAGTATGTACAGCAGATATAATCCCTTTAAATTGGATATAATCTGCTTTAAATTGGATATATTTAGAAAATGACATTACCAATGTCCTATTAACTTCTATGATTGTTTATTATATACATTAACATATTAAACAAGTTAAACATATCACATCATGTTACTTGATTGACCCAAGATGTATAATTCACGTCACATTAATAATTAAACATAGAAATTTGTTTTCATACACTTCGGTCATACTTGGTATTGTTTTATTAGCATCCTTATAACAAAATGAGAGTTCAGATTTTTATATATATATAATCATATAAATTAAGTGACAATATTTTACGTTATAATTAAAATATATATATACTAGTAAGAGTTTTACCAACACATATGTTACAACTAAGATTTTAATAGCTACAATTTTAGTATATCCATTCATACCTTAAAACGTTAGAATAACATTAGTATACACGTGAAGGTTTTGAATTTTATCGTGCATATTTATTAGCTTACATAGGAAATTTTCATTAATTTATAGTAATATATATCTTGTATTATCAAATCTCACTATACATATTTATATGTTTTCATTTTGAGTTTCACCATTGCTGGTAAACTATATTGTAATCCTTTAAGATACTAATACATTTATATGGATAAGAAAACAACACCGTAGTTATACCATAACATATTAATATGAAGACTTAACCATAGATCTAGTGATAATTGATGAATATGATAAGATCTACCAATTCGAAACACCATCGTCAAACATTGGTCATCTATTAATTATAAAGTTAAAACCAAATATTAGTCAAGCCATCCCTAATTTTTTTCTTTTTTTTTTTTCTTTTTGAAAGGACAAGCCATCACTAATTTTGTCACCAATACAAAAACGAAAAAAATCTAAGGCTGCTAATTTCATTTGAGGCAAAAATAATTTTCTAACACGTCTGTATTTTGCCGCGATTAATTTATGAGTCAAAGATAAGAATAGACATTTGCAAATTTGGAGCATATTTTTTACACACATTTTTATTGGTAATCACATGGTCAGGTGTATATTTAATCAATACAACATTTATGGGGCGGCTGCATCCTCTGTTTTTATGTTTATTTATTTATTTTAATTTTTATATCTAGCTCTGCTTTCATTTTCTAGTTAATTATTTTGTTTTCATATCACATGTCAACCTTAAATTTTAAATATTATAGTTAGATTATTTTTTATTAACTTAAACTTTTGAATTTGATGATAAATAATATAATATCAAAACTTAGAGGTTTCAAGTTCAAATTCTCTCTCTCTTTTATTTTGAATTCTTATTATACAAGTTATAACGATAGAGAAAGTTTAATGTATGTTCGACATTTGTTATCTGTTCACATTACATATGAGGAGACATGTCATGCGTCAACCTCAAGTCTTAAATACTATAGTTGAATAATTTCCTATCAGTTTAAGTTTTTGGATTAGATAGTAATTAACATATCAATTATTTCATTTAAATATAAATTTGATATTTTAAAAATTTTTAGCATTTGTTAATATTCTTCAAATTTTTTTGTTTGCTTATTTAGTATTTTTAATGTATTTTTATATAATAAATAATTTTGATAATTTTATTGATGAATTTTGTATACATAAAAGAAATCGTCTTCAAATTAGATTTTTTTTCCCAAAACAGCAATGCACAGATTTATTTTAACTTTTATGACATAAAAAAAGGGTGTGAGGAATTGCATGAACATGCCCCGATATTAAACTAAACCTGAATTTTATATATATATATATATATATATATATATATTGAAATAAACCTGAATTATATTCAAGTTTTCTCTAAATTACACAAATTTACCCTTGACCAAAGTTTGACCGTTAGAATTAATGGTGATCTTTAACTGCTGGTGTACAAAAACCAGATACCCGTGAGTTTAATATTTTATTAATTATTGTAATATTGTTATAAAAAATATAAAAATAATAATTAAAAAAAAAATCTCTGGCTCATACAAAACCCCGAAGCAAAACAAGTTATCCTCATATCCTTCAATCTCTGAAAAAAAAAAAAATCCCGCCAACTCATACAAAACCCAAAAGCAAAACAAGTTCTCATCTCCTTCAATCTTTAGTTCAATGCAAAACTCGGTAAAAATCATCTCATCTCTGTCAAACTCATACCAAAACTGATTCAACCACTAATCAAAATCCAAAATCAAAACTTAGAAGAGTGTATTCAATTTAGATTTTATTGAAGTTTAAAACATTTTAAAAATTTGAGTGCATTCAACCCGAGTTTGAATGAACTCTATTAAAATTTAGGTGTATTAAATTCATATTTGTATAATAAGCGTTAAAATTTTAGATGTATTCAATTTAAATTTGTATAAAATCCAATGAAATCTATTTATATTAAAAAAAAATTATTGATTTCATAAATTTCATTTAAGTGATACATTTGAATAGATTTTAACATCATTTTTTTGAAGAAAAAATTTATAACAAATATTACCATTCTCCTAAAAATTTCATTGAATTTTTTACATAATTCAAACAAAATCAATATAGAGTGTATTGAATATGTGAATTGTACCAAAATTTATCATTAAAAAAATATTCATTAAACTTTAACAAACTCTAGATTAAAAACACTTTTATTCAACCCTCTCAACCACTAATCAAAAGTAATTCAACCATTTCGGAAAAAAAAAAAAAAAAAAAAAAAAAACTCATGCAACTAATAACCAAAATCCGAAATCAAAACTAGCAATTTCCACAAAGTAGTCAAATTTTCAAGCCCCCTAACCGCTACAGCACCGATTATAGTCGCTAAACCCCTCCTTCACATGTCAGCAGCGTCACTTGATCCTCCTCCCTATCTCCCTCTCCCCTAAGACGAGTTGACAGATCATCTCCATATATGAAGGAGATCTATTGTTCTCCCATTAAGAGTTTTTCAAATCCCCTAATGAAGGAGATGTTGAGATATACATATATATGTATGTATAAGAAATATTTCTCCATATGTTTTACTTTCGCTCGGGTGGATTCTATCTACTATTCTGTGTTTATTTTATCAATTTCTTTAAATTTATTTATTCATATATTTCTTATTTTTAAAATTAATTTATTAAATTTAATTAATTATATTAAGTAAAAGGATAATACTACCCTTCAATGGTTAACAGTACTGTTAAAGTCAACGGTCAATGGAAAAGTCAATGAATGTTTTCATCATTTTTGGAAAAACTTGAATATGATTTAGGTTTGGATTAATGTCAAGGTTAGTTGGTGCAATTTATCCAATAAATAAATAAAGGTCCACACTATGTGCTTTTCTGTAGATTGCCCTCTAGTTTCATTTTTTACCAAAATTCCCTCTACTTTATGTAAATCTAAAAAATGATCAATGTTGTTAAAATTCGATTAGGAAATCATTAATGGTATAAGGTAAATAAGTAAACTACTAAAAATATAATTACAATTTTAAATGAAATGATATTTAAATAGATTTAAAGAAACAAAATATTTAAATTAACTATTTAAAAAAAAGCACTAAAATTTTTTTCATCTCTCTAATTTGCTCTCACTCTCACTCTCTTTGTTTTCTTTCTCTTTCCACACTTATCTATCTTCTCTTTATTCTTACCATTATTTGCCATCTCTCAAAAGTTGTATGTATTTTAGTATCGTATCTCCTCCCATTGGAGGTGAAGATAAAACACTCTTTCTTCTCCATTTTCTTACTCATTCCCTATTCTCCCCTTTTTCTGTTGTCTCTCTCTAACCTATCTCTTTATTCTATATTGTGTATTTTTGGCTAATTGTGTTGATTTGGTGGTGGTTGGTTGTGTTGGATTTCTTTAGTCTGATTGCATTAGATTGGGGGTGATTAGTTGTATTGGTTCAGGATGGTGGGAATGATGTACAACAATATGGTCTCCTCCAAATGAAGATTGCTATCGCCTATTGGTGAAAAAGGTGACCACCTTTAATAAGGTGCTTTATGTTTTTATTTTTTTATTTTTTAATTCATTGAGGGAAGAATTGTCTTTCTACATCTAAATTTAATAGAAATCAATAGTAAAATAACTATGGCTTCAAACTAAAACTAAAGAGAATACCCAAAAAAACACAAACCACAAGAATACTCTTGTAATGTTCTATTAGAATTTTAAAAAATTATGATTAAAAAGTTGGAAACATCAATTTAATTTTACCTTTTTTTTAAAAAAAAAAAAATGAACATCTCTCCATCTAACTTAGTGATAACAATTTACATCCCACCAATATATTTTATAAGGTCCTTTTATTAGAAGAATAGATCTCCTCTATTCAATGTCGATTTTAGAAAAAAAAATGTTAGACATATTTGGAAAAATAGATCTCTTTAAGGATATACATAAACAAATAGGACGTAGGTCCAACACTAGGTTAACACTATCCTTAATTAAAAAAGAGAAAGTTTCATTTTGATCTCTATGTTTTCAAAAGACTTTTTATTTTTAAATGTGAATACATTTATGACTCCTATAGTCTCTATCCATGAACTAACTCTTCAAGTTAGCCTATCTCGTTGGTCAAACACTAATCAAACATTTGGGGTATTTTCAATAGTTGACACTAATTTCCAACAACTTTACATGTGTCTTATGAGAAAATTTTGAAAAGTAAAAAAAACAAAAAAACAAAAAAAAAAACACTAAATATTAAAAAATAGAAAAATGAATAAAACTTCATTTTTGTTAAAGCAATCATTTTGTTAAAGTAGTTGGTGAGCGGAGGTCGAGTGGTTGGATGACGATGGTGGTGACAATGATGAAGGATGAGTGGGTGAGAGTGGCAATGACAAACTATAGTGTGGTGGTGGAGTTGCTAAGAGTTGTTGGTGAGGTTGAAGCAATCATAAGCCTAGCCATGCATTAAGGTAAAGATGATCTTGAAAGCAAGTCATGAGGTGAGGGGTTGGAAGTGAGTCTTGATAAAGCAAGTGAGATGATTTTTTTTTTTTTTAAATTCCTTTTTTTTTTTGGGGTTGGAAGTGAGTGACTAGATCGTCACCAATCTTTTTTTTTTTTTTTAATTATTTTTTTAATGGGGTTGTGAGCATGTCTTTTGATGGATGACAAAGATTATTATTTTGCTTTATTAATTAATTGAGCATGACAAAGATAAAGGAGAATGTGGGTTTGAGATTGGTTTTGATTCATAAGGAAGAAGACAACATGTTTTGATTTTTGATGGAAGAATGATGGTTATTAAAAGAGTTGGTGTGGTTGAAAATTTGGGTTTCTTCATCCTATTGAATGGATGTTGAAAGTCTGGAAGAGTTGGTGTGGTTGAATGGTTCAAGATGGAGGTTCGAACGCAAAGACGAAGATTGAAGATTTGGTTTTTGTTATGGGTATTTTTCAGAATCAACAAATGGGCTGGTAAAAACCTGATAGAAGCCCAACAAATCGACCCAATGAAATGGCTTAACGGATAAGGCTCGGGTCATCAATACCCAACTCATGTAAGCTCTTTAACTTGTACGAGCGAGCTCGCATCACAGCTGTTTTTCACAGATCGTTGCTAGTATTACTCAGCTCGCACTATGCATAGCTCGTTACTCAAAGCGAGGTCTAGTTGGATCATCCAATGAAGTCTATAGTTCACACAATGAACAACTCAGTAAAGAAATCTTCCAGAAAGATAGTAACCAAAATTAATCGTGATTCTTCTACCAGAATTGGAAATAAATTCAAATTCAAATTCAAACATTGATAAATGTAATCCCTAGTTTAGCGGAATAGATTCCTGATTCGGTGTCAACCGATTTGGAAGTGTAGTTAATGTATGATTCTTTCCTGTTTTATTTCAACTCAAATTATAAACGTCTGTCCCTATAAATAGATGCTAAAACTCATTGTAATCGATATACAGAAGCAATAGTAGACTGTTACTCTGCAGAAATTATCAGAGGAATAGCCGTGAACGTAGACACATTTGCTGAACCACGTAAAAAACTCTCTTTATACGTTGTTCTTCCTCTCTGCCTTTTATTCTTTTTTGTTTTCTACTTTGTTTTACATTAATTGCAGATATTGACCTTTAAACCGTAGTCGACCAGATTTCACCGTCGATGGGTTCAAACCTTGATCTTTAACAATTGAAGATCTGGGTTTGACCTAATCATTTCCTTCAATTTTCAATTTTTTTTTTTATTTTGAATTTTGATTTTCTTTTATTTGTTTACGTAAATCTTTACCACCTATAAATAGTAGAGATTTCATTTTTTTTTTAATTTTTAATATTAAAATTTAATTTTTAAATTAAATCTCCACCCTCCATCACAACTTGATGGATGGTAGAGGTTTAATTTTAATATTATATATAATTGCCTTAATATGATGATTTTAATTATTTATGGCATTGTGGCAATTCTATAATATAAAGAGGGACCAAACAGAAATTTCAGACTTTTTGTTAACATTGATATAAAAAATATCGTTAGAGGGACTAACTTGAAGAGTTAGTATCCAATAGGAATCATAGGAGTCACAAACACATTTGCCTTAAAAATTGAAAATTTTTCAAAACTACAGGAGCTAGAATAAAATTCTTTCTTTTAAAACTATTTTCAGACAATGGTATTGATTACACAAACATATTTGTACTTTGAAAACACATAAAAACGCATGCAAATTCGCGATATTGAACCGTTAGAAAACAAAAAAGTTGACACCTACCGAACCAACCAGCTACGGCCGCCAAAATCATTGAACAAACGAACACCAAACGAAAATGACTTTCGAAGTTTTGACTTTACCATCTTCGAGATGGTGGTGGGTTCCAAAGCTCTCTTAAGATTCAGAAAGAAGATATCACTCACTGGTTCGTTGATGGCTCTTCTGATTCTAATGTCAGTACTCACCCTCTCCTTTTCTTTTTCACTTTTTGTCACTTTTGCTTCCGTGAAATATTGCTTTGATTTATTTAATTTCTTGGTATCTGTATTTGTAAAAGCTTCATTAAAATTAGAAGGGTTGGTTTGCAGTAATTTTTATAAAAAGCCGCTTGTCATATATATATCGGGTATCTTTGAATACATATGAGATATCGATATACTTGATAAAATAATCAGTAATTATATTCTAAAATTTATTATTGTAATTTATTATATCTTTATTTTATCTGATTATAACTAAATGAGTCAGATCATATTTACACATTAATCGATAGATAAAATTATATTTAATTACTGTAATAAGATATATTTAGTTATAATCTAAACTGAAATGGTTGAGTAGTTGAAAAATTAGATTGTTTAGAAATATACATTGAATGCTAAGATTATGCTTGCATTTCTGATAGTAGATCCATGATAAAAAGGTGTTTATGATTGCTCTAGAAGAAATGAAACAAAAGATACCGTAGTGCTAGTGTAGTTATTATATGAGGTCTACCTAATGTTAGATGTAGAGGGGCATAATATATTAATATGAAATCAGTTATGAAGTTTAAATTCGATGTGATAAGTTTTTAACAAGTCCATTATATTTTTGGCTTCTTTTGAACGTTATCAGTTAATATTGTGAGGAAGCTGCCACAGTAGCTCTATCTACAGTCAAAGAGTTTGCAAATGGATCAAAAGAGGCATCTTATCTTATTCTCCTGTTAATGATACAGCAGTCGGTCCGAAGTTTATGTTTATTGAAACATTTTATATCGTTAAGTCCATTTTCTCCTGTATCGCATGTAATCCACAATCTGTTTGGGTGAAGGGTTACTATGTTCAGGTACAGGGTACTCATACGTTGCATTCATTTTACGTACTTTTGCTTCACTTTGTAATTGCTACTTCAATATAACTCTTAACCAAATTGCAATTACCAAATAGTTGCAGGTTTTGGGTTGTGCCAGTATGCTCCCAAGGCATATATTGTTCTGTAGTGCTTCACATTATATAATGAATCATGTGTTTAGTCAAATGCAGGATTCAACTAAGCACATGAAACTCTCCCATGCACATATCTAGTTAATTAACTGACCAACCCTTTTATAAAAAATAACTGCAGTAACAGTTGAATATTGTTATCAATTAGGTCCATAAAGTTTATTTACAATGATTGCTCTTTGCAGGTGCATTTTGTTCTGTTCACAACTGTCATCTACATTGTTTGGTTGATCAAGGACAAGGAACTGCCCCAAACTTAGTGTGTATCATAGCTTGACTGACTACCAATTTTTTTTTTTGGACATATTACAGCTAAATTCATTATTCTCTGACTCTTCTATTAAGAACATTGAGATTGGGGAAATCCTCCAAAGCTGTTGAATGATGCCCCAGGAGCTGCTGACGTGGAGTTGAGTGGGTTGCTGATGTTTGAGTTGTTGAGGTTTAATAAAACACATGCTGAATTGAAGTTGTCAAAGTCTGTTAGGCTTGACCTACTCTTTTGCTATTTTGTCGGAAGTTTTTGTTATGTAACGTGCAGCAGATTTAGCTGCATTCTTTATGTTTTTTTTTTTTATTTTAATAAGTTGTATAAATAAGTGCTTTGATGATCAATAAAATATATAGCTTAAGAAGTCTCAAAATTAAGTTTGTTCTTGCCAGCTTTTACACTTTATTTCTGTCAAAAACCTACAAAAGCTAAGTGGGAATGCTGTAGTTTGAACCTTAGACTAAAGGTTCAAAGACGAACCGCACCAAAGGAGTGGGTACCACTGCACGCACCATCAACTGCGACTGCAAATTTTTGTGTGTAACATGTTTAGCTTAATATAGTCCAATCAATAGAAGATCATAAAGCAAACTTGGACACACGTACTCACAAGTACAGGTAAACAAACATTTTGTGCACAACTTTGATGTAGCGTAGTTATCCTGACATTAATTTTGTTCTAGTAATCCATGTTACCCATGTGATATGTACGTATTTTCATTAGATTTGCATGTCGTTTACACAATTATGATGCCAAATTTAAGAAATTGGTAATTTTTGGGTTTTACTCTAGTACAACTCATTTAGCTTGTCAAATAAAATTATAAATGGATCATATTCATTTCATCCTTTTAAATTCATAAATCTAGAATTAAAATTGCCCTTTCTCGAAATACTATTTTCATTACCAAGTATAATTTTGATTGTTCCTACTTATTGTGATTATATCTTTTGACTCGCTGCTCAAACAATGAAGAAAAGTCACCAAGACCATCTTCTTCAACCTTTCTCCTTTGTCTCTCTCCTCTCTCTACTCCCTCTTTTAACTTTCTTTTTCTTTTTCTTTTTTGACATATTACATACATTATATAGACATGAGTAATATTCTCGAACTCTCTAGATAAGGTTTAATGAAACGTGGTCTGGAACGGAGACTCTCGAAAGCGGAAGGAAGACTCCCAAGTGAGGGAGGAGAAACATGGGAAAAACTGCCACAACTTGATGACACCATTCCTCGAGCCACGCACTTGCAAAGACAGTGCTGCCTCCAAGTGCTTTTAACATGTTAGTCTTACAAATATTATTATTTTCATTTTCCAAACGGTTGTTGTGAAAATAAAATGTAGATCATATAGGTGAAAAAAGATCAACCAAA
The DNA here is from genome assembly GCA_019925255.1 of Litchi chinensis. Taxonomy (NCBI): domain Eukaryota; kingdom Viridiplantae; phylum Streptophyta; class Magnoliopsida; order Sapindales; family Sapindaceae; genus Litchi; species Litchi chinensis. The sequence continues at coordinate 16,452,450 of CM034465.1, read as the reverse complement.
AGAAGGGATTTTGTGTGACATTCCTTAAGATTTTTGGGGGGTTTCAAAGTTGGTAGTAGGAGTCAAGTTTATATCTAAAGGTGTGTATAGATCTTGTATCATATTGTTTATTATCATTATTTTGACAAGGTTTTTGCTTAGATAAATGATAATTTAGTCACTGTGTTTTGTGGATTTATGACATTTTTGAATGTGAATTCAATTTTTACTTTTGTCATCCCTAAATTTTATAAATTTATAAATTTGGTTCTACTGTGATTCAAATATTGATTGAACTTAAGAAAGTAGGATCATTTTCGTTGTTTTAATATGATTAATATAATTAAAAATAAAAAGGGATCTCAAATAAAGAGTAATTAAAAAGTAGAAAATAGAACATATATATAAAATTAAAAAGTGGGTATATGATCTATTTAAGAGATGAATGTTAGACGATAGACAATGGTTATCAAAATTAATTTAAAAAGTTAAAAAAAATAAAATAAAATAAAATAAACTTATTCTCTTTTCAACCAAATCGGCCGTCAAGGATGGATTTAGTTGGACATATTATATGCACAATTTTATTCTCTCAACTTTTAATATATATGCGATTTATTCATTACCGAAAATTAATGCGTCTAAACTTAGGAGGATGGCTGATAATCAACTACACATACATTAAGGGGATGATGCAACCTTTTGGGGAAATGTGATCTAATGAGAAATATGATTCATTAACATTGGCTCAAATTCCTTTTTATTAATAAAATATTTTTGGGTTAAAAATACTCTTCCTACATATCTTGAACTCCAAAATATCTCAATCATGTATTCACGAGTGTTTTCCTATAATGGCTAACCCACTCTATTCACTTTCCCTAGTAATATAGGATTTGAGTATTACATCCATCAAGAAGTGGATAATTTCATCTTGGTTCACTTAGTCCACCACTTGAAAGATAGTTTTGTCCATTTAGTATGAGTCATTCTCTCCATGTTATTAAGGAGTAGAGTAAAAAATAAATAAAACATTCCAGACCGTTCTATTAGTGTCCTTGTAAAGGTCCCGATAATTATACCTATATTTGTAATATAAAAAAAAAAAAAAAAAAAAAATCTCATCACATATTCAAAGTTATCAAAGAAAATAAACTCAATTAAAATCTTAAATGACAAATTGACAATGATATGACATACAAAATCATGAATATTTGGGACTTCAGCCATTTTGCATCTTATCAAACTACTCAACGACCGAGCATTTAGATGGTACTGCAGTCATCTACATTTAAAAAAAAACAATAATAGGGTAAAAACAAGGCTAAATTAACTTGAAATGCATAAATGTTCTAATAGTAATAATCAAAAAGTGTGAAATACATGGATACTTTGTATAATGTGAAATACATTAATCATTATACATCAATGTTTTACACAACGATATATATCGATATTTCATACTATGTCAAATATACTGTGTAAATTAAATCGATATTGACATCATGTGATTCAGATTTGGGCTCGGCTTGCGCTGTATTCTGCTGAAGCCCAGTCTTATTTTTGGCGTCTCGTTAATAAGTCCAAACCACATGTTGTTTCAATAAAAACATAGTCCAAGCCACATGATGGCTGTATACAGTCAAGGGTCAGGTCGCATTGTAAACCTCGCACTCAAATTGGGTTGGATTAGCCCAACTCTTTTGTCATCCTTACATGTCCATATAAAACATGTCTTTAATGCACGTGGAATTAAATAAAATCGTGCAAAACTTAGTGATTCATTATTTAAGCATAAGTGAGTGACAATTAAGTTAAAGTAAGTGACCCTAATGATTAATAGTTAATAATCTGAACTAATTATGCCAACTCATATTGAGAAAAAATGAGTGATGTGAGTATATATGATTTTTCAAATATATGCATATGATAAATTATTAATATACCCTTCGACTTAATACTACTAACTAAAGATAAGAAGTGTGTGTGTAATAAGCTATTAGTGACAACTCAATCTCAATATCTTTATGCCATTAGTGAGGGGAGTCAAAGTATATTATCCTATAATTTCAAGATCTTGATTGGAATTTGAATAACAGTTAGAGACATTCACTTGGACAGTGTTGTATTTTAAAACAGTGATTTTAAGACTTTATGCGGGATTGCTCTTAAGATGAATAATTAATATAGCTGTTGGACTATTTCTGTCAACTTATAGATAAACTTCATGTGATTTTATCTCTTTAATTTGAAGGTGACATGAAGAAACAAGAAAAATGCAGCGAGAAAAATACCCATCTATTATTAATTTGTTAACAAGTTATGTGATTGTTATAGAGAAAACATAGAAATTGATATAAATGATTAATGTAGATGCCAGAATATTAAGCTAATTAGACATTGAGCACTCCAAAATTTTGTGACTATATTAATAAGAATGGAATTTAAGGAAAAGCTTAGAAATCTAATGTTAAGGATAACGAATTACAAAGCATCCTATATAATTATTTTATAAATGATAATTTAGTCACTGTGTTTTGTGGATTTATAACATTTTTGAATGCGAATTCAATTTTTACTCTTATGATCCCTAAATTTTATAAATTTATAAATTTGGTTCTACTGTAATTCAAATATTGGTTGAACTTAACAAAGTAGGGTTATTTTCATCATTTTAGTAGTATTAATAAAAAAAAAAATGGATCTCAAATAAAGAGTAATTAAAAAGTAGAAAATAGAATATATATATATAATTAGAAATTGGGTATATATGATCTATTTCGGATATGAATGTTGGACGATGGATAATGGTGATCAAAATTAATAAAAAGTTAAAAAAAAAAAAAAAACATTAGTCTGGTTTCAACCAAATCGGCCTTCAAGGATGGATTCAGTTGGACATATTATATACACAATTTTATTCTCTCAACTTTTAATATATATGCGATTTATTCATCACAAAGAGTTAATCTATCTAAACTTAGGAGGATGGCTGATAATCAACTGCACATACATTAAGGGGATGACCAGCCTTTTGGGGAAATGTGATCTAACTACAATGAGAAATATGATCCATTAACATTGGCTTAAATTCCTTTTCATTAATAATACAATATTTTTGGGTTAACGAATAATCTTCCTACATATCTTGTACTCCTAAATATCTAATCAGCTATATTACAAAATATCTCAATCATGTATTCACTACTGCTTTGCTATGATGGTTAACTCACTTTGTTCACTTTCTCCAACAATACAAGGTTGAGTATTACATCCATTAAAAAATGGATAATGTCATCTTAGTCCACTTAGCCCACCACTTGGAACATAGTTTTATCCACTTTGTATGAGTCATTATTTTCCTGCTATTAAGGGGTAGAGTGAAAAATAAATAATGCATTTCAGACCGTTTTATAGTTTCCTTCTAAAGATCGCGATAATTATACTTTTATTTGTAATATCAAAAAAAAAAAAAAAAATCTCAATCACATATTCAACGTTATCAAAGACAATAAACTCAATTAAAATCTTAAATGACAAATTGACAATGATATGACATACAAAATCATGAATATTTGGGACTTCAGCCATTTACATTTTATCAAACTACTCAATGCCCAAGTATGTATCTGGTATTGTAGTCATCTACATTTTAAAAAAAACACAACAATAGGGTAAAAACAAGGCCAAATTGACTTGAAATACACAAATATTCTAATAGTAATCAGCAAAAAGTGTGAAATACATGGATGCTTTGTATAATGTGAAATGCATTAATCATTATACATCAATGTTTCACACTAAGATATACATCGATATTTCATACTATGTAAAATATACTGTGTAAATTAAATCGATATTGGACACCATGTGATTGAGATTTGGGCTCGGCTTGCACTGTATTCTTCTGGAGCCCAGTCTTTTCTTTGGCTTCTCGTTAATAAGTCCAAACCACATGTTCTTTCAAACAACAAATAGTCCAAACCACATGATGGCTGTATGCAGTAAAGGGTCAGGTTGCATTGGAAACCTTGCACTCAAATTGGGTCGGATTAGCCCAACTCTTTTCTCATCCTGACATGTCCATATAAAACAGATGTCTTTAATGCACATTGAATTAAATAAAATCGTGCAAAGCTTAGTGATTCATTATTTAAGCATAAGTGAGTGATAATTAAGTTAAAGTAAGTGAATCTAATGATTAATAGTTAATAATCTGAACTAATTATGCCAACTCATATTGAGAAAAAATGAGCGATTTAAGTATATAAGATTATTTAAATATATGCATATGATAAATTATTAACGTACCCTTCGACTTAATATTACTAACCAAAGATAAGGAGTGTGTGTGTAATAAGCTATTAGTGACAACTCAATCTCAATATCTTTATGCCACTAGTGAGGGGAGTCAGAGTATATTATCCTATGATTTAAAGATTTTGATTGAAACTTGAATAGCAGTTATGGACATTCATTTGGACAACATTGTATTTTAAAACAGTGATTCTAAGACTTTGTGTGGGATTAGTCTTAAGATGAATAATTAATGTATCTTTTGGACTGTTCTTGTCAACTTAGAGATAAACTTCATGCGATTTTATCTCTCTAATTTGAAGGTGACATGAAGAAACAAGGAACATGCAGCAAGAAAAATACCCCTCTATTATTGATTTGTTAACAAGTTATGTGATTGTTATAGAGAAAACATAGAAATTGATATAAATGATTAATGTCGGTGCCGGAATATTAAGCTCATTAGACATTGAGCACTCATGAATTTGGTGACTATATTAATAATAATGGAATTTAAGAACAAACTTAGAAATCTAATGTTAAGGATAATGAATCACAAAGCATCCTATATAACTATTTCATAAACATGATATGAACCTATTCATTTCATTTCCAAAAAACACAATTATCACCATACTCTAGAAGCGATATGCAAGAACATAAAATCAGTAATAGGTACTTCATCAGTCTTTTTGTCTACATACCAAAAACAAAAATAAATGTAAGTTTGAAGAAGTAGAAACCGACAATCATATCCAATGTTTGTAGAGACTTACAATCCAATGATAGAACAAACAGCTTGTATAAAAGTAAGCGCTAAGATGATAACTGCTGCAATGACAGAAATAGAAGCCCATGAACTGTTGAAGTAGTTTTGCTTCAAGTTCGCTTTCCACTTGTGGCATGGAGATTTGCAATGCTTCTGAATATCCTTAACAAGACCCGAATAGTAGAAATTACTATATTGTACTCTAGCATCTGTGCTGAGTTCTCGAAAAAGTGTTGACACCCCTTCACTATCTAAAATCTGATTCTCAATAATCCCGTTCTGAATTAATAACTCGACATCTTTTGAAGTATTTAAAAGGCGATTGAGGATCATATTATAATCATTTATATAATTAGTATCACAATGTAATGCCTCAAAGATTTGGAGATTTCTTAATAAATGTATCGTCATATTACCTAGTGCCAACTTTGGAATTTCCACAGTCCCCTTGTTATATCTTATGTCAAGCAAATTATTTGTTGATGCCAACCTAAACTTCATTCCAGCCCGACGAAGTTTTGTCACACTAGGTGCAGCTTCAGAATCAGCTTGCCTTTCAGTATCATCACGTATTGGTGGCTGAAGGCAAAGCCTTAGCAAATCAACAAAATGTTTAGCTTTAGAGAAGGATGATTTTAACAAAGCTTTGTCCACCAAAATAGCTTGACATATATAACATTCAAAGAAACTAAAAGTAAACCGACTCAAGGAATACTCCCTATATTCCTCAGGCAATTTAAGTTTTGCTAACTTAAACAGGTCCTCAAGAATGAAAATCGGAAGCTGATTTTCTACGAGCATAATATCAAGCACTATATCTTTTATCGTTCCAGGACTTGTAAATATACGATCCACACACCGAAATTCAGGAATATATCGAAGAAAAATCTCAATCAGAAACACAGCATCCAATAAAATCATTTGCACAAAGTTTTCACTGTCCAATTTGATGGTATCCGCATAACTTCTACGCAAATCTACTTCCTTCGCCTTAATAAATTTAAGAAATTCCTCCAATCTTACTTGAGTTCGCTGCATAAACTGTTGCAAATATCTATACTTATACTCTTCGGTAGCCTTTAAATCTTGCCTACCATGGTGGATTGGCCCAATAGAGACTATTTTGGGAGCGTAAAGACTTTCCTTCAACATCCTAATTTTTGGAGGAACTCGATAAATGCAACAATCTTCAGACAAGGGATACAAATTTTCGTACGTACCTCTCAAAGAATCTGCCAGCTTCTTAAAATCAATTGATACATGATCATTACTTTCATCCATCTTGTTGCTTGCTCGCTGCACTACAGGAACTTAATTCATGAACAATCTCCAGATGCTTAAGAGAATAAATAGAAATTAACCATCACTAACACATTTATTAGAAACATCTAATGATTTAAGTTAAAAAAGAACACTAAAATGGTTTAATAGAAGGAAAAAAAAAAGGGAAAAAAAGGGTAAGAAACTTACATTAATTGCTCTCTGCTCTCTTCTCTACGTAGCTTGTGTTAATTAAACTCGTGATTTTGTCTCTCTCTTCTTCTTCCTTTTCTCCCTTAAAGTAAGAAAATTTGAAGGGCTATTTTTATTTTTCCTCCGAAATCCAAAATATGAAGAGTTTAAAGTGAGGAGATGTAGCGTTTGATCCTTCCAAGAAAGATCAGTGAATATGAGACCAAGGAAACTTCACGCGGTGTTGCTCTTCGAAGGTGACACGAAGGAACCTAGTGGCAATAAAGCAATGGGAAAGCATCCATCCTTTATTGACTAATTGATTGGTTGTTGTGAGAGAGAGATATAAATATATATAAATATATATGTATACACATTCTTTCTGAGGGTTTTTATTATTTTATTTCGAAATTGAAAATAAAATTACTTTATTTCGAAATTGAAAATAATATATGTTGGAAATAATAGTTAAAACTTATATGTTATAATAATTTCGTCTATAAACTAATGGATCCGTTAATATGGAGGCTAAAAAGGTAATTAGACGTTGAACAGACAAAGACATTCCAGCTTTCCACAGAAAATTATTAATTTTTTCAATATCTCATCAGCCCCTCTCTCTCTCTCTCTCAATCAGCCACTCTCTATCTCTTTCTCTCTCTCACAATCTCTCACCATCTCTCATAATTTCACCGTGTTTCTCTTTCTCTCTCACAATTTCTGTTTCTTAGAATCAACAATAGCTCGCCGATCTTCGTTAAGAGAACACTAGAGTGGGACTTGAATGATTGGAAATGTGATGGTAATCCCTTTAGGGCCAAGCCATTGAATCCGGTGCCTAGCGATAAGATGGATCAACAATTTTTTCCAGCTGTGGCGAGGAACTTGGCGAATTGTTCTTCGTTGAACAGTTCTGATGAAGGGTGAGTGGTGGTTTGTGGTGGGTGCTGCTGCAGAGAAGGTGTTCGACGAAAGTCCCAATTGAAGTCATCTATGGCCTTTCATTACCAGCAACTGCAAAAGGGTTTCAAGACCAAACGCCAACGTCGCCAGATCTCCCTTTTCCAACTTCAACCCTTGACCGTTGCGCAAGAGTCGCTGGAGTGGAGGAAAAAGAAAACAGAAAAGAAGCAGAGGAGAGACCATGTCTCAGAGATCCTAAACAGAGAAAGGGGTGGTGGCGATGATGATGACACGAAGAAGACAAGTGTTGAAGAAGAAGAAGAAGAAGAAGAAGAAAGACAGAATAATGATGTAGTGGGTGGTGAACATGGTGAAAAGAAGAAGAGGAAGAGAGATGAGGGAGAGAGTGAGGAGTTGGGTGAAGAACTGGTGGTTAATGAAGATCTGGGTTCAGGGTTGAATTTTTTTCTTAAAATTTTATTTTTGATTTAATGAAGCTGTTGAAGATCTCGGTTTCAATTTTTTCTGTAAAAAATTTGTCTTTTTTTTTTTTTGAAAAGAGAGTTGTTTTCAATTTTTTTTTTTTTTTAATTTTCTGGATTTTGATTCTGGATGATAATTTTAGTTTAATATGCAAGCCTTTTTTTGACGATTTTATTAGATTATTTTTTATTTTTTTAAATGATGGAATTTAATTTGAATTTATTTAATTTTTATTTAATTTTGAGTTATTATGGACATTTTTTATTTCATTTATTTAATTTTTTATTTTTCTCAATTAATCTAGGTTGGAGATGTGAAGAATTTTTTTTTTATTTAATTTATTTATTAATAAATGAACGGTAGAAATCTAATTAATTTTAATCTTTTTTTTTTTCATTTTTTAGTGGCTATACAGGACATATTTATTCTTTCACCTAATTTTAAAATCAACAAACATTTTCCGATTCTCCCTAAAGAATCTAATAAGGGTACTTGCTTTTTTAGTGTTTTTATTACAAAATCATTAAAAATATGGATGAAACCGCTTTTAACTGTCTGTAGAAGTTGTTTGTATTTTTGTATATTTTTTTAATTTTTTAAAAGATTGGAATAAATTGAGAATATTTATGATGTTATGGACTTTTTAGTTTTGTACCTTATTTTAACTAAGTACTGATTAACGATCTTCTCCTAACAGCAGCAGATGCCCACCAAATATACGTGATAAGTTTGTATAAGTAGTTTTATCCTTTTAACGTGTGACTTTTCTCGTCCTATGTGTAGATATTGTAATTACATAAATAATAATTTATCTCAATAGATTTTAATAAATCTATAGCTCATTAATTAGAAATAAATTTTTAGTATCATACATTAATAGTAAAATTCAAATTTAGCTTGTAATTTTTATTATTTATTTCTTTTATATGGTTACATTAACTTTATGCATTCACATAATAGAAAGACAAAGGGAAAAGTAGTCAACTTTGTTAGGATGAAAATACAAATTCAAGCGCTTGGGGTGTTAATACAACGGTAAAATTACATCTCTCTTCCTTTTCAATCGTGGAGTCAATTACAACAAGCACACCCCATATTTTTATTAATAAAATGTGGGATTTTCTTCTACGTATATAAGTTATTTTTTACTCAAGTGTGGATATATTTGAGCTGTGCCATCAATGCATTACTAATCTTGATAACTCAAAAATACATAAAAATACAAATTCAAATATAACGAACACAAATAAGCAAATAGACAACATGCCATATTTTTATATAGCTCGGAAAATCACATATTTTTATGTAGCTCAGAAAATCCCATATTTTCATGAAGCACGCTAACATTCTTTCCATCATATGATGATGTTTACAGGTGGAATCTCTCTCCTTTTTCCCACCATGCAAAATCCACATATAAGAGCTGAACCTTGATATGTTTGTATAGTGTCATAATTCTGAATTCATGCGTGGCACTCTAGCAAACTTTGTGTCGACGTGATTTTCTGGTCGACGAGAATCAATGCTCAATATCTGCAATCAATGTCGAACAACACAAAAACCAAGAACAACACAAAAAATAGAAAGGCAAAAACAAAAAGAACACAAAGGTTTTACATGGTTCGGTGAGTGCGCCTACGTCCACGACCGTCTCTCTATAATTCAGCAGAGTGACAATATATTATTACTTAGATATCCTGTTACAATGAGTTCAGCCCCTATTTATAAAGAAAAGACTGTTACAGTTTTAGAAGAATTAAAATAGGTAAAGAATTTCATAATAAATACACTTCCTAATCTATTGGAGCAGAATCAGGAAACTACTCTGAATATCTCGAGATAATGTTGACTAAATTTGAATTTGAATTTATTTCCATTTCTGGTGAGAGAATCACGATAAGATTGGGTAACTGTCTATTCTGGAAGATTTGGTATTAACTCTCCACTGGGTGAACTGTTTACTGCATTGAGCGACCTCGAGCTGGACCTCGCTGATTAGCGAGCTATGCATAGAGCGAACTACATAGCGATCTGTAACTTGACTGAGAAACGAGCTCTTTGGTGCGAGTTGAGGAGCTCGTTGGGGCGAGCTGCAGAACTAGCTGGGCTTGGAGTTGATAACTGGGCCTTGTCTGTTGGACCTTTGCATTAAGTCGACTTACTAGACTTTTATCAGGCTTTTACTAGCCCAATTACTTGGTCCAGAAAATACACATAACATCAGCCCCTCAACTCTTAGTTCGTTCTGTGAATTAGGAGCTCAAGTTCGCTGGTAAAAGCTATACTTGAATTTGTCGTTTTGCGCCCTTTCAAATTCATTCCCATCAACTCTGACACGTGGCGGTCACACAGGAGGTAACTGAACCGGTACTAGCACGTCTTGAGTCACGCGCATTTAATGCACACATCTTTCAACTGACAACTGCATGATTACAGAGCCATTACTCGTGCTGCACCGTCAGATGCAGGGCGATTATATACTCTCTAGATCGGACGGTTGGAGCTCAAGCTCGGTCACCTATATAATCTGGTGGAGCCCCTTCGTTGCCCTATTCACTTGTCATTTTCTTCCAGCCACCAAACTCTTTATTGCTGCGCTTCTCACCGATCTTTCACAAAAACTTCACTTCCAATCGTCGTTTTTCACCATCTCATCAGAGATTCATGGTAAGTTTCTTCATTTAACTTCAAGTTTTTAGTTTCTAGTTTGCTTTTGTTGTATTTGAGTTGTGTTGAACTTGCATTTTGCGTTTCAAAAGGGGATGAACACTTCATATTTTTAATGTCAAGTTTTTGTGATTCTGAGTTTCTTGCTGAACACGATTCTCTATTTCTTGTTGGTTTGATCTTTTTACCTGTTTGTTTGCGATCTGATTGCTGTTTATGGCCTGTCATGCATGCGAACTGTTAGATTGTATATTTATAGATGACTAGCTCGTAAGTTGTTTCTTCATAGGTTGAGCCCCCCACTGTATGAGCGATAGGAAACTTAGAAATTTTTTTGGCATTTTAGTAATCTGTTCATTACGACCTGAACATACTCCCTTTGTAAAGATGTTTTCAAGCAGAGCTCGTAACATTAATGAGGCAGCTTAAGATGGAGAGCGAGCTGACGCTCAGGTTGTCTCCGAAGCAACTCGTCAAATTGCAGCGGAGCAGTGAGCTCAAGAGGAGAGGGAAGCTCGCAAAGTGTTTGCTCACTATGAATCTTCAGTAGCCATATGAGGGCACCGGCTCCAGAACGTTATGCTTGCTATCCTCTTTGGGAGCATGTTGCTGTCAGCACCTAACATCTTGAACACGGGTTAAGGTTCCCAATCTCCCATTACCTGATCAAGTTCCTGAATACGGTCAAACTCGTGCTGTTCCAGTTGACATCGAACTCATACTCACAACTGACCTCATTAGCCTTAGCTTTTCTCAGAAACAATCTTCCTCCCCCAACTCCAAAAATCATCTAACATATCTACAACATCAAGGCTTTAAGCACTTTAAAGGATGGAAAACGAGATGACATTTATTATCTCGCAGCTCGCCAGTTGGAATACAAAAGCCTCTTGCCCCAAGGAAGTGCGAAAGGTAAATCCAATGTAGGGACATACAAGACGGACTGGTTTGTCGTCTCATGCCCTTCTCTCGCAGATCTCAACAATTTCAGCTTTGTCTTGAGCCCAGGTATGTGGAAGGGAATCTTTAGCGAGCTATGATTTTTTTTTTTTTTTTAACATTTGCTTTGCAGAGCTGAAAATGGACAAGTCTCATTTCAACAGTGAGGAAAGAAGGACTCTTGAGGTATTTGCAAGATCGAGTGCAGCGGGCATCAGTAGCAAATTTGACACTGCCCTTCTTCAGGCTCACGGCCTCGCTCCCCCTGAAGATTCTCCATTGATAAATAACAACAAAAATATAGGAAAAATTGGAGAAGCCGATCTCCTTTTTGTCCTCGAAGTTTCTGACGAGGAAGAGGATGCACCTGCTCCTTGATCATCTCTAACTCCTGCCTCTATTTCGGGACAGAAACAGCTCCAGCACCTTCAACTCGAGCAGCTCCAGCTCGGGTAGCTCCAGTTGAACAAATAGATTCATCTCCCTCTCCAGGTCGCACAATTATTCCAGAGGCTTCATCGTCTGCTCCAGCAGTTTCAGCCCCCACTTTAACAGTTCCAGCACCTGTTGAAGCAGCTTTGGCTCCAGCTCGCACATCACTAGTAGATGTATCTTGAATAGCCGTTCCTCCAGCTCCTGCTTCTTCCTTTAGGCGAGCTCCAACCAAGAGGAGGAAACTTACTCTTCTGGAGTATTCTTCGAAGCAACCTGCTAAAGCTTCAGCCTCTTCTACTCTAGCAAAGCGGCCTGCTGACGCCCCAGCCTCTCCAGCTACTCTTTCAGAGCGTTCGAAGCGACTTGCTAAGGCAAAATCTCTATTGGTCGCTGCTTCTAGCGAGGTGCCACCTTCAGAAGCAACAGCGAATCTTCCCTAGGTTCTAGCTCCCAGCTCGCAGTCCAAGGCAGGGGATATTTCATCCGAGGTTTCGCCCCAAGAGACCCAAGCTGATACTAGTAGAGGCGGAAAAAAGAGTAGGGGTAAACGCTCTACGCGACATGTTTAATGGGGTACAGAGCCTGAGGTCATAGAGGCTGAAGGAACTCTATCGCCAACCATGCCAGACCTCGAAGATGGACCTGGGGAAAGATATCTGAGGTCCTTCCTAGACAACTGGTCAGATATTATGCTGACTCATCCAAGAATATTGGAAAATAGGTCTCTTAAGTGGACGAACCTGGACGAATATGCAGCTCGTCATACCATGCTGGTAATTCATTTTTCCCTTATCTCTTGACCTCTTTACTTTATCAAATATTAACTTGTGAAATTTCAGCCTGCTCTTGCATCAATAAAGTGAAGGAGATTGACCAGATTTGCTGAAGATCGAACAATGAGACTGGAGAGCGAGCTGGAGAAAGCAAAGGAGAAGATAACGTCTTTGACTGAGAGGGTCCGGGGCAATAAAAGGTTCGTTGAGGGCCATAAGGCAATGTTAGCTGCTGCGAATATAGCTAAACAGACAGCCGAGGAAGCTCTGACACAATTAGAAGGTGATTACGAAGCTATTAGGTCGCATCTCAATGTTTTGCTACATAATTGTGAAGATGAACGTGACAAGGCAAATGATGAATTAAACAAGGTGACGGACGAGCTGAGGCAGTCTGAACAACGGGCCGAACTGACTGAAAAACGAGCTGAGAGAGTGGAGGCCGCAACACAGCAGACTGAGGAGGTCGAGCAACGAGCTGGGATTGCAGAGAAAGAAGTCGAAGTGCTCGGTCAACAAGTTAAGGCTGCAGTGCAGCGAGCTAAGGTTGCTGAGCAGCGGGCTGAAAAAGCTGAACATCGAGCTGAGGTGTTCAAGCAACAAGTGGGGGATGCGATGCAGCGAGCTGAGGCTGTAGAGCAGAAAGTGGAGAATGTGCTACAACGAGCTGAGGCTGTCGAGAAGCTAGCTGAGGCAGCCGAGCAAGTAATAGGGGCCGCAAATTGAGAAGTTGAGGTCATTAATCGCCGAGCAAATGACGCCTTTGAAGAGTTGATGACTTTCAGAGAAAGATCTATTCAGAAAATGGAGGTGCAGGTTGCTAAAGCCAAAGATGAGGTTGAGGAAAGAACAGGTCTTAACTTCCTTTACACGCTATGGATGTCCCATCATGAAATGAATTTTTCTATCTTTGGTGATGAGGGACTCCGAGCTGTGGAGAAGTTCAAGGCAGAGACTACCTTGTCTCCAGTTGATGTAGTTCCTTTGGCAACGCAGATTCCTAGCACAACCCCTTAAGTTGAGCGCATTGGTGACCTCGAATTTTCTAGCTCGTCTTCCAGTGAAGACTCTCTCTTAGGCCTGGATTCTCCAGCTCTAAACTAGTTGCTTATTTTCTACGCTTGTAATCTTTCATTCAATTTGTAAAGGATTCTCGAACTTAATAAAATCCCATTCATTATATCTTCTCTGTTGAATGTGCTTGAGTTATTGTGTTTGTTGTAACACGTTTTATAATCTTCAGTTATGAAACTTCATGCGAGCTAATAAACTTACCCAAAATCAGATATAACTTAAGTTATTACTTAATTCACCAGTTAATAAGATCGTTTGATATAGGTAACAGGTCGAAACCTCATTTGTCATATTGAATTGTTGACGAGCTATGCAGGGGTACGTAACCTCGCCTGCTATTTAGGCTCATTTCGTTTTAGCGAGCTATGTAGGGGAACGTAACCTCGCTTGCTTTTTAAGCTCATTTTCGTTTTAGTGAGCTATGTAGGGATACGTAACCTCGTCTGCTTTTTAGGCTCTTTTCATTTTAGCGAGCTATACAAGAGTACGTAATCTCGCTTGTTTTTTAGACTCTTTTCGTTTTAACAAGCTATGTAAGGGTACGTAACTTCGCCTGCTTTTTAGGCTCTTTTCGTTTTAGCGAGCTATGTAGGGGTATATAATCTCGCATGCTTTTTAGGCTTTTTTCGTTTTAGCGAGCTTTGCAGGGGTACGTAACCTGACCTGTTTTTTAGACTCTTTTTATTTTAAGTGAGCTATGTAGGGGTACGTAATCTGGCCTGCTTTTTAGGCTCATTTCATTTTAGCGAGCTACGTAGGGGTACGTAACCTGGCCTGCTTTTTAGGTTTATTTCATTTTAGAGAGCTATGCAGGGGTACGTAACGTCGCCTGTTTTTTAGGCTTTTTTTTTGTTTTAGCGAGCTATACAAGGGTACGTAACCTTACTTGCTTTTTAGGCTCTTTTTGTTTTAGCGAGCTATGCAGGGATACGTAACCTCGCCTGCTTTTTAGGCTCTTTTTTGTTTTAGCGAGCTATGCAGGGGTATGTAACATTGCCTGCTTTTTAGGCTCTTTTTCGTTTTAGCGAGCTATACAAGGTTACGTAACCTTGCTTGCTTTTTAGGCTCTTTTTATTTTAAGCGAGCTATGCAGAGGTACGTAACCTCGCCTGCTTTTTAGATTCTTTTCGTTTTAGTGAGTTATGCAGGGGTACGTAACCTCGCCTGCTTTTTAGGCTATTTCTATTTTTAGCGTGGCAACGAGCTAATCAGGACGGAGCCCGCTGACGTGTTAACTTAAGAGATTTGAACTCATGAATCATTAAGAATAAACAATAACACATGATGTGAGGGAAATAGAGTTTTTCATTAATCATGATAAGATTGAATTATAAATTAAATTCATGAAAGAAGTTACCGATAATATGGTCGAAGATGATCGGCATTTCAAGCTCGAAGGACTTTAGCTCTATTCATGTTGGTTAAATGATAAGCTCCATTTCCCAAGTTTGCTTTGATGATATAGAGTCTTTCCCAATTTGGGCCTAAGGACTCATCACTGGCTTTGCGAGCTCCAGATAGAATAAGGCGTAGTACTAGGTCTCATGTATCAAAATTTCGAATTCGAGCTTTCCTATTGTAGTATCTCGCAATCCTTTGCTGATAGACTGTCACTCTTAATCGTGCCGCTTCCTTTGTTTCTTTAAGTAGATCAAGATTTGTTTCCAGCAGCTGATCATTGTCTTTTGGATTGAAGGTCGTTTTATGTTGCGAGGTAACTTCCAGTTCTGCTGGGATCATGGCTTCAGATCCGTACACCATTGAAAAAGAGGTCTCGCTTGTGGTTCTGCGAGTTGTGGTCCTGTAAGCCCATAACACCTTCTGAAGCTCGTCCACCCACGCTCATTTTTTCGCTTTCAACTTGATCTTCAAGGTCTGCTTTATGATCTTATTAACAGCTTTAACTTGGCCATTGGCTTGTGGATGGTCCACTGCTGATAAGCTCTTTACAATCTTCAGGTTGTTGCAGAACCTAAGAAACTGGTCACTACTGAACTGGGTCCCATTATCTGTCACGATCTGCTGAGGGACCCTAAACCTGTAAATAATGTTATTCCATACAAATTTTTCAATCTTCATAGTGGAAATTTCAGCCAGCTCCTTTGCTTCTGCCCACTTGGTGAAATAATCAACTGCGATCATGACGTGCTTGCATCTTCTATGAGTTGTTGGTAGAGGTCCGATCAGGTTCATTCCCCAAATTGCAAAAGGCCATAGACTCACCATTTGTTGGAGATAGGCCGGTGGAGCTCGTGGGACTTGGGCGAACCTTTGGCACTTATCACACTTCTTCACCAAGTCAATAACATCCTGCTTCATCGTGGGCCAGTAGAAACCCTATTGAAGTGCTTTATGAGCTAGAGACAGCCCCCCAGCATGATTACCACAATGGCCCTTATGTATCTCTTTCATCACGATCTCACAGTCTTGACCATCAATGCATCTCAAAAGTGGGGCTGAAAACCCATTTTTGTACAATACGTCATCGTAGATGCAGTATCTAGTTGCTCTAGCTCGCAACCGCCATGCTTCCAACTTATCACTTGGCAGCTTCCTATCCTGTAGATAATTCAGAATTGGACCCATCGAGGAATCGGGCTGTACAACTATGACCATCACTAAATCTCTCACATCTATGCTTGGAGTTGGTAACAACTCTATTGGGATCGCCCCTAGTAAATCTGCATCTCGATTTGTTGCCAAGCAAGCTAGTGCATCTGCATGCGAGTTCTGAGCTCGTGGGATATGTTTTACCTCGTACCTTTGGAAAGCACTTAATATTTCATGAACTTTCTGGAGGTATATAGCCATTTTCGTTCCTTTGGCCTGATACCCCCACAGAATATGGCAAACCACTAGCTGCGAGTCACTGAAGACCCTCAATCGTTCAGCTTGCATCTTCTTAGCCAAGCGTAAACCTATGAGCAGTGCTTCATATTCAGTTTCATTGTTTGTAGCCTGGAAGCCAAACCTCAATGTACAAAGGATCTTATGGCCTTCAAGACTGATTAATAGAATTCCAGCTCCAGCTTTCTGCTCGTTAGATGATCCATCAACATAAAGCTCCCAGGTCGGACTTTCAGAAGATTCAGCTTTGTCATCCGTAGTCCTTGTAAATTCTGCAATGAAATCTGCAGAGCTTGAGCCTTGCTAGCCGTCCTCGGCTTAAACTGAATATCAAACTGTGCGAGCTCAACTGCCCATTTTAACAAGTGACCTGGGGTGTCCGCTTTCTGTAGAACTTGCTTTAGCGGATACTGGGTGAGAATTTCAATTGTATGAGTTTGAAAATAAGGTCGTAGCTTCCTCAATGCGACTACCAGGCAATAGGCGAGCTTCTCCATCTGTGAGTAGCTGGTTTCAGTATCCTGCAATCTTTTACTTATATAGTACATTGGAAGTTGTGTCTTCTTCTCTTCTCCCACCAAGGCAGCACTTAAAGCTTGCTGAGACACCCCTAAATACAAAATGAGCTTTTCTCATTCTCTGGGCTTGGAGAGGAGTGGAGCTCGCCCTATCTATTCCTTCAACTGTTGAAAGGCTGCTTTACATTGCTCAGTCCACTTGACCTGGCCATTAAGGCTCTGTACATCCTTTACCCTGGTAGGCGATCTCATATCGATCAGTGCTTTGATCTTCTCAGGATTGGCTTCAATACCTCTACTGTTTACTATGAAGCCCAGAAACTTCCCAGAAGTTACCCCGAAGCGCACTTGTGCGGATTCAGCTTCATTTGATAGCTCCTCAGAATCTGAAACATCTCTCCCCAGGTTGCGTATATGATCACTCATCTGCTTTGACTTTACTAGCATATCATCCACGTAGACCTTTATGGTCTTCCCAATCTGTTTTTTGAACATCATGTTTACCAAGCGTTGGTAGGTCGCTCCTGCATTCTTCAGCCCGAAGGGCATCACCTTGTAATAGTATAGACCACGATCTGTCACAAACGAGGTGTTCTCTTCGTCCTCGGGATTCATTAGGATTTGATTATAACCCGAGTAAGCATCCATGAAGCTCAGGAGTTCATGGCCAGCTGTAGCATCCACGAGCTGGTCTATCCTCGACAGAGGGAAGCTATCTTTAGGGCACGCCTTGTTCAGATCAGTGAAGTCGATGCAAGTTCTCCACTTTCCATTTTTCTTTTTTACCAACACGGGATTGGCAACCCAGGTTGGGTAATAAACTTCTTGGATAAACTTGTTCGCCAGCAGCTTATCTAGCTCTTTTTTCAACGCAAGATAGTGTTCCCCTGTCATTGCTCTCTTCTTTTGACGAACGGGCTTGTGGTGAAGATCAATATTCAGTCTGTGCGACATCACCTTGGGATCTATCCCCACCATGTCTTCGTGATTCCATGCAAACACATCCAAGTTCGTCTTTAGGAAGTCAGCGAGCTGGGCTCTTAATTCTGGAGCTAAACCTCTTCCCAGCTTCAAGCATCTTTTAGGATCCACTTCGTTGACCTGAACGTTTTCCAGCTCCTTAATTGGTCCAGTAGCTCGCTCTGCATCCATTTCGCGGGGGTCGAGATCATGACTGACCCCCTTTTTAGTTATAACTTATGGCTAGCCCCCTGAAACCATATTAACTTTCTTTCCCCTTACACCCATCTTCACAGCATCCTCATAGCAGCGTCTGACTAAATGCTGCTCTCCACGAACACACCCAATGTCGTTGGAAGTTAGAAACTTGATTGTAAAGGTCTTGATTGAAGTTACTGTATCCAGATCGTTCAACGAAGGTCTCCCCAAGACCACATTGTATGCTGATGGGCAGTCAATGATTAAAAAATCTGTCAACACGGTAGACTAGCGACCTGCTTTCCCGAGCGTAAGTGACAGCTTAATCTGGCCCACTAGTACAACAACATCTCCAGTGAAACTGTATAGGGGCTTTGGGGACGGTCTCAGTTGCTCTGCTCCTAGTCTCATCTGATCAAAACAGCTTCTGTACATCACATTCATCAAGCTTCTAGTATTAATCATGATGCGTCGCACTTCCATGTTGCTGATTTTAGCTCGTATGACCAGTGCATCATTGTGTGGCCAAATTACACCCCTTGCATCTTCCTGAGTGAAAAAAATTTTGTCCGAGGTCGTTCTCGCCTTCTTTGTAGGTCCCTCTAACCCACTGACCTATAAAGTATGATTTGTCTCCCGGACATACCTCTCGTGGGACCTGTTCGAAGCACTTACGATATGCGGGCCACCATAAATTATAAAAATAGTTCTTACTGTAGGCTCATGCTCTGGCTCGAGAGCTCGCTGGGGTTGCTGCTGTGTTGGCTGTTGCTGTTGAGGTCGTTGCTGTGGAGGTCGCGAGTCTGCAGGTCTTACTACGTACTCTTTTAAGCGACCTCTTTTGATTAACTTCTCAATGACGTCATTCAACGCCCAACAATAAGAAGTATTGTGCCCGACCTCATTATAATAAGCACAAAACTTACTCCGATCTCTATGTTGAACAGGGGCTCTCAAAGGATAGAGCTTTCCAAAATCTTCCCTATTTTTCTCCACTGCAAAGATCTTATCTTGTGAGTCTGACAGGACGCTATAACTTTCATAGCGACCTTGATGCTGAGGTCGCTCATTCCTAGGCTCCCTCCTTGTCTTTTTAGCAATTTGATTGTTTAAGCTACTGTTTCTACCTTCTTCATTCTTGCCATTATTTCTCTTTTTCGTATGGCTGGAACTGCCCGCTTTATTCTTCTAGTTGGACTTCTTCGGGCCAAAGGTTTTCTCCCACCTGATTTCTTTTGCAGCTCGCTCGTAGTACTCCCCTAGATCCTTCACTGGGGACTTGTAAATGCTTTCATACAATTTCCCAACCTTGCGCAACCCAGCTAAGATCGTAGTCAATATGCTCTCATCTGATGGATTCTCAACATTCGCGACCTCGCGTCTAAACCTGGTGATGTAATTTTTCAGTGACTCACCCTGACATTGGAAAATGGTAGCTAAGTGGCAGGATGGTACGAGTTACCTTCTCAACGTCCTATATTGGCCAACGAACTTCTACTGGCACTCCTCCAAACTTCCTATGCTACGAGCTGGGAGATTCTTGAACCAAGTCCGCGAAATATCCCCTAGAGTGGCTGGGAAGATGCGGCACTTTACCAACGGATTGTTCGTTTGCAAATCCATTTGGACATTAAAAGCATCGAGGTGATCATAAGGGTCAGTGTTCCCATCGTAGTGTTGGATGCTAGGGACTTTGAATCTGTGAGGAAGAGGCTGCGTCTCGATCTCCCTTGTAAACAGAGTCCTCTCTCCGTAATGCTCACGCTGACCTTGGGCATCAAGTCGTGCCTCAAGCTGTTGAACCCTCTGAAGAAGTTCCTCCACCTGGGGGTCTCGGGGCTCATATCTCCTCCTGCGATCGTGACCTGGAGAGTAGTGCTCTGGCTTATACCTCTGACTCTCTCTGGCCGAGCCGCCAACCCGGTGCGACCTTGCATGTCGCTCATCCACCTCATCCACATACCGAGATGCAGCTTGGACCCTATCATGACCAGCTTCTACCCGTCTACTTCTATTCTGACTTAGCCTTATCACCAAGTTTGCAGTGCGTGCTTCTTCTTGACGAACAGGGTGACCTCAAGCTCTAGAGCGCGCATTGGAGGAACGAGCTGAGCCAATAGGTCACTGCACCTCTCTAACAGGCTTTTCTGACCCTTGCACTTCATACTGCGGAAGTACCTGCCTTGGAGCCTCTACCTCGATCTCGAGCGTGTTCTACGCTTCAGCCTGCACGAGCATATTAACAACCTCCGTAAGTTACAAAACTGTGAGCTCCAATGCCTCTTGCCTCTGATACCACATCTGCTGCCTATCAACTGTTGGGGCAATAGGAACTGATTGACGAGGGGGTAAGAGTGGTATCCCTGCTGCAACACTTATTGCTTGACCATACGACGGGCCTACTGCATGTACGGGGGCATCTTCCACCTGCTGCGTATTGCGCTGATGTTGACTGGTCTAGCTCTTTGCTTGATCGGCGTGTGAGCCCACGTACTTGGTTTGTTTAGTTCTTGCCATGTCTGAAAACTGAGATTGAAACAAAGCAGATTGCAGTCTAGGCCCTTCTTCTAGCGCCAAAATATCGACATGATTTTCTGGTCGACGAGAATTCAATGCCCAATACCTGCAATCAATGTTTAACAACACAAAAACCAAGAACAACACAAAAAATAGAAAGACAAGAACAAAAAGAACACAAAGGTTTTACGTGATTTAGTGAGTGCGCCTACATCCACGACTGTCTCTCTATAATTCAGTAGAGTGACAGTATATTATTACTTAGATATCCTGTTACAATGAGTTCAGCCCTATTTATAAAGAAAAGATTGTTACAGTTTTGGAAGAATTAAAATAGGTAAACAATTTCATAATAAATACACTTCCTAATCTGTTGGAGCAGAATCAAGAAACTGCCTTGAATATCTCGAGATAATGTTGACTAAATTTGAATTTATTTCCGTTTCTGATGAGAGAATTACGATCAGATTGGGTAACTGTTTATTCTGGAAGATTTGATATTAACTGTCCACTGGGCGAACTGTTTACTGCCTTGAGCGACCTCGAGCTGGACCTCGTTGATTAACGAGCTATGCATAGAGCGAACTGTATAGCGATTTGTAACTTGACTGAGAAACAAGCTCTCTGGTGCAAGCTGCAGAACTAACTGGGCTTGAAGTTGATAATTGGGTCTTGTCTGCTGGACCTTTGCATTGAGTCGACTTAATGAGCTTTTATCAGACTTTTACCAGCCCAATTGCTTGGTTCAGAAAATACACATAACACTTTGCTAATAAGTATAATTACTAGAAACAATCAAGCTATAACAATATCCACAATCTATAAATTACATTTCATAAATAATGGGAGTGTTTTTATTTTCAAGATCATTATAGTTTTCGATATATATAATTCATTTCCAGAAATAGTTTTTTAGAAATGAAACAAACAACAGGAGATTGCTTAAGTACTTATTGCATCATGAGTAAAATTAATTAATAGTAAAAAATTATTTATACCATCATCATAAAAAGATATTGTTAAAATAAATTCTTTATTACAGGATATATATATATATATATAATATGTGTGTATGTATGTGTACACTCGTGCACACTTTTTTATGATAGATTTAGTTAGGTAACACAAAATAATGATTCATTAATTTTATCAAGTATTTTTCATTGTTTTCTTTTTCCTTTTCTTTTCTCAATTAAAATATCAGTGGAAATTATGAAATAATGGAGAAAACCGATATTTATTAGGAACTCACAAGTTGATTGACTCGAAAATGATAATTTCCCTACAAAATTTTTCATGTGCGTGTGTGTGCATGAACGCTCACGCCTTCACTTTTTTATGATAGATTTAGTTGGGTAATAAAAAATAATGGTTCATTAATTTTACCAAGTATTTTTCATTGTTTTATTTTTCTTTTTTCAATTGAAATATCTCTAAAAATAGTGAAATAATAAAGAAAACTAATAATCTATTAATAACCTATGAGTTTATTGATTCAAAAATAATAATTTCCTTTGTAAATTTTTTTACAATAATCTTTTTATAATTTTTATTGCAAAAGTTTTATATTGTAAAGTACAGATAGAAGTTACTATTGGCCTACAGGCAAACTTGAAGCGGTTTTGTTTTTCAGTAATTTGAAGGGAAATGCAATGACAAATAATTGTATACTTTGTTGACTATTTTATTACTTTCTTAATTAATTTTGTCCATGATTAAGGATGACAATGAATTGGATCGGATCGGGTTTGACCCTTATCAAACCCGACCTAAAATTTTTGAGAGTACCCCAAATTTTTGGAGGGACTTGTCCCGAATCCAATTCATTGATCTGATTTAGTTTTTAACTAATGATATAATTAATATAAAAAAATAAATATACAAACCAAAAAAGAGATAAATTAGCTATGATATCCATGATTATTCTAAAAAAGTTTCAAATTTATATAAAAACTCTAACAATTAAGAGTGAAAAACTTGGATACTATGTAATAAATTCATTTAATACACTATTGCAAATTTATGATTTTTTTTTTATTATGTTTATATATAAATTGAGCTATCGGGTTGCATAAGAGCAAAAAAGCTTGTCCTAAACCCAATTTGGAATTTTTTAGAGCTACCCCAAATCCCACCTATGTACCATATGTGTTTTTACTTTTCGTTCCAAACCTGCTTCGAATAAATTGAGTTTGGATAGGTTCGTATCAGATCGAGTATTTTTGCTATCTCTATCCATTATTTATGCTTTCCTTAAATGAATCATAATCTACACCGATCTCCTTGGTTGCTTTCTATGCACGCTATGCGCATATGTATATAGGAGCAGACGGGTGGGACGCCTACACGGTAGTGGCCCGCCACTAATGAATTCCTGGCGAGTGTTAAAAGGTACAGCCTTGAACTAATTAACTTGTGCTAAGTTTTTGACGTGGACTTGAGGCAATTTTATTACCTAATGCAGCCGTTACATGTACCATGTTTTTGACGTGGACTTGAGGCAATTTTATTACCTAATGCAGCCTTTATATGCAATAAATTTTAGTGGTCACACGGGACTTTTGGTGAGCCTTAACTTGTTACATCATTTAATATATACGTGCCAAAATTCTTTTACATTATTTTAATAAAATAATATATTTAAATAATTCACCTTTTCTCATTTAGATTTTAGAGTAAAAAACCAATACCCCTTTAGATTTTTATTCATATCATTTCACATATTATTACTTGCTCTATATATATATACATTTTTTTTTTAATTTTTCATTAATTTATATTAAGCAAATTCAAATTTAAGAAATATGAAACAAAAAATAGTATAAATTCAATTATAAATGATGTTTAAAATTTAAGAGGGATGAGTCTCATTTTAATTAATAAATCTAGAATTTATTTATTTTATAACAAAACTAAATAATGTTACACTTTGTTTTTGAATAGTACTATATTTATTTTGTATGAACATGAATGTTCATTTTTTGTGTGGCCCCCCAAGATCAATAATTTTGGCTCCGCAACTACACACATGCACTTAGCTGTATATTCACTTACATAAGAGTTATATCCAAACCTTCTCATTTTTACGAAATCTTTTATATTTTTTGATATATTTTGTAAAACACAAAAGACTAAAAGAATATGAAATAAATATACTTATGGGTGAAATTTTATATTTTCTCAAGTTTTGTTCTTTTCCTAAAGGTCTCAATTTAAAAAACACTTTAAAATACTCTGGCAAAATTATCAATCCCCTTATTCAACGAAATTTTTTTACATTTAATTACATAATTAAGTTAAGAGTACAACTCACCCACGGGTTGTAACTTCTGCTTACTTTCGGTACCATTTTCCTGGAACCCAACTTCTATACATTTATACACCCTCCTCTTCCCTGAGGACCACCGAATTCTTCCTCTGAAACTGAACAATAGTTAATCTAAGTCAGAGTCTCCCAACTTGTTTTTTCGAGGTTCTTTAAGACTTTTTTTCCCTGAAAAGGTAGTTCTTAATTTTCTTTTCTGGTTTTTGTTTTCTAATAATTTATTTATTTTTGTATGGTTCAGAAGAAGAAAGCCAAAAACAGTGGTGGTGGGGACGAGGATGACTATGAAGGAGGAGATGGAGACACCGGTAAGGATGACGTTGCAGCAGCTGGTTACTCTTCAGCCAATGATGCGGTTCATAGAAACGCCGGAGCAAAAAGCGAACGCAAGCGAGTACCCTACTTACCTAGAAAGGCATCTCTAGCCAACTTTCTTACCAGGCGTCGACTCCGCCTCTATGGTGGCTTTGAGGTTAGTCTCTATTACTTTCTACCAAACGGGAAATGTTTAACAAAACAGATGTCATCGTGTTTTTTGAAAACTTTTTTTTTTTTTTGTGAATACCGGTGATAAAAAAAAATATTTGAGTTTGAATGATATAAGAGAGAGAAAAAATATAATAATTTTGATTATTTATTATTTTTTATATTAATGTGTTGATTAATTATCAAAAGTTTAACAAAAGAAAAAGAATGATAGAGAATTTTTTGTTCTGACGGGTGCCACTAATCCACCTCCATAACCATAACCCCTTTTTTGGGATAAATAAAAATTTTTGTAAGCATTTATTTATGGAAATGGTTGTAATCATTGAAATAATTAGTAAGAAACTACAACTACAGCAAATGTTTCAAGATCCCTAATTATAAGACAAATTTCAAAAGTAGATAAACATTTGTTAAATATTAATGAAATCTTAAATATATTAAAAAAATTTAAAAACATATTAATTCTTTATTAATTAACAAATTATATATTAATTTTTATTTATTAAATATTGATAGATAAATAAATAACAAGTGGGGTCGGGGTGAGGATACCTAAACCACACCCGCCCTGCTTCTAAAACGAATTTTTCCAAGCGCCAAAATTAATTACTTTAATAATATGTTAGTTTTATTTCAAAATAATAATAATAATAATAATAATAATAATAGTAATAATAATAATATGTTAGTTTTTATATGTTGAATATTGATGAATAAATAGATAATGGCGTAATGTAATTGCAGCAGCTTATACTTTTATATTACGAGAACATTGCCCCTTGAAAATAATTAGTCATCCTCAATTTCATAGATTATATTAAAACATAGATCATCCCATTTGAAATATAAAGTGATATAACAATATTATTATTTCTCAATAATTGCATGTAAAGCAGTAGGTTTTGGTACTCTAGAATTATTCAATAACCACCAAGTCTTCAACTCATCAATTGTGGAATCAGCGAAACTTCCTTGAAGTTTTATGCTCTCATGACTGACAACGATATAGCTTATACTTTTGTGCTTTCCTCTTTTCATGTGTTTGGCGCACTTCACATTATCCTTATTCGTAAAATTCACTGATTTGCCAGAATAAGATAGACGACGACGACAAAATTGACAGTGACAATGGTGATGATGGCAACAATAGAGGTGGTCGTGATGACGATAAAAATGGCGGTGGTGGTGGTGGTAGTGGAGGCAATAATAAGAAGGAAAGCAGAGACCATGAGGGTGATGGTAATAGGGATAAAGATAGATGCAGTCGTGGTGATGGGGGTGGAGGTACGGAAGGCAAGAATATGGATTTCAAGGGTTGTCGACGTTGGAATTCAGTCGACGAGTATTCAATGCCCAATGCCTGCAATCAATGTGAGAAAGCACAAATACCAAGGAAAGACAAAGACATAAAAAGAGGATCAAACGAGGAACACGGAGCTTTTATGTGGTTCGGCAATAATTGGCCTACGTCCACGACTGTCTGTCTCTTTAATTCTGCAGAGTGACAGTATATTATTGAATATTGTTTGTCTCCCTGTTACAATGATCTTGATCCCTATTTATAGGGAAAGAAGTGTTACAATTCTGATTGTAGCCAAATTAGGAAGAGAATCCTGAATTAATTACATTCCCTAAACAATTGGGAAAAATAAGGAAAAGAATTATAAATTAATTATGCTTCCTAATATTTTTAGATAATATTAGGAAATTACTATATTTATCTCAAGATAATGTTGACTTGATTTTGAATTTGAATTGATCTCCATATCTGACGAGGGAATCATGGTTTGATTGGACAATTGCCATATTTGGAGAGAGAATCACGTTTGAACTTGGTAACTGCCTGCTCTGGAAGATATGATGCTTATCACGTGTCTGAGTGAGCTGACGTGTCATGGTGATCCCAATCTCGAGCTCGCTGAGAGACGAGCTGCGCAGGCGGCGAGCTGCGACCTGACTACACTTATGGGTCTGTTGATGCCAGCTGGAAATCTCGATGGCCTTTGAGTCAATACTGGGCCTCATCTGATGGGCTTTGACTACACTGACCTCATTGGGTCTTCTTATCGGGTCTTAAATGGACCTAAATTGGACTTTTACCAGCCCAATTACTGAGTCCGAAAAATATGCATAACAAGGGTGAAGCCGGGTTTGGTTATAGATATGGGTATCATGCGGGTTATGAAAATGGATATCCAGTTGGACAATTGAAATATGCCCAAGAAGTTCAATAATCAGAAATTATAATTAATTATGTTTTAAATTATATATTATTATTATTAATCAGTTGTGCCATTTGTTGATTTCTTTCTAATTTTATGATACTGTTGTTTCTTTAGGATGACGTGTATTATTTTGGGTAAATTTTAATTTGTTTTTGGAGGTTTCATTAATAATATCACTAAAAATAAGTTATTCTCTCATTGCAATTTAATTTTTTATTTTTATTTTTTTAATGGTGAGCTTTGATTGAGAAAATATCAATAATGGTTGGGCGTGTTTTTCTATATTAATGTTGAACAGTTGGTCGTGTTTTTCTATATTAATGTTGAACATGAAGTTTTGAAGATTATAGTTATTGAACAATACTAGAATAGCAGA
Organism: Litchi chinensis; assembly: GCA_019925255.1. Taxonomy (NCBI): domain Eukaryota; kingdom Viridiplantae; phylum Streptophyta; class Magnoliopsida; order Sapindales; family Sapindaceae; genus Litchi; species Litchi chinensis. The sequence continues at coordinate 16,425,225 of CM034465.1, read as the reverse complement.
GATTTTTTTTTCTTTAAAGTTATCATGATTCATGTGATTTATGTATTGAAATTACCATTACAAAAAATTACAAGAAATCAAACATGTAAGCTCACTGAACAAACACGCTTAAATATTTATTGCTATTAATAACAATGGAATTCAAGAAGGATATGTTTAAAAAACTTAAGGTGGCCTGATAATGGTTTTTCATTTTCTAATTACAAAATCTCACCAAATGCGTTAGATATGTATGTGTTTGGTGAAATAAAAGTGTAAAAGGTGCACAACAAATTTCTACGAATAATGAAGAGAAAATTAAAAATCATAACAATAAATTAAAGTTTTTGGTTTTCTTAAATGAAAGAGAAAATGCCCAAAATAACCGATTTGGGAGGTCCAAGTTTAAAAATGAGCTCATTCTGAGATCCATATTAAAATTACACTTTTTGGATGAAAATGCCCTTAACGACATTCAAACACTTTTCTTTTATTCTCTCTACCTTTTCTCTCTCACTGTCGATTGTCAACCATCAGAGATATGCCAACCTCTCTCCACTATAATGCTATCAACGGTCATTCACCGCTAGGTAAGTTCTTCCTCTTCTCTATTCTTTTTCCTCTTATTTTGTTGTTATACTCCCTTTTATTTATTTATTATTTTTGCTGTCGCCATCAGATTTGCACACTGCCACGCATCCTTTGTTTACATGTCGCGTCGTCGTCAGATTGTTGGTTCTTTGCTCTCATGCCGCTGATAGTAAACCTTTGCTTGTCATCGATCGATTTTGTGCCACTGATAACCCATCTCAGGGGTTGTGAGTTTGGCATGATATAGTGCGATTTTGATTGTTTGGTGTAAAAATATGTGAGTTTAGGTTTCGATTTGAATGATGATTTATGAGATATAATTTGTTTTGGTGGACATTTGCATTTGAACATGATTTGGGTTTAGATTTGAATAATAACTTGGGTTTTTTGCTTGAAAGTTGAGAATTTTTGGGTTGATAGATTGAGTTGCTATTCAAGAATTTTGGCAAACACTTGACATGTTTTAGATATTTAATCTCGTATTGCTACCAATAGTTTTAAACACTTTTTTGTAAGTAATTATAAGGGAATCAGGACGATTGCTTTACCTTTATTGTTGTTTGTTTTGTAATTGCTTTCCTTATTCTAATATGTGTTTAACTTGCAATCTTTATTCTGCAATTTGTTGAGTTAGATGTTTTTGTGGAACTTCTGCTTCTTAATAATATTGGTGTTAGATATGTGACTTTCATGTGTTCTCTTCAATTCTAGTATAGACACCTACAATTTTGTAGAAAGATGCCTTTTGTCAAAGCTCCTAATGGGGGCTTCAATTAGCATATGACATGTTTGGGCTTAGTATCTTGCTGTAAGCTTGAAAGCCATTTTGTCACTTGAGTGAGAAAACAAGTAAGATGTGAATAAGCGAAAAGAAATAAGATTGAACTTATGTAATTTGGACCAAGGAAAGGGTTGATTTAGGGTGGTATGCCCAAAGTGATTTGCTTTACATGTTTACTTCCTAGGATGTAACCGATGCCTATACACATGCATCATTTTATTGGTTTATCTTAATTCATTGTCAATATGCTATACCTCTTATAAGAACTATTACAATTAATTTAATAAAAGGAATAATTTTTAATATATAGGAAAATTAGCTTTGTGATTCTATTTAGGCTTTGAGGGTGTATTGCTTCTAAGATTTCTTAAATCCTTAATTTTATGGTTTTCTTGTTTGGAAACCTCCTCGTAATTGTCTAGACTTAAATAGTAGATATAATCATATGTAGCTTGACTTTATGATTTGTTTGCCATTAATATGGTACTCAAATTGCTTCTTGTGACTCAATTTTGTTGTGGGGCAGAAATTGTTTGAACTCCTTGAGTAGATGTTCCAAGTTTATGCTTGATTAAGGGAAATTTATTGTGAAGTCTTATTTTAATAGTTTTAATTTGCCTATGGACTCATTTTCTTTGGAATTCTTGTTGACACCCAAAACTTTTGTTTGGTGGCCCTTTTGGTGATTCTATGTTGAAAAACATTGTTTCTAAAAATTCGTCATAGTTCTCTAGCTGTTGCTTCAGTCTAGGCATGGGAACATTAGAATTATTTTCATGTTTTTTGAAATTTTTTCTATAAAGAGGTCGGGATGGGGATGGGGATGGGGATTGATTTTCTCGATTGTAGTGTGATGTTCTTTGAGTATTTTAATGTTGAATTTCATGTTTTGTTTCTAAAACTATATTCGTTTCTCCAACCTCTTTTTAAACCTTGTTTCATCTATTTTCTCGTAGGAGTAGGACTTACCAATGAAACATTTATAGGTCCATTTATCTATTTGCACCTTTGTTATTTCATTTCTTTCTTTGCTCCAAGAGTTTTGACAAAGTTTTGAACTTTATATAATGTATGTTTTGCTAAATAAATATTATAAATGAATTGCAAAGTAGTTTGATTCTTTAAAGGGATTTTTTTTTTTAAAAAAATTATTGTGTTAAAATTTGCTTTCGTTTGAAAAAAAATAGCATTATCGCATTCTTTATTTGCAAATTATAATTTGTAATACGTGGTGGTGCTAAAAAAAACTTGTTTCAATAATTTTAGTACCATCACTTTCTCTTTTTTAAATTATGAAGTTATTCTTTTGTTGTACATGCAAATTATGGTAAAACAGAGTTAGATTTGAGCAAAGATATTGAAGAAATGGAAAAATATATTGTAACTTTGCTTTTAGAAGAGCTTACATTACAGAAAATGGTAGCCAATGAATCTCTAGAACACATTAATGCATTGATAATTAATATCAAGAAAACCTCTTCATAGTACCATAGAGAAGTAGAGAAATGAAATGCAAGAATGGAAACATGCGAAGAAGCAAGGGAGAGTCTTTGCGTCATGTAGGTTATGATTAATAGATTAGCTATTGTAATTTATTATAGTGTACTTAATACATTTTTTACCAAGGTGTTTACTTTATAAAAGTTAAGTCTTTACATCATGTAGCTTATCATCACATGGATTGTCCGAACCAGGAACCTTATTCAAGATCTTGATGGCTATTCTTTGTGATGTTGTTATTTGTTATGATGGCAGAGTTAGAAATGTTTCCAGCAAATCCATCTTTTAGTTTGAATGTACAGTGAATGCAGGAAGTAAGTTTGAGAGTTTCACTGCTAGTGAACTTGTTGGTGTGCTTGCTATTGTTGTCGGAGTGTTTATGTCAATGGATGTTGCTCTTTTAGGCAATCTTATGAAGATGAATGTTCCAATACATCATGTTTGGTGTTCCAATTGCAAGAGAGGGATGAATCACTTGATATTAAGTTAAAGTCACATATTCTTGTCAACAGGATTTACACTATTTTGACACCTCAAAAACAATACCAAACAAATCCAAATTTCACCACAATGAAACTCATTTAAAAAACCATATGAATAACCAAAACTCGAACAAAGACAAACACCAAGCAAAAACATTGTAACAACATATTGTCAACTTTACAAACAAATAAAATTTCCAAAACGACCGTGGAGGTTGAATCCTCACAACCTTATCAAAAGCATCAGTTGACTACCAATTTACAGTGGACTAAGAACCATAAAAAAATATTGGCTCCTCATAATTGACGAGGCCATTTCCAGAGGTCAAGAGCTAGTTGCTCCTGAAAACGTGGTATGTGCAATTTGTCAAATGAGTCCACTGACATATCGTTTGCCATGTTCTCTACTAACTTGATTACAAAAATCCCACAATTACCACTACTGCATAAAAGAAGATAACATACTAGTTAGAACAAGATGCTGGGAAGTGTATGGAGATGGCAAATTCTTACATAGAGAACTGAATCGCAATGCCATTAGGAAGTGCAAACCACAGCTCGTTTGAATCATCACATTCAACCTGTCTTAGAAGCAAGTTATGCACTAATTGCCTAAAAAACTGAAGCTCATTCAGGTGAAACAGTTTACCAAAGCAAAAGGTGTTGAACATCTCCAATTGCACCTTAACTTTTCAGTTATCACTTTAATGGCTCCGAATTTCGAGAACCATGTCACTTTTGAACTAAAATGTTCGAAGTCAGTGATCTTATAAGTAATTGGACAATCCACCTATACATTAACCTGCAATTATAAGAGAACGCATTAAAATTTGTTTACCACATTTATTGACTCAACTCTAATACAACATATATTATATCAGTATAATTTCTATATAAACGAAAGAAGTAATAAAACTCATGCAATTTTATTAGAACATTTATGTTTGATACTTGAAAAACAACACTAAACAAGTCCAAAATTCACCAAATCAATGCATATATAAATGAACCAATTCAGAAAGCCATATCCATAATCAAAACCCTAACAAAGATAAACACCAAGCAAAAAACCCTTAGGTTAGGATTCTGAACCTAAAGGTTGAGAATTCAACCTCAAAGTTTGGTCTTAATAGGAATGTAACCGATTCTCAACTACAAAGTTTGGATTTATAACTTAGGGGTTGGGAATCCCACTCCTACAGGTTAGGAATCCTAACTTGAAAGTTGGGAATCCCACCATAGGGGTTAGGAATCCCATCTTAAGGGTTGAGAATCCCGTCCTGGGGGTTGAGAATCCCAACCTGAAGGTTAGAAATCTCACATTGGGAGTTGGGAATCCCAATTTGGGGGTTGGATATCTCACCCTTAGAGGTTAGGAATCCCAACTTGAAGGTTGAGAATCCTAACCGCTAAAACCATTATTAAAAGCAGTCTGAGAAGAGTTTGCAACATCATTTATTCTAGCATCATTCATCAAATTGTCACCATCATTCAAACCAATCATCAAATTGTCACCATTAATCAAACTAGTATCACAAATTCTATCTACAGATGAAAAGTAAGTTTTATTAATAGGACCATAAATTGAATTAGAGATTGAAGACAGTGAAATCGTGTCACCATTCTTTTCCTTTCCATTAGTCTATTGATCTTTCAATATTTGCAGTTGGTACAAGCCATTCTTAAGTGTCCCTCTGAGCAACTTTTGGTGATTAGCCTTGTCTTTAATCATACAAGTATCATAATCAAATTCAGCATATGCATTATTGTCATATGTTAGTTTTGATATACTTATGAGATTTTTTGTTATACTTGGAACATAAAGAATCCTTTCTTTTTAAGACCAAAGCCCTTTTATTTGATTTGGATGATAAGACATAGGAATCACTTATGTGAGATATTTACTATTGTCCATTGCTAATTGCAAGTCTCTCATTGCCCTGAAATTATGAGGAAATGAACAAGTTAAGCCTTTATGTTTGTTGCATTCAACCATGTAAAACTAACTGGAAGCCTAAGTCACTTTTAAGCGCTCGTATTTCAATTCAACATGATGCAAAATATCATCAAATGTCTTGATGTTATCATTTTGAGTCATGTTGATCTTCATATTCTCCTAACTAAAAGGAAAAGATCGAATACAGCCTCTACTTGCTACTCATTAGTGAGATTGTGTCTAGCAATCTTGAGCTCACGAATCATGTTTGACATTTTCCTAAGGTATTACTTCATAGTATGATTCTAATGCTTCCTATAGGTGTCGAGCTTGATGGTAAGCCTCTTCAGCTTAGTAGTTGAAGTACTACCATACTTGTTTTTTAAGGCTATCCACATGTTCTAGATAGTCTCATAATCTTCATACATGCATATGAGATCATCATCCATGCTACTTAAGATCGTAATCCGAGCAATGTTATTCATCTTCTTTCAAGTTTGATAGACCTCCATATCTTTAATGCTTTGAGCAAATATACTTGATTGGGGTGATACCATAATATTTGTCAGGGTCTCAAGAACATCTTACTCTTCAAGAATATACTGAATACACTTATAAATATGAAAAAGAAATTCTTGATAAGAATAGAAAAGTTAGTCAAGCCATCTATTATCAACCACTTCCAATTATTCACTAAATCATATTTATAAGTGTTTTCGTGCAAAGCAGTCCTAATGTTATTTTTTAATAGAATTAGGACACCCACATAAATATTATCATACATAAAAACAATATGAATACATGTTATAAATGATAAATAAATAAAATTACACTATCCATATTCCATACATAAAATGAAATAACCAATATATATACAAGTACTATATACAATATGATAATAAAAGGAAAAACAACATTAGTCATGTAGATAAGTGGTTCGGGAAACAATCTCATCATGATACTTTCTCATATATTGGTTGAAATCAATTATCATCTCTAGATCCTTCTCATCTGATGAGATGTCTATAACCTTAATCATCTCATCGTCAGAAGTATCCATGACATTGACGTCCATATCATTGTCTAATATCTCAATAATCTCATATCATCCTCGTCATCTGAAATGATTATAACATCAGTCAGATAACCAAAAAGCATGTAATCTGGAGGCTCAATGCCATCCTCATAATCTAAAATGATTATAACATTAATCAGATAATCAGAAGGCATATAATATGGAGGCTAGACGCCCTCTTCATAATCATAAATGACTATAACATCGACCGAATAATTAGAAATATCAATGATATTAGGACTCTCAACTATCTCGATGACTTCCTTGATTTCATTATCAGAATCGGTAAAATAATGAATAACACGATAGGTCATCTACAAAAAAATTATTTTATCATATTAAACATATTAAACGATTAGTATAACTAAACTAAATGTAATGATTAAATTTTATTAAATTAATAGGTTAATAAAAGAAACGATAACTCTATTTAATTAATTAATTTTTTTAAAAAAAAAGAATTTCGGTCGTTGAAAACCGTCGTCGGCGACAGCAACGGTGACGCTCTGGCAATTGTGACACACCAGTGGTTTGTCCAGCACAAATGCATGCTGCATCTTGGTGTCAGAGCGACATGCGACTGGTTCTAGCATGACCACACGTCTTGACACGTGGCCTATCTATATGCTACCACATCGCGTTATACATGGAAAAATCTGGTTCATTTATTGTAGGTGACACGTAGTTGCACTAGATGGCACCACACTTGATACATGTGTCCTTACCAAATTACACCACATCTTGTAACACATGGCTTCCTCTGATTGGTACACTTGTGCTTGATGTGGCTCCACCAGAAAATGACATATAATCTATATGATGCGGCCTCGCCCTTAGCCACCATGTGGCAGAGTTACTATTCATGTTCAACCTCTTGAAATCATTTTTTCCAAAATTTTAGTTTTTATAGAACCAACTTAAAACGTGATTTTCTCACTCATTTCTCATCCAAATCGTTCATATGATATACCGTCAAAATTTTGTTTTCAAGTTTTATCTAATGGGATAATAATTGAATGAAGAAAAGAAGTTTGTAGACATTTAAAAACTAATAATAGATCTAGGTATTGACTACAGTTCATCATGTACTTCGAAAACTAATATTCTAAACGTCTTAAACTCAACATAAAAGGTAAGTTTCATGTCATTTATGATCATTCCACCAGCAAACAACACACCAAATGCTTTGATACAAATGTTATAAATTTCAAACCATTAATAGTAGCAAAAATTGCAGTATATATGTATCTCAACAATAGTAAAAACAAATTTTAAACAGAACTTGGAATGGAGCGGAAGGTACATAAGTTTATGTTGTTCAACCAGTGGTCAGATTTCGATCACGAAATCGAAAAGAAACCTCAATTCACAATGTAAAAAACTTGTCCATCTTTGTGTTTCACTCTCAGCTCTATATTTTTGCTCTGTGTCTACATAACCCAACACGCGCGTGCACACACACACACACACACACACACACACACATATATATAGGGGAAATTTCATTTTAGTTTCTGAAGTTTCGAAAAAAATCAGGATTTATAAAGTTCTTTTGAAAACAATTATTTCATCTTTAACTTTTCAAAAATTCTTCAAAAATGTCTAAAATCAATAGTCAATTGATAGTCAGTATTAATAGAATGCATAAAAAAATATTTTTACCCTTGATAGTTGTTAGTTTTACGTAAATTATCAGATTATCCTAAAAAAAATAATGAATTTACAAGTTAAATTATTTAACTTGTAAATTATTTATCCTAATAAATTATTTTCAAAAACTCTTCAAAAAGTCTAAATCATCAGTTAACTAGTGGTCAACATCAATAGAATGTGTAAAAAAAAAATATTTTTACCTTTGATTATTATTAGTTTCACGTAAATTATCGAATTATCCTAATAAAATAATGAATTAACAAATTAAATTATTTAAAATATATTTGAATTTAAGTTGTTAAAAATGACTTAAAGTCATGATTGATCGTCAGTTGACTAATAGTTTGAATTTTTTAAAAGAGTTTTGAGAAAGTTAGGGATGAAAAGAGTTATTTCCAAAAGAGTTTTTAAAACTTGATTTTTTTTGAAACCTTGAGAATTACAAGGAAGTTTTCCCTATATATATTATATTAAAAAATAACAAATGTATATATATTGGATATACTTGACTATCGATATACTTGACAAAAAAAATTAGTATTTACATAAAAAAATTGTTGATTGTAATTTTTATATCTTTATTATATTTAATTGCAACTAAATTATTCAGATCATATTTACAATAAGAGTTAAATACATATTACCCCCTTGAGGTTAAACTCAAGACAAACAAAAACAAAGTTTGATTTTTATAACAAATTACCCCCAACTTGACAGTTAAAGTGCGTTAAATTTGACGGTAAACTATTGATGAGATACAAAGACGAAAATACCCTTAATTTTTAATTTTTTTTTTAAAATTTAAAATAATATAAATTAATTTAATAAAAAATAAATTAAAAAAATAAACCTCTTCTGTCCATCTTTTCAGATGAACAGTAGAGACAACTTTTTTAAATTAAAATTTTTATTAATATGAAAATAAAATTAAAAATTTTCCATGATTAAAGACTACAAAAATTAAAAATTAATTCAAAAAATTAATTTTTACTTTTTTAAAATAAAAAATGGATCTACCATTAAAAAATATAAAAAAATCTGGAATATATATATATATATATATATATATGTTGTTCAAAGATCTGGGTTTGAAACCCAGATCTTCAACTTGAAGGTCTGGGTTTCAAACCCAGAACCTCCTAAAAAAAAAAAAAAATTCTCCCTCCATGCACCATCCTCCACAAATAAATGATGATGAAGAACTTCATCTTCGCCTTCACACAACAGAAAATTCAAATAAAATCAACATTAAACATCAACCCAAATCTTCAGTGAATAGCAAACCAAATTAAACATCAAACCCAATGAACATCAAACCGAAAAAAAAAATTAAACATCATCTTCAACCAAAAAAAAATTGAACAGCATCTTCAACCAACATCATCTTCATAATCCAATCAACTACAAACAACTCAAAAAACCCCCAATCAATCGAACCTCGGAGACGTAAGATGGCTGGCATCCACACGACAGCAAAGGCGTAGAGAATGGCGAAGGTTTTGGAGATGCCATTGAGGTCATGCCCATGTCAATGACGACCAAATCGAAGCCGGCTAGGTCGGAGATCTCGACAAAAGTACGGGAGAAAGGAAGAATGAAGATTTCGTAGAGAGAGGGATGTGGAAAGGATCGGCGACGGCTTCAATGGCAGAGAGATTTGGTGGTTTTTGGCCAGCATCCACGCGACGGTGAGGACACAGGGACTGGCAAAGGCTTTGGAGATGCCGCTGGGGTTATGCCCATTTCAAGGACGGCGAAATCGAAGTCTGCAGGCTGGAGATCTCGACGAAGTAAGGGAGAAGGGAACGATGAAGATGCCGTAGAGAAGGGGATAGGGAGAGGACCGGCGACCGTTTCAATAACGGAGAGATTTGGTGGTTTTGGGAGGTTTGAGTGGAGTGAAGAAAAGAAGAAGAAGAGAGAGAGACAGGGACATGCTCGAAGAAGAAGAAGAAAAAGGAAAGAGACGGGGAGAGAGAGAGAGAGAGAGTGGTAGAGCTGTGAAAATTTTTTATTTAATTTTTAATTTTTTGACACGTGGCACACTTTAAATGAAAAACTAAGGGCATTTTAGTTATTTCATAAAAAAACTAGTCAAACATCTTATTTAACGATTATTGACTGTTAATTAGAGGTCGCGATGTTATAAAAACCAAAATGTTTATGAACCTGTATTAAACTTAACCTCAAGGGGATATTATGTATTTAACTCTTATAATAATTGATAAACATAATCACATTTATTGACCGTAATAAGATATATTTAATTGTAATCAAATATAATAAAGATATAATACAATTAATAATTTTAAAATATAATTACTTATTTTTTATCAAGTATATCAATATCATAGGTATATTGTAAAATGTGATATATATATATATATATATATAAAAAACCAGTTGAAAAACAAAAAAACAAAAACAAAAACAACCGATAGTTGACAACTACCGCAGAGCAAAGTAACATTTTGAAGGCGGCAAAGTCTGAGAGGCAAGGAAGAAAAATCAAGGGTGATCGGAGAGTGATATTCAAAGAGTTGACTTTGCCATTCGTCAGTGAGGGAGGAGGTGTCCAGGCTCGCTTCGGTGGTCCTCTTGTGATCCATAAAGGAGACATCACTCACTGGTTCCTCGATGGCTCCTCTGATGCTATTGTCTTTACTCTCTCTCTCTGTCTCTCTCTCTCTTGCTCTATCAATTTGTTTTTCTGGGTTTTTCCTGGTTTTCACTACCTCTTTGTGCGTATATTTATATGATGTGGTTTTCATTCTGCACATATGATTCTCAATTTAGTTGTATTTGTGTAGTAGCTGAAACTATGTTGACAGAATTTGTTTCTTATATTTGTGATTGGATCGTGTTAAATGGGCACATTTGATTTCATGTTTCATATCAAATAAAAAAAAAATAAACGAATTTTCATATTTTTAATGTTCTATGGTTTTAGAGCACGTGTTAACAGAATTCGTTCTAGGTTTAGGTAATGAGACCATATAATTATATTTGTGATTGGATTGTATTAAATGGGCACATTTAATTACATGTTTTATATCAGATAAAAATTAAATTACATGAATTTTCGTGTTTTCAATATTTTATATATTTAGAGCATATGTTAACTGAATTCGTTCTAGTTTTAGATAATGAGACCATTTTGGTGATGGAGTTACTGATTGTGGTGGAAGCATCAAGTGTTGGAATTAATTGAGTGGATTTGGAGTAGTACGCATGCTTGTAACTCCAATGTTTGATGTGATGTGGCAAGGAGGGTGTTTGATTTTGGAGAAGTAATAGGTGGTGAAGTTTAAATTTTTATAGCGCGCCCAGTTGTCCAGGTTGCACTGGACTTATAACTTGAGAAAAATTAATGGGGGCATTTGATTTTGAGTGATTGTCAAGTAATTGAAAGGTTGTTTACTGTTGGTTAATCCAGCCAATGAAATGATGCTTGGAGGTTACGGTGATGCTGTATTTTTTTTTTCTTTATTTGTTACTGTAAATGTTATTTAAACAAATTTGTGCATGTTCTTATGAGATACATTTTGTTAGTCATTCATATACCTGCAGGACTGAAGCTCCGGGAAGCTTGTTATAATGTCCCAGAAGTCCATCCATGTATCCGTTGCCCTGTAAGGAAAGCAAGAATCACCCTGTAGGTTACTATAGCTTCTTTTGTTATACTGATCCATCACACGGTATTGGCATTCTAACAAGCTGAAACTACAGAGGTTTTGATTTGCCTGTGTCTCGTGTGATCCACACTGTTGGGCCAGTCTGTGATTGGCATAGCAAACCCAAAGCCTCCCTAAGAAATGCATACAAGTTAAGTGTTTCTGGTATGTACCTTTACCGGTTTGATTTGTCATTCTAATCCTTTTTTACTTACATTTTATAGGAATAGCTTGAGTTTGGCCGAAGAGAACAACATTCAGTACTTTTGATATGTATATATATATATATATATTAAAAATATTTTTGATATTTTAAAGTTTTTAAAAAGGACACAAAAAAGGACATATCAAAAAAGCCTAAAATTTGAGTAAAACATTTCTTTTAATTGTATAAAAGTTTTATTGCAATAGCAACCAAATTACGCAAAGCTAAACTAAGTTATTTAGATTCGGAAGGCTCATTTAGCCAATAGAGATGTTCTTCCAAATGTACCCTGTAATATGGTTTTTATAATCTTTTAGAACCTTTACTATGGTTGCTACAACTTAAGAGAAACTAATAGTGGTTGTAGGGTTAGCCTGTTAAAAGTCAATCTGTTGATAAATTTTGAGGCTCCAATAAAATCCTCCCCTACAAATCTCTAAGAAAGAAGTGAAATGAGACATTGATAACTTAATTTACATTGAAAAGGGTCAATTGATCAATTGTGTATAGAGGAGTATTAAGTTGCGTTAGTGTATACATAAAAAGTAGTTATGGTGGGCATAGATGAAGTCAATAAAATGTCACAATGAATATATGCACTAATAGATAAAACTTGCTAGTTCTAATATCGATTTAAATTTTGTTGTATTACAAAACAAAAGCATTGGAATTTGAGGGATTATCAACTAATTGAGTGGCTGTTTATTGTAGGTTAATCCAGCTAATGAGACATTGCTTGGAGGTGGTGGTGGCGAACCAAAAGTCCTCGACATGAGACGGATTTGACGGCAGATGAGTTAAATGAAAGCAATCTACTTGGAGCACGTGGAAGATATAGAAGAGAAGGTCAGATTGATGCAATGTCCAAGGATAATATGGTTTCAACATCATCAACCACTCATGGTGTAGCTTATTTTGTTAGCCTTGAAGATGAAATTTAGAGAATTGTCAATGTTATTACTTCAGTCACAATATTTTCATGAATTGTAGGGGATAATCTAGTTGTCTTTATAGATGTCGAAACAATGAATCACTTCAGCAACTTGTCAGCTCATGATATTGTTGGTTCTACAGATGAAGTTCTTGTGCAAAATACAGGAGAAACAAGGAAAGACGTGGTGATTGCTGAAAAAGCTAATGATGCATTGGAAGAGAAGATTGTCCAGCAAGAACCATTAACTTATGTTAATAAATTGAATACTTCAAATGTCTTTAAGGCATTTGAAGTCTGCAAATATTGGGTCTGATTAAACTTGGGATCAAGTAATGAGAGTCATTAAGGTTGGATGATATAGTGCACTAAGAACATTTAAAGAGCAGAAGCAAGATTTTAATAAGTACTTGGTTCAAAGGAAAAAAATAGGAAGCTAAAGAAAGACGACATAAACTGAAAAAAGCATGAGAAAGAGCTAAGGAGACAGAGGAAAAAGAAACTAAGAAACATAAATGCCTTGTAGATGAATTTTTTGCTCTACCGCATTCTTTTGAGGATATTTATGTTCACTAGAAAGATTATGATGAGACGGAAGAGAGGTTTTTACATCTTACCTTTAAGAACAAGGGATATTCTTGAAAAACGGGGGAATGATGAGAACATTAAAGGTGAGCATGATCTACGCCATTGGATGCAACCAGTGGTGCAACCTGCAAGATTATTCTAAAGGGCAACTGTGACTTGTGTTGCGAGATTCATCTAGTGACATTCCTAGTGAAATTAATCTAGAGAGTGATCGTGACTTGAGTCATGAGATGTACCCCGCAGAGCAAGTCGCGATAGACGAATTTGGTGTGGCTTGAAGCAAGATTTTAGGTTTTTTTAGATATTATTTTATTTGGACTTTGATATTTGTTTCTTATATTAGTTTGATATTATTTCCTTAATTATTTTGTATTATCATTAGTTATTTGACATTATTTCTATTTAGATTTTTTTTTTTTTTTAAAGGGATCTTGTTTCATAATGGAATTAGCAACTAGTTAGCTATTAATAAGAATAAAACCTTGTAGCTTTGTGAGGCAAGTATTCTTGCCTAGGATTGTTTGGGCTAAATTAAGTTATTCTATGATTTGATTCTAGAAAACAATTTATCCATTTTGTGGGTTGGTTTATTCTTTATTTATCCTATAATATGGTGTGAGTTAGGATGGTTAGGGTTTGTCGTTGGATGAATAGTCAGGTCCTTAACACAATTCTTCTCCATGAGTTCATCTAATGTCCCTCTCTGATCTACCTTTGGCCAATCTCCTCTCAATCTGCTCTAACTCTTCCTTGGTGGTTCTTCGTATTTCCTCCAATATTGGTTGTCTCATGGCCATTGTTAATTGCTATATGGACATAGCCACTTCCTCCATCGTACTAGACATTCTTGATTGACTCTCTTTCAAAGCCTCAAACCTTGCTCGATTGTAAGTAGAGCACTCCCCATCGAATTAGAATTATTGTCAAATTACATCTCTCAACGAGATTATCGTTGGAGCACTCTCAACAAAAGCACTAAATTATGGAGGACATAACTATAGATCTAACAACAAACCCTAATCCCCTTGACTTGTGACACACATTAGGATAGAAATGAACCAATCAGTCTACAAAATAGGTAGATTAATATTATAGAATTAGATCACAGAATCGACTTAACCCTAGCACAAGTAATTTTATGCAAGAAACCCTAAAAAGCGAAACTAACAACCAAATGCCTTGCCTCACAAATGCTAGATTTTATTAGTATTCTCTAATATGATATTCTAGAATACAACCCTAAGTTTAAACTCCAGTTTTATAACTAACTCCTAATTCCTTTAGTTAATATTCCTTTCGGAAGAAAACTCTAAAAAGAAATAATACCAAATTACTAAAGATAATATCAAATAACTATATATGGTAATAATATCTAACTAACAAAAGGAAATAATTATCAAAGTCTAAATAAAAATAATATAAATTTCGCTTTAGCCCGCTCCAGACCAGTCTGTCGTGACTTGCATTGTGAGCTGCATCTCGCAAGTCACGTTCATCTCGGCTGCATTGCTGTGACTTGCATCGCTGGTTGTATCCTGCGACGCATGTTATGTTTGTCTCGAGTAAATGATCGCTGGATGTATCACGAGTTGCAACCCGCATCGTAAGTCGCGGTAGAACTCTACCAAGCACATATCTAGTTAATTAACTGACTACCCTAGTATCAAAAATAATTACAGTATCAGTTGGATATAGTTATCAATTAGATCCATGAAGTTTATTTGCAATGATTGCTCTTCGCAGGTGCATTTTGTTCTGTTCACAGATGTCATCTACAATGTTTGGTTGAACAAGGCCAAGGAACTGCCCCAAAACTTAGTGTGTATTATAGCTTGATTGACTACCAATTTTTCATCTTTGACGTAGCAGAACTTGTCTATCAAAACGTATAAGAACATTGTGTAACATTTTTAGATTAATATAGTCCAATCAATAGAAGATCATGATGCAAACTTGGACACACGTAACATATACGTAAACAAACATTTTGTGCAAAA
This sequence comes from Litchi chinensis, assembly GCA_019925255.1. NCBI lineage: Eukaryota > Viridiplantae > Streptophyta > Magnoliopsida > Sapindales > Sapindaceae > Litchi > Litchi chinensis. The sequence continues at coordinate 16,409,833 of CM034465.1, read as the reverse complement.
CTCTGATGTAGCGTAGTTATCCTGACATTAATTTTGAACTAGTAACCCATGCATGTTGCCTATGTGATATGTCAACGTCTGTATTTTCATATATTAGATGTGCATGTCATTTACACAATTATGATACCAAATTTGCGAGAGGTTGGTAATATTTGGATTATACTCTAGGACAACTCATTTTGTTTGTTAAATAAATCGTAAATGGATCATATTCATTTCATCCTTTTAAATTCATAAATCTAGAATTAAACTTGCTAACTGATCAATTAACTTTCTCACAATACTATTTTCATCACCAAGTATAATTTTGACTGTTTCTACTTATTTTTTATTATATCTTTTTACTCACCACTCAAACAAATTAAAAAAGAAAATCACCAAGATAATTTTCTTCAACCTTTCTCCTTTGTCTCTCTCCTCTCTCTACTCCCGCTTTTAACATGTTTGTCTTACAAATATGACTTTTTCTTTTCTTTTTTTTTTTTCTTTTTTTATTTTCAACAGATTGTTATGGAAAATTGAAAGTAAAATGTAAAGCATTTGGGTAAAAAATATCAACCAAAAGAAGGGATTTTGTGTGACATTCCTTAAGTTTTTGAGGGGTTTCAAAGTTGGTAGTATGATTAAAGTTTATAGTTAAAGGTGTGTATAGATCTTGTATGAGATTGTTTATGATCATTATTTTGGTAGCGTTTTTGTTTAGATTAAATTATAAATTAGCACCTATATTTTGTCGATTTATACCAATTTAAAATGCGAATTCATTTTTATTCTTGTCATTCCTAAAGTTTTATAAATTTATAAATTTGGTTTTATTATAAGTCAAATGTTGGTCGAACTTAATAGAGGTAGGTTTATTTTTGTTATTTTAATAGGATTAATAAAAATAAAATTAAAAAAGATGAATATCAAATAAAGAGTAATTAAAAAGTAGAATATATATATATGTAGAAGGTGGGTATATATGGTCTATTTTGGATATGAACGATTGACGGTGATGATCAAAATTAATTAAAAAAGTTAAGAAAATAACCTAGAAAAAAAAAGTCTGGTTTCAACCAAATCCGCTGTCCACGGTGGATTTAGTTTGACATATTATATACACAATTTTTTTTTTTCTCTCAACTTTTAATATATATATGATTTATTCATGACAGAAAATGTGTCTAAACTTAGGAGGATGGCTGATAAGCAAGTACACATACACTAGGGGATGATGCACCCTTTTTGGGAAATGCGATCTAACAACAATGAGAAATATGATTTATTAACTTTCGCTCAAATTTTATTTCAAAAAAAAAAAAAAAGAATTGGCTCAAATTCCTTTTTATTAATAATAAAAGAGTTTTGGGTTAAAAAATACTATTCCTGCATATCTTGTGCTACAAAATATCTCAATCAGTTGTATTACAAAATATCTCAGTCACGTATTCGAAGTTATAAAAGACGATAAATTCAAATAAAATCTTAAATGACAAATTGACAATGATATGGCATACAAAATCGTGGATTTGATACTTCAGCCATTTACATTTCATCAGACTATTCAATGACCCAGCATGTATATGGTGCTTCAGTCATCTACATTTCAAAAAGAACAACAATAGGGTAAAAACAAGACTAAATTAACTGAAATACAAATATATTCTAATAGTAATCATCAAAAAGTATGAAATACAGGATATTTTATATACTGTGAAATTCACTATACATCAATGTTTTAAACTATGACATACATCGATATTTCATACTGTATGACTCATATTTGGGCTTGGCTTGCACTGTATCCTGCTCAAGCCCAGTTTTATTTTTGGCTTTTCGTTAAGGGTTTTGTTGAAAAATGACATTATTTTGATGACCCAATTGAAAAATAATCTTTTTTTTTTTTATTCCCTATAGCATGATCCTTTTTGGACCAAAATATCCTCAATAGTGCAACTAATTACCACTGACCCACCCCATCTCTCAATAACTCTCTCCCTTTCAAACATTTTCCTCTCATTCTCTCTCTAAAATTCCCTAACCCATTCTCATCCCTCCTCCCTCTCTTCTTCTTCTTCTTCTTCTTCTTCTTCTTCTTTTTTTTTCCTGAGTTGGATTTGGTTCGCGATGGTTCTAGGTCGCGAACCAGAACCAAACGGTTCTGGTTGGCGACGAACCCGGTTTTGGGCTCGTCGTCGAGCCTAGAACCATCTGGTTCTGGGCTCGTCGCCGAGCCTAGAACCATCTGGTTCTGGGTCGCAAACCCAGAACTAGATTTCTTTTTTTTTTTTTTTGTTTATTAATGTTATAATGTTGATGATGATGTTGATGAATTGTGGTTGATGATGTTGATAAATTGTGGGAGATTATGGATTTTGATTATTGAAGGAATGTGATGATGATGTTGATGAATTGTGGTTGATGATGTTGATGAATTGTGGGAGATTATGGATTTTGATATTGAAGGAATGAGAAGGGTAATTTTATTCAAAAATAATAATAATGTCAGTTTTGATAATTCAGAAAATTAAAGTACAATTCTATAATTTTAGAAAATATCTTTGAGGACGCTTCTTACTTTATGATAAAATATTATAATTACGAAACAACCCCATAAATTTATTTAATTACGAAATATATATAATTGAACATTGAGGTTGACATTCTCAACCTCGAGGTTGGAAATCCCAACCTAAAGTTGAGAGTCCCAACCTTGATTCAACATTCATATTTGAAATCTCAACTTCAAGGATGGGATTCCTAACCTAGAGGTTGAGAATCTCAACCTTGAAGGTGGGAATCCCAACCTTGAGGTTGGGAATCCCAAACTTGAATAAACATCTAAGGTTAGGATTCTCAACCTTTAGGTTGGGATCCCAACTTGCAGGTTGGGATCCCAACCTAAAAGTTGAGAATCCCAACCTTAGATATTTAATCCTATTTAGGATTCCCAACCTCAGAGTTGAGATTCCCAACCTATAGGTTGGGATTGATTTCAAAAAATACTCATTAAGGGCATTTTTGTCCATTCATGTTTTTTTTTTATCATAAAAAATAAAAGGTTATTTTTGAAGTTGACCTCTCCAAATGGGTCATTTTATCAATTTTCTCTTTCGTTAATAAGTCCAAGCCACATGTTGGTTGTGTATAGTAAAGGAATGGGCTGCATTAGAAACCTGATGCTCAAATTGGGTCGAATTAACCCAACTCTTTTGACATCCTTACATGCCCATATAAAACACACATTTAATGCTTATTGAAATTTAATAAAATCGTGCAAAACTTCTGATTCATTATTTAAGCATAAATGAATGACAATTTAGTTAAGGTAAGTGAATTTAACAATTAATAGTTAATAAACTGAACTTATTATCCAACGCATATTGAGAAAAAAAATGAATGATGTGAGTATATATGATTTGTTTCTAGTAGTTTTAAATTTTAAATATATTTATATGATAAATTATTAATATACCCTTTGACTAAATATTACTAACGAAAGATAAGGAGTGTGTGTGTAACAAACTATTAGTGACAATTCAATATCTTTATGTCATTAGTGAGGGGAGTCACGGTATTTTCATCCTATAATGTGAAGATCTTAATTGGAACTTGAATAGCGATTAGGCACATTCAGTGGATAACATTATATTTTAAAAGAGTGATTCTAAGACTTTGTGTCGGATTACTCTTAAGATGAGTAATTAATGTAGTTGTTGGATTCTTCCAGTCGACTTATAGATAAACTTCACATGGGTTTATCTCTTTAATTTGAAAGTAACACGAAGAAACAAGGAAGATAGAATGAGAAAAATATCCCTCTATCATTGACTTGTTAACAAGTGATGTGACTATTATAGAGAAAACATAGAAATTGAGATAAATGATTAATGTAGGTGCTAAAATATTAAGGCTATAAGCCTTTTTTTTTTCCTCCCTAATTTAAGGTAATATGAAGAAACAAAAGACAATTATGCAATGAGAAAAAGTAGCCGCCCTCCATTTGATACCACGTTCTTTAGTTAACAAGTGATGTGACTATTATTTGTTAACTTTTTCCTTGAATGCTTCCTGCTTTCTATAAAAGTGGAAGAAGAAAAAATGATGAATTTTCAGTATATAGATTCAAATAAACCATGATGAAATATTAGAGCCTTTTAGTTGTATATATGTTCTCAAAACAAGTTTCTAAGCAAGTGTTTCTCTTGTCCTTTTTTTTTTTTGTTTTTGTTTCTTTTTTTTTAATTTTTATTTTTTTCCGTGTTTCTTATTAGCTAAAATATTGTATAACTGATATTCCGAAATGTACATTTTCTTAATTATAACCATATATTCTTAAAATAGTTTAGATTCAATCTTAAATTTAGTTGCTATCTTTTTAAAACTAGTAATTTTACAATAATGTTGCTCTGTGTAAATTTCACCATCAAAATTCCACGTCCTCCTTGGCTTTCTTAGTGGCAGGGTGTACATAATCACCGAATTTGGCTTCACTTCTATTTTCTTCTAAAACTCAAAAAAAGAAAATATATCATGAACAAATAGAAACAAAAGAACCTCTTTTCTATTAAAACAATAATGATACTAATAATAATCTTTGAAGAACGAGTTGGGAGACTGCATACACAATAGGAGTTGGGAGATTGAGTTTACCCAGCTTGACTATTGTTGAATGTGTGATAACAGAGTTGGGATCAAAAAAAGAAAGTGATGTGTTGGTGAAAGCAGAGAGATATTTTCAGATTTTACATTTTTCTTAACAGATAAATGAACTTAATTTACTTCTTATAAAAAAAAGAAATTACTTAATATACTTCATTAATTATAATTTTATCTTGTGGATGCAGGAATATTCTGGTGGCAACCATAATTCTCTACAAAATGGAGGCCATTTGTTTAAATCCTCTTCTCCAAATAAGGAAAAAAAATTAAAATTTTATCTTTAAAAAGGTCATTGCAAGTTTGCAACTATACATTTAGAGTATCCTCAATACTATTATGTATATTTAGGTTTATGTTATTGATATGTCAACAATTATTTTGAATATGGATCCATTTTAGCAAGAAAAATATAAACATGCACATCTTTATCTGCATTACGATTATCTAAAACAAAATATGCATTACTTTTAACTAATTATTATAAAATATGTGTAAAATCCTTTCGCTTTTTATATTTTATAATTAAGAGAAGAGAGAATGAGACAAATTTTCATATTCTAATTGGTTGAAAATTTTGAAAAATCCTACTCAGAATTTTTAGAAGAGTTTCTAAATTTAGAAACTCATCTCCATTTTTTTTTTTTTTTGCCACATGAGTTTTAAATAAGGGTCAGGTAATTACATTAGAGAGAGAATTTTCTTTAACCTCATTATCTATCTATCTTATGTGGCAAGAAATTTAATTGAAATAGATAATTGCTTTTGAGCATAAGAGGTTGAGTAACAGTGGTTATAGGCACCAAAATATAACCTCCTTAGACGTTAAGCACTCACGAATTTTGTGACTCTATTAATAATAATGAAATTTAAGGAAAAGCTTAGAAATCTAATGTTAAGGATAACGAATTACAAAGCATCCTATACAACTAATTTATAAACATGATATGAACCTATTCATTTCATTTACAAAAAAAAAAAAAAAAACAATTTTCACCATATTCTAGAAGTGTTATGCAAGAACATAAAATCGGTAATAAGCACTTCATCAGTCTTTTTGTCTACATATCAAAAACAAAAATAAATGTAAGTTCGAAGATGTAGAAACCTACAATTCAATGAAACCTAAAATCAATGATAGAACAAACAGTTTGCATAAAAGTAAGCATTAGGATGATAACTCTGCAATGACAGAGATAGAAGCCCATGGAGTGTTGAAGTAGTTTTGCTTCAAGTTCGCTTTCACTTGTGGCATGGAGATTTGCAATAGTTCTATATCCTTAACAAGATCAGATAGTAAAAATTACTATAATGTACTCTAGCATATGTGCTGAGTTCTTGAAAAAGTGTTGACACACATTCATTATCTAAAATCCGATTCTCAATAATCCGGTTCTGAATTAATAGCTCAATATCTTTTAAAGTATTCAAAAAGCGATTGAGAATCATATTCTAATCACTTATATAATTAGTATCACAATGCAATGCCTCAAAGATTTGGAGATTTATTAATAAACATATTGTCATATTACCTATTGTCAACTTTGAAATTTCCAGAGTCCCCTTGTTAAGTCTTATGTCAAGCAAATTATTTGTTAATGCCAACCTAAATTTCATTCCAACTTGGTGAAGTTTTGTTACACTAGGTGCAGCTTCAGAATCAGCTTCCCCATTAGTATCGCTACGTTTTGGTGGCTGAAGGCAAAGCCTTAGCAAATCAACAAAATGTTTAGCTTTAGTGAAGTATGTTTCTAACAAAACTTAGTCTACCCAAACAGCCTGAATTATGTAGCATTCAAAGAAACTACAAGAAAAGCGACTCAAGGAATACTCCTTATATCTCCCAGGCAATTTAAGTTCTGTTAAGTTAAACAAGTCCTCAAGAATGAAAATCGGAAGCTAATTTTCTATGAGCATAATGTCAAGCACTATATCTTTTATCATTTCAGGATTTGTAAATATACTATCCAAACACCGAAATTCAGGGATATATCGAAGAAAATCTCAATTAGAAACACAGCATCCAATAAAATCATTTGCTCGAAGTTCTCAATTTCCAATTTGATAGTATCTGCATAACTTATACGCAAATCTACTTCCTTAGCCTTAATAAATTTAAGAAATTCCTCCAATCTTACTTGAGTTCGTTGCATAAACTGTTGCAAATATCTAAACTTATACTCTTCGGTGGCCTTTAAATCTTGCCTACCATGGTAGATTCGCCCAATAGAGACTATTTTTATTTGGGAGCGTAAAGACTTTCGTTCAATATCTTAATGTTTGGAGGAACACGATAAATGCAGCAATCTTCAGATAAGTGATACAAATTTTCATACGTAACACTCAAAGAATCTGCTAGCTTCTTAAAATCAATAGATACATGATCATTGCCTTTATCCATTTTGTTGCTTGCTCGTTGCCCTACAGGAACTCAATTCATGAACAATCTCCAAATGCTTGAGAGAATAAATAGAAATTAACCAACACTAACACATTTATTAGAAATATTTTATGATTTAAGTTAAAAAGGAACGCTTAAATAGTTTAATAGATGGGGAAAAAAAAAGGAAAAAAAAAAAAAAAACTAAGGGTAAGAGACTTACATTAATTGCTCTCTGTTCTCTTCTCTACGTAGCTTGTGTTAATTAAACTTGTGATTTTGTCTCTCTCGTCTTCTTCCTTTTCTCTCTTAAAGTAAGAAAATTTGAAGCGTTATTTTTTTTTCTCCGAAATCCAAAATATGAAGAGTTTAAAATGAAGAGATGTAGCGTTTGATCCTTCCAAGAAAAATCAGTGAATATGAGACCAAGGAAACTTCACGCGGTATCGCTCTTCGAACGTGACACGAAGGAACCCAAGGACAATAAAGCAATGGGAAAAGGCATTCATCCTTTATTGACTAATTAATTAATTGAGCAAATTAGTGGAAAACCTCCAAACATATGCTTTATTACAATCGAAAATCATTTTTGCTTTTTATAACAATGACCTCCCCTATACTAATGGTTTGACTATAGTTGACCATTAGAGTTAACTTTAATAAGGGCGTTTTGGTTAATTTATCTAATTTTTATTTTCTTTTAAAATTTATATTAATTAAAAGTTTATTTTCATTTAAAATTATGTAAAATTTTTAAAACTAAAAAATGATTTAAAAATTAAATAATTTTAAAACTTAAAAATAAATTAACTATCAAAAATAAATTTTTTGTTTTAAATAGATCTAATTCATCTTCCTCATAGCATCCATCATCATAATCAAATGAAACCTTGGACAATCCATCACCTTTCTTTATCAACCTTACCCAGATTCAAGAAAACAATTGAAGATCAACCTTTCCTTGGGTTCCAAAAAATAATTGAACAATTGAAAAAAAAATAAAAACAAAAAACATGTTGTAGATGAAGTTGAAGACCCGGATCTTCAATCTTCAGAAAATTAAAAGAAAAAAAAAAATCAATCTTCACCCTTCATTAACCTTACCCAATCCATCATCTTCTTCATCAACCTCACCATTCTTCACCATCAATCAACCTTACCCAATCCATCACAAAAACATCACAAAAACAAATCTATCAAAAATTAAAAAAATCCATTAACAAAAATACTGGGTGGTCTGTCGATGGTGCCACCAGCGGAGACCTGGAACTGGAACTACAAAATGCCGTCAGGCGACGGTCTGGGTTGGAAACCCAGATCGACGTCTGGGTTTCCAGGTGGAAACCCAGACGTCCGGTGCTCAGGAGGCGTTGGGTTTCCAAATCGAAACTCAGACGCTCGATACCCAGACGTTGATCTGGGTATCCGAGTAAGAGAAGGAGAAGATGAAGGTGAAGAAAAAAAAGAGAAGAATGAGAAGAGAGAGAGAGAGAGAGAGAGAGAGAGAGAGGGCTGGGTGGTTTGTCGATGGTGCCATCAGCGGAGACTCGGAACTGGGTCTGCAAAACGGGTCGGCAAAACACCGTCAGGCGACGGTCTGGGTTGGAAACCCAGATCGACGTCTGGGTTTCCACCTGGAAACCCAAACGTCCGATGCTCAAGAGGCGTCTGGGTTTCCAGATCGACGTTTGAGTTTCGATCGAAACTCAAACGCCCGATACCCAGACGTCGATCTGGGTATCTGGGTAAGAGAATGAGAAGATGAAGATGAAGAAAAAAATAGAAGAAAGAGAAGAGAGAGACAGAGAGAGGGCTGTCGACCGGTGAAAAAGATGAAGAAAAAGAAGAGAAGAAGGAGAAGAGAGAGAGAGTGAGAGAGAGGGACCATGTTGGATTTTATAAGTGGAGATCCAATCTCTCCAGATTGGATCTCCACCGTCCATTTCATCCGATGGACGGTGGAGATCCAATCTGGAGATTGGATCTCCACCTATTTTTTTTCTTTAATTTTTTTATTTTTTAAAATATTAAAGATTTTTTTTTTAATTTTGGTTTTTGGAAATTATTCACCACCGTCCATCAACATGATGGACGCTGCAGATCTCATTTTTTATTTTTTTTAAAATTTAATTATTTTATAATTTAAAAATTAATTTTAATTTTTAATTATTTTTAGAATTCAAAATTTTTTATAATTAGATCTCAACCGTTTATTTTTTAGATAAACGATTGAGATTTTTTAAAAGTTTTAACTTTTTTTGTCATAAAAATAAGACCATGAATTAATTAATTAGGGGTATCCTTGTCTTTTTATTTTATTTTTTCATTTTTCGGTTATTTTAAACAGTCAATAAAGTCAAATCGTTAACATAGGAAAGATCATTGTTATAAAAGGTAAAAGTGATTTTCGATTATAATAAATGATATGTTCGGAGGGTTGTAGTAATTTCCTCAAATTAGTTGGTTGTTTCGAGGGAGAAAGATATATATATATATATATATATACACGCACGCCTTCTTTCTAATTTTATTATTTTATTTCGAAATTAAAAATAATAACATATCATCGTTGTTGATGGTGGAAATAATAGCTAAAACGGTCTTATCAATACATGTCATAATAATTCTGTCTAAAAACTGATGGATCTGATAATGCAGAGGGTAAAAGGGTAATTAGAGGTTGAACATATAAGTACATTCCAGCTTCTCACAGAAAATTATTAATTTTTTCAATATCTCATCAGCCTCTCTCTCTCTCTCTCAACCAGCCTACTCTCTTTCTCTTTCCCTCTCTCTCACAATCTCTCACCATCTCTCATAATTTCACCGTATTTCTCTTTCTCTCTCACCATCTCTGTTTCTTAGAATCAACAATAGCTCGCCGATCTTCGTTAAGAGAACACTAGAGTGGGATTTGAATGATTGGAAATGTGATGGTAATCCCTTTAGGGCCAAGCCATTGAATCCGGTGCCCAGCGATAAGATGGATCAACAACTTTTTCCTTTGTGGTGAGGAACTCGTCGAATAGTTCTTCGTCGTGTTCTTCGTTGAATAGGTCTGATGAAGGGGGAGTGGGGGTTTGTGGTGGGTGCTGCTGCAGAGAAGGTGTTCGACGAAAGTCCCAATTGAAGTCATCTATGGCCTTTCATTACCAGCAACTGCAAAAGGGTTTCAAGACCAAACGCCAACGTCGCCAGATCTCCCTTTTCCAACTTCAACCCTTGACCGTTGCGCAAGAGTCGCTGGAGCGGAGGAAAGAGAAAACAGAAAAGAAGCAGAGGAGAGGCCCCGTCTCAGAGATCCTAAACGGAGAAAGGGGTGGTGGCGATGATGATGACACGAAGAAGACAAGTGTTGAAGAAGAAGAAAGGCAGAATAATGATGTAGTGGGTGGTGAACATGGTGAAAAGAAGAAAAGGAAGAGAGCTGAGGGAGCGAGTGAGGAGTTGGGTGAAGAACTGGCGGTTAATGAAGATCTGGGATCAGGGTTGAATTTTTTTCTTAAAATTTTATTTTTGATTTAATGAAGCTGTTGAAGACATGGGTTTCAATTTTTTCTGTCAAAAATTTATCTTCTTTTTCTTTTTCTTTATTTTTTTGGGAAAAAAGGTTATTTTCAATGTTTTTCCTTTTAATTTTCTGGATTTTGATTCTGGATGATAATTTTAGTTGAATATTGTTATATGTATTTTTCGGACTCATTAAATGGGCTGGTAAAAGCCCAATTTAGACCCGATAAAGTCAACCCAGTCAAGGTCCATCAGACGAGGCCTAGTATCAATTCTAAGCCCAGCGAGCTCTGCAGATCCCTCAAGTAATTTCTTCAGTTTGCATCAACGGGCTTGTAAGCACAGCCAGACTATAGGTCGCCTCGTGCACAGCTCGTCTATTAGCGAGCTCGAGCTCGAAACTGTCATATAGTCAGCAGTCAGGGATGGCAATGGATCGGATCGGATCGGGTTTGATCATTTCCAAACCCGATCTGAAAATTTTGAGGAATGCTCCAAATCCAACTCTTGTCCCAAACGGATCGTTACTTTCTACCCCAAACCCAAACCCAATTAGAGGGACTTGCCCAAAATCCGACTCGTTGACCCGATTTAATTTTTAACTAAAACAAATATATTAAAAAAAAAACACAACAAATATACAAAAATTAACTACATTTATGATGAAATGTCATTACACAATCCAAAATATTAATACTATATAGTCATAAATACCAAAATAATAGCAACAATATAATCAAGTTTCATTTAAAACACTAAATAAATAAATAACCGTAAACATTATAAAAATTCATGCTAAAAATCCATCCCAATGCTTTCAAACACGAACCTATAATCCAAAAAAAATAATAATAAAAACTTAAGTTAATAAGTTTTAATGTTACATAAAAATAATATTAAAAATGTAATATGTAATTATCATAATTTACCCCTTCACTATCACCGTCACTATCTTCTTCATAACAATCAATTTGTTGAGCTTTTTTATCTAACCCTACACATATGTATAAATAAAATATGTTAATCGGTATCAAATAAATACAATAAACTAACACTAATTTAAATTTTATAACTTTCATATCTCGCTTTTCAGCCAATAACCAGTTTTGTGCACACATTAATGCTTCTAATATGTTTGGGTGTAATTTACTACGATGTGGACTAACCACTCTACCACCAGTGCTGAAGGTTGATTCTGAAACAACTGTTGATATGGGAATGACATAAACATCTCTAGCAATCCTAGCCAAAATAGGATATTTACTTCCATTTGTTTTCCAGCACATAAGAATACCTAAATTATCGCAATTTGCCAAAATATGTCGGGTTAATAGGGCGGGTCGGGGCAAAAAAGTTTGCCCCGTTACTGCCCCAATAACCCGATCGGGTCAGTTTTTTGGCTCCAAACCGCTCCAAAGTCAATTTTTTTGGCTCCAAACCTGCCCCAAATAGATCTGATTTTTTTATGTTTGGATCGGATCGGGTATTTTTGCCATCTCTATCAGCAGCTCGCTCAAGAGCGTATTAAATGCAATATTTTCCAGAATAGGCAATTATCTAATCCAACCATGATTCTCTCTCCAGAAACGGAAGTTAATTCAAATTTAAACTCAGTTAACATTATCTCGGAATTTAAGGAGCAGTTTCCTGATTTTATTCAAATAGATTAGGAAGTGTAATTAATTCATGATTCTCTTCTTATTTCATTATTTCCTGAATTGTAACGATATTTCCCCTATAAATAGGGGTCAAAAACCATTATCATCGACACATAATATTGAATAATATACTGTCACTCTGCAGAGATTAAGAGAGACAGTCGTGGACGTAAGCTTATTATTACTGAACCACGTAAAACTTTTTGTGTTTCTTCATCTTGTTGGGTTCTTTGCCGTGTTATTCTCTTGGTTTTTTGTGATTTCTCACATTGATTGCAAGTATTGAGCATTGATTACTCGTCGACTGAAATTCAACGTCGACAAATATGCAACCCTTTTTTGACGATTTTATTAGATTTTTTTTTTTAAATTAATGGAGATATGATGAAATTTTTTTATTTAATTTTCATTTAATTTTGAGTTCTGACAGACATTTTTTATTTTATTTTTTTAAAGTAATCAAGGTTGGAGATGTAAAGAATTTTTTTGTTATTTACCTTATTTAATTATTTATTCTTCATATTAATAAATGAATGGTGATATCCAATTAATTTTAGTCTTTTTCTTACTTTTTTAGCGGCTATACAAGGGTATATTTATCATTTTACATAATTTTAAAATCAACAAATATTTTCCATTTCTTCCTAAACAGTTTAATAAGGATGTTTTGATTTTTTAGTATTTTTATTATGAAACCAATAAAAATATTGATGAAACAACAATGGAGGGTTTTTTTTTTTTTTTAAATATTTTTAAAAATCAAAATAAATTAAGATTATTTATTATTTTATGATTTTCTTAGATTTTTTTCTTTTTTTAATTAAGATACTGATTAATCACCTTCTCCTGACAATAGCAAATGCCCACTAAATATATTTTATAAGTTTTGTATTAGTAGTTTTATCTTTTTAATGTGTAATTATCTTCGTATTATATTGTAGATATTATAATTATATAAATAATAATTTATCTCGATAAATTTTAATAAATTTGTAACTCATCAACTTTAAAACAAAAGAAAGTATTATACATTAGTAGTAAAAGTCAAATTTAGCTTGTAATGTTTACTGTTTCTTTCTTCTATATGGTTACATTAACTTCATGCATCCATGTAACAAAAAGACAAAGGGAGAAGTAGTCAACGATGTTAGGATGAAAATACAAATTCAAGCGCTTGGGCTGTCGATACACTGGTAAAATTGCACCCCTCCTATCCTTTCCAGTCATGGATTCGATTACAACAAGTGCAACCCACGTTCTTATTAATAAAAAATGAAATTTTCTTCTATATATATAGATTATTTTTTATCCAAGTATGGATATATCCAGATTATATTATCAATATATTATTAATTGGATCTCAATTATTTCTTAGACTAATCTCAATAACTCAAAAAAAAAAAAAAAAAAAAACAATTCAAATATAGCGAACACAAATAAGAAAATAGATAACACACCATAAAATTACTTTTCATAAATAATGGGAGTGTTTTATTTTCAAAATCATTATAGTTTTCGATATATATAATTCATTTCCAGAAATAGTTTTTTAGAAATGAAACAAACAACATGAGATTTGCCAAGTACTTTTTGCATCATGAGTAAAATTAATTAACAGAAAAAAATTATTATTGCCAGCATCATTAAAAAATATTATTAAAATAAAGTCTTTATCATGAGATATGTTATATATATATATATATATATAATATGTGTATATGTACGTGTGCACATGCGCACACTTTTTTATGATAGATTTAGTTAGGTAAAACAAAATAATGATTCATTAATGTTATTAAGTATTTTCTATTGTTTTCTTTTTCCTTTGCTTTTCTCAATTAAAATATTAGTAGAAATTACGAAATAATGGAGAAAACCGATATTTATTAAGAATTCACGAGTTTACTGATTCAAAATGATAATTTCCTTACAAAATTTTTTATGTGCGCATGTGTGTGCACAAGCGTTCGCGCCTTCACTTTTTAAAGATAGATTTGTTAAATATTAATAAAATCTTAAATATATTTAAAAAATTAAAAAAAAAACATATTAATTATTTATTAATTAACAAATTATATATTAATTTTTATTTATTAAATGTCGATAGATAAATAAATAACAGGTGGGGTCGGGGTGAGGATACCTAAATCACACCCGCCCAGCTTCTAAAACGAATTTTTCCAACAAGCCCCAAAACTAATTACGTTAATAATATATTAGTTTTATTTAAATAATAACAATAATAATAATGGTGATGATGATGATGATGATGATGATGATGATGATGATGATATGTTAGTTTTTATATGTTGAATATTGATAAACAAATAGATAATGGCGTAATGTAATTGCAGCAGCTCGTAGTTTTATATTACGAGAACATTACCCCTTGAAAATGATGACTCATCTTCAATTTCATATATTATATTAAGACTAGATCATCCCATTTGAAATATGAAGTAATAGAACAATATTATTATTTCTCTATAATTGCATGTAAAGCAGTAGGTTTTGGTACTCTAGAATTATTCAATAACCACCAAGTCTTCAACTCATCAATTGTGGCATCAGCGAAAGTTCCTTGAAGTTTTGCGCTCTCATGACTGACAACGATGTAGCCTATACTTTTGTGCTTTCCTCTTTTCATGTGTTTGGCGCACTTCACATTTTCCTTATTCGTAAAATTCACTGATTTGCCAGAATAAGATCGATGAAGACGACAAAAATGGCGGTAGCGATGGTGATGATGACAACAATGGAGGTGGTCGTGATGACGATAAAAATGGCGGCAGTAATGGTAGTGGAGGCAATAATAAGAAGGGAAGTAGAGACCGTGAGGGTGATGGTAATGGAGATAAAAATAGACGCAGTCGTGGTGATGGGGGTGGGCATATGAAGGGCAAGAATATTGATTTCATGGGTGATGCCGCGTTTGGTTGTAGATATGGGTATCATGCTGGTTACGAAAATGGACACCCAGTTGGACAATCGAAATGTGCCCAAGAAGTTCAATAATCAGAAATTATAATTAATTATGTTTTAAATTATATATTATTATTATTAATCAGTTGTTCCATTTGTTGATTTCTTTCTAATTTTATGATATTGTTGTTTCTTTAGCGTGACGTGTATTGTTTTGGGTAAATTTTTAATTGTTTTTGGAGGTTTCATTAATAATATTACTAAAAATAAGATATTTACTCATAGCAATATAATTTTTTATTTTTTTTAACGGTGAGTTATGATTGAGAAGATGTCAATAATGGGTGGATGTGTTTTTCTATATTTATTTTTTTTATTTTAACCGTGAGTTACGATTGAGAAAATGTCAATAATGGTTGGACGCGTTTTTCTATATTAATGTTGAACATGAAGTTTTGAAAACTCATTGAACGATACTAGAATAGCAGAGATGTTTTTTTAAAGTTATCATGATTAATTTGATTTATGTATTGAAATTATCATCACAAAAAATTACTTGAAATCAAACAAGTAAGCTCACTGAACAAACACTCTTGAATATTTTATTGCTATAATGGAATTCAATAGGGGTGGGCAAAAAAACATGAAACTGACCCGAACGACCCGACCCAATCCGTGGGTGTTCAGGTCAGTTTCCATGTTCAATTATAAGCTGTTTGGATTCTCCAGCTGGAAAACACAATGTTTTGCTAGTCGGTTCGGTTCCATATGATCAAAACCGACCCGACCCGTGATCAGGGGTACATGCGTAATTTCGCATGCCCTTATATAATGCCACATCCAACTCCAACCTTAGATCGGCAATCCTTTCTAATTTCTTCCCTTTTCTTCATGCCGCCGCATCCTCATTCTTCTCTTCTTCGTCTCATCTCTCGCCGTCGTGTTGCTCTCCTCGTCGTGGCCGTGCCCGTGAAGTTCTTCTCCTCATTGGCATCTTTACCATGAAGCTCCTCGTCATCTCATCTCTCATCTCTCGCCGACTGTCATCACCAGATACAACTTCTCAGCTCTCGCCGTCTGTCGTCACTGTGGAGCTCTCCTCGCCGTGATTGTGGCCGTGAATCTCCTCTTTTCATCGACGTTGTCGCCGTGAAGCTCTTTTCCTCATCACCTCTTCTTGTCGTCGCCATGAATGCTTGCTATTCACCGTCGCCGTCACCCACCTTGGTGTTTCAGGAATAATTTTGGTAAGCTATCCTTTTCTTTCACCTTGGTTTTTCCCTTATTTCATGCACGTGATTGATTCTTGATTTTTACATGTTTAGCAGTTTAGATTTAGTTAAAATTTGACTGAGTGTTTGTGTTTTCATGATTTTGTGTTATTGGTTTGAATCTATTTGTTGCTTAGCTGCTGTCACAGTTGTGCTGTGGTTTAAATTTTAATTATTCTTATTTTTTAATGTGTGTCATTGTTGTGCATACTGCATAGATGGGAAATTTAATCATTCTTATTTTTCAATGTGTGTCGTTGTTGTGCATAGATGGAAAATTTAATTATTCTTATTTTTCAATGTGTGTCGTTGTTGTACATAGATGGGAAAAAGTGTGGACAGCGGTTCTAGGTCTGAATTTGATGATGATGATGTTGGAGTTAGTTCGGTTGGAAAAAATCATAATCTAGGGGTGAGTAAAAAAATAGAGAAGAGGAGTGAAAGTAGTGGTAGGTCTAAGTCAGTTTGTTGGGAGCATTTTGAGATTTATGAAACTCGTGAGGGGAAAAGAAGGTTTAGGTGTAAACATTGTAAGGCTACATATGCTTGTGATTCCTTCTCTAATGGGACCACAAACAGGAACAAACATATTACTTGATAATTTGATTTTACTTATTTTTTATGTAGTTTCTTTCAACGAAGCTGCAAATGAAGTTTCAATTTCATTGGATAATTTGGATTTGTCTTGAAATTTGATGGTAAGATTTTATAGTTTATGTTATTTTTAATATCATTATTCATTTATTATATGTTTAGTGTTTGTGTACTAATAAATTTGTTTTAAATGACTATGAAAAGGTGCTTGAATTTTGGAGCTAATCTTTGATTGGTTGGAGTTGGACTTAGAGCTAACCTTTGGAGTTTGGAGTTGTTTTCAAATTGTTATATTTTTATGTGTACTATGTTGATGTACTGTTTTGTGTAATGTGTAAGATTTTATAGTGTTAAATTATATTTTGTTGTATGTTCATATGCCTACTGTTTTGTGTAATGTGTGCATGTGGGCATTGGATATTGTTGAGGACTTAAGAAAGGTGTAATGTGTGGATGTGAACATTGGATGGTGTTTAGGATTTAAGGGTATGCTGAAATTTATTTATTTTTTCCTTTGGTAGTAGGCAAGATTTATTGATTTAAGTGGATGTGGAGATTGAATTAGAGGTGTAATGTGTGTTGTGGCAGTATGCAGGATGTAAAAGCATGCTGAAAATATTTTTATTTTTTTCCTTTACATTACAGGCAGTGGGCAGTGGCAGATATAAAAGCATGCTGAAAATATGTTTATTTTTTTTCTTTACATTGCAGGCAGTTGGCAATAGATGTAAAAGCATGCTAAAAAAATATATATTTTTTCCTTTACATTGAAGTAGTAGATGACAGATGTAAAAACATGTTCAAAAAATATATTTTTTTCATTTTACGTAGTGGGCAACATTTATTTTTAAGGGTATGTTGTTCCCATTTAATTTTTTTCTTAGTATGTTACATCCACCTTATATTTTTCTTCACCCATTTAATTTTTTTGGTTCCATCCACAAGATAAAATAGGCCTAAAGAGTCCAAAAACACTTAAATTTAAAGGTCCAATAGTAATAGACTCAAAAAATACTTAAAAAATAATAAAAATTTAGGCCTAAAAAATGAAGCCCAAAGTTGGGCCTAAACATGAAACCCGAACCGAACCAAACCAAACACTGGGTGTTCGGTTCAGGTCGGTTCCTCTCCTTTGTTGGACCATATTTGGACCTAAGATCTACGATCCGTAAATCTACCATATTCGAGTCGGTTCCAGGTGGACCCAACCCGAATATGGTCATGCCCACCCCTAGAATTCAAGAAGGATATGTTTAAAAGACTTGAGGTGGCCTGATAATGGTTTTTCATTTTCTAATTACAAAATATCACCAAATGTGTTAGATATTTATGTGTTTGGTGAAATAAAAGTACAACAATTTTCTACGAATATGGAAGAGAAAATTAAAAACCATAACAATAAATTAAAGTTTTTGGCTTTCTTAAATAAAAATCTCTACAGCACAAAACATATCATTTTCCCGCCTCAAGGGTCATAGTCAATTCATTAATTCATCAAACCATCATCTCATCAAACTTCGACGTCCTATTTAAGGGACCATGCTTTATGGTAAGTGCCCTTTATGTGGTGTTCATTTTGAATCTGTGGACCATGCTTTATGGAGTTGCTAGGTATTTACCTGGTTTTGGGGGTCATGTCCTCTTCGTTAAGATGTCAGGTTTCGTCATATGTGATTGTTGGATTTTTTGGATAGGCTGGCATATTTATTCAGTGTGTTGGAAAAGAATTTGGTAGCTCAGTTTATGGTGGCAGCTTGGTTTTCTTGGCATAATAGGAATGCCTTTTCTCATGGTAAGAAAGTTCCTCCTTCTTCTGATGTTTGGTTACCTACTGGGCTATTCTTATTGGAGTTTGAACAGGCTCAATCCTTAAATTGCTCCTCTGTTAGAATTCGTGGTTTGTCTCGTTGGCTTGCCCCTCCTTTTGGTGTCTTCAAACTCAATTCAGATGCTGCTGTGTGTAGAAGCAAGAAAAAAGTAGGTCTTGGTTTTGTTGTTAGAGATCATATGAGACAAATTGCTTTTGCTGCTGGGATGTCTAGTAACCACATTTCTCAAGCTGATCCTGCAAAAGCTTTAGTTGTCTTGAAAGGTCTGAAGGCCGCGATGCAATATAATTTCCTCCCGCTTCAACTTGAAATGGATGCTTCAAATGTAGTGCAACTCTGCAATGACAAAACTCGTCTGGATATAGCAAATATTATTGTTGATATCAGATTAGTTATGAAAGCTCATAATATTGAGCCCATTTCTTTTGTTCCGAGAGATTGTAACAAGGTTGCCCATTGTATCGCTAGGTAGGCTTTGGGTTTCCATAGTTTTACTGTGTGGAGAGGTCTTTTCCCTAAGTGACTGCTCAATGTTGCAGCTTTTGATTCTCCTTGTTCTTCTCCCTCGGATGGGGTCTTGTTGTGTTAATACATTATTACTTCTCAAAAGGAAAAAAAAAAAAAAAAAAAATCCTATTTAAGGGTCCCAGTCCTATCCATCGCTTGTCATTTCTCCACTCCATCCTCATCTCTTTAATCTTATTCCTTTCTTTTTTCCTAGTCCATCTCCCTCCTCCCATTCAACTCCATCTAAACAGTAGTAGCAGTGGTAGGGGCAAAAAATGACAATGAAAAGGCGGAGAACAACTAGAAATATCAGAAAGAGTAGTATGATGAAAGAGCATCAGTATCCATATTAGGAGGCTAAAAAAAGAATTGGTTTTAGTAAGTGTATTGGATTCCAAAAGTAGAGAGAGATGGGTTATTTATTTATTTATTTATTTATTTATTTATACTTCAATGGAATATTGTAAAAATAAGAGAGATAAAGAATGTGTTGGTTAAGACTTGAGCCAATTCTTAAGATTGCAGGCCCTAAGCTTTACTAGTCTTGGCCAATCAAAATTAGCATCATCAGGCATGCTTATGCACTCAGCATATGGTTTGAGATTAGTCATGATCAACGTCAAGTTAGAAGCTATGATTTTGATTAACTGATCAAGGTAGCTAGAGCAAGTTGGAAGCTATGATTATGATTAATTGATAAAGGTAGCTAGAGCAAGTTATTCTAATAGTAGTAACAAAATTTTAGGTATTTCTCTTAGCCAATGAGAGAAGAACATGTTGAAGGTAGTTTAGGTGTGCATATCAGTCCTGAAGTAGATAAGAAGTAATAAGTCTATTATTGAATTAATAAGGTGAATGAAAACAAAGCTTTTTTCATTCTCCAATTCATACTCTCCTACAAAATTTCTCTATTCTACTCTATTATGATGATCCAATACTATTTTAATTTCAACACAAATCTGAAATCAAGAATAATATTAAAAGAAAATGGAAGTAATAAAATAAAAATAGTAGACATGAGATTTACGTGGTAAAACCCTCAATATGAGAGAAACATCCACGAACCAAGATTAGAAGGATTTTATTAAACTAATAATATTGCAACCTCTCTTTAAAATTTTAAGAGAGAATTATGAAGAAGAGAACTCTCAAATAAACTTGAGATTTGGGATGGGATGACAAATTACAAAACTCAATTCTTATTTGTAGGCAATATATATTGGTGATAAATTAATTTACCTTTCACCTATTTGTCTCTCACCTACTTATTTCTCACATAAATCAATTAAATTTGCCACAAAAAAATAGTCAACAATTTGCCATAAAAAAATGGCTTCATCCTTAACATTCTTTCACTTGAAGTCATTTTGATAATCTGATTTTATCTTTCTAATCTTTGATCAAACTTTGCTACTTACATTTTTGCGAGATTATATAAGAATTTACACCAAATGAATTTATCAGTATTGATAGATTTGGTCATTGCATCTACTAGGTTCTTCTTGGTGTGTATCTTTTGCATGTCCACACTACCATTTTCCACTACTTTGCAAATGAAATGACACTGAACTCCTATGTGCTTTGTTTGGGAAAGAAATACCGGATTTCTTGCAATATGCAAGGCACTTTGACTATCACAAAACAAAGAGATTTTCTATTGTTTGTGCCTAAGCTCCTCTAATAACCTTTTAACCCAAATTGCTTCCTTACAAGTTTATGTAACTGTGATGTATTTTGCTTTTGTTGTTATAATGCCTCAATTTTTTATAACTTGGATACTTAGCTCATAGCTTTTCCTGTAATCGTAAACACATAGCTTGTAGTGAATTTTCTTTTATCGAGATCCTTTGCAAAATTTGAATCCATATATCCTATGTGCTTTGTTTGGGAAAGAAATACTGGATTTCTTGCAATATGCAAGGCACTTTGACTATAACAAAACAAAGAGATTTTCTATTGTTTGTGCCTAAGCTCCTCCAATAACCTTTTAACCCAAATTGCTTCGTTACAAGTTTATGTAACTGTGATGTATTTTGCTTTTGTTGTTATAATGCCACAATTTTTTATAACTTGGATACTTAGCTCATAGCTTTTCCTGTAATCGTAACCACATAACTTGTAGTGAATTTTCTTTTATCGAGATCCTTTGCAAAATTTGAATCCATATATCCTTTGACAATAAACTCTGATATTCCATAACATAATGCAACATTTGAGGATCTTCTGATGTATCTCAAAATCATCTTTACAACATTCCACTACTCTTTACCAGGATTCGCCATATATTGACTGACCACTCCCATTGCTTATGCAGTATCCATTCTTGTACATATTATAATAAACATTAAACTTCCCACTGCCGATGCGTATGATACTTAAGACATTTCCATCCTCTCTGCTCTATTATTAGGGCTCATACTTGAGGATAATTTATAATTCATAGAAAAAGGGGTAGAAGTTGGTTTACAATATTGCATATTGAAACGACATAAGATTTTTCTTAAGTAATTTTTTTGAGAGAGCCAAATTTTCTTGTCTTTTCTATCTTGATGAATTTACATTCATAGAATTTTATTTGCTGGTCCCAAATTCTTTATATCGAACTCCTTAACTAATTGTGCCTTCAATACTTGGACTTGATGTTTGTTGGGGCTTGCTACCAATATGTCATCCATATATAACAGCAGAATAATGAAATCATCACTATCTCCAAACTCATATAATATGTACAATAGTCTGAACTAAGTCTGTTTTATCCAAGACTTATAATGAATGAATCAAATCTCTTGTACCAACACATTGGTGCCTGTTTTAAATCGTACAGAGATTTCTTTAACCTACAAACTAAGTTTTCTTTGCTTTCTTTAGCAAAATCTTCTAGTTGGAACATATAAATTTCTTCTTCAAGTTCTTTATGAAGAAATGCAGTTTTTATATCTAAGTGCTCTAAGTGTAGATCAAATGTAACACACATTACTAGGACCGCCCTTATAGTTGTAAGTTGAACCATCAAGGAAAAATATCTCATTGAAATTAATACATTTTTTTAAGCATATCCTTTCACCATCAATCTTGCATGATACCACTCCATTTAGTCATTGCTATCTTGTTTGATCTTAAAGACCACCTGTTTCTAATGGTTTTTCGACCTTGTAATAGAGGTACAAGTTCTATTTCTTGTTTTTGTGTAGAATTTCCTCTTGAATTGCTGTCATTCATAAAGGTGCATTTGGATTGTTTATAGCCTTATGCAAAGTTAAAGGTTGTCCAACCTTTGTTAGAAAATAGTATGCATCATTGCTCTTCATTACATACTCCCAAAGCCATACTAGTAGTCTTATCTCTCGAGTTGACCGTCGAATTTCTAGAGCTTCACCTCAACTTGTCCTTGTGGTTCGTGCTTTGCTTCTGCTTTAAAAGAACCTAAATTTTCATTTTCTGAATTATTTTCTACCCATATAATTGTAGTCTTTGAATTTTCTTTTGAAGTGCTATTATATCCTTTTTTTTTTTTAAGTTGATCTTCTATAAAGATAACATCCTTACTGATGATAACCTTACGGATAGTGAGATCCTACAAGCGATACCCCTTCACTCCATTATTATACCCTAAGAATATACATTTTCTTGATTTTGGATCAATCTTTGTTCTTTTTTAGACATTATACATCACGTACACAAGATATCTAAACGAATGTAAAATAGAATAAATTAGCGGGTTTATCGGTCTACATCTCCATTGGTGTTTTCAACTCAATTGTTGTGGATGAAGATTGATTTATCACATAACAGGTGGTCTTAACTATTTCTACCCAAAATGACTTGAGTAAATCTGTAGTCTTCAACATAGCTCTTATTCTTTCTACAAGAGTTCTATTCATCTGCTCTGCCGCCCCATTTTGTTAAGGAGTGTATGTGATTGAGAATTGTCTTTCGATTCCTTTTTGCTTGCAAAAAGCAAGAAATTCCCTGTTTGTATATTCTTTTCCATTATCTATCATTAAACACTTGATCTTTTTTTAAATCCAAGTCTTACTCATGCTTTAAATGCCTTGAACACTAAAAACACATCTGACTTCTTCTTGATAGGGTACACTCAACTTCTTTTGAAGTAATCATCAATAAATAATACAAAGTATTTTGCCCCTCTTAGGGATATGTTCGGTGATTCCTAAATATAAGAATAAATCAAGTCTAGAATGCATTTGCTTCAAACAGTAGAATTGCTGAATTTCAATCTATACTACTTACTTATTACACAACGTTCATAAAAAGGTAGATTTACAGTTTTGAGCCTAGGGAGCAATCTGTGTTCAGAGAGAATTTTCAAACCTCGTTCAAATATATGACCTAATTTGCGATGCCATATCATTGCTGATTGTTCCCGATAGTTGGTTGATGTAACACATGAATAAACCTTTAGTAATGTTTTTCCTTTAAGCATGTATAGATTTTTAGCAATTTTTTCTTCTTTCATAACAACAAGCACATCTCTGACAATTTTTAAGACCCAATTTTCTATATAAGTCTTACATCTAAGATCATCTAGTTGTCCTATAAACAATATATTCTTCTTCAAACTCTTCATATGTCACACCTTTTGAATGGTGTGAACTATACCATTATGCATTTTTATCCTGATTGTGTCGATACCTATAATTTTCAAAATATGATCATCATCTATAAACACAAATCCTTCTGAGATAGGTTTATATGTGTGGAACCATTCTTTATTAGATATTGTGCCAGATGGCTGCTGAATCTAGAATCTAGACATCAGCAAACTGTAATATGCTTTCCGTAATAGTGGTTGCTTTATTGTATAAGATGTCACCATCATTTGAGATACTTACTACGTATCCCAATGAGTTTGATGACTCAAGAGCTTTATTCTTCTTATTATGCGAACATTCACTTTTGACCTACCTTTTCTTGCCACAATTATAATGTCTGACATTCTTCTTACTTCTTAATTTTGATCTACCATGATTGAGACTCCTACTGGGGCCGCCCTGTTTTATTGATTTTCCTCTTGTCATCGACAAAGCCTCCGTTTGTGTACTACTTGTCAACCTGTCTTCCTTGCTTTTCCACTTGCTTTCTCCTTCTACAACCAATTGCAAGGTCATCGAAAACTAAATAGTCTATATGAATATTATTTGTCAAGTTGATAACAAGTTGATCACCCGACTAAAGAAAACTTTGAAGTAGAATTTCTACACGTTCATTTGCCTCTATTATATGACCCAACAATGAAAGTTGAGAAAACATAATATTTAAAATGTCGATGTGGTAGGTTACTGCTATAGATTTCACCATTCGAAGATTGCTAAGCTTTATTTTTAAGAAAATCTTTATGTGTAGTGACTTGGACTCGTACAATTATATTAGTTTTCTATACTTCTTTAACCATCTTCTTCTCCACTACACTTAACAATACATCATCTGTTAAGACCAGTTAGAGATTAGCAATAGCGTTGTTATCCACCTCGCTCCACTTGACATCATTAATGATCTCCCTAGCCTTTCTTTTGTTGCTTATAAGCAATTATCTTTCCTCAAAATAGCCTTCATCTTCATCTTCCACAATGAAAATTTTTTTCCATTGAACTTCTCAATTTCAAATTTCATTGCTATCTTTGTGAAATACTCATAAAATATCCAACGAATAGTATTATCAATAGTACCTATATTCCAGAGTAGTACATGTAATTGTGAATAGTATCCCAGGTAAATTCTTTAAAAAGAAAGATGGGTCATAATGAACATACTTTAATACCAAGTCTTTTCTAATAAGAATCTTTCCTAGACATATACTTTCACATCACCATGCTTATTTCCAGTAACCAAGAATAATTTTTTCCTAACATGAAAGATCAGATGATGTTGTAACCATAGAGCATACTCATAATTTTCTAAAGAACTTGGGTCCAATACTACTATTATGACTGCTCGATACTATTTTAATCTTATTATAAACTTGAAATTGAGAATAATATTAAAAGAAAATGAAAATAATAAAATAAAAATAATGGACGTAAGATTTACATGATGAAACTCTCAATGTAAAGGAAACATTCACAGACCAAGACTAGAAAGATTTTATTAAACCAATAATACTAAAATTTTAAGAGAGAACTATAGAGAAGAGAGCTCTCAAATAAACTTGAGATTTAGGATGAGCTGACAAATTACAAAGCCCAATTGCCTACCTATAGGGAATAGATGGTGGTGATGAATTAATTTACCTCTCATCTATTTGTTTCTCACCTAAATCAATTAACTTTGCCACCAAAAATAGTCAGCAATTTGCCATAAAAAAATGGTAGAGGTGACACTTCCAAGCTTATTCTTAAGCTGAAGCAAGTGACACTTTCAAGCTCAATTGCCTCATATGTAGACAAGATTAAAGTCTAGAACAACAAACCTAAAACCTACTCAGCTTTATGCAAATCTCCATTTGTTTTTCTTTTGTTGATTCTAAATCTATGATAGTAAAAGAGCCCTTGACTAGCTCGTAGTGATTGAAATGGTAGAACTCGAACACTTAACCTCTTAAGATTAAGAGAGATACTTAATTATTTATACTAAAGGTGGCATGGTATACTATTGAGCCTCCTTGCCTTTTGATTTTATGCATGCATACTAATGTCCACCTTGCTCACTTTCAATTTTTTATTTTATTTTATTTTTATAAAGATGTGCGTTTAACAAAAGAATGAGGTGTATTTAAAGCCCATTTTTATAAAAAAAAAAAAAAATCTCATATATTTTGTTAAAATATAATTAGACTAACAAATATACTATTTTATTGTCATATGATTATATTTTGACCTATAATTTTTTTTTTAATTTTTTATAGGATTAATCAAGTTTGACTGTTGATCTATTGGTTAACGTTAATCAACGATCAAATCGAGTACTCATTGAGTAGCTGAATACTTGCTAGTTGCTGAGTCATCAACCGAGTAACAACTAGTGAGTTTTGAAATTTTGCTCTTAACATGAAAAGAATCACTTAAGTTAAAAGATAGTTAGGTTCAAAATGAGTAGGCACATGTTTAGTAAATTCATTTAAAATTTGCTGTCTATAAGAGAAAGGAAACTTGAGAAAATCATCCAATTAGACATGATTACACATGTAATAAATGGAACAAATGAGAATATTTATGTATGAAAGGATTAAGTAAATAGTAAACATAAAACTAAAATAATTCAAATATCCAAAAGATAATAATTAAATCAGAAAATTTAATATAAAAATAAATAAAAATGTTGCAAATAACAATAGTGGTGTGGGGACTGTATAAAAGGAGGAGATTTGCCTCCAAAGGCCAACATGAGATTAAATTCGATGGTAATATCGTAGATAGTTTTTTTGTTTTTCCTCATTATACCAACTTATCATTACAACAATACAGGTTATCCATATCGAAATATTCATACTGAGCACTAAATATCCAGTATGGATACCAATATTTAATAAAAAAAAAAATTATATTGAATTATCCATATCGAGCTTTAAAAACCTGGTGTGGAAAAATTTTTTTACCTATTAAAAAAAAATGAAAGTAAATTGCCATACTAGGTACTAATGACCCAGTATGGATAATATTTATTTATTTTTAAAAAATTTAAATTTGATTATCTATACAGAGCATTATTGGCCTCGTATAGAAAATCATTATTTTAATTTTAAAAAATTCTCTTAAGCATCCATATTGGACCATAATGGGCATGGTATGGATAATAATTGAGTATCCATACCCGACCAATTATGGTCTAGTATGGATAATACATTTTTTAAAATATATATATAAAAGCACTGATTATCCATACCGGGTACATGACCTTCCCAGTATGGATAATCTGGGGTATATGGACACCATCATCCCTTCTCCCTATTTCACCATTTTCTTTCTCTTTTTATCTTTTTCTCACACATCATCTCTCTCCTAAACCCAAGTTGCGCCCCTCCCCCCCCCTCTATCCCACTTCGCTGATCGTTCGTCGCTCCTATAGTCGCACCGTTCACCGTCGTCCTTAGTTAGTCTTCTCTCTATTTCTTCTTCTTCTTCTCCTCCTTTTCTTCTTCTTCTTCTTCTTCTCCTCTCTTCTTCTTCTTCTTCTTCTTCTTCTCTTCTTTTTCTTCTTCTTCTTCTTCTTCTTCTTCTTCTTCTTCTTCTTCTTCTTCTTCTTCTTCTTCTTCTTTTGTCTGCGTAATGACCTAACTTATTCCGGCTACGTGACCACTGGCACGACATTCCATCCGTCACTTTCTTTAATTACATATTTTTCTTTTCTTCTCATTTTTTCACTTTTTGCCTCTCTTGTAGCTACCACTAAGGATTGTTGTCGTCCGGTACCGTCATATTCATCGATCTACTACTATTCCATCGTTTGGCTTTATCAACTTCATCGATCTACTCCTTTTCCGTCGTTTTCTTTGTCAAGAAGTTATGGAGTTTATGATTTTGTGATTCTTAACATGGAGTCTATGATTTTGTGATTTATGATGTTTCAGTTTATGATTTTGTTTTTTGTGGATTTTATTAGATATCGTTTATGTATTATTGTTGCTATAATTTTAAATTCTTTGACATAAACATAATATTGTCGTTGGAGTAATTTTCTATTATTGGTTTTGTAAATTTTTTTCAAGGTTAAAGTTGTAATATATATATATTTATATATTTATATTTTATGTGTAAAAAATATGCGTATATGCTAATTTATATAATTAAGAATGATAAATAATATATAAGATGATTATAATACATGTAGATGTGGTAAATGTTTATATGAATGTGTTTTTTTTTTTTTTTTGTTCAAAGTTTAATAATTTTAATGTAGTTTAACGCTATGTTGTTGCATGTTTTTTTTTAATAGTGTTATATGTTTTTAAATGGATAAAAAGTGGTAAAGATTTTCAAGGTTAATAACTTAAATTCAATCTATAAAGATAGAAGATTTAAACTTTTAATATTTTTAATAATTTCTTTTGTCATTCTAAAGCTTTTAGAGTATCTAAAGAATATAGAGAGAGAGAGAGAGAGTCAAAAACTTTGTTGAGACTGCGCATAAACATTCAATAAATATTGACTTCATCCCTTGACCTTGTATAAAATGTCTCAATGGGAGGTATTATCACACTAAGATAATATATAGGCACTTAGTCATTAATGGGATGGATCCTTAGTATATAACTTGGTTCATACATGGGGAACCCCTGAAAACTTTCACACCCATTGAAAACATTTCTAATACATTTAGAATATATAGGGATGCAAACCTTAGACTCATTATAATGTTGAACCTGATATTGAAGTAAGAGACGAAGATATCACTGATAATTTGAAAGATGTTGAAACTCCTTTGTATGAAGATTGCTTCAAGTACACTAAATTATTGATTATTGTAGCCTTCTATAAATATAAAGCTATATATGGTCTATACGATAAGGGATTTGATGAACTTCTTAATATTGTTCAAGACATGTTGCTATCAAATAATATTTTGTCAGAATTATTGTACTCATCAAAAAAGTAGTTAAAAGTGTTTGATTTAGGATATAAAAAAAATTTGAGCATGCATAAATGACTATTGTCTATTTAGAAAAGAATTAGAGCATCATGAAAAATATCCAAAATGTGGCACTTCTAGATGGAATGTAAACAAAGTTACTAAAAAGATTCATAAGGGAGTACCGACCAAAGTACTTCGATACTTTCCAATTATATGACAATTTAGACGAATGTTTACGTTGATTGAAATGACTAACGACTTAAAATGATATTCCATCCATATAAGTCAAGATAGAAAAATGCGTTATCCTGCTGATTTAGAAGTTTAGAAAACTACAAACAGGATGTGGCCATCTTTTGCTTTAGAGTAACACAATTTGAAGTTGGGTTTAGTGTAAATAGATTTAATCGTTATAGCAACCTAAGCACAACTTATAGTTGTTATAGTTGTTGGCTGATGCTGTTTGTTACATACAATCTACCCCCATGGAAGTGTATGTTGAAAAAAAAATTTGATACTAACACTATTAATTTCAAGAAAAAAAAAACATGGAATGATATTGATGTATATTTGCAGTTACTAATTGAAGATTTGAATGAGTTATAACACTCAAGAGTATAGGTATATGATTCATCTACTAATCTACCTTTAACTTAAAAACTATTTTAATATGGATCATAAACGATTTTCCTAGCAAAATATTGTTGTGTAAAAGGTGATTATGTTTGTCCTATATTCAGCTGAAAATATATTCACAATGATTGAAATATAGTAATAAAAATGTGTATATGGGTCATCGACGATTTCTTCTAAAGTATCATGCTTTTCAAAAAAAAAAATCGTGGTTTAATAGGAAAGAAGAAATAGATGATCCTTTAGAGATTCATGATGACAAACAAGTTCGAATCGTATGTACGAAAGTTGAAAATGATTAAGGATAGAAAGTAAATAGGAAAATAAGGAGAAAAGGTCATCTTATTTGGAAAAAAAAATTAATATTTTTTTATCTTCTATATTAGGAGGTAAGATTTTCAATTCA
Organism: Litchi chinensis; assembly: GCA_019925255.1. NCBI lineage: Eukaryota > Viridiplantae > Streptophyta > Magnoliopsida > Sapindales > Sapindaceae > Litchi > Litchi chinensis. The sequence goes on along the minus strand of CM034465.1, from coordinate 16,379,957 downwards.
AAAGAAAATTTAACTTATTATATTATCTTTAACTATGTCTTAAATTTAACATCATCATTTTTTACATGATTTTTGCTTGTATCATAACTTAGATATGATACACATTGAAAAAAAACATTAGTAAGAGTCTCGTTGGCACATTATTTGACATTAATGGAAAAACTAAGGATGATGTTAATTCTCGTAGAGATTTGGAAAATATTAAAATTAGGCAAGACTTTTATGTGAAAAAAGATAGAGATAAACTATATTTGCCTATAGCACCACACACTCTATCAAAAGTAGAAAAATAATAATTTTGTAAGAGTTTGTTAAATTTAAAGATGCTTGATAGCTATGCTTCAAACATCTTTAATTGCATTTCGTTAAATGAATGTAAAGTAGTTGGGCTTAAGTCTCAAAATTAACATATATTGATGCAACATTTGTTATCGGTGGCAATACGGTGTCTCCTATCTAAACGGCCAAGAATTGTCATATTTCAATTGTGTTCACTTGTTAATGAAATTTGCCAAAGAGAGATAAATTAGATTTATTAGAATATGAAGTTGCAATTATTATATGTATGGTTGAACGTTATTTCCCTCATTCTTTCTTCGACATAATGATACATCTTACAATTCATCTAACAAGAGAAACTCACTTATGTGGATCGGTTCAACATTATTGAATGTACCCTTTTAAATGGTAATTCTTACTATATTCTTCATATATGAATTAAGATTAATGATATAAACACATTTCATTTACCTTTATGCATTCATTTTATAAATTTATGAAGGTATTAAAAGGGTATATAAGAAATCGTGCACGACCATAGGGTTGCATAACATAATGCTATTTTGTCGATAAATACATGCAATTTTGTAGTAGGTATGCATCATAAGCAGCAGATGTTGGTGAGAAGTACAATAGAAATAAAGATATTGTATTTCAAAATGTAATGGAAGGACATCCTACATCTGCATCAACATTACATGCTACAGATTACACACATATATATATTATTGCATAGTGTATTAGTGAAACTATACATGCAATTTTGTTGATAAATAAATGCAATTTTGTAGTAGCTATGTATCATAAGCAGCATATGTTGGTGAGAAGCACAATAGAAATAAAGATATTATATTTCAAAATGTAATGGAAGGACATCCTACATCTGCATCGACATTAAAGATGATTTTTGTTGACATGCCACAGATTACACATATATATATTATTGCATAGTGTATTAGTGGAACTATACATTAAGTAAGTGGTTTAAATTTAAGATGAACATAGTGTATATATTAGTAAAAATAATTAACATTGTACTTATTTGGTCATGTTGATTTTATTTATATAAATGTTTTATTAGCATGCACCTAGAAATGCTTTAACAATTAGATTATAATCTTTTAAGTAGACAAACTTTGTTACAAAGGACACATACTACAAAATTTGCAATATGATTCAGAAATAATGTGAATTCACTTGCCCATACATTCTATAATATGATGTCTTTACATTAACTTTTTTTCCTTGATAATCTAAATTGTAATGACCTAAAATAGGTCCTCAATAAATCAAATAGCATGGATATGCCTCCAACTCTAAAATTGATTGCACTTGGACTAAGTATGCTAGTTACATACTATTTAAGCTATGTTGTGAATGAGAAACGATACTGCACAAAAAGTAGTGAGAAAACTACAAAAGATAATGGTATTTCCCTTGAAGCAAAAATAATTTGTAATGAAAGAGATGACACTCAAGTTATGAAGAAGATGGTTTACCATAAAGTTTTAAGGGAAATACTTTTGTTGGATTTCCTGACATTTGTGTTCCATTGTTCAAATGTGATTGGATAAGTAGTGAGAGTGATGTTAGAGTTAAACATGGGTTCATACTAGTTAATTTTAGTCCACGTGTAAATAAATAGGATGGAGATCCTTTCATTTTGTCTTACAAGCAACACAAGTGTTTTATTTTAAGGAAAATGATACATCTAATTGGTATGTTTTCCTAAAAATACCTCCAAGAGATTTTCATGATCTCGAGAAGTTTGATGAACATGCTTATATAACAACTACACTATTAGATGTATCTGAATTTGACTCTAGTATAGATGAAAGTGAGAATTATGCTCGAATAGATTGTGAAGAATTAATTATAAACATCTAATATTAATGTGTGTAATCTATTTCATATTTTTTGCAGTGTGTGTGTATATATATTGTTTGTGTATATGTTTGCAGAAAGACAAAGTCTTTGAAGTGGTTGGATCTGTTGTAAAATTACCTTGTTATTTAAATTATAAGTGAACTAAATTTTTGGCAAGTTCAACAAATAAGAGAAACTTTGTCAAAATTTTCGTAAAATAAATTGACTTTATATGTATTGTTTATTTATTGAGTTTGTTATTTATATGTTGGTCATTGATACATGTCATTTCCATATCATTTTTAGATATTGACTGAAGGAACATCAACTGATCAGTTTTCAAGTGGCTCCAGTTGAGAGAAGCAAAAAAAAAAAATAGGTCCTAACCGTTTGGATTATGAAAAAATGGCTAAGGGTCAAAGCCACTGGGACATAAATTAATGAAGTTGGACAACCGGTTGGAGAGAATTCGATGATTTATAGTTTAGGTTATAGAGCCTTCGTAGCTCAGATGATATCTATAACCTATACTAGTTAGGACATGATACCACGAACATTAAAAAATACAGTGTGGGAGAATATAAAAGTAGATTTGTATTGCGATATTGGTTTCATTTATTTATAATATCAATGTTACATATTTATTTTTAAAAAACTTATAACTGTAGTTACGACTTGATACTAATGAATTCAGGAAAGCTCATACATTAAAAATAATGAATAAGTATTGGAGAAACTTTAAAGACAAGATAACAAGACAAATTAGAGACGTTTTTGCTGGTCTTGATGCACAAAGAAGATGCGAAATGCTAAAACCACCAAACTTTAATGATTGGATTGCATTTGTCCATCATTGATTGTCTTCAGAATTTAAGGTAATTATGCATTCATATTCTTAAGCTAGCATGTTAATATTTAACAGATTTTGATTAAATTTTACAATATTTTAGGCTACTAGTAAGCATTATTCTGAGAATCTTACCCCACATATATCAAGTCATAAAGGAATGACACGACTACGAGAAGATTTGGTAACAATTAAATATATTGTTTTTTTTTTATATTGTTAATTATCATGATTTTTATCATTTCTTAAGGTCCAAAAAATATTTGTTGTTTCTTAAATGTGTTGTTCTCTAGCAACTTTAGCAATAAAGAGCGAAAAATATATATTTTTGTTTTACTGAATATCAATGTTAGAGAGTGAAAAAAATGGCTGCAAATGAAGATTTTGAAGTCGAAAGAGTTGAAACATAGATAGCCAGTCATGTGCACAAAGATGGGAGCGCGGTGAATGAGGACGTTGCTAAAAAAATTATATGTTACGTTGATTTGGTCAATTATTGTGGTGACTGTATTGCTTGTGTATAGTTTTTTTAATGTTAATATCATGTGACATCATATATAGGCAAAAATGGAGACATTACATCAAGAGTTCTAACCTTCAATTGGAGATAATGCTATCTCACTGGTTTCAAGTAAGGAGCATCGAGGTTGAGTTTAAGGAATAAGTCATGGTGTAACACTATCTACTGTACAAGTATCTATGGTTGGTAGACAAAACTTCACACAATACCAATAATATGCCGATTGTGAGATGACAACCATGAAGCAAATAATTATTAATTTGATAAATTGCTCATGACTCATTTGTCGAACGTAGATCAAGCTTAAGTACTAGCATATATTCCATCCATACAGTTGGTAAATAATTCAAAATTTGAAAATTTGTTTACTTACATTTTTTAGTACCTAGTATTTTTCTTTTTTTGTATCCATGTTTTCTCACAAGTAGGTGTAACCATATTTTCATATTTTTTGTTATGTGTATGTTTGTGTATATATACAGTTTGTTTATATATTTACAAACAGACACTGTTTTGATTGGATTGATTGTGAAAGCATTGTAGTGTATATATTACAGAGGAAATAAATTTTTGGCAAGTTTGAAAATTAAAGGAAAATTTGGCAAAATTTTTGTAAAATTGATCAAGTTTATATATATTGTTTTATATATTGAGTTTGTTTCCTATATGTTGTCAAATAAGGGTACTTAATATTTTTTTACCCAGTATCAATGTTTCCTCACAACAATGCTATTTATTTTTGCATAAACACAATATTTAAGCAGCTCAAATCCGATGAGAGTCAGTAAAACTGTTAAATTTGTTGAATCTTCAAAGAAGATAAATATTCATGAAATTTATATTATTTATCATTTCAATTTATTCATATATAGATGTAATTATTTAAATTTATTTATAGGAGTAACTATTTAAATTTTCATGCATATGTAGTCCATATCTCGAGATTTCGCAAGCCAAGCTAGTGGATCGAGTGGAAACCATTGCAAATTATTAGACTAGATGGGTAGAAGAATAATGGTGGTGGAAGCGAAAATTGACTCAAATGACTCAAATGCTAAAGTTCGTCACCTCGAGCTTGGTTCATATTATTGACGTGTTTGTGTGAAGAAAGTAATGATTAATGTTTCACTAGCGTGATCTATCAATGAGCTGCTAACTTTTCAAAAATGCATTAAATTCATTTATTACTTGGTCAATAAAATATATTGTATTTTATGATTATGTACTAATTTATTATAATATATCATGATGTACGGTGATTTTAGATATTGTACATTAACTTTAGGTGATGTACGTTAACATTAGGTAATATATATATATGAAGAAACGTATTTTAGATGTATGCTGAAATTTGATTAATGGTTTGATATATGTTATTACTTTTATTGCAATATTAAATTATATATTTTTTAATTTAATTTTTTTTCTTATATTGAATTGTTTTCCATATCGGACTTGTGTCTGGTATAGATAAAAGTAACCATACCGTGTCGCTCAGTTTGGATACTTACCTATAGTGGGCTCTGACCCGATATGGATAAAAGTATCTATACTAGGTCAAAGTCCAGAATGGGTATGATTATCCATACTAGATAGGTGTGTAGTATGGATAATATTATCCTTATCAACTGGCTGTTTGATATGGATAGGGTACAAGTCACATGGGTTGACCCTTTGGGTCTACCCTTGACCTATACCCCTATCCATACCTAGTATGGATATTTAGTATCTATATCGGATGAGTGTTTGGGTATCCATACCAACAATATCCACGTTTGTCAAGTATGGTTGATCTGGTTTGTTATAATGTGTGAAAGGTCAATGAGTGCGGGGACCATATTCATGAATATTGCATTGACAGCGGCATTCCATGAAGTGACTTTCAACATGTAAAATCTTGAAATTTTATTAAGGGTGAAATTGTAAAATTTTATGAAAGTTATATAAAAGTGCAAGGGTTTAAAAATTTGAGTTGAAAATCGTAATTTCTAAATAGTTGAGGGGTCAAATGGAAATTTTCGGGATTTTATATTTCAACCTTCTTCTTCCTCGCGCAGCCGACGCTCTCTCTCTCTCTCCAGAAAATTTTTTTCAGATTTTCACTCTCGCGACCTCCACTTTGACTCCTCGTTCCGGCCTCATCCGAGCTCCGTTTTAGCCAAATTTGGTACCTTTGGAAAGCTTGTGCGACGTAGATTCCATAGGTACCAATTTCATAATTTTTTATCACCGTTTGGGTCTCTGATTTTGCAGACAAAGTCCGGCCGTTAACCATTTTTTATTTTTCTTAGATCTTGGTGAAACCAAGCGATTTTGACTCCGGTTAACCTCATTTTCGTGACGGGCGTGTCGAGGACAACAAAACTCATCTAGCTGCACCTCCCACCACCGTGGTCGCCGGAATCGGTCGTCGGAAAGTCGCCGTCGGCCACCGCGTACGGTGGAGGTAAGTTGCTCGACCTCCCGAACTTGAAATTCTGCTCCAGACACGTCTACGGACTCGTTTTTAAGTGTAGGATCCATTTTTGAGGTTATTTTTCCCATAGGACATCCGTACTAAAAGTTATTTTATATTATGTTACTTTATAGATTCAATTCGGAACGACTATAGCTATATTGGAAATCAAAGTTTTCGGAGTGATTAATAGCTCATATTAAGGTAGGAGCTAAACCTTAATCTTTGAGAAATTTTTAGGTTAAAGTTGATGTTTAATTGAATCTTTATAATTCTGAAAGTATAGTAATTAATTGTGGAAATATTGTGGATTGTTTTGAAATATATTTTGGATTGTGGAAATATATTGTGGATTGTTTTGGAAATGTATTTTGGATTGTGAAAATATATTTTGGATTGTTTTGGAAATATATTTTGGATTGTGGAAATATATCGCAGATTGTTTGGGAAATATACTGTGGTTTATTACAGGATTGTAAAAGGTTTGGTTTATCGAATTAGCAGTTATGCTGCTGAAATTTTATAAGTAAAGGAAGGGTTTTCAAAATATCGATTCTATATATATATATATGTTGTATTGATGGCTTGATGGATTTATATAAAGTTGTTTTGTAAATGGAATGGGGTAAAGATCCACCGTCCTAGTCATTATGTGAGGCTATGATGAACTATCCATACATTACGACTTAATGTCGGGGTCACTGCGTAGATTATCACTGCGCAGGGTATTTTCTGGTATGATTACCAGGGTCATGGTGGGCCAAACATTGTTTTTTTTTTCAAAAACAATTTATTGAAATTATAGGCCACCGGGTATATGACATCATGAATTATTCGTATATTACGACTTAATGTCGGGGTCACTGCGTAGGGTATTCTGCGTAGGGTATTTTCTGGTATGGTTACTAGGGTCACGGTGGGCCAAACGTGGTTTTCTTCTTCAAAAGTAATTTATTGAAATTATAGGCCACCGGGTATATGACTAGGGGATGGGATCTACCTTGACTCGGAAAATGCTATGACTTGGCTTAAAAAGTTTTGTTGTTTTAATTATATTTCATTTCTCTCTTGGAAGTATATATATATTTATGAAATAATTTATGAGGTTTATTCAGAAAGCTGATTATGCAGGTTTTTAACCATAATTCTCAAAAGTGATTTTGAAAACATATCGGGATTGAAATCTTACTGAGCAATTGCTCACCCTACAATTATTTTTCTTCTTCCAGGAAATGTACAGGGTAATTTAGTTGATCGCTCAACGGAGTAGGTAGATGACCAAAGAAATCAAGTGCTTGGCTTATTATGTAGTTCTTTAAGTATATCTTTTCTCATTTGGATAATGTTGGATGAATGTTTTGAAACTAAATTTAGAGGACTCTTGTCGATGTAAATTAAGCCTTGTATTCTAAACACCAGAGTTGAAGATATGTATTTGAAAATCTAAGTAGAATGTGAAAGCTTAGGTGTGATAAACATATTGCATGGCTAAGTGTTCATAAATTGTATTGTGGTTATGAATCCATGATTTCTAGCAGGTGTTCGCATATCTGTGGGAATGGGTTTTCACTGAAATTATTTTAGATTATTTGAAGTATTTCATTATACTTTTCTTAATATTTTAAATTTGGTACTTCGGAGTATCTAAACAGGGAAATTTTTTATAAATTAATATTTAAAATTCTGCTACAGCCCGGGGTCCGGGTCGTGACACAACAACCCTGCAAATCCAAGCCGCCTTCTCTGATTTTTCCTTTTACTTCTTCCTCTATTCGCATTACACGGCAAAGACATGCACAGTTCTCAGACTACTCATCGCCGGAGACAGAACAATATTCTATGGGACAGATGCCGCCTGATCACCCATTTTATCTACAAGGTATGTTTTGTATAGTCACGTCTAAGTATTGATAGCTTTGATTTCTCATGTCTATCTTTCTAGTAAACTATCTCAAATAATGTTTTGACATTGATTCCCATATATAATGATCTTAACATTCACTACGCCATTTAAATTTTTTAGAATGAAATATATTTATTCCCATATATAATAATCAAAATATTTTAAAATTAGTGTTAAACAGTTTTCTTTTAATTAAATCTTAATTACTTGAGGGGAAACAAGAAAGTTAACACGTCAAGAAATTGATGAGAAGAATTTCTCTCTCCGTAATTTTTTTAGGATACCTTCAATATATTTCCTTCTTATGATTAATTACCATTCTTTATTATATTTTTTGTTATTCTGATTTTACAAATTAAATATAGAAGCATGCATAGGAGTAAGTTTAGTGTCCTAGGGACTTTGAGTATTTTGACGATAGAAGGGGTCAAAGCCCCCACTCAGCAAAAAATATTGGTTTATATATAATTTAAACATGGTTGATGCAACCAAAATATAAAATTTGGGTCCTATTTAAATTATAAATTTTAGGTAAAATATTTGGTTACGCTTTTAAACCTAAAATTTGAATTTGGACATGGTGGTAGACCTCAAAAAAAAACATAAATAAATAAACAATAATAATTTGATTCAATATAAGAACAACTTGATTGCATTGACAACTAATAAAATATTAAAAGATGAATATGTTACTTTTTAAAATTTTGATTTTTCCTTTTAAATTTTTCGCTTAAAGATACTTAAGGACTTCCATTTTTTTTTTAATATGTTTGATTTTTTAAATGATAAAAATAATTCAGTTTAAAAGAAAAACAAACATAACATTCCATTACTATTCAATGTTGCTTAAAATTAAGTACTATTCATTTTTCAGTCGGAAAATCAAAGGTTACTTAGATCTGTTCGATCAAAGTCCTGCTGACACTAAAATTTCTGCCTCACCATTGATACTAAGATGATAATCACTATATATGGTAGGGTTGTGAGTTGCCTGGCCTGCAAAACAAACGTGTTCGTGCAATATTTTTTCTTGTGTTGGAGGCAATATCATTTCTTCTAGATCAATTTGGAAGAAGCAACAGGGGTTTTCTTCTAGCAGCATTTCTCTTATCAGTACTTGGTTTTGCTATAACCATTTACACTAATTGTACCAAGAAGCTACACACCTCTATTGTAACCAGAACAGAAGCTGAGAGGCAACTTCTTGCAGTGGAAATAGTATTCTCTCTGGTGCAATTGATTGCTACATTCATTCACTTTGTTCTAGATATTTTAGGTGTCAAGAGCAATTATTACAGCGCATGTGTTTTCCCTCTAGCTTTTGCTGCAATCGCTGTTGTGCTAGTTTGTAAAAAACATGAAGAGGCTATTGATTTGCCACAGGATAGACACATTAATATTTCATCAGGAGATCATTCAAACATTGCAGGGAACTCTGCAATGCCATTGAGTCATTTGCGTCAGAGATCCTTTATAACACCATCTGATAATGGAGTCGACCAGAATGGATATCCATTGCCCGAAATTGAGGTACGTTGTAATACAAATATGGAAAAATGTAATAAGGGAGCAATGGACTAATACATAATATTTGGAGATAAATAAACAAAAATTTATATAATATTAAAGGTTTTGTATGTAAACTTTTGAGTTCATTATCTTCAAAAAATTATTTTTGGGGCGTCGTGGCCCCCTGCTGGCACCCTCTTAGCTCCACCCCTAAATACAAATAATATTATTTGCATTCAACTTACTCTTTTTATCAAATAATATGTTAATACACAAAGATCAGTTACGTACGTTCAATAATAAATTCTTCACACCTATATGTTGATGTTGTAGGTTGAAATTATATCATGCTCTCCCAATTCATGAATTGTACTTTAAAATATATATTGATACACATACATCATCACTTCAGAATTCATATGTTAATGTGGTACATTGTCATTTGATGTATCTTATTGGGATATCTAACATTATTCTCAATTTGTCTTAAATTCATGATTTTGCTCGATGAAACAGCGTTTAGGGGACAATACACAAGGAGACACTGAGTTGCCACTAGGTCAAGATAGGATTTCAAATAAGTGAGTACTTATAAGTAGTATCTTAATAACCTATTGGATAGAATTTCTAATTATCAACATTGTTGTGGGTACTGTCATGTCCCATCCCCCTCTGAATTTGTAATTAATTATAATTGTTGAATATATAGAGTGATTCTTTAGAGTTTTGATAAGTTTCTTAATATCAGGATGTGCCAAAGCTCTATCAAAGTTGTTCAAGATTCCAAACACATGACTTGTTTAAGAAATTTCATGAAATAACATTTCTAGATTTACAATAATTTTTTTAGTGTTGTTATCAAAGAAAATTTTCAAAACTTTAATTTAATAACGCTACAGATCTAATTTTATAACAATACAAAATTAATATTTGCATCGAACAATTTTTATAATTATATAAATTATTGCACCCACTAAATATATGATTTTAGTAGTATAGCTTTTAAAAATAAGAAATGTGAACCTCATTTAAACCGAAAAGACTTATTAGTTGTTAACAAGTTATACTAACACCTAAAAAAATTCAGTTAGATTAGATTACACCCAAACATTAATTGATAGAACTCTAAAAATAAAAAACGAGAATTTGAGTAAAATTTTACAGGACCTTGTTAGTGATTTTGCCCTTTTGCAGTGAGGGAGGAGGTTTCAAGGGCACTTTGAAGATTCTGAAAGGAGATATCACTCACTGGTTCAAAGATCGCTCATCAGACGCTATTGTCAGTGCTTAATTTTTTTAATGTTCTTTTTTTTTTTTTTTTAAAAGATGTAGTTGAAAGCTTGAGTTGTTGCATGTTGTTTTGTTGATTTATTGAGAGGTTTTTGTTTAATTTCATGCTATCTATATGTGTGATTTTATTTTCTTGATTTATATAGGCCTGCTTGTGTTGAAAGTACCCTGCCAGAGTATGTTTCTTACTTGTAATGTAGGCAATTTATATATATTAATTATGGGGCATGATTATGCTGATAGTTTGAATTTTAGGAAACAATTTGATGGTATTAAATAAAAGCTTGTAAGTTTTTAAATTAAGGACGTCCACTAATAGTACTTAAAATACGTATTAAGATGTGTGATTGCCCATAATAACAGATTCTTTACATATAATGTAGAAATAAATTGTGAAAATATATTAAACGTTCCATACCGCATAACGTACAAAGTCAAGAGATTGAGAACTTGAAAATTAGACCTAATAGACGTTTTATAATATTAACAATCATTATACTTAAAAGTTTAACCTTTTAAGAATCTGATGCTAATATTTGAAACATGAGATTGATAAATTAAGAATGAATTTGATTTAATGAGCTGAAAATGGACTTGAACCCAACTTTTGATGTAATACAAAGTGGGGCCATTTGATTTTAAGGGATTGTCTAGTAATTGAGCGATTGGTTGATTTAAAAAAAAAAAAATGAGTGATCGGTTACTGCTGTAGGTTAATCCAGCCAATGTGGTAATGCTCGGAGGTGGAGGTTGTGATGGAGGTAGCGTCCTTCTTCTTGTCTTTTGGTTTCTTACTATAAACTAATGTTGTTTAAACAAATTTGTAGTAACATACTCTCTGCATTTTATTAGCCATACATTGGGCTGCAGGGCCGAAGCTCATGGAAGCTTGTTATAAAGTCCCAGAAGTCCGTCCGGGGGTACGTTGCCCAGTTGGAGAAGCAAGAATTACGCCGTAGGTTACTAAAGCTTAAATCATTTATACGGGTTCTCACACAAGAGACTCTTCTTTTTTTTTTTTTTTTTCTTTCTTCCTAGCACCAATGAAAGTTTGAATTTTGATACTAGTATCACAATTATAAATTGAGTTATTTTAGCGTTAATAATTTGTCCTCACCTAGCTAGTGGTGTTGAAAAACCTCGATTTCTAATTTCGGTGCTAGTTCTGAAACCAAGGCTTTTTCTGGTGCTATTTTATGGGATTTTTACTATCATAATCGCACAATATGTTCAATATTCCAACTGTGTTGAAACCGCGCAGAGGTTTTGAATTGCCTGCATCTCATGTGATTCATACTGTTGGGCCATTTTATGATGTTTCTAACCGGCAAGCCTTACTGAGAAATGCATACAAGTAAGTTTAGTAATTTTGGAATGTACCTTCACTTGTTTAATTTAAAATTCTAATCCTTGTTACCAACATTTAATGCAGGAACTGCTTGAGTGTGGCCAAAGAGAACAAAATTCAGTACATTGCTTTTCCTGCCATATCTTGTGGTCTTCATGGGTAAGTTGACACTGGTAAAGGGACCGTTTCAAGTTTCCTATGTGTTTCTTCTGTCAATGCATGTCAAGGATAAAAGCTTACGTTATTGATTGCATTGTGCAAATATATATGTGTGTGTATATATATATATATATACACACACACAAGCTTACAGAATGGATCATGTGGACTACATCATAGGCCACCCTCATGAATTTTTTTTTTTTCCCCTTTTTGGGTGAAGCTGTATAAGTTGATCATGTAAAGTCTATTGTGTTTCTATTGCTGGCTATTATCATGCTTCTGCTTTAGATTGAATGATTGATTCATGCAAACTTTTGGTTTTGGCCTTAAGCACATAAGCTCATTTGAGAAGATAAGGTTTAGTGATTACTCAATCCATGAGAATTTGACTCATCGGTCCTGGCTTCTCGTTTGATTGTTATCAGGTATCCTCTTGAGGAAGCCGCCACCGTAGCTCTATCCACAATCAAAGAGTTTGGAAGTGACCTTAAAGAGGTATTGTGTCTTGGTGTTTTGCTTCTTGATATAGCTATTATAAATCTTTACACTTATTTCAAGGGTATGGCTACAATACTGAAATAGTAGGTTGGTCTGAGGTCTTTAATTTCTAATTTATTTTTGAACTTTTTTGAATCTTTGATTTTGTAGACCATTAGATTAGAATATCCAATGATTGACTTTTATTTCAATAAGGTTATTGGACTCAACGAGGTAGAATGACCCTTATTTGAATTATTCTAACTTTCTTACATTATTAGATCCATTAATGTTCTGCTATGTGTTGTATTTCCATTGCTTTTTGGACGAAGGGCTACTAAGTCCCGCTAACGTGAATCATCAACTCCTAGGCCATTATGAAATGTCTAAACAGTATATTGCAATTTGCAACAGTTTATTTTAGGTAATATAATTTAGTCCAATGTTGGATTATGATATAGACCGAAAGGATCGGACATTACTATCTAGCATTGTTGTAAATCTAATTTCAGGTTATCCGATTAAATATAGTCCAATTTCGTGAACTATAGGCTGCATTAAATGTCCAAGTTTCAACTATATTAGAGTAGACAATTAATTATAGTTCATTGTTCAATCCGATGCATGATATAGGCCTAGGAATCTATAATACTATCTACCCATATTGTAATCATGTAGTTTATCTCAATCCAATCATTCGCACCAAAGGGAGCTTTATAGTAACATAGTATATTTTCGCTCCTTGAATGTGAATTTAGGACCGATCTATCAAAAGCTTCTTTGGTTAATTTGTTTGTATAAGATACTTGGGTTGGGTATTAACTCCAAGGGTTTGAGTTCCCAAGGCCTTATTGTGCAATGGTTCAAGCTAGATTGGTTCTTACTAAAACAAAATTATTGAATATAATTATTATTGAGAGCCAAAAAAATCTTTTCAAATATTATTATCAATCTCACTTTCATTGGTCTTTTCAGATTTACTTTGTTCTGTTCTTGGACAACGTCTACAATGTTTGGTTAAACAAGGCAAAGGAATTGTTCGGTGCGTAGTGTGTGTGCATGTTACAACCAGATTGACTATCCATCATTTTATCTTTGAGAATGTAGACCTTTCAAATTTAAGGAAGTCATTTCAGACAAGTATATGTATAATTGTTGTATTATAGAGACTGTAGCTTTGCTTGGACGGATAGATCAATGTTGGTGTTAACTAGTATCATTTGTAAAGTCTTTTACATAGATGTATGATAGGTAGGTGTTTATTTATATAAATCTCTACAATAAAGGGATTATAATTCTCCATAAAAAAAATTGTAAGAGCTAGAAAGAAAACATTGAGGAACTTTCATTATTGTACTTAGATGATTTGTAATTATTGTTATTATTATATTTTTTTCATATCGGTGTTGTGGATGCACCTAATTTTGAATCACCGGAATGGTGTCTTTCATTTTTTTTTTAAACACTTTTATTTTTAATATATTTCATTTGGTTATGTAATTATGATTCGTCATGTTAATAGGATTTGATCTCAATGTAGTTATTTATTTTTGTTAATGCGTGAGAAATTAAACCACATGACTTAATTAGTTAAATGGAGTTATTGTAGATGCTAAGTACGATGGGAATGGTGTTGTAGATTGTCCTCAGGGAAGAAGGTGGCCACCTTTAACAAGGAGCCTTATTATTATTTTTTATTCTCACATTTCCATTTTTATCATGTTTAATATTATAATTATTTTATTAATATCTTGATGGTAGAAAAGTCCCTTTGCACTTAAATTTAATAGAGATTAATAAAAGGTGAATTTTAGCTAAAAACTGAAAATGCGGAGGAGAAGTTGGAAAAAATACAAATTATAGGGACTTTAAATTATTTTTATTTTAACTTAAGTTTTTAGCACCTAAAATGATTTTTTAGATAAAAATGCTTTCTTTTGACCTTCTTCCAATCTGTCTTGAGGGCATCTTTTGTCCTATTCGAGACTTGTTTTGTTGTGTTTTTTGTTCATTCTCTATTGTCTTCATCGTCTTTGAAAATTTGAAAATTTATTATATTTATTTTTTAATTGTTTCTAGGTTGTTATTTAAACATTCTTAATAAACAAAGTTGATATTAATTAAATATAATTTCAAAAAGATATTTATGGATTCAAACAACATACCAAAACACATTTTCACAAACAACACCAAATCATGGATTCGAGCACCAAAAAGGAAAAATTCATGAAAAATGACGTTTGTATGTAGATAATACGAAAGTCAAGTGACTAGAAAAAAGAAGGAAAAAAAATAAGGAAAATGTAAAGAAAAAAGTGAGAAAGAGAAAGTGCATGAACAACGTGATAGTGCATGAACAACGTGATTTTAATAGAGTAATAGACTAAGCTAGTTCACATATTTAGATGTTAATAAAACTCAACTTAAGAAGTTGGTGCTAGATAATAAAAGGTTGGTTTAGTGATACATCTCTTATATTTATATCTAAAACGTTATGAGTTTGAATCATTCTCATATTTCAAACCTTAATTTAATTGTATTAATTTAAAAACACAAGGTACTAATCTCAAGATATTATTGAAAAGAGTTTATATATATAATTTAAATATTAAATATTTTATTTTTTTTAACATGTATAGTAATTTTAACATTAGTACCTTCTAACTTTAAAAGTTAAGATAAATCAATCAAATTTATCAATTGTATTCTCTCTCCTAAACAAATTCTTTCTACTATTTAATTCAAATATAATAGATGAATTTGATTTATTTGTCCTAACTTTTTAAAGTTAGGAAATGCTGATGATGGAAATATTATATATATTTATATATTAGATACACATGAGCGATTGATATACTTGATAAAAAATGAGTGATGGCAGTATAAAATTTTTTTATGGTAATTTATTATATTTTTGTTAAATTTAATTATAATTAAATTATTTAGATCATATTTATAATAATTAACAGATATTAATCGGACATGTTTAGTAGTAAACAGATATAATCACGATATAATATAATCAACAATTTTAAAATACAATCAATTTATATATATATATATTTGTATATGGGGTAGGATCAGGGGACACAAGTTTTGACACAAATTTTGATACAATTTGTTAACCATTAGATTATGAAGATTTCAATGATTTAGATATACTCACATATTTATACATAATTTAATTTCACACTCTACATAAATGTATTTTCTCATCTCTCTCTTCACCATTAATTACATCATGTCTCCTCTCTGCTATTAATATTAAATTAATAAGTCAGCTATTAATATTCTTCTCACTCAATCAATGATTTTGCATCTTTTCTTTTATTGATTTTTATATTATATATATTTTTTGAAGTACATTTTTAAATTATATTATTTTTATCTTTTTTATTAGACATCATACTTATATCTAAAATAAATTTTTTTAATTCATTTTTTTTATTTTGAACTATTGTAATCAATATGTTTGTTTAAACATATGCAATATAAATCTTGTTTGAAAGTTTATATTGAAAGTTTGAAATACATATATTATTTGTATCATTTTATTAATTAAATAGAGAGAAAAGATTAAATGAAAATTTAATTTATAACTTTTTTATTTTGTGTGATAGATGATAAGAATATAAAAGAGATATATTAAAAAAAAATTGTTTTTCTTTTTTTTCTTTCTTTATGCATTCATGAACATTAGAGAGGAGCAAAAATAATAAATTTTTTGGGTACTTTATGGACTATGTGGAAGAGAAATAATATATATATATATATGTGCGAGTTTTTTTTGCGATACTATTAAATGTCTATATGTTTGAAAATAATATAATTTAAAAATAAATAAAATAATAAAAATGTAAAGAATTCCAATGAATGAGAATAATATTAATTGATTGGTTTTTAATATTACTTGGAAAAGTTTTAAATATATATAAATAATATTAATTAGAAAGATGAAAAAGATAATATAATAATAAAGAGAGAGAAGAGGAATATATTAATATAAAGTTGTAAAATTAAGTCGTAATTAATAAAAGAGAGAAGAGAGGAGACATGATGTAATTAATGGTGAAGAGATAGATGAAAAAACATATTTATGTAGAGTGTAAATTTAAGTTGTGTATAAATGTGAGTAGATATATACTATTGAAATATTCATAATTTAATGGTCAATAAATTATGTCAAAATATGTGTCAAAACTTGTATCCCCTGATCCACGGAAGACATGATGTAATTAATGGTGAAGAGAGAGATGAAAAAACATATTTATGTAGAGTATAAATTTAAGTTGTGTATAAATATGTGAGTAGATCTATACCATTGAAATTTTTATAATCCAATAGTCAATAAATTATGTTAAAACTTGTGTCCCCCGATCCAGAGGAGAACAGGATCAAGGGACACAAATTTTGACACAATTTATTGACTATTGGATTATGAAAATTTCAATGGTATAAATCTATTCACACATTTATACACATCTTAAATTTACACTCTACATAAATATGTTTTTTCATCTTTCTTTTCATCATTAATTACATCATGTCTCTTCTCTCATCTCTCTTATTAATTACGACTTAATTTTATTAACTCTATATTAATTACATCATGTCTTTGCATCTTTATTTTTTTTAATTTATTTTTAAATTATGTTATTTTCAAACATATATACATTTAATAGTATCTAAAAAAAAACTCACATATATATAATTTCTTTTCCACATAGTCCATTAAGTACCAAAAAAATATTATTATTTTTTCTCATCTCCATTGTTCATAAACGCATAAAGAAAGAAAAAAAAGAAAAACAATTTTTTTAATATATCTATTTTCTATCCTTATTATCTATCACACAAAATAAAAATGTTATAAATCAAATTTTCATTTAATTTTTGCTTTCCATTTGGTTAATCAAATTATACAGATAATATATGAATTTCAAGCTCTCAATATAAATTTTCAAACAAGATCCATATTACATATATTTAAATAAATATACTGATTATAATAGTTCAAAATAAAAAATAAATTAAAAAAATTATTTTGGGTACAAGCATAATGTTTAATAAAAAAGATAAAAATAATATAATTTAAAAATGTACTTCAAAAATATATATCATTTAAAAATCAATAAAAGAAAAGATGCAAAATCATTGATTGGATGAGAAAAATATTAATTGATGACTTATTAATTTAATATTAACAGGAGAGAGGAGATACGATGTAATTAATGATGAAGAAAAAGATGAATAACATATTTAAGTGGAGTGTGAAATTAAATTGTGTATAAATGTGTAAATAGATTTAAACCATTTAAATCTTTATAATTCAATGATCAATAAATTATGTTAAAATTTATGTGAAAACTTGTATCTCTTGATTCTATATATATATATATATATATATATATATATGTATGAACCGTTTCAAAAGAAGAAACAAAATTGTCAACTATCGCAGACCAAAGTAACAGCAAAGTCTGAGAGGCAGGGGAGGCAAATCGAGGGCGATCGGAGAATGACATTCAAAGTGTTGACTTTGCGGTTTGTGAGTGAGGGAGGAGGTGTCCAGGCTCGCTTCGACGGCCCTCTTGTGATCCATAAAGGAGACATCACTCACTGGTTCCTCGATGGCTCCTCTGATGCTATTGTCCCTACTCTCTCCCTCTCTCTCTCTCTCTCTCTTTCTCTTTCTCTTTTGCTCTATCAATTTGCTTTTCTGGGTTTTTCCTGGTTTTCACTATCTCTTTGTGTGTACATTTATCTGATGTGGTTTCATTCTACACATGTGATTCTCAATTTGTATTTGTTTAGTAGCTGCAACTATGTTGGCAGAATTTGTTTCTTATATATGTGATTGGATTTTGTTAGATGGGCATATTCCGATTTAACGTTTCACATCAGATAAAAACAAAATTATACGAATTTCCATATTTTTCATATTTTATGTTTTTAGAGCACGTGTTAACAGAATTCGTTCTAGTTTTATGTAATGAGACATTTTAATTATATTTGTGATTGGATTGCAATATATGGCCACATTTGATTTCATATTTGAGATCAGATAAAAACAAAATTACACGGATTTCTGTATTTTTAATATTTTATATCTTTAGAGCATATGTTAACAGAATTCATTCTGGTTTTAGGTGATGAGACCATTTTGGTGATGGAGTTAGTGATTGTGGTGGAAGTATCAAGTGTAGGATTTAATTGAGTGGACTTGGAGTAGTAGGCAATGCTTGTAACTCAATGTTTAATGTGATGTAACAAGGGGGGTGTTTGATTTTGGAGAAGCTGTAGGTGAGCAAGTTTGAATTTATATAGCGTGCCCAGTTGTCTAGGTTGCATTCTACTTATAACTTTGAGAAAAACTAATGGGGGCATTTGATTTTGAGGGATTGTCAAGTAATTTAAAGGTTGGTTACTGTAGGTTAATCCAGCCAATGAGATGATGCTTGGAGGTTTCGGTGCTGCTGAAGGTAGTCACCATTTTTTTTTTTTTTTAATTTGTTTCTGTAAATGTTGTTTAAACAAATTTGTGCTTGTTCTTATGAGATGCATTTTGTTAGCCATACATATAGCTGCAGGACTGAAGCTTCGGGAAGCTTGTTATAATGTCCCAGAAGTCCGTCCATGGATCCGTTGCCCTGTAGGGGAAGCAAGAATCACCCCGTAGGTTATTACAGCTTATTTGCATCTTTTGTTATACTGATCCATCACACGGTATTGGCATTCTAACAAGCTGAAACTGCAGAGGTTTTGATTTGCCTGTGTCTCGCGTGATCCACACGGTTGGGCCAGTTTATGATTGGCATAGCAATCCCAAAGCCTCCCTGAGAAACGCATACAAGTAAGTTTAGTGTTTCTTGTACCTTTACTGGTTTAATTTGTCATTCTAATTCCTTTTGCTTACATTTTATAGGAACAGCTTGAGTTTGGCCAAAGAGAACAACATTCAGTACATTGCTTTTCTGCCACATCTTGTGGTTTCCGTGGGTAAGTTGACACTTGATGAAAAGGAACCATTTCAGGTTTCTTGCTTTTTGCTTCCTTAAATGCATGTAAATTCTGCATCTGCATGTCAATTGTCGATTGTGTTATGCTTTCATTATTAGAAATAGATTGAACACTTGACTTCTTAGCGTTGTGGATTAAGCTATAGCTCCATGTGCATTTATGTGAACTTAAGTTGATTGTTGAATGTCTTTTGCATTTTATGCTGGTGACTTGTGCTAACTTTTGGCCTCCCATATGCACACAAGCTCGTTTGAGAAAGTAAATAAGGTTTAGAGATAATTCGAGCCATGAGAATCTGAATGGTTTAATGATTATGAATTAACTGTGATTGGAATTTAACAAGATCATTGTTTTCTGTCTTTTCATTTGAATGTTAACAGTTATCCTTATGAGGAAGCTGCCACAGTAGCTCTTTCTACCGTCAAAGAGTTTGTAAATGACTTTAGAGAGGTATCAAATCTTAGTATTTTGCTTCCTGATGCAGCTATCCTCAATCATTGTGCTTTCTAATTTGATTCTAAAATTCTCACTTCAGTGTTTTTGGATAGAGGACTACATTTCCACAAAAATGAGAATCATGAGTTGCTAGGCCATATTAAAAGTCTAGGATTGGACAGATTGCAATGGACTGTATAGGTAATATATTTAGTCCAACATTTGATGCAGACCTAAGGATCAGATTCAGATATCATCATCTAGCAGTATTGAAATCCAATTCCACGTAATCCAACTCAATCTAGTCCAATCTTGTGAACTCGTTGGCCTGTTAAATGGCCAAGTTTCTACAAGATTGGAGACAACTATTTTAGTTAATAGTCCAATTTGATGTTAATACAAGCCTATGAATCCATATTACTATCTACCCTTATTGTAATCCAATGTCATGTAGTCCAACTCAATCCAATTCTTTGCGTCAAAAGTGGCTTTGTAGTTCTTTGACATCCTTTCACTTCTCAGATGTGAATTCTATGTAAATCTGTCAAAAGCTTCTTTGATTAATTTGTTTGTATAGGATTTTGGGTGTTAACTGCAGGGTTTGAGTTCCCAAGGCCTTATTCTGCAATGGTTCAAACTAGATTGGTTGTCCTAGTTTTTCAAGTGTATTCCCTGTGAAGTAAAAGTCTGCCTTCTTACTTCACAAAGTTATTGAATATGTTTATCAGTGGGATCCATCAAATCCTTTAACAAGGCAAAATTATCGCTAATCTTACATTTTACTGGTCTTTTCAGGTGCACTTTGTTCTGTATTTAGACGAAGTCTATGATATTTGGTTGAAAAAGGCAAAAGAATTGTTCAAGGCATAATGTGTGTTACAGCCAGATTGACTACCCATCTTTTCATCTTTGAGAATGTAGAATATTCAAATTTATCTGTGCTGAAGTCATTTGAGGTAATTATCTAATTGCTACATTTCATAGCTTGTAGCTTTATTTGGACAGATAGATCAATATGTTGGTGTTCGTTTTTTCTTAAACAATGCCTCTTTTACATGTAGGTATGATTTATATATTTCTCCATTGTAAAGGGATTATAATTCTCCCTAAAAAGGTGTAACAGGTGAAAGAAAACAGTGGAGAACTTGTCTTATTGTATTTTGATGATCTGCGGTGAAATTGTTTTATTCATATCACTTTTGTGGATGTATCCAATTGTGCAAATCACGGGAATCATAATTTCTTTTCTTTCATATTTTAAGACTTTTTGTTTGTTTATGTAATTATGATTCATCAAGTCGATAGGATTTGATCTTGAAGTAGTTATTTTTGTTAATTCCTAATAAAACCACATAGATTGGTGAAAAAGGGGTCTTGGACATTCTAAGTAGAATGGATTCTTTCATGTACTATAGCCTATCCTTTTAAGTGGGGTACCTAGTTTAGAAGATTTTCAACTAAATTAAAAACCACAGATACTGGTAATTGGAATTTAATCCCTGTTTATTATACAAAAAAATAAAAAACATGAGTGGTCTGCTAGGAAGTCATCTTTCACCTATCCCACGACTCAAGTGGCAGGTTTAAATCTCAGTAATCTTACCATTTATGTGGATAGTCCTCTTTTGATATCTGGGAGTAGAGATTCGAGCCGTTCAAGCAATGCTATTAGAGCTTATTTAGCTCTCTCCTAATAGTTGAGATTAGAGATCCAAGGTCATACTATTAGAGTCTTATATAGATTCAAGGATTATTCTATCAACCACCATCAACGTTTGAAATCCCCCTTGAAACTAAAATATTTTTCAAATACAAAAGTTCAGTATCTTCCTCCGAATTCGTTAATTAAACAAGATTTTTTTGTACAAGAAAAGAATAGATGAATTAATCTTCGTAATAAATGAAAAAACTTCATCGTAAATGTGAAATGCTTAATAAAGATTTGATATTTGGGAGTAAAGATTTGAATTGCGTTATTAGAGTTTTATCTAGATTGGTTTTGACAATAACTAGACCGCAAAAAGTGTTATTTTTATTTTTATTTTTTAAACAATCCCTATAATAATCAATGTCTCCTGTAGCTCTTCACATGCATATGCAAAATCTGGTAAGATATATTGATCAAAGTATTCGTAAAATGTAAGATATATATGTGAATATTTTAAACATTGAATTGACCCAATATTTAAAAAAATAAAGCTTCAAAAAAGGATATGAAGACTAATGCAGCCATGCCTTTGTCATATGAAAGAAACACATTGTTTGCCCACCTTTGACTTCAAAGTCACGTGCATTTATTTATGTACACTTATTCTTCAGGAATAAGCACATGGTTTGCACAAATTATGCCCTCAAAATGTTGGATTAAATATGAAAAAGTTTGCTGGCATCTTTTTCATATTATTGTTGGATTAAATATGAAAAATGTTGGAATTTTTTTGAGATTCCAATATTATTGTTGTATAGCATTATTAATATAAATAATTAAGAATTGTATTTACAATATCCAAAATCATTAAAAATATATATTAAAAAATAAGTATAATTACTTTTAAAAATAAATGAGTGACAATATTTCCATCCCTTCAAATTTGAATGTACACCCCAAATTATTATTATTATTTTTTGAAGTTCCAATATTATCTTTATATAGCATTTTAATGAAAAGAATTAAGAACTGTATTTATAATATCCAAAATTATTAAAAATGTATATTTAAAAAATAAGTATAATTACTTTTAAATATAAATGAGTGGCGATATTTTCACTCCTTTAAAATTGAACATACGCCCCAAATTATTATTATTATTTGAAATTTTAATATTATCCTTATGTAACATTATTAATATAGATAATTAAGAATTGTATTTACAATATCCAAGATTATTAAAGGAGGATTGCTCTTGTGAATAATGAAAATTAAACTAAAAAAAAAATAAAATTAAGGTAAAGAGGTGTGTTTTCTCAGATCTAGAAGTAGCAATACCTCAATCTTATTTCTTATATGTTTTATTTTAATTATATGTTTTGGACAAGAAATAATTAGCACATCACCTTGATGAGAGGCTAAAGTAGATATACCATCTTTCAATTCCTTTGAATAAACTTCTGTTTACCCCACCAACTCCACCCATTTCCACGCCTCCTCCTCCTCCTCCTCTTCTTCTTCCGTTCTCTTTTCTTCTTATTTTTCTCCTTATTCTTATTGTTGTTGTTCTTCTTCCACTTATCACGTCATTAATGTCGCTGCCACCACATCCATTGTCGATGTGTAACGCCTGAATTTTTTCTATTTAAAAGAAACAAAAATATATTCGAATGAACAATATTTTCGGAATGAATAATATTTTTGAATGGAAAGGATCCGTGTGAATAGTAACTTTTAAAAAAACGGATCTCATATGTTAAAAAGTTTTGAAAATTATGTTAAAATTAACGAAAACCGAAACGGACCAAAAATGAGTTCGTTTGAGGTAAAATGAAGCAGTTTCTGGAATCCGATTGAAAATTCGGAAGGATTTTTGAAAAAATTTGAAAATTTAAAGAAGTGTCAAAATGAGTGTTAAAATGTTCAAGAAGTATTTTAGAAACTCAAACGACACTTGCGAAGGAGATTCGGATTGAAATATAATCAATCCAGAAATCGTCAGAGGTAATTTAGTGAATTTACGGAGAGCCAAAAAGGGGTCTGAAATGAGTTTTAAGAGTCACCAAAGTTACTAGGAGTATGTAGGAAGTTCGAATGTAGACCTTGGTAAATTTCGAAAGGATTCCGAAAAGGTCCCAAAAAAACCGAATTCGGGAGTTTCGAAAAAATCAAATCAAAAGAAATAAGAAAGACAAAAAATAATTGGATGTGTTTGACGTGGCTTAATATTTGAGACAAGCATATGACTACTGGTAGGATCAACCAGATAGCATTCCTTCACGACGTCGATGGTTGAGATTAAGACGGTATCTGATTGTCTTCGAGCCCCCAACTTTCGTTCTTGATTAATGAAAACATCCTAGCGGTGGCCTGGCCCCATGGAGCGAGCCAAATGCAGAAGACATGATGTCAAGCCATGAGCCACGTGGACGTGTACTTAGCTGCGATTATGAGTACGACCGGGCGTGGATGGCACTCAATCCTCCGGATTTTCAAGGGCTTGCTCGATTTGGGCTACATTCCCAAACAACCTGACTTGTAGACAGCGCCTCGTGATGCGACAGGGTTCGAGCACGATGGGACTCTCACCCTCTCCAGCGCCTTTTTCTAGGGGACTTGGGCCCTAGTTGATTTGGCAGGTGAGTTGTTATACATTCCTTAGCGGATTTTGATTTCCATGACCACTGTCCTGCTGTCTTAATCGACCAACACCCTTTGTGGGTTCTAGGTTAACGCGCAGTTAGGCACTAAAGAAAAAAAATAATTGGATGCGTTTGACATATAAAATCCAGAATTTTCATTTTTCCTAGGAGAAATAATATTTTTTGGATGAATAATGATATTCAAGTGAATAGTGATGTGTGAATAGTAACTTTTCGAGTTCGACCCCGAAAAATCGAAAATATTTAGAACGAGTAATAGAGACTAATGGAACTGAAATAGAGTTGAAAGGAGTTCATTTGAGTGGGTTTTAAGGATTCCGAAGACAAATCAATAAAAATACTTTTATTGGAAACGTTACGAATTTAGTGAGTTCGAAATCTCCTGAATTTTTTTCGAAGTTTGGGATTGAAGGTTAAAATACCCAATTAGAGTATTGTATGGTCAATTTAATGATATGATGACCATGAAATATTTTTGAAATTTATTAGTGTTAAATGAGGAATTAATTTTAAGTTTAAGAAATTTTTAATATATTGCATAAAGAGATAACTTCCAAAGAAGTACAATCCATGTGAATTTGAGTGAGTCAGTGATGTGTTGACATTTTTAAGTAAAAAAGGAGAGTCATTTGTTGAATTGGAACCAAAGATTGAATGCATTAAGTTGGAAAGTAATGAGATGACTTGTTGGACCAATCAAAATGTTTTATTTTATAACTAATGGCAATTGTGTGAATTTTAAGTTAGTCAAAGGGCAATTTAGACAATTGGAGACTAGTATATATAAGTGAGTGCATGAAATGAGAAGGAAGGAGAGATCATTCAGTCCAAGAAGAGAGAAACTGTGAGGAGAGGCCGAGAGTAGACCCGAGAGGAAAGAAAAATAAGTTGCAGCCGTGAGAGGGAGAAGAGCAGGCCGTGAAGAGGAGGAAGAAGAAGGAGGAGAAGAAGAAGAGGTCCCTAGGGTGTTCCTTCATCAAACCCCTCATGGTTTTCTCAAGAAAAATGGGAAGAAAGTGAAGGTAAGTTGATGAAACCAAAACTAGTTTGATAAGTATTATTTTGATAATTGATTTAAATGACATTTTGATAAAATTTATGGCATGATTTGAGGTTGATCATCATCATATTGAATTTGGATGTGAAGAAAAGCATTTAGGATTCTTGAATCAAGATTTTTGAAAAGTAATAGTTAGGGTTTGTGTTATGAATTTTAATGGAAATTGGTGAATTTTGAGTTTAAGATTTTAGTGGTCAAATTGATGATTATTTGATGTTTTTGGGTGTGATTTTTGAGCTTGGAATGAAGTGGATAATTTAGTGATGTTTTTGTTAGTAAGTAGTCAAATTGGAAATATGGATGTAATGATATTATTTTAATGCATGGATAAGGTTATATGAAAGTTTATGTTGATTGAAATAATTGCTAGAAAGAAAATTAAGAAAATCAAATGAGTAGCATTATGTTAGTATGTGGACCATTTATGTTAAACATGTATTTGTGTGGATTTTAATGCTTGAATGGTTGGTATGAGGTTTTGGACTGAAATTATGTTGGTTGGAATCAACATAATGGAAGAAAAATGGAATTTGAAAATTTGGATGTTGATTTTGATTAAGATCAAGAATGGGTGTCTAAATGGTTAGTCAATTATTTTGATGTATTTTAGTGATATTTAGGTGTGTTTGAATGTTTTGGTGCAAGGGATATTAAATGAAACAGAGGTGAGAATATTCTTTGGAAATAGGGTGAAGTGGTGAATTTATTAATTATAGATGTTGAATTAGAATTAAGTGGTTAATTGGCATTTTATGTGTTGGATTTAATTGGGTTGAAATTTATGAAAAGGAAATTTTGCTAGTATAGAAGTGTATGTATAGTGAATTAATTCTTGAGAATGGATGTGTTATTTTTATATGAATTTGAGTTAAAATAAATCAAGTGAGTGGATAGTTTTATCTTCATTAAATTGATTGAATTATGTTTAAGTATATTTAAGCTTTTATTATGTAAATGAAATAAAGTATTTGTTTAGTTAATTGATTTTATAGATTATAAATTATGTTTTACGATTGAAATAAAAGTTTATTATGAATTCGAATATATATACACTTATCAAAAATTTAGGAAAGAAATTTATGTTTTCAGTTTAAGTTATTATTAGAAAGATTTCAGAATGTTTCAAATAACATGAATTTATGCTTTGAAAAAGAATATTGATTTCATTTTTGAGAAAATTATTTATTCAGAATTATATAAATATTCATAAAAGAATTGAGAAAGAAAGCAATTAGGCAAAGTGAGTGTTTTTGTTTTGTTTTGTTTTGTTTTTTTTAAATGATTTTATGTTTTATGTTTAAAGATTGTTGTGAAATTGTTTCAATAAACTGTGATAAAATATTGTTTGAATGTGATTTTAGTAACTTTCGAATAGAAACGGAAAAGAATCGGTTAGAAATTGATGAGTTTAGTTCCTTGACTGAATGTACATCGGGAGAAGGACACGAATGTTTTGAAAAGGTTTGATGAGTAATTGAATACGAAATAGTGTTTTGTGATGTTTATATTCATAATTTGAATATATGGGAACATTAGCGACTAAAAATTTATTCGTTGCTTTCCGAACGAAAATTTTATTTAGAAATAAAAGTTGTTAAAAATATGAAATTGCTACTAATAAACGCAATTATAAGGGTCTTAGTAAACCTGGACATTAGTAGGTGGAGATTGGAAATTGATATGCCAAAAAAGAAATATTAGCAGTACTGTGCCGTGTTGTTGATACAAAGATTGTGAATTTTGGACCTTGAGAGGCACCGAGTGTGCGGTCCTAGAATTCATGTGTTATGTGAAAAATGATCCGGCGGGTAGTCATCGAGTGTCCAGTGCCGGAGAACTTGACATGCTAATAGGGTGATTATAGCAGTACTGCACCGATATGCTTATAAACGTTGATACTGAATTCATGGACCTTACGAAGCATCAAGTGTCCGGTCCTAAAATTGGTGTATTATGTGAAATGTGATCCAGTGGGTAGTCACCGAGCATTTGATGCCGAAGAAACCCGTTTTCCAGTCATGGTATTGTATCAGTGTTTACAAAGGGCGCTAAATATATTATTCAAGAAAATCGTGTTGACATGCTTGAACATAAAAATATTTGTGTGTATGCGTGCAATGAATGGTAATTTGATTTCCTTGCAAATTTATCTGTAAAAGTTCAAAATTTGTGAAATAATGATTTATCACTTGTATCTGAAAAAATGTTACGAGAAAATTGTATATGTGAGTATGAAAAAGTGGCATGGTACAAATGCTTGTAGTTATTTGTTAGTTATTAAATTTTATTACAAATATTTGAAAATGGTGAAATCTTGCCTTAAAATCTTTTTTGTGTGTGTGTGTGTGTATGTGTTTTTTTTTTTTTTTTGGAAATGGTGGAATTTAAATTCGGTGTTCACCCACTAAGTAGAAATACTTAGTGCGTTGGATTTACCACGCATAGGTTGAGATTTGGGCACCGTAGATAAATATTGACAAGAAGACATTTGACATGCATTACTGTGAGTCACATCTCTCTACATTTTGGGCATTTATTCTTTTGGCACTATGTATTTTGGTTAAAGTGCATTGACACAAGGGTACACATGTATACAAATATGTATTCTTGAGATTTTGTAAATGAAGATGTATATAAATTATAGAAAAGCTTTTGGTTGGAAAAGTGATTTTGAAAATGAATTATTATTCTTCTTTTAATTAATGTTTACTTTTATTGATGTGATTTTTATTTAAAGTGATACTCATCAATGTTTGTGTGGTGAAGTGAAATTTAGAATTAGACGTAGAGTCTGAAACGGAAGTTGAGAAAAAGAATATATTTAGAAGTGTTTTTTTTTTTTTTTTTTTTTTTAAATTTGCAGGTTTTTATAAATTTGGGTTTTTTAGAAAAACAGAGAAAACTCTACCGGATTTTCGATAAAAATATATATAGTGTATCTATATATATAAAATAATAATGAATAAATTGATTAATGTAACATTCTTTGATTGTGGTAGGGTGTTACACGATGATTGTGGTGCACCTATCTCCACCCATCGTCGTTGATTTTGACGCACTCATCCCACACCTCACTGTTCTCTCTCTCTCTCTTTCTCTTCTCATCGCTCTCCCATCCTACCTCATTACTCTCTCTCTCTCTATTGATGACTGTGATTTGGGTGGGTGATGTTGGTTTAGGTTTGATTGGGGTTCATGGTGATTGTGGAGTTAGGGTTTGGGTTTGATTGGATTTTGACTATGATGGTGGTTATGTTGGGGTTCGGGTTTGATTGGGTTTGATTGGTGGTGGTAATGTTGGGGTTTGAGTTTGATTGGGTTTAATGATGATGGTAGTGATGTTGGTTTGGGTTTGTAGCTGCGAATCGGTGGTGATGTTGGGGTTTAACGGTTGGGCTTCTAGTTTGCGGGTGAATCAGTGGTGGTGTTGGGGTTTGACAGCCGCTGGGTTTCCAGGTTTGTGTTTTCAGCAGTGATGGGGTTTGACAACCAGTAGGTTTCTGAGCAAAATCTCAGATACTGGTTTTGGGTTTTAAATTTTGATTTTGATTTTATTTTTAGTTTTGGTTTTTTATTTGGGTTTCCTGATTTGTTTTTTATTTGGGTTTTGTTCAAAGGTATTAATTTGGTTTGTGTTTTGTGTTCAAAGATGAGTTTTTGTGTTTTATGTTTTTTTTTTTATATATTTTTTAATATTTTTTTTACATTGTTGATGCAAGGGCAATAACGATGGCGAGATGGTGGTGGTGGTGGGTGAAGCAGAAGCCGGAGAGGAAGGACTTCTGGGTTTTTGGCTTTCAGCTAGAAATTTCGGGTTTCCAGTTGAAAACCGAAAAAAAAAGGAAAAAATAGAAAAGAGATGAGAGAGGATTTGAGTTATTTTTTTATTTAATATTATTATTAATTTAAAGGGTATTTTAGTCATTATATCAGTTTGGAGGGTATGATAGGGATTTTATGAAATTTTGATAATGGTATTTTGGTCATTTAATGGATTTGGATGAAAAATATTAACTTTTTGGATGAAAAGTTAATAGTAGGAGAACGGTTCATCTAATTAAAAAAAATCAGGGTTCTTTCATGATTAGTTCTCTTTTTAGGGAGATCTTCATAATATCCCAAAGTAATAAGTCTCTTATTGAATTAATTAAGATGAATGAGGAGGTTGAGGGGGTGGGTGGAGTGGTTGGGAACCGTAGAAAAGGAGGAGATTTGCCTTCTCAAGGTGGGCATGATATTGGATTGGATAGTTGTTTTCCTTATTACACTACTCTATTTTGACATATTGAATTGACATGAGCATTCCGTGGACTGACCTGTTCAACAACATCAAAGCCTTCTTCTCTGATTTTTCCTTTTAGTTCTTCCTCCATTCACATCACACAGCAAAAACATGCACAGTACTCAAACTACTCATCGCAGGAGACTGAACGATAGTCGATGGGACATATGCCTGATCGCCCATTTTATCTCAAGGTGTGTATTGTATAGTCACGTCTAAATGCTGGTAGCTTTGATTTCGATCATGTCTATCTTTTTAGTAAAAAATAATATCTCTAATAATGTTCTGACATTGATTCCCGTATATAATAATCATAACATTCACTACACCATTTAAAATTTTTAGAATGATTTAAATTTTGGCATTTATCGTACCACTCATGGTTATTAATTATTGCAAGAGAAATGCTTTCATTTTTTTTTTCAATTTGTTTTTAATCATCTATGATTTTGATAACAAACTCTAATTTTATGTTTGTTTAAATCTAAATAAGTGCAAATTTGTCTTAAGTGTGGACAGATCTGAATGCTTTTCTTTTCTTTTTTTCTCTAATATTTTAAATTAAATGTTAAACCGTTTGCTTTTAGTTAAATCTTAACTACTTGAGGGGAGATGAGAAAGTCAACGTCAAGAAATTGAGAAGAATTTCTCTCTTTGTAATTTTTTTAGTTTGCCTTAAATATTTTTTCTTCTTATTATTAATAATATATAGTTTGACACTAGCTAGGGTAGGCTAAAGCCCTCACTCAGCAAAAAAAAACATTGGTTTATATATAATTTAAATTTGGTTGGTCCAACCAAAATATAAAAATTTCAGGTCCTATTTAAATTATAAATCTCAGATAAAATATTTGGCTACGCTTTCAAATTTTAAAATTAGAATTTTGATATGATCACAAAGCTAAAAAAGATATAAATAAATGAATAATAATAATTTGATTCAATATATCACCAAGAATAACTTGATTGCATTGACAACTAAAAAAAAATTAAAAGATGAATATGTTATTTGCTTTAAAATTTGATTTTTTTTTTTAAACTTTTCACTTAATAATGTTTAGAAACTTTAAACTGATAAAAATAATTCAGTTTTCATTTTAAAAGGAAAAACAAACTTAACATTCTATCACTACTCAATATTCCATAAAATTCAGTACTATTCAATTTTCAATCAAAAAATCAAACGCAGCTTAGATTTGTTTGAACAAAGCCCTGCTGACTAAAATTTCGGCCTCACCACTGATACTAAGATGATAATCACTATATGTGGTAGGGTTGTGAGTTGCTTGGCATGCAAAACAAACGTGTTCGTGCAATATTTTTTCTTGTGTTGGAGGCAATATCATTTCTTCTAGATCAATTTGGAAGAAGCAACAGGGGTTTTCTTCTAGCAGCATTTCTCTTATCAGTACTTGGTTTTGCTATAACCATTTACACTAATTGTACCAAGAAGCTACACACCTCTATTGTAACAAGAACAGAAGCTGAGAGGCAACTTCTTGCAGTGGAAATAATATTCTCTCTGGTGCAATTGATTGCTACATTCATTCACTTTGTTCTTACTGTTTTGGGTGTCAAGAGCAATAAATACAGTGCATCTGTTTTCCCTCTAGCTTTTGCTGCAATCGCTGTTGCGCTAGTTTGTAAAAAACATGAAGAGGCTACTGATTTGCCACAGGATAGACACATTAATATTTCATCAGGAGATCATTCAAACACTGCAGTGAACTCTGCAATGCCATTGAGTCACTTGCGTCAGAGATCCTTTATAACACCATCTGATCATAATGGAGTCGACCAGAATAGATATCCATTGCCCGACATTGAGGTACGTATTAATAGAGACATGGAAAAATGTAATAAGGGAGCAATTGATTAATATATAATATTTAGAGATAAATAAACAAAAATTTATATACAATTAAAGGTTTTGTATGTAAAATTTTAAGTTCATTATCTTTAAAAAATTATTTTTGGGGCGTCGTGGCCCCCTGCTGGCACCCTCTTAGCCCCACCCCTAAATACAAATAATATTATTTGCATTCAACTTACTCTTTTTATCAAATAATATGTTAATACACAAAGATCAATCATGTGCGATCAATAGTAAATTCTTCACACCTATAAGTTGATGTTGTAGGTTGAAATTATATCATGCTCTCCCAATTCATGAATTGTACTTCAAATATATATATTGATACATATACATCATCACTTCATAATTTATATATTAATGTATTACATTGCCATTTGACGTATCTTATTGGGATATCTAACATTATTCTCAATTTGTCTTAAATTCGTGATTTTGCTTGATGAAACAGGGTTTAGAGGACAATACACAAGGAGAAACTGAGTTGCCATTGGGTCAAGATAGGACTTCAGACAAGTAAGTACTTATAAGTAGTATCTTAATAACCTACTGGATAGAATTTCTAATTATGGACGTTGTTGTGGGTACTGTCATGTCCCATCCCCCTCTAAACTTGTAATTAATTATAATTGTTGAATATATAGAGTGATTCTTTAGAGTTTTGATAAGTCTCTTAACATCATGATGTGCCAAAACTCGATCAAAGTTATTCAGATTCCAAACATATAACTTGTTTAAGAAATTTCATGAAATAACATTTCTAGATTTACAATAATTTTTTTAGTGTTGTTGTCAAAGAAAATTTTCAAAACTGTAATTTTATAACACCACAGATCTAATTTTATAACAATACAAAATTAATACTTGCATCAAACAATTTTTATAATTATATAATTTATTGCATCCACTAAATATATGATTTTAGTAGTATAGCTTTTAAAAATAAGAAATGTGAACCTCATTTAAACCAAAAAGACTTATTAGTTGTTTACAAGTTATACTGACACCCAAAAAAATTCAGTTAGATTGGATTACACTCAAACATTAATTGACAGAACTCTAAAAATAAAAAAGAGAATTTGAGTAAAATTTTACGGGACCTCGTTAGTGATTTTGCCCTTGTGCAGTGAGGGAGGAGGTTTCAAGGGCACTTTGAAGATTCTGAAAGGAGATATCACTCACTGGTTCAAAGATCACTTATCAGATGCTATTGTCAGTGCTTAGTTTTTTTATGTACTCTTTTTTTTTTTCTGATACTATGTAGTTGAAAGCTTGCGTTGTTGCATGTTGTTTTGCTGATTTATTGAGAGGTTTTTCGCTTAATTTCATGCTATCTATATGTGTGATTTTATCTTCTTGATTTATACAGGCCTGCTTGTGTTGAAAGTATCTTGCCAGAATATGTTTCTTACTCGTAATGTAGGCAGTTTATATATATTAATTATGGGGTATGGTTATGCTGATAGTTTGAATTTTGGAAAAAAGTCGATGGTATTAAGTTAAAGCTTGTAAGTTTTTAAATCATGGATGTCCACCAATAGTAATTAAAATACATATTAAGATGTGTGATTGACATAGTAACACATTCTTTACATTTAATGTAGAAATAAATTGTGAAAATATATTAAACATTCTGTACCGCATAATGCACAAAGTCAAGAGATGGAAAACTTGAAAATTAGACCTAATAGTCTTGGCATAATATTAACAATCATTATAATTAAAAGTTTAACCTGTTAAGAATCTGATGATAATGTTTAAAACATGAGATTGATAAATTAAGATTGAATTTGATTTAATGAGCTGAAAATGGACTTGGAACTCAATGTTTGATGTAATACAAAGTGGGGACATTTGATTTTAAGGGATTGTCAAGTAATTGAGTGATTGGTTACTGCTGTAGGTTATTCCAACCGATGAGTTAATGCTCGGAGGTGGACATTGTGATGAAGGTAGAGTCCTTCTTCCTATCTTTGGGTTTCTTACTACAAACTAATGTTGTTTAAAAAAATTTGTAATAACATACTCTATGCATTTTATTAGCCGTACATTGGGCCGCAGGGCCAGAGCTCGCGGAAGCTTGTTATAAGTTCCTAGAAGTCCATCCGGGGGTACGTTGCCCAGTTGGAGAAGCAAGAATTACACCGTAGGTAACTAAAGCTTAACTCATTTACACGAGTTCTCTCATTTTACTATCATGCAAGAGACTTTTCCTTTTTTTTTTTTTTTTTTTATAGCACCAACAAAAGTTTGAATTTTGAAACTAGTATCACAATTATAAATTGAGTTATTTTAGCGTTAATAATTTGTGCTCTACTAGCTAGTGGTGTTGAAAAACCTCGATTTCTAATTTCGGTGCTAGTTCTGAAACTAAGGTTTTTTCTGGTGCTATTTTATGGGATTTTCACTATCACAATCGCACAATATGGTCAATATTCTAACTGTGTTGAAACTACGCAGAGGTTTTGAATTGCTTGCATCTCATGTGATTCATGCTGTTGGGCCATTTTATGATGATTATAACCGGCAAGCCTTACCGAGAGATGCATACAAGTAAGTTTAGTAATTTTGGAATGTACCTTCACTTGTTTAATTTAAAATTCTAATCCTTGTTACCAACATTTAATTCAGGAACTGCTTGAGTGTGGCCAAAGAGAACAACATTCAGTACATTGCTTTTCCTGCCATATCTTGTGGTCTTCGTGAGTAAGTTGACACCAGTAAAGGGACCATTTCAAGTTTCCTATGCATTTCTTCTTTCAATGCATGTCAAGGATAAAAGCTTAAGTTATTGATTGCATTGTGCATATATATATATATATATATATATATATATACAAGCTTACAAAATGGATCATGTGGACTACATCATAGGCACCCCTCATGATTTTTTTTTCCCTTTTTGGGTGAAGATATATAAGTTGATCATGTAAAGTCTATTATGTTTCTATTGCTGGCTATTATCATGATTCTGCTTTAGATGGAATGATTGATTCATGCAAACTTTTGGTTTTGGCCTTGAACACACAAGTTCGTTTGAGAAGATAAGGTTTAGTGATTACTCAATCCATGAGAATTTGTCTCATTGGTCCTGCCTTCTCATTTGATTGTTATCAGGTATCCTCTTGAGGAAGCCGCCACCATAGCTCTATCCACAATCAAAGAGTTATCCACAATCAAAGAGTTTGGAAGTGACCTTATAGAGGTATTGTGTCTTAGTGTTTTGCTTCTTGATATAGCTATTATAAATTTTTGCACTTATTTCAAGGGTATGGCTACAATACTGAAATAGTAAGTAGGTATGAGGTCTTTAATTTCTAATTTATTTTTGAACTTTTTTAGATCTTTGATTTTGTAGACCATTAGATCAGAATATCCAATGACTGACTTTTATTTCAATTAGGTTATTGGATTCAACAAGGTAGAATGACCTTATTTTAATTATTCTAACTTTCTTACATTATTAGATCCATTAATGTTCCACTATGTCTTGTATTTCCATTGCTTTTTGGACGGAGGGCTACTATGTCTAGCTAACGTGAATCATCAGCTCCTAGGCCGTTATGAAATGTCTAAATAGTGTATTGCAATTTGCAACAGTTTATTTTACGTAATATATAGTTTAGTCCAATGTTCTATTTCGATATAGACCAAAGGATTGGATATTACTATCTAGCACTGTTGTAAATTTAATTTCATGTAATCCAATTAAATCTAGTCCAATCCTGTGAACTATAGGCTACATTAAATGTCCAAGTTTCAACTAGATTGGAGTAGACAATTAATTATAGTCAATTGTTCAATTTGATGCATGATATAGGCCTATGAATCTGTAGTACTATCTACCCATATTGTAATCATGTAGTCCGTCTCAATCCAATCCTTCGCACCAAAGGGGGCTTTACAGTAATGAAGTACATTTTCACTCCTTGGATGTGAATTTAGTATTGATCTATCAAAAGCTTCTTTGGTTAATTTGTTTGTATAAGATACTTAGGTTGGGTATTAACTGCAGGGGTTTGAGTTCCCAAGGCCTTATTCGACAATGGTTCAAACTAGATTGGTTCTTACTAAAACAAAATTATTGAATATAATTATCATTGAGATCCAAAAAAATCTTTTCAAATATTATTGTTAATCTCACTTTCATTGGTCTTTTCAGATTCACTTTGTTCTGTTCTTGGACGATGTTTACAATGTTTGGTTGAACAAGGCAAAGAAATTGTTTGGTGCTTAGTGTGTGTGCATGTTACAGCCAGATTGACTATTCATTGTTTTATCTTTGAGGATGTAGACCTTTCAAATTTAAGGAAGTCATTTCAGACAATTATATGTATAATTGTTATATTACATAGATATAAATCTCTACAATAAAGGGATTATAATTCTCCATAAAAAAGTGTTAGAGTTGGAAAGAAAACATTGAGGAACTTTCATTATCATACTTAGATTATTTGTAATGATTTTATTTTTTTTCATATCACTATTGCGGAAGCACCTAATTGTGTGAATCACTAGAATAGTGATGTCTTTTTTTTTTTTTTTTAAAAAAAAAAAAAAAAAAAAAAAACTCTTTTAGTTTTTTAATATATTTCATTTGATTATGTAATTACGATTCGCATGTTAATAGGATTTGATCTCAATGTAGTTTTTTTTTTTTTTTGTTAATACGTGAGAAAACCACATGACTTAATTAGTTAAATGGAGTTCTAGTAGATGCTAAGCAAGATGGGAATTAATTTACCTCTCACCTACTATTTTCTCACCTAAATCAATTAAATTTGCCACCAAAAATAGTCAACAATTTGCCACCAAAAAAATGGGTTCATCCTTAACATACTCAGTTAGTTTTCAAGCTTATTCTTAAGCTCAAGCAGGTGACACTTTCAAGCTCAATTTCCATCTTATGTAGCCAAGATTAAAGTCTAGAACAACAAACCAAAAACCTACTTAGCCTTGTGCAAATCTCCATTTGCTTTTCTTGTTGATTCTGAACCTAAGACAATAAAAGAGGCCTTAACTAGCTCGTAGTGATTGAAATGGTAGAACTCGAACTCTTGACCTCTTAAGATTAAAGAAGATACTCAATTATTTATACTAAAGGTGACATGGTATACTATTGGCCTCCTTGCCTTTTGATTTTGTGCATGCACACCAATTGTCCACCTTGCTTACTTTCAATTTTTTATTTTCTTTTATTTTGTAAAGAGGTGAATTTAACAAAAGAATGAGGCATATTAAAAGCCCATTTATATATATATATATATATATATATATATATTTAAAAGTCTTATATGCTTTGTTAAAATATAATTGGACTTACAAATATACTATTTTGTCATCATATGATTGTATTTTGATCCTATAATTTATTTTTTTTTACAAATCTGACCAAGTTTGACCATTGGTCTAACAATTGACGTTAATCAATGGTCAAATCGAGTACTCGTCAAATACTCACTGAGTAGCTGAGTGCTTGCTACTTGTTAGGTCACCAACCGACTAATAGCTAGCGAGGTTTGAAATTTTGCTTTTAACTTGAAAAGAATCACTTAAGTTAAAATATAGTTGGCTTCAAAATGAAGTAGGAACATGTTTAATAAATTCATTTAAAATTTGTTGTGCTCTAGAAGAGAAAGGAAACTTGAGAAAATGATCAAATTAGACATGATTACACATGTAATAAATGGATCCAGTGAGAATATTTATGTATGAAAGGTTTAAGTAAATAGCAAACATAAAACTAAAATAATTCAAATATCTAAAAGATAATAATTAAATCAGAAAATTTAATATAAAAATAAATAAAAATGTTGCAATCATTAGTGGTGCGGGGACCATAAAGAAGGAGGAGACTTGCTTTCCAAGGGGGGCATGAGGTTAAATTGGACAGTAACATCATAGAAAGTTTTTTTCATTACTCCAACTTCTGCAAGGCCAATGAATAGTGGTGCGGGGACCGTATTCATGCATATTGTACTGACATCAGCATTCCATGAACTGACTTTCAACAACCCTGTAAATCAAAGCCGCCTTCCCTGATTTTTCCTTTCACTGCTTCCTCTAGTCGCATTACACAGCGAAGACATGTACAGTACTTAGACTACCCTTCGCCGGAGACAGAACAATATTCCATGGGACAGATGCCGCCTGATCACCCATTTTATATACAAGGTATGTATTGTATAGTCACGTTTAAATATTGTAGCTTCGATTTCTCATGTCTATCTTTTTAGTAAATTATCTCAAAATAATGCTTGGACATTGATTCCCATATATAATAATCATAACATTCACTACGCCATTTAAATTTTTTAGAATGATATATATATTGATTCCCATATATAATAATCATAATATTTTAAAATTAGTGTTAAACAGTTTTCTTTTAATTAAATCTTAATTACTTGAGGGGAAATAAGAAAGTAAACACGTCAAGAAATTGATGAGAAGAATTTCTCTCTCCGTAATTTTTTTTAGGTTACCTTCAATATATTTCCTTCTTATGATTAATTGCCATTCTTTATTATATTTTTTGTTATTCTGAGTTTACGAATTGAGAAAATTACTGAAAAGCCTCTGGACATATGACTTATTACAATCGAAAACCATATTTACCTTTTATTACATTGACCTCCCCTACAGCAACCGTTTGACTATGATTGACTGTCAAGGTTAACTGCAATAAGGGTACTTTGGCCATTTTCTTTTATTTTGATTTTTCTTTTATTCCAAAAATTAAAAATTAAAAAAAAATCAAATATGACAGTGGAGACCCAGATTGGATCTCCACCGTCAATCTTAAAAAGATGGACAGTGGATATCAAATCTGGGTCTCCACTGCCATCGTCAACCTCTATTCATGATGATGTTTGATCAGGAGAAGTTGAACAAGATCACCATCTGACAAATAGGTACATAGATGTTGATTTTCATCTCCTTCCAACACAAACCAAAACCCCCCAAATCAAAACTAAATCAACCTAAGATCATCATCAATCAATCATCAATCATCAACCCAGGATCATCATCCCAGAAACACAAACAGAAATGCACAAACATTCAACATAGAACCCAAAAATGCACAAACACAAACACCAAACAGAAAACCAAACACAACTCAGTGGGTTCACTCATTTCTTCATCAGTGAAAAAGGTCTGGGTATGAACAAAAATTGAAAAAAAAAAAAAAGAAAAGGGTTTGAACCCAGATTAATACATCTAGGTTTGAACCCAGAAGATCTAGGTTTTCACTTAGATGTTGACAACCTGAGCGGTGAAAACCCAGATGAGGATGGCCGCACGAGGCTTTCTGCAGCTTTAACGACTCCAGGTGTTGGAAACAAAAACCACTGCCAGTCCTAGTCAGAGCAAAGAGAGGGAAGGGAGATCGAGAGGACTGGTGATGGACACGGACACAGACACAGATGCGATGGCGATCGACAGAGCAGGTCCGAGTTGGAAACCCAGATCGACGACGGGCGACGAGAACCAAGCCTACAGAGGAAACCCAGATCGACGTCTGGATTTCCAAACGTATCAAGCGTCTAGGTTTCGATCTGGAAACCCAGACGTCCATCTAGGTATCCAATTTCTCCAGATGGGTGAAGAAGATGAAGAAAAAGAAGAAAAGAAGGAGAAGAAGGAGAAGAGAGAGAGAGAGAGAGAGGAGAAGGACGGAGGGAGGAGAGGGACACGAAGGAGAAGAGAGATCGACTCTCATTTTTAAGTTTTTTTAATTTTTTTTACAGTTATTGAGGGGTATTATGGTATTTTAATCTATTTTGACAGGAAAACATCTATCCTCACGGTCAATTATGGTCAAACCGTTAATGTAGGGGAGGCCATTATAATAAAAGATAAATGTTATTTCCGTTTGTCATTAAACAAACTTCCAGAGGCTTGTGAGTAATTTGCTCTTTACGAATTAAATATAGAAGCATGCATAGGAGTAAGTTTAGTGGCCTAGGGGCTATGAGTATTTTGACAATAGGGTGGGTCAAAGCCCCCGCTCAGCAAAAAATATTGGTTTATATATAATTTAAACGTGGTTGATGCAACCAAAATATAAAATTTGGGTCCTATTTAAATTATAAATTTTAGGTAAAATATTTGGTTACGCTTTCAAACCTAAAATTTGAATTTGGACATGGTCGTAGAACTAAAAAAAAAAACATAAATAAATGAACAATAGTAATTTGATTCAATATAAGAACAACTTGATTGCATTGACAACTAATAAAATATTAAAAGATGAATATGTTACTTTTTAAAATTTTGATTTTTTTTTTTAAATTTTTCGCTTAAAGATACTTAAGGACTTCCCTTTTTTTTTAATATGTTTGATTTTTTAAATGATAAAAATAATTCAGTTTAAAAGAAAAACAAACATAACATTCCATTACTATTCAATGTTACTTAAAATTAAGTACTATTCATTTTTCAGTCGGAAAATCAAAGGCTACTTAGATCTGTTCCAACAAAGTCCTGCTGACACTAAAATTTCTGCCTCGCGGTTGATACTAAGATGATAATCACTATATATGGTAGGGTTGTGAGTTGCTTGGCATGCAAAACAAACGTGTTCGTGCAATATTTTTTCTTGTGTTGGAGGCAATATCATTTCTTCTATATCAATTTGGAAGAAGCAACAGGGGTTTTCTTCTAGCAGCATTTCTCCTATCAATACTTGGTTTTGCTATAACCATTTACACTAATTGTACCAAGAAGCTACACACCTCTTCTGTAGCCAGAACAGAAGCTGAGAGGCAACTTCTTGCACTGGAAATAGTATTCTCTCTGGTGCAATTGATTGCTACATTCATTCACTTTGTTCTAGCTGTTTTGGGTGTCAAGAGCAATAATTACAGTGCATCTGTTTTCCCTCTAGCTTTTGCCGCAATCGCTGTTGTGCTAGTTTGTAAAAAACAAGAGGACGGTACTGATTTGCCACAGGATAGACACATTAATATTTCATCAGGAGATCATTCAAACATTGCAGGGAACTCTGCAATGCCATTGAGTCACTTGCGTCAGAGATCCTTTATAACACCATCTGATAATGGAGTCGACCAGAATGGATATCCATTGCCCGACATTGAGGTACGTATTAATACAAACATGGAAAAATGTAATAAGGGAGCAATTGATTAATATATAATATTTAGAGATAAATAAACAAAAATTTATATACAATTAAAAGTTTTGTATGTAAAATTTTAAGTTTATCTTTAAAAAATTATTTTTGGGGCGTTGTGGCCCCCTGCTGGCACCCTCTTAGCCCCACCCATAAATACAAATAATATTATTTGCATTCAACTTACTCTTTTTATCAAATAATATGTTAATACACAAAGATCAATTTCATGCGTTCAATAGTAAATTCTTCACACCTATATGTTGATGTTGTAGGTTGAAATTATATCATGCTTTCCCAATTCATGAATTGTACTTCAAATATATATATTGATACACTTACATCATCACTTCATAATTTATATGTTAATGTGTTACATTGCCATTTGATGTATCTTATTGGGATATCTAACATTATTCTCAATTTGTCTTAAATTCATGATTTTGTTCGATGAAACAGGGTTTAGGGGACAATACACAAGGAGAAACTGAGTTGCCACT
Organism: Litchi chinensis; assembly: GCA_019925255.1. Classification (NCBI taxonomy): domain Eukaryota; kingdom Viridiplantae; phylum Streptophyta; class Magnoliopsida; order Sapindales; family Sapindaceae; genus Litchi; species Litchi chinensis. The sequence goes on along the minus strand of CM034465.1, from coordinate 16,338,684 downwards.
GGATCAAGATAGGATTTCAGATAAGTGAGTACTTATAAGTAGTATCTTAATAGCCTACTGGATAGAATTTCTAATTATCAACGTTGTTGTGGGTACTGTCATGTCCCATCCCCCTCTAAATTTGTAATTAATTATAATTGTTGAATATATAGAGTGATTATATTCTTTAGAGTTTTGATAAGTCTCTTAATATCAGGATGTGCCAAAGCTCAATCAAAGTTATTCAGATTTCAAACATATAACTTGTTTAAGAAATTTCATGAAATAACATTTCTAGATTTACAACAATTTTTTTAGTGTTGTTATCAAAGAAAATTTTCAAAACTTTAATTTTATAACACTACAGATCTAATTTTATAACAATACAAAATTTATACTTGCATCGAACAATTTTTATAATTATATAATTTATTGCACCCACTAAATATATGATTTTAGTAGTATAGCTTTTAAAAATAAGAAACGTGAACCTCATTTAAACCAAAAAGACTTATTAGTTGTTTACAAGTTATACTGACACCCAAAAAAATTCAGTTAGATTACACCCAAACGTTAATTGACAGAACTCTTAAAATAAAAATAGAGAATTTGAGTAAAATTTTACAGGACCTTGTTAGTGATTTTGCCCCTTTGCAGTGAGGGAGGAGGTTTCAAGGGCACTTTGAAGATTCTGAAAGGAGACATCACTCAGTGGTTCAAAGATCACTTATCTGATGCTATTGTCAGTGCTTTCTTTGTGTTCTTTTTTCTTTTTTCTGATACTATGTAGTTGAAAGCTTGAGTTGCATGTTGTTTTGTTAATTTATTGAGAGGTTTTATGCTTAATTTCATGCTATCTATGTGTGTGATTTTCTCTTCCTAATATATATAGGCTTGTTTGCGTTGAAATTACCTTGCCAGAATATGTTTCTTAATGTAGAAAATTTATTTATATTTATGGGGTACGATTATGGTGATAGTTTGAATTTTGGGAAATACTTTGATGGTATTAAGCTTTTGAGTTTTTAAATTAGGTATGTTCACTAATAGTACTTCAGATATTAAGACGTGTGATTGACATATTGACACATTCTTCATATGTAATGTAGAGATAGACGGTGAAAATATATTACACGTTTTGTGTCATATAATATACAAAGTCAGGAGAGGGTGAACTCGAAAATTAGACCTAATAATCTTGGTATAATATCAAGGGTTTAACTACATTAGTCAATTACTAATCTTGCTCATCAATTGGAACTCTTAAATTAATTTTAATAACCAATCTTACAATCAATCTAAGAACTCCAATTGATGGATAAGTTTAGTAGTTGGATAAGGTAACCAAACCCTAATATTAATAATGATTATACTTAAAAGTTTGACCTGTTAAGAATCCGATGATAATATTCAAGACACGAGATTGAAAAATTAAGATTGAATTTGATTTTGAAAATGGACTTGGAACTCAAATTTTGATGTAATACAAAGTGGAGGCATTCGATTTCAAGGGATTGTCAAGTAATTGAGTGATTGGTTACTAGGTTAATCCATCCAATGTGTTATTGCTCGAAGGTGGAGGTTGTGATGCAGGTAAGAGTCCCTTCTTCTTGTCTTTTGGTTTCTTACTATAAACTAATATTGTTTAAAAAAATATTTGTAATTACATACTCTATGCATTTTATTAGCCATACATAGGGCTGCTGGACCAAAGCTCAAGGAAGCTTGTTCTAAGGTCCCAGCAGTCCATCCGAGGGTACCTTATCTGGGGCTACGTTGCCCAGTTGGAGAAGCAAGAATTACACCGTAGGTTACAAAAGCTTAAATCATTTTATACTGGTTCTCTCATTTTACCATCACACAACACAAGAGACATCTTCTTTTCTCTTTTTTTTTTTTTTGGTAGCACCAACTAAGGTTTGAATTTTGGAACTAGTATCATAATTATAAATTGAGTCACTTAAGCGTTAATAATTCGCGCGCGAACTAACTAGTGGTGTCAAAAAAAAATTGATTTCTAATTTCGTTCTGAAACTCAAGCCTTTTTTGGTGCTATTTTATAGGATTTTCACTATCACAATCGCACAATATGGTCAACATTCTAACTGGTTGAAACTGCACAGAGGTTTTAAATTGCCTACATCTCATGTGATCCATACTGTTGGGCCATTTCGTGATTCTTACAACAGGAAAGCCTTACTGAGAAATTCATACAAGTAAATTTAGTAATTTTGGAATTTACATTACTTGTTTAATTTAAAATTCTAATCCTTGTTACCAACATTTTAATTCAGGAACTGCTTGAATGTGGCCAAAGAGAACAACATTCAGTACATTGCTTTTCCTGCCATATCTTGTGGTCATCATGGGTAAGTTGACACTAGTAAAGGGACCATCTCAAGTTTCCTATGTGTTTCTTCTTTCAATGCATGTCAAGGATAAAAGCTAAGTTATTGATTGTGTATATATATATATATATATATATATATATATATATATATAAGCTTACAGAATGGATCATGTGGACTACATCATAGGCACCCTTCATGATTTTTTTTTTTCTTCTTTTGGGTAAAGATATATAAGTTGATCATGTGAAGCCTATTGTGTTTCTAATGCTGGCAATTATCGTGTTTCTGCTACAGATTGAATTTTTTTTTTTTTAAATTAGATTGAATGATTGATTCATGCAAACTTTTGGTTTTGGCCTTGAGCACACAAGCTCGTTTGAGAAAATAGAAAAGGTTTAGTGATTACTCGATCCATGAGAATTTGACTCATCGGTCCTGGCTTCTCGTTTGATTGTCATTAGGTATCCTCTTGAGGAAGCCGCCACCATAGCTCTATCCACAATCAAAGAGTTTGGAAGTGACCTTATAGAGGTATTGTGTCTCAGTGTTTTGCTTCTTAATATGGCTATTAAGCTTATTATAAATCTCTACACTTATTTCAAGGGTATGGCTACAATACTAAAATAGTAAGTAGGTATGAGAAGGTCTTTAATTTTTAATTTATTTTTAAGTTTTTTAAATCTTTGATTTTTTAGACCATTAGATTAGATCCAATGATTGTCTTTATTTTAATAAGGTTATTGGATTCAACAAGGTAGAATTGAATTATTCTAACTCTATTACATTATTAGATCCATTAATGTTGTACTATATCTTGTATTTCCATTGCTTTTTGGACAAAGGGCTACTATGTCCAACTTACGTGAATCATCATCTCCTAGGCCATTATGAAATGTCTAAAATTTGAGTAGATTGCAATCTGCAACAGATTATTTTAGGCAATGTATAGTTTAGTCCAAATATAGACAGAAGGATCAGACATTAGTATCTAGCTAGCATTGTTGTAAATCTAATTTCATGTAATCCAACTAAATCTAGTCCAATCCCATGAACTATAGACTATGTTAAATGTCCAGTCCAAGTTTCAACTTTCAACTAGATTGGAGTAGACAATTAATTATAGTTAATTGTTTAATATGATGTATGATATAGGTTTATGAATCCGTAGTACTATTTATCCATTTTGTAATCATGTAGTCCATCTCAATCCGTAGTAATGTAGTATATTTTCGCTCCTCAAATGTGAATTTAGTATCGATCTATCAAAAGTTTCTTTGGTTAATTTGTTTCTATAAGATACTTGGGTATTAACTGCAGGGTTTGAGTTCCCAAGGCCTTATTTTGCAATTGTTCAAACTAGCTAGATTGGTTCTTACTAAAACACAATTAGTGAATGTCATTATCAATGAGATCCATAAAAATCTTTTCAAATATTATTATCAATCTAACTCTCATTGGTCTTTTTAGATTTACTTTGTTCTGTTCTTGGACGACGTCTACAATGTTTGGTTGAACAAGGCAAAGGAATTGTTTGGTGCTTAGTGTGTGTGCATGTTACAGCCAGATTGACTATCTATCTTTTTATCTTTGAGGATGCAGACCTTTCAATTTTATCCGAGTTAAATTCATTTAAGGCAATTATATATATAATTGTTATATTACATAGATTGTAGCTTTGCTTGGACAGATGGATCAATGTTGGTGTTAACTAGTATCATTTGTATAGTTTTATCTTAAACAATACCTCTTTTAGATAGATGTATGATAGATAGGTGTTTATGTAAATCTCCACTATAAAGGCATTATAATTCTCGATAAAAAAGCATAAGAGCTGAAAAGAAAATATTAAGGAACTTTCATTATTGTACTTAGATGATTTGTAGTGATTTTTTTTCTTTATTATATTTATATCACCGTTGTGGATGCACCTAATTGTGTGAATCCCTAGAATAGCGGTGTCTTTCTTTCTTTCTTTCTCTCTCTCTCTCTTCTTCTTCTTCTTCCTTTATTTATTTTTTTTTAACTTTATTATTTTTTTAATATTTTTCTTTTGGTTATGTAATTATGATCTGTCATGTTTATAGGATTTGTTCTCAATGTAGTTATTTATTTTTGTTAATGCATGAGAAAATCACATGACTTAATTAGTTAAATGGAGTTCTGGTAGATGCTAAGTAAGATGGGAATGTTGTTTGACTGCAACAATCTCCTCCAAATGGAGATCACCGTCAAGGAAGAAGGTGGTCACCTTTAACAAGAAGCATTATTATTATTATTTTTTCTCATATATCCTTTTTTTATTGTATTTAATAGTATAATTATTTTATTAATATCTTGATGGTAGAAATGTCCCTTTGCACTTAAATTTAATGGAAATTAATAAAAAGTGAATTTTAGGTAAAAACTGAAAATGCGGAGGAGAAGTTGGAAAAAATACAAATTATAGGGATCTTTAAATTATTTTTATTTTAACTTGAGTTTTTAGCACCCAAAATGATTTTCCAAATAAAAATGCCCTATTGTTTTCCTAGTGTAAAAATTCTCGTGCAAGAGACTTGTTTTGTTGTGTTTTTTGTTCTTTCTCTATTGTTTTTATCGTTTTGAAAATTTGAAAATTTATTTTATTTATTGTTTAATTGTTTTCAAGTTGTTATCTAACAATTCTTAATAACTGAAGTTGATATCAATTAAAATATAATTTCAAAAAGATGTTTATGGATTCAAACAACATACCGAAACACATTTTCACGAACAACACTAAATCATGGATTCGAATACCAAAAAATAAAAATTCATGAAAAATGATATTTGTACAAAGATAATGCAAGAATCAAGTTACCAAAAAAAAGAAGGAAAAAATAAAGTAAAGAAAAAGTGAGAAAGAAAGTGCATGAACGACATGATTTTAATAGACTAAGTTTACTCATTGTTCACATATTTAGATGTTAATAAAACTCAACTTAAGAGTCGGTTTTATATAATATAAAGTTGGTTCAGTGATAAATCTCTCACATTTACATCTAACAAGTTATGAGTTCAAGTTATTCTCCTGCTTCAAATCCTAATTTAATTATATTAGTTAAAAAAAAAAAGACCTGTTTGTGCTAGACTCAAGACATTATTGAACTGAGTATATATATATAAATATAATTTAAATGTTAAATATAATTTTTTAATTCTCTTATTTTTAATATATCTATATATATATATATATATATATATATATATAACATTCACCCTTTAACTCTACATTGCTTGTTAACACAAGTAATACTAGCATACTGGTTTAGTGACTCAAATTAAGGGAACTAATGTTGATTGAAATGAAGTTCCATAGTTTAGAAAAGTCAATATTTTCAAATAAAAAAGGGAAAAAAAATTATACGTGCATTGTTGCATTTATAGCTTTTGTAAGTTTTTTTTTTTTTTTCACCTAATTAATAATTTGAGTTTTAATAGAATCAAAGTAAATGTATGGACAACAATAATCATACATCCAACTTCATTTCCGAGCTAGATTTAATAAGTTTTGAAGGAATGAAAAATCCTTCCCTCGAGAGTTAATTTAATTCTTGAAGATATAAAAGTTTTCTTCATTTAAGAGTTAATTAAGTCAATAAGTCTCAATTGGTTTCTTCATTTTAGCTAATTTTCTAGAAAAATATCCTATTTTAATGCAAACTGTTTCCATGAATTAATAGTTCATGGAAGTGCTAAAAAATTTAATTATTTTCCGAACTCATTGGTTTGTTTTTTCTGTGTGTGCGTGTTGGAAAAAATAAATCCCTATGGAAATTTTATTTCATGACGATACACTAATTTTAAGTAAGCTCACCATAATTTTAAGTGAGCTCACCATAGAACTCATTGAAAATATGTAGTTGTAATGGGTTGGGTGGTAGTGAAATAAAAATTTCAAGATGTCCTAATTTTTTTTTTTTTTAATTATAAAGTGCTAGAAAAAAAAAAATCTCTAGATTAATAGTTTTGTTGTGATGAACTAAAATTTTCAATCTCAAAAATAATTACATATAATTTAGGGGAAAAAATAGAAAAATAAATAAAAGGACTTCAGTGAATAACAAAGGAATAGTGTATGAACAATTAAATGAACAAGAAAATTGCTATATATATATATATATACATATGTATATTGTTATAAATTTCAAACTATTAACAGTGACAAAAATGGTAGTATGTATATATATATACATATATATCTCAAAAACAGTAAAAAGAAATTTTAAACAGAATATGGAATGAAACGAAAGATACACAAGTTTGCATTGTTCAACTGATGGTCGAATTTCGATCATTAAATTGGAAAGAAACCTCAATTTACAATATAAAAACCTTGCCCTTCTCTGTGTTTCACTCTCACTTCTGTATTTTTGCTCTGTATGTACGTATTCTTCTTTGCATGTAATTATCACTTTTGCAAATAACCAGCTGCAGCCATTTTTATTTGAGTAATTGCAAAATGCAGTTATTTGATAACTCACATAATTGCCAAAGGCAACTATCAACATAATCCAACTTTCTATTGGATCTTGGATCCAAGTTCGGGTTTTGGGTCATTTTGGGTAAACCTAACCCAAAGCCCATATAACTGAACATCTCTCACTCACATAAGATGAGCCAAACAGAACTCATAGAAACAACACTGACTACCTTTCTATTATAAAGAGTATAGACGTTCATACAAGCAAATACATTGTGTAACCTATGAACAACGATATATGTGATAGGATTTACTTTTTAAATCTCAATTGTAATTCTATATAAGAAATTATAAATCTGTTCATTATTATGTCCTAGATGTAATAAAATTTTATTTGTTTAAGCACATTCAATCATTTTAACACAATATACTTGATCCTCTAATACATTATATAATTATAATTGTGATTCCAAATCACAATTTGTCGACATGTAAATATATGAAAACTATAATTCATTATATCTCTCTATCTTACTTTCTTCCCTCGGTCAATAAAAATGACTGACGTCATAAAAATGTCCTATAGGCTGCATTATCATGGTCATAGAAGACACGTTAATAATACAAACATTACCTTATTACTTTAAGACAAATTAAACAGTCACTTAGGACATAGGTAGAAGTTTTTACGAACTTCAATGGAACTTAAGCAATGAGAAATTAGGGATAAATTCACTCAATTTCTATGTCAGTCACTATAAGAACATGTGGTATAAAACACATGTTATAGTGAATCTTGCACTTTAATAAAAACATATATGTCTATTATATTTAGATTATTCATTGTATAGATCTTAGTTCAGACGCTCTCCTAACGTTTAACCTGATTTTCTAAAAAGTTCACTCTCTACACACCTATTACAAGAAACTTATATCTAGTTTAATCAGATTCTCATAATAGTGGGAATACATCACAAACGATTATGTTATTAATATTTGGGTTAAAACCCCATCTCGACAATGGCTAAAGCGACATTTCATATATTTTTAAGTCCTTGAGAGAACAACTTCTAGTTTATCCTTTAAAATATATATGTCTCATCTTGGTTTGCCATCCTAGCAACTAAGGTGATTGTACGTGTAAGAATATCAGTCTTCAACCTGATGACATATTTTATATAATTGAAGTGAAATAAATATATGCTACTATCGTGTAATAAATCTGATGTATTTATTAATAAATGAATATAGTTCAAAGTGACAATTACAATATTACAATCTATATAGAGTTAAAGACCTAGCATATGACATATATACATCTTTTGTCACAGCTTTTGTGAGTGAGTCCTCAACCATTTTATGCATGGATATATATTTAATAATTACATTTTTCTTTGTCACTATATCTTTGATGAAATTGTACTAAGTCTCTACATGCTTTAATTCTGTATGATATTTTGCATCTTTGGTATAGGCGATGGCTATTTAATCATCACAGTAAATGGTAACTGGCTTTTTCGTATCAGCTTCTAGAATCAAATCTCCTAAAAACTTCTTAAGTTACACTGCTTTTTGGGCTGCTGCTGAACACACTATAAATTCAGCTTCCATGGTGGACAACACAATATATGATTATTTTTTGCTACTCCAAGAGATAGCACCTTGACTGAGCAAAATTGGATAACTTGAAGTAGATTTTTGCTCATCCAAGTCACCTCCCCAATTAGTATTTATATACCTGACCAGACGCATGTTACCACCTAAATAATATAAGGAGTAGTCTACAGTCCCTTTCAGATATGTTAATATTCTTTTCACAATGATCCAATGTTTCTGACCAGGATTTGATTGATATTTATTAACTAATCCAACTACATAACAGATATCAGGTCTCGTGCACATCATAGTGTATATGAGACTTCTGATAACACTGGAGTAAAGAACTCTTTGCATTCTTTCATGCTCTTATGGAGTTTTGGGGCACATTTTGAGACTAAGGGTTTGTCTCTTCGAGATAAAAGTATCTATAGGCTTACAATAAGTCATATGAAATCGTTCCAGAATCTTTTTAATGTAAGACTCATAAGAGAAAACCAAATTCTTTTTGAACGATCTCTATTAATTTCTACTCCTGAAATATATGCAACTTCTCCTACGTCTTTCATCTCCAAAGTTGAAGGTAACAATTCATTTATAGTCATCATAAACTCCTTGTCAGTTCCAACTAATAAAATATCGTCCACATATAAAGACAAAATTATAAATTTGTCTTTTACCTGTTTAACATACATACAATGGTCCTCTTCAATTATCAAGAATCCATATGATATTATTGCCTCATGGAAACGACGATATCATTATCCGAAGGATTGTTTCAAACCATAAATAGATCTCTTGAGCTTATGAACTTTTTACTCTTGTCCTTTTGAAAAGAAATTCACTGACTGCTTCATGTAAATTTCTTCCTTTAGTTCTCCATTGAGCAAAGTATTTGTACATCAACCTAATGTACTTTAGGTCTATGTGTGCGATGATAGCTAATATGAGGTGAATTGAAGCAAACCTTACTACATGGGAGGGGGTTTCTTCATTATCTATACCCTCTTATTGAGTTTATCATTTCGCTACTAATCTTGTCTTATACCTTTCTATTGACTTGTCTACCCTACGCTTGATATAAAGAACCCATTTGTTACTAATGGTTTTCTGATCAAGTGGTAAGTCAACCAATTCCCAGATGTGGTTACTTTTCATTGACTCCATCTCTTCTTGCATAGTTTTAATCCAAAATTCTTTAGTTGGTGAATTAAGAGCCTCATTTACATTCTTTAGCTCATCATTATCATGTGAAGCAAATATAAAAGCTTCTCCTTCAATCTCAAATCAACGACAAGGAATAACTTTACGGTCATTTCTAAAAAATTAAAGATTTTGAAGGTACTAATTTATTAGTCCCTATGCTTCTACTAGGAACAAATGAAGAAGCTCTCTCAATAGCTCTATCACTCATATTAGGGATAGAGTATTAAGACACCTCTCTATCTTCCTCTAGTTGAGTATTCGAATGCACAACATCATATGATTCACTCAATTTGTAAAATTGAAAATCTTTTTCAACTTCACCCCTGCTAGGAAATTCATTCTCCAAAAAGTTCATGTCACATGACTCTAATTCAATTATGCTTCCATCTGAGTTTTTTCCTATGAATACATATCCTTTCGAGTGCTCAGAGTATCTAATAAAGATACATTTCTTTCCTCTAGCACTCAACTTTCCATATTTGCTAAACAAGTTATGTATATATTCTACGCACCCCCAAGGCCATATATAAATGAGATCAAGTTTTCTACTTGTCCATAATTCATAATGTGTGGAAGATACTGACTTGGTAGGGACCTTATTGAGAATATAATCAACTATCAATAGCACATCTCCCCAATAAGATATTGGGAAGTTTGCTGATGTCATCATAGATCTAACCATCTCTAATAAAGTTCTATTCATTCTTTCCGTTACACCATTTTGTTATAGAGTCCTAGGAATAGTCAATTGTCTATCAATACATAATGTCTCAAATTGTTCTGGTAGCTATTCTCATCTTCAATCAATTCCTAGGACTTTGACAGTTCTATCTAACTGATTTTTCACCATTTTTAGATATAATCTAAAATTATCTAATGTTTCAGATTCATGAGAGATTAGATAAATATGACCGTAAATAGTGTAATCGTCTATGAAAGTTATAAAATATGAAGCATCACTTCTAACTCTAACATTCATAAGTCCACAGATATCAGAATGAATTAATGTAATAGATTCTCAACCCCAATTCTTTTTCCAAATGGTTTTTTAGTTGTTTTCCCTACTAGACAATTTTCATATATAGACAATTTTATCTTATTGAGAGAACCTAAAAATCTCTCTTTAGCCAATCTATTCATTCGATCTCAACTGATATGCCCTAGTCTAGTATGCCAAGTATTAATATCGACATTTGCAATGTCAGAAAAATAGATTGATGAAAAATAACCATTATCATCATAAGAACCATTTATCTTGGTATTTAATACAATAAAACTATCTAATAAGTATCCAGTGTCAATCCTAACAAAATCCAAATAAATGTCCATATAATAACTATGAAAATTTAAAACATATCTTAATTTAATAAGTACTGATACAGAAACCAAATCTTGTCGAATATTATAAGCAAATAATACATCATGGCGATAAAGTACTTGACCTCTATACAAAACAGTCTGCAAGTACCAATACTTCTCACCTCAAAACGTGAGTTATTCCCCACATATATCTATTTTAATCCTTGACTTATTCGATGATACTTCACAAACATTCCTTAATCTCTAGCTACATGATCGGTTGCTCTTAAATCTATAGTCCATAGAGGACGAGATTTAGTGAGTAATATTAAGTTAGAAACATAAGCATGATTAAATGTGTTAGAGTAATATTGTATCTTTTCATTCTTTTGTGTAGTACATTCACAAGAAAAATGGCCTAACTGATCGCAGTTGAAACAGGTCATATTAGCTTTGTCCTTTTAGCCTTGGTGCGCTTGCCTTTATTACAGTTTCTAGTCTCATTTTTCTTAAATTTGGAACTTCCATTCCCTTTCTTGAAGTTTTTCTTCCATCCTTTGTGCTTAGAGGCTAAGCTTTTACGCTTACTGGATTCAAACATGTAACGTTGATCGAAAGCCTTAGCCGCTTCTAAGTGCTCATATTCCAATTCAACATGGTGCAAAATGTCATCAAATATCTTGATGTTGTCAATGTGAGTCATGTTGATTTTCATATTATCTCAGTTGGAAGGAAAAGACCAGATCATAACTGCAGTTGAAACAAGTCATTTTGGCTTTGTCCTTTTAGCCTCAGTGCGTATGCCCTTCTTACGCTTTCTAATCTCATTCTTCTTAAACTTGGAATTTCTATTCTCTTTCTTGAAGTTCTCCTTCCATCCCTTATGCTTAAAGGCTAAGCCTTTATGCTTACTACATTCAACCATGTAAAGCTGACTAGAGGCCTTAGTCGCTTCTAAGCGCTCGTATTTCAATTCAACATGATACGAAATGTGATCAAATGTCTTGATGTTGTCATTGTAAGTCATGTTGATCTTCATATTCTCCTAACTGGAAGGAAAAGATTGAATACAACCTCTACTTGCTACTCATTAATGAGATCATGTCTAGCAATCTTGAGCTCACAAATCATGTTTGATATTTCCCTAAGGTGCTACCTCGTGGTATGATTTTGACGTTTCCTGTAGGTGTCAAACTTGATGGTAAGTCTCTTCAGCTTAGTGGTTGAAGCACCACCATACGTGTCTTTTAAGGCTATCCATATGTCCTAGATAGTTTCATAATCTTCATACATGCACATGAGATCATCATCCATGTTGCTCAAGATCGTAATTCAAGCAATGCTATTCATCTTCCTCCAAGTCTGATATACCTCTATGTCTTTTCTGCTTTGAGCAGATATACTTGACTGGGGTGGTACCATAATATTTGTCAGGGTCTCAAGAGCATCCTACTCTTTAAGAATATACTGAATTTTCTAATGCCAAATATCATAATTGTCACCATTTCGTTTCTCTCCCTTATTTAGTTTAGCAATGATATTTTTTGAAGCTGAAGTCATTCCCTGAAGTGATATTCATTTCTATTTAGAGACTTACAATCTATATCCTTATATATATATATATATATATATATATAATAGCACATCTACTATTATTTTACTATAATATTGCAGCAACTATACACTCATAAATATGAAAAATGAATCATTGGATAGAAATCGAAAAGGTAGTCAAGCCACCTATCATTATCCACTTTCAATTATTCACTAAACCATATTTATAAGTGTTTTGTGCAAAGCAGTCCTAATGTTATTCCTTAATAGAATTAGGACACCCATATAGATATTATCATACATAAAAACAATATGAATACAATAACATGTTATGAATGATAAATAAATAAAATTACACTATTCATATTCTATACATAAAATAAAATAATTAATATATATATTGATACTATATACAATATGATAATAAAAGGAAAAATAACATCAGTCATGCAGATAAGTGGTTTGAGAAACAATCTTCTCATGATACTCTCTCATATACTGGTTGAAATCAATCATCATCTCCGAATCCTCCTCATATAATGAGATGTTTATAACTTTAACCATCTCATCATCAGAAGTATCCATGACATCAATGTCCATATCATCGTCTAATATCTCAATAATCTTTTATCATCCTCGTCATCCAAAATAACTATAACATCAGTCAGATAACTAGAAGGCATGTAATCTGGAGGCTCAACGTCATCCTCGTCATCTGAAATGACTATAACATTAGTCGAATAATCAGAATGCATATAATCTAAAGGCTAGACGCCCTTCTCGTCATCATAAATGACTATAACATCGACCGAATAATTAGAAATATTGATGATATTAGGACTCTCAACTATCTCAATGACTTCCATGATTTCATTATCAAAATCGGTAAAATAATGAATAACACGATAAGTCATCTACAAAAAAAATAATTTTATCATGTTAAACATATTAAACGATTTAGTATAACTAAACTAAATGTAATGATTAAATTTTTTTAAATTAATAGGTTAATAAAAGAAACGATAATTCTATTTAATTTATTTTTTTATTTTTTTAAAAAAAGAATTTCGATTGTCGAAAACCGTCGTCAACGGCGGTAGCGGTGACGCTTTGGCAGTTGCGACACACCAGTGGTGTGTACATTGCTAACACACACTACATCATGTTGTTGGAGCGACATGCGACTGGCTCTAGTGTGACCACATGTCTTGACACGTGGGCTATTCATATGCTACCACATTGTGTTATACGTGGCAAAATCTGGTTCGTTTATTCTAGGTGACATGTGGTTGCACTAGATGGCACCAAACTTGATACATGTGTCCTTACCAAATTACAACACATCTTGTAACACATGGCTTCCTCTTATTGGTACACTTGTGCTGGATGTGGCTCCACTAGAAAATGACATGTAATCTATATAATGCAGCCTCGCCCTTGGCCACCATGTGGCAGAGTTACTATTCATATTCAACCTCTTGAAATTGTTTTTTTCCAAAATTTTAGTTTTTATAAAACCAATTTTAAACACGATTTTCTCACTTATTTCTCATCCAAATCGCTCATATGATATACCATTGGAAAGATCTTTTTAAGCTTTATCCAATGAGATAATAATTGAATGAAGAAAAGAAGTTTGTAGACAATTAAAAAAATTAATAATAGATTTGGGTATTGACTATAGTTCATCATGTACTTCAAAAACTAATATTTTTTAAAATACCTTAAACTCAACATAAAAGGTAAGTTTCACGTCATTTATGATCATTCCACCAGCAAACAACACACCAAATGCTTTGATTTCAAACCATTAATAGTAACAAAAATGGCAATATATATATATATATATATCTCAACAATAGTAAAAACAAATTTTAAACAGAACCTGGAATGGAGTGGAAGATACATAAGTTTGTGTTGTTCAACCAGTGGTCAAATTTCGATCACTAAATTGGAAAGAAACGTCAATTCACAATGTAAAAAACTTGCCCTTCTTTGTGTTTCACTCTCAGTTCTATAGTTTTGCTCTGTGTATACATATTCTTCTCTACATGTTGTTATCACTTCTATCTCTATGTATACATATTCTTCTCTGCATATAGTTAACACTTCTATAAACAACCAATTGTAGCCCTTTTTACCTATGAGTAACTGCAATATGTATTTATTTGATAACTCACATAATTGTCAAAGGCAGTTAATCAACACGATCCAACTTTTTGTTGGATCCTAGATCCAGGTATTGGATTAGAGTTCTTGTTTGAGGTCATCTTGGGTGAAAGACCATATAACCCAACAAACATACACACATACACATATATATAGGGGAAACTTCATTTTAGTTTCTAAAGTTTAAAAAACAAATCAGCTTTTTAAAGCTCTTTTGAAAACAGTTTTTTTCATCTTTAACTTTTCAAAAACTCTTCAAAAAGATCTAAAATCATCAGTTAACTAACAGTCAACATTAACAAAATACATTAAAAATATATATTTACCCTTCATGGTTGTTAGTTTCATGTAAATTATCGAATTATCCTAATAAAATAATGAATTTACAAGTTAAATTATTTAACTTGTAAATTATTTATCCTAATAAATTATTTTCAAAAACTCTTCAAAAAGGTCTAAAATTGTTAGTTAACTAACGGTCAACATCAACAGAATACGTAAAAAAAATATTTTTACTTTTGATTGTTGTTAGTTTCATTTAAATTATCGAATTATCCTAATAAAACAATAAATTTATAAATTAAATTATTTAAAATACCTTTAAATTTAAGTTGTTAAAAATGGCCTAAAGTCACAATTAATCGTCAATTGACTAATAGTTTGGACTTTTTAAAAAAAATTTGAGAAAGTTAGGGATAAAAAAAGTTATTTCCAAAAGAGTTTTAAAAACTTGATTTTTTCCGAAACCTTGAGAATTATAAGGAAGTTTTCCCTATGTATATTATATTAAAAAATAGCAAATGTATATATATTGGATACACTTAATTATCAATACACTTGACAAAAAAAAGTTAGTAATTACATTAAATTATTCAAATCATATTTACAATAATCGATAGATATAATCACATTTATTGACCGTAATCAGATATGTTTAGTTATAATCAAATATAATAAAGATATAATACAATTAATAATTTTAAAACGCAATTACTTTTTTTTTGTCAGGTGTATCAATACCATAGGTATATTGTAAAATGTGATATATATATATATATATATATATAACCGTTTGAAAAACAAAAACAAAAACAACCAGTAGTTGACAACTACCGCAAAGCAAAATAACATTTTGAAGGCAGCAAAGTCTGAGAGGCAAGGAAGAAAAATCAAGGGCGATCGGAGAATGATATTCAAAGTGTTGACTTTGCCATTCGTCAGTGAGGAAGGAGGAGTCCAGGCTCCCTTCGACAGTCCTCTTGTGATCCATAAAGGAGACATCACTCACTGGTTCCTCAATGGCTCCTCTGATGCTATTGTCCTTACTCTCTCTCTCTCTCTCTCTCTCTATTTTGCTCTATCAATTTTCTTTTCTTGGTTTTTCCTGGTTTTCACTATCACTTTGTGTGTATATTTATATGATGTGGTTTTCATTCTGCACATATGATTTTCAATTTAGTTGTATTTGTGTAGTAGCTGAAACTATGTTGGCAGAATTTGTTTCTTATATTTGGATTGGATTGTGTTAAATGGGCACATTTGATTTCATGTTTCATATCAAATAAAAACAAAATTAAACGAATTTCCATATTTTTAATATTCTATGTTTTAGAGCACGTGTTCACTGAATTTGATCTAGGTTTAGGTAATATTGTGCATATATTTAGGGCTGCATAAATAGGTTGGTAAAAGCCTGACAAAAGTCTAATAAATTGATCCAATAGAGTGGTCCAATAGACTAAGGCCTAGGTCTCCAATGTCCAACTCGTAGAAGATGATTAGCTTGTTACTGCAATTTTCAAGTCGCTAGTCAACCATTATCTAGCTCGCCTTATGTTTAGCTCATTGCCCAAAGCGAGCTCAAGCTCATAGCTCACAGTTCAAAGTGCACGTTAAAGGAATCTTTCTAGAAAAACAACAGTCTAAATTGAGAAAGAGTCAACTATCAGAATTGAAAATAAATTCAAATTCTTATGTTGGTATAATTTATCCTTGATATGGCGAAATCAATCCCTAATTTGGTACAAACCAGTTTTGGAAGTGTAATTAATGTATGATTCTTTCCTATTTCAATTGTATTCAAATTATAATGCCTCACACTATAAATAGGAGCTAAAATTTCAGTGTAACACAGACAACAATTAATAATATATTGCGACTCTACCAAAATAACCAAAGAACATAGTCGTGGATATAGACATTATTATGACCGAACCACGTAAAAACACATTTGCAATCTGTTTTGCCTTCTCTTTCTTTTTTGTTGTTTGCTTTGTTTCTTTGTAATTATAGATATTGGGTCAAGAACTTGGGTCGACCAAATTCGTACGTCGACAGGTAATGAGACCATTTAATTATATGTGTGATTGGATTGTATTAAATGAGCATATTTGATTTCATGTTTTACATTAGATAAAAATTAAATTACACAAGTTTCAGTGTTTTCAATCTTTAATATTTTTAGAGCACATGTTAACAGAATTCGTTTTAGTTTTAGATGATGAGACCATTTTGGTGATGGAGTTAGTGATTGTGGTGGAAGTATCACGTGTAGGAAATAATTGAGTGGACTTGGAGTAGTAAGCATGCCTGTAACTCCAATGTTTGATGTGATGTGATAAGGAGGGTGTTTGATTTTCGAGAAGCTATAGGTGGGGAAGTTTAAATTTTTATAGCACGCCCAGTTGTCCAGGTTGCACTGGACTTATAACTTGAGAAAAATTAATGGGGGCATTTGATTTTGAGGGATTGTCAAGTAATTGAAAGGTTGTTTACTGTTGGTTAATCCAGCCAATGAAATGATGCTTGGACGTTATGGTGCTGCTGAAGGTAGTCCTCTATTTTTATTTATTATTATTATTTTTTTTATTATAAATGTTGTCTAAACAAATTTGTGCACGTTCTTATGAGATGCATTTTGTTTTTCATTCATATACCTGCAGGACCGAAGCTCCGAGAAGCTTGTTATAATGTCCCAGAAGTCCGTCCATGTATCCATTTCCCTGTAGGGGAAGCAAGAATCAC
Organism: Litchi chinensis; assembly: GCA_019925255.1. Lineage (NCBI taxonomy): Eukaryota > Viridiplantae > Streptophyta > Magnoliopsida > Sapindales > Sapindaceae > Litchi > Litchi chinensis. The sequence continues at coordinate 16,321,065 of CM034465.1, read as the reverse complement.
CCTGTAGGTTACTATAGCTTCTTTTGTTATACTGATCCATTCTTTTGTTATACTGATCCATCACACTGTATTGGCATTCTAACAATCCGAAACTATAGAGGTTTTGATTTGCCTGTGATCCATATTGTTGGGCCAGTCTGTGATTGACACAGCAACCTAAAGCCTCCCTGAGAAACGCAAACAAGTTAAGTGTTTATGGTATATACCTCTACTGGTTTGATTTGTCATTGTAATCCTTTTTTACTTTCATTTTATAGGAATAGCTTGAGTTTGGCCAAAGAGAACAACATTCATTACTTTTGATATGTATATATTTTTTTTGATAAAAGTACTTCGATATTTTAAAGTTTTTAAAAAGAACACAAAAAAGGACATATCAAAAAAGCCTAAAATTTGAGTAAAACATTTATTTTAATTGTATAAAAGTTTTATTGTAGTGGCAACCAAATGACGCAAAACTAAACTAAGTTATTTAGATTCCAAAGGCTTGTTTAGCCAATAAAGATGTTCTTCCAAATTTACCCTGTAATATGGTTTTTATAATCCTTTAGAAGCTTTACTATGGTTGCTACAACTTAAGAGAAACTAATAGTGGTTGTAGGGTTAGCCTGTTAAAAGTCAATCTGTTGATAAATTTTGAGGCTCCAATCAAATCCTTCCCTCCAAATCTCTAAGAAAAAAGTGGAATAAGAAATTGATAAGGACATAATTTACATTGAAAAGGGTCAATTGATCAATTGTATAAAGGAGTATTAAGTTGTGTTAGTGTATACATAATAAGCAGTTGATCTATGGTGGGCATGTATGAAGTCAATAAAATGTCACAATGAATCTATGCACTAATAGATAAAACTTGCTAGTTCTAATATCAATTTAAATTTTGTTGTATTACAAAACAAAAGCATTGGAATTTGAGGGATTATCAACTAATTGAGTGGTTGTTTATTGTAGGTTAATCCAGCTAATGGGACATTGCTTGGAGGTGATGGTGGCGATCCAAAAGTCCTTGACATGAGATGGATGTGACAGCAGATGAGTTGGATGAAAGCAATCTACTTGGAGCACGTGGAAGATATAGAAGAGAAGGTCGGATTGATGCAACCTCCAAGGATAACATGGTTTCAACATCATCAACCTCTCATGGTGTAGCTTATTTTGTTAGCCTTGAAGATGAAATTTAGACAACTATCGATGTTATTACTTCAGTCACAATATTTTCATGAACTACAGGGGATAATCCAGTTGTCTTTATAGATGTTGAAACAATGAATCATTTCAGCAACTAGTCAACTCATGATATTGTTGGTTTTGTAGATGAAGTTCTTGTGCAAAATATAGGAGAAACCTAGAAAGATGTGGTGATTGCTCAAAAAGCTAATGAAGCATTGGAAGAGAAGATTGTCTAACAAGAACCATTAACTTATGTTAATAAGTTGAATGCTACAAATGTCTTTAAGGCATTTGAAGTCTACAAATATTGGGTATGAATAGACTTGGGATCAAGTAATGAGAGTCATTAAGGTTAAAAAATATAGTGCACTAAGAACACTTAAATAGCAGAAGCAAGATTTTAAGTACTTGGTTCAAAGGAAAAAAATAGGAGGCTAAAGAAAGACGACATAAATTGAAAAAAGCATGAGAAAGGGCCAAGGAGAAAGAGGAAAAAGAAACTAAGAAACATAAATGCCTTGCAGATGAATTTTCTACTCTATCGCATTCTTTTGAGGAGATTTAGGTTCGCTAGAAAGATTATCATGAAACGGAAGAGAGGTTTCTAGATCTTACCTTTAAGGACAAGGGATATTCTTGAAGAATGGGGGAATGATGAGATTATTAAAGGTGAGCATGATCTATGCCACTGGATGCAACCAGCGGTGCAACCTACAGGATTATTCTAAAGGGCAACTGCTACTTTTGTTGCAAGATTCATCTAGTGGCATATCTAGTGAAATTAATCTAGAGAGTGATCGTGACTTAAGTCATGAGATACACCCCATGGAGCAAGTCACGATAGACAGATTTGGTGTAGGTTGAAGTGAGATTTTAGGTTTTTTTTTAGATATTGTTTTATTTAGACTTTGATATTTGTTTCCTTATATTAGTTTAATATTATTTCCTTAATTATTTTATATTATCATTAGTTATTTGATATTATTTCTATTTAGATTTTTTTTTTTTAAAGGGATCTCGTTTCATAATGGAATTAGGAGCTAGTTAACTATAAATAGGAATAAAATCTTGCAGCATTGTGAGGTAAGTCTCTTGTGTTATGTTTCAATTATTTCGGGTATTCTTGCCTAGGATTGTTTGCGCTAGAATTAATTTATTTTGTGATTTGATTCTAAATGATCAGTTTATCTAGTTTGTGGGTTGGTTGATTCTTTATTTATCCTATAATATGATGTGAGTTAGGGTGGCTAGAGTTTATTGTTGGATGAATAGTTAGGTTCTCAGCACAGTTCTTCTCCATGAGTTCGTCTAATGTCTCTCTCTAATCTACCTTTGGCCATTCTCCTCCCAATCTGCTCTAACTCTTCCTTGGTGGTTCTCTGTATTTCCTCCAATATTGGTTGTCTCATGGCCATTGTTAATTACGCTATAGACGTAACAACTTCCTCTATCATACTAGACATTCTTGATTGACTCTCTTTCAAAGCCTCAAACCTTGCTAGATTGGTAAGCCAAAACACTCTCCACCGAATTGGAATTATTGTCGAATTTCATTTCTCAACAAAATTATAGTTGGAACACTCTTAATGAAAGCACTAAATTGTTGAGGACCTAACTATAGATCTAATAACAAACCCCAGTCACCTTGACTTGTGACATATACAAGGATAGAAACAAACCAACCAGTCCACAAAATAAGTAGATTAATGCTTTAAAATTACATCATGGAACTAACTTAACCCTACCACAAGCAATTTTATGCAAGAAACCCAAAAAAGCGAAACTAACAACCAAAAGCCTTGCCTCACAAACTGCTAGATTTTGTTAGTATTCTCCAATGTGATAATAGTCCAAAATATAACCCTAAGTTTAAACTCCAATTTTATAGCTAACTCCTAATTCCTTTAGTTAATATTCCTTTCGGAATAGAACTCTAAAAAGAAATAATACCAAATTATTAACGATAACATCAAATAACTATATATGGAAATAATATCTAACTAACAAAAGGAAATAATTATCAAAATCTAAATAAAAATAATATAAATTTTGCTTTAACCCGCTCCAGACTCGTCAGTCGTGACTTGCATTATGAGTTACATCTCGCAACTCAAGTAACGTTCATCTCGGCCGCATTGCTATGACTTGCATCGCTAGTTGTATATTGCGACGCATATTATGTTTGTCTCGAGTAAATGGTCGCTGGATGTATCGGAGGTGGAACACGCGTCGTAAGTCACGATAGAACTCTCCCAAGCACATATCTAGTTAATTAACTGACTACCCTATTATCAACAATAATTACAGTAACAGTTGGATATAGTTATCAATTAGATCAAAAAGGTTTATTTATAACGATTGCTCTTTGCAGGTGCATTTTGTTCTGTTCACAGATGTCATCTACAATGTTAGGTCGAACAAGGCCAAGGAACTGCCCCAAACTTAGTGTGTATTATAGCTTGATTGACTACCAATTTTTCATCTTTGAGGTAGCAGAACTTGTCTATCAAAAAGTATAAGAACATTGTGTAACATTTTAGATTAATATAATCCAATCAATAGAAGATCATGATGCAAACTTGGACACACGTAACATATATGTAAACAAACATTTTGTGCAAAACTCTGATGTAGCTTAGTTATCCTGACATTAATTTTGAACTAGTAACCCATGTTACCTATGTGATACGTCAACGTACGTATTTTCATATATTAGATGTGCATGTCATTTACAGAATTATGATATCAAATTTGTAAGAGGTTGGTAATTTTTGGGTTATGCTCTAGGACAATTCATTTTGTTTGTTAAATAAATTGTAAATGGATCATATTCATTTCATCCTTTTAAATTCATAAATCTAGAATTAAAATTGCTAACTCAGTTAACTTTCTCACAATACTATTTTCATCACCAAGTATAATTTTGATTGTTTCTACTTGTTTTTGATCATATCTTTTTATTCACCACTCAAACAAATAAAAAAAAAAAAAAAAAAGGGGTCTCCAAGATCATTTTCTTCAACCTTTCTCCTTTGTCTCTCTCCTCTCTCTACTCCCTCTTTCAACATGTTTGTCTTACAAATATGACCATTTTTTTTTCCTTTTTTTCAACAGATTGTTATGGAAAATTGAAAATAAAATGTAAAAGCATTTGGGTAAAAAAGATCAACCAAAAGAAGGGATTTTGTGTGACATTCCTTAAGTTTTTGAGGGGTTTTAAAGATGGTAATAGGATTCAAGTTTATAGTTAAAGGTGTGTATAGATCTTGTATGATATTTTTATGATCATTATTTTGGTAACGTTTTTGTTTAGAATAAATTATAAATCAGTACCTATATTTTGTTGATTTATAACAATTTTAAATGCGAATTCATTTTTTACTATTGTCATTCCTAAAGTTTTATAAAATCATAAATTTGGTTCTTTTGTAAGTCAAATATTGGTCGAACTTAACAGAGGTAGGGTTATTTTTATTATTTTAATAGGATTAATAAAAATAAAATTAAAAAAGATGGATATCAAATAAGGAGTAATTAAAAGGTAGAATATATATATACGTAGACCGTGGGTATATATGGTCTATTTTGGATATGAATGATGGACAATGATAATCAAAATTAATTAAAAAAATTAAGAAAATAAATTAAAAAAAAAAAAAAAGTCTGGTTTCAACCAAATTGGCCGTCCAGGATGGACTTAGTTAGACATATTATATACACAATTTTTTTCTCTCAACTTTTAATATATATATATATGATTTATTCATTACAGAAAATATGTCTAAACTTAGAAGGATGGCTGATAAGCAACTATATATAGACTAGGGGATGATGCACCCTTTTTGGGAAATGCGATCTAACTATAATGAGAAATGTGATTTATTAACTTTCGCTCAAATTTTATTTCAAAAAAAAAAAAAAGAATTGGCTCAAATTCCATTTTATTAATAATAAAATAGTTTTGGGTTAAAATATACTATTCCTACATATCTTGTACTACAAAATATCTTAATCAATTGTGTTGCAAAATATCTCAATCACGTATTTGAAGTTATAAAAGACATTAAATTCAAATAAAATCTTAAATGACAAATTGACAATGACATGGCATACAAAATCATGAATTTGATACTTTAGCCATTTACATTTCATCAGACTATTCAATGACCCAGCATGTATATGGTGCTTCAGTCGTCTACATTTTAAAAACAACAACAATAGGGTAAAAACAAGACTAAATTAACTTGAAATACGCAAATATTCTAATAGTAATCATCAAAAAGTATGAAATACATGGATATTTTGTGTGCTGTGAAATTCACTATACATCAATGTTTTAAATTATGACATGCATCGATATTTCATACTGTGTAAAACATGCAGTGTGAATTAAATCAAATTTGATACTGTGTGACTCGGATTTGGGCTTGGCTTGCACTGTATTCTGGTCAAGCCCAGTCTTATTTTTGGCTTTTCGTTAATAAGTCCAAACCACATGTTGGTTGTGTACAGTAAATGAATGGGCTGCATTAGAAACCTGATGCTCAAATTGGGTCGGATCAGCCCAACTCTTTTGACATCCTTACATGCCCATATAAAACACAGGTTTAATGCGTATTGAAATTTAATCAAATCGTGCAAAACTTCTGATTCATTATTTAAGCATAAATGAATGACAATTACGTTAAAGCAAGTGAATTTAACAATTAATAGTTAATAAACTGAACTTATTGTCCAACGCATGTTGAGAAAAAAATGAATGATGTGAGTATATATGATTTGTTTTTAGTAGTTTTAAATTTTAAATATATTTATATGATAAATTATTAATATACCCTTTGACTTAATAGTACTACCGAAAGGTAAGGAGTGCGTGTGTTACAAACTATTAGTGACAATTCAATATCTTTATGCCATTAGTGAGGGGAGTCACGGTGTTTTCATCCTATAATCTGAAGATCTTGATTGGAACTTGAATAGCAGTTAGACACATTCACTTAAACAACATTGTATTTTAAAAGAGTGATTCTAAGACTTTGTGTTGGATTACTCTTAAGATGAGTAATTAATGTAGTTGTTGGACTCTTCCCATCGACTTATAGATAAACTTCATGCATTTTTATGTCTCTAATTTGAAGGTAACATGAAGAAACAAGGAAAATAGAATGAGAAAAATACCCCTCTATTATTGATTTGTTAACAAGTGATATGACTATTATAGAGAAAACATAGAAATTGAGATAAATGATAAATGTAGGTGCTAAAATATTAAGGCTCTAAGCGGTTTTTTTTTTTTTTTCCTCCCTAATTTTAAGGTAATATAAAGAAAAAAAAAGATAATCATGCAATGAGAAAAAGTAGCCCTCCATTTGATACCACATTTTTTGTTAACAAGCGATGTGACTATTATTTGTTAACTTTGTCCTTGAATGCTTTCTGCTTTCTATAAAAGTGGGAGAAGAAGAAATGATGAATTTCCATTATATAGGTTTAAATCAACCGTGATGAAATATTAGAGCCTTTTAGATGTACATATGTTCTCAAAATAAGTTTTTAAGCAAGTGTTTCTCTTATCCTTTTGCTTTTCTTTTTTTTTTTAATTTTTATTTTTTTCCCTGTTTCTTAGTAGCTGAAGTATTGTACAATTGATATTCCAAAATGTACACTTTCTTACTTATAACCATATATTCTTAAAATAGTTTAGATTAAATCTTAAATTTAGTCGCTATCTTTTTAAAACTAGTTATTTTATAGTAATGTTACTCTGTCTAAATTTTGCCATCAAAATTCCTCATCCTCCGTGGCTTTCTTAGTGGCAGGGTGTACATAATCATTGGATTTGGCTTCACTTCTATTTTCTTCTGAAACTAAGAAAAAGAATATAAATACCATGAACAAATAGAAACAAAAGAACCTCTTTTCTCTTAAAACAATAATGATACCAATAATAATCTTCGAAGAACGAGTTGCGAGATTGCACACACAATAGGAGTTGGGAAATTGAGTTTACCCAGCTTGACTATTGTTGAATATGTGATAACTGAGTTGGGATTAGAGAAAGAAAATGATGTGTCGGTGAAAGCAGAGAGATATTTTCATAGTTACATTTTTCTTAATAGATAAATGTACTTAATTTACTTCTTATTAAAAAAAATGCTTAATAGATTTCATTAATTATAATTGTATCTTGTGGATGCAAGTATATTTTGGTGGCAACCATAATTCTCTACAAAATGGAGGCCATTTGTTTAAGTCCTCTTCTCCAAATAAAGGAAAAATATTAAAATTTTATCTTTAAAAAAGTTATTGCATCTATACATATTATAGCATCTTCAATACTATCATGTATTTTTAAGTTTATGTTATTGACACATCAACAATTATTTTGTATTGTGGATATATTTTGGGCTGGTAAAAGCTCAATAAACTAATCTAGATGATTGATCCAATAGACAAAGTCTAGGATCCAAAGGAGGGACCCAATAGATGAAGGCACAGCTCGCTAACCATCTAGCTCACAGGAATGAACTCTCAGCTCTCATATCTCAACTCTCAGCTCGCTAGACATCCAACTCGTAGAAATGAGCTCTTAGCTCTCAAATCTTAGCTCTTAGCTCTCAGCTCTCAGCTCTCAGATCTCAAATCGCAAGGCTGTCTTATGCTCAATTCTAGTTCACGAGATTAATGTGACAGCTTGTCGGGCTGGTGTAAGATAAGATCTCTGCAAACCCGGATTCAAAAGGGATTGATATATCAGAGCAGTTGTTGAAATATCGAAGCAATTGAAATGTAATAAAATACTCTGACAGAGTAGTCAATGTAATAATTCATTTCTTAACGTGTACGACACTCAATTATAAATCCCTATCTATAAATAGAGTTGAAATTATTTGTAAAAGGGAGAGAGCTCATTTTTTAGTGATATAATCACTCTGCCAAAATATATTTAGAGTGACCCGTGGACGTAGACACCATTGCCAAACCACGTAAACATCTCTTTGCACTCATTGTTCTTCCTCTCTTCTCTTTCATTTTTAATTATTTTTATCTGTTGTTATTGTTACTCTTACATTCGCAGTATTTTGCTTTTAATTACTTTTATTGCATCTATCTATTTTTTGTTGTTGCCTAGTGTACGCTCTGTTCTTGCTCTTACACTCCTCTTTATTTTTTCCTTTGTTTCTCATTAATTATAGGTATTAAGCCTAAAATCTCCGGTCGACCGAAAATCAACGTTGATATTTTGGTATTAGAAGGAGGGCCCATACTACAATTTTCTGAGTTTTCAACCGTCATGACAAGAGGAAGAATTACCAGAAGCTCTAATTTCCTCAGATTACTTTGTTGCTACCCTATTGATTCCTATAATGAATGGCAAGCATGGAAGTGAAAGGTCATCTCTCCATCTACTTTCCCCTTGGCAAATTGTCATTATCATACGTTGTTAGCTATATCTTATGCTTTGGAAGGTACTACCTGTGAAAGGAGCTGCTAATCTATAAGCTCTCAAAGGTACTACCTATAGAAGGAGCTACTAATCTATAAGCTCTTAAAGGTCCTACCTGTGGAAAGAGTTGCTATTTATACGCTCTAAAAGGTACTACTAAGGGGACGCTAATAGTATGAACTTGCAAAGGCCTTACCTATGGAAGGAGTTACTAATTATGCGCTTTGAAAAGTACTACCTAAGGGCCGCTAATCTATGTGCTCACGAAAATGCGACCTGTGAGCTGCTATCTTCGCACTCACGAAGAAGGCACACCTATGAGCTACTACCTATGCGCTCACGAAAGGTGCGACCTGTGAGCTGTTATCTATGTACTCACCAAGATGCGACCTGTGAGCTACTATCTACGCACTCACGAAGAAGGCACACCTGTGAGCTGCTATCTATACACTCACAAAAGGTGGGACCTGTGAACTGCTATCTATGTGCTCACGAAGATGCGACCTATGAGCTACTATTTACGCACTCACGAAGAAGGTACACCTGTGAGCTACTATCTATGCGTTCACAAAAGGCGCGACCTATGAGCTGTTATCTATGTGCTCACGAAGATGCGACTTGTGAGCCACTATCTACGCACTCACGAATAAGGCACACTTGTGAGCTGCTACCTATGCGCTCACAAAATGTGCGACTTGTGAGCTGCTATCTATGCGGTCATGAAGATAAGACCTGTGAGCCGCTATCTATGCACTCACGAAGACGGCACACTTGTGAGCTGCTACTTATGCACTTACGAAAGGTGCGACCTATAAGCCTTTATCTATGCGTTCACGAAGATGTGACCTATGAACTATTATCTATGCCCTCACAAAAGGTGTGACCTGTGAGTTGCTATATATACCCTCACAGAAGGTACCACCTATAAGCTGTTATTATTATTGAGCTCCCGTCTGCTGCCTATGAGTTATTATTATTGAGCTCCTATCTGCTACCTATGAGCTATTATTATTAAGCGAATCTACTACCTATAAGCTATTATTATTGAGCTCCTGTCTGCTGCTTATGAGTTATTATTATTAAGCTCCTATCTACTGCTTATGAGTTATTAGTATTGAACTCCTATTTGCTGCCTTTGAACTATTATTATTGAGCTTTTATTTACTGAGCTGAGCTATTATCATTAGGCCCTTATTTGCTTCTTACGAGCTACTATTATCAAGCTGAATCATTATTATTGAGCTCTTATTTGTTATTCATAAGCTATTATTATTGAACTCATTTATGCTACTTATGAGCTATTATTATTGTTGAACTCTAGAAGATGTATTTACCACTTGTGAGCTATTATTATTATTATTATTATTGAGCTCTTATCTGTTATTCATAACCTATTATTATTGAACTCATTTCTGCTACTTATGAGCTATTATTATTGTCGAACTCTAGAAGATGTATTTACCACTTGTGAGCTATTATTATTATTATTATTATTATTATTATTATTGAGCTCTAGAAAGCACAACAAAGCTAATCTCTTATTTAATGTCCACGAGCTGCAAATACTCGTCATTTATTTCTTTAAAGGCGCGACAAAGTTAGCCTCTGGCTAATAGCTGCAGCTCATTATCTCACGGTATAATCATATTGTTAACTGAGGATCCTACCTACTAGACGGCCTAGCAAAATTTCAAAGTCTACAAGCTACAATCTGCGAACTATGACTTGCAAGCTACGTCGCATCAAAATCAGTGACTTTTAAAGCTCTCATCAGGTATTATTACCGCTAATTTACTTACTTATCATTTAACATCTCGGTTTGCAAGAAATTCAAAGACTTGAAGAAGCAAATTCATTCAAAGAAAACTTGCAACAAGATGAATTGCTTCAACAATGATAATCTCAAAATGAGGTGGAGATATTCATTAAAGATAATCTTGTGAAGCAAGCTTTGGCAATCTCTTTTTAAGTAGCCTCAGCTCGCTACTCAACAGTTCTAGCTCGCTACTCAGCAACTTCAGCTCGCTATTCAGCAGCTTCAGCTCACCTCCTAACACTTCCAGCTCGCTACTCAGCAACTTCAGCTCGCTATTCGGTAGCTTCAGCTCGCCTCCCAACACTTCCAGCTCGCTACTAAGTAGCTCCAGCTCACTACTCAGTAGCTTCAACGCACCATTAAATAGCTTTAGCTCACTATTCGGCAGCTTTAGCTCACCTCCTAGCACCCTCAGCTCACTGCGTTGTGTCTTCCAGCTCACTCTTTGTCTTGTTCAATTCTTCTTCACTCTTAAGGAACTTGATGGTTAAATCCGACCCCACGACTACATAAGTACTTTCCTCATAAGTCATAGCGTCCTCAACCTCCTCCCTAGCTTCCATAGCATTCATCAGCTTAGCTCGAAGGACTTACTATGTTCTTTATGATCTCTCAGCTTCTACTATCATGAACGGGAGCTCGCCAGGTAGCTTTCTCAATCTTTTTCTTCTCCTCAAAAACGTGAAGCTCTAACTACTTCATCACTCCCATAACAGTCTGAAATGCAACAAATAAACACTTAACCTAGATAGCCGCCACAAGTCAAGTGATGAGAAAGAATCTGAAAAGGCAGCACAATAAATAGTAACATATCGGCTTTTTATCAACGGGCTTTAGCTCCTAGTTCGAAGATTGCACTGAGAGTTAGGGGGCTAATGTTATGGGTATATTTTGGGCTGCATAAATAGGCTGATAAAAACCCACTAAACTTACCCAGAGGGTTGATCCAATAGATAAAACCTAAGATCCAAATGACGAATCCAATAGATGAAGGTCCATCTCGCTAACCATCTAACTCGCAGGAATGAACTCTCAGCTCTCAACTTACTAGACATCCAGCTCGTAGGAATGAGCTCTCAACTCTCAACTCTCAGATATTAGCTCTCAACTCTCAGCTCTCAGATATTAACTCTCAACTCTCAGATTTCAGGTCGCAAGGCTGTTTTATGCTTAGTTCTAGTTCATGAGATTGATGTGACAGCTCGTCGGGCTGGTGTCAGATGAGATCTCTGCAAACTCGGATTCAAATGAGATTGATATATCAGAGCAATTGTTGAAATATTGGAGCAGTTGAAATGTAATAAAATGCTCTAACAGAGTAGTTAATGTAATAATTCATTTCTTAATGTGTATGACACTCAATTATAAACCTCCAGATATAAATAGAGATGAAATCTTTTGTAAATGGGAGAGAACTCATTTTTTAGTGATATGGTTACTCTGTCAAAATTTATTTAGAATGGCCCATGGACATAGACACCATTGCCAAACCACGTAAAAATCTTTTTGCACTAATTGTTCGTCCTCTCTTCTCTTTCATTTTTAGTTGCTTTTATCTATTGTTATTTGCTTGTTACACTCACATTCACACTCTTTCACTTTTAATTGCTTTTATTGCATCTATCTATTTTTTGTTGTTGTTCTAGTGTACACTCTATTCTTCCTCTTGCACCCCTCTTTGTTTTTTGCTTTGTTTCTCATTAATTACCGGTATTGAGTCTAAAATCTTCGGTCGACCAAAAATCAACGTCGACATTTTGAATATGGATCCATTTTGGCAAGAAAAATACAAAAAATGCACATTTTTATCTGCATTACAATTATCTAAAAAAAATATGCATTACTTTTAAGTAATTATTATAAAATATGTGTCACATACTTTTGCTTTTAATATTTTATAATTAAAAGGAGAAAGAATGAGACAAATTTTCATATTTTAATTGGTTGAAAATTTTGAAAAATCCTAGTAGAATCTTTAAAAGAGTTTCTAAATTTAGAAACTCATCTCCTTTTTTTTTTTTTTTTTTTTGGCTACATGAGTTTTAAATAAGGATAGGATAATTGCATTGGAGATAGAATTTCTTTTACCTCATTATCTGTCTATCTTACGTGGCAAGAAATTTAATTTAAATAGACAATTGCCTTGGAGCATAAGAGGTTGAATAATAGTGGGTATAGGCACCAAAAATATAAGCTCATTAGCCATTAAGAAGCACTCATGAACTTTGTGACTATATCAATAATAATGGAATTTAAGGAAAAGCTTAGAAATCTAATGTTAATGATAACGAATTATAGAGCATCCTACATAACTATTTTATAAACATAATCTGAACCTATTCATGTCAATTCAAAAAAAAAAAAAAAAACAATTATCACCATATTCTAGAAGTGATATGCAAGAACATAAAATCAGTAATAAGCACTTCATCAGTCTTTTCGTCTACATACCGAAAACAAAAGTAAATGTAAGTTGGAAGAAGTAGAAACCTACAATTCAATGATAGAACAAACAGTTTGTACAAAAGTAAGCATTAGGATGATAACTGCTGCAATGACAGAGATAGAAGCCCATGGAGTGTTGAAGTAGTTTTGCTTCAAGTTCGCTTTCACTTGTAGCATGGAGATTTGCAATAGTTCTGTATATCCTTGACAAGACCAGATAGTAAAAATTACTATAATGTACTCTAGCTTATGTGCTGAGTTCTCGAAAAAGTGTTGACATCTTCACTAACTAAAATCTGATTTTCAATAATCTCGTTCTGAATTAATAACTCAACGTCTTTTGAAGTATTCTAAAGACGATTGAGGATGATATTCTAATCACTTATATAATTAGTATCACAATGCAATGCCTCAAAGATTTGGAGATTTCTTAATAAATGTATTGTCATAGTACCTATTGTCAACTTTGAAATTTCCAGAGTCCCCTTGTTAAGTCTTATGTCAAGAAAATTATTTGTTGATGCCAATCTAAACTTCATTCCAGCCTGACAAAATTTTGTAACACTAGGTGCAACTTCAGAATCAGCTTGCCTATTAGTATCACCACGTTTTGGTGGCTGAAGGCAAAACCTTTGCAAATCAACGAAATGTTTAGCTTTAGAGAAGCATATTTCTAACAAAACTTCGTCTACCCAAACAGCTTGAAATATATAGCATTCTAAGAAACTACAAGTAAAGCGACTCAAGGAATACTCCTTATATCTCTCAGGCAATTTAAGTTTGCTAACTTAAACAAGTCCTCAAGAATGAAAATCCGACGCTGATTTTCTATGAGCATAATGTCAAGTACCATATCTTTTATCATTTCAGGACTTGTAAATCTACGATCCACACACCAAAATTCAGGGATTTACCGAAGAAAAATCTCAATTAGAAACACAGCATCCAATGAAATCATTTGCACAAAGTTCACTTTCCAATTTGATAGTATCTGCATAACTTCTACGCAAATCTACTTCCTTAGCCTTAATAAATTTAAGAAATTCCTCCAATCTTACTTGAGTTCGTTGCATAAACTGTTGCAAATATCTAAACTTATACTCTTCGGTAGCCTTTAAATCTTGCCTACCATGGTGGATTGGCCCAATAGAGACTATTTTGGGAGCGTAAAGACTTTCGTTCGACATCCCAATTTTTGAAGGAACTCGATAAACGCAGCAATCTTTACGTACCTCTCAAAGAATCTGCCAGCTTCTTAAAATCAATGGATACATGATCGTTGCTTTCATCCATCTTGTTGCTTGCTCGCTGCACTACAGGAACTTAATTCATGAACAATCTCCAGATGCTTAAGAGAATAAACAGAAATTAACCATCACTAACACATTTATTAGAAACATTCAATGATTTAAGTTAAAAAAGAACACTAAAATAGTTTAATAGAAGAAAAAAAAAAACTAAGGGTAAGAAACTTACATTAATTGCTCTCTGTTCTGTCTCTTCTTCTCCTTTTCTCTCTTAAAGTAAGAAAAATTGAAGGGTTGATTTTTTTTTCCCTCCGAAATCCAAAATATGTAGAGTTTAAAGTGAAGAGATGTAGCTTTTGATCCTTCCAAGAAAAATCAGTGAATATGAGACCAGGAAACTTCACGCGGTGTTGCTCTTCGAAGGTGACACGAAGGAACCTAATGACAATAAAGCAATGGGAAAAGCATCATTTTTTTTTCTTTTTGAAGAAAAGAAAAAGCATCATTCTTTATTGACTGATTAATTAATTGGTTGGTTGTTTTGAGACAAATAAGAGCTAGTGACATTCTTTTAAGGGTTATTATTATTTTATTCCGTGAACTGACCTGTTCGAATAGCCTGTAAATCAAAGCCGCCTTCCAGTTCTTCCTATATTCACATTACACAGCAAAAACATGCACACTACTCAGACTACTCATCGCTGGAGACAGAACAATATTCTATGGGAAATATGCCCGATCACCCATTTTATCTACAAGGTATGTATTGTATAGTACGCCTAAATATTGGTAGCTTTGATTTCGATCATGTCTATCTTTTTAGTAAATAATAATATCTCAAATAATGTTTTGACATTGATTCCCATATATAATAATCATAACATTCACTACACCATTTAAATTTTTTAGAATCATATAAATTTTGGGATTTATCATACCACTCATAGTTATTTATTATTGCAAGAGAAATGCTTTCTTTTTTTTTTTCAATTTATTTTTAATCATCTATGATTTTGATAACAAACTCTAATTTTATGTTTGTTTAAATCTAAATAAGTGCAAATTTGTCTTAAGTGTGGATAGATCTGAATGCTTGTTTTTTTTTTTCCTAATATTTTAAATTAAGTGTTAAACCGTTTGCTTTTAGTTAAATCGTAATTACTGGAGGTGAGATGAGAAAGTCAACACGTCAAGAAATTGAGAAGAATTTCTCTCTCTGTAATTTTTTTAGGTTGCCTTCAATATATTTTCTTTTTATTATTAACCATATATATTTTGACACTAGCTAGATTGGGCTAAAGCCCTCACTCAGCAAAAAAATATTGGTTTATATATAATTTGAATTTGGTTGATCCAATCAAAATATTAAAATTTCGGGTCCTATTTAAATTATAAATCTTAGGTAAAATATTTGGTTATGCTTTCAAATTAGAATTTTGATATGGTCACAAAACTCGAAAAAACATAATAAATGATTAATAGTAATTTGATTCAATATATCACTTTGCATTGACAACCAAAAATAAATAAATAAATAAATAAAAGATGAATATGTTATTTGTTTTAAATTTTTTATTCTTTATTTTTGGTTAACTTTTCACTTAATGATATTTAAGAACTTCCATTTAGTTAATATGTTTGATTTTTAAAGTGATAAAAATAATTCAGTTTTCAGTTTAAAAGGAAAAACAAATATAACATTCTATCACTGTTCAATATTACGTAAAATTCAATACTATTCAATTTTCAATTGAAAAATCAAACGCATCTTAGATTTGTTTGAACAAAGTCCTGCTGACTAAAATTTCGGCCTCGCCACTGATACTAAAATGATAATCACTATATATGGCAGGGTTGTGAGTTGCTTGGCATGCAAAACAAACGTGTTCGTGCAATATTTTTTCTTCTGTTGGAGGCAGTATCAATTCTTCTAGATCAATTTGGAAGAAGCAACCGTGGTTTTCTTCTAGCAGCATTTCTCTTATCAGTACTTGGTTTTGCTATAACCATTTACACTAATTGTGCCAGGAAGCTACACACCTCTATTGTAACCAGAACAGAAGCTGAGAGGCAACTTCTTATAGTGGAAATAGTATTCTCTCTGGTGCAATTGATTGCTACATTCATTCACTTTGTTCTAGCTGTCTTGGGTGTCAAGACCAATAATTACAGTGCATCTGTTTTCCCTCTAGCTTTTGCTGCAATCGTTGTTGTGCTAATTTTTAAAAAAAATGAAGAGGCTGCTGATTTGCCACAGGATAGACACATTAATATTTCGTCAGGAGATCATTCAAACATTGCAGTGAACTCTGCAATGCGATTGAGTCACTTGCGTCAGAGATCCTTTATAACACCATCGGATAATGGACTCGACCAGAATGGATATCCATTGCCCAACATTGAGGTACGTATTAATGCAAACATGGAAAAATTTAATAAGGGAGCAATGGACTAATAAATAATATTTAGAGATAAATTAAAAAAAATTATATAAAATTAAAGGTTTTGTATGTAAAATTTGAAGTTCACTATCTTTACAAAATTATTTTTGGGGTGTGTGGTCCCTGCTGGCACCCTCTTAGCCCCACCTCTAAATACAAATAATATTATTTGCATTCAACTTACTCTTTTTATTGAATAATATGCTAATACACAAACATCAGTTGCGGGAGTTCAACAGTAAGTTCTTCACACTTATATGTTGATGTTAATTGTAGGTTGAAATTATATTATGCTCTCCTAATTCGTACATTGTACTTCAAAAAAATATATTGATACACATACATCATCACTTCATGATTTATATGTTAGTGTGTTACATTGCCACTTGATGTATCTTATTGGGATATCTAACATTATTCTCAATTTGCCTTAAATTCATGATTTTGCTCGATGAAACAGGGTTTAGGAGACAGTACACAAGGAGAAACTGAGTTGCCACTGGGTCAAGATAGGATTTCAGATAAGTTAGTACTTGCAACTAGTATCTACTGTATCTTAACAACCTATTGGATAGAATTTCTAATTATCGACGTTGTTGTGTGTTCGGTCATGTCCCATCCCCCTCCAATAAATTTTTAATTAATTATAATAGTTAAATAGATAGAGTAATTCTTTTAGAGTTTTGATAAGTTTTGTAATTTCAGGATATACCAAAGCTCTAACAAACATATGACTAATTTAAGAAATTTTACGTAATAACATTTCTAGATTTACAATAATTTTTTTAGTAGTGTCATTATAAAAGAAAATTTTCAAAGCTTTAATTTTATAACACTACAGGTCTAATTTTATAACGATACAAATTAATGTTTGCATGAAATAATTTTTATAATTATATAATTTATTGCACCCACTAAATATATGATTTTAGTAGTATAGCTTTTTAAAATAAGAAATGTAAACCTCATTGAAACTGAAAATGCCTATTAGTTATTTACAAGTTATACCGACACCCACAAAAATTCAATTAGATTATAATCAAACATTAATTGACAGAACTCTGAAAATAAAAAATGAGAATTTGAGTAAAATTATACAGGACTTGTTAGTGATTTTGCCCTTTTGCAGTGTGGGAGGAGGTTTCAAGGGCACTTTGAAGATTCTGAAAGGAGATATCACTCAGTGGTTCAAAGATCACTTATCTGATGCTATTGTCAGTGCTTTCTTTGTGTTCTTTTTTTTTTTTCTTTTTTTGATACTGTGTAGTTGAAAGCTCGAGTTGCATGTTGTTTTGTTAATTTATTGAGAGGTTTTATGCTTAATTTCATGCTATCTATATGTGTGATTTTCTCTTCCTAATATATAGGCCTGTTTGTGTTGAAATTACCTTGCCAGAATATGTTTCTTAATGTAGGCAATTTATTTATATTTATAGGGTACGATTATGGTGATTGTTTGAATTTTGGGAAATAATTTGATGGTATTAAGCTTTTGAGTTTTTAAATTAGGGTTGTTCACCAATAGTACTTTAGATATTAAGGCGTGCGATTGGCATATTAACACATTCTTCACATGTAATGTAGACATATATAGACTGTGAAAATATATTACACGTTCTGTATCGGGTAATATACAAAGTCAAGAGAGGGAGAACTTGAAAATTAGACCTAATAATTAATCTTGGTATAATATTAAGGACTTACCTACATTACCTACATTAGCCAATTACTAATGTTACCCATCAATTAGAACCCTTAGATTTACTACAATAATCAACTTTACAATCAATCCAAGAGCTCCAATTGATGAGTAAGCTTAATGGTTGGGTAAGGTAGTCAAACCCTAATATTAATAATGATTATACTTAAAAGTTTTACCTGTTAGAAATCCGATGATAATATTTAAGACACGAGATTGATAAATTAAGATTGAATTTGATTTAGTGGGCTGAAAATGTACTTGGAACTTAAATTTTGATGTAATATAAAATGGAGGCACTTGATTTTAAGGGATTATCAAGTAATTGAGTGATTGGTTACTAGGTTAATCCATCCAATGTGTTATTGCTCGGAGGTGGAGGTTGTGATGAAGGTAAGAGTCCCTTCTTCTTCTCTTTTGGTTTCTTACTATAAACGAATGTTTTTAAAAAAAATTTGTAATTACGTACTCTATGCATTTTATTAGCCATACATAGGGCTGCAGGGCCAAAGCTCAAGGAAGCTTGTTCTAAGGTCCCAGAAGTCCGTCCAAGGGTACGTTATCCGGAGTTACGTTGCCCAGTTGGAGAAGCAAGAATTACACCGTAGGTTACTAAAGCTTAACTCATTTTATATTGGTTCTCTCATTTTACTATCACACAACACAAGAGATATTTTTTTTTCTTTTGTTTTTTTAGCACCAACGAAGGTTTGAATTTTGGAACTAGTATCATAATAATAAATTGAGTTACTTAAGCGTTAATAATTCATGCACGAATTAACTAGTGGTCTTGAAAAACTTGATTTCTAATTTCGGTGCTAGTTTTGAAACTCAAGCCATTTTTGGTACTGTTTTATGGGATTTTCATTGTCACAATCGCACAATATGGTCAACATTCTAACCGGTTGAAACTGCGCAGAGGTTTTAAATTGCCTGCATCTCATGTGATCCATACTGTTGGGCCATTTCGTGGTTCTTATAACGGGCAAGCCTTACTGAGAAATTCATACAAGTAAATTTAGTAATTAATTTTGGAATGTACCTTACTTGTTTAATTTAAAATTCTAATCCTTGCTACCAACATTTAATTCAGGAACTGCTTGAATGTGGCCAAAGAGAACAACATTCAGTACATTGCTTTTCCTGCCATATCTTGTGGTCGTCATGGGTAAGTTGACACTGGTAAAGGGACCATTTCAAAGTTTCCTATGTGTTTCTTCTTTCAATGCATGTCAAAGATAAAAGCTTGGTTATTGATTGCATTGTGCATATATAGTAAAGGGACCATTTCAACTTTCCTATGTGTTACTTGTTTCAATTCATGTCAAAGATAAAAACTAAGTTATTGATATCGCATTGTGCATATATATATATATAAGCTTACAGAATGGATCATGCGGACTACATCATAGGCACCCCTCATGAATTTTTTTTTTTTCCTTCTTTTGGGTAAAGATATATAAGTTGATCATGTGAAGCCTATTGTGTTTCTAATCTAATGCTGGCTATTATCATGCTCCTGCTTTAGATTGAATGATTTTTTTTAGGTTTTTTTTTGAAAATTGGATTGAATGATTGATTCATGCAAACTTTGGGTTTTGGCCTTGAGCACACAAGTTCAATTGAGAAAATAGAAAAAGTTTAGTGATTACTCGATCCATGAGAATTTGACTGTTACCGGTCCTGGCTTCTCGTTTGATTGTCATTAGGTATCCTCTTGAGGAAGCCGCCACTATAGCTCTGTCTACAATCAAAGAGTTTGGAAGTGACCTTATAGAGGTATTGTGTCTTAGTGTTTTGCTTCTTAATGTGGCTATTAAGCCTATTATAAATCTTTACACTTATTTCAAAGGCATGGCTACAACACTTATTTAAAGGGTATGGCTACAATACTAAAATAGTAAGTAGGCATGAGAAGGTCTTTAATTTTTAATTTATTTTTAAGTTTTTTTAAATCTTTGATTTTTGAAGACCATTAGATTAGAATCCAATGATTGACTTTATTTCAGTTAGGTTATTGGATTCAACAAGGTAGAATGACGCTTATTTGAATTATTCTAACTTTATTACATTATTGGATCCATTAATGTTGTACTATGTCTTGTATTTCCATTGCTTTTTGGACAAAGGGCTACTATGTCCAACTTACGTGAATCATCAGCTCGAAGGCCGTTATGAATTGTCTAAAATTTGAGTAGATTGCAATTTGCAACAAGTTATTTTAGGCAATATATAGTTTAGTCTAGATATAGACCGAAGGATCGGATATTACTATCTAGCATTGTTGTAAATCTAATTTCATGTAGTCCAACTAAATCTAGTCCAATCCTGTGAACTATAGACCATGTCAAATGTCCAAGTTTCAACTTTCAACTAGATCAAAGTAGACAATTAATTATAGTTAATTGTTTAATCTGATGTATGATATAGGCCTATGAATCCGTAGTACTATCTACCCATATTTGTAATCACATAGTCTATCTCAATCCAATCCTTCGCACTCAAGAGGGCTTAGTAATGTACTATATATTTTCGCTCATTAGATGTGAATTTAGTATCGATCTATCAAAAGCTTCTTTGGTTAATTTGTTTGTATAAGATACTTAGGTTGGGTGTTAATTGCAGGGTTTGAGTTCCCAAGGCCTTATTCTGCAATTGTTCAAACTAGCTAGATTGGTTCTCACTAAAACAAAATTATTGAATATATTTATCAATGCGATCCATAAAAATCTTTTCAAATATTATTGTCCAATCTAACTTTCATAATTGGCCTTTTCAGATTCACTTTGTTCTGTTCTTGGATGACGTCTACAATGTTTGGTTGAACAAGGCAAAGGAATTGTTTGGTGCTTAGTGTGTGTGCATGTTACAGCCAGATTGATTATCTATCTTTTTATCTTCGAGAATGTAGACCTTTCAATTTTACCTGAGTTGAAGTCATTTGAGGCAATTATATATATAATCATCATATTACATAGATTGTAGCTTTGCTTGAACAGATAGATCAATGTTGGTGTTGATTAACTAGTATCATTTGTGAAGTTTTATCTCAAACAATACCTCTTTTACATAGATGTATGATAGGTAGGTGTTTATATAAATCTCCACAATAAAGGGATTATAATTCTCCATAAAAAAAGTGTAAGAGATGGAAACGAAACAGTGAGGAACTTTCATTATTGTACTTAGATGATTTGTAGTGATTTTTTTTTTTTCATGTCACTGTTGTGAATGCACCTAATTGTGTGAATCACTAGAATAATGGTGTCTTTTTTGCTTTTTTTTTTTTTTACTCTTTCATTTTTTAATATTTTTCATTTGGTTATGTAATTATGATTAATCCTGTTAATAGGGTTTGATCTCAATGTAGTTATCTATTTTCGTTAATGCGTGAGAAAACCACATGACTTAATTAGTTAAATGGAGTTCTTGATGCTAAGTAAGATGGGAATGGTGTTTGGTTACAACAGTCTCCTCCAAATGGAGATCGGCGTTAAGGAAGAAGACCTTTAACAAGGAGCATTATTATTATTATTATTTGTTTCATATTTCCTTTTCTTATTGTATTTAATATTATAATTATTTTATTAATATCTTGATGGTAGAAAAGTCCTTTTGCACTTAAATTTAGAGTAAAATACACAAAACCCCTCTGAGATAAGCCTTTAAACACACAGAGTCAATGTTTAGGTTTTGTAACAAGTTAACCCCTAGTTTAATAGTGAAATTGGGTGAATTATGATTGTTGACCATATGATTCAATAAAAAGATGAAAATGCCCTTGTAAATTTAAATTAAAAAT
Organism: Litchi chinensis; assembly: GCA_019925255.1. Classification (NCBI taxonomy): domain Eukaryota; kingdom Viridiplantae; phylum Streptophyta; class Magnoliopsida; order Sapindales; family Sapindaceae; genus Litchi; species Litchi chinensis. The sequence continues at coordinate 16,298,998 of CM034465.1, read as the reverse complement.
TTAAAAATAAAAACTAAATTAAAAATTTAAAAATAAAACTAAATTAAAAATTAAAATATGAAAAATAAATTAAAAATTAAAAAAAAAATGAAACATAGATCAAATTCGGCTTTTTCTTCTTCTTCTTCGTCTTTCTCTCTCTCTCTCTCTCTCTCTCTCTCTCACCTTCAATCATCAAAACCTAGAAATCATCTTCAAACACCCACCTGTAATCATCAGATCTTCGATCATCGTTGCTCTCTTAATTTTCATCTCTCTGTTGTCACTCCCTCTCTCTTCTCTCTTCATTTTTGCTCACCGTCGCTCTGCTCACTTTCCTGTCTCTAATGTCATTCCCTCTCTTCTCTCTCGGCCTCACTCACTAGGTTTCCATGGTTGATTTGGGTCTCAATCTAGGTTAACTGTTTGGGTTTCCATGTTGATTATATGGGCGAAAATAGGAAGATAAAGACATAGAAAAGAGGCAAACGGAGATAAGAGAATAGAAGAGATGATTTTAATGATTATAAAGTGATGATTTTGTATGATTTGAAGTGAAAAAGAGAAGAGATGTTGGAAACCCAGAAAAAATCTAGGTTTCCAATGACCAGAATCCTTAAATATCTAGGTTTCCAATGGCTAAAAACCCATATTTTTTGGGTTTGTGTAGACCAATTTTGGTCTGCAATGGATTGTGATGGATTTCTATTATTATTTGTGGTTTTTGTGTGGTTTGTTTATGAGAATGAAGAAAAAGATATCCGACACTTCTCCTCTGCTCATCGCTACCCGTCTCTTCCACGCCTCCTCAACGGAGATGTTAATCATTCCTCTCTCTTCTTCTTCTCTCCTCTCCCTCTCTTTCTCGTCTAGAAGCCTAACCCAAAGTTATCCTCTTCATCGTCTAAGTTCGATGAACCTAGATGAACATTTGGGTTCAACAAACCCACTTGTTCATCTAGGTTCGATGAACCCAGATAAAGATTTGTTACTATTTTTTTTATTAAATTTTAGGGTTGTTCAAGTTTATTTTTCAGATTTTTTGCACTTTTTGATGATTAATTTTTTTCAATTGTTGCGATGATTAATGGTGATGTTTTTTTTGCTGGGATGATTGATTGTAGTATTTTTGGTGGGTTTTCATTTTGTTGGGATCATGTTTGGTTGGTGTTTGATGGAAGAAGAACATTGGTTATTTAGTTTGATTCGGAGGATTTCTTTGATATGTTCTTAAATCTAGTGTAAAGAGTTTTTTTTTTTTTTTTTGAATAAACCCAAGCACTGGGTTCATTCAAACATTTTTGTTTTTTGTTTTTTTTTTTTCATTTTCAACTTATTGCACATTGACGAAATTCTAACGTAGACTAATTGGCATTAACGGTTGGGGGCTAACTTGTTATTAAACCTAAACGTTGACTCTGTATGTTTAAAGGCTTATCTTAGGGGGCTTTTGTGCATTTTGCTCCTTAAATTTAATAGAAATTAATAAAAGGTGAATTTTAGCTAAAAAATGAATATGCAGAGGAGAAGTTGGAAAAATACAAATTATAGGCATGTTTAAATTATTTTTATTTTAACTTGAGTTTTTAGCACCTGAAATGATTTTCCAGATAAAAATGCCTTATTTGTTTTCCTAGTAGAAAATTCTCGTGCATGAGACTTATTGAAAGGGGGCAAAAAGTGCCTGCTTTTGACCTTCATCCAATCTGTCTTGAGGGCATTTTTATCCCATTCGAGACTTGTTTTGTTGTGTTTTTTGTTCATTCTCTATTGCTTTTATCATTTTGAAAAATTTGAAAATTTATTTTATTTATTGTTTAATTGTTTTCAAGTTGTTATTTAAACATTCTTAATAACCAAAGTTGATATTAATTAAAATATAATTTCAAAAAGATATTTATGGGTTCAAACAACATACCAAAAAACATTTTCACAAACAACACCAAATCATGGATTCGAACACCAAAAAGGAAAAATTCATGAAAAATGACATTTGTGTGTAGATAACAACTGACCAGAAAAAAGGAGGGAAAAAATAAGGATAATGTAAAGGAAAAAGTGAGAAAGAGAAAGTGCATGAACAACGTGATTTTGATGGACTAAGGGTAGTTTAACTAGTTCACGAATTTAGATGTTAATAAAACTTAACTTAAGAAGTTGGTGCTAGATAATATAAGGTTGGTTCAGTGATATATCCTTTACATTTACGTCTAAAATGTCGTGAGTTCGAATTATTCTCCTGCTCCAAATCTTAATTTAATTCTATTAATTAAAAAAAAAATTGATACTAGTCTCAAGACATTATTGAAAAGAGTTTATATGTATAATTTAAATATTAAATATAAAATTTTTTAATTTTTTTGATATATGTAGTAATTCTACTATTAGTTCCTACTAATTTTAAAAAATTAAGACGAACTTATAAATTTCTAAAACAAATTCTTTATTCTATTTAATTAAGATGGAATTGATAAATTTAATTAGTTCATTCTAACATTTTAAAGTTAGGAGATACTGATGATAGAAGTACTACGTATATACGTATATATATTAATATTAGATACATATAGATTATTGATATACTTAATAAAAAAATGAGTGATTGTATTATAAAATTATTGATGGTAATTTATTATATTTTTATTAAATTTAATTATAATTAAATTATTTAGATCATATATACAACAAACATTACTCGGACATGGTTATATATATATATATATATATATTTATATTTATATTGAACCGTTTGAAAAAAAAATAGTTGACACCTATTGCAGACCAAAAGAACATTTTGAAGGCGGCAAAGTCTGAGAGGCAGGGGAGGCAAATCAAGGGCGATCGGAGAATGACATTCAAAGCGTTGACTTTGCCGTTTGTGAGGGAGGGAGGAGGCTTTAATTAAGATTGAAAAAACTATGTTGGCAGAATTTGTTTCTTATATTTGTGATAAATTAAGATTGAATTTGATTTAATGCACTGAAAATGGACTTGGAACTCAAATTTTGATGTAATACAAAGTGGGGGCGTTTGATTTTAAGGGATTGTCAAGTAATTGAGGGATTGGTTACTGTTGTAGGTTAATCCAACCGATGAGTTAATGCTCGGAGATGGAGATTGTGATGGAGGTAGAGTCCTTTTTCTTGTCTTTTGGTTTCGTACTACTAATGTTGTTTAAACAAATTTGTAATAACATACTCTATGCATTTTATTAGTCATACATTGGGCCGCAGGGCCAGAGCTCATGGAAGCTTGTTATAAAGTCCTAGAAGTCCGTCCGCGGGTACGTTGCCCAGTTGGAGAAGCAAAAATTATACCGTAGGTTACTAAAGCTTAACTCACTTCTACGGGTTCTCACACAAGAGACTTTTTTTTTACTAGCACCAATGAAAGTTTGAATTTTGAAACTAGTGTCACAATTATAAATTGAGTTATTTTAGTGTTAATAATTTGTGCTCAACTAGTTAGTGGTGTTGAAAAACCTCGATTTCTAATTTCGGTGTGAGTTCTGAAACGAAGGTTTTTCCGGTGCTATTTTATGGGACTTTCACTCGCACAATCGCAGAATATTGTCAATATTCTAACCGTGTTGAAACTACGTAGAGGTTTTGAATTGCCTGCATCTCATGTGATTCATACTGTTAAACCATCTTATGATGATTATAACCGGCAAGCCTTACCGAGAGATGCATACAAGTAAGTTTAGTAATTGTGGAATGTACCTTCACTTGTTTAATTTAAAATTCTAATCCTTGTTACCAACATTTAATTCAGGAACTGCTTGAGTGTGGCCAAAGATAACAACATTCAGTACATTGCTTTTCCTGCCATATCTTGTGGTCTTCGTGAGTAAGTTGACACCAATAAAGGGACCATTTCAAGTTTCCTATGTGTTTCTTCTTTCAATGCATGTCAAGGATAAAAGCTTAAGTTATTGATTGCATTGTGCATATATATATATATACAAGCTTACATAATGGATCATGTGGACTAAATTTTTATTGCTGGCTATTATCATGCTTCTGTTTTAGATTGAATGATTGATTCATGCAAACTTTTGGTTTTGGCCTTGAGCACACAAACTCGTTTGAGAATATAAGGTTTAATGATTACTCAATCCATGAGAATTTGACTCATCGGTCCTGCCTTCTCGTTTGATTGTTATCAATTATCCTCTTGAGGAAGCCGCCACCGTAGCTCTATCCACAATCAAAGAGTTTGGAAGTGACCTTAAAGAGGTATTGTGTCTTAGTGTTTTGCTTCTTGATATAGCTATTATAAATCTTTACACTTATTATTTCAAGGGTATGGCTACAATACTGAAATAGTAAGTAGGTATGAGGTCTTTAATTTCTAATTTATTTTTGAACTTTTTTAAATCTTTGATTTTGTAGACCATTAGATTAGAATATCCAATGATTGACTTTTATTTCAATAAGATTATTAAATTCAACAAGGTAGAATGACCCATATTTGAATTATTCTAACTTCCTTACATTATTAGATCCATTAATGTTCTGCTATGTCTTGTATTTCCATTGCTTTTTGGACGGAGGGCTACTGTGTCCAGCTAACGTGAATCATCAGCTCCTAGGCCATTATGAAATGTCTAAACAGTATATTGCGATTTGCAACAGTTTATTTTAGGTAATATATAGTTTAGTCCAATGTTCTATTATGATACAGACTGAAAAGATTGGATATTACTATCTAGCACTGTTGTAAATCTAATTTCATGTATCCAATTAAATCTAGTTCAATTCCATGAACTATAGGCTACTTTAAATGTCCAAGTTTCAACTAGATTGGAGTAGACAATTAATTATATAGTTCATTGTTCATCTAATGCATGATATAGGCCTATGAATCTATAGTACTGTCTACCCATATTGTAATCATATAGTTCATCTCAATCCAATCTCTCGTACCAAATGGAGTTTTATAGTAATGTAGTGTATTTTCACTCCTTGGATGTGAATTTAGGATCGGTCTATCAAAAGTTTCTTTGATTAATTTGTTTGTATAAGATACGTAGATTGAGTATTTACTGCAGGGGTTTGAGTTCCCAAGGCCTTATTGTGCAATGGTTTAAACTAGATTGGTTCTTACTAAAACAAAATTATTAATATAATTATCACTGAGATCCAAACAAATCTTTTCAAATATTATTATCAATCTCACTTTCATTGATTTTTTTAGATTCACTTTGTTTTGTTCTTGGACAACGTCTACAATGTGTGGTTAAACAAGGCAAAGGAATTGTTTGGTGTTTAATGTGTGTGCATGTTACAGCTAGATTGACTATCCATCATTTTATCTTTGAGGATGTAGACCTTTCAAATTTAAGGAAGTCATTTCAGGCAATTATATGTATAATTGTTGTATTACAGAGACTGTAACTTTGCTTGGACGGATAGATCAATGTTGGTGTTAACTAGTATCATTTGTAAAGTCTTTTATATAGATATATGATAGGTAGGTGTTTATTTATATAAATCTCTACAGTAAAGGGATTATAATTCTCCATTAAAAAATTGTAAGAGCTGGAAAGAAAACATTGAGGAACTTTCATTATTGTACTTAGATGATTTGTAATTTTTTTTTTTTTTTCATATCAGTGTTGTGGATGCACCTAATTGTGAATCACCAGAATAGTGGTGTCTTTCCCTTCTTTTTTTTTTAACTCTTTTATTTTTTAATATATTTCATTTGGTTATGTAATTATGATTTGTCATGTTAATAGGATTTGATCTCAATGTAGTTATTTATTTTTGTTAATGCGTGAGAAATTAAACCACATGACTTAATTAGTTAAATGAAGTTGTTGTAGATGCTAAGTAAGATGGGAATGGTGTTGTAGATCATCCTCAAGGAAGAAGGCGGCTACCTTTAACAAGGAGCATTATTATTATTTTTTATTCTCATATATATATCCATTTTTTATTGTATTTAATATTATAATTATTTTATTAATATCTTGATGGTAGAAAAGTCCATTTGCACTTAAATTTAATAGAAATTAATAAAAGGTGAATTTTAGCTAAAAAATGAAAATACAGAAGGGAATTTGGAAAAAATACAAATTATAGGGACGTTAAATTATTTTTTTTTTAACTTGAGTTTTTATCACCTATAATGCTTTTTCAGATGAAAATGCCTTCTTTTGACCTTCTTCCAATCTGTCTCGAGAGTATTCTTTGTCCCGTTCGAGACTTGTTTTGCTGTGTTTTTTGTTCATTCTCTATTGCCTTAATCGTCTTTGAAATTTTGAAAATTTATTTTATTTATTGTTTAATTGTTTTCAAGTTGTTATTTAAACATTCTTAATAACCAAAGTTGATATTAATTAAAATATAATTTCAAAAAGATATTTATGGATTCAAACAACATACCAAAACACATTTTCACAGACAACACCTAATCATGGATTCAAACGCCAAAAAGGAAAAATTCATGAAAAATGACATTTGTATACAGATAATGCGAGAGTCAAGTGACCAGAAAATAGAAGAAAAAAAAGATAAGGAAAATGTAAAGAAAAGAGTGAGAAAGAGAAAGTGCATGAACAACATGATTTTAATAGAGTAATAGACTAAGCTAGTTCACATATTTAGATGTTAATAAAACTCAAATTAAGAAGCTGGTGCTAGATGATATAAAGTTGGTTCAATGATACATCTCTTATATTTACGTTTAAAAAATTGTGATTACGAGTCATTCTCCTATTTCAAATATTAATTTAATTGTATTGATTAAAAAAAATTTTGATACTAGTCTCAAGACATTATTTAAAAGAGTTTATATATATAATTTAAATATTAAATATTTTAATTTTTTTTAATATATATAGTGATTTTAACATTAGTATCTTCTAGCTTTAAAAATTAAAACGAAGCGATCAAGTTTATCAATTGTATTCTTTCTTCTAAACAAAATCTCTCTACTATTTAATTCAAATACAATAGATGAATTTGATTTGTTCATCCTAACTTTAAAATGTTAAAAAATACCGATAATAAAAATACTATATTTATTTATATATTAGATACACGTGAGCGATAGATATACTTGATAAAGAATAAGTGATTATAGTATAAAATTTTTTATGATAATTTATTATATTTTTGTTAAATTTAATTATAATTAAATTATTCATAATTATATTTATAACAATCGATAAATATTAATCGTACATGTTTAATGTATAATAACGATATAATCTAATCAATCATTTTAAAATACAATCAATTTCTTCATATATATATTATTGGGATTGGCTATGGTACAAACAACTTTGTTGTTTGTACCATACAAACACATTTGGCTGCCAGCTGGCAGCCAAATAGTTTTTATTACAACCTGCAGCAACCGGTTGAAACCAGTTGCTGCAGATTTAAAATAATAATTTTATAATAAATAATATTTAAATAATAGTTTAATAATAAAATAATATATAAATATAATATTTTATTATGAAATATAGTATTATAATAATATTTCATAATATTTTAAGTTATTATTAATTTTTTATTATTAAGTTAAAAAATATTATATTATAATTAAAATAATATATAAATATAATAATTTATTATAAAATATTATATTATATTAACTATTTTTTATTAATAAAAATTATTAACGTAGAAGTTGTTCATTCAACAACTACAACGTTCCTCTTAACAAGTTCAGTACGTCAACTTGTTCAATAAACGTGGAAGTTGTGAACTGAACAAGTTTGACGTTAGAACAACGTCCAAAGTTGTTCAAACTTAACAAAAATGGGTGTATGACGTCAGCAAACGTCAAAGTTGTTCTCCGAACAACTTTAACGTTATGTGAACAAGTTGGGTGACGTCATCTTGTTCACACAATGTCCAAGTTGTTTTGTGAACAAGTTTAACGTTCCCATAACGTCAGAAGTTGTTCAGACTTAAGAAAAATGGTGTATGACGTTAGCAAACGTCAAAGTTGTTATCCGAACAACTCCAATGTTATCTCAACAAGTTGGGTGACGTCATCTTGTTAACACAACGTCAAAGTTGTTCTACGAACAACTTTGACGTTCAAACAACGTTAGAACTTGTTCAAACTTAACAAAAATGGTGTATGACGTCAGCCAACGTCAAAGTTGTTCTCCGAACAACTCCAACGTTATGGTAACAAGTTGGGTGTCGTCATCCTGTTGACACAACGTCGAAGTTGTTCTCCGAACAAGTTTGACGTTCAAACAACGTCAGAACTTGTTCAAACTTAACAAAAATGGTGTATGACGTCAACAAACGTCAAAGTTGTTCTCCTAACAACTCCAACGTTATGTTAACAAGTTGGGTGACGTCATCTTGTTGACACAACGTCGAAGTTGTTCTACGAACAACTTTGACATTCAAACAACGTCAAAACTTGTTCAAACTTAACAAAAATGGTGTATGACGTCAGCAAATGTCAAAGTTGTTCTCCGAACAACTCCAACGTTATGTCAACAAGTTGGGTGACGTTATCTTGTTGACACAACGTCGAAGTTGTTCTACGAACAACTTTGACGTTCAAACAACGTCAGAACTTGTTCAAACTTAACAAAAATGGTGTATGACGTCAGCCAACGCCAAAGTTGTTTTCTGAACAACTCCAATGTTATGTCAATAAGTTGGGTGAAGTCATCTTGTTGACACAACGTCGAAGTTGTTCTCCGAACAAGTTTGACGTTCAAACAACGTCAGAAGTTGTTCAAACTTAACAAAAACGGACATATGACGTCAGCAAACGTCAAAGTTGTTCTACGAACAACTCCAACGTTATGTTAACAAGTTAGGTGACGTCATCTTGTTGAGATCAACGTCGAAGTTGTTCTTGGAACAAGTTTGACGTTCCGACAACGTTAGAAGTTGTTCAAACTTAACAAAAACGGACGTATGACGTCAGCAAACGTCAAAGTTGTTCTACGAATAACTCCAATGTTATGTTAACAAGTTAGGTGACGTCATCTTGTTGAGATCAACGTCGAAGTTGTTCTGGGAACAAGTTTGACGTTTCGACAACGTCAGAAGTTGTTAATTATGGTCGCGCATCAACACTAGTGTTGTTGGTGCGCGGCTGCACCATTGTTTTAGCGTGGCCGCGCACCAACACCAGTGTTGATGCGCGGCCGCACCACTACTTTAGCATGGTCGCACACTTATATCATTGCTATCCAATTTAATTTTTAATTTTAAAACCTAGAAAAATATAATAATTTAAATGGAATTATTTTATATAAAATAACTTAAATTTGATTAAAATACTATTTAAAAATATTTTTTATAAAATAATTTTATTAAATTTATTTCTTAAAAATATATAAAAGTATTTTTTATTTTATTTTTTATATAAAAAGTTACCCTTACAATTTAACTTTTGAACATAGCTTATGATGAAACTAAAATATAGTAATTTTATTTTTTGTTAAATTAAAATTCTTACTTGTTATTAAATTATAAATTCATTTAGAATTGTTTTTAAATGCGAATTTGAAATGCAATTTAATTATGATTTATTTTTTTAAAAAATGAAAACCGTTACAGTAAAATTTTAAAAATATCGTGACAAGGGGAATCGTGATGAGAGACTGTCCTAGCAAGCTTGCCTCTTGTCACGCACAGGCGTTATGGGATAGCCTCTCGTAATGCCTAAGTGTAATGGAAGTCTTCCATCACACTTGCCTTAGGTGTGATGGGAGGCTCTTCTATCATGCCAAACATGATGAGAGGCTCTTCCATCCCATCACAGCCAAGGCTTGCGCAAGTCATGGGCATGTGGTTCTACCACTGTTTTAGTGTGGCCATATATCTATACCAATGTAATCCAATTATATTTTTAATTTTTAATTTTAAAATATTGTAAAATATCATAACTGAAATTGGAAGCTATCCTATCACACGTGTGTGATGAGACGCTTTTCTGTCACGCCTTAGACATGATAGGACGCTCTCTCATCACCCCAAATGGGAGGCTCTTTATTTATTTTTAATATTTAAGGGTATGTGAGACAATTCCTTATCACTTAATTCATTAATATATAAGGTAACTTTTCTTTCTTAACCCTAATGCTTTAACATGAAATTAACTTTATTTATTCATAATTATTATGATATAAGCTTTTGTAGTAATTATATTAACTTTTCATGATCAACCATAAGTTAACAAAACTAAAATTCAATCAAGCACAATGTGTATATAATTTAATATCATTTTTAACACCTAATATCCCAACATAAAATACGAATTATTATATCAGTTTTACATTAAACTTAGAATTCCCCTTTTTTATATTTATTTTACGACAATAAATTTTATCTATATCTCATATAAATAATAAATATATTAATTTATACATAATGTATCCAATTAAACTTAATCAAATTAACAAAAATTTTCAAAAATGAGTACGAGCCGTAATTTACTATCTCATGATATCTTCAAACTAGATAACTAATTTGTAATTTAATTAGTGTAAAGTTTGAATTATTAGTTCAAATTAATGTTTTTTTGGCAGAACAAAAAAAACAAATTGATAAAATATCCATGATTTCCATAACATTCGAATATTATTTTTTCACAACGATACCATCTAAAAGTAGAAGTAAAGTTCATAAACATTAGATTACACCTATTTCACTTATCATCCAAAATCATAACCAACAAAGGATTTATATAAGAATAATTAAATTAGATTAAAATATTATTTAATTATATTTTTGAAGAAAATAAGTTTATTAAATTTATATCTTAAAAATACATTAAATTATTTACACCTAATTTTAATATAATTTCAAGGATTTTTTTTATTGGGATTTAATTAGGTATTTACATCATTACCCTTATGATGTTTCACAAATATATAAAACTATTAGTTCGCGGAACACTATAAAAAGGATTGAGTTCTTCCTCTTAAATCAGATCTCACTTCTCTAACCATGTTTGTGAGATTATGATATTCTTATATTTAGTTTTTAAGCAGACTTCAACTATATTTAAAATTAAAACATAAAATTTGAGTAGATTTCAATGGGTTCTATGAAATTTTATATATTTCATTTCAATTTATAATTTACCAACTTATTGTGTAACAAATGGGACATGACACGTAGACAAACACTATTATTGGTCCCTTTTTTCTAATGATTTTCTTCGTAAATGCTTTTATAGGACAAATGCCGTTATGAGACGTCACACATAAACAAATGTCGTCATTGGATGTGACACGTAGGCAAACATCATTATATATACAATTTAATATTATTTTAACACCTAATATCCCAATATAAGAGTTTTTAACTAATTATATTTCAATTAATTTTTAGATCTTTTGCATATTATTATTTGATCATTTCTTTTATCATCACATATAAATAAATACAGGAGAGCCTCTCGTCACTCCCAAATATGACGAAAAGCTCTCTCATCACGTCCAAGCATGATAGGAGGCCCTCCCATTACAATTGTTTTGGGTGTGATCAGAGGCTCTCCCGTCACAATTCCTTTGGGCATAATAGGAGGCTCTCATATCATGTCACGGTCAAGCGTGATAGTAAAGTCTTCTCTTATAGCCTTCCTATCACTTATAGGTGTGATAATAAGGTCTTCTGTCACGACACATATGATAATAAAGTCTTCTTTCATGGTAAAAGTGTGACAAGAAGGTCTCTCATCACGTTTTTTTTTTTTTGGCTTTCTTAGGACTTTTGACCCAACTACTTATAATTATCTATTTATTTATTTATCTTTGTTTTTGTGCAATTACAAATTAATTAAATTACTCATTATTTTGGATTTTGATTTTAACATTTTGTATTAAGTAATTTGTTTTCTCAAACAATACTAAGTATAGTTATTATTATTATTCGTACAAAACAAGAATATTATTATTGTCATACACAATCCACACCCTAAGGAAGAAAGAAATTTATAATAACAACCAAGCAAATGAGATATATTTTAATAATAATGAAAATTTCAAAAACAACCGTTCTTATGTTCTAAATTAATAAATATAACTTCATTTTATTTTAAATTAGTTATTCTTTCTAAATTTTTTAATATAATAATTTTAGTTTCACACATATCCAATCAATAAATTTTAAAATGTCAAAATTTAATAAATTCTAAAGCGGAAGCCTTCCACCAGTCATGGGTGTGTGACTGTCCTCATATCATGATATAGTTACGTACTTATTACAATATTGGTGTGCAGCTACATCACTGTTTTAGCATGAGCGCATTCCTATACCAATGCAAACCTTTCATTGATCATGGGTATGCAGCAACACTCAAATTCTGGTACAACTGCATGTTGGTGTGCGACTGCATCATTGTTTCAGCGTGGCCGTGCACCAACACAGATATTGGTGCGCGGCTGCACCATTGTTTCAGCGTGGCCACGCACAAACATTGGTGTTGGTGCGCGGCCGCACCATTGTTTCAGCGTGGTCGTGCACAAACACTGGTGTTGGTGCGCGACCGCACCATTGTTTCAGCGTGGCCGCGCACTCATGCCAATGCAAGCTTTTCATTAATCCCAGTGTTGGTGTGCGGCCGCACCACTGTTTCAACGTGGCCGCGCATCAACACCAGTGTTGGTGCGCGACCACACCATTGTTTCCGCACCACTGTTTCAACGTGGCCGCGCATCAACACCAATGTTGGTGCGCGGCCACACCATTGTTTCAGCGTGGCCGCACACCAACACCAGTGTTGGTGCGCAGCAACATCACTACTTTAGCGTGGCCGCGCACTTATACCAATGCTATCCAATTTAATTTTTAATTTTAAAATGTAGAAAAATATAATAACTTAAATTGAATTATTTTATGTAAAATAACTTAAATTGGATTAAATTATTATTTAAAAATATTTTTTTATAAAATAATTTTATTAAATTTATTTCTTAAAATATATATAAAAGTATTTTTTATTTTATTTTTTATATAAAAAGTTACTCTTACAATTTAACTTTTGAACATAACGTATGATGAAACTAAAATATAGTAATTTTATTTTTTGTTAAATTAAAATTCTTACTTGTTATTGAATTGTAAATTCATTTAGAATTGTTTTTGAATGCGAATTTGAAATGCAATTTAATTATAATTTATTTTTTTAAAAAATTAAAAATTGTTATAGTAAAATTTTAAAAATACTGTGACAGGGGAATCATGATGGGAGACTGTCCTAGCAAGCTTGCCTCTTGTCACGCACAAGCGTGATGGGATAGCCTCTCGCATGCCTAAGTGTAATGGAAGTCTTCCATCACACTTGCCTTAGGTGTGATAGGAGACTCTTCTATCATGCCAAACATGATGGGAGGCTCTTCCATCCCATCATGGCCAATGCTTGCACTAGTCATGGATATGTGGTTGTACCACTGTTTTAGTGTGACCATGCATCTATACGAATGTAATCCAATTATATTTTTAATTTTTTATTTTAAAATATTGTAAAATATTATAACTGCAATTGGAAGCTATCTTATCACGTCTGTGTGCGATGAGACGCTTTCCTGTCACGCCTTAGGCATGATAGGACGCTCTCCCATCATGTCAAATGGGAGGCTCTTTATTTATTTTTAACATTTAAGGGTATGTGAGATAATTTCTTATCACTTAATTCATTAATATATAAGATAACGTTTTTTCTTAACCCTAATGGTTTAACATGAAATTAACTTTATTTATTCATAATTGTTATGATATAAGCTTTTGTAGTAATTATATTAACTTTTCATGATCAACCATAAGTTAACAAAACTAAAATTCAATCAAGCACAATGTGTATATAATTTAATATCATTTTTAACACCTAATATCCAACATAAAATACGAATTATTATATCAGTTTTACATTAAACTTAGAATTCCCTTTTTTTATATTTATTTTATGACAATAAATTTTATCTATATCTCATATAAATAATAAATATATTAACTCATACCTACAAATGTATCCAATTAAACTTAATCAAATTAACAAAAATTTTCAAAAATAAGTACGAGCTGTAAATTTACTATCTCTTGATATCTTCAAACTAGATAACTAATTTGTAATTTACTTAATGTAAAATTTGAATTATTAGTTCAAATTAATGTTTTTTTGGCAGAAAAAAAAAATTGATAAAATATCCATGATTTCCATAACATTCGACTATTATTTTTTCACAATGATACCATCTAAAAGTAGAAGTAAAGTTCATAAACATTAGATTACACCTTATTTCACTTATCATCCAAAATCATAACCAACAAAGGATTTATATAAGTTATTCAACATCAAACTATTGTTTTACTTATCTAAAAATTAATATTGTCAAACAACCCTTTCTTCTATTTTTTAATAAATTTTCTTTCACATGCTCAAAATTCTAAAGAAAATAAACCCACAACACATCAAAAATTTTTAACATTTATAAAATAAAAATGGCAAAGTTCACTTTCATTCTCATAAAATCGCAATGTCATCAAAGAAAAATAAATTCCAAACATTTTAAATTCCACTCTTACAGGTAGATCAACCTAAAAAATTAATAGATTCTTTTAAAGCATTTTCTACACACTCAAGCTTGACATTCTTTTGACCAAATAGGTCTACGTAGATGAAAGCTTGCCAATCCGTATTTTATCAAACACCATTCCCTGCAACAATTTTGATGATAATATGCATTTACATCCAAATTAAAATAATAATAATAATAGAATGGGAGATAGTAGTACAATCCAAACCATTGAAAGGAAAATAGTAACAAAGTAATAGATGAGAATCTACATAAAAGCGCAATACCAACCACAACTATTTAAATAGAACAAGAACAACAACTGGCAATTGAACAAATGATACAAGTTTAAAGCTAGTTTATATGATGCATAAATTCAAGCTTTTAGTTCAACATTTCCCTATATATCTAACAAATAACATAGATATTATGATTGTTCTTTCACAATATATACTATTAACTATAATTTAAGTGACAATGCTTTCAGAAGTTATATTGACCCAAGCTATCATTTCAGTACCTAAGACATCCTACAAACTGCTACCATCCTTAGCTAGCATACTAAGCAACCAAAAAGGAAAGAAAACATATACATAGCTAAGGAACAAAATAAATTTGTAAACACAGAACATGGTACTACTAACAAAATTCTAACAATTTTTGCATAACAATCCAATAACTTCTATAAAATCAAACTGGATCATCACTTGGACTACATTACACACCAACCTAAAAAGATGTAACATCCAAGTAATTACCAAATGCATAAGGCATATAGTCACATATTCATAAGTAGAGAGTATAGTAACAAGTATTTGTACTTCTTCAAATTCAGACCTAGAAAACACCCTAAAATTAAAATAAAAAGAAAAACTTTTATAATCACTCAGATTATATAATCTTTGACAAATTTATTTTTAATAATCAACCTTTTCAGAAACAAAGCACTGACACAGTTGTCATCAAGGATGTTGAAATCTCCATTTCCTGAAATTGTGTCAAGAAGAAACATAAGTAATATACATATGAATTCAGAAAAAAGGGGCTAACTAGGCTGTTTAAATACGAGTGGATCCTGAGTTTATTTCTACTAAGTATTGACTGCACAAATAGTCGAACAAGATATAATTAAAAAAGTCAGCTTAACATATATAAGGTTGCTTGATAATAATCAATCATCATATATACAATATAGAAGACATTACAAGAAGAAAAAAACTATTAGAAAAAATCAACACAAGATCTGCTAGCTATTTATTATTAAAAAAAAATTATATTTAGCCTGAAAAAATAATCATGTAGAGCAAGATATAAAAAACTTATATTTTAGATCCAAATGGACTTTCTAAAACAAAACAAGCATTTGAAACTAAAGCAGAGATATACAGAAAAACCAAAAAAGGTATAAAGGTCAAAATATTTCTTCATTATATTGTAGACACTATTTCCATCAGTTTAAGTATATTAATGGTGTGAGATGTCAAATCTGCAAATTTTATAGGATCACACTATAACCACATACAACATATTGTGCGTCTTAAGAAACAAACTAACAGTATTTTATATTGAAGAAAGTTAAAACAGGGGCTAGAAGCTTACAAGAATTCCTTTAAGATCATTTGAAGTATATCCATGGACAAGCTTCCCTCTCTGTCTTCTACTATATCTAAAAACAAGAGAATGTAGACAACCGAATGGTTGTATTACAAGTAAAACAACTGGGAATGGACAACAGAAAATACATATATATATATATATATATATCACATACAATTAAAGCACCAACCTTCCTTGTGGTCGAGTTGCCTTCACAACAGATTCCTTACCACCATTAGATGTTTCAATCTCAGTTTCTACTCGAGCATTATGTTTCTCAACTGTTGAATACAAACAAAAAACAGCTCACACTCCATATTTTTTTTTTGTACAATTAAGTGCAAAAAAAAAAAAAAAAAAAGAATCTTTTCATCACATTATAACTTTGACATCATTTCGTTCTCCTTGCTGACAACCAAAAAAAAGAGGTCATAAATTGAACCAACTATAAGTCAGTCCAGACCACAAAACAACCAAACTATCAAAACATACCACTTTCAATCTCTTAAGAATACTGTCATACTATGTCATACTCACTTAGAGATTCAACTTCTCTAGACCAACACTTGTTGTTACAAATTTTCGAAAGACAAATTCGTAAACTCAATTGAATATGATATTCGAAAGTGTCATTACATTTCCTATCTCTACCAATTTTCTTAGCAACCAAACACAATAAAATTTTCACTAAATGGATCTTCGAAACATTTTTTGTTCATTTACTATTTATGTTTTCTCAACAAATTAAACATAATTTCAAATCAACAAAATATTAAAAGACAAAAACAGAGAAAAAGAGAAAAACCAGTTGTGTCCTGCTTGCTTTTGACTCTGATGTGTTCTTTGCTGCCTTGCTTTTCTCTCCTTCTTCCCATCCCTGCAAAAGCAACAATCACATGATCAGATTTTTCAATAAAAAAAAATATATCATATGAACTGAGAACATAATATGACTATTTGGAGAGGGAATGCACCATTTGTTTCATGAAATGGAACGAGGCAACACGGACGTAGCAGAGAGGGGCTTCCGGCACGACCAATGAGCGGTTTCTCTTCTTCTGCGCTCGGTCGATTTAAAGAACCACACTGCAAAATTTTCCCCAAAAAATAAAGGCGAGACTTTTCTTGGGAAGTGACGAAAAAAAGAAATCACAAAACAAGATCATAAAACCCAAAAAAAAATACAACTTCAAATTCCAAAAAATCAAATACAAACCTTTCAATAATTTGCAACATACTATTGGAAACTGAAATTGTTCTTTGATTAATGTATCCTTAGATCAAGAGAATGAAATAGAAGAGATAGAAAAAGATTCTGCAAAATCAGGTCTGGTAGCAGTTGAACCTCCATAGCCATGGCAGTGGCTAGAGGGAACAGATGAGAAAAGGAGAGGAACATATGAGAAAATGAGAGGATTAGGTTTGTGTAATGTGTGGTTGTCAGAGGAAAAAGAGAGTTTGTCCCAGCTTCAACCGGTTGCCTGTTTGCCCCATTAAAAAATATAATTTTTTCTACTTTTTTTTATAGCCATTGGATCTCATTTTTTCTTATCCAATGACCCAAACTCTCCCTTGATGTTGTTTGTATCATACAAACATTTTTTTTGTACGTATTATAGCCGTTTCCATATTATTTATATACATATGTACGATTAATAGTCGTCAACGACCGCAGTCCAATTGTCCAAAGTAACATTTTGAAGGCGGCAAAGTCTGAGAGGCAGGGGAGGCAAATCAAGGGCGATCGGAGAATGACATTCAAAGTGTTGACCTTGCCATTTGTGAGTGAGGGAGGAGGTGTCCAGGCTCGCTTCGACGGCCCTCTTGTGATCCATAAAGGAGACATCACTCACTGGTTCTTCGATGGCTCCTCTGATGCTATTGTCCGTACTCTCTCTCTCTCTCTTTTGCTCTATCAATTTGCTTTTCCGGGTTTTTCCTGGTTTTCACTATCTGTTGGTGTGTATATTTATCCGATGTGGTTTCATTCTACACATGTGATTCTTAATTTGTATTTGTTTAGTAGCTGAAACTATGTTGGCAGAATTTGTTTCTTATATTTGTGACTGGATTGTGTTAGATGGGCAAATTCGATTTAACGTTTCACATCAGATAAAAACAAAATTACACGAATTTCCATATTTTTATATTTTATGTTTTTAGAGCACGTGTTAACAGAATTCGTTCTGGTTTTAGGTAATGAGACCATTTAATTATATTTGTGATTGGATTTCGATATATGGGCACATTTGATTTCATGTTTGATATCAGATAAAAACAAAATTACACGAATTTCCGTATTTTTAACATTTATATCTTTAGAGCACATGTTAACAGAATTCGTTCTAGTTTTAGGTGATGAGACTATTTTCGTGATGGAGTTAGTGGTTGTTGTGGAAGTATCAAGTGTAGGATTTAGTTGAGTGGACTTGGAGTAGTAAGCAATGCTTTTAACTCAATGTTTGATGTGATGTAACAAGGGGGGTGTTTGATTTTGGAGAAGCCGTACGTGGGCAAGTTTGAATTTATATAGCGTGCCCAGTTGGCTAGGTTGCATTCTACTTGTAACTTCAAGAAAAACTAATGGGGCCATTTGATTTTGAGGGATTGTCAAGTAATTGAAAGGTTGGTTACTGTAGGTTAATCCAGCTAATGAGATGATGCTTGGAGGTTTCGGTGCTGCTGAAGGTAGTCACCATTTTTTTTTCCTTTATTTGTTGCTGTAAATGTTGTTTAAACAAATTTGTGCATGTTCTTATGAGATGCATTTTGTTAGCCATACATATAGCTGCAGGACCGAAGCTTCGGGAAGCTTGTTATAATGTCCCAAAAGTCCGTCCATGGATCCGTTGCCCTGTAGGGGAAGCAAGAATCACCCCGTAGGTTATTACAGCTTATTTGCATCTTTTGTTATACTGATCCATCACACGGTATCAGCATTCTAACAAGCTGAAACTACAGAGGTTTTGATTTGCCTGTGTCTCGTGTGATCCACACTGTTGGGCCAGTTTATGATTGGCATAGCAATACCAAAGCCTCCCTGAGAAATGCATACAAGTAAGTTTAGTGTTTCTGGAATGTACCTTTACTGGTTTAATTTGTCATTCTAATTCCTTTTGCTTACATTTTATAGGAACAGCTTGAGTTTGGCCAAAGAGAACAGCATTCAGTACATTGCTTTTCCTGCCATATCTTGTGGTTTCCGTGGGTAAGTTGACACTTGATGAAAAGGAACCATTTCAGATTTCTTGCTTTTTGCTTCCTTAAATGCATGTAAATTCTGCATCTGCATGTCAATTGTCGATTGTGTTATGCTTTCATTACTAGAAATAGATTGAACACTTGACTTCTTAGCGTTGTGGATTAAGCTATAGCTCCATGTGCATTTATGTGAACTTAAGTTGATTGTTGAATGTCTTTTGCATTTTATGCTGGTGACTTGTGCTAACTTTTGGCCTCCCATATGCACACAAGCTCGTTTGAGAAAGTAAATAAGGTTTAGAGATAATTCGAGCCATGAGAATCTGAATGGTTTAATGATTATGAATTAACTGTGATTGGAATTTAACAAGATCATTGTTTTCTGTCTTTTCATTTGAATGTTAACAGTTATCCTTATGAGGAAGCTGCCACAGTAGCTCTTTCTACAGTCAAAGAGTTTGTAAATGACTTTAGAGAGGTATCAAATCTTAGTATTTTGCTTCCTGATACAGCTATCCTCAATCATTGTGCTTTCTAATTTGATTCTAAAATTCTCACATTAGTGTTTTTGGATAGAGGACTACATGTCCACAAAAATGAGAATCATGAGTTGCTAGGCCATATTAAAAGTCTAGGATTGGACAGATTGCAATGGACTCTATAGGTAATATATTTAGTCCAACATTTGATGCAGACCTGAGGATCAGATTCAGATATCATCATCTAGCAGTATTGAAATCCAATTCCACATAATCCAACTCGATCTAGTCCAATCTTGTGAACTCGTAGGCCTCTTAAATGGCCAAGTTTCTACAAGATTGGAGACAACTATTTTAGTTAATTGTCCAATTTGATGTTAATACAAGCCTATGAATCCATATTACTATCTACCCTTATTGTAATCCAATCTCATGTAGTCCAACTCAATCCAATTCTTTGCGTCAAAAGTGGCTTTGTAGTGCTATGACATCCTTTCACTTCTCAGATGTGAATTCTGTGTAAATCTTTCAAAAGCTTCTTGGATTAATTCGTTTGTATAGGATTTTGGGTGTTAACTGCAGGGTTTGAGTTCCCAAGGCCTTGTTCTGCAATGGTTCAAACTAGATTGGTTGTCCTAGTTTTTCAAGTGTATTCCCTGTGAAGTAAAAGTCTGCCTTCTTACTTCACAAAGTTATTGAATATGTTTATCAGTGGGATCCATCAAATCCTTTAACAAGGCAAAATTGTCGCTAATCTTACATTTTACTGGTCTTTTCAGGTTCACTTTGTCCTGTATTTAGACGAAGTCTATGATGTTTGGTTGAAAAAGGCAAAAGAATTGTTCAAGGCATAATGTGTGTTACAGCCAGATTGACTACCCATCTTTTCATCTTTGAGAACGTAGAATATTCATATTTATCTGTGCTGAAGTCATTTGAGGTAATTATCTAATTGCTACATTTCATGGCTTGTAGCTTTATTTGGACAGATAGATCAATATGTTGGTGTTCGTTTTTTCTTAAACAATGCCTCTTTTACATGGAGGTATGATTTATATATTTCTCCATTGTAAAGGGATTATAAGTCTCCCTAAAAAGGTGTAACAGGTGAAAGAAAACAGTGAACTTGTCTTATTGTATTTTGATGATCTGTGGTGAAATTGTTTTATTCATATCACTTTTGTGGATGTATCCAATTGTGCAAATCACAGGAATCATAATTTCTTTGCTTTCATATTTTAATACTTTTTGTTTGTTTATGTAATTATGATTCATCAAGTCGATAGGATTTGATCTCGACGTAGTTATTTTTGTTAATTCCTAATAAAACCACATAGATTGGTGAAAAAGGGGTCTTGGACATTCTAATTAGGATGGATTCTTTCATGTACTACAGACTATCCTTTTAATTGGGGTACCTAGTTTAGAAGATTTTCAACTAAATTAAAACCACATATACTGGTAATTGGAATTTAATCCCTGTTTATTATACACAAAAAAAAAAAAAAAAAAAAAAAAACCAAGATTGGTCTACTAGTAAGTCATCTTTCAACTGTCCCACGACTCAAGCGGCAGATTTAAATCTAAGTAATCTCACCATTTATGTGGGTAGTCATTTTCCAATATCTGGGAGTAGAGATTCGAGCCGTTCAAATCATACTATTAGAGTTTCATTTAACTCTCTCCCAATATTTTAGATTAGAGATCCAAGGTCATGCTATTAGAGTTTTATATAGGCTCAAAGACTATTCTATCAACCACCATCAACGTCTGAAATCCCTCTTGAAACTAAAATATTTTTCAAATACAAAAGTTCAGTATCTTCCTCCGAATTCGTTAATTAAACAAGATTTTTTTGTTTTGAAAAAGAATAGATGAATTAATCTTCATAATAAATGAACAAATTTCATCGTAAATGTGAAATGCTTAATAAAAATTTGATATTTGGGAGTAAAGATCTGAATCGTGTTATTAGAGTTTCATCTAGGTTGGTCTTGACAATAACCTGATCATAAAAGGTGTTAGATTTTTTTTTTTTTTTTAATAATCCTTGTAATAATCAATGTCTCCTGTAGCTCTTCATTTATGTTCGCTTATTCTTCAGGAATAAGCACATGGTTTGCACAAATTATGCCCTCAAAATGTTGGATTAAATATGAAAAAGTTTGCTGGCATCTTTTTCATATTATTGTTGGATTAAATATGAAAAATGTAGGAATTTTTTTGAAATTCCAATATTATTTTTGTATAGCATTATTAATATAAATAATTAAGAATTGTATTTACAATATCCAAAATCATTAAAAATATATATTAAAAAATAAGTATAATTACTTTTAAAACTAAATGAGTGACAATATTTCCATCCCTTCAAAATTGAATGTACACCCCAAATTATTATTATTATTTTTTGAAATTCCAATATTATCTTTATATATAGCATTTTAATGAAAAGAATTAAGAACTGTATTTATAATATCCAAAATTATGAAAAATGTATATTTAAAAAATAAGTATAATTACTTTTAAAAATAAATGAGTGGCGATATTTTCACTCCTTTAAAATTGAAAATACACGCCGGATTATTATTATTATTATTATTATTTGAAATTTCAGCACATGACTTTGATGAGAGGCTAAAGTAGATATACCACCTTTCAATTCCTTTAAATAAACTTCTGTTTACCCCACCAACTTCACCAATTTCCTCGCCTCCTCCAACTCCTCTTCTTCTTCCGTTCTGTTTCTTCTTTTTCTTTTTCTCCTTGTTCTTGCTGTTGTTCTTCTTCTTCCACTTATCTCGTCATCAGCGCTGCTACCACCACATCCACTGTTGATGACTGTGGCGTACCTATCTCCACCCATCCCTGTTGATTTTGACGCACTCATCCCACACCTCACCATTATCTCTCTCTTTCTCTTCTCACTGCTCTCCCATCCTACCTCATCGCTCTCTCTCTCTCTGTGCCGATGACTCTGATTTGGGTGGGTGATGTTGGTTTAGGTTTGATTGGGGTTGATGGTGGTTGTGGAGTTAGGGTTTGGGTTTGATTGGGTTCTGACTGTGGTGGTGGTTATGTTGGGGTTTGGGTTTGATCGGGTTTGATTGGTGGTGGTAATGTTGGGGTTTTGATTGGGTTTGACGATGATGGTGGTGATGTTGGTTTGGGTTTGTTGCTGCGAATCGGTGGTGATGTTGGGGTTTAACGGTTGGGCTTCTAGTTTGCGGGCGAATCAGTGGTGGTGTTGGGGTTTGACAGCCGCTGGGTTTCCGGGTTTGTGTTTTCGGCGGTGATGGGGTTTGACGGCCACGAGGTTTCTGAGAAAAATCCCAGATACTGGTTTTGGGTTTTAAATTTTGATTTTCATTTGATTTTTAGTTTTGGTTTTTGATTTGGGTTTCCTGATTTGTTTTTTATTTGGATTTGTTCAAAGGTGTGAATTTGGTTTGTGTTTTGTGTTCAAAGATGAGTTTTTGTGTCTTATGTTTTTCTTTTTTCTCTTTTTTTTTCGCATTGTTGATGCAGGGGCAGCAGCGATGGCGAGATGGTGGTGGTCGTGTTGGTGGTGGTGGGTGAAGCAGAAGCCGGAGAGAAGGGACTTTTAGGTTTCTGGCTTTCAGCTGGAAATTTTGGGTTTCGAGCCAAAAGCCGAAAAAAGAAAAGGAAAAACAGAAAAGAGACGAGAGAGGATTTGAGTTATTTTTTTATTTAATATTATTATTAATTTAAAGGGTATTTTAATTATTATATCAGTTTGGAGGGTATGATAAGGATTTTGTGAAATCTTGATAATCGTATTTTAGTTATTTCATGAATTTGGATAAAAAATATTAATTTTTTGGATGAAAAGTTAACAGTAGAGGTGATTCATCTAATAAAAAAAAAATCAGGGTGCTTCCACGATTAGTTCACCTTTTAGGGAGATTTTCATAATATCCAGTAATAAGCCTCTTCTTGGGTTGGCGGGGGGGGGCGCGCGGATAGAGACTAGTGGGGGGGGAATGGGGGAGCGAACCATAGAGAAGGAGGAGATTTGCCTTCTCAAGATGGGCATAAGATTGGATTGGATAGTAATAGACATTTGTCTTCCTTATTACACCAACTTGTGCAAGGTCAATGGTCAATGTAATACTGCTCTTTTGACACATTGCATTGACATGAGCAGTCCGTGAACTGACCTGTTCAACAACATCAAAGCCTTCTTCTCTGATTTTTCCTTCTAGTTCTTCCTCTATTCACATTACACAGCAAAAACATGCACAGTACTCAAACTACTCATCGCAGGAGACTGAACGATAGTCGATGGGACATATGCCTGATCGCCCATTTTATCTCAAGGTGTGTATTGTATAGTCACGTCTAAATGCTGGTAGCTTTGATTTCGATCATGTCTATCTTTTTAGTGAATAATACTATCTCTAATAATGTTTTGACATTGATTCCCGTATATAATAATCATAACATTAACTACGCCATTTAAATTTTTTAGAATCATATAAATTTTGGGATTTATCGTACCACTCATGGTTATTTATTATTGCAAGAGAAATGCTTTTTTTTTTTTCAAATTGTTTTTAATCATCTATGATTTTGATAACAAACTCTAATTTTATGTTTGTTTAAATCTAAATAAATGCAAATTTGTCTTAAGTGTGGACAGATCAGAATGCTTTTTTTTTTCCCCCCCTAATATTTTAAATTAAGTGTTAAACCGTTTGCTTTTAGTTATATTTTAATTACTTGAGGGGAGATGAGAAAGTCAACACGTCAAGAAATTGAAAAGAATTTCTCTCTCTGTAATTTTTTTAGGTTACCTTCAATATATTTTCTTCTTATTATTAATAATATATAGTTTGACACTAGCTAGGGTGGGCTAAAGCTGTTACTCAGGAAAAACATATTGGCTTATATATAATTTAAATTTGGTTGGTCCAACCAAAATATAAAAATTTCGGGTCCTATTTAAATTATAAATCTTAGATAAAATAGTTGGTTACGCATTCAAATTTTAAAATTAGAATTTTGATATGGTCGCAGAGCTCAAAAAAACATAACTAAATGAATAATAGTAATTTGATTCAATATATCACTAAGAACAACTTGATTGCATTGACAACTAAAAAAAAATTAAAAGATGAATATGTTATTTGTTTTAAACTTTGATTTTTTTTTTAACTTTTCACTTAATGATATTTAAAAACTTTAAAGTGATAAAAATAATTCAGTTTTCAGTTTAAAAGGAAAAACAAACATAACATTCTATCACTACTCAATATTACATAAAATTCAGTACTATTCAATTTTCAATCGAAAAATCAAATGCAACTTAGATTTGTTTGAACAAAGCCCTGCTGACTAAAATTTCGGCCTCGCCACTGATACTATGATGATAATCGCTGTATGTGGTAGGGTTGTGAGTTGCTTGGCATGCAAAACAAACGTGTTCGTGCAATGCCTTTTCTTGTGTTGGAGGTAATATCATTTCTTCTAGATCAATTTGGAAGAAGCAACAAGGGTTTTCTTCTAGCAGCATTTCTCTTATCAGTACTTGGTTTTGCTATAACCATTCACACTAATTGTACCAAGAAGCTACACACCTCTATTGTAACCGGAACAGAAGCTGAGAGGCAACTTCTTGCAGTGGAAATAGTATTCTCTCTGGTGCAATTGATTGCTACATTCATTCACTTTGTTCTAGCTGTTTTGGGTGTCAAGAGCAATAATTACAGTGCATCTGTTTTACCTCTAGCTTTTGCTGCAATCGCTGTTGTGCTAGTTTGTAAAAAACATGAAGAGGCTAGTGATTTGCCACAGGATAGACACATTAATATTTCATCAGGAGATCATTCAAACATTGTAGTTAACTCTGCAATGCCATTGAGTCACTTGCGTCAGAGATCCTCTATAACACCATCTGATAATGGAGTTGACCAGAATGGATATCCATTGCCCGACATTGAGGTACGTAATAATACAAACATGGAAAAATGTAATAAGGGAGCGGTGGACTAATATATAATATTTAGAGATAAATAAACAAATATTTATATAAAATTAAAGGTTTTGTAGATAAAATTTTAAGTTCATTATCTTTAAAAAATTATTTTTGGGGCGTCGTGGCCCCCTGCTGGCACCCTCTTAGCCCCACCCCTAAATACAAATAATATTATTTGCATTCAACTTACTCTTTTTATCAAATGATATGTTAATACACAAAGATCAATTATGTGCGTTCAATAGTAAATTCTTCACACCTATAAGTTGATGTTGTTGGTTGAAATTATATCATGCTCTCCCAATTCATGAATTGTACTTCAAAAATATATATTGATACATATACATCATCACTTCATAATTTATATGTTAATGTGTTACATTGCCATTTGATGTATCTTATTGGGATATCTAATATTATTCTCAATTTGTCTTAAATTCATGATTTTGCTCGATGAAACAGGGTTTAGGGGACAATACACAAGGAGAAGCTGAGTTGCCACTGGGTCAAGATAGGACTTCAGACAAGTAAGTACTTATAAGTAATATCTTAATAACCTACTGGATAGAATTTCTAATTATTGACGTTGTTGTGGTTACTATCATGTCCCATCCCCCTCTAAATTTGTAATTAATTATAATTGTTGAATATATAGAGTGATTCTTTAGAGTTTTGCTAAGTCTCTTAATATCAGGATGTGCCAAAGCTTGATCAAAGTTATTCAGATTCCAAACATATAACTTGTTTAAGAAATTTCATGAAATAACATTTCTAGATTTGCAATAATTTTTTTAGTGTTGTTATCAAAGGAAATTTTCAAAACATTAATTTTATAACACTACAGATCTAATTTTATAACAATACAAAATTAATACTTGCATCGAACAATTTTTATAATTATATAATTTATTGCACCCACTAAATATATGATTTTAGTAGTGTAGCTTTTAAAAATAAGAAATGTGAACCTCATTTAAACCAAAAAGACTTATTAGTTGTTTACAAGTTATACTGACACCCAAAAAAATTCAGTTAGATTAGATTACACTCAAACATTAATTGACAGAATTCTAAAAATATAAAAGAGAATTTGAGTAAAATTTTACGGGACCTTGTTAGTGATTTTGCCCTTGTGCAGTGAGGGAGGAGGTTTCAAGGGCACTTTGAAGATTCTGAAAGGAGATATCACTCACTGGTTCAAAGATCACTTATCAGATGCTATTGTCAGTGCTTAGTTTTTTTATGTACTCTTTTTTTTTTTTTTTCATACTATGTAGTCGAAAGCTTGAGTTGTGTTGCATGTTGTTTTGCTGATTTATTGAGAGGTTTTTTGCTTAATTTCATGCTATCTATATGTGTGATTTTATCTTCTTGATTTATATAGGCCTGCTTGTGTTGAAAGTACCTTGCCAGAATATGTTTCTTACTCGTAATGTAGGCAATTTATATATATTAATTATGGGGTATGATTATGCTGATAGTTTGAATTTTGGAAAAAAGTCGATGGTATTAAATAAAAGCTTGTAAGTTTTTAAATTATGGACGTCCACCAATAGTACTTAAAATACATATTAAGATGTGTGATTGACATGGTAACACGTTCTTTACATTTAATGTAGAAATAAATTGTGAATATATATTAAACATTCTGTACCGCATCACGTACAAAGTCAAGAGATGGAGAACTTGAAAATTAGACCAAGTAGTCTTGGCATAATATTAACAATAATTATACTTAAAAGTTTAACCTGTTAAGAAGCTGATGATAATATTTAAAACATGAGATCGATAAATTAAGATTGAATTTGATTTAATGAGCTGAAAATGGACTTGGAACTCAATGTTTGATGTAATACAAAGTGGGGACATTTGATTTTAAGGGATTGTCAAGTAATTGAATGATTGGTTACTGCTGTAGGTTGTTCCAACTGATGAGATAATGCTCGGAGGTGGACATTGTGATGAAGGTAGAGTCCTTCCTGTCTTTTGGTTTCTTACTATAAACTAATGTTGTTTAAAAAAATTTGTAATAACATACTCTATGCATTTTATTAGCCATACATTGGGCCGCAGGGCCAGAGCTCGCGGAAGCTTGTTACAAGGTCTTAGAAGTCCATCCGGGGGTACGTTGCCCAGTTGGAGAAGCAAGAATTACACCGTAGGTTACTAAAGCTTAACTCATTTATACGGCTCATTTTACTATCACGCAAGAGACTTTTGTTTTTTTTTTTAGCACCAATGAAAGTTTGAATTTTGAAACTAGTATCACAATTATAAATTGAGTTATTTTAGCATTAATAATTTGTGCTCAACTAGCTAGTGGTGCTGAAAAACCTCAATTTCTAATTTCGGTGCTAGTTCTGAAACTAAGGTTTTTTCCGGTGCTATTTTATGGGATTTTCACTATCACAATCGCACAATATGGTCAATATTCTAACTGTGTTGAAACTGCGCAGAGGTTTTGAATTGCCTGCATCTCATGTGATTCATACTGTTGGGCCATTTGATGATGATTGTAACCGACAAGCCTTATTGAGAAATGCATACAAGTAAGTTTAGTAATTTTGGAATTTACCTTCACTTGTTTAATTTAAAATTCTAATCCTTGTTACCAACATTTAATTCAGGAACTGCTTGAGTGTGGCCAAAGAGAACAACATTCAGTACATTGCTTTTCCTGCCATATCTTGTGGTCTTCGTGAGTAAGTTGACACCAGTAAAGGGACCATTTCAAGTGTCCTATGTGTTTCTTCTTTCAATGCATGTCAAGGATAAAAACTTAAGTTATTGATTGCATTATGCATATATATATATATATATATATATATATATATATACGAGCTTACAGAATGGATCATGTGGACTACATCATAGGCACCCCTCATGATTTTTTTTTTCCCTTTTTGGGTGAAGATATAT
Organism: Litchi chinensis; assembly: GCA_019925255.1. Classification (NCBI taxonomy): domain Eukaryota; kingdom Viridiplantae; phylum Streptophyta; class Magnoliopsida; order Sapindales; family Sapindaceae; genus Litchi; species Litchi chinensis. The sequence continues at coordinate 16,270,308 of CM034465.1, read as the reverse complement.
AAGTTGATCATGTAAAGTCTATTATGTTTCTATTGCTGGCTATTATCATGCTTCTGCTTTAGATTGAATGATTGATTCATATTGCAAACTTTTGGTTTTGGCGATTTTGGCCTTGAGCACACAAGCTTGTTTGAGAAGATAAGGTTTAGTGATTACTCGATCCATGAGAATTTGACTCACCGGTCCTGCCTTCTTGTTTGATTGTTATCAGGTATCCTCTTGAGGAAGGCGCCACCATAGCTCTATCCACAATCAAAGAGTTTGGAAGCGACCTTATAGAGGTATTGTGTCTTAGTGTTTTGCTTCTTGATTTAGCTATTATAAATTTTTACACTTAATATTTCAAAGGTATGGCTACAATATTGAAATAGTAAGTAGGTATGAGGTCTTTAATTTGTAATTTATTTTTGAACTTTTTTAAATATTTGATTTTGCAGACCATTAGATTAGAATATCCAATGATTGACTTTTATTTCAATAAGGTTATTGGATGCAACAAGGTAGAATGATCCTTATTTGAATTATTCTTTCTTACATTATTAGATCCATTAATGTTCTGCTATGTCTTGCATTTCCTTTGCTTTTTGGACGGAGGGCTACTATGTCCAGCTAACGTGAATCATCAGCTCCTAATGTCCAGCTAACGTGAATCATCAGCTCCTAGGCCGTTATGAAATGTCTAAACAGTATATTGCAATTTGCAACAGTTTATTCTAGGTAATATATAGTTTAGTCCAATGTTCGATTATGATATAGACCAAAAGGATCACATATTACTATCTAGCACTGTTGTAAATCTAATTTCATGTTATTCAATTAAATCTAGTCCAATTCTATGAACTACAGGCTACGTTAAATGTCCAAGTTTCAACTAAATTGGAGTAGACAATTAATTATAGTTAATTGTTCAATCTAATGCATGATATAGGTCTATGAATCTGTAGTACTATCTACCCATATTGTAATCATGTAGTCCAGCTCAATCCTATCTTTCGCACCAAAGGGAGCTTTATACTAATGTAGTATATTTTCACTCCTTGGATGTGAATTTAGGATCGATCTATCTAAAGCTTCTTTGGTTAATTTGTTTGTATAAGATACTTAGGTAGGGAATTAATTGCAAGGGTTTGAATTCCCAAGGCCTTATTCTACAATGGTTTAAACTAGATTGGTTCTCACTAAAACAAAATTATTTAATATAATTATCAGTGAGATCCAAAAAAATCTTTTTAAATATTATTATCAATCTCACTTTAGCTGGTCTTTTCAGATTCACTTTGTTCTGTTCTCGGACAACGTCTATAATGTTTGGTTGAACAAGGCAAAGGAATTGTTTGGTACTTAGTGTGTGTGCGCATGTTACAGTCAGATTGACTATCCATCGTTTTATCTTTGAGGATGTAGACCTTTCAAATTTAAGGAAGTCATGTCAAGCAATTATATGTATAATTGTTATATTACATAGATTGTAGCTTTGCTTGGACGGATAGATCAATGTTGGTGTTACTAGTATCATTTGTAAAGTCTTTTACATAGATGTATGATAGGTAGGTGTTTATTTATATAAATCCCTACAATAAAGGGATTATAATTCTCTATAAAAAATTGTAAGAGCTGGAAAGAAAACATTGACAAACTTTCATTATTGTACTTAGATGATTTGTAATTATTGTTCTTATCATTTTTTTTCATATAAGTGTTGTGGATGCACCTAATTGTGAATCACCAGAATAGTGGTGTCTCTCCTTTTTTTTTTTTTTTTTAACTCTTTTAATTTTTAATATGTTTCATTTGGTTATGTAATTATGATTCATCATATTAATAGGATTTGATCTCAATGTAGTTATTTATTTGTGTTAATGAGTGAGAAAACCACATGACTTAATTAGTTAAAAGGAGTTATTGTAGTTGCTAAGTAAGATGGAATGGTGTTTGGCTGCAACAGTCTCCTCCAAATGGAGATCGTTCTCAAAGAAGAATGTGGCCACCTTTAACAAGGAGCATTGTTATTATTTTTAATTCTCATATTTCCTTTTTTTATTGTATTTAATATTATAATTATTTTATTAACATCTTGATGGTAGAAAAGTCCCTTTGCACTTAAATTTAATAGAAATTAATAAAAAGTGAATTTTAGCTAAAAACTGAAAATGCGGAGGGAATTTGGAAAAAATACAAATTATAGGGATCTTTAAATTATTTTTATTCTAACTTAAGTTTTTAGCGCCTAAAATGATTTTTCAGATAAAAATGCCTTCTTTTGACCTTCTTCCAATCTGTCTTGAGGGCATATTTTGTCCCGTTCGAGACTTGTTTTGTTGTGTTTTTTGTTCATTCTCTATTGTCTTTATCGTCTTTGAAAATTTGAAATTTTATTTTATTTATTGTTTGATTGTTTTCAAGTTGTTTAAACATTCTTAATAACTAAAGTTGATATTAATTAAAATAATTTCAAAAAGATATTTATGGATTCAAACAATATACCAAAACACATTTTCACAAACAACACCAAATCATGGATTCGAACACCAAAAACGAAAAGTTCATGAAAATTGACATTTGTATACAGGTAATGCGAGAGTAAAGTGACCAGAAAAAAGGAGGAAAAAAAATAAGGAAAACGTAAAGAAAAAAGTGAGAAAGAGAAAGTGCATGAACAACATGATTTTAATAGACTAATAGACCATGCTAGTTCACATATTTAGATGTTAATAAAACTCAACTTAAGAAGTTAATGCAAGATAATATAAGTTTGGTTTAGTAATACGTCGCTTACATTTACATATAAAAAGTTGTGAGTTCGAGTCATTCTCCTATTTCAAATCTTAATTTAATTGTATTAATTAAAAAAAAATGATACTAGTCTTAAGACATTATTGAAAGAGGTGATATATATAATTTAAATATTAAATTAATTCTTTTTTTAACATATATAGTGATTCTAAAATTAGTATCTTCTAATTTTAAAAAGTTAAGAATAATTAATTAAATTCATCAATTGTATTATCTCTCCTAAACAAATTCTCTCTACTATTTAATTTAAATACAATAGATTAATTTGATTTGTTTGTCATAATTTTAAAGGGATACTGATGATAGAAATACTATATATATGTACATATTAGATACATATGAACGATTGATATACTTGATAAAAAAATGAGTGATTGTAGTATAAAATTTTTTATGATAATTTATTATATTTTTGTTAAATTTAATTAGAATTAAATTATTCAGATCATATTTATAATAATCGATAGATATTAATTGGACATGTTTAGTACTTAACCTATACAATATAATTAACAATTTTAAAATACAATTAATTTTTTCATATATATATATATACACACACACTGAACCGTTTGAAAAAAAACAAAAAATGGTCAACTACCGCAGACCAAAGCAACATTTTGAAGGCGGTAAAGCCTTGAGATGGCAGGGGAGGCAAATCAAGGGCGATCGGAGAATGACATTCAAAGTGTTGACTTTGCGGTTTGTGAGTGAGGGAGGAGATGTCCAGGCTCGCTTCGACGGCCCTCTTGTGATCCATAAAGGAGACATCACTCACTGGTTCCTCGCTGGCTCCTCTGATGCTATTGTCCCTACTCTCTCTCTCTCTCTCTCTCCCTTTTGCTCTATCAATTTGCTTTTATGGGTTTCTCCTGGTTTTCACTATCTCTTTGTGTGTATATTTATCTGATGTGGTTTCATTCTACACATGTGATTCTCAATTTGTATTTGTTTAGTAGCTGATACTATGTTGGCAGAATTTGTTTCTTATATTTGTGATTGGATTGTGTTAGATGGGCACATTCGATTTAATGATTCACATAAAATAAAAACAAAATTACACGAATTTTCATATTTTTCATATTTTATGTTTTTAGAGCACGTGTTAACAGAATTCGTTCTAGTTTTAGGTAATGAGACCATTTAATTATATTTGTGATTGGATTGCGATATATGGCACATTTGATTTCATGTTTGATATCAGATAAAAACAAAATTATACGAATTTCCGTATTTTTAACATTTATATTTTTAGAGCACATGTTAACAGAATTCATTCTAGTTTTAGGTGATGAGACCATTTTGGTGATGGAGTTAGTGATTGTGGTGGAAGTATCAAGTGTAGGATTTAGTTGAGTGGACTTGGGGTAGTAAGCAATGCTTGTAACTCAATGTTTGATGTGATGTAACAAGGGGGGTGTTTGATTTTGGAGAAGCCGTACGTGGGCAAGTTTGAATTTATATAACGTGCCCAGTTGTCTAGGTTGCATTCTACTAATAACTTTGAGAAAAACTAATGGGGGCGTTTGATTTTGAGAGATTGTCAGGTAATTGAAAGGTTGGTTAGTGTAGGTTAATCCAGCCAATGAGATGATGCTTGGAGGTTTCGGTGCTGCTGAAGGTAGTCACCGTTTTTTGTTTTTCTTTATTTGTTGCTGTAAATGTTGTTTAAACAAATTTGTGCATGTTCTTATGAGATGCATTTTGTTAGCCATACATATAGCTGCAGGACCAAAGCTTCGGGAAGCTTGTTATAACGTCCTAAAAGTCCATCCATGGATCCGTTGCCCTGTAGGGGAAGCAAGAATCACCCTGTAGGTTATTACAGCTTCTTTTCATCTTTTGTTATACTGATCCATCACACGGTATCTGCATTCTAACAAGCTGAAACTGCAGAGGTTTTGATTTGCCTGTGTCTCGCGTGATCCATACTGTTGGGCCAGTTTATGATTGGCATAGCAATCCCAAAGCCTCCCTGAGAAACGCATACAAGTAAGTTTAGTGTTTCTGGAATGTACCTTTACTGGTTTAATTTGTCATTCTAATCCCTCTTACTTACATTTTATAGGAACAGCTTGAGTTTGGCCAAAGAGAACAACATTCAGTACATTGCTTTTCCTGCCATATCTTGTGGTTTCCGTGGGTAAGTTGACACTTGATGAAAAGGAACCATTTCAGGTTTCTTGCTTCCTTAAATGCATGTAAATTCTGCATCTGCATGTCAATTGTCGATTGTGTTATGCTTTCATTATTAGAAATAGATTGAACACTTGACTTCTTAGCGTTGTGGATTAAGCTATAGCTCCATGTGCATTTATGTGAACTTAAGTTGATTGTTGAATGTCTTTTGCATTTTATGCTGGTGACTTGCACTAACTTTTGGCCTCCCATATGCACACAAGCTCGTTTGAGAAAACAAATAAGGTTTAGAGATAATTCGGGCCATGAGAATCTGAATGGTTTGATGATTATGAATTAACTGTGATTGGAATTTAACAAGATCATTGTTTTCTGTCTTTTCATTTGAATGTTAACAGTTATCCTTATGAGGAAGCTGCCACAGTAGCTCTTTCTACAGTCAAAGAGTTTGTAAATGACTTTAAAGAGGTATCAAATCTTAGTATTTTGCTTCCTGATACAGCTATCCTCAATCATTGTGCTTGCTAATTTGATTCTAAAATTCTTACATTAGTGTTTTTGGATAGAGGACTACATGCCCACAAAAATGAGAATCATGAGTTGCTAGGCCATATTAAAAGTCTAGGATTGGACAGATTGCAATGGACTATAGAGGTAATATAGTTAGTCCAACATTTGATACAGACCTAAAGATCAGATTCAGATATTATCCTCTAGCACTATTGAAATCCAATTCCACATAATCCAACTCAATCTAGTCCAATCTTGTGAACTTGTAGGCCTGTTAAATGGCCAAGTTTCTACAAGATTGGAGACAACTATTTTCGTTGATAGTCCAATTTGATGTTAATGCAAGCCTATGAATCCATATTACTATCTACCCTTATTGTAATCCAATCTCATGTAGTCCAACTCAATCCAATTCTTTGCGTCAAAAGTGGGGTTATAGTGCTATGACATCCTTTCAGTTCTCAGATGTGAATTCAGTGTAAATCTGTCAAAAGCTTCTTTGATTAATTCGTTTGTATAGGATTTTGGGTGTTAACTGCAGGGTTTGAGTTCCCAAGGCCTTATTCTGCAATGGTTCAAACTAGATTGGTTGTCCTAGTTTTTCAAGTGTATTCCCTGTGAAGTAAAAGTCTGCCTTCTTACTTCACAAAGTTATTGAATATGTTTATCAGTGGGATCCATCAAATCCTTTAACAAGGCAAAATCATTGCTAATCTTACGTTTTACTGGTCTTTTCAGGTTCACTTTGTCCTGTATTTAGACGAAGTCTATGATGTTTGGTTGAAAAAGGCAAAGGAATTGTTCAAGGCATAATTTGTGTTATAGCCAGATTGACTACCCATCTTTTCATCTTTTGAGAATGTAGAATATTCAAATTTATCTGTGCTGAAGTCATTTGAGGTAATTATCTAATTGCTACATTTCATAGCTTGTAGCTTTATTTGGACAGATAGATCAATATGTTGGTGTTTGTTTTATCTTAAACAATGCTTCTTTTACATGGAGGTATGATTTATATGATTCTCCATTGTAAAGGGATCATAATTCTCCCTAAAAAGGTGTAACAGCTGAAAGAAAACAGTGGAGAACTTGTCTTATTGTACTTTGATGATCGGTGGTGAAATTTTTTTATTCATATCACTTTTGTGGATGTATCCAATTGTGCAGATCATAGGAATCATAATTTCTTTTCCTTCATATTTTAATACTTTTTGTTTGTTTGTCTAAACATGATTCATCAAGTCGATAGGATTTGATCTCGAAGTAGTTATTTTTGTTAATTCCTAATAAAACCACATAGATCGGTGAAAAAGGGGTCTTGGACATTCTGAGTAGGATGGATTCTTTCATGTACTATAGACTATCCTTTTGAGTGGTGTACCTAATTCAGAAGATTTTCAACTAAATTAAAAACCACATAAAATTGTAATTAGAATTTAATCCCTATAATATAATTAAACCAAAAAAAAAAAAAAAAAATGGAGTGATCTAGTGGTAAACCATCTTTTTTTTGTCCCACCACTTAAGTGGCCGGTTTAATCTTAACAGTCTCACAATTTATGTAGGTAGTCCTCTCCTAATATTTGGGAGTAGAGATTCGAGCCGTTTGAGATATACTATTAGAGTCTCATCCCTCTCCCAATATTTGAGAATAAAGATCTGAGGTTATGCTATTAGAATCTCATCTAGACTCAAGAATTATTCTATCAACCATAAAAAACATATGAAATCCGTCCTAAAACTAACATATTTTTTAAATACAAATGTTCAATATCTTTCTCCGAATTTGTTAATTAAACAAGATGTTTTTGTACAAAAACAGAATGGATGAATTAATCTTCATAATAAATGAAAATTTTTCTTTGTAAATGTGAAATACTTAATAGAGATCTGTATCTTCCCTTGAATTCGCTAATTAGACAAGATTTTTTGTACATAAAAATAAGGGACGAATTAATTTTCATAATAAATGAAAAAATTTCATCATAAATGTGAAAATACTTGATAGAGATTCAATATTTGGGAATAAAGATCCGAATTGTATTATTAGAATCTCATTTAGGTTAGCCTTGACAATAACTTAACAACAAAAGGTGTTAGATTTTTTTTTTTAAAAAAAAAAAATATTAATCCATGTAATAATCAGTCTCTCCTGTAGCTCTTCACATGCATATGCAAAATCTGGTAAGATATTTAGATCAAAGTATTCGTAAAATGTAAGATGTATATGTGAATATTTCAAACATTGAATTGACCCAATATTTAAAAAAATAAAACTTCAAAAAAGTATATGAAGTCTAATGCAGCCATGCCTTTGTCATATGAAAGAAACACATGGTTTGCCCACCTTTGACTTCAAAGTCACGTGCATTTGTTTATGTACACTTATTTTTTAGGAATAAGCACATGGTTTGCACAAATTATGCCCTCAAAATGTTGGATTAAATATGAAAAAGTTTGCTGGCATTTTGACTAAAATGTTCCATTCATCTACTTTTCTATAGATGACAATACTTGTAATCAGCCATGCATAGAATTACCAACTTTAAAATTACCCAAGATTCTTACGAACTTTCAAGAACCGAACTTTTTACATTATTGCTGTTTTGAATTGTATGTAAATCTTGGAGACCTTTGGGAAAATTCTAAATAACTGTTAAGTAGGTTTTGACAAATTTCAAGAAAAAACATTTGAAGAATTTCGCAATATCATTTGAGGTTTCTGATGAATTCTAAAATCACTTGTCTACATGTAATTAAACAAAGTACATCACTTATAAATTTGCCCCCCAGGTACAAGTGCTATGTCTAATCCAAAAGATGTGTATCCAATATTTTCTGACCTTATATGACCCGTCTCTCTCTCCCTGATTATTTGTCTCTACTTTGAAATGTTTCCTTGTCTTAGCATAGACACTTTCTTTCTCTTATATTATATATATATATATATGCTCTCCACCTCTCCCTCTACCTCTTGTTCCTCTCATAACCTAAAAGCCCTATCTTTGATTCTCTAGCTTGCACCCATTAGCCTAGAAAGTTGAACCAAACAGGAAAAAGCAAACAAAACAAAACAAAGATGAATGGTTATTCCAAGATGAAAATCATTGACACCACCAATTCAAGATCCATGGACTTTTCAGATCTTTTATCACTCTCTCAAACTCAAAACTCCATATCAAAAACCACCCAAAACCCCAAAACAAAACTCCAAGAACCCAATGACCAGGTCAAGAAACCACCAACAGAAGAGCTAGAAGAAGAAGAAGAAGAAGTAGTAGAAGATGATCATCATAATCAAGAGTGCAGTGTTGGGGACAAGTTTGGAGGAGGAGGAGTCAGCAAACTAAGCAGAACCAGCTCAGTGTCTTCAGCTTCTGCTGTCCACTCAGCTCTCAAGAGGGCACTTTCCATGAGAAGATCATCTTCTGTTTCTGAGAGGTACTGTAGAATCCATGACCAGTCTGTCACCTTTTCATCATCACCTATTGATGATGAAGATGGTGTTGGAATGGAGAGGACAAGATCTGTGATGAAGAAGAAGCATAGCAAAAGCAAGATCCTCAAAGCCTGTAAGAAACTTTTTGGACTGTAGAAGTAATATTTGTTGTTGCATCTCTCATGATCATTTTCAAGTTACTGTGGCTCAGTAACTTTTTTCTGTTGAATGCTAGCTGTGATGTTGGATCATGTTTGAACTTTGAAGTTATATTATATAAGATTCGGTTATTACTTTAATGCACCTGTTTGTAGCTTTCGTGGCATAAAAGTCAGCTAATAACTCTAAGCATTTCTTTATTATTCTTCTTTTATTTTACATCATGTTTTGTGTTGGTTCATGCAATACTATAGTACTTTTCCATTATTGAATTCTGATTGTGGTAAAGCCACCTAAAGGTGATTTGTCTACTTTTTAAAGATAGTGTATTAGATCAATGATTGAAGACTGTCATCTGCGTGTTAAATAATAGGTTTTGTTGTCAAAATTGTAATTAAAATACAAAATTTGTAAAGTTTCATCATTATGTATATTGAGAAGTAAAGTGTGAATTTTTATAATTAATATTAGATCTAGAGATTTAACGATAAATTTACATTTTTATTGTAACACAAAAATCAACTCCTAGACTATAGTAAGACAATTAAATACATTTCTAGGAATTGAAATTAAAACTTAAAGTTGTAATATAGTTGACAACCTTTATAGGTTAATACAATATCTAGGAAAGTATGCATCGATTCTATGAAGTTACATACTAATATCTAAAATTGAATTCTAAATAGTGAAGTCACAAAAACACTATATTCACAAGATTTTAGTAAGAACTTTCAATAAATCATAAGGAGTATTCTGACATTGTGAAATAAATTGTAAATTTAAAGCTATTGATGATTAGATTTATGTAGGTCATATAGAAAATGGAATGGAAATATCCTTCTTGGTAAATGAAAATAAAATATTTGGTGTGAAGCAACTATATATGAAATAGAGGTGTAAAGTGAAGACATATATTTAAATAGTATGTTAGTACCAAATACAATGTTTAAATGAGAAATAATTTATTTTCTATTAGTTGTAATACCATTTTTTGTTTTTTGAAATAATAGTTGTAATACCATTTTCATTCACTTTGTTTTGTCCCAAAACTTTTGTATCATTTTGAACCAATTATTGACATGTGCTGTGAGAATATGCCGAAATCATTTGGACACATATCCAATCCTCTACATTTTGTTTGCAAGTCAAATTTGTTTTCTTCTGTTAAAAAATTAAAAACTCAAAATACAGTTACAGTGTACTTAAAAAAAATAATAAAAAATAAAAAATAAAAAACTCAGAATAAACTGAACACGATATTTTTTGTTAATTTTTATCTTCAACATGTGTGAAGTCCAAAATAGTTAATTGTCAAAATTCCCTTCAGCATAGGATGCTTTTATTTTGCATTCAAAATCTGGCAGATCTCACCAATATCAATTTCCATATGATGGAGATGGACCAAACAAAATTTTATGTCCAAAACCTTTTTTTTTTTTTTTTTTTTCCTTTTTCTTTTTTTCTAATAGGATAATAAGTTCATCAAAGTTTTCTTATGTCATTGTTCAGCTAGGTATTACTAGATCAACTATATGGAATCTTAAGCACGTGCAAAATTCTTTATTGATATGAGTTTTTATCTGAATCTTTGTTGAATAATCGATTTTTAATTTTATTTGTTTTGGTTTAAAAGAACAAATTAATTATATTTACTTTGAATCAGTATCTATAATTAAGATATTCGACACTTTATTATTTAATAAAGAGATTCAGATTCTCTCCTAAGTTAACTTTTTTTTTTTAATTTAATAGATATGGTAACGTGTGAAATTAATGGCTAGAATTTGTTTATTTATTTTTTTTTTCATTTACTTCATCTGTAAATGCAATGTATTATTTTTTTACTATTTTAGATTGGAAAAAAGAATCAACTTGTGAGAGGATCTCAATCTTCAATAAAGAGTGGTATTATGTTGTTTATAAAAAGTTAGGATGCATTTGAATAGAATGCCCACTCGGTTTTTTTATTTATTTTTTTGAAAAGCCCACTCGTTTTTATTACATAAACAAATTAAACTAAGATCACTTATACAAGCCTGACAAGGCCCATAATGGCCTAGCTTCAATATTTGCCTTAAATTTATGATCACAATTTTGACATTTAGGGTGTGTTTGATGTGAGTTTTCAAGTAAATCTTTTACCGGTTAATTTTTTAAACTATGGTTTTTAACCAAAAAAATAATAATAATAACATTGTGTGATTGTGTATTTATAATTTAATAGATAATATAGGAAATTACAAAAATATGTTTCAGAATGAAATAAACTTTTGTATCAAAAAGGGAAATCTGAAAAGGATAATTTATGTCTTGTAAAACAACTTGAAATGAACTTATTGAAGAAAGCTCAGAATTTGTGATTTATCCCAGTAGACATAAAAGAGATTTTTAATATTAAAATAACTCTTCTCAAGTTGATGACAAAATAATAATAATAATAATAAAATTAAAAGAATTTTCAGCATTAAAAAAGTTATAACAAAAGGCATATTGAACGCACTTTTAATCACTATTCCGTTCTACTTTTATCCAAAATTTAAGATAATGAATTGAATTAGCGTTTACAATCCATTTACAATTGATTTGTGAGCAATATTAGGTTTTTTAACTTTAATATTCTGCTTTTAATATCAAGTAATATGTATTCAATTTAATTCCATTTGATGAGAGAATAGCTCGATGGTTGAGTATCCATCTCATTTTAAGAATGAATGATGGTATGATACATTACTTAATATACAAAAGTTGAGAACCTTAGTTAATGTCACTCCTTTTGGACTCTTAAAGTAAGAGAAAATAGACAATTGAAAATTAACATCTTAAATTAATATAATCCATTTTATTTTTCAGTTCAATAATCTCATTATGATACTTCTATTTTGACATAGAGAGTATTTGTTCAGTTACCGAATTTAAACTAAAAATTTTGTGGATACTTTAAATCTTCGTTGTTGAACCAATTGTCCAAATACTGAATTTAAAAAAAAAAATCATACGGACGGTCTAAACACCAAAAAGAATTATCGAAATGGAATATGTTTATACCTTGGTATATATGATTAGGCCCTTGAGCCAACGTGGGCCAAGAGATCGGTCCAAGGAGGGTGCGCAAGTGAAGATCACGACTCACAAATGCCAACACATGTCTATTTGATAGACATGTGTCCCTAAATTTAAATGCTCTTTTATTTATTTATTGAAAGGATAATCCCAAAAAACCTATTATAATTTATAAAAATACTTATTTTACCATTTATGGTTTCATTTGGTTCAAAATCATTCATGATGTTAATAAAAACATTCAAAATATCTCTAAAGACGTACAAAATGACGATAATACCCCTAATAATCACATATTAATTATAAAATCATAGAAAGTAAAATAGATAATTTTTTATTAGTTTATTCATGTCAGAGGAAATTTTAAATAAAAATAAAATTATAAGTGATAAAATATATATTTGTATTATAAATGAAATTATAAATGATAAAATATATATTTTTATAAATTATAATAGGATTTTTTGGATTATCCCCTTATTTAATTACAAGGAGATTGAGGAGTAGTTGTGTATCGTGTGTGTGCTCTCCAATTAAACATAGATCACCTTCCAAGTTTCTATTTTCAGTAATGTTAGTGAAATGACATAAATGCCGTCCTCATTAGTAACTCTTGTACTTTTGTTTCTCTCCTTTTTATTTTTCTTTTTTTTTTAATATTGTACAATTGTTTCAATAAAAAAGAAAGCCACATATTATTTCTCATCGAATACATAATATGTTAAATTTTTTAAATATTTTAATTAAATATTTTTAAATAATATAATATATGAATTATTAAAATTCTATTAATTATCATATTATTTCATAATTTAAAAGATATTAATAACTCATATACCACATCATTTTGATAAAATATTTAGAAAATCTAACATTACTGTATATATCATATGTCAATGTATTATAATTTTTAAATTATTAGGACCGTCAATCTCAATCATTTATTATATTTGAATTAAATATAAGAAAAAAATAATCTTATAAAAAATATAATGAATAATTGAAATTAATTATCATAATAATTTATAAGTCCGGATGCATAGACTATAAAAAGAATGCCTATATATTAGTAAAAATCAAATCATTTTCCATTTTAATTAAATATCATTTTTTTTAACACCTGAATCTAAACAAAAGGGAAGTTAAAAGAAATTCAAATATTTTATTCAAAATAATATTACAAATGTTTTTAAACTGTCATCGTCTCAAATATATTAGAGTTAGGGGTGGGCAAAAAAATCGGGACCGACCCGGCTCGGATCGACCCGACTCGTTATTATCAGGTTTTAAATATAAAACGGGCCGAATCGGTCTATATGAAGTATAATCGACAGAAATCGGTCTCGGGTCGGTTTTGGGTAAGAAAATACCGACCCGACTCAAGACTGACCAAATTAAAAAATAATAATAAATAAATTGAAAAATATAAAAACCCAAACCCACCCACCTAAACCGAAGTCGGTAGCCCTCTCATTTTCTCAAATCCCTAATCCTAGCCGACACATACCCAACACATTTTCTCTCCCTCTCCGATCCACTTCAACGCCGTATACTCCCTTAATCCAATCAAGGCTCATGATAAACTCCTCAGAGGCAATTGGCAAGCATCATCTTCTCAAGGTTGCAAGTCGTAGCATCAAGTCAAGCATTAGACTCCTTCTCAGTAACTGGTAATCACATGGTTTAATTTATCATCTTTTCCTCTTTTATTTTTGTTCTTTTCTTCTTTATTCTTCTTCTTGTTCTCACTTTTTGTGTTTGTTAATTTGTTTTCTAGTTTTAGGTAGAGGAAGACCCGAAACCAGCTTCAGCTGGTAGTTGTTGACTTGCGTGAAGAGGAAGAACCGTGGTAGGAGGTCTGGTGGAGTTCCTGGAAGAGTAAGAAATCTTTTGGTTTAATTTTTTATTTGATTTTTATTTAGTTTATCGGTTTTATGGATCCAAAAAAGTTTTTCCTTTTATTGTTTGGTTTCATGAAGGTTTTTTGTATGTATTTTTGGTTCAGGTAAATGAAGAAGCGAAGAAGGTTCGGATCTGGTTCGTTTCTGGTAAGTGAGAGACAATGCTCTTTAACCATTTTCACTCTCTGTTTTTTCTCATTCACACTTCTGCAATTCTGCTACTTTAAACATTGTTTGTGACCAATCTTTGTTTGATTTTAATGTTCTGTAATGCAAAATTGGATGTGGTTTGGTTGCTTGGATTTGCATGTTTTTTTTACTCATCATGTGTAGTATTTGATTGATTTTTAGTGTCATTTCATGGAGCTCAACTTAATCGAATATTTTGTTAGAATATATTTATTAGAGGTTATAGTTGTAACAAGTGTTGTTTCTGTTTAATGATAATTTTATTTTATGTACATTTTGCTTCCATTCGTTCGCAAAATCGATGATTGATTGAATATGTTAGGATTTTTGGTTTTGGATAGTGTGAAGTATATCTAGTATGGTTGATATAATTTGTATTACTTATCTTAGGTTGGTACAGAATCTGTTTAATGGTGTTAACATGATGTGTTTTCATGTGAGGTGTGTGTGTGGAATAGTGTGATCATTTGTATTTGTTACTTTAGTTGACAATGCTAGCAATGTAACTTAGGACCCACCAATTGGATAGACTCATTAATCTTTATGATATAAAATGTAAAATCGATGGGATTTGTCTATTACTTGATGATATGTAATATGTTGGTTGTTTATATGTGTTTTGGTTTGTCTTTTGAATTTTTTTAAGATTATTTTTGTCCATACGGAATATGTACTGCATGTTTGGTGACATGAAAGAATAAAGATATATATTACATTTTTATGAATATTAGTATATTAGTAGTATTGTTAAAATGTGATTTTGATTGTGTTTAGGACTTTACTTGTGATTCTGTAGCATAGATGGATGTGGATAATCATGGAGGCATTGAGAATTATGATTTTGATTTTGGTGATGGTGACAAACTTGATGGTAATGATGAGGTGGACCAAGCAGTGTTTAAAAGTAGAAAAATTGCACAAAAAAGAGGGGGCAAAAGTGGAATACCTCCAAGAGGTCCTAGAGGGGGTATTCGTGTAAGTAAAGAGGGTGAGGGAAAAAAATGGTCAAGATGTTGGGTGCATTTTGAGGCATATGATACACCCGAAGGAAGAAAACGAGCTAAATGCAAACATTGTGGGGACTCATATGCTTGCGACTCTTTCTCTAATGGGACTAGAAATTTGAACGATCACATTGATCGTAAATGTAAGGTGTTGCTTGCAAAGAAAATCGAGATGGATCCAACTTAAAAAAAATTAGTGCATGCTAGACAAAAAACTATTGAGGGCTATGCTAACAATTTGTCTACTTACTCTTTTAGTAAGGAGGAATGTAGGAGGGTATTGGGAGAGATGATCATTAAACACGAATTGCCTTTTAGGTTTGTTGAGTATTCTGCCATTTAATGTCCTCTAGGTTTGAAGTTTCATCTAGGAGAATAATTGTGAGAGACTTGTACCAATTATATGTTGATGAGAAATCCCTTTTGAAGGAGCGGATTCAGAAATCAAAGTTAAGGATGTCTCTAACCACCGACACATGGACTTCTACTCAAAACATGAATTACATGGTTGTGACCGCGCACTTTATTGATAAAGATTGGGTGTTGCAAAAGAGAATTCTTAGTTTTTCTCTTATAGGTGATCATAAAGGGGAGTCCATTGGGAAATGTATAGAAAATGTTTTGCTAGAATGGGGTATTGATAGAGTGTTCACCATAACTATGGACAATGCCACCGCTAATACTAATGTCATTTACTATATTATTACAAAGTTAAATAGTTAGCATGAGGATGACACCATTTTGAAGGGTAAGTATGTGCATTTAAAGTGTAGTGCTCATATTTTGAACTTAATTGTTAATGATGGTTTAAGGGAGGTGCATGATTCGGTGGTGAGCATTTGAAATGCGGTCAAGTATGTGAAATCTTCTCCAAGTAGATTTAAACAATGTGTAGAGCATGAGAAGATATGGACTAAAGGCCTTGTAGTGTTAGATGTGTCTACAAGGTGGAATTCCACATACTTGATGTTGGAAAGTGCGGTCAAAATGAGGAAAGCTTTTGAAAGAATGGAAGAGGAAGATGGGCATTACATGAATTATTTTAGTGAGAATGAGAATGGTAGAAAACGAATGGGGCCACCAACCTTTGAAGATTGGGAAAATGCTAGTGTTCTTAGCAAATTTTTAGTAACTTTTTATGATGTTACCTTGAATTTTAGTACTTCATTGAGCGTGACCTCAAATATGTATTTTCTATATTAGGCCTCAATTTATGATGAATTGATGTCATTGAGTGTTGAAGATGATCCACTCATTAGCATGATGACTATTAGGATGAAAGGAAAATTTGACAAGTATTGGGGCGATTTGGAGAAAACCAATAATTTGTTGATGGTAGCTTCCGTGCTTGATCCAAGGTACAAGTTTGATTATATGCAATTTCGATTTGAGAGTTTTTTTGGAGGAGAGATTGCAAATTCAATGTGTTCAAAGGTTTGATCTTTATTGGAACAACTTTATGAATGTTATAGATCTTTAACCCAACCTTGGATCGTTTTGGTGGTGGCTTATTGTGCACTAGTGTCGGTGGTGGTTTGTCTTTGGATGATCAAAATAAAAATCAACCAAGAAAATCACTTATTAGAGAAGCTTTGTTGTGGATTAATAGACAAAATGAGGTACTTGTTAGAGAAATGTGAGCCAATGCATGATAAATTTGACCTCTTAAAGTGGTGGAAGAATTCTTGTGCAAAATATCTTATTTTGTCATGCATTACAAAGGATATATATGCAATGCAAGTTTCCATGGTATCTTCCGAGTCGGCTTTTAGCACAGGTGGTTGTATTTTTGATCAATTTAGAAGTTCATTAACTCCTAAAATGATGGAGAGGTTGATATGTTCTCAAAATTGGTTGAAAGCTAGAGACCACATTGATCACACTCTTATTGTCGTAGATGAGCATGCTACTGAATGTGAAGATTTTTGTGTTGCGAATGAAGAACTTTACAACAAAGTAATAGATGGTAATTTAACTTTTAATTATTGTTCTTTCATTTCAATGTTTATGTTAAATGTTTATTTATATTTTATGATTATAAACTTATATTTAATTATTATGTTTAAGATGTCGGGGGTATGTCAATAAGTGGACCATCAATGACAACAAGTACTCAATGACTTTGCCATGAATGTTGTTGGGTAAGTAATGTGCATTTATTTTTTATTTATTGTGATTTGTGAATTATTATATATTTTTTTTAATTTGTTCATTATGGACTTAATAGTTTTTTTTTTTTTCATGAACTTGAATGCGAATGATTGATAACTTTTTGAAGACAAATAAGGATTGAAAGAGTTTCTTTTGTGATTAATCAGCTCTATAGTTTTTGTTTTTTGTAAATGGAAAACTTTTTGAAGTCAAAGAATGATTGAAAGAGCTGCTTTTGTGTCATCAACTCTATGCTTTTTGATTTTTGTAAATTGACAACTTTTTGAAGTCAAAGAATGATTAAAAGAGTTGTTTTTGTATTATCAGTTCTATACTTTTTGTTTTTTAAAACTTTTTGAAGTCAAAGAATGATTCAAATGGCTTTTTTTGCGTCATCAGCTCTATACTTTTTGGTTTTAGTAAACTGAAAACTTTTTGAAGTCAATGAATTATTCAAAGGGTTGCTTTTGTGTCACTAGCTCTATACTTTTTGTTTTTTGTAAATTGAAAATTTTTTGAAATCAACAAATGATTGAAAGGGCTGCTTTTGTGTCATCAGCTCTATACTTTTTATTTTTTTTTTTTGTAAATGGAAAACTTTTTGAAGTTAATAAATGATTGGAAGGGCTGCTTTGTGTCATCAGCTCTATACTTTTTGTTTTTTGTAAATTGAATGGAAAAGATTGACAATTTTTTGAAGTCAACGAATTATTGAAAGGGCTGTTTTTTTGTCATCAGCTCTATACTTTTTGTTCCTTTTGTTAACTTCAATGGGAACGATAAGGATTGACAACTTTTTGAAGTCAACGAATGATTGAAATGGCTACTTTTGTGTCATCAACTCTATAGTTTTTGTGTTTTGTAAATTGAATGGGAATGATTAACAACTTTTTTAAGTCAAAGAAGGATTCAAAGGGCTGGCTGCTTGTTATTTATTGGGTAAGTAATGTGTATTTGTTTGTTATTTATTGTGATTTGTGAATTTTAAATTATTGCTTATAAACTTATAGTTTTTTTTTTTTTTTTTTTTTAAACTTGAATGTGAAGGATCAATAACTTTTTGAAGGCAAAGAAGGTTGAAAAGGCTACTTTGTCTAGTTTGTTATCTTTGAAAAAATTTTAAGTAATTTATTAGGTAAGTAATGTGAATTCTTATATAATTTTTTTTAAGTCATTTATTGTGTACATTTGTTGATTATCATTTGGGTTGTGGACTTATTTGTTCTGTGATGTTGTTCTCTTTGAAGTTGGATACCATACTTGCCACTGGTTAGATATATTTCTCTGTTGTTGGACATTAATTTGACATCCAGTTGATGATCAAGTTATGAATGGATGAGGACTGACTCTTTCGAATTAATTGACAAGGTGTCATGTGATGGAAGTGGAGGCTTTTGAAGATGAAAGGGTTGCAAAACTGTTGAATGATTGATTTGTTAGCATTAAGGTGAGTTTGATCAATGCTGCGTAATTAAGTAGTATTCACAAAATCACACTATGTATTTAGTTAGTTATTTATGAATTGCTAGTTCTTATTAGACTTGAAAATAAGCACTTTCGAAGCTGTTCATTTTTGTAATATATTTTAATACATCTAATATGTGCAATAGGTGGATCGAGAGGAAAGACCGGATGTTGACAAGGTATGGGTGTTTAATGCTCATAGTTAACCAATAAAACTTAAGGGCAGGATATTCTTTTATGGTTCACTTATGTTTGGTAATCCAATTTTCATCAGAAACGCAAGGAAATACATAAAAGTATTACATTTGCTATATTTCTTTTGAGTTGTAATCAAACTTTCATTGAAAAGAATTTTGTAACTTTAATTTCTCCTTCATTTTAGGTGTCCAGGTTTTGTATTGTGGTGGAGGGTGGCCTTTTAGTGTCTTTCTTTCATTTGATTTGAAGCTGTTGATGGGTGGAAGTGGAACTTACTTTCCTCCAGATGATAAATATGGAAGACCTGGATTTACAACTGTTTTTAGGTGAGAATAGTTTGGCTCCGTAACTAGTCATCTTTTCTCTTAAGTCTTACCTATTATCATTGCAATGTTGATGGTGGTGGTGGTCGTGTGTGATCCTTCGTCAAAATGGATACATTCAAATGGTTGTTGAGTGAATTCTAGGCCTGTATTTTATTATTAGAAATGTAATTATTGTTTTCCTTTATGCTGCCGTTATTCATTCTTGAGTTCCTATGTTGTTTAGAAAGGTGAATGATGCTTACTGCTTGGGATAAAAAGAGGGATATGCTTGTTCAAAGTGGAGCCTTAGCTATTGAACAGCTGTTGGCAGCACTGTCAACACTTAGCAGTAGCACTGTCATGGACTTTTTGACAAAAACGTGGTGTTGTTGCAACTTGCAGTTAGGACTTAATAAGTTAATATGGTATGTAGTTCCAAATAATTTTCGTGATATTATATGATCCATTGTCTGATTTCAATAAATTGCTTGATTGCATGGGTGGCAAATAGATAGGTAATATTTTGGACTGTTAAATGTTAACACTTAACAGCTTGACAGGTGATAAACATTTTAGAGTTTGGACTATTATTAACTTATTATTATGTACTGTCATGTGGACTATTTTTACTTGGTAATTTTAGTTTATTAAGAGGTGTTAAATTTGAAGGTTTCAAATTGTTTGTAGATATTTTAGAGTTTAGATTGTTACTTATTAATTATTATTATGTACTGTGAAATGTGATATAGGGACTGTTTTTTAACTTGGTTTATTAAGGGGTATTGTTGACGTCCTGAAACAGTCAACTCAGAGATTCTGGGGCCCAGACTGCGAACGTTGTAATAAATGGCGATTAACGTAATAAATTTGTAGTAATGGAGATTTAAGGTTGGTGTATTGCAATAAAGATGAAGGAATGTTTGTCGTGGTAGTTGGAAACAATTAATGAAACAATCAACACAGAAATGAGGGGGAAGAATAGATGCAAGACACAAGGATTTTTACGTGGTTCGGCGACTACGCCTACGTCCATGGCCACTTTGAAGTAATTCCGGCAGAGTGATAGTATTCTAGTATTTTTTAGCCTAGCTTGTACAGTAAAAATCTCTCATATTTATAGAGAGGGGAGAGATACAAAAAAGTATAATACACGTTACAAATTACGATTTTTTCAACTAATCCTGACATAAGCCATGCTGCATTTATTACAAAGGTAATGATCGCTTCTTCCAGACACACGCCTGCATTTATTGCACCAGGAGAGGTCTTCCCTTCATTAAATGTATGGCCGCCGCATTAAATGCTCCTTGGTACTTATGCAAATGATACCGACGAGAAATCAGGGCATTAGGTGGAACTGATGACTTCTGCACGAAGTATCATTTGGCGCGAGCTTCCTGGTTCGTTCGGCTGAGCGAGCTGAATAGGTGTTGAGGCGAGCTGAAAGTATGCTCGAACTGTTTTGGTATTGAGCGATCTCGCGAACTCGACGAGCTCGTTGTAGCGACCTAAGGATTGGGCCTTCAGAGTCTTTATTCCTGTTCATGCTCACCGGGCCTGTATTGGCCCATTTATCTAGGTTGAGAAAATGGGCATAATACAAGCCCCCCAGCTCTCAGTGCGGTCTGCGGGCTGGGAGCTGATTCAAAAAATGTAACTGGTGACCATTTGCGAGCTCTCGAGGTGTTGTTTCGATTCCTAACTTGTAACCGTTGACACGTGGCGATTGCGTAGGGATTGGTATCATAAACACGCATTGGGTCGTGCGCATTAAATGAGTGTGTCTTGTAATTGACATTGCACGATGGTAAAGGACCGAGGTCTACGCCTATCCGTTAGATCTGTGGTGGTTACTCCTTTTGCTGGATCGGATGGTCAGGGGGAACAAGCCAGAATCCTTTTAAATCAAAGGTCATTGTCGTCTTCCATTTTTTGCTTCTTCGAAACGGAAAAGAATAGACGCTTCTTGTTCAACATCTTCATCTCTGTTCCCTCTGCATTTTCTCGATAGCTTCCTTTGAGTTCATCATCTTAGGTCCCAGTCTTCCTCTCCAGCACATATAGTGAGTCCTCTGATCTTGCTCTTAGAATTTTGATAGTTCCCGATTCTTAGCATGCATTTTCTATTTTCTGGTTCTGAACTTGAACTCGAGTATTTAGTATGCTCTATTCTGTAAAAATTTGTTTCGCTGATTGCTTAAAATTTCGTGTTAACTTGCTTGAAATGGCTCTGTATTTGATGGCGTACATCGTGTGTCGTCTGTGATTTTCTGAGTTGCTTGAACCCCTTGTTTATTGCTGACGTAGCGTAGGCAGATTGAATTTTGAATAGCTCGCTTCTGCACTGTTTGATTAGGTTCCTGTAGATATAGGGTTAGAAACATGGGTATTGGGTAACCTTACCTGATGGGCTTACATTCTGGGCCCCCATTGTTTCTGATGACTCAGTGTGCAGCCTAACATGTAAGATAGCAGCCCTAGGAATTCTTTGTCGTAGCTCGCTAGGTTCAGTATGTTTTCAGCGTTCTGATGTCGTTCCTTTTACTCTGTAGATGTCAGGTTGCTCACGCCGTAGTCACGTTGGTGATAAAGCTTCCCCTTCTGAAGAGCGAGGAGCACGGCGGTTTAGAGTAACACAGGGCGCAACTTCTCGAAGTGGCGAGGTCGTAGGGGAGCCTGCTGGGCGAGCTGAGCCTTCTACTTCTCGGATTGAGGCTGAAGAGAGGGAAGCTCAAAACCCATTTCATCACACTGCCTCCAACCTTACTCTTCCAGCTCTGTAGGCTCCAGCCCGAGAGTTTGATTTCCTTTTAGGATGTAAAGCTAATATGCCGCAGGAGAATGATCGTGCAGCCTTCCCGCCTCCTGGTTTTGTCGCGGTAAGTTGCGAACACATGGAGCTCGGGCTGAGATTCCCTATCCCCAGCTATCTCGTGACCCTGTTGAACGATCTGAAGCTGGCCCCGTTTCAGCTTACTCCCAACTCTTATGCCCAATTAACCACTTTAGTCGCGGCCTTTATTAAATATGGATTCGAGCCTCCCACTCCCCTCATTATCCGTTATCTGTACTGCTTCAAAGGTACTCATGGTGGCAAGGCCGAGCATAGGGACGAGTTGTATTATATCTCATGCCGCCATCCTCGCTGTAAACGATATCTACCCCAGAATTGCATTAAGTCTAATATAGGCGAGTACAAGTCTCATTGATTTTTGGTCACCTGTCTTTCTGTTTCCGACCTAGAAAACACCTCTTTCGTCTTCTCACCCGATAGTTGGCGGATGCTGGCTCGCGAATATATATACATATATATATTATTATCATTATTATATACCTTTCTTTATTTTGACGAGCTTGTTTTCTCTTTTTGCAGATGTCCCTGGCCTTAGGATCGAGCTCACTGGTGAGGAGATCGCAATCCTAGAGGCCTTCGCAGCGGCTAAGGTTGAAGCTGACGACTCGCTTCCCTCTGGCAACGATCTGGTAGCACGTGGTCTCGCTCCATCAGTTACAGGTCCTCTTCTTGACATACACCAGGACCTAGGAGTTTGCGGACAGCAGAGTGAGGCCCACTCAGTCTCTGCCATACCTTTTGCTGTAAGGTCCGATTCTGAGCCTGAGCCTGAGCCTATTCCAGAAGACTTCTTGAGGTCGTCATCAAGCCCTTCTTCCGACGACATGAATAGGTTCGCACTAGACATTGCTCCAATCAGTTCACTTCCCGCGCTCAAAGAACCGGAGATCATGGTCATCAATGACTCTTCACCAGATCCTGCTCAACGGGCACATCCTCAGCCCGCTGGGGCAGCTTCTCCTCAGACTGGGCCGGCTGCAACGCCTAAGAGACAAGCCCCCAGGTCCGAAGGGCAACAGGAGGCAGGTTCCCCTACGACTAAGAGGGCCAGGATTTCTACTGAGGAGGGCCCCTTTTCACCAGAATCTGAGGCCTTGATCAGGAGGAGGAAAGGAAAAGGTATAGCCAAGCCTTTGTCCCCAACATGTCGAAAGGTCACTGAGGTTAGGGAGCCGGGGCCATCGCCATTGGCAGAGGTCCGAGCACTGAAGCTCCAGAGCGGTCTGAAGGATTTGGAAGGGGATCACTTGGGGACTCCGAGTTACACCCTGATATGATAGCAGAGATGGAATATTTCACCAGGTTCGTGGACTTCGTGCCAAAGGTTATGAGCAAGCATCCTCTGAGGCTTCAAAGATTGGAAGTCGTAGGCCGGAAGCTGATGGGCTATAGAGCTCGCTACGCAGCGCTGGTAAGCTTTCGGATTGCCTTCTTCTCAACGAAATCCTATTTTTTTTTTTTTAAGTTTAAAAAATCACCCCTACCCCTTCCCTCCCCCCCCCCCCCCCCCCCCCCCCTTTTTTTTTTTTTTAGATTTAGGGGTATGACGATAATGAAGCTGATGAAGGAGATTGAGGACCAACTGGGTGAGAAAGAGGCTTTTAGGGTGGCTAAGGAACAGTTCGAGGAGGAGAATGGAGCATTACAGGGCGAAGTGAACCTCCTTCAGCAGGAGCATCAGAAGCTCCAGAGCAAACTTAAGGATGCTGATGCGGCCTTGTCCTAGGAAATAGCTCGCAGGGAAGCAGCGACCACCGAAATTAGCAAGATCCACGCGGAGTTGACGAAGACCAAGGGCGAGCTGGGTGCTACTGAGGCACGAGCTGGCGCTGCAGAGAAGAAGGTCGAGACCACGGAGAGGAGAGCTGAGGTTGCTAAAAAAAAGGTGGATCAGTAGCAGCAAGAGCTGGTCACAATCAAGGAAGAGCTTGCCTCAGCGCGAGAGGAGATTGCTCGAACAGAGGAGCGTGCTCAAGCCCAAATCGCTGAAAAGCAAGATAAAGCCGCCTCCGCTACTGAGAATGACTTCCTGTATACAATTTGGAGGCGCCATCCGGAGATAGACTACTCATTCTTTGGGCCTCCTGCGGTCACAACGATTCGAAGGTTTGTAGAGTACACGGCCAGCACTCAGCAGAGCAGTACTCCTTTAGTTCCCCCAACTGGTCAGCTAGCATCTCAAGACCTTCTTCCTGCTCCTGCTCCAACCCCCGAAGGTATTTCAGCTTCTTCCTATCCTCCCGAAGTAGAGCCCCTTGCAGAAACTCCTTCTAATCCTTCAGTTTCACCTGATGTACCTGCCAGCACTTAGAAGGATTTTTTAGCTTTGTCTTACTTTGTGTTAATTATAATAGCCAAACCTTTCTTCCCACTGTGGGGACTTTGATTCTTCTTATTGATAAACGCCGAACAACGAGCTGGTAGCCTGAGATTATCACCTAAATCTTCCTACAAATTTTAGTATTTTTGGCAAAGTGTGGAATGCATCTGTCGTGGACACACATAATAAGTTATTATCATATTTTAAAAACTAAAACATCGTAAGTAAGAGGAATAGACAAATCACAATCATGATGACGAGTAAACTCGTAAACTTATGATCTGCAATCGATCACCGCAATCATAATATGGCAGCTCATAAGTATTTGACTTTACAGGTAATTTAATCGAGTAAATTATTTAAATTTGCAAGAGACTCAATCGAGTAATCTCTGATAAATGGGCACACACTTACAGTTCGTGGGATGCTCACTCTGAGCAGAGTTGTTCGAACGAGTTTGGTATTAGTATTTGGTGTGTTCGAAGTAGCATTTTCCCGAACTTTGAAATTTCAGCTCGTTGTGATACTTATCATTTGAGAGCAAATCCACTATCTCGGGCAGTTCCTCTCATGAAGTCACGAGGCGATTTTGATTTGAGAGCCTTAGCCCCTCTCGCGAGGTAATTTCTTGTGAAGTCCTTCGAGTGATTGGAGGTCCCCCGTTGAACCCTCGAGGGTGCGGAGATCGTAGCCCTTTCCGCCGGTGAGACCTGTTTGTATCGTTAGCGGGCCCCATGTAACGCCCTCCGGGGTACTGACAGCGACCTCTTCCGTAGGCGAGACCCTCATTGCAACTTCTTTCGTAGGCAATAGCCTTCCAGAGTTCAGTGATAAAGTTCTCAGATGGTCCCCTCCAGAGTGTGCAGATGGCAGCTCCTTCCACGGGTTATATCCGGATAGCCTCCCCCTCCGCAGGATCACCTTCAAAGGAGTCTATACTAAGTATTTCCCTGAGCTGTACCTCCAGAGTGCGAGGATTGCGGGCTGCTGATAATAGTTTCTGCGACATGTAAGAGAAGATAGCTCACAGATCGCGAGGTCGCTGTAAGAAGCGTTGTCAATAATCCTTTATTTATGAGAATGAGATGTAACTCGAAGGTCGCGGAGGATAATTCTAGTGTTCAGTAGATTTTAGTTCATGAGATTGTACGAGATGGTCAACGTTAGAAAATGGAGAATTGATCGTGGAAGCATTCTTGTGGACATATATGAGCGGTGTATGCATGTTTGCCAGATGACTTATAATTTTGTGGTCATTTGCATAAGTCTTTCGGATGTGAGCGATCTAGTGGGTGATTGCAGAAGATGCCTTCAAGAGATAGTGCATGATAAATAGCAGCTTGCTTTATAAAGATAGATTCCAGTAGTCATCCCTCGTGATAATAATTATACTTCGCTCGTTCAATTGTTTTGTTTTCTTCATTAGGCATTTGTACATGTAACAACAAATAAGTGAAGTCACTTTTCAAATAGTTATAAAAAAAGAATTATGTACAAAGGTCATAGAACGAGCTGATAGTTTTAGGTGTAATAGGGATAGAGGTGTTCTGCATTCCGGGCCCTTGGGAGTTCAGATTCGTCCATGTTGGTCAAATGATAGGCGTCGTTCCCCAGGCTCTCCTTGATGAGGTAGGGTCTTTCCCAATTCGGTCCAAGTGCTCCATCCCTTATCTTGCGCGTTGCGGGGAGGATCAATCTCAGGACTAGGTCGCCCGTTTTATAGCCTCGAGCTCGGACTTTCTTGTTGTAATATCTAGCGACCCTTTGCTGATAGACCGCTACCTTCATGTGAGCTGTCTCCCTTGCTTCCTCAATCAGGTCCAGATTTGTGGCCAGCAACTAGTCGTTGTCCTCGGGTCAAAATGACGCTCTTCGCTGGCTGGTAACTTCAAATTCTGCAAGGATCATAGCCTCGGACTCGTACACCATGGAGAACTGGGTTTCGCTAGTGGAGCTGCGAGCTGTTGTTCTGTAAGCCCAAAGCACTTTCTGCAACTCATCCATCCAAGCCTCCTTTTTTGCTTCAAACTTGGTCTTTAGAGTCTGCTTGATGATCTTGTTCACGGCTTCGACCTGACCATTGGCCTAAGGTGATCTACAGCCGAGAAGCTCTTCGCTATCCTAAGCTCGCTACAAAAGTCAAGGAATTTTTCGCTGATGAACTGTGTCTCATTGTCTGTCACGAGCTGCTGAGGGATTTCAAACCTGTATATGATATTGTTCCATACAAACTTCTCAATTTTTGAGGTGGAGATCTCCGCGAGTTCCTTGGCTTCAGCCCATTTGGTGAAGTAGTCTATAACTACCACTACATGTTTGCACCTTCCTCGAGTTGTTAGTAAAGGTCCGATCAAGTCCATTCCCCAGATTGCGAAAGACCATGGACTTACCATCTGCTGGAGGTAAACTGGTGGGGCTCGGGGAATTTTGGCAAATCTTTGGCACTTGTCGCACTTCTTCACTATATCAGTGGCATCCTGCTTCATGGCTGGCCAGTAGAAACCCTACCTAAGAGCCTTCTAAGCTAAGAACAACCCTCCCGCATGGTTCCCGTAGTAGCCTGCGTGTATGTCTCTGAGCACGGTCTCGCAGTCTTGGCCGTCAATGCAGTGTAGAAGAGGGGCTTAGAAACTTTTCTTGTACAGCTTATCATCAAAAATACAGTAGCGGGCTGCTCGAGCTCGCAGGCGGCGTGCTTCTAGCTTATCGCTTGGAAGCTTTCCTTACTGCAGGTAGTTTAAGAGCGGGCTCATCCAAGAGTTGGGTCGGACACTTATGGTCATCAGCTCACCTTTTCTTTCTATGCTCGAAGCGGGCAGGAACTCTACAGGGATGGACTTCAGGATGTCTGTGTCCTGAGTGGTCGCCAGGCTGGCTAAGGTATTTACGTGAGAGTTTTGAGCTCGAGGGATCTAGCGTACTTCAACTCGTTGGAAAGCCCCCAGTAATTCCTTGGCTTTTTGGAGATATTCTGCCATCTTCTGCCCCCTGGTCTGATATTCCCCCTGGGCATGACATACAACAAGTTGAGAATCACTAAAGACCTTTACCTGCTCAGCTCGCACTTTTTTTGCTAAGCGGAGCCCGACGAGCAAAGCCTCATATTCAGCTTCGTTGTTGATTGCTTGGAACCCGAATCTTAGTGCGCTAAGGATCTTGTGACCTTCTGGGCTGATCAGCAACACTCCAGCTCTTGAGTTGTGTTCATTGGAGGATCCATCCACATACAACTCCCAAGTCAGGACACTTGCAATCTCATCCTGCTCCTCTACAGGCCCTGTAAATTCAACAATGAAGTCTGCAAATGCTTGGGTCTTGACTACCGTTCTAGGCTTGTATTCTATGTCGAACTGGGCGAGCTCAATGGCTCATTTGAGCAATTTGCCTAAGGTGTCTGCCTTCTGAAGGACCTGTCTGAGAGGGTACTGGGTAAGAACTTCGATCTGATGGGTCTGGAAGTAAGGACATAGCTTCCTTGAGGTAATAACCAGGCAGTATGCGAGCTTCTCCATCTGCGAATACCTGGTCTCTACGTCAACCAGCCTCTTGCTGATATAGTACACCGACAGTTGCATCATTTCTTCCTCTCTGACCAAGGCCGCGATCAGGGCGTGCTCCGACACTCTCAAGTATAGGAAGAGCTTCTCCCCTCCTTTAGGTTTTGAGAGAAGTGGGGCCCGACCCATGTATTCCTTTAGCCGCTAGAAAGCTTCCTCACATTGCTCAGTCCACTCAAAATTCTTCGCTTTCTTGATCGCTTCGAAGAACGGTATGCACTTGTCTGTGGCCTTTGAAACGAACCGGCTGAAGGCCGCGACCTGATCGTTGAGGCTCTGCACATCTTTGGCTCGGGCTAGGGATCTCATCTCCACAAGTGCCCTGATCTTCTCCGGATCTGCCTCTATCCCCCTATTGTTTACCATAAAACCAAGGAACTTACCAGACGCTACCCCGAAGGCGCACTTCAATGAATTCAGCTTCATCTGGTAGGTTCTTAGGATCCTGAAGGTCTCGCCCAGGTCACGGACATGGTCTGTTGCCTATTGGGACTTCACCAACATGTCATCCACATATACCTCCATAGTTCTCCCGATCTGTTCCTGGAACATAGCGTTGACCAGGCGCTGGTAGGTCACCCCTACATTCTTCAATCCGAAGGGCATTACCCTGTAACAATACAGCCTCCGGTCCGTGACAAAAAAGGTGTGCTCCTCATCTTTCGGGCTCATGAGGATTTAGTTGTAGCCCGAGTAAGCGTCCATGAAGCTTAGTAGCTGGTGCCCAGCTATTGCATCCACCAGCTGGTCAATCCTAGGTAAGGGAAAACTATCATTTGGGCAGGCTCTATTCAGGTCGGTGAAATCTATACATGTCCTCCATTTCTTGTTATTCTTTATGACAAGGACGGGGTTGGCTACCCAGACTAGGTAATGAGCCTCACGAATGAATTTGTTGTCCAGTAGCGTTTTAATCTCCTCATTCAAGGTAGCATACCGTTCTGATGTCATTGGTCTCCTCTTCTGACGTACCGGTTTATGTTGGGATCTATGTTCAGTTTATGACACATAACTCCAAGATCTATCCCCACCATGTCTTCGTGGTTCCACGCGAAGACATCCAGGTTTGCCTTCAGGAAGTCGGCGAGCTTTGCCTTGACATCTGGGGACAGGCATCGCCCCACCTTCAAGCATCTTTCTGGATCTAGCTCGCTGACCTGCACATCCTCTAACTCCTGAACAGGCCTAGTAGCCACGTCTGCATCTACCTCGCGCAGGTCGAGATCGCGGCTCATTCCCATTTTTGTCACAGCTCGCGGTTCACTACCTGAAACCACATTCACCCTTTTACCTCTTTCTCCCATCTTCACTGCATCCTCATAACAACGTCTCGCCAGGTGCTGCTCCCCTCGTACACATTCTATTCCGCTGGGGGTTGGGAATTTAACCATCAACGTCCTGATAGATGCCACTATATCCAGGTCATTCATGGAAAGTCTTCCCAGCACCACGTTATATGCGGACGGGCAGTTGATAATCAAGAAATCTGCCAGGACAGTGGATTGCCGACTAGGTTCCCCCAAAGTGAGCAGGAGTTTGATCTGGGCCATCGGGGTTACCGTGTCTCCGGTGAAGCCGTAGAGAGGTTCCGGTGAGGGTGTCAATTGCTCGGATCCTAGCCCCATTTGGTCGTAACAGTTCTTGTACATTACATTGACTGAGCTGCCAGTATCCACCATGATCTTCCGTACCTCGGTGTTGCTGATCTTGACTCGGATGACAATAGCATCATTGTGGGGCCAGTGCACGCCCTTTGCGTCCTCTTCGGTAAATACAATGCTATCCGAGGTCATTTTAGCCTTCTTGGTGGGTCCCTCTGTCCTGCTATGACTCGTC
The DNA here is from genome assembly GCA_019925255.1 of Litchi chinensis. Taxonomy (NCBI): domain Eukaryota; kingdom Viridiplantae; phylum Streptophyta; class Magnoliopsida; order Sapindales; family Sapindaceae; genus Litchi; species Litchi chinensis. The sequence continues at coordinate 16,240,429 of CM034465.1, read as the reverse complement.
GATAAAGTATGGTTGGCTTCCCTCACGTATTTCTGGTGCGACCTGCTTGAAATATCTGCCATGTGGGGACCATCATGAATAGTAAAAATGATTCTTACAGCAGGCTCATGTTCGGGCTCTAGAGCTCGCTGGGGTGGCTGCTGCTCAGTCTGTTGATCTTGAGTTTGAAGGCGCTGCTGTTGAAGTCGTCTGCCCGCATGTCGTGTCACATATTCTCCCAAGCGACCTCGTCTGATCAGCTCTTCAATGGCGTCCTTTAGCTGCCAACAGTCCGAGGTGTTGTGCTTGTTTTCGTTGTGATAGGCGCAATACTTCCTCTGGTCTCGGTGCCTATTCGGGACTCCTGTAGGAGGTGGCTTTCCAAAGTTCTCCCTGCTTCTTTCTGCGGCGAAGATTCGATCCTATATATCTGATAGGGCGCTATAACTCCCATACCGACCTTGGCGTGGATGTCGTTCCCTTCTTGGCTCAGGCCTTGCTCACTTTGCCACGACATTAGCGGACTGATGTCTCTACTCGCTTCTCCTGTCCCCATCTTGGCCTTTTATCTTCCCTTGGTGAGAACTGCTTGTTTCACCCCGCTGATTACTGGGCTTCTTCGGCCCAAAGGCTTCTGCCCACCTGATTTCCTTGACAGCTCTCTCGTAGAACTCCCCCAAGTCATTCACCAGTGTCTTGTAGATGCTCTCATAGAGCTTCCCATCTTCTTAAGTCCTGCAGAAATCGTTGTCAACATTACTCACCTTATCTCTTAATCGGGTGATATAATCCTTCAAAGACTCGTTGTGTCTCTGGAAGATGGTAACGAGGTGGTATGGGGGTGCGAGCTGCTTCCTTAGGGCCTTATATTGGTTAAGGAATTTCAATTGACATTCTTTCCAACTCCCTATACTACGAGCTGGGAGGCCCTTAAACCAGGTTCGCGGGGCATCTCTTAAGGTAGCCGGGAAGACTCGGCATTTGACCAGCTGGTTGTCCGTCTGGAGGTCCATCTACACTTTGAAGGCGTCCAGGTGGTCGTAAGGGTCACTTTTACCATCATAGGAGGGAATGCTCGGAAGTCTGAACTTAGGTGGCAGGGGTACTGTCTCGATCTCCCTAATAAACGGGGCTCTGTGGTCATCCCGCTCTCCCCGGTTTTGAAGTCCAGGTTGAGCCTCCAGTTGCTGGACCCTCTGCAGCAGTTCCTTTACCATTGGATCTTGGGGTTGAGGTCGCCATACGGAGCTTCCCCTACTGGTGCTTCCCTGCTCTCCCAAGCGACGATCTCGCGGCCTGTGCACCTCATTGACGTCTTCTACCTGTCTAGCTCCCCTTTATAGCTCGAGCTCGCAGCCACCACGATTCTCTAGAGCTCGCTCACGCTCGAGGCTATCTTCCACATGTCTATCACCTTCACGATTCATCCTCACCCTTACGTCAGCTAGATGAGGCGGGTCGGCTCTCTCCTACACATACCGTCTTCTCCTTCTTGGGTTTAGGTTTGAAGAGTGGACCGACTCTTCAAATGGCGACCTGCCTCTACCGGCTGCCCCTTCCGGGGTCGGAATCTCTTCTATGGTCTGCCGGCGATCTCGCTCTGGAGGCACGACCTTGACTTGCCTCCGTCCAGTGTGAACCTGAACTTCAACCAACACCCTAACTGTCTCAATCAGCCGTTTTACTGTATCCTTCAGGGCTTGCTGACGTTGTCGCCACTCCTGGGTAACTTCTTCTCTGGCAGGTCGGGTGCTCTACTGGTCGTCCTGGTCCTCAGGTCGTTCGTCCGCCACACCAACATTTCTTGTCGTCCTTGCCCTAACCATTGCAAATAGATGAAATATAAACAGTCAATGAAAAGTCAACTGGGGAAAAGTTACCAGGTCGCTGTTGGGCCCTCCTTCTAGCGCTAAAAAATGTTGACGTCCTGAAACGGTTAACTCAGAGATTCTGGGGCCCAGACTGCGAACGTGGTAATAAATGGCGATTAACGTAATAAATTTGTAGTAATGGAGATTTAAGGTTGATGTATTGCAATAAAGGTGAATGAATGTTTGTTGTGGTAGTTGGAAACAGTAAATGGAACAATCAACACAGAAAGGAGGGGGAAGAATAGATGCAAGACACAATGATTTTTACGTGGTTCGGCGACTGCGCTTACGTCCATGGCTACTCTGAAGTAATTTCGGCAGAGTGATGGTATTCTAGTATTTTTTAGCCTAGCTTGTACAGTAAAAATCTCATCTATTTATAGAGGGATGAGAGATACAAAAGAGTATAATACACGTTACAAATTATGGTTTTTTCAACTAATCTTGACATAAGTCATGCTGCATTTATTGCAAAGGTAATGATCGCTTCTTCCAGGCACACGCCTACATTTATTGCACCAAGAGAGGTCTTCCCTTCATTAAATGTATGGCTGCCGCATTAAATGCTTCTTCGTACTTGTGCAAATGACACCGACGAGAAATCTGGGCATTAGGTGGAACTGATGACTTTCTGCACGAGATATCATTTGGCGCGAGCTTCTTGGTTCGGCAGCTTAAGCGAGCTGAATAGGTGTTGAGACGGGCTGAAAGTATGCTCGAACTGGTTTGGTGTTGAGCGATCTCACGATCTCGACGAGCTCGCTGTAGCGACCTGAGGATTGGGCCTTCAAGGTCTTTATTCCTGTTCATGCTCACCGGGCTTGTACTGACCCATTTATCCAGGTTGAGAGTTTATATTGTTACTTATTAATTATTATTATGTACTATGAAATGTGATATAGAGACGGTATTTTAACTTGGTTTATTAAGGGGTGTTAAATTTGAAGGTTTCAAATTGTTTAGTGTTTACAATTAAAATTTACAACAATATTATGCACTGTTACATAGGTGAATAGGTGATATTTGGACTTCTTTTATTTAATGTGATCTCTCTTTCAAATTTTTAAATGTTAATTTATGATAAAATTTTATGTGCATAAATGTATTATTTTTAAAAGTCTAATTGAATTACATTGGGGATTTCAATTAGCCCAATTGTAGTTTAAAATAGTTTAATAGCACTAAAATGGAAGTTAAAATTAATCCAGGTGAAAGACTAGAAAAAGTTCATTAGGTTAATTGGGCCTAAGACTAGAAAAAGTTCATTAGGTTAATTGGAGGCCCACTTTTGAAGGCCCAAATCAAAAAACCGACCCGATTTTGTCCGACCCGATCTATGTTGGTTTAGACTTGATTATACTCTAAATTCGGGTCGGGTTGGTCCGTATAGTATAAAACCGATTACAGTTGATTTTGGGTCGGGTTGGTCGAAAACCGATCCGACCCGGCCCGTGCCCACCCTAATTAGAGTAGATCTAATCGGATAACGTGCACATACACATCACGAAAACACGATGACCACAAAGCAGCTACGAAGGCCATAATAGTCAATTACCCTGAAAACCAATATCCCCAAAATGCCCTTCTAAAAACCAAAAGCGTAGACATGAAAGTTGAAGCAACATTCAAGTGCAACGAAAACGAAACCAAAAAACAAGAAAATTGCAGAGGAGAGAGAGAACCATCAACCCTTGTGGGTGTCTATTTTTACCACCTCCAAAAAATCCAATCTCCCCTACATTTTCTCCATCTCACTCCCTTCTTCTTTCTTTTGTTGTTGAGGGTTCCTTTTTTAAGACTAATCCCTCCTCAATCTTCGCACATTCACTGGTTCACTCTTTGATTCATAAAAGAAAAACAAAACATGGGTTTGCTTTGTTTTTAGATTTCCTAGGTGGATTTTGAAAAACAAGACGTGGGTTTACTTTGTTTTGTGATTTCCTAAGTGGGTTTTGAAAAAGATACGATTTTATTATACGATTTTATTTTTTTGTGTTTTTATAATGGCTAGTGATGGTGGTGGTGGTGGTGGTGAGGGTTCGTTGTTGACTTCGCCAGTGAATAAGGTGAAGTTCTTATGCAGTCATGGTGGGAAAATCTTGCCGAGAGGGGTGGACGGTGGTCTCAAGTATGTGGGTGGTGAGACACGTGTCGTTGCCATTCCTCGTGACATCAAACTCGCTGGTACATCTAATAAATATATATATTTTTCACTTTTTTATCTGGTTTTGTTAAATGTGTGTTCTTTATGTGTCTTGTTCAAGTGTTAAATGAAATTGTAGGGAGGGTTTTGACGTTGTGTGTGTCTATGTTACGTAAATTGGGTTTGTTGTTGTGATGTTACGTGTTGTGCTGGGTTGAAATGAATGGTTGTGATTTGATCATTGTGAGGAATGTGGTGTATGGTTTTAGTGACTTGTATGTTGAGCTATAATGATTTGTGTGTTGAGTCTTGATTGGTAGAGGTTAGAAGTTTAGATGGGAGAGAGGAGTATCAAGGGTGGTGTGGACAGTGACTGATTGAGAGTCAGGTTAGTAAGTCTGAGGTTGGTTGTTGGGTTGATGAATGGAGTGGAAGTAAGCTCGAGAAAACGTGTGTGTATGTCTGTGTGGGTGTGTGTGGTTAGTTGAATTAGATCGAGAGAAGGAAGATTGAGTTGGGGATTCGTTTTCATTGGTTTTGAGCTGAAGATGGATAATAATGTGTAAGCAGTGATGTTTTTTTGATTCAGAATACAATCTTGTCACTGGTTTTGGTGTTGTAAAGTTTCACTAGTTTGATACGTTATTCAGGGAGAAGCTAGTTCTCTATTAAAAAAACATAAACGTTTTGTGTGGATGGGGGTGTCTTGTTAATGAGTTACCTTATATCATCCATGTGTCGACCCTTTGGTAGATTGGAATAGCTGTTATGGATTGTTTGTTAACATTTAAAGAGTTCCAAGCCTGAGTACCATAGAATCGTCACCATGAAAAGAACTTATATGCCACTGCTATAGTCACTTCATTTTTTGGATTGCGAAGGATAATAACCGTTGGAGTTCCAGCTATTTGTCGAGTAATGTGTCATATGTTAGCTTTGTACCTTACTGTTCCATTTTGTGTCTCTTGATGCAGAGCTAATGAAGAAGGTTAATACTACAACATCAATATCTGAAGGGGACATGGTCCTCAAGTATCAGCTAGTTCCTGAGGATCTTGATTCCTTGGTATCAGTCAGAACCGATGAGGATCTTAAGCATATGTTCGACGAATATGATCGTCATGAAAGTGAAGGCACTCCAAAGCTCCGATCCTTCTTGTTCCCCTCCAAACCAGTCATAATTGAGAACCAGATGGGGCCTGTGGATCCTCAAGCAATTGAACAGCGCTACATTGATGCAATCAATGGCATTGTTCGTACAACTGGTAACGGGCGACTCACCCCCATCAATGCAAGTCGTGCTTCTTTTAGCATTTCATCAGCTTGCTCTTCCCCGAAATCAAGCTCCCCGGATAGCTACACTGTCGAAACCATTCCTCACGAATTCATCACGGTGGATAGCCACCAGAACAGTCGACTTCTTATGCACAAAGTAAAAAGTTCACCAAGTCTTTACAGTCTCAGCAGCCACCACCATCAAAGCGGCAGTCCAAGCAATCACCCCCATCAAAGCGGCAGTCCAAGCAGCCATTACATGTATCAGCATCCAGGGCATCAGTACTACCAGAACCACCAGCAACACCTCCCACATTCATACCAAGCTTACAGATGGTCACCCCCTATGACACTGGGACAGCCTGACTTTGTGAGAGGTCCAACGGTTCATGGTCCGAACCCCTATTACACACGAAGCCATTCAAGTAGAAGCCATCTCGCTTCTGGGAGCCATAACAAATTTGGGTACTACGATGAGATACCCTATGGACTTAGAAGGGTTGATAGAGCAGAGAGTCTTCCCCATAATCCCATGAATATTATGCAGGAAGGGAGGGGATCAGGGCATAATTTAGAGATGATGAATTGAATTGAAGAGCCTTTTTGTACAGATGATTTTCTTTTCTTGATTATATACATAATTTTGTGTTGTATTTGTTTGTTGTTGTAAATGCCGCATTTCAATAGGCTTAGCGGTTGTTACTCTGAGGATTTTATACAGTTAACAGAAAAAATAATAATAATAAATAATAAAAAATTAAAAACAACCGGAGAGGTTGATAGATAAATGTTATTGAAAAGGTTTGGGGACAAGTCCATTTATATCCTTGATTTCTTATGCGGTTGTTTTGCTGCGTGCACCATTAACTCGGATTTGTTGAACACATACGCAAATCATGCTAAACCCTGACTTCACTTACCCTGCTGCTGTCGTTTAACTTCCAATCACCAGCTGCAAGCCTTGCCACCAACTGGCCGACTACGGTCGATTTTACTTCATCTCTCTCTCGCACCACCCACTGGTGAACTTTTTAGTCTCCTACATCTCCGCCGTCTTTGGCAAGACATCCCCCTCCACTGTCTACGTACCTCATTCAACCAGGCCATCAGCAACACTACCCCCCTCACCATTTCACTCACCTTACCCTTGTCCTTGTTCATTGATTTTGTTTATGCATCCTTTATTCTTCTTCCCCGTCGTTTATTTATTTTATGAGAAATTATTGAAAAAGATGAAACTTTTTCCACTTTTCTTCAGATTTTACCAACGATCACCACGGTAGCCGCCGACAACCCAATACAAGTGCTAGACTACAGACTGCCAACTCCCTAACGCCTAACGATTTCTGCAACACTGGGCATCAGTTTCAATAACAACTTCAAATGAATAAGCAAGCTAAGAAAATTTAATTACCACTTGATATTAATTTGAATGAGTACTCTCAAAACATTAAATTTGCAAAATGATTTCTTATTTACCAATAGGTGGCTAGGTGAAGTTCGAAACAATTTAAGTTACAAAACAAATTTCCTCACACAGTGCCACACAACACAACATAGCTACCAAACAATCGTCATACGACCAGGGGCCAAAATAAAGATACATATCAGATTATCAACCACAGCTATGTAACAGTATAGTCTCCATTTGAATATATATTATGCCACATCTCAAAAGGAAAAACTGAGCATACAAATATGAGATCCAAAACTTAGTTTCTAATCAGATGCAATCAAGACAGAGATGAATTAGATCTAAACAGTCAAGACAAGAAAAAAGGCATAAAACAAGCAACCTATTTGAGAACAATTCATCATTATCAATCTAAAATATATATTTTCAAACAACCAACATAATTAAGCTTTAATGCCCATAATTATGCTACTGTGGGGGGGTACCGTACCTACTTAGGTGTCTCATAGTCCTCTATATTCCTAAAACAATTCTCAGACATTCCCCGTGCATCAAAAATGATTAGAAATAGAAACCCACATCCACTCCGCACAAAATCTAATTATTATACACATTTTTCAATAAATAGGAATGGGCAAAAAACTGGGTAGGTTCGTCACTTGCTGTCAGTGAAGTCAGCATCAATGACATCATCTTCAGGCCCCTTGCTTGACTCCGACGGGCCAGTTTCAGCACCTGGGGTGGGACCAGCACCGGGGGTAGGACCAGCGCCTGGTTGGTTGTAAAGAGACTGTCCAAGTTGCATCACTTCCTGGTTAAGGGCAGCCATGGCATCTTTCATTGATTGGGTCGAACCTCCAGCAATTGCATCCTTAAGCTCTTTAAGTTTTGCCTCGACCTTCTCTTTGACCGCAGCTGGAACCTTCTCACCTAGTTCCTTTAATTGCTTCTCCGTTTGGTAGACGACAGAGTCTGCCTGGTTCTTTGTGTCAATAGCATCTCTCTTCTCCTTGTCCTCCTTCGCAAACTTCTCGGCTTCTTTCACCATCTTCTCTACCTGCATATTTTTATTCAGACATTGTATTAAGATGATAAACTACCTCAATAACTGGGATGAGATCAACAGTGTAAGAAAATACTTCATTTATGAGGAGTAAAAAAATAATTTGACTTTGAAGTTCACATGAATTCACATAATATAAAAGGCAACGGCTGCATGCATTTGAAAGCTTCTCCAAACAAAAACCATTGGAAGACTCAGTATAATTAACCCTCATGAAAAGGATTCAAAATGATTAACATAAACCAAAATCACGTCACATAATAGAGCCATATAGAACAAGATATACACATGCACAAGAGTTAAGACGATAACCAAATTAGCCATCATTATTGAACATACCTCGTCGGTGGGCAAGGTGCTAGCACCAGTAATTGTGATGTCTTGCTTCTTTCCTGTGCCTTTATCAACAGCAGTGACAGATAGTATGCCATTGGCATCAATGTCGAATTTGACCTCAATCTGGGGAACTCCTCGGGGTGCTGGAGGAATACCATCTAGACGGAAGCTACCAAGTGATTTGTTGTCCCTAACAAACTCTCTTTCACCTTGAAGGACATTAATCTCCACACTAGTCTGTCCATCTGCAGCTGTTGAGAACACCTCTGATTTGGAAGTGGGTAGAGTAGTGTTTCTTGGAATGATTTTTGTCATAACGCCACCCAGAGTTTCCAAACCAAGAGACAATGGAGTAACATCCAACAACACAATGTCACTGACATCTCCAGCCAGAACACCAGCCTAGAATTAAACAAAATTATGTCAGATGTTAATTAAGGTTAAAGAATTAGAGACGGAAAATAAATTAAGTCAACATGTTGATACTTAGTTGTCATCATACACAATCTGCATAAAGATCACAATTATCCACAATTCCTCAATATAAGTTTAATTAACCTAATAATGAAGTTTAGACAAGAACAGAGAAGGGATGAAACTACCTGAACTGCAGCCCCTAGGGCAACAACTTCATCAGGATTCACTGTGACATTGGGATCCTTTCCTGTCATCTTCTTTACAAGCTCTTGAACAGCAGGAATACGTGTTGATCCACCAACAAGGATCACCTCATCAAGGTCTTTGAAAGAAAGCTTTGCATCCCTCAAGGAGTTCTCAACGGGTGTCTTTAGCCTGTAAAATATGAAGTTGCATAGATGAGACACTGTTTGAACTGGAATGGCAATAACAGATGAAACCAACACAAAGACTAGCTGGTTAAGGCCACTAGTGCCAATACAAGTCCTGACTGTAAGAATATGAATTCCATGCCAAACAAACAGAACGAAAAGAAACTATATAAAATTTTTACCTGTCAAGCAAATCGGAACACAACTCCTCAAATTTCACCCTCGTAAGGGTGGTCTCAATGTGTTTAGGCCCATCTGCAGTAGCGGTAATGAAAGGCAGACTGGAAAGACAGAAATGAATCAGTATGACATACAGCCAGGAAAGGGGTGATCAGTACCGTGTGCACACAAGGAATAAAGAGAGTCGCTCGTGTACAAGTGACACACCTGATGTTTGTCTGAGTCAAAGAGGAAAGCTCCATTTTAGCTTTCTCAGCTGTTTCAGTTAGCCGCTGAAGAGCTTGTTTATCCTTCAGAAGATCGATCCCTTCATCATTCTTGAAGTTTCCAGCAAGCCAATCAACAATCCTCTGCAGATATTACAATATATCTTTAGATTCATCCAGACCAGAACTTTCTATATTACATGTATACAAACTTACAATACACATATCTATGTAGAGGAAAACGTTCCAACCTTATCAAAGTCATCACCACCCAAATGTGTATCTCCTGAAGTAGAAAGCACTTCGAACACTCCATCACCAACCTCAAGAACTAGTATCAAAGAAAAAGAATGAGATAACAATCGAATCAGACCTTTGTATTAAAATGCTACATTAATTATAAGATTGACTGTTACCACAACTTACAATCCTATAATTTGTTTTTAGAACAGAATTATAATCCTATGATTTTCCCAAAAAAAAAAAAAAAAATTATAATCCTATGGTTTACTTACCCCGTTACTGACATAAATTCTTAAGACAGTGAGCACAAAATACTGACACAGTACCTGAAACATCAAAAGTACCACCACCAAGGTCAAACACTAGGATGGTCTCATTGTTCTTCTTTTCAAACCCATATGCCAATGAAGCAGCAGTCGGCTCATTGATGATACGAAGAACTTCTAAGCCAGCAATACGACCAGCATCCTTTGTAGCTGTCCTCTGGGAATCATTGAAGTAAGCAGGCACTGTAACAACAGCTTTAGTCACTTTATCATTTAAAAACTTTGATGCATCATCAACAAGCTTTCTTAAGACCTGCATCAGAAACAAAATTAATTAATCATCAGCACAAAGCCTAATTACTCAATATGACACAGACTCCAAACAGAAACAAAGATACAGTAGAAAGTCACTAATTTCAATGACCATTAGAAATGAGAAATGGTGCATGCATAAACAAACATCAATAAATCAGGCATAAATCAAACCCAAAAAAAAAAAAAAAGAGCACACACACACACTATAATCTAGGAGAAGCAACACAACTGCAAAAATTCAACACTCAACAAAGCACCAACATCTAAGTCAACAACACCATTCCTCACCAACCAGTATCAACCAATCTCCAAAAATGATAAAGCAATACTTGATGCAACATCCTAATATCAATTACAGTGAAACCTTTACTTTTCCCTACCATTGCTTAGCATGAGACACTATCTCGCAACCAAAACAAAACCATCACCAAAACAACACAACAAATCAAACTTCACATTCCATCTTATTAAACATCAAACTTCACATTCTCCCAAAAACCAAACGATCCAAACTTAAACAAACCCACCGCATAAAATATAAAACTTCACGATTTTATCAGCAACCAAACAATTAAAAATCCACAATCTAACGGACCTACCAGTATAAAACATCAAACTTCACATTCTACCATACACCAAACAATCCCAAATATCCAAAATTTAAACAAACCCACAACATAAAACTCAAAACTCAAACAAACTCCCCGAACAAAAACATCAAACTTCACAATTCCACCACAAACCAGACCACCCTAAAGCTCAAAAACTCATGAAAACATCAAACTTCACAAACCAAACAAATAAATTAAAAAAAAAATCCAAACTTTAAACAAACCCACCACATAAAAACACCCAACAAGCAAAAAAAGCCGACCTTTAAACAGACCCACCACACAAAACTCAAAACTCGAACAAACCCACCACACAACGACATCAACCAATCAAAAAAATCAAAATTTTAAACACAAAACTCAAAACTCAGACAAACCCACCACATAAAACATCAAACAATCAAAAAAATTCAAAACTGTAAATCGATATACCTGAGCCGAAATCTCCTCGGCGGCGAACTGCTTATTAATAGCAGGACACTCGAGCTTGACATTGCCATTCTCATCTCTCACAACCCTATAAGAGACCTGCTTCGACTCCTCATCGACCTCCGACATCTTCCTCCCAATAAACCTCTTCACGGAGAAGAAGGTATTCTCGGGGTTCACCACCGCCTGCCTCTTCGCAATCTGCCCCACAAGCCTGTCCCCCGCCTTCGTATACGCCACCACCGACGGCGTCGTCCGCTGCCCCTCCGCATTCGTCACAATCGTCGGCTTCCCACCCTCCATGGCCGCCACCGCCGAGTTGGTCGTCCCCAAGTCAATCCCCACCACCTTCTCCGCCACCACTCTGACAGGCCCGACCCTTCTACCAGTTCTGTCTCTACTCAGCCTCAAGAAAGCCGAAGTGGGTAATCCAAAGTTGGGGCTTTGAGTGAGTCGCCGCCCAAAAAACACCGTTTTGGGATTGTTATTGGAGGTGGGTCTTCTGGACCCACCAATAGAGAGGTTGCCGAGAAAGTGGACTTGGGCAGTGGAAGAAGAAGCCATGGCGACGATAGACAGATAGAGAGGGTTGGTTGAATGGATGTTGATGTTTTGTGTATTGGAGAGTTGAAGAGAAAAGAAATAAGAAACAAAGATAAGAGAGGAGGGTTTTAGTAGCGAAAAGAGGAGAGCGAGGTGAGGAGGTGAGGGTTAGGTGGTGACACGTGGCGGGTTCTAGAATGATCATTGGAGGTTTTTCTGACCGTTGGATTGGAGTTTGTGTCCGACTGGAAACATCGAGGTTGTTCGGAGGTTGGGCTGACTGAGGGATGGGCTTTGATAGAGTATTTTGTTCGTTTTGTCATTTGCGCATCGGATGGCTTATTTTGGTTAGGGGTGACAATCCGGATTGACAGGTTAGGTTGGATATGACTCGAATCCGATTCGATAATTTTTTACATGATCCGAATACAACTCGATAAGAAAACGGGTTGAACCTCCTCAACCCGAACCCGACACGGTTACTAACGGATCAACCCGTTAATGACCCGTTTAACCGATATGTTAGCGACCTGTTTAACCGACACGAATAATAATCTGTTTAATCGACCCATTTATGACCCATTTAATGATAGTTAATATATTTAAATTTTAATATAGATATAATAAAAAATAAAATTAAAATAAAGATACATAAGACCTAAAAAATACTATCATCCACAAATACAATTTAAACCATAAAAATACAAATGTTTACAAAGATGATTATAAAAATATCTTTGTAAATATAGTCCTTCATATTAAAAAAAAAAAAACAACATAAAATTTTTTTTGTAGTCTTTTATAATAGAAAAACAACATCAAGCGTTGATTACATCCGTCAAACTAAACTTGTCAAAAGATAATAATTAAAAGTTAACTAATTAAGAAATTATACATTTATACATGAAAAAAAATAGTTTAACAAATATTTTATTAAAACCAATAAAATTTTACCACTACATGACAATTTGTGATGAGATGAAGTGTAAAGATGAAGTTTGGAAACTTGTGTTTAGGTTAGGGTTTGAACTTTGAAGGGTATATATATTTACCACTAAAATTACATGACTACCCCTCTAAAATAAAATTACTTTTTTACCCTTATTTAACGGGTCAACCCGTTACTCGTTAAATAGAACCCGAACCCGACACGATAATTAAACGGGTTAGACGGGTTAGACGGGTTGACCCGTTTATTTACCCAACCCGTTAATACTCAACCCTAACCCGTAATAATCGTGTCGGTTTCATGTCGACCCGTCGTGTCGGGTTTCAAATTGCCGGCCCTAATTTTGGTCGTACACCTAACTTTACTTCTAGTTTAATTATCAAGACTAAATATTAGTTATGGAATCCAAATATTGTATAGACAAAAATTCTACGGTTGGTAATGTAAATCATCCGTTCTACTATCAGCTTAATGCGCCACTAACAATTTGCAAAAAAGTCATAAAATAGATGTAAGGTGTTTGGATATCGAGGTGGTGTTGGTCAAAAACACTTCGACACTCAAATCAATTTGAATTATATAAACAGTAAATCAAAAAACAAAAGATATGAAAATACTTCTTATAGGCTTTGCGGGAAAGGAATGACTTGTTTGATAAATCACACTTGAGTTGGCACAAACAAAGTGGGTCGATGGACCGCTCTTGAGCTAATATTAACAAAGTAGGTTGGTTAACAGTTAGGTCACTAGATCGATGGGTTAGCAGACCACTCATGGATTGACACAAATGAAGTATGTTGATAGACCTATGGGTCAGTAAATCGCTTTTAAGCTAGTATTAGTAGAAAGGGTCAGTTGACCTATAGGTCGGTAGATTGGTATGTCAACAGACTGCTCATAAGCTATCACAAATGGCATAGGTCGGTAGATCAGTAGACTGTTGTTAGGGTATTATCTCATTGGAGTTTCATAACCTTGATAAAAAAATTGAAGCTAAACAAGAGAGACAGTGCTAGAGACAATAAGTTGGGAGTCTCCTGCCCAAATGGAGTTGTAGGTTGCCTTTTATAGGTAATGAGCTCCTACCCTGTTGAGGGGTAGATTACTCCTGATTTCAAGGGATTTGATCTCTTGATTTCAGCACTTACTTGACTTGGTCAAGTGAGTTTCAACCGATAGGCCAAGAGATGTAAAGTGTCTTCAACAGATGAGCTTCTCAAACTGTTGGGGCTTAAGGCTTATAATTGAACCCAATTACATTTTTTTATCACTACAATTTGTCCCTCGCTCTTTGGATTAACGTGTCGATTCAAGAAGTGTTTGTCAATTGCTAAATTTGTCGAGCAGGTCGTTAATTGGTTTAAGGTGTTTGATAGAGATCATTAACGACTGTTTCGATATTAACCAATTTGACCATAAACATTTGTTAAGGTAATTGCTACATAACTTACTAAGTTAATCTCTCATGAGATTTGTTACAGTTGATTTCTTGTGATCTTGAGATTAGCTATGTTAACTGCTATGAGTTCAACTATAAGATTTATCATGTCAATTGCTAAAAGATATACCATCCAATTTGTCACGTCGAGCTAAGGATTACCATATTGACTATTACGAGATCCACCATGTCGACTATTAGGTGGTCTGCCATGTCAATTGCTATGGGATCTACCATGTTGATTACTACGAGATCTACCATGTCAATTGTTATGAGGACTACCATAAAATCTACTATGTTGACTGCTATAAGGACTACTAGGAGATTTACCATGTCGATTGTTATGAGATTAACTACCATGTCGACTACTACGGGATCTACCTTGAGATATATCATATCGACTATTATAAAGACTACTATGTTAACTATTAGGATATCTATCGTGTCGACTGCCATGAGATTTACCATGTCGATTGCTTTAGGATCTACCATGTCGACTACTATGAGATCTATCATGTTGACTGCTACGAGATCTATCATGAGAACTACCACATGATCTACTATATTGAGCATGTAATGAGTAAGTAATTTGCTGTTGTTAAGCATAGATACCAAGTCTAATAATTTGCTCATGTAGAGTGTTTTATTTAACATTACGTGATATAAGGTTTTCTTATCAAGCGTTTACATAATGTACAATGTTCATATCTAGTGTTTGCGTAATGTAGAGCATTTATGTTAAGTTTCCATGACATAAAGCCCTCATGTCAAATGTTTACTTAAAGTAGAGCGCTCATATCAAATGTTTACATAAAGTGAAGCATTCATGGTGAGTGTTTACATGAAGTAAAGTGCTTATGTTGAGTGTATCCATGACATATATGAAGGGAAAAATTGATTTTAGATTAATATAGAAATGTGAATTTAAAAAAAAAAAATCAAACTAAAATTGTCTGATCGATACTATTAATAACAATTCAATAATTCTAATAAGATCGAATCTTACATTGCATGAAAATTGAATTGATCCTTTTTTATTCATAAATTTTTTACCACTTAATCGTCCTCGCTATAACTCTTCACCAAGAAATCTTGTGTGGGTATGATCTTGAAGAATCCATTCACTTTCATTTCACAAAAGAAATCTTGCAACAAAAAGAAAATGATGAAGGCTACACAAACATGAAGGGTTTGGCTAACCCTCTTTGTTGATTAATGATGTACGACCAAAATTAGGGTTCTTTGTTGTCTTTTGTGTGTTGAATAACTAGGGCAAGGAAAAATTTATTCCAATCAAGTTAATTGATTTCCAATATAAAATACCTTTTAAATTGATCCATTTTAGGTTTTCTAATTTAATAAGGAAACAACTTTCCTCATTAATCGGAATATTCAATTTGAGGAAACAATTTTCCTCATTAATTAGAATATTCAATTTGAAGTTTTATAATTCCAAAGAGAAACAACTTACATTATTAATTAGAATATTCAATTTGAAGTTTTCTAATTCAATAAAGAAACAACTTATGTCATTTAATTAGAATATTTTTTCTAATTCACTAAGGAAACAACTTTCGTCATTAATTAGAATATTAATTTAACTTTGATATCTTAAATCACATGACTATTTAAATAAAATAATTAATTATTTTAGTAACCACATGGATTTGAGCCCATAACTTATTTAGATATATAATTAAATAATTAATAATTCACAATTATTAATTAAATAATTATTGATTCAAATATTCAACAATATTTAAATTATGTGAACGTATTTAAGCTACACATATAACACATAATTGGACACTCTAATTTAGGGGTGGGCGTTTTCGGGTTCAGGTTGGGTTGGATTAGAAATCTTTCAACTCAACCTGGGTTGGGTTTAAAATTTTTCAACTCAACCCAACCCAACTTAATAATAGTCGAATTGGGTTAAGTTGGGTTGATCGGATTGGATTTAATTCACCACAAAGATACAAAAGATCTAGTTGATAACTTTCATAGCCTTAACAATTTGATTACAAATAAAACAAATACAAATATAGATTCAATAATTAAAAATAAAATATTTAATCTACCATAAAGGTTATTATTGATCTTCATCTCTAGTAAGTGTTATTCTAAAAAGAAGAGAAAATTTTGAATTTAAAACTAAAGATAGGTATTTCTTGGTTGGGTTGCGTTGGATTGAAAATTTTTCAATCCAACCCAGCTCAATTTAATTTTCAACCCAACTCATTCTAATTGTTTTTAGATTTAACTCATCCTAGTAAAAAGTTTTCGGATCGGGTTGGAGATGCCCACTCATACTCTAATTAATTATTTTATTTTCTCGTTTCTTATAATCAATGTGAGCTAGTAAGGGAACCAATGAACCTACAATTCTAAGCTCCAATAATATCAAAATTATTAATTAATCTGTTTAATTAAATAATTCATTATTATTAACCTTAGAGTTACTCCACTAGAAACCTAAGGTTGCACACTCGAAATTGCAGATATTTTACACAATCTAAATTTATCAATATTAATCGATCTAATTATTTCATATGGTTCAATCATTTACAAGTAGTTCATAATTAGAATCAGGTCATAAAGTCCGTCATACCTTTCTAATTATATCTAATCCCATTAAGTACTATTGATTATCTAATTAATAATATATTCATAACAATTTATAAGTTTTATCTTTCTTTTTACTCATAAAAAGTTAAGATCTCTTATTGTTCAAGACTCAGATTAACACTTAAGGGAATTACTTATATACTTCTCGGAAGAATGAGTAGATTCAACTATTGTGTAGAATATTTACAGCCACCTATTTAAATCATATCTCTAAAGTATGAATCTTATTAACTGTAAATATAAAATAGTCTCATCCATGTAAATCAAAAGATACAACTCAACATATAAAAATCTATAATGCACTCAGGATTAAGATCAATTCATATATGATTATCAGATTGATAAATATGAATTTCTTTGTTTAACAAATATTAATAAGAAATTTATCTTTATCCAGTAGTATATAATCTCTATATAAGGCGGCTTCATTTTCGTGTTACTATAAATAAAGTATCCAACTTTGTTTTTGTTTGATTTCTACAAACTCTATAGATTACTAATCCCAAACTAAATCATATTGTATATAACATTTACATACTTAGTTTGAGACTGCATAAATAATCATAGATATTACATGATATTCATATGAAACAAATATTATATAAATACACATAGATTGAATAAAACAAAGCATATTTTATTATTATTTATTTAAACTTTTACAAATTACAAGCCTTTAAACACAAGCCTTAATAGTATAGTGCTCATGTCTAGCATTTTCATAAAGTAGAGCGCTCATGCAAAGTGCTTATGTTGAGCATTTTCATAAGGTAAAGCCCTTATGTCGAGTATATTCATGACATAAAGTGATCATGTTGAGTATTTGCATAAAATAGAACACTCATGTCAAGCGTTTTCATAATATAGAGTGCTTATATTTGCATAGGTAGAACACTCATGTCGAGCATATTGTGATCATGTCGAGCAAAGTATAATGTACAACTATTATGTCAAGTGTTTTCATAACGTAGAGTGTTCATGTTGAGCATTTGCATAAGGTAAAATGCTTATGTTGTCGAGCATAAAGTGCTCATGTTGAGCATTTGCATAATGTAAAGAGTTCATGTTAAGCATAGAGTGTTCATGTTACCATTTGCAAAATGTAAAGCACTCATGAAATTTTGATCTTATAAAATACATCTTTGTTGAGCTCTTTATTTGTTGTAGTCAAATGCTTAGGATAATCCTTATGCTCTTATCCTCAGTTCCAAATATAAAATGGAATCTAATTCTTATATATGTTTGAGCTTTTCGGAAACGATTACCAGGGCCATACGATGGGCGCTAAACTGTGGGGTAAAAATTCTAATGTTATTAATATAGATCCTTCGTTTTATCATCAACTTACTAGACTACTAACAATCGACAAAAAAAGCCACAAGATAAAGGTAAGATGCTTCGACATTGAGGTGGTATTGGCCAAAATCACTCTGACACTCAAGTCAATTCGAATTACATAAACAATAGATTGAAAAACAAAGGATATGAAATACTTCCTATAAGGATTATGGGAAATGAGTGAGTTGTTCGATAGATTGCACTTAAGCTAGCACAAACAGAGTGAGTCAGTGGATCTTTCTTGAGTTGGTATTAGTAGAGTGGGTCGGTTGACCTTTAGATCGGTAGATCGGCAAATCAGTAGACCATTCATGGGCTAGTACAATGGTGGAGTGGTGGGTAAGTAAATCGCTTTTGAGTTGTTGCTAATGGAGTGAGCTAATTGACAGCCGGGTCGGTAGATTAGTAGATCGGTAAATTGCTTATGTGTTGACATAAATGGCGTAGGTCAATAGACCGGTGGATCGGTAGATCGTTGTTGGGGTATTATCTCATCAAAGTTTGACAACCTTGATAGAAAAATGAAGCTAAGCAAGAAAAAGAATGAGAGAGAGTTAGAGACAATAAGTTAGAAGTCCCCTAGAGTTGTAGCTTGCCCTTTATAGGCAATGTGCTCCTACCCATTAGTAGATAAGTTGCTCTTAATTTCAAAGGATTTGATCCCTTCATTTCAGCACATGCTTGACTTGGTCTCACTAGACCAAGTTAAGTGAGTCTCAAATGATGGGTCAAAAGATGTGAATGTCTTTAGTTGATGGGTTCCCAAACTCAAGTTTGGGCTTGTGGCTTACAATTGAACCAAATTATATTTTTTTTACCACTATAAATATCTACTCAACTACTCCTATATATAGAGATAACCATACCCAAAATAAATGGAAATATATATATATATATATATTCACACAAACTATGATATGCATCATGTGGGAATTGAACCTCTAACTCCTAAGAAAGTTGAGAGGTATATAACCACTTGTGATGTGTGTTTTGTCCAAGGCAAGACAAAACAGTAGTCTTACCGTGTGTTTTTAAAAACATTGTTAATAAGCATATTTATTCGTAGCTCAATTAATTGTGTATAGGAACAACAATGGATTAAACCAATAAGCTTCAAATCTGAAACTCGCTTGGATTAGAGTACCCCGTATCTGAATTGTGATACAAATGGTTTTTTATTTGTGCCTTACACCTAAACCAGTCTGGGTGAAGTAACCATACCCAACATATTTTGACCTATTTTATTCAAAAAAACATACATATTTTTAATATACTATAATACAAATTTTAATATATAATTATCTTTTAGGATTGTGATTAAATTTGGACTTACTTACATGTTTATGTACATTAAAATTAAAAATTGTAAATTTAAGTGTGCACTTATTTTAAGATAAACTTTATTTAGTTCTTGTGTTTTTGCAATTTATAATTTTTTCAAACACAGTTTTCCCTTTTGCTTCCGTAGTCTCAAAATCTCTCTAACTCATCAATTGAGTTCCTTTTACCAAAATTTTAGTAGTTGACCGTGATGGAAAATGTAAAAAAACCATTCTACTATTGATACTTTTTAATCAAAATAAAAGTACCATTTTGTCCCATAACCTTGAAATTTAATTGCACTTATTCAAAAAAAAAAAAGGAAAAAAAATCAATAATGAACTCTTTTTTGAAATCAAATCTTTTCTTATAATCAATGTGCTACTAATGAAAAAGCTCCTCTTTTTTTTCTAGCACTTAAATCAGTGTTAAGTTTGAAACTGTCACAGAAGAAAGAAAGGGAAAAAAAAAAAATCTGAGATATTTTAGCACCATGTAATTCGTGAATAAATGATAAAAGAGTTTGTGAACTACAGTGGATAAATTCTACAAATTCTACCTACATTTGGGCTACAATTTTCTTTGGGCTTTCGCTGAAACACAACTTTGTATGGGCTACCATTGCACAAATGGGCCGAACCTCTTAGCCTACTCTTACTTGGATCATATGCAGCATGTTTGAGCTTTTTATGGGCCCCCTAAACTATTAATCTGTTTTTTTTTTTTTTTTCACCAGGGCATGAACTAAGAAACAGTTCGTCGGTAAACGTTTGCTTGTTTGTTTGTTTTTTGTTTTTGTTTTTGTTTTTTTTTTTCAAATTAAGTCTTATTAGAGCAAAAAAGTAAAATTAAGATATGTAATTTTGTTTGTTTTTCTAAATTAAAACTAAATTTCATATATATATATATATATGTTTTAAGAAAATGAAAAAATCAAACATTTACCTCAAGTAAACAGTGAGGAAATAAATTAATTTTTTATCATTACATTGTTACTAAAGGGTCTGTAACTAAATAAATAAATAAATTCTCAATCTGTTATAAAACCTAACCCTAGCAAAATGTGGTCGCCGTCACTGCCGCTTGTCATTAATTAATGATTGAAGGAGGTTAGCTGGCCTCCTCTTGTTTGAAGGGAGAGGCCACAGTTCCTCCCATTTGATTTGAAAGAGGAGGTCGTGGCCTCCTCTATGTATGGAGGCCCTCGGTGGCCTTTATATAGTGGCAAGAGGTTGTCAGTGACAAGAGGTCGCCAACGACCTCTATCCTTTTTGTAGGAGGCTGTTGCCAGAAAATAGAGGAGGTCATGAGACTCATGACCTCCTTCAAGCTGTTTCTACATTCTTTTTTTTTTTTTTAAGAAAAACATTTTTTTTTTCATATTTTGTTAAAATAATCAATACTATTATATATTATAATGTTATTATTATAATCTAAAAAAGGTTGAAAATAGGGATTTGAACAAATTTGTGTTAGAAGTAATTCATATATTTTTTTTATTTTAATTACTTTGAGTAAATTAAATTTTTTTAAAATATTATGTTAGTGAAAATAATTTTGATTGCATATTAAATGATATTGAAAGTTTATAAAGGCAAAATATAACTCACTCTACAATACCATCTTATCAAAAGTAAAAATCAAACATGTTAAGAAGCCATAAACAACAAAACTTATTAAAATTTTACTTAAATTAAGATCAATTAAGCTTTAAGAAAAAAAAAAAACTATTTTACTTAAATTAATGCTTGGTTTGCCAAATAAATGATGGTGTCACTCTTTTAGTTTTTACAGGTTTTAAACATAAATAATAATAATTTAAAAAAAAAAAAAAAAAACCCTTTGTTGTTTGAGCTTTACAAACTACTACTGATGTTACAAGGGATTGCATGTCAAAAATCTAATTTCTAGATCTTCGATTCATATATTAAATAAAAGAATAAAAATAATTTCAAAATCTCTCTTTGATTTTGATGGTCTCTCACATACCACGAAACCCTCCATTTATAATTTCAGGAATGCACATGTCTTCCAATTTGTGTAAAATTCTTTGTTTTGAAACAGAGTTGGAGTCATGCAACGTGTAGTGCGACCTGAAGTCACAGTACTAAGTCGCGACCCTCAAAGGTCATATGCACATGACTAATAACGCGATCTTAGGTCTGACATCGACGTCGCGGCACAGCGGCACACACTGGTGACTTGAAAAAACACACTAGTGGCTCGACTTTAGGTTTGACACGAAGCTCGACCACCAAGTCAATGAGTTGCATCGTTGTCTCTTCATCGTTTAAGAAAAAAGGCAGCACATCAAATAAGTGCTTTGCCAACTGGACCACTCAAGACATTTATCCTGAGTTCGACATCTAAGTAGTCCCAACAGCCACTAAGGCGGTTAACTTCCTCTACCTTCATATGAGCCGACATTTCATCCTCATATGGATAGTTTTTCTATCTTTATATGGGACGATTCGTCCAATAAAGGAGTTATTTTTCAAACCGTATCATTAGTACCTCATATCATTTGATCCCAATAGTTTTCTTTACCAGTCCCAATTAAAAAAAAAAAACTCACTAGGAAGTCATAGAAAATTGAAAGAAAATGTAAAGTCGAGTGGTGGAAGGTGATTACATACGTGATGCAATCCGGATGCGTCAGCGTTGGACGAATTGTAGGCCTAGTAGTGGGCTTGCGCGCGACACATGATTAGGTCTCCTTACCAGACAATTACCTTGGTTTGGAATGGTCTAGTCAACAGACAAGGAAAGCATTTCTTACAAGTTTCCCAGAGATCCAAACTGGCATTTCCTAGTCAACTTTTCGTGCTTAGGTGTCATTTTGAGACTGATGTACACATGTTCTAGTCGTGCATTTTCCATTACCCATCTTCTTGTTTATGGGGTTTGTTATCAAGACTCGTGAAAAAAGGACCATGTAGTCTTTAGTCATTTTGTGTTTTCTTGATATTCGACATATCTCGAGAATATTGGGTGCATCATGGTGGTTCCCACTTAGCCTTGTTGTTATTTCCTTATTTTTGGTGCTACAAATAAGAAAACAATAATTGATATAGGCGTGGCTCATGTTTAGGTATTCTTAAACATTCTTGAAATTTCATTTTAGGACATTAATTACCTTCTTATGTTCCTCACATAATTTAGACATATTTTAAGGATAACAGGCATATTGCATACCATTTGATCTGCTTATAAGTACCTTCATTGACAAACAAATATAAATTTGCACTCATTAAATAGAATAAAAAAATTGGTAATAAACACATAAGATATATAGTATTATGTTTTGGGATATTATGAAAACCTCGCCTGAAAAAAAAAATTACTGAACCCTTTTTTTTTATTAGGTAAATCGTTCCGTACCAATTAAAAAACTTAGTTGGATAGTCATTTTAGTAAATCAATAATTATTTAATTATAATTTTATTAGGTAAACCGTTCCGTACCAATTAAAAAACTTAGTTGGATAGTCATTTCAGTAAATTAATAATTATTTAATTATAATTTTAAATTTTTTTGGTTTATAATTTATTATGTTTATTATATAAATATTTCAACTTAAAACAATATTATTTGTCTAGGCATGTGTGGATATGTTGACATATCACTAAAATGATCAAACCAACGCTTTATCTGTTAAGGTTGACTAACTTTTGACTAATAGAAGGACTCAATTGATGAATTTTTAAAATGTTAGAGATGATGAGTATTCAAAATGCATCAATGAGTAACAAAGTAATATTTTTCTAAATATTAGGATTTAAATTAAAATTCTTCTTTTAAAAATTATTAAGAGAATCCGTCAAATACATTGTATTTTCAAAAAAAATATATTTTTTTAAAAAAATAATTTTCAAAAACACCAATGGACATCAAATATGAATGCTAAAATTCGTTGTTCTATTTTTGATAATTTTACATGACAAGGAAAATGTGTTTGTTTTGTGAGGCATGGGTTTGACACCTCTCTCGTAATATCCAAATTATATAATAATAATAATAATAGTTGTCCCACCATTTGTATGGGTTGAACTCCCACCTTCGTGTGGGCCTCCTCACTACCTCCGTGTGGACAGATCTCTCTTAATTGGGAGCAGTCTCCCTGACTATACTATCAGTGTCTTTTCTCAATTGGTCCCGGTAGTCCTCTGGGTCTTTCCCAGTTATAGTTCTCGTATTCAAAAATAAAAAATAAAAATTGTGTCTATCTTTTCACCTATAAATCTATTTTTCTCTTGGTGGGCTTGCTTTTCAATTTTTTTAATAATTACTTTCCATCACACTAGTGGAGACCAAAGAGAATATTCAAGGAAACACCCTTCTCTTTCCTTTTCATTGAGAAAAACATGATTACCATATATTTCTCCTTGTATGTGATGTGGAAATTTTCTAAAATGTTCAAATGTTCCATGCATCTCATGAGTATATGAAAACAATAATGTCTTGTTATATCTTAGCAGCAGCGCATACCTTTGGAACCTCCGCTGCGGAGATCCTGACCCACCCCACCCGCCACCCTAGTTCTCCAAAAAATTTTGTAAAAAAAGTTTATATACATAAGCATTTAATAAAAAAAAAAAAAAGAAATATGTTATATTGTTAAAAAAAAAAAAAAAACAATGCCTCTAATTTGGCCCCCCACTTTTGCCCCTCTTGTTCTGCCTCAGTATGTTAAGTTACGATGGGTCCTTTATGAGGATAAGTTTAGAATTTTGAGAAGAATAACTTCAGAGTTTTAATAGAATCTATATCTCCTCTTTTAATAGTTCATGTACATATATCACCAACTTATTTATTAATCCAGAAATAACTTATAAATATTCAAATATATTTTAAGCAACTATTGTATAACTTAATGCACAGCCGAATGCAACTATTGTGTAACTTCATGATACAGTCCAATGCAATTTGGCAATGTTTGGTATGTGGGAATAGGGGTAGGACTGGGATTCAATTTTTTCCATTCTCCCACATCCTATTTTTGGGGCTAGAGAAGGGAATTGATTTTTCATTCCCGGACCCAACACCATTCCCACAAAATGCACTATGTTTCTTGAGGATAACTTTAAAGTTTTTAACACAAGGTGCTGCATTTACTCATTAAAAAAATAATAATAAGTGTTGTATTTACTTTAATTATGTTAATATTCCTATAATGTGTCTTACCCTTTCCAATCTACCATTCAATATGTTTTGATGACAAAGAACACTCATTTAATTTGGTAATTATCCACCTAGAGTCAACCCATCAAAAAAGTCTACAATCCATCATTAGGCTTTGGGGTTCAATTCCTCTTAGTTAATGATATCACTAATGTGGGTAGTTCTCTTTTCGGCTTATTGTAAGACCAGTCAGTCTTCCGTTTGTATGAGCAGTTCGTCTTTTGGTTTATGGGCTTGTAATTAATTTTGAAACCACAATCAAGATCCAAAAGTAAAAGCTTAACATGCAAGTGAAAGCCGAAAAAGAGATGTTGCTACCTTTAGAAAAGACAAGGTATAGGTTGGCTAACACAAGTCCTAGAATTGAAAGCTCGAGGAAAGTAAATCAAAGAAGAAAATGTTTGTTTTTCAAAAGTGAAGCGACCGGAGAAAAAAAAGTAAACTCTTGGAGAGAAAAAGGACGCTTGAACAAGAAAGAAGAAACTGGTGTGAACTCTTGGGAGCTGCAACTGGTCAGTGTGAAGAACATGGGGCTGCTTTGGGTCTAAATTTGTGAACAGAATTTCAGTTCAATTTATATATTCAATGCCGGCTTCTACTTTTATTCGTGTTCACCATGTCCTTATGTTATTAATTTAATTTTTTGAGGTATAGGATGAAATCTTATTGACATTCATATAATTTTACTATTCAATTTATTCGTTCCAAGTTTTGATTTTAATATTTAATAATTCTTAGTTTAATTCATTGATAAAATTAAAATTGTCGCACCTTTAATAATAAGAATTTTTATTAGCTATATATTTATTTTAAGAATAATGTTATATATCTCATCTTGTATTCAATTCTAATCCCAACTCATAATATATTGATGAATGGATACTTATTAATGGTTTATTTATTTCACTTAAAAATATATCCGATCATCAATTAACATATCATTAATAATTCTTAGTTTAATTCATTGATAAAATTAAAATTGTTGCACCTTTAATAATAAGAATTTTTATTAGCTATATATTTAATTTAAGAATAACGCTATACATCTCACCTTGTATTCAATTCTAATCCCAACTCATAATGTATTGATGAATGGATACTTATTAATGATTTATTTATTTCATTTAAAAATATATCCAATCATTAATTAACATATCATAAGTTGGGAAATAAAAGGTGAAATGTTTTGTATTATTGGTATCTTAATAATTAGACTTGGTGTTAAGAAGTTTAATGATAAAACCTCAACGATGCAAAACACTTCTAGAGGACTGTTAGCGGTAAAACAATGTTGGATTTGGACTGTCACGTGTTAACATCAAGTCTTAAATACTATAGTTATGGTATTTTCTATCAACTTAAATTTTTGGATTTGATAGTAATTAACATAATATCAGAACTTGGAGATCCCTGGTTCAAACCCCCTCTTCCCCTTTCATTTTAAAATCATTTCATTACACATATTATATGATAGGGGCGTATAGCATGTGTCCATCATCTGTCTACGTTACACGTGAAGGGACGTCTCACTTGTCAACCTCAAGGTTAAATACTATAGTTAGACAATTTTCTATCAGTTTAAACTTTTGGATCTGATAGTAATTAACTTGGACTATTAGTGGTAAAACTCACATCCCTATGTGATAGCCCTTAAAAAAGTATCAAATTTGGTCATTTCAAACTGCATTTTCATCGTTAATTTTTTTTCCCAATTTAGACCATGTTTAGGATAATGATAACTTTTAGTAGGAATTATTAATTTCAGTACCATTAGGAGCACCTGTTCATGTTCTCTATCTTTTAACAAGTGCATGCCTTTCACTTAATTTTAAAATTTCAGCTAATTGTGCTTTTTAAGTAATTTTCAAAAGTTTCAAATGCAAAGAAACTAGCAACAAACACTGTTACTAGTGCTGCTACTTTAACATATGTGAATCCTTTGGTTTTCTTTTTCGTTTTATATTCATCCATAATGCATGTGATCCGCATGCATGTTTCTGCTTTTCTTTTTCTTTTTATTTTCATCCATAGATGCATGTGATCAACGTGCATGTACTTTATCGACAAGAAATATAAGCCGGTGGGGTCGACTAATAAAAGTAGAATTCTTTAATGAGCAAATCGTACATCTGAATCATACCTTTTTGACCAAGGAAACGATAATTTTCTTTTTGGGTTTCCATGCTGTGTTTTCACTGTTTTATCTCCCAGATGAGAAGACCGAAGAGAATGTGCAAAGAAACAACAGTTGTTTTTCCCTTTAAATTCGAAGGTGGAGCTTCTTCTGAGTAGTTGAATCCTAAACTCACCATAAACATAGATCAAAAGAAAGGAAGATTATTGAAGAATGCTTCTGCGATTTTTAATTCAGATTACCTTCCTTTTATGGCCTTTGTCCTCCTCTTATGCTTCTACATTGCCAAAAGCACCACCTTTGGCTAAACCTAACTGTCAATTAAGCTGTGGAGATGTAACCATTCCGTTTCTATTTGGAATTGGAGCCAATTGTTACTTGAATGGTTCCTTTGCAATAGATTGCAAGTCTAATAAGCCATTTCTCAGTAACATCAACTTAGAAGTGCTTAATATTTCACTAGAAAATTTCACAATTCGAGTCCAACATCCGGTCTCAAATTCTTGCAATAGCAATGAAACTAAGATATTGCAGGATACCCCTTTCTTCTACTCACGTAGCAACAGGTTCACAAGCATAGCCTGCAACAACATTGCATATATGTCCTCTAGTACTGGTTTGATTCTTGGTGGGTGCTCGTCCATGATGTGTGGTCGAAGAAGTACAGCTAATAGTACATCGAATAAGGGTGACTGCCATGGAATCGACTGTTGCCAGATAACAGTTCCTTGGGATTTGCAGAGTTTTAACACATCTTTCCAGGTCTTGAATAATTTTGGAGAAAACAAGCAAGAATGCAAGTTTACATTTTTGGTGGATCCTGCATGGTTTAGGATCGTATTTACGTATGCTGAAGAAGTTCGAGACTGGACAAAAGTTCCTGTTGTACTGGTTTGGTACATAGACAATTCTTCGTTGGATCTTTCATGGCAACATCGTTCTTCCTTCGTTGATTGTAATGAGACAGCTTTGGGACGTGTTTTCTGTTCTTGCAAAACGGGATATGCAGGAAATCCTTATCTTCCAGGTGGATGTCATGGTACCGTACTTCTTCCTCCATCCATCCAAATATCCTTCAAGTTTCAGATTCTATTTTTAATTTTTTTTTTTAATTTTTTTAAGTAATTCAAAATTTGAGAAAGGGATTGTTATTACTCATGCGGTTGGTGTAAGGGTATACTGTAGCACCAACCTCATTTTATCAATATATTTTATAACTATTTAACACCATTAAAATCTTTTTAAAATGAGTATTTATTTCTTGATCATGTAATGCTGTTCTTAGAGCCATGAGGTTACAACAAAAAAAGGAAAAAAAAGAAAAAGAAAAAATCAAATGCGGACTTTTGGAGAGTTCCCACCTTTTCAATTTCTTCATACTATTTTCTTTTTTCTAACTATACTTATTCTATGTCAAGTCTTCTAACTACTAATTACGTTTTGTTTAAAAAAAGGATAAATTCAAACCTTAATAAGCGATTGTTATTAAATGAAGATGATTTCATATTCGAGCTAGTTGCCATTATTTAATTTTCATTTATATAATTTATAAAACAATCTTAAAATCTGCGAACTTTTAAGTTTTTAACAATTTATAATTCCTGATTGCTTTTTTAAATTCTGAACATAACACGCATATGTACGTAGGTGCTTTTTTTAATTTTATTATATTGTCCTGTTTTCTAATATAATTTGTAATATATTACTTCTATTTGTATTTTGCATACGCTCAGATGTTGATGAGTGTGCTACAAATAGCACTACATGCGCACCACACATGATTTGCAAAAACATTGATGGGAGCTACCGTTGCTACAACCGAAATTTTAGGTATGTTGTTTTACACTTTAAAGTTAAGGAAAAATAAATGGAAATGATTTATTATAATTTATAGAAAATCAGGGTTTGATAATAAAAATAATAATAATAATAAAATCAAGGTTACTACCTACTTGGTAAATAATTGCGAATATAATTTAGTTTCTTTTTCCCTTCTACATGTAATGATCAGAATAGGTGGGCATTTTTTATTTAATGAAGTGTAGCCCAAGTCAACGGTATTATTACTCATTTATACTAAGAAGTTATAATTTTGAGAAATTCTAGGTTCACAGTTATTACGAGCTAGTTGATACACAATAATTAATTTGGATATTTCTGACCGAGGATTGCCACTATAAAAGAATGGATACACAAATTGTTTGACAACGAGATATGGATCGGGATCACCCAGAAGTATGAATAAATACAATCCAATTCAACCGAAAATACTTCTAATTTCAAATAAATATTATGCAGGTCTAAGCGCAAGCTTTGGAAGTTTGTTTTTACTTATCGGGGCATGGTGGTTGCGCATTATGATAAAGAGAAGAAAGGGGATCAAGCTCAAGGAAAAATACTTCAAACAAAATGGCGGATTACTTTTATAGCAACAATTAACTTCATTTGATGGCAGTTTCGACAAAAGCAAACTTTTTAATTCGGAGGAGTTGGATAAGGCCACTGACCATTTTAGTGTGAATAGAATACTTGGTCAAGGAGGCCAAGACACTGTTTATAAAGGAATGTTGACTGATGGAAGACTTGTTGCGGTAAAAAAGTCTAAGGTAGTAGATGAAGTGAAGCTTCAAGCATTTATTAATGAGGTGGTCATTCTTTCTCAAATTAATCACAGAAATATTGTTAAGTTATTAGGGTTTTGTTTGGAGACAGAGGTTCCTTTATTAATTTATGAATTCATCCACAATGGAACTCTTTTTTCTTATCTTCAAGAACAAAATAAAGAGTTTCCATTCACGTGGGATATGCGCTTACGAATTACAACAGAAGTTGCAAGAGCTATTTCTTACCTACACTCAGCAGCTTCTTTACCCATTTATCATCGAGACATCAAATCTTCTAATATACTCCTAGATGAAAAGTACAAACAAAAGTAGCAGACTTTGGAACTTCAAGGTCAATTCTAGTTGATCATACTCATGTGACCACAAAAGTACAAGGGACTTTTGGATACTTAGACCCTGAGTACTTCCGCTCAAGCCAATTTACAGATAAAAGTGATGTTCATAGTTTTGGAGTAGTGTTGGTTGAGCTTTTGACAGGAAAAAAACCAATATTTTCAACAGTGACAGAAGAAGGTAGAAGTTTGGCATTATATTTCATTAGTTCAATGGAGGAGAATAATTTGTATAATATTCTTGATGTTCAAGTAAAGCTCGGAAAGGAGGAAGAGATCATGGGGATGGCTAACCTCGCGATAAGATGCCTAAATCTACATGGGAAGCAAAGACCTACTATGAAAGAAGTAGCAATGGTGTTGGAAGGAATTCGAGCACCAAATACAAGTGATAACGTCCAAGGCAACGCTGAGAACTTCACGTACCAGGACTTTGAATTAGCTGAGCCTTGGGATGGTTCTACTTCAACAAGTTCTACTTTTGACAATATTACCCAGTCAATAGATTTGAACCATTATTAATTTAGAGATCATATTGAAAGAAAAATATGTATTAGGGGTATCCATCTCATTTCAAGTTTTACATAGTTAGAAGTCCTGTGGTTCTATTCATAAACCATCTTAATTTATATCATTCATGTCTGTGGAAGTGAATTACTTGTGCAATCAACAATGTACAATAACTGCTTTGGCTTTATTATGGGAAACTCATTATGTGACAGTGTACTACAACACAGCCTTAATTTCAGCACGTGCTTGACTTGGTCTCATTAGACCAAGTTAAGTGAGTCACAAATGATGGGTCGAAAGATGCGAATGTCTTCAGCAGATGGGTTCCCAAACTCAAGTTTGGGCTTGTGGCTTACAATTGAACCCAATTATATTTTTTTGTCACTACAAGTGTCTACTCAATCACTCCTATGGGTAGAGATAACTATACCCAAAATACATGGAAAAAAAAATTATTCACACAAACTATGATATGCATTATGTGAGAATTGAACCTCTAACCTCTAAGAAAGTGAAGAGGTATGTAACCACCTCTGATGTGTATTTTGTCCAAGGCAAGACAAAAAAAGTAGTCTTATCGTGTGTTTTTAAAAAACCTTTTTAATAAGCATATCTATTTGTAACTCATTTAATTGTGTATAGGAACGATAATGGATTAAATCGATATGCTACAAGTCTGAAACTCGTTTGGGGTAGAGTACCTCGTACCTGAATTCTGATACAAATGGTTTTTTATTTGTACCTCACACCTAAACCAGTTTGGGTGAAGTAACCATACCCAACATATTTTGATCTATTTCGTTTATTAAAAAAACATACATATTTTTAATATACTATAATACAAAATTTAATATATAATTATATTTTAGGATTGTGAATAAATTTGGACTTACTTACATGTTTATGTACATTAAAATTAAAAATCGTAAATCTAAGTGTGCACTTTTTTTAAGATAAACTTTATTTAGTTCTTGTGTTTTTGCAATTTATAATTTTTTCAAACACAGCTTTCATTTTTGCCTCCATAGTCTCTAGATCTCTATAACTCATCAATTTAGTTCTTTTTACCGAAATTTTAGTAGTTGACCGTGATGGAAAATGTTAAAAAAACTATTTTACTATTGATACTTTTTAATCAAAATGAAAGTACCATTTTGTCCGATAACCTTGAAATATAATTGCACTTATTCAAAAAAAAAAAATCAATAATGAACTCTTTTTTTAACTCAAATATTTTCTTATAATCAATGTGTTAATAACGAAAAAGCTCCTTTTTTCCTTTCTAGCACTTAAATAAGTGCTAAGTTTGAAACTATCACAGAAGAAAGAAAGAAAAAAAAAATCTTAGATATTTTAGCGCCATATTATTCGTGAATAAATGATAAAAGAGTTTGTGAACTACAGTGGATAAATTCTACAAATTCTACCTATATTCGGCTTACAATATTATTTGGGCTTTTGCTGAAACATAACTTTGTTTGGGCTATTTTTCATAAATGGGCCGAACCTCTTAGCTTACTCTTACTTGGATCATATGCAGCGTGTTTGGGCTTTTTATGGGCCACCTAAACTATTAATCTATTTTTTACCAAGACATGAACTAAGAAATAGTTCGTAAACGTTTGTTTGTGTTTTTTTCTTTTTTTTTGAAAATTAAGTCTTGTTAGGGCAAAAAAGTAAAATTAAGATATGTAATTTTGTTTGTTTTTCTAAATTAAAACTAAATTATATATATATATATATGTGTGTGTGTGTGTGTTTTAAGAAAGTGAAAAAATCAAACATTTATCTCAAGTAAAGAGTGAGGAAATAAATTAATTTTTTCTAATTATATTATTACTAAAGTGTCTGTAACCCAAAAAGGAAAAAAAAAATCTCAATCTCTTTTAAACCCTAACCCTAACAATATGTGGTAGTCGTCACCACTGCCTGTCATTAATTAACGATTGAAGGAGGCTATTCAGCCTCCTCTTGTTTGAAGGGAGAGGCCACACTTCCTCCCATTTGATTTGAAAGAGAAGGTCGTGGCCTCCTCTATGTATGGAGGTCTCGGTGGCCTTTATATAGTGGCAAGAGCTTGTCGGTGGCAAGAGATCACCAACGACCTCTATCCTTTTGTAGGAGGCTATTGCCAGGAAATAGAGGAGGTCATGACCTCCTTTAAGTTGTTTCTACTTTTTTTTTTTAATATTTTATTAAAATAATCAATACTGTGATTTATTATAATAATATTATTATAATCTAAAAAAGATTAAAAATAAGGATTTAAAAAATTTTGTGTTGGAAGTAATTCATATTTTTTTTAATTTTAATTACTTTAAGTAAATTAAAATTTTTTTAAAAATTATGTTTGTGAAAATAATTTTGATTGCATATTAAATGATATTGAAAGGTTATAAAGGTAAAAAAAACTCACTCTACGATACCATCGTATCAAAAGTAAAAACCAAACATGTTAAGAAGCCATAAACAAGAAAACTTACTAAAATTTATGTTAAAAAAAAAAAACTATTTTACTTAAATTAATGCCTGGTTTGGCAAATAAATAATGGTGTCAGTCTTTTCTTTTTAGTTTTTGCAGGTTTTAAACATAAAAATACCTTAGTTGTTTGAGCTTTACAAACTACTACTGATGTTACAAGGGATTGCATGTAAAAATCTAATTTCTGGATCTTTGATTCATATATTGTTGACGATCGAAATCGGTCAACATCCGGTTGGGGGTCGGAACCTCGTCAATGGAACGATTTATACGGGACCGACGGTGAAAACCGTGTCGAGCTGGGGGTGAAGACCACGCCGGGCAACGGGCAACCCCTTTTGGCCCCTGAGGATCACATCCGGAGTTGAACTCGTAACCTTTATAAAGTTTTTGAGTGCACAACTCCTACCACTAAGTTGAAGGAGTTATGCACTCAAAAACTTTATAAAGGTTACGAGTTCAACTCTGGACGTGACCCTCAGGGGCTAAAAGGGGTTGTCCGGCGTGGTCTTCACCCCTGGCTCGGCACGGTCTTCACCGTCGGTCCCGTACAAATCGTTTCGTTGGCGAGGTTTCGACCCCCAACCGGATGTTGACCGATTCCGATCGTCAACATATATTAAATAAAAGAATAAAAATAATTTCAAAATCTCTCTCTGATTCTGATGGTCTCTCACATACCAGGAAACCCTCAATTTATAATTTCAAGGATGCACATGTCTTCCAATTTGTGTAAAGTTCTTTGTTTTGAAACAGGAATCATGGAAGGTGTAACGCAACCTGAAGTCACAGTACTAGGTCGCGACACTCAAAGGTCATATGCACGTGACTAATAGCGCGATCTTAGGTCTGATACCGACGTCGCGGCACACATTGGTGACTAAAAAACACACTAGTGGCTCGACTTTAGGTTTGACACGAAGCTCGACCACCAAGTCAATGAGTTGCATCGTTGTCTCTTCATCGTTTAAGAAAAAAGGCAGCACATCAAATAAGTGCTTTGCCAACTGGACCACTCAAGACATTTATCCTGAGTTCGACATCTAGTAGTCCCAATGGCCAGTAAGACGGCTAACTTCCTCTATCTTCATGTGAGCCAACATTCCATCTTTGTATGGATAGTTTTTCTATCTTCATGTAGGACGATTCCTCTAGTAAAGGAACTATTTTTCAGATCGCATCATTAGTATTTTATCTCGTTTGATTTTGATAGTTTTCTTAATCAGTTTCAATTAAAAAAAAAAATCACTGGGAAATCATAGAAAATTGAAAGAAAATGTAAAGTCGAGTGGTGGAAGGTGACTACATACGTGTTGCAATCCGGATGTGTCAGCGTTGGACGAATTGTAGGGCTACTAATGGCTTGCGCGTGACACATGATTTGGTCTCCTTACCAGAGAATTACCTTGGTTTGGAATGGTCTAGTCAACAGACATGGAAAGCAGTTCTCACAAGTCACAAGTTTCCCAGAGATCCAAATTGGCATTTCCTAGTCAACTTTTCTTGCTTAGGTGTCATTTTGAGACTGATGTACACATGTTCTAGTCGTGCATTTTCCATTACCCATCTTCTTGTTTATGGGGGTTTTTTTTATCAAGACTCGTGAAAAAAGGACCATGTAGTCTTTAGTCATTTTGTATTTTCTTGATGTTCAACTTATCTCGAGAATATTGGGTGCATCACGGTGGTTCCCATTTAGCCTTTTTGTTATTTCCTTATTTTTGGTGCTGCAAATAAGAAAACAGTAATTGATATAGGCGTGGCTCATGTTTAGGTATTCTTAAACATTCTTGAAATTTCATTTTAGGACATTAATTACCTTCTTATGTTCCTCACATAATTTAGACATATTTTAAGAATAACAGGCATATTACATACCATTTGATCTGCTTATAAGTACCTTCATTTTCAAAAAAAATATAAATTTGCACTCATTAAATAGAATAAAAAAATTGGTAATAAACACATAAGATATATATTATTATGTCTTGGGATATTATGAGAACCTCACCTGAAAAAAAAAAAAAAAATTACCAAACCTCGGTTTTTTTTTTTTTTAATTAGGTGAACTGCTCCCCACCAGTTAAAAAACTCAGTTGGATAGTCATTTAAGTAAATCAATAATTATTTAATTATAGTTTTTTAATTTTTTTGGTTTATAATTTATTATGTTTATTATATAAATATTTTAACTTAAAATAATATTATTTGTCTAGGCACATGTGGATATGTTCACATATCACTAAAATGATCAAACCAACGTTTCATCTGTTAATATTGACTAACTTTTGACTAATAGAGGGACTCAATTGATGGATTTTTGAAACGTTAGAGATGATGAGTATTCAAAACGCATCAATGAGTAAAAAAGTAATATTTTTCTAAATATTAGGGATTAAATTAAAATTCTTCTTTTAAAAATTATTAAGAGAATCCATCAAATACATTGTATTTTCAAATATATATATTTAAAAAATAATAATAATTTTCAAAAACACCAATGGACATCAAATCTAAATGCTAAAATTCGTTTTTCTATTTCTGATAGTTTTACATGACAAGGAAAAGGTGTCTATTTTGTGAGGTATGGGGTTGACACATCTCTCGTAATATCCAAATAATAATAATAATAATAATAATAGTTGTCCCACCATTTGTATGGGTTGATCTCCCACCTTCGTGTGGGCCTTCTCACTACCTTAGTGTGAGCAGATCTCTCTTAATTGGAAGTAATCTCCCTGACCGCATCATCAATGTCTTATCTCGATTGGTTTCGATAGTCCTCTAGGTCTTTTCTAATTACAATTCTCGTACTCAAAAAAAAAAAAGGTGTCTATCTTTTCACCTGTAAATCTATTTTTTCTTGGTGGGCTTGCTTTTCAATTTTTTTAATAATTACTTTCCATCACACTTGTGAAGACCAAAGAGAATATTCAAGGAAACACCCTTCTCTTTCCTTTTCATTGAGAAAAACATGATTACCATATATTTCTCCTTGTATGTGATGTTGAAATTTTCTAAAACGTTCAAATGTTCCATGCATCTCATGAGTATATGAAAACAATAATGTCTTGTTATATCTTAGCAGCAGCGCATACCTTTGGAACCTCCGCTGCGGAGATCCTGACCCACCCCACCCGCCACCCTAGTTCTCCAAAATTTTTTGTAAAAGAAGTTTATATACATAAGCATTTATTAAAAAAAATGAAATATGTTATATTGTTTTTTTTTTTTTTTTTTAAAAAAAAAGACTCTAATTTGGCCCCCCCACCTTTGCCCCTCTTGTTCTGCCTCAGTATGTAAAGTTACGATAGGTCCCATGAGGATTAAGTTTAGAATTTTGAGAAGAATAACTTCAGAGTTTTAATAGAATATATATCTCCTCTTTTAATAATACATGTGCATATATCACCAACTTATTTATTAATCCAGAAATAACTTACAAATATTCAAATATATTTTAAGCCACTAGCGTATAAATTAATGCACAGCTGAATGCAACTATTGTGTAACTTCATGATACAGTCCAATGCAATTAGGCAATGTCTGGTATATAGGAATAGGGGTAGGATTAGCATTCAATTTTTCCCATTCTCCCACATCCCACCTTTAGAGCTAGAGAAGGGAATGGATTTTTCATTCCCGGGCCCAACACCATTCCCACAAAATGCACTGTGTTTCTTGAGGATAACTTTAAAGTTTTTAATACAACGTGCTGCATTTACTTATTAAAAAAAATGTTGTATTTACTTTAATTATGTTAATATTCCTATAATGTGTCTTACCCTTTTCAATCTACTGTTCAATATGTTTTGATGACAAAGAACACTCATTTAATATGATAATTATCCACCTAGCGTCTACCCATCAAAAAAGTCTACGATCCACCATTAGGTTTTGGGGTTCAATTCCTCTTAGTTAATGATATCACTAATGTGGGTTGTTCTCTTTTTGGCTTATTGTAAGACCAGTCAGTCTTCCGTTTGTATGAGCAGTTCGTCTTTTAGTTTCTGGGCCTATAATTGATTTTGAAAGCCCAATCAAGATCCAAAAGTAAAAGCTTAGGATGCAAGTGAAAGCCGAAAAAGAGATGTTGCTACCTTTAGAAAAGACAAGGTATAGGTGGGCTAACACAAGTCCGTAGAATTGAAAGCTCGAGCAAAGTACATCAAAGAAGAAAATGTTTGTTTTTCAAAAGTGCAGCTGCCGGAGAAAAAAAAGTAAACTCTTGGGGAGAAAAAGGACGCTTGAACAAGAAAGTAGAAACTGGTGTGAACTCTGGGGAGCTGCAACTGGTCAGTGTGAAGAAGAACATGGGGCTACTTTGGGTCTCAATTTGTGAACAGAATTTCAGTTCAATTTATATATTCAATGCCGGCTTCTACTTTTATTCGTGTTCACCATGTCCTTATGTTATTAATTTAATTTTTTGAGGTATAGGATGAAATCTTATTTACATTTATATAATTTTACTATTCAATTCTTTGTTCCAAGTTTTGATTTTAATATTTAATAATTCTTAGTTTAATTCATTGATAAAATTAAAATTGTTGCACCTTTAATAATAAGAATTTTTATTAGCTATATATATTTCTAGAATAATGTTGTATATCTCATCTTGTATTCAATTCTAATCCCAACTCATAATATATTGAGGAATGGATACTTATTAATGATTTATTTATTTCACTTAAAAATATATCCGATCATCAATTAACATATCATTAATAATTCTTAGTTTAATTCATTGATAAAATTAAAATTATTGCACCTTTAATAATAAGAATTTTTATTAGCTATATATTTATTTTAAGAATAACGTTATACATCTCACCTTGTATTCAATTCTAATCCCAACTCATAATGTATTAATGAATGGATACTTATTAATGATTTATTTATTTCACTTAAAAATATATCCGATCATTAATTAACATATCATAAGTTGGGAAATAAAAGGTGAAATGTTTTGTATTATTGGTATCTTAATAATTAGACTTGGTGTTAAGAAGTTTAATGATAAAACCTCAGTGATGCATAACACTTCTAGAGGACTGTTAGCGGTAAAACAATGTTGGATTTGGACTGTCACGTGTTAACATCAAGTTTTAAATACTATAGTTATGTTATTTCCTATCAGCTTAAGTTTTTGGATCTGATAGTAATTAATATAATATCAGAACTTGCAGATCTCTGGTTCAAACCCTCTCCCCCTTTCATTTTAAAATCATTTCATTACACATGTTATATGATAGGGAGCGTGTAGCATGTGTCCATCATCTGTCTACGTTACACGTGAAAGGACGTGTCACATGTCAACCTCAAGACTTAAATACTATAGTTAGACCATTTTCTATCAATTTAAACTTTTGGATCTGATAGTAATTAATTTGGACTATTAGTGGTAAAACTCACATCCCTATGTGATAGCCCTTAAAAAAGTATCAAATTTGGTCATTTCAAACTGCATTTTCATCGTTAATTTTTTTTCCCAATTTAGACCATGTTTAGGATAATGATAACTTTTAGTACCATTAGGAGCACCTGTTCATGTTCTCTATCTTTTAACAAGTGCATGCCTTTCACTTAATTTTAAAATTTCAGCTAATTGTGCTTTTTAAGTAATTTTCAAAAGTTTCAAATGCAAAGAAACTAGCAACAAACACTGTTACTAGTGCTGCTACTTTAACATATGTGAATCCTTTGGTTTTCTTTTTCGTTTTATATTCATCCATAATGCATGTGATCCGCATGCATGTTTCTGCTTTTCTTTTTCTTTTTATTTTCATCCATAGATGCATGTGATCAACGTGCATGTACTTTATCGACAAGAAATATAAGCCGGTGGGGTCGACTAATAAAAGTAGAATTCTTTAATGAGCAAATCGTACATCTGAATCATACCTTTTTGACCAAGGAAACGATAATTTTCTTTTTGGGTTTCCATGCTGTGTTTTCACTGTTTTATCTCCCAGATGAGAAGACCGAAGAGAATGTGCAAAGAAACAACAGTTGTTTTTCCCTTTAAATTCGAAGGTGGAGCTTCTTCTGAGTAGTTGAATCCTAAACTCACCATAAACATAGATCAAAAGAAAGGAAGATTATTGAAGAATGCTTCTGCGATTTTTAATTCAGATTACCTTCCTTTTATGGCCTTTGTCCTCCTCTTATGCTTCTACATTGCCAAAAGCACCACCTTTGGCTAAACCTAACTGTCAATTAAGCTGTGGAGATGTAACCATTCCGTTTCCATTTGGAATTGGAGCCAATTGTTACTTGAATGGTTCCTTTGCAATAGATTGCAAGTCTAATAAGCCATTTCTCAGTAACATCAACTTAGAAGTGCTTAATATTTCACTAGAAAATTTCACAATTCGAGTCCAACATCCGGTCTCAAATTCTTGCAATAGCAATGAAACTAAGATATTGCAGGATACCCCTTTCTTCTACTCACGTAGCAACAGGTTCACAAGCATAGCCTGCAACAACATTGCATACATGTCCCCTAGTCCTGGTTTGCTTCTTGCTGGGTGCTCGTCCATCTGTGACGCAAGAAGTACGGCAGATGTGGGTGACTGCCTTGGAATCAAACGTTGCCAGACAACAGTTCCTTGGGATTTGCAGAGTTTTAACGCATCTTTCCAAGCCTTGAGTAATTTTCAAGGAGAAAACAAGCAAGAATGCAAGCATGCATTTTTGGTGGATCTTGAATGGTTTGAGATGGAATTTACAAATGCTGAAGAAGTTCAAAATTGGACAAAAGTTCCTGTCGTACTGGATTGGTATATAGACAATTCTTCGTTGGATCTTTCATGGCTGGAACATCGTTCCTTCATTGATTGTGATGACACAGCTTTGCCACTTGTTTTCTGTTCTTGCAAAACGGGATACGGAGGAAATCCTTATCTTCCAGGTGGATGTCATGGTATAGTACTTCTTCCTCCATCCATCCAAATATCCTCCAAGTTTCAATTTTTAAAGTGTTTTTATTTTTTTTTTTATTTTTTAAGTAATTCAAATTTGAGAAAGGGATTGTTATTTAAACCTACAACTCATGCGGTTGGTGTAAGGGTACACTGCTGCACTAATTTCATTTTATCAATATATTTATAACTATTTAACACCATTAAAATCTTTTAAAATTGAGTATTTATTTCTTGATCATGTAATGTCATTCTTAGAGCCATGAGGTTACAACAACAACAACAACAACAACAAAAAAAAAAAAAAGAGAAAAAAAAATCAAATGCGGACTTTTGAAAGTTCCACCTTTTCAATTCAGTTAATTTCTTCGTACTATTTTTTTTTCTAACTTCTAACTACTAATTAAGTTTTGTTTGAGAAAAAAAAAAGGATAAATTCAAACCGTAACAAGAGATTTTTATTAGATGAAAGATGATTTCATATGGGAGCTAGTTGCCATTATTTAAAATATTACACTTGTATGGTGTTATTACAAAATGGGATTCGCAAGAAATCCTTATCTTCAAGGTGGATGTCATGGTATAGTACTTCCTCCATCCATCCAAACATCCTTCAAGTTTTCAATTATATTTTTGCTAGACCTTTTATTTTATTATTTTTTAAAAATATTATAATTAATTCAAGATTTGAGAATGAGGCTATTACTTAAACCCACAATTCATGAAATTGGTGCAAGAGCATACCATTGTACCGATCTTATCTTATTGCTATACTTTATATCTATTTAACACCATTAAAATATGTTGAAAATGAGTATTTATTTCTTGATCATGTAATGCAGTTATTGGAGCCATGAGGTTACCAAAAAAATAAAACCTGGACTTTTTGAGAGTTCCACCATTTCAATTTGGTTAATTTCTTAGTACTCTTTCCTTTTTTCTAACTATAGTTATTCTATGTCAAGTCTTCTAAGTTCTATCTACTAATTAGGCTTTTTTTTTTTTTTTTTTTAAAGATAAATTCAATCTGTAATAAGAGATTTTTATTAGATTAAGCTGATTTCATATTCTTGCTAGTTGCCACTATTTAATTTCCAGTTATATAATTTATAAACACTCTTAAATTTTGCAAGCTTTTAAATCTTCATCAATGTATAATTCCTAATTGCGTTTTTAAATTCTGAACACAACATGCATATGTATATAGGCACTTTTCTTAATTTTATTATATTGTCCTGTTTTCTAATATAATTTGTGACATATTAATTCTATTTGTATTTTGCACATGTCCAGATGTTGATGAGTGTGTTACAAATAGCACTGCATGCGAACCACACAAGATTTGCAAAAACATTGATGGGAGCTACCATTGCTACTCACGTGCGAATGTGTACATTATTATTTTAGGTATGTTGTTTTACACTTTAAAGTAAATTAAGGAAAAATAAATGGAATGATTAATTATAATTTATAGAAAATCAAGGTTATTACCTAGCTACTGGGGAAATAATTGCGAAGATATACAATTTAGTTTTTTTTCCCTTCTATATATAATGACCCCTCTTTATTGTATTCTTTTTTATGCATACATTACAATAATTACAGTTATATTCACTACTATCAATGTGTTCTAGAAGAAAGCTTGAACCTAAGCTTCTATTTTAAAATGTTCAAGACAAATCTTCACTGAAGGTTTAAATGATTTTATGCAGGTATTGGAACTGGCCTCGGAGGTTTACTTCTATTGATAGTGGGATGGAGGTTGTGCATCATTGTATTAAAAAGAATCAAGCGCAAAGAAGATTTGTTCAAACGAAATGGTGGTTTACTTTTACAGCAACACTTAAATTCATTGATTGATAGTAGTGTTGATAGATGCAAAATGTTCAGTTCAAAGGAATTAAATAAAGCCACTGATAATTTTAATGTGAATAGAATTCTTGGTCAAGGAGGTCAAGGTACAGTTTACAAAGGAATGTTGGCTGATGGAAAAATCATTGCAGTAAAGAAATCCAAAGTTGTTGGTGAAAGGAAACTTGAAGAATTTGTTAATGAAATTGTCATTCTTTCACAAATCAATCACAGGAATGTTGTTAAGTTATTGGGTTGTTGTCTAGAAACTGAGGTTCCTCTATTGGTTTATGAATTCATCCCGAATGGAACTCTTTTCCATTATCTTCATCATCAAAATGAAGAGCTTCCTCTTACATGGGATATGCGTATAAGAATTGCTGGAGAAGTTGCGGAGGCTCTTTCTTATTTACACTCGGCTGCCCCCATGCCCATTTACCATCGAGACATTAAGTCTACAAATATACTTTTGGATGATAAATACAGAGCAAAAGTAGCAGACTTTGGCACTTCAAGATCAATAGCTATTGATCAAACTCATGTGACAACAAGAGTTCAAGGGACATTTGGGTATTTGGACCCCGAATACTTTATTTCAAGCCAATTCACTGATAAAAGTGATGTTTACAGTTTTGGAGTGGTTCTCGTTGAACTTTTGACAGGACAAAAACCAATATCTTTAAAGAGGTCAGAAAGAAGTAGAAATTTAGTAACATATTTCATTCTTTGCATGGACGAGAATCGTCTATACGATATTCTTCATACTCAAGTAATAAAGGAAGGAAAACAAGAAGAGATCATAGCAATTGCAAACATAGCGAAAAGGTGTCTAAACCCAGTTGGGAGGAGAAGACCAACAATGAAAGAAGTCGCAATGTATCTGGAAGCTCTTCGAGTAGCAAAAATAGGAATCGAACTTGTGCAAATTTATGAAGAGATGGAGTATACGGGAACTGAAGTGACTGAGCCTCAGAATGTCGTTTCTACTTCAGCATGTACTAGTTTTGACAACAGTAATAGTTCCATCAGCATAAGATCCCCATAACTATTAGCTAGCTAGCTAAGAGATTTTTGTGTGATAAAAATAAGTCTTATGTGTCAATGTTTTGTATTTTTTTCTTCTATATAGAACTATATAATAAAGTTCTTATGGTTCTAAAAATTATTTCAACAATATTCAAGAACACTAGATATATTTTAGGTTCAAGTTTAGATTGGAGATTCACCGAGTATTATGGAGTTCTCTTAGGTACGCCTGGGCATTTGAAAAAAAAAAATCATAATTGCATTTTAAAATATGTGATTGTAATTTGTTATATATGATTACAATCAAAGATGTGTGATTATAATCAATAAATGTAATCACAATTAGTAAATTAATAAATATGATAACATTTACTAATTAAAATCACACATATTTATTTGTAATTATATATAATATATTACAATCACGTGCTTTTCTTTGTAAAGTGTATGTATACCCAAAGAATGTGCTTATATATATAGGCACATTCTAGTATACACCTAAGGTATGTATACACTTGATGAAAAAATATGTGATTTTATTTTAAAATGTGTGATTGTAATTAATTATATATTATTGTAATTAAACATATGTGATTACAATTAGTAAATGTAATCATATTTACCGATTGTGATGATATTTGCTGATTATAATCACATATAATAAATTAAAATAATATATTTAAAATGTAATCACTTTTTTTGGGGGGGAGGGGGGGGGGGGGGGGTCAAGTGTTATATACATAGGGATATTATGAAAAATCCACTTGAAAATTAAAAAAAAAAAAAAAACTAATTGAGATTTACCCCGATTTTTTTTTTTTTTAATTGAGTGAACCGCTCTCTACCGTTAACTTTTCATCCAAAATATTAATATTTTTCGTCTAAAATCATGAAATCACCAAAATATCCTTATTAAGATTTTATAAAATTTCTATTATGTCTTTCAAACTTATGTAGTGACTAAATTACCCTTTAAATTATTAATTAATAATAATATTAAATTGAAAAAATAACATAAGATTTAACAAAAAAAAAAAAAAATCTGATTAACAAAAAAATTTTGGATTCCAAATTGAAACCCAAAAAAACCTAAACCAAAAATTCAGAAAAGGTTTGAATCCCAAAAAAAAACGAAAATCGAAACCAAATCAGAAACCAAGATAAAAAACCATAGATCTTTCTAGTAACACAATAAAATCAAATCAGTTTATTTCAAAAAAAAAAGAAAAAGAAAAAGAAAAAGAAAAACCTAAATCAACCACCACTATCATCAAAACATCAACAACATCCAACCTACCATTATCATTAACATCAACAACATTCAACCTACCATTATCATCAACATCAACCCATAACATTAGCAACTTCAAAAAATTCAATTAGAAGGCCAGAAAACTCTACAATCATCATCATTAACCATTTGAAAAAAATTTCCCAAAAAAAAAAAAAAAAACCCAAAAGAGACCCATTGCACCCAAACCCACCGAACATGAGCTATCTCTCCACCCACCACCACCACAACAAATCACCAAAAACAACCCTAAATCACCCACTCATCACCAAGAACAACACTAAACCACCCACGCATCACACTCACCCAAGAGAACCAGGAAAAGGGTGTGGGTTGGTCGTCGGTGATGAAGGCAAACGTGGAGGGCGAGAGAAAAAGGGAGATGGAGAAGTGAAAGAGAAGAAAATGGTAGAGTGAGAGAGAGAATGATAAAGAGAGAGATGAAGGAATAACAGAGAATGGTAGAGAGATTACTCAGTTAATTACCATTATGCCCTTCAAATTTAACACCACTCGGTTTTTTTGGTAAGGGATGGTTCATCTAATAAAATAAAATTCGAGGGTGAATCTCGATTATTTTACTTTTCAGGGGGCGGAGGGGGGGTTAACATCCATATATATATTTATATTAAAGATAAAAGATGAATGAAAAAAATTGCCACCTAATACTGTAACATCATATTTTCTTTGAGAAAATAAATAAAAGAGGTTTATTAAGGAGAAAAACCCAATTGCTACAAAATAAAAGGGGTTTATTAAGGAGTAAAGCCCAATTGCTACCAAAAAAAAAAAAAAACCCTAGGTTTCTTTTCATAAATAGCAAACAAAAGATAAAAAAGAAAAGAAAAAAAAACAACGTATTGATAAACTCTCTATTTTTTTTATTCAACAGTAGGTGAAGGAGATCAAGAAAGGTTTCTTTGATTTAAGATTTGGGTAAGTTTTCTTTCTTCCTTTAGTATGATTATGTAGAAAATTGATTTAGGGTATAGAATGTATTTTGCTAGAAATATTGTATATTGATATTGTAATTCTTTTAAAAGATTAATGATTTTGATTAAGGATTATTTATGAATGATGTTAGGAGAGGCATTTAGAGTTGTTTTTTGATAAAAAGTTTCATTAACCTATGTTAGATTATTGATTTTCAAAATCAAGGCTGCTGAAAGGTT
This sequence comes from Litchi chinensis, assembly GCA_019925255.1. Lineage (NCBI taxonomy): Eukaryota > Viridiplantae > Streptophyta > Magnoliopsida > Sapindales > Sapindaceae > Litchi > Litchi chinensis. The sequence goes on along the minus strand of CM034465.1, from coordinate 16,195,568 downwards.
TCTTTTAAGCTGATAATTAGTTGATTTTGATGAATTTGTTTTGACAAGTTACACTGCCCAGAAAATTACTAAATTTAAGATGTAGATAGGTTCATATGTCTTCTGTTAGTATATGAAATTGCATAATTTTTGGATGCCTGTAGAACTTATAAAAATTCTTGAAGTAGGCTGGGGTCGGAATTAATTTTTCCTAAGCAGTTTCTGAAAGACCGATCGAAATGGATTTTACCCATGCTAAAGACCTCCGTTTGATTTGAAATTTTTACTGAATGTTGTTTTATGTGTCTAGTTTATTCCTTTCAAATTTGGTGTTGATTGGAGGTCTAAGGATTTAATTAAAAATACTGCAGTAGGCTGTGTCAGTGCTAAAAATTGAAGTAAGAAAGATAGGATTTATGATTTATGTATCTAAAGTTGTTTCAATCCAATTAAGGTTATTTTGGAGATGAGATTATAATATTGTGTACTCTGAAACTATATAGGTTCTTGCGATCGTTGAACTTAAATTTTGTGATTTTGGGTATTCGAGGTAAGTAAATTCATCCATGACGAATGTATGTTGTTATATGAATTTTGGAATATTATGAAATTACATTATGCTTAACATATTTTGTGTTAATGATTTTCAATTTGTTTATCTACTAGTAAAATGTTTTGCCAAAATTTTCAAAATTATTTTACTTTCAAAACTTTGAAACGTATTTTACTTTAAACCCAAGAATTAGCATAACTCAAAAACCTTGTTTAAATTACAGATTGTATTTGAAAATTATTTTCTTAAAATTTATTTACTATTATTGAATATTATACCATTATGATTCGAAAATGTATTATTATATTAGATTATGAAAATTGTTTTGGCTCATTTCTATAGTTACCGTTCTGATATTGGTCCAGCTGGATTTCTGTGTGCATATATTTTGTTATTTTGATCGCGTCACACGGTTAATTGTGATATATTTTGGCTATATCACACGAGATACTTGTGACACTATATGATATGAGCTAACTTTTTATTTATATTGAATAAATGTATGTATTATATGATATTTGATTTCGTTATTTTGTTATCCTAAATGGCATTGATTGCAAACATGAAAAATATTGATATATATATATGGTTTTCAATTTTTTATTTTAGAATTAGATTATACATATTTATGTTTCATATTTCGACTCATAAAGGTAAATGCAATAATACTAATGTTATGCATGAATTTACTTACCGAATTCACGGCTCACCCCTCGTCTCCATCATTTTTACAAAGTAGTTAAGATCTATGAATGATGACTGTTAAGAGCTTGGGATTGTTGATCACGGAAGCTTTGATATTATTTTATGTTTAGTTTAGAGAATTTGATTTATTTCATTTTGGATATTGTAAGATTGGAAATTAGAAAAAAAATTGTGATTTGTTAAATTTTAATTGTTAGAGATTTTCTTCTAGAGAAAATATTTGGATACATTTTGTTGATTACTTTTATTATGGGAATAAATTTTTTGAAGATTTTATGATTTAGATTGATTATAGCATCCTAATTTTTTGTTGCCAGATTTAGGGTGTTACAAATACAATGATGCACGATAGAGATATTTTATTGCTAAAATGCAAATGGAACAAAAACAAAAATAGAAAATTAAAACAAAAGAGCTAGAAGTAGCTTTTCATTTCAGTGACATTGACCTACTCCAGCAATTCATTTTACACGTGGAAATAACTTTTCATTTAAGTGACATTAACTTAGTTTATCAAATCAATATTAGTCAACTTTAACACCTTAAAGGTATTCTTATCTTTATATTTTATTCTCTAAAGTTTATTTAAAGACAAAATCTAAAAACAAAATTAATTGAAGATAAAGGATAAATGAAAAAAAATTGCTATCCAGTACAATGATAGACGATGGAGATATTTTTACTTTAGAAATTGAAATTGAACAAAAACAAAAGAGCAAATATCCAATTTGGAGACTTGATGATGTAAATCCTAACAATGAAATTTTCATCTTGGATCAAACTTTTGTGTGTGTGTGTATGTGCATACATATATACATACATACATATATACAGGGGCAGGATTGGAGGACATAAATTTTGACACAATTGGTTGATCGTGGAATAATGAAAATTTTAATGATTTAGGTCTACTCATACCTTTATATACAATTTCATTTTAAATTTTAATTAATATTAAAAACTCATATCTCTCTTTATTATTATATCATCTCATATTTCTCTCATTAATGTTAAAAGCCCATCAATTAAATTATATTATTTTTACATATCTCTCCTCTCTCATTCATCATACACGGCACAAAGAAAGGAAAAATAATACTCTATATATATATATATATATTTTTATCACTTGACCAAATAAAAACATTATAAATCCATCTCCATTTGATCTTTTATCTCTATTCAGTGAACCAAATCACACAAACAGTATTTGGATTTAAAGTTCTCAACATAAACTTTCAAATAAGATCTATATTGCATATGTTTAAATAAATATACTCATCAGAATAATCTAAAATAAGAAATCAATTTTTTTTTTTTTAAAAAAAAACTTATATTGTGTATAAGTATGATGTCAAAAAAAAAAAGATAAAAATAATATAATTTGAAAATGAATTTAAAAAAAAAATAAAACTCAAAAAATTAGGTTGGGTGAGAAGAATATTCATTTTCAAGTTTTATTATTTTTATCCTTTTTTAGACATCATGTTTGTATACAAAATAAGTTTTTTTTTTTTAATTGATTCCTTATTTTAGATTATTTAATTTTATTTAAACATATGCAACACAAATTTTGTTTGAAAGTGTATGTTGAGAGCTTCAAATTCATATATTGTTTGTATGATTCAGTTTACTAAATAGAGAGAAAAGATTAAATGAAATTAGATATATAGTGTTTTTATTTGATCAAAAGATAAAATATATATAGTGTTTTTTTTCTTTCTTTGTGCCATGCATAATTAATGAGAGAGGAGAGATATATAAAAATAATATAATTTAATTGATGAGCTTTTAATATTAATAAGAGAATGAGGAGTTAATATAATGATAAACAGAGAGGAGTTGAGTTTTTAATATTAATTAAAGTGTAAAATGAAGTTGTATATAAAGATATGAGTAGATCTAAACTATTGAAATATTCATTATCTACTAGTTAGTAAATCGTGTTAAAATTTGTGTCAAAACTTATATTTCCCGATCCTACCTCATATATATATTCTAATTAAAATTTGTGTCAAATTTCTCTTATTATCATGATTTTTCTTGTCTAATAAAATAGATTGAGCGTACCAATACCTCTCACATGCATATACCTCTTACATTTTGGATTTTTAGAAAAATGAGGCTCTCTAGATACCCACAGCACTGTCTTGTAATTAGAGTGAAAATTTGCATAAAACCACCAAATCATCGTAGATGTCTTAAGATCTGAGCCATGACATTACGATCATGAAACTCATAATACCGAACAAATCACTAGCAATATGGATCTTGTTTGAAAGTTTATATTGTTTATTTAAATATATGCAATATAGATCTTCATTGAAAATTTATATTGAGAGTTTCAAATCTATATATTGTTTGTATAATTTGGTTCACTAAATAGAGAGAAAAGATTAAATGAAAATTGGATTTATAATGTTTTTATTTGGTCAAGAGATAAAAAATATATATCTTTCTTTGTGCCATGGAAGAGGAATGAGAGAAGGGAGATATATAAAAATAATTTAATTTAATTGATGAGCTCTTAAGAATAAGAGAGGAGAGATATAATTTAATTGATGAGCTCTTAAGAATAAGAGAGGAGAGATGTAATTTAATTGATGAGCTTTGAGGAATGAGAGAGAAGAGATACATAAAAATAATATAATTTAATTGATGAGCTTTTAATATTAATGAGAGAAATAGGAGATGATATAATGATAAAGAGAGAGGAGTTGAGTTTTTAATATTAATTAAAGTGTAAAATAAAGTTGTATATAAAAGTATGAGTAGATTTAAATTATTGAAATCTTCATTATTCAATAATCAATAAATCGTGTCAAAATTTGTGTCAAAACTTATGTCTCTCAAGCAAGATATCTAAAAAAATGATAAAAATAATAAAATTTGAAAATGAGTATTCTTCTCACCCAACCTAATTTTTTGAGTTTTAATTTTTTTTTTTAAATTCATTTTCAAATTTGATTATTTTTATCTTTTTTGTTAAGATATCGTACTTACACCCAAAATAAGTTTTGTTTAATTGATTTTTTATTTTAGATTATTTTGATGAGGATGTTTATTTAAACAAATGTAATATAGATCTTATTTGAATGTTTATGTTGAGAGCTTCAAATCTATATATTGTTTGTGTGATTTAGTTCACTGAGTATAGATAAAAGATTAAATGAAAATTAGATTTATAATGTTTTTATTTGGTCAAGAGATAAAAAAATATATATAGTATTATTATTTTCTTTCTTTGTGCCATGTATGATGAATGAAAGAGGAGGGATGTGTTAAAATAATATAATTTAATTGATGAACTTTTAATATTAATGAGAAAAATAGGAGATGATATAATAATGATGAGAGAGATGAATTTTTAATATTAATTAAAGTGTAAAATGAAGTTGTATATAAAAGTATGAGTAGATCTAAACCATTAAAATCTTCATTATTCAATGATTAGCAAATCGTGTCAAAATTTGTGTCAAAACTTATATGTCCTAATTCTATCCTTATATATATATTCTAATTAAAATTTGTGTCATGTTTCTCTTCTTGCCATAATTTTTCTTGTCTAATAAAACAAATTGAGCATACCAATGCCTCTCACATGCATATACCTCTTACATTTTGGATTTTTAGAAAGATGAAGCTCTCTAGATGCCCACAACACCATCTTGTAATCAGAGTGCAGATTTGCACAATACCACCAAATCATCGTAGGTGTCTTAAGATCTGAGCCATTGCACTACGATAACAAAACTCATAATACCCAACAAATTGCTAGCAATATGGATCTTGTTTGAAAGTTTATATTATTTATTTAAACATATGCAATATAGATCTTATTTGAAAGTTTATGTTGAGAGCTTCAAATCTATCTATTATTTATATGATTTGATTCACTAAATAGAGAGAAAAGATTAAATGAAAATTGGATTTATAATATTTTTATTTAGTCAAGTGATAAAAATATATATATATATATATATAGTATTTTTTTTTCTTTCTTTGTGTCATGTATGAGGAATGAAAGAGGAGAGATAAGTAAAAATAATACAATTTAATTGATTAACTTTTAATATTAATGAGAGAAATATGAGATGATATAATAATGAAGAGAAAGATGAGTTTTTAATATTAATTAAAGTATAAAATGAAGTTGTATATAAATATATAAGTTGATCTAAATTACTGAAATCTTCATTATTCTAATCATCAACAAATCGTGTCAAAATTTGTGTCATTCAATCATGTTCCATATATATATATATATATATATGTAATATATATATATATATATATTTGTGTGTGTAGAGTTTGAAATTGTTAACAAGTGGAGTAAACTTTATAAATTCATTACAATTTGGCTACTTGGCTTATCAAATCAATGTTAGTCAATTTTAACACCTAAATTAAAGGTATTCTTATCTTTTTATTTTATTTACTAATGTTTATTTAAAGATAAAAGATAAATGAAAAAAATTGCCATCCAATACAATAATGGACGGTGGAGATGTTTTTATTTTATAAATAGAAACTGTATAAAAACAAAAAGGAAAATTAAAACAGAAGAGCGAATATCCAATTCGGAGACTTGATGATGGAGATCCTAATAATCAAATTTTCATCCCATATCAAACTTTTGTGTGTGTGTGTCGATGTTGGGCTGTGGTGGCTGAATTTTTTTTTTTCTTGAGATGAGATGATGATGGTGCCTATTTGATGATGGTCAATTGATGGTTTGATGATGATAATGGCAGGTTGATGATGAGTTGATGTTGATGATGGTGGATTGAGGATGATGATTGATGAAGATGTTTTGTTTATGTTTCAAGCATTTGTTAAGGTTGATGAGTTGATGAATGGGTTGTTAATGTTTCTGTTTGATGTTGATCATTAATTAGAGATGGAGATCTAATCTCCGGATTGGATCTCTATCATCCATTATTGTTAATGGATGATAGAGATCTAATCTGGAGATTAGATCTCCACCTCTAATTAATGATCAACATCAAGCAGAAACATTAACAATAATGGATGATAGAGATCCAATCTGGAGATTAGATCTCTACACCTTTTTTAAAAATTTAATAAAAAAATATTTTTATTTTTTCAAATGATGTTCACCGTTCATCAACATGATGGACGGTGGAAATCATTTTAATTTTTTTTTAGAACATTATTATTATTATTATTTTTTTTTAATTTTTCTATTATTTTTATTTTAATATTATATTAATTAATAATTAATAAATTTGAAAGACATTTCAACCATTACATAAGTTTAAAGAGTATAATAGGAATTTTGTAGAATCTTGGTAAAGATATTTTGATCATTTCATAATTTTAGATGAAAAATATTAATATTTTGGATGAAAAGTTAACAATGAGGGACAGTTCACCTAGTAAAAAATAAATAAATAAATAGGGTTCGTTCACGATTAGTTTACTTTTCAGGGAAAATTTTCATAACATCTCTTATTTTTTCCTAGAAGAAAATTGAAGTAAAACATTAAACCTGTTAGTCTATCAACACTTTTTATTTCTAATTTCAGCAAAGTTGATGTAATATATCTCAAAGGGCAATCGAACTAAAATCATTTGCTCATAATGATGGCATTATTGACAAGCTAATCACAGATACCTTTTGATTCCAATCACTTGTTAGTCATTTATTGATATAATTAGCCTTATGAAATTAAGGATTACAAATACGGGCCAGCAATTGACAGGACTTGATAGAGTCACGGCTGTATTTCACACATAAAATGATGTTTTTGATGCATCTCGTTAACATATCGTCATGATTTATTTGAAGGGATATTATCCATCACCCCAATTTTTTCTATTACTCGAAAAGCCCCTTCTGGCCCCTTTTTGTTAGAACCAAAAAAATGGAAAATTCAAATTTACCCTTTAAACAACAAATAAAATCCCTTATATATATTAGAAAAGTACAAAGTAGTTAAAAATCAATAAAATCAAATTAAAAAATTAATTTTTTTTTTTTAAAAAAAACCCTAATACCTGTCTATCTCATTCTCTCCCTCCCATTGCTCTCTCTTCTCCATTTATCGTCTCTCTTTCTACTCTTTTCTCCACTTCTATCTCTTTGCCCTCTCTCCTCTGTTTCTCTTCGTGTTTATGTGTTTTTTATTTTTTGAAATATTTTTCAAGCTTTTCCATTTAGTGTTTTTGTTTTTCTTTTCTGAAACTTTCCCTTTTTTTCTTTTTTTTTTCTAAATCTTTTCCAATTTCAACCTTAGTTAAGCAGAATTAATATTGGACATGGTTCTGATGGTGCTAATGAGATTTAGATGAAAGATTGAGATTAGAGGATAAGATTCTTAGTTTTAATTATTTTATTTAATTTTAATATTGTTAATTTTTAATTTTTCAATATATTATATTATTTTCAATGATAAATGTTTATGATTGAGTGAGTTTACATAGTTGTGCTTGATTTCTTGACTTTCTTACGGAAAATTCAACAGCAAAGGGGTTTTCCAATAATAAAAGAATCCGGGTGGCGTTACCATTATTTCCAAAAACTAGAGGGCTCTTGATAATATCCCTTGTTCGAACCATAGATATATCAATTGAAATCTATGTATTATTTTTTATAAGATAAAAATTATTATATTTATATTGAAACTTAAAACGTGATGAGAGGCGAGAAGTTCCCGTTCACAAGCAACTTATTAGTTAAATATGAAAGTCTTGAATGAATTTAGTATTGATTACTTAGACTTCATTGTGGATGTTTGATTACTTAGAACATCTCCTCTAATGCTCTTAGGAATTGTGAAAAAATTACATGTCACATAGGATAAATAGATATTAAATTAAAATAAACTTTTTTAATGTAATTATTACTCATCAATGTCAAGTTGAGATGATGATGATAAAAAAAAAAAAAATTGTCAACATAACCATCAATTTTTAGAGGATTTGTTGGACAACCATTTCAGTAAGTTAATAACTATTTAATTCTAATTTTTATTTTTATTTTATTTTTTGCTTTATAATTTATTATGTTTATCATATAAATATTTTGACTTTAAAATGATATTATTTTTCTAGACATGTGTGGATATGTTGAGATATCAATAAAATGATCAAACTAATTTTCATCGGTTAAAGTTGACTAACTTTTGACTAACAGAAGGATTAAATTGATGAATTTTTGAAACGTTAGATATAACGAGTATTTGACATATATAAATGAGTAAAAAAGTAATATTTTCTTAAGTGTTAGAGATTAAATTGAAAATTTTCTTTTAAAAATTATTAAGAGGATCTATCAAATACATTGTATTTTTAAAAATATATTTTAAAAAAAATAATAATTTCCAAAAACATCAAGAGACATCAAAACTGAATGCTAAAATTTGTTGTCCTTTTCTTGAGAGTTCTACACGACAAGGAAAAAGTGTCTATACTTTCACCAATAAATCTATTTTTTCTTGGTGGGATTGCTTTCCCATCACACTTGTGAAGACCAAAGAGAACATACAATGAAACACCCTTCTCTTTCCTTTTCATTGAGAAATAAATGCTTACCATATATTTCTCCTTGTATGTTACGTGGAAATTTTCTAATATGTTCAAATGTTCCATGAACATCTTGAGTGTGTGAAAACAATAATGTCTTGTTATATGCTAGCAGGACCGCAACCGTTTAGGACCCTCCGCTACAGAGACCTTGGCCTACCCCACCCGCCGCCCTCGTTCTCCAAAAATTTTGTTTAAAAATGTTTATATACATAAAAATTTAATGAAAAAATGAAATATTATATATACATATATGTATATTTGTTTTTTTAAAAAAAACAAGGCCTCTAATTTGGCCCCCCACTTTTGCCCCTCTTGTTCTGCCTAAGTATGTTAAGTTACGGTAGGTCCTTCATGAGGATGACTTTAGAATTTTGAGAAGAATAACTTCAGAATTTTAATAGAATATATATCTCATCTTTTAATAATACATGTACATATATCACCAACTTATTTATTAATCCAGAAATAACTTATAAATATTCAAATATATTTTAAGCCACTATTGTATAACTTGATGCACAGCTGAATGCAACTACCGTGTAACTTCATGATACAACAGTCCAATGCAAATAGGCATAGTTGGGCACGTGGGCATTGGGGTGGGACAGAGATTCATTTTTTCTCATTCTCTCATATTTCACGTTTGGAGCTAGAGAGAGGAATGACTTTTTCATTCCCGAGCCCACCACCATTCCCACTCAATTGGAAAATGAAATTCCATTTCCTATCAACTTAGGAATCTTTTTATTTATTTATTTATTTTTTTAATTCTTCATTTCTCACCAAACAAAAACTCTTTCTTCACACAACACTTCGTCTCTCTCTCATCTCCACCACACCCTACCCACCACCATCACAAATCACTACTCATCTCTCTCATCTCCTCCTCTATCTATGGCGATGAACCACCAACAACAACCAAGGACCACTCTACCCTTTTTTTTTTTTTTAATTATGTGTGGTTGCAATCATCTAGGTTCGATTAGAACCCAGATGAACATCATTTGGGTCGAAACATAGACGAAAAACTCTTTATCCAAGTTTAAACCTAGATGAAAAACTATACCAGGCTTCATTAGAACCCAAATGAACATCATCTGAGTTCCAATCGCTTTTCATCTGGGTTTGTCGAACCAAAAATTTTTTCATCTGAGTTTGTCAAACTCATATGAAGGTTCATCAACCCAAATGAAACAGTTTATAAAAATGAAAAAACACATCAAAATGAGGGACAACTTCATTTGGGTTCAATTGATGTTCATCTAGGTTTTAGTCGAACTCAGATGAAGTTGTCCCCCTATTTTGATTTTTTTTTTTTATAAATTATTTTTTTTATAAACAATTTTGTTTTTTGTTTTTTTTGATAAAATGTTTTGTTAATGTTGTTATTATGGGAGATGATAACGTTGTAATGTTATTGATGATATTGAAGACAGTGGGAGATGATGTTGATGAATTGGGGTAGATGATCTTAAAGATTGAAGACAGTGAAGCACCCAGATGATCTATGATTCATTTTTTTTTTTTATAAAATAAATTAATTTTAAACATATAATAAAATATTTAAATTAATTTTATTTCAATCCAATCCTAATATATACGATATATTGTATAATTTTAATCCAATCTCATATTCCACCAAATATAGAACAACACTTTTTTAATTTAATTCTTTTTATTCCAATCAAATCCAATCTATTCCATTTTAATCTCACGTGTCAAAAAGAGTTTTATTGAATACAATTAAGAGAGTTAAATACGTTTTTGGTACTGCAGCAATATTTCATCTGCCAATCCCATTGGACGTGCCAAACATGGAATAAATTTTCATAATTCTGTCGGTTACCAAACTATGTGGACTCAATGGTCTTATCTTTGATGGGTAGAATTAGCAGGTGACTTTCAATAGTCTTCTCATATAATAAAAATAAATAAATAAAAAGCACTACAATGTACCAAACGAACAACTTATAAGGTTTTTATTTTTATTTTTATTTTTTAAATTTTTTATATGTTATATGGTTTAGCCTTCCCAAATCCCGTAATACTAAATTACAAATCATTTAGAATATTATAATAGCTATAAATTAACAAGAACTTTGTCACGATTGTATCCGATTGTCTGGCATCAACAAATGTTTACCGTTTATCTTATTATATGTAGTTCTTGCTACTTGTGCTTTTTTTTTCACTAAGAAGTTTCAAATCAGCTAATTCCCCACGTCTACTGGGATTACAAGATGATAGAAGGTGTATTCAATTTAAGATTTCATTAAAATTTAATAGATTTCAAAATTTTGGTTATATTTAATTTAGATTTAAATGAATTTTATATTAAAAAATCTATTAAAAACATTGACTTTTTTAAAAATATCATTTAAATTTTTTTTTCACAAACATCAGTAGACATCAAAATTTGTTCTCCTTTTTCTTGTCGTTTTACATGACAAGTATTTTTCCACCCAAAAATCTATCTTCTCTTGGGATTGTTTTAATCTTTCAGTCAATCACTTTCCATCCCACTCTTGAACACCAAATAGAACGCACACGGAAATACCACTTCTCTTTACCCTTTTTTTTTTTTTTTTTTTTTTTTTAAATATCATTTTTAATTTGTTTTTTTCAAAAACACCAGTAGACATCAAATCTGAATGTTAGAATTTGTTGTCTTTTTCCTCCTCGCTTTACATGACCAATATTTTTCCACCTGGAAATCGACATTTTATTGGTGGGACTGCTTTTGAATGTTTTCATCCTCACTTTCCACCCACTTGTGGACACCAAAGAGACGTACAAGGAAACACCAGCACACCACTTCTCTTTTGCTTTTCAATTCAGAAATAAGTGCTTCTTTTAGCTTGAATTAGTGTACGTTTGGTACAGCTTATCTACTGGCTAAAAATACTTTTTTAATGCCAAAAGATCTACTTGATATTTTTTGCGTCGTTTGGTTGACATCCTAGTAGAGCTTTTGGGGAATTAAAAAAGCTGAAAAAGGTCTACTTGGAGAAGCTCAAATTTTAAGCTTCTCCAAGTAGACCTTTTAAAGCTTTTTTTAAAATATTAAAATATCTAATATATCCCTATTTTATTTTGTTAATTTCTTTAAACCTTTATAACCCTATTACACTTTCATTATAAATATAAATATATAGTCTCCACATTCATTCACTTTTTATTTCATCAAAACTTCTGAGAACTCTTCTCTAACCGGTAAGTTTTCTATATTTTGTATTTTTTCTTTTTTTCAATTGGTTTTAGTTGATATTGCAATTTTTTTATTTTATTGTCATAAATATTATATGTCATATTTTTAATATATATATATATATATACAATTAGTTTTGTTATTGGTTTATTGAGATACCTATATATATACACTGTAATTTGCAATTGGTTTTGTTATCGTGGTTCATTGACATATATATACTGTAATTGATTTTAATTGGTTTTATTATTATGGTTCATATATATATACTGTAATTGGTATATATATATATATATATACTGTAATTGACACATTGTTGTTGTAGTGTATATATATATACACTGCAATATATATATATTGCACACTGTAATTGGTCACTGCAATTGCAGTATACATACTGCAATTGCAGAGTATACATATACTGTAATTATATACTGCAGTGCAGTATTTATATTGCAGAGTATACATATACTGTAATTATATACTCAAAATTGCAGTATATATATATACTGCACTGCAGTATTTATATATACTGCAATACTGCACTGCAGTATATAAACTGCAATACTGCACTGTATTTATATATATACTGCAATACTGCACTGCAGTACATAAACTGCAATACTGCATTGTATTTATATATATACTGCAATACTGCACTGCAGTACATATACTGCACTATACTGCACTGCACTATACTGCATTGCAGTATATATACTGCAGTATATATATATATACTGCACTCTGCAGTGCAGTATACAAATACTGCACTGCAGTATATATATAAACTGTATATACATTTATTTTACATTTATCTAAATAAATACTTCTCTTTTGAAAATAAAAAATAGAGAAACAAAATAATTTTATATTTATTTATTGAAAATCTATGTTTTGAAAATATATTTACATCAAATAATTATTAGTTGTTTGATTAATTAATTTTTTATGGTTAAGGTTGAAACAATTATATTTCAAGAATGAACATATTACTCATATCTTTTATACCCTTTTTGATAAATTAATAATCTAAAAGTACTTTAAAAATAATTTAACCAAACACTCTACAATTTAAAAGAGCTTTTTCAATTGACAACCAAACAACCAATAATTTTTTTTTAAAAGATCTATTTCCAAAAGATCTATTTTCAAAAGATCTACTTCTAGTAGATCTATTTAGAGAAGCTGTACCAAACGAAGCCTTATACATTCATATCATATAAACATTTAATAAAAGAACAGAAGAGGTCAGTGAGATTGAAGAATGCTTCTTCAACTTTTGTTTCAGATTATCATCCTCTTTTCGACAATAAATGCATCGGCAAATCCATCACTACCTGTGTCAAAACCCAACTGTCCATCAAGCTGTGGAAATGTTCAAATTCCATTTCCATTTGGAATCGGAGCCGATTGCTACTTGAATGATTTCTTTGCAATAGACTGCAAATCCCAGAAGCCATTTCTCAGAAGCATCAACTTGGAAGTGCTAGAGATTTCACAACCAAACTTCACAATTCGAGTGTATCATCCGGTATCAAATTCTTGTCTCAGCAGTGAGTCTATATCTTTGGAGGATACAGCTTTCATGTTTTCAGATAGAAACAGGTTCGTTAGCGTGGCATGCGACAATTTTGCATTTATGTCCTTTAATAATTCTCTTCTTTGTGGGTGCTTGTCGATCTGTGATGGAGGAAGTGAAGATATGGGAAACTGCTTTGGAGTCAAGTGTTGTCAGACAACTATTCGTAGTAAATTGAAGAGTTTTAAGACATCTTTTAATGTCTCAAGTTCTGGAGGAGATCAGAGCCAACAAAAATGCAAGTATGCATTTTTGGTTGATCATGATCTATTCACATCTCCACACATGTCTGTTGAAAATGTTACAAATATGAAACAAGTCCCAGTTCTACTGGATTGGGTTATACATGAGTCCTCATTCGACTTTTCCCCCAACAATGAACCACATGATTATCAATCATCGACCATTTGTAAGCCTTGGTTTGATAAATCTGTTCGCTGTCATTGTCTTGAAGGCTATTGGGGAAATCCATATCTTCCTCATGGATGTCAAGGTAAAACAATTCTTCACACATCCGTTTGATAATTCATATTTTCATATTTGAACTAGTTGTGATGTGGCTCATTAATTTTTTTTATTTTTTTTCAATTAGCAAAGCATTCTTCCAATTCTAAACTATTTTCTACAAGATAATTCAGAAACAAATTTGCTTTCATATTCATTATACTTTATAAATTTATATTATTTTGTTCATAATTTGAGTTCTATTGTATTTGTTTTTTACATTTCAGATGTTGATGAATGTACTATGAAAAACATCACCTGCGAACTACCTACCGTATGTAAAAACACTAAAGGTAGCTATGGATGTTACCCTCCTGGATCTTCCAAAGTTCGCATAATTATATTAGGTATGTCTTCTTACCATCTTAAAGTATAGCTGCGAACATATTTTAGGGTCGTTTTTACTTTGAAGCTATTTAGATAGTTTATACTTTAAAATATTTTTTTCGTGATATATTGATTAAATTGAAAGAGAAATCCTTGATGATCCACTGCTTTCATAAAGTAATTATAACTCCACACGTGTAGTTCCAAAACAGGGTGGTGCAGTGGCACCCTCCCTCATGATTGTTGTGTCTCTTGATCAGTTAATCTCAAGTTCGAGTTGCAAGTCTCACGTTAGTTTGTGGACAATTTTCCCACATTGCTTTTTAATTAAACATTTAATTGAGATAAGTCAATAGCCTCCAGCCACTAAAAATCCAACAAGTGTTCATGGTATGATTTTATCATGTCATAGAGTGCATATAATACTTTCCACTCCAATTATTTTTTGTTTTAATTTCGTAAATAGCCAATTCCAATATAATTTAGGAAATTGTTATCTTTTCTCAATATTTTCTCATTTTTCTATTTAAACATTTATTATTATTTTAATAATATAATCTACTTAAATAATTTATTCATTCTATTTAAGATATGAGACAAAATTTACCCCTTTTAGGATTTAATATGCCAAACTTATCTTATTATTACTTTTTATTTTGTTAGATTATTGTTATGATTTTAATAAATTTTTTAAAATACTTATTTATTTAAACTTGTTTAAAGTTATTGTTAGTTGGTTTAGTTTGACATAAATAGTATGACTTTTTAAAAATATATAAAATACACTAAATAAATTTTATTTGAGTTGATAATTGATGGATTTTACAAAAGAATTAAAATCTCATCGTTCCATTCATCCTCCGTAGCATCTAATATTAATATTTCAAATTCTAAAAATCAATCCACAAAGTCTGCAACAAAAATAATGTTCACATTCGAGCTTCTCAAAATTTTGTCCGTGAAAACTCTAATAAACAATATTAATATTCCAGCTTATGAAAATCAATCCATAAAATCTCCAACATATAAATATTAATTTGATATCAACTTAAATATTTATTTTTCTTTTGTGACCCCACCCCTCTTTAAATTGAAATTCCTGTCTACGCGTGAAACCGTGTTTGTACGAATCGGACGTGTGTAATATTTTCCATCTGCAGTGACCACCGACAATGATTTTCTTTTTTAATTTATGGTTTTCTAAATATTTACATAATATATATTTTCATGTTTAATATAATATTACATTTATCAAAACATTTATAAGTTAAATTAATTTATAATGATTTGAATTTTAAAAAATATAAAATTTTTAGGTTGCTTGTTTTTTGCTTAATATAATATTTTTAAATTGAGCATATCTCTTGATTCTAAGATGTTAATATTTCAAGTTTTGTCTTTATCCTAAAACATAAGGTGTTGATAATTTTCTTTAAATTTAATCGCTTTCTCTCACCATTAGAGAAAAATAAATAAATAAACAAATAAATAATAATTAAAAAAAAAACCAAGTCTAAACTAGGAGATTGTTTTTGTTACTTAACACCTAGAAGAATATAAACTAGATTTTTTAAGTTATATTGTTCGTTCTTAAAAAAAAAATATATATATATATATATAGTAAGAAATCCTAACTTGCATTTCATTATTCTAAATCTCTGAATCTCAACTAAATATTTTCTTCCAAAACTATCTTTCCAAAGATAATATATTTTCAATTTTATCCTATTATTATACTGCACAAAGTTTTTTTTTATTATAACTTAATACTTACAATAAACAAAGGGCTAATTACTCAAACCACTTTTTTAATAGAAAATAATTTAAAAATTATGTTTAATTATTATTATTATTTCAACATTATTATTGAACATTCATTTTATTGTTCAAGCAATATAAAAACCAATTTTACATTACTTTTTTTTTTTTAATTATATCTTAATTATGAATTGATATTTATGTTAAATGGTTTAAGATTTGTTAAATTATTTGTTTTTAGTTGTTTTTATCATATAAAATATAAATAAACAACAGCTAATAGTAAAAAAAAATATTGTAAAAATATCAAATTAATTTTTTTAAGACAATTTTATATTTAAAAATTAAACAAATTGATAGTATATTTGATGATAGGGAAAAAAACACAAATATGTCATTTAAGTTTAAATTTCAATCACTATCCAATCTTCATTAAATTTCAAAACCATTCGGTCTTCAAATAAAAACACAAACTATCCATAGATTTTTTATTTTTTTTTTTTAAGTTGTTTTGGTTGTTTTTTTTAAGTGATCAAATAACTTAATGCTACGTTTGACATATAAGATTAGAATGAAATGGAATGAATTAGATTAGATTGAAATGAAATGGAATAGATTGAATTAAAAAATTATTGTCTCATGTTTAGTAAACTTGAGATTGGATTAAAATTATATTATATTATATTTATTATAGGTTGAGATTAGATTAGAATAAAATTAATTTAAATATTTTATAATATACTTAAAATTAATTTTTAAAAAATTCTTTAAATTTTTTTTTTAAATAAAAAATTTAATTTAATTTTTTTTTAAAAAAAAGGGGGATACTATCTGGTGGATCTCCACTACCTTCAACATCATCAACAACCCAATTCATCAATATTATCATCTCCCACAATACATCATCAACAATATCAAAAACTTCAAAAATAAATAAATAAATAAATATGAGAATAGGACATAAACATTGGTGGGAGCTACCATTGCTACTCAAATGCGAATGTGTACATTATTACTTTAGGTGTGTTGTTTTACAGTTTAAAGTTCAGGAAAAATAAATGGAATGATTTATTATAATTTATAGAAAATCAAGGTCATTACCTACTTGGGAAATAATTGCTAATATACTTAATTTAGTCTCTTTTTCCCTTCTATATGTAATGATCCCTCTTTATTGTGTTCTTTTTTACGCGTACATTACAATAGTTACAGTTATATTCACTACTATTAATGTGTTCTAGAAGAAAGCTTGAACCTAAGCTTCTATTTTAAAATGTTCAAGACAAATCTTCACTGAAGGTTTAAACGATTTTATGCAGGTATTGGAACTGGCGTCGGAGGTTTGCTTCTATTAATAGTGGGATGGAGGCTGTGCATCATTATATTAAAAAGAATCAAGCGCAAAGAAGAGTTGTTCAAACGAAATGGTGGTTTACTTTTGCAGCAACATTTAAATTCATTGATTGATAGCAGTGTTGATAGATGCAAAATTTTCAGTTCAAAGGAATTAAATAAAGCCACCGACAATTTTAATGTGAATAGAATTCTTGGTCAAGGAGGTCAAGGTACGGTTTACAAAGGAATGTTGGCTGATGGAAAAATCATTGCAGTAAAGAAATCCAAAGTTGTTGGTGAAAGGAAACTTGAAGAATTTGTTAATGAAATTGTCATTCTTTCACAAATCAATCACCGGAATGTTGTTAAGTTATTGGGTTGTTGTTTGGAAACTGAGGTTCCTCTATTGGTTTATGAATTCATTCCTAATGGAACTCTTTTCCATTATCTTCATAATCAAAATGAAGAACTTCCTCTTACATGGGATATGCGTTTAAGAATTGCTGGAGAAGTTGCAGAGGCTCTTTCTTATTTGCACTCGGCTGTCCCCATGCCCATTTATCATCGAGACATTAAGTCTACAAATATACTTTTGGATGATAAATACAGAGCAAAAATAGCAGACTTTGGGACTTCAAGATCAATAGCTATTGATCAAACTCATGTGACAACAAGAGTTCAAGGGACATTTGGGTATTTGGACCCCGAATACTTTATTTCAAGCCAATTCAGTGATAAAAGTGATGTTTATAGCTTTGGAGTAGTCCTCGTTGAGCTTTTGACGGGACAAAAACCAATATCTTTAAAGAGGTCAGAAGGAAGTGAAAGTTTAGTAACATATTTCATTCTTTGCATGGAGGAGAACCGTCTATATGATATTCTTCATACTCAAGTAATAAAGGAAGGAAAACAAGAAGAAATCATAGCAATTGCAAACATAGCGAAAAGGTGTCTAAACCCAGTTGGGAGGAGAAGACCAACAATGAAAGAAGTCGCAATGTATCTGGAAGCTCTTCGAGTAGTAAAAATTGGAATCGAACTTGTGCAAAGTTACGAAGAGATAAAGTATACGGGAACTAAAGTGACTGAACCTTGGAATGTCGTTTCTACTTCAACATGCACTCGTTTTGACAACAGTAATAATTCCATCGGCATAAGATCCCCATAATTGTTAGCTAGCCAGCTAAGAGATTTTTGTGTAATAAAAATAAGTCTTACGTGTCAATGTTTTGTATTTTTTTCTTCTATATAGAACTATATAATAAAGTTCTTATGGTTCTAAAAATTATTTCAACAATATTCAGGAACACTAGATATATTTCAGGTTCACGTTTAGATTAGAGATTCAACGAGTATTATGGGGTTCTCTTAGATACGTCTGGGCATTTGAAAAAAAAAAATTGTAATTACATTCTAAAATATGGTACTGTAATTTGTTATATATTATTACAATCAAAGATGTGTGATTACAATTAATAAATATAATCGTAATTAGTAAATTAATAAATATGATAACATTTATTGATTAAAATCACACATGTTTATTTATAATTACATATTATTACAATCACGTGTTTTTCTTTGTAAAGTGTATGCTAGAATGTGTTGAGTTTTTTAAAGAAGTTTGAAATAAAAAGTTACAATCATATATGGAAAAGAAACACTCTACCTTTTAAGTATATAAGATAGACAATATAGTTGGGTTGTTGAATAGCTAACAAGGTTTATATGGGCCTTGTTGGAGCTCCCCACATACATAATATATATATATATATATATATACACATTTAATTATCAAAAGATGGGTCTTGGGACTCGGGCTCCCTTTAGGTTGAGTCCTGGCCCGTCAACCAATCTTTTTAAATTTATTTACTAATTTTTATTTTCAAATTTGAATTTAAATAAAATTCAAAAATTGTGTTGGTTATGAGAAGTTGTGTTTTTACACAATTCTGTTTATAAATAGTCTTCTTCAGTTGTTGATAGAAGATAATTTTTTTTTTTTTTAAGTTTTGTTTGTTTAACGTTCACTGTAGTTTGTCTGACTTCTGGGTTGTCTTGCTTTAACACGAAAGAATTGATAGTTGAATCCTGGGGGCAGTCTCCATTCATCCTTCAAGCAATCGGAAGGGGAGAAATACTGTCTTAGGACATTGCATACTTCAAGTCAGTATTCAAGTCAGTTGATATTAATTCACTTATGTTTCTTTTAATATTCGTCTACTATTATTTTATTATTATTATTATTAATTTTTTCCATGTATTATATCTGTATTTAATACTGATTGATTGTTGTCTCCAACAGAATGTGCTTATATATATATAAGCACATTCTAGCATACACCTAGGGTATGTATACATTTAATAAAAAAAAAAAAATGCGTGATTATATTTTAAAATATGTGATTGTAATTAATTATATATTATTATAATTAAACATATGTTATTGCAATTAGTAAATTTAATCATGTTTATTGATTGTGATGATATTTGCTGATTATAATCACACATATTTAGTTATAATCACATATAATAAATTAAAATAACATATTTAAAATGCAATCACTTTTTTTTTGGTCAAGTGTACATAGGGAAATTATGGAAAATCCACTTGAAAAAAAAAAAAAAACTAATTGAGATTTAACCTGGTGTTTTTTTTTTTTTTTAATTGGGTGAACCGCTCTCTACCGTTAACTTTTCATCTAAAATGTTAATATTTTTCATCCAAAATAGTGAAATCACCAAAATATCCTTATTAAGATTTTATAAAATCTCTATTATACCTTTCAAACTTATGTAATGACTAAATTACCCTTTAAATTATTAATTAATAATAATATTAAATTGAAAAAATAACATAAGATTTAACAAAAAAAAATCTGGTTAACAAAAGATTTCTAGATTCCAAATTGAAACCCAAGAAAAACCTAAACCAAAAATTCAGAAAAGGTTTGAATCCCAAAAAAAAACCAAAATCGAAACCAAATCAGAAACCAAAATCAAAAACCACAAATCTTTCTAGTAACACAATAAAATCAAATCAGTTTATTTCAAAAAAAAAAAAAAAAAAGGGAAAACCTAAATCAACCACCACTATCATCAAAACATCAACAACATTCAACCCACCATTATCAACATCAACAACATTCAACCTACCATTATCATCAACATCAACCATAACATTAGCAACATCAAAAAATTCAATTAGAAGGCCAAAAAACTCTACAATCATCATCATTAACCATTTGAAAAAAATTGACAAAAAAAAAAAAAAAAAAGACCCAAAAGAGACACATCGCACCCAAACCCACCCAATAAGAGCTACCTCTCCACCCACCACCACCATAACAAATCGTTAAGAACAACCCTAAATCACCCACCTATCACTAAGAACAACACTAAACCACCTACCCATCACTCAGAACAACCCTAAACCACCCACCTATCACCCTGAATGACCCTAAACCAACCAACCACCTACCACACCTACCTACCACTACCACATTCAACTCAGAACTGTCTGGTTCAAGGTTTTAAAACTTAGAACTAAACTAGTTTTGGGTTTGCCGAACCTAGAACTAGATAACCAAAAAAAAAAAAAAAGGAGAAGGAAGAAGAGGGTATGGGTTGGTCACCGATGATGAAGGCGGACGTGAAGGGCGAGAGAAAAAGAGAGATGGAGAAGTGAAAGATAAGAAAATGGTAGAGTGAGAGAGAGAATGATAAAGAGAGAGCTGAAGGAATAACAGAGAATGGTAGAGAGATTACTTAGTTAATTACCATTATGCCCTTTAAATTTAACACCACTCGGTTTTTTTGGAAAGGGATGGTTCATCTAATAAAATAAAATTCGGGGGTGAATCTCGATTATTTTACTTTTCAGGAGAGGTTTTTCATAACATCCATATATATATATATATATATATATTACAGATAAAAGATGAATGAAAAAAATTGCCACCTAATACAATGATGGACAATAGAGATATTTTATTGCTAAAATACAAATGGAACAAAAACAAAAAAGGAAAATTAGAACAAAAGAGCTAGAAGTAGCTTTTCATTTCCTACTCCAGCTATCCATTTTACACATGGAAATAACTTTTCATTTAGTGACACTAACTTAGTTTATCAAATCAATATTAGTCAACTTTAACACCCTAATGGTATTCTTATCTTTTTATTTTATTCACTAAAGTTTATTTAAAGATAAAAGCTAAAAACAAAATTAATTGAAGATAAAGCATAAATGAAAAAAATTGCCATCTAGTACAATGATAGACGATGGAGATATTTTTACTTTAGAAATTGAAATCGAACAAAAACAAAAGAGCAAATATCCAATTTGGAGAGTTGATGATGGAAATCCTAACAATGAAATTTTCATCCCGGATCAAACTTTTGTGTGTGTGTGTATATGCATACATATATACATACATACATAGATATATATAGGGACAGGATCGGATGACATAAGTTTTGACACAATTGACTGATCGTGGAATAATGAAAATCTTAATGATTTAGATATACTCATACATTTATATACAATTTCATTTTACATTTTAATTAATATTAAAAACTCATATCTCTCTTCGTTATTATATCATCTCATATTTATCTCATTAATATTAAAAGCCCATCAATTAAATTATATTATTTTTACATATTTCTCCTCCCTCATTCATCATACACGGCACAAATAAAGGAAAAATAATACTATATATATATATATTTATTTATTTATCACTTGACCAAATAAAAACATTATAAATTCATTTCCATTTAATCTTTTCTCTCTATTCAGTGAACCAAGTCACACAAATAATATTTGGATTTGAAGTTCTCAACATAAATTTTCAAATAAGATCTAGGGAAATTTATTAGTTTTACCCAAATAAAAAAAAAATTGTTTTTACCCAGCTACTTAAAAAAATTTGTTTTTGACCTCTCAAACAAACTATTTCCATTTTATACCCAAGATTACCAAAATACCCTTAAGTTAAAATGATTAAAATACCCAAATATGAAATTACCAAAATACCCTTAAGTTAAAATGATTAAAATGCCCAAATATGAAATTACGAAAATAACCTTCTTCCTCCTTCCAATATCCTCCCTTTTCCATCTTCTCCATTGCAGCTGAAAATTACGAAAATTTGGTTATTAATGATTTTTGAGATACATTGCAGCTGAAAAATAATTTATTGAGGAGATTAGTCATTCGAGTTTCTTCAACCATTGAAGTTTTTGCATCCATTGAAGGTTTACACCATTGAAGATTTTGAAGATTCTTCTTCCATTTGAGTTTGAAAAGTAATGTATGAGTTTTTTTGGTTGATTTTTAGGTTGTTTTGTTCATATTGCTAGCTAAAAGACTATAAGAATGATTTGGTTGTGAGATCTAAATGTTTATGAAATCTGCGACGAAATCTATAAAATCTGCGACGAAATCAGTTTTTCGTGACCGATAATTGGTTTTCCACTCTATGGGATCGGTTTTTCAGTGCCTGAAAAACCGATTCCGATTTTTCAGCTACTCAGGTTGACTTCCGGTTTTTTAGGAAATGAAAAACCGAATTAAGGTTTTTATGATTTTTGAGAGAATAAAAAACCGATAACTTCACTGGAAAACCGAATTTAGCACATTTTTCATGGTTTTATATGTTTGTGTTGTTATGTATTGAATATGATTCGATATGATTATATTTTGTAATATTACCCTATTGAAATGAGATTTAATTATTATTTGATTTGAATGTTGCATGAATGGCTCTAGAGACCCTTGTAATCAACTTTGACGGAGAGTGGAATGGATGTAATTACATTGGAGGGGAGTCGATCATGTGTGGAGTCCACAAAAATAGTAGTTTTTCATCATTGGTGGATGTTGTATACAGAGAGGCTGCTATTGATAGAAGAATGTGGGATATCCGTATATATTATTTACTACAAAGTACAACAAATGGTCAGGTTAAAAAGATACATATCATGTCCGATCTTGTTGTTGTTGGTTTGATGGCGATAAAAAATATTGATGTTAAAGAGATTTATATCGATAAGATTGCCAGAGATTTTGGAGCTGGAGTTAGTAGACGTACCGTTCATCCATTTGTCACTGATTCAATTCCAGACATAAGACATGACGAGGCAAATATGGATAGACCAGTAAATCCACATATGGTTGAAAGTCATTTTTATCTCACTTCAGATATTGGGAGCAATCAAGTTGATACTTCTGTCACCCCATTTACATCGGTTGAAAGTCTCATTCGTGACATTAATGATGATTATACGAATTATGGTATTGATGATGAAGATGAAGACACAGATGATAATGGTGATGGAATACGGGATAGTGATGAAGAGCAAACCGGAGATAGTGATGAAGAGGAAACTCCATTTAATGATGTAGCAGAAGAAGAAGAGTTTCTAGAAATAAGATTTTCAGGTTTATAATTTCAAAACAATCTTTCACAACCATACTGGATTGTTCCTGGTGTAGAATTGGGGGACATTGAAGTTACTTCAAGTGCTACGTCAACCGTTTACCAACGTGGTACGTTGTATAAAAGAGCATTCTTTACTAGTAAAGAAGAAATGACTATAGCTATTGACGAATATGCTCTGAAAGCTAAGTTTGAATATCGGGTTAGACGTTTGGACACAGAGCGATTTGAAGCCGGTTGTAAAGATAAAACTTGTAGTTTATTGTTCGTGCAAGATGCAGAAAGGGTTATTCAATGTGGTTTGTATTAAACTATATAGCGGAATACACGTGTCGTCAGACAGCCATGGAATCACATATGAAGAGTGTGAAGACTATTGTGATCGGAAAATTGTATACAGGAAAGATGAGAAGAGATCTTTATACACCTAATTATTTGGTTGGAGAAATGCTAGAGCAATATGGAGTGCAAATCTTATATAGTAAAGCTTGGAAGGCTTTACAATATGCAAAGAAACTAGCATATGGGCAAGCGGATGAATCATATCAATAGCTTCCATCCTACTTGGAGATGTTAAAACTTGCAAACTTCGGCACAATGACAGCAATCAAGAGAGATGAAAACAACCGGTTCTTGTATTCCTTCGTTGCACTTGGAGCTTCCATTGAGGGTTTTCGATCTTACATGAGACCGGTTGTTGCTATTGATGCCACTCATTTGAAAGATGAATATAAAGGGGTGATTTTTTTTGCTACGTACAAAGATGGGTCGGAGATGATTTATCCCATCGCATTTGGATTTGCTGACGGAGAGTTAGACAATTCGTGGACTTGATTCCTAAAAAAGTTGAGAGGAGCAATCGAGGTGTCAGACGATTTGCTGATCGTATCGAATCATCATAAGAGCATATCGAATGGGATGAAAGCAGCTTTTCCTGAAGTCCCACATGTGTTATGTTTTTTTCACTTGTGACAAAACCTTAAGCAAAAGTGTAAAAAGCGTTCGGATGTGGAAAATGCATTTTACAATGCAGCATATTGTTATGTGCCTGATGAATCCAACATAATATTGGAAGAAATACGTGCATTACATCCGACCACACATAGAGATTTGGTTAAGCTGGAGTGAGCAGGTGGTCACGAGCACATTGTCTAAGAAGAAGATATGAAATGATGACTACTAATATTGTAGAGTCGCTCAACAATTGTATGATGCAAGCACGTCGTTTGCCAATAACAACTGCACATGAATATGTAAGAAATGTATTGCAGAGATGGTTTAATAATAGATGTGTTACTACTGAGAAACTCACAACGTATGTTACTACCGCTGCATACGATCGTCTTATGTTGGCAAAAGATTTATCCACGGAAGGTAGCGTACATCCCATTACAGAACCGTATCATTACAGTGTCATACATTATAGCAAAGGAGATGCGATGGTTGACATTCAAAAGCACACATGTACGTGTAAGCAGTGGAACCTTGATCAGTTGTCATGTGTTCATGCATGTGCTGTGGCCAGGTATGGTAATTATACATTGTTTTTTTCGGTATTTCATATCATAGCATGACACTAAAATTTATCATTACATGTCAGGTTCAAGGACGTCAATTGTGATACACTTTGCAGTCAGTACTATAGCGTGGAGTGCCTAAAAGCTGCATATACACGTCCGATTAATCCCGTCCCTAAATTGGCCTGTTGGAATGTTTCAGTAGAAATTAGAAGTATGATTGCATTACCACCGAAAGGTAAAAGACAAGCAGGTAGGCCGAAGGAGGTTCGGATTCCTTTAGCTGGGGAAGATCATCGTAAAAAAAAGTGTGGAAGATGTGGTCAGAGGGGACACAACCGTCTTCGTTGCCCTAACCCCCTAACTTCTATCAATGAAGGGACAAGCGCAGACGTAGGTGAGGATGTTGGAACGAGTTCAAATGCTACTGAAAATGAGTCACGCTCTCGAAGATGCCGCTTGTGTCATGAGACTGGACACAACCAATGTCGATGTCTATTACGGTTTCCTACTCCCGATCCAAAAGTGGCTACTGATGAAAATGATGATTAGCAATTGATTGACATTTTGTTTATGCATGTTGTATGTAAACGTTTTTATGTTAATTACTCAATTATGTACTAATGCAGCTGTATAAATTATTATTCTATATCTACTATTTTTGGCTCATTTCATATCAGCTCGGAACCACAAAAATCGGTTTTTCACCAAGCCTGAAAAACCGGTACCGATTTTCCAGATATGATGAAAAACCGATCAAGTTGTCTTTGATCTCCCCAACGTAGAAGTACATCGATCGATTTTTGTGTAAGTCTGAAAAATCGGTATCGGTTTTCCAGGCCTTCTCGAAAACCGATCCACTTGCCACCACTTCTTCCAGCACGCCAAGTGTGGATCGGTTTTCCAGAAGGCCTTAAAAACCGGTATCGGTTTTTCATGTACCCCTAAAAACCGGTATTTACTTGGGTTGAATATATATGTTATTTTTAATATATTGATATTAAGATAATTATATTAATATCTAGACTAGTATTATATAAATGTATACAGTGTGATATTATTAATATATGTTAATGTTAATATATTAATAATATTTGTTAATGTTAATATATTAACATTAACAAATATTATATTAATATATGTTAATGTTAATATAATTATCTTAATGTTAATATATTAATATATTGTTAATGTAATGTTATAATGTTAATATAATGTTAATATATTAATGTTAATGTAATGTTAATATATTAATATAATGTTAATGTAATGTTATAATGTTAGCATTAACATTATAACATTACATTAACATTAATATATTTTAATATATTAATATTACATTAACATTAATATATTAACATTATATTAATATAATGATAATATATTAATGTTAATATCATGTTAATATAATGTACATATATTAATATAATGTTAATATATTAATGTTAATGTAATGTTAATATATTAATACAATGTTATAATGTTAATATATAATGTTAATATTAATGCTAACATTATAACATTACATTAACATTATATTAATATAATGATAATATATTAATGTTAATATCATGTTAATATAATGTACATATATTAATATAATGTTAATATATTAATGTTAATGTAATGTTAATATATTAATACAATGTTATAATGTTAATATATAATGTTAATATTAATGCTAACATTATAACATTACATTAACATTATATTAATATATTAACATTATATTAATATAATGATAATATATTAATGTTAATATCATGTTAATATAATGTACATATATTAATATAATGTTATATATTATATGTTAATGTAATGTTAATATATTAATATAATGTTAATATTAATGCTAACATTATAATTACATAGCATTAATATTAACATTATATATTAACATTATATTAACATTATTAATATTATTAACATTAATATATTAACATTATATTAATATAATGATAATATATTAATGTTAATATCATGTTAATATAATGTACATATATTAATATAATGTTAATATATTAATGTTAATGTAATGTTAATATTAATATAATGTTAATGTAATGTTATAATGTTAATATAATGTTAATATATTAATACAATGTTAATATATTAATATAATGTTAATGTAATGTTATAATGTTAATATAATGTCAATATATTAATATAATGTTAATGTAATATACATATATTAATGTTAATGTAATGTTAATATATTAATATATTGTTAATATAATGATATAATAAATATTAACATCAATATATTAACATTATATTAATATATTAACATTATATTAACATTATAACATTACATTAATATTATATTAATATATTAACATTATATTAATATATGTACATTATATTAACATTAATATATTAACATGATATTAACATTAATATATTATCATTATATTAATATATTAACATTATATGAATATAAATACATGTATATTTAATGTTATAGTATTACTATTTATGTTATAGTATATTTTACACCATAGTATTATGTTATAGTAAATTGTATCATTATGTTATATTAATGTTAATATATTAACATGAACATATATTAACATTATAATGTTATTAACTTAACATTATATTAATATATGTTAATGTCAATATATTAACATGATAATGTTATTAACTTAACATTATATTAATATATGTTAATGTTAATATATGAACATTATATTAATATAATTATATTAATATTAATATATTAACATTAACATATATTAATATATTAATATATGTTAATGTTAATATATTAATATTAACATATATCAACATATATTTAGGACACATATAATGTTATAAATACATGTATAGTATTATGTTTATTTATTTTTTCCATGTTATAATCATATATATAATTAAATTTAGGGAAATACAATGTCACTTAAAATGTTTAATTAAAATGATTTGTTGACAATTAAAAAATATACCATGTAATTAAATCAAATAAAGAATGAATACATTAAATATATAAATAAATTTATTTATTTATATATAATTTCTCCATCAGAGTCTACAAACCATTTTCCAAAATTATTAACTTTATACATCGGCTTTGAGTACATATATATGTCTCTAGCAATCTCTGCCCTCAATGCAATGGCATCTGCAACGGTCTCACATTTTCTTGATTTCCATGTACTCGTCTGTGACTACAAAAGATCGTGTACGTACATGGCGACATATGCTCCGTAACTCGCCCTGTATCAGTAATAAATTATTTAAATATCATAAGAGATAGACTATATATATTAATTCAGTTATAAACTTACTCACCCATCAGGTTGCTGCGGTACAACTGATCTTTGAAGACGCTGAACTTTCCACCGCTCATCCACGGGTGGCATATCTACCTAGGTCTGCTCATAAAATCCTACGAACCACAACAAAATAGGCATAAAACATACCAGCGGCTCAAGTGGCTGTAGCCGTTCGGCTAGGGCAACATTCGCCATGGGATCATATATTATGATTTTCTGATCTCTGAGGAGCACCTGACATAGGACCCAGTGTTGTTGATTCAGGCTACACGGTAGTAATACTTGCATTTCAAAACGTTAGTGCTATAGGACTAGTTTGGATAATGATATAATAAATATTAACCTTCAAACTACACTTACACTATCAACCTTCCACCACGAGACTGCTACGTCTATCTGTCCACGACCGTACGCAAGCCAATCTGAGGGTACATCCGCTGTAACGGGATCAAATTTTACACCTTTGTTCGTGTAATGCAGCTTGTAATAATGGGTCATCAAAGCCTGCATAATAAAAATTAAACACGTTACTATCGATCAACTAAACGCAACATGAAGTTGTACATTATATTAACTAACTTAAATGTTAATACTTACAAACAAACCTCTGCCATGGACAGCGTATCTACCGTCCTCCACCTCATTCCACCATTTTCTTCGGAGGCACATCAAATAAGAATCGATGTGCTCACTAGTCAACCACATGTTTTCGTCCTCGAGGGTGATCATTGTGGTCAGTATCACACACCACCCACAACGATCAATCGAGCGCCTACATTTGGAAAAAAAAAACAGTATTAAGTATTATTATAAATTTTCTTACATTCACAACTAGGAAGCAGGAATTAGTACCATTTTTTTATAAATATACCTGAGATCTAAAGTGGTTGCAGCTTTATATTCATTATAGACCACTTCTACGGGGTCTCTAGACTCCGCCACCTCTTCTGCCTACTTTTGGGCCACTTTCTTTTTCTTTTTCGCCGGCCTCGGATCCGTGTATGGCATCCGTAGAGGTGCTGTTGGCTTTGTCTTTCGTTTGCCCCGTTCCTGCATGTTTTCATCCTGCAAGTGTAAGTAAATTAAAAATATGCATTACACATTTACAATTATATTTCATAATGCAACATAATAGGGATACAAAGTCTACCTGGTCATGCTCACGCTCAGTGTCTGCAGCTGATACACCTCCTAAGTCCGTATGGGAGTGGTGGACCTCCTCCTCCTCCTCCTGCTGGGGTGGCTGCTAGTCACCCTGCTCCTCCTTCTGCTGGGGTGACTGTGAGGTGGCTGCTGGTCACCCTGCTCCTCCTCCTGATGGGGTGACTGCTGAGGTGGTTGCTGGTCACCCTGCTCCTCCTCCTGCTGGGGTGACTGATGAGGTGGCTGCTGGTCACCCTGCTCCTCCTCCTGCTGGGGTAACTACTGAGGTAGCTGCTGGTCACCCTACTCCTCCTCCTGATGGGGTGACTGCTGAAGTGGCTGATGGTCACCCTGCTCCTCATGGATGGCTGACTGGCCTACATCGATAGGCGACCGATGGAGACCCTCATCCTGATGTGGTGATGGTGGTGGTGATGGGTAATACATGTGCTCATCTCGGAGAAAGCTCCCACCATCATCATCATCATCGTCATCGTCGTCGTCGTGGATCATGCCCACCAACCGGAGACTTGGGAATATGTAAATGCTCTTCCACCCGTCTCAGCCTCCTATCCATCTCCCTTACAATCTTCAAGGTTGTCTTCTGCCTTCTATCCATTCTACTTAACTTCTTATGGGTTGTCTTCTGTAAATCCACAATAAACTCAAACAACCACTTCACCTGTTTCATAGAATCATAAATATATATCATTTTACATACTACCCTAAATTTTAAAAAAAAAAAAAATTGACAGAGTCTCCCCTGTTTTTTGAGTATCCAAGAAAATACAACCTGCATATTTAAACAAATTACACTTCGTCTATCATTTTTAGACACTCCGTCTCTTTTTCACACTCCGTACTACTACACAACATGTCCACATCTTTTGCATTTACTACAATCGAAATTATTTGAATAATATTATTATATAAATAGAATATTTGTACCTCATAATCTACGTGTTGTACATCATGTGCCTTCTTTGTCCGAAACTCTGATAAGGTATCCTCTTATTCGGATTGCACGCTTCGGACGTCTTTAAGTGGTTGATCGTCACCCTTTACCTCATCATCATCCTCTCCCTCCACCTCATCATCATGCTCTATCTCAGCCTTATCCCCTACACCATCATCACGGTCATCATCATCGTCATCATCATCATCATCATCACTCCCCCCGCCGCCATATTTATGTACTTCATCATGAACTATATGATTCAGATTAAACGATTTCTAATAATCCATCTCCCTCTCAGCGTCAGTAGGCTCTAAAGTTTGCCTAATGCCAACTATCTGCATTATATCAATATATTTAGTTATACTACAATTATATACTTAATATAAATAACGATAGTTATAACAAACAAATAATTGACATAAATTTAGGTTATGTTTGCCACTTACGGGGGGGAAATCATCTAGACTGTGTATATTTGTCGGTGTTCTCTTCAGTGATCATCTCATACATCTTGGAAGATTGCTTTCCAGGTTTCGGTTCTTTTTTGATACCTTCTCCTGTAACACTGGAAACAACTCCACTAACCACCACTATAATGTAACAATGATTAAACAAAAAACATACATATAGTTAGTAATGGTCATATAATATATAATGCAAAATTGATTAAAACATACATATAACCCTATATATTAACTGTAATAAAAGGAAGCAATAAATATTGAAAGTATTAGTTATACCTGAAATGTCAACACATAGCCATAAATATTAATGGTCTTTGGTGGATTTCTGACCCGCTCTTCATTAAGTGCCTTGTCGAGACAGTGTAACAAGACACTATAGCATAATGTGCCCCAAGGGAATGTCTTCCATCTCTCTGTACTCTCAATGAGGACCCACATAAATGAATAAATGCTAGCTCTATCATCCAGTCCCATAAAGAGATGGAAAGCAATCCCTACATTCTATCAGATCCTGCCCTGCACGGTCTCCCTGCCCTCTATGACTTCTTGCCTCAAGAAATGTGATCAACTCCCTCACCTCCGACGACACTCCATTAAACATTCGTCATAGGAGACCGTTTTGATCATTTGGAGCTATTTTGAAGATTTTACGGTCGATGCCCCCAAAAGGAAGTCTGGTCACCAACAGAAACTCTTGTTTCCCAAACCTATAGCTTCTCTCCCAATTTCAAACCACCTCTCATAATGGCGTGCATCCGTGACCTTTATCTCTCTAGCAAACACCCACAAAATCACAGAACCAGCAGCCGTATTATTGGTTATCTTCAAAATATGTCCGAACGGACATTCTGCTATGAACCGATCGTATAGATTTCTTCTATTAATAACGACAACTATCTTATTAACCAATCTTTGACCAATGTGTGTGTTCCCGCTCGTATGTCTGTCAATTGTGTGTAAACTATATTTATAGTCGAAATCCATCTGTAGGAAAGAAAAACAGCAAAGAAATCATCAGTAGGGATATATAAACTGAATCGGTTTTTTAACAGAATCGGTTTTTAAAGGCAACTGAAAAACCGGTTAGTGAAATCAATCGGTTTTTGAAGGTATCTAAAAAACTGATAACTGAAATCGATCGATTTTTTAAGGCACCTCAAAAACCGGTTACTGAAATCGATCGGTTTTTCACTTCAGTTTTACATGATCGGTTTTTCACTTCAGTTTTCCAAATCGCCTTTCAACCTCGGTTTTTCATTATCGAAAAACCGATCGTGGAAAACCGAAATAAAAAACCGATCGTGGAAAACTGATCTCAAAAACCGATCGTGAAAAACCGATCCGATCCTGACGACTCTTCTCTCGTCGGAATCGGTAATTTTCAACACAAAAACGACCAAACACACTCAAATCCAACCTATTCTAAACCTAATAATCTTAAACTAACATCCATAACACAACAAACATCTCAAAATCCCAAATCTCAATCAAAACATACAACAAACATATCAAAATCTAACCTTCACACTTTCTGCAGGTTTGCCGACGGTAGGAGCTACTCGGGGAAGGTCGGCAACGTTGCGATAATGGCTGGAAACGTCGCGGGGAAGATCAGGTCGCGATCGGGTTCGGGTTGCACAAAAATCGGTCTGCTTTTGAGTGAGAAATCGATGGATTTTGGCTGTAGTCGATCGGTTTTGAGGTATATATATGGGGGGCTTAATCATAATTTCACCATTCGATTTTTCGTAAATTTTAAATTGTTCAGAGTTTTTTTGTAAAAATGTCCAGGGGCATTTTGGGTAATTTGGGTATATCAAGCAATATATTTGTT
Organism: Litchi chinensis; assembly: GCA_019925255.1. Lineage (NCBI taxonomy): Eukaryota > Viridiplantae > Streptophyta > Magnoliopsida > Sapindales > Sapindaceae > Litchi > Litchi chinensis. Next base: position 16,162,429 of record CM034465.1, on the reverse strand, counting down.
TGACGGATTAAAAACAATTTTTTTAAAAAATAGTGGGTAAAAACAAATTTTACCCTTTTTAAATGACTATTTTTTACAATTTCCACTAAGATCTATATTACATATGTTTAAATGAACATACTCATTAGAATAATCTAAAATAAGAAATCAATTTTTTAAAAAAAAAAAAAAAAAAAAAAAATATTGTGTATAAGTATGATGTCTAAAAAAAAAAAGATAAAAATAATATAATTTTAAAATGAATTTAAAAAAAAATAAAGCTCAAAAAATTAGGTTGGGTGAGAAGAATATTCATTTTCAAGTTTTATTATTTTAATATTTTTTCAGACATCATGTTTGTATCCAAAATAAGTTTTTTTTTTTAATCGATTCCTTATTTTAGATTATTTAATGAGTATGTTTATTTAAACATATACAACACGGATCTTGTTTGAAAGTGTATGTTGAGAGCTTCAAATTCATATATTGTTTGTATGATTCGGTTTCTAAATAGAGAGAAAAGATTAAATGAAATTAAATATATAATGTTTTTATGCGATCGAAAGATAAAATATAAATAGTATTTTTTTTCTTTCTTTGTGTCGTGCATAATGAATGAGAGAGGAGAGATATATAAAAATAATATAATTTAATTGATAAGCTTTTAATATTAATAAGAGAATGAGGAGTTAATATAATGATGAACGGAGAGGGGTTGAGTTTTTAACATTAATTAAAGTATAAAATGAAGTTGTATATAAATGTATGAATAGATCTAAACCATTGAAATATTCATTATCCAATAGTCAGTAAATCGTGTTAAAATTTGTGTCAAAACTTGTATCTCCCAATCCTACCTCATATATATTATAATTAAAATTTGTGTCATATTTCTCTTATTGCCATAATTGTTCTTGTCTAATAAAACAAATTAAGCGTACCAATACCTCTCACATGCATATACCTCTTAAATTTTGGATTTTTAGAAAGATGAAGCTCTCTAGATACCCACAACACTGTCTTGTAATCAGAGTGCAAATCTGCATAAAACCACCAAATCACCGTAGATGTCTTAAGATCTGAGCCATGACATTACGATCATGAAACTCATAATACCGAACAAATCACTAGCAATATGGATCTTGTTTGAAAGTTTATATTGTTTATTTAAACATATGCAATATGGATCTTCGTTGAAAATTTATGTTGAGAGTTTTAAATCCATATATTGTTTGTATAATTTGGTTCACTAAATAGAGAGAAATGATTGAATGAAAATTGGATTTATAATGTCTTTATTTGGTCAAGAGATAAAAAATATATATATCTTTCTTTGTGTCGTGGAAGAGGAATGAGAGAAAAGAGATATATAAAAATAATATAATTTAATTGATGAGCTCTTAGGAATAAGAGAGGAGAGATATAATTTAATTGATGAGCTTTGAGGAATGAGAGAGAAGAGATATATAAAAATAATATAATTTAATTGATGAACTTTTAATATTAATGAGAGAAATAGGAGATGATATAATGATGAAAAGAGAAGAATTGAGTTTTTAATATTAATTAATGTGTAAAATAAAGTTGTATATAAAAGTATGAGTAGATCTAAACTATTGAAATCTTTATTATTCAATTATCAGTAAATTGTGTCAAAACTTATGTTCCTCAAGCAAGATGTCTAAAAAAATGATAAAAATAATAAAATTTGAAAATGAGTATTCTTCTCACCCAACCTAATTTTTTGAGTTTTAATTTTTTTTTTAAATTCATTTTCAAATTATATTATTTTTATCTTTTTTGTTAAGATATCATACTTATACTCAAAATAAGTTTTGTTTAATTGATTTTTTATTTTAGATTATTCATGATGAGGATGTTTATTTAAACATATACAATATAGATCTTATTTGAAAGTTTATATTGAGAGCTTCAAATCTATATATTATTTGTGTGATTTAATTCACTTAGTAGAGATAAAAGATTAAATGAAAATTATATTTATAATATTTTTATTTGGTCAAGAGATAAAACAATATATATAGTATTATTATTTTCTTTCTTTGTGCCATGTATGATGAATGAAAGAGGAGAGATGTGTTAAAATAATATAATTTAATTGATGAACTTTTAATATTAATGAGAAAAATAGGAGATGATATAATAATACAAAGAGAGATGAATTTTTAATATTAATTAAAGTGTAAAATGAAGTGGTATATAAAAGTATGAGTAGATCTAAATCATTAAAATCTTCATTATTCAATGATTAGCAAATCGTATCAAAATTTGTGTCAAAACTTATATGCCCCGATCCTGTCCCTCTTTATATATATATATATATATATATTCTAATTAAAATTTGTGTCATGTTTCTCTTCTTGCCATAATTTTTCTTATCTAATAAAACAAATTGAGCATACCAATGCCTCTCACATGCATATACCTCTTACATTTTGGATTTTTAGAAAGATGAAGCTCTCTAGATGCCCACAACACCATCTTGTAATCAGAGTGCAGATTTGCACAATACCACCAAATCATCGTAGATGTCTTAAGATCCGAGCCATTGCATTACAATCACAGAACTCATAATACCCAACAAATTGCTAACAATATGGATCTTGTTTGAAAATTTATATTGTTTATTTAAACATATGCAATATAGATCTTATTTGAAAGTTTATGTTAAGAGTTTTAAATCCATATATTATTTATATGATTTGGTTCACTAAACAGAGAGAAAAGATTAAATGAGAACTGGATTTATAATATTTTTATTTAGTCAAGTGATAAAAAATATATATTTTTTTTTCTTTCTCTATGTCGTGTACGAGGAATGAAAGAGGAGAGAAAAGTAAAAATAATACAATTTAATTGATGAACTTTTAATTTTAATGAGAGAAATATGAGATAATATAATAATGAAGAGAAAGATGAGTTTTTAATATTAATTAAAGTATAAAATGAAGTTGTATGTAAATATATGAGTTGATCTAAATCACTGAAATCTGAATTATTCTAATGATCAGTAAATCATGTCAAAATTTGTGTCCCTCGATTCTGTTCCATATATATATATATATATATATTTTGTGTGTAGAGTTTGAAATTGTTAACAAGTGGAGTAAACTTTATAAATTCATTACAATTTGGCACCCTGGTTTATCAAATCAATGTTAGTCAATTTTAACACCTAAATTAAAGGTATTCTTATCTTTTTATTTTATTTACTAATGTTTATTTAAAGATAAAAGATAATGAAAAAAAATTGTCATCCAATACAATAATGGACCGTGGAGATGTTTTTATTTTATAAATAGAAATTGTATAAAAACAAAAAGGAAAATTAAAATAGAAGAGCGAATATCCAATTCAGAGACTTGATGATGGAGATCCTAATAATCAAATTTTCATCCCATATCAAACTTTTGTGTGTGTGTCGATGTTGAGCTATGGTGGCTGAATTTTTTTTTTTTTTTTTTTTCTTGAGATGAGATGATGATGGTGCCTATTTGATGATGGTCAATTGATTGTTTGATGATGATAATATTAGGTTGATGAATTAGTTGATGTTGATGATTGTGGATTGAGGATGATGATTGATGAAGATGTTTTGTTTATGTTTCAAGCATTTGTTAAGGTTGATTGAGTTGATGAATGGGTTGTTAATGTTTCTGCTTGATGTTGATCATTAATTAGAGGTGGAGATCTAATTTCCAGATTGGATCTCTTTCATCCATTATTGTTAATAGACGATTGGATCTCTACCTCTTTTTAAAAATTTTAATAAAAAAATATTTTTATTTTTTTAAATGATGTTCACCATTCATCAACATAATGGACAGTGAAAATCATTTTAATTTTTTTTTAGAACATTATTATTATTATTATTTTAAATTTTCTATTATTTTTATTTTAATATTATATTAATTAATAATTAATAAATTTGAAAGACATTTCAACCATCACATAAGTTTAAAGAGTATGATAGGAATTTTGTAGAATCTTGGTAAAGGTATTTTGATCATTTCATAAATTTGGATGAAAAATGTTAACATTTTGGATAAAAAGTTAACAATGGGGGATGGTTCACCTAGTAAAAAAAAAAAAAAAAAGTTTCGTTCACGATTAGTTTACTTTTTAGGAAAAATTTTCATAACATCCCTTATTTTTTTCCCAGAAGAAAATTGAAGTAAAACATTAAACCTGTTAGTCTATCTGTTAAGGATAAAAGAGGGAGAATTGATTAGCTTAGTATGCACCTGCATGTACTTAATCAAGATTCTTGATGTCAGTTCTTTAGTTTTGTTAAACATGTATAAATAAAACAAGTCAGTGTATTAGTAGTAGAAAGAAAAGAAAATAAAAGAATATGGTCACTAAATTTTTCAAGATTTCCCTCAACTCTTCTTGATCTCTCTTTAGTTTTTGTTTGCAAATAGATTGTAAATACAATCTTTTCATGGTATCAGAGCATCGTTAACGATCCAGAGGCCATGAATTCTTCACCAGCTTCTTCTTCGATTTCTCAGTTTGATCACAAGCACGGCTTGTCGAACAAGGAGCTGACTCTCACCAAGAAGCAACAAGAAGCTCAGGCTTAACTGATAGCTAAGAACCTCAACTTCAATCTCCCGATCAAATTGGATAAAGGTAATCACACATACTGGAAAGCTCAGGTTCTACTTGTTATAAGAGCCTTTGATTTAGAGAGTTTTGTTTTTGGATCTATTAAATGCCCTAACAAATTTGTAGAGGTTGAAGATGAAGATTCAGGACAATTAATCCAAGCTTATAGTGATGAGTTTCTTAATTGGAAGAAAACTGACCAATTGCTTGTTAGTTGGTTATTGTCTATATTAAGTGAGTCGATCTTAGGGCAGGTGACCCATTGTGTGACAGCATGTGAAGTCTAGGCTGTGATTGAAAAATTGTTTGCACAACAGTCCATGACTCGTATCATGCATCTTAGAAGTCAATTACAAATGCTCAAAAAGGGTTCTATGAGTATATCAGATTATGTAGTCAAAATGAAGGGTATTGCTGATTCCTTGCTAGCTGCTGGCCAATTGATTACTGAGAATGATCTAGTATCTTATATTCTAGGAGGACTAAGATTAGAGTGTCACAACAACAACCAAGGATGGTGATATTTCACTCCAACAGGCTCAATTCTTACTTATGAGCTATGAATCAAGACTTGAGCAAATGAATTCTAGTGCACTAATTGACATTACAAATGCATCGGCTAACATGATTACCAAGAATAGTAACAAGGGAAATCAGTTTGGTAATCAGCAAAGAGGGAATCAGTTTTGTCAAGAAGGACAATTTCAAAAATATAGAGGGAGGAGTAGAGGCCGTGGCAGAGGCAGAAGTGGTAGGTCAAGAGTTATTTGTCAACTATGTGGCAAACCTGGTCACTGTTTTGTAGTTTGCTACCATAGATTTGATCAAACCTTTGCTGGATCATTTGGCCAATATCATGGAAATCAGCCACAAGGCAATGTAGCTCACCAAGTTGATCATTACTATGCTGGTTTTCATCAGAATTACAATGAAGTTCCTGTGCAGTCTTTTAATAATCCAAACAATACAACAATAGCCTCCCATTCAATAGTTGTTGATCCTAATTGGTACTTCGACAGTGGAGCGACTAATCATATAACCTCAAATCTCAACAACCTGTCATTGAGCAATGAATACAAAGCAAAGGAACGCCTGGCTGTAGGTAATGGACAAACTTTGCCTATTTCTGATGTTGGTCATTCAATTATTCCTTCACATATAACACCAAATATTGCACTTAGGTTGAGAAACATACTGCTAGTTCCAGAAATAACCAAGAGCTTGCTTAGTATAGCTCAACTAACGAAAGATAATAATGTCTCGGTTGAATTTGATCATGAGTTTTGCTTTGTAAAGGACAAAGCATCGAAGAAGGTTTTACTCTAAGGAATCATGAGCAATGGCCTTTACAGACTTACCCTCCCAAAGCTTAAACGAAACAAATGTTCATCTGGTAATGACTCTACTGCAGTTATAAAAAATGTTAACAAGTGTGCTGGTTCAAGTGCTTTTGCTGTAGGATTGAATGATTGTAATAAGGATGTTGTACATAATGCTGCTGATGGTTTGTTAGAAACACCTAAGGGATTGTTGTTTAGACTTTGGCATCAAAAACTTGGTCATCCTTCATTATCTGTTCTTACTAATGTACTGAAAGAATTACATGTTTATGGTATTGCCTCTACTGCTCCATTATTTTATGATGCTTGCAAGTTAGGGAAAGTTCATAAATTGCCCTTTGCCAGGTCTAGACATGTTATACACAACCCTCTTGATTTGATTTCAGCAGATGTTTGGGGACCATCTCCATATCCTTCACTTCAAGGATATAGATATTATCTAAGCTTTGTTGATTGGCATACAAAGTACTATTGGATATACCCTATGTCACACAAATCACAAGTTAAGGATATTTTTCCCATTTTTCATAAGATGATTGAAAGACAATTCAGTAGGAGTTTAAAGGTTTTCCAAACTGACAATGGGGGAGAATTTAAAGTTTTGTCAACTTATCTCAAGTCTTATGGGATAATTCATAGGCTTACATGCCCTTATGTGCATGAGCAAAATGGTATTGTAGAAAGGAAGCATAGACATATTGTGGAGATAGGTCTGACGCTTTTAGCTCAAGCACAATTGCCTTTATCAATGTGGTGCGAATCATTTCAAGTTGTTGTGTATATCATTAACAGATTGCCCTCACCTAATCTTAACAACAAGTCACCTTATTGGTTAGCCTTTAGACAACAACTAAATTATTTGGAGTTTAAAGTTTTTGGTTGTTCGTGTTTTCCTTATCTAAGATCATATAATAAGCACAAGTTTGGGTACCATTCGTCTAAGTGCTTGTTTATAGGATATTGTGATCACACTAAAGGTTACAAGTGTCTACATCCATCTGGAAAGCTGTATGTTACTAGATATGTGCTTTTCAATGAGACTGAATTTCCATTTAGTTCTTTGTTTCCTAAATTTTCGACTCTTACACAGCATATATCTGATTCTCAGACTTCTAGTTTCATCCCACCAACATCTTCATCAGATACATCCTTCAACACTGTCAAAAATGCAACCATTACATCTAGCATTCATAGAAAAGTTTCTCAGTCCATTCATCCTATGCTTACAAGGTCAAAAACAGGTGTGTTTAAGCCTAAAGTCTTTCACCTGCAGCCTACATCTGACTTTATACCCGCTAGTGTTCAAGAAGCAATAACTCATTCTGCTTGGAAGAATGCGATGCAGGCTGAGTTTTTTGCTCTTCGAAGCATAACACTTGGACTTTAGTACCTCCAAGAGAGAACATGAATGTGATTGGCAGTAAATGGGTATTCAGGATTAAGTACAAAGCTAATGGGAGTGTAGAACATTACAAGGCTCGCCTTGTAGCAAAAGGATTCAATCAAACACCAGGCCTAGACTACTCTGAAACATACAGCCCTGTAATCAAGACAGCAACTATTCGAGTAATTCTCACTTTAGCAGTTTCAAACAAATGGGACATCCAACAAGTGGATGTAAATAATGCTTTTCTTAATGGTGATTTGAAGGAGGAAGTTTATATGACACAGCCTGAAGGATTTGTTGATCCTACTGCCCCCTCTCATATGTGTCATCTTCATAAATCATTGTATGGCTTAAAACAAGCCCCTCAAGCTTGGTACGATAAACGTAAGTCAGCATTGTTACAAAAAGGGTTCAAGAACTCTAAAGCTAATACTTCTTTATTTGTTCTCAAGACTGATAGCTTCATTCTTCTAGTATTGGTTTATGTTGATGATATCCTAATCAAAGGCAGCAATTTGGTTTTAGTAACTCAGCTTATTCATGAGTTAAACATTGATTTTTCTTTGAAATCCCTTGGCTTAGTTCATTATTTCCTTGGTTTTGAAATACAAAGGACTTCTTCTGGCATGTTTTTGATGCAATCTAAATATGCATGGGATTTACTCATCAAGACAAACATGCCTGTAAACCTTGCCCAACACCATTGACACCTAATTGCAAACTCTCTGCTTCAGATGGAGAACCTTTTGCTGATGCAACTCTATTTCGTAGCACCATTGGTGCATTGCAGTATTTGACTTTGTCAAGACCTGATTTAGCTTTTTCAGTTCATAAACTAAGTCAGTTCTTAAGTGCACCTACTCGAACTCATTGGATGGCAACTAAGAGAATATTGTGCTATATCAAAGGTACTTTGTCTTTTGGTCTCTCTTTCACATCAGCATCTTCTTTTACTTTAGAAGGATTTGCCGATGCTAATTGGGCCAGTAGTATAGATGATCGTAAATCTACTGGAGGCTACTGTATTTACTTTGGAGGGAATCTGATCAGCTGGTCTTCTAAAAAGCAAGGAGTTGTTGCTCGTTCTAGCACAGAAGTTGAATATAGGGCTCTTGCATTGGCAACAACTGACTTGATCTGATTGCAAAATTTATTTCATGAGTTGTTTATCTCTTTACCTACTCCACCAATACTCTGGTGTGACAATTTAAGTGCTCGAGCTCTTGCCCACAATCCTGTATTTCATGCTCGTACGAAACACATTGATATTGACATGCATTTTCTACGAGACATGGTTCTTAATGGCCAATTGGAAATCAAATATATTCCTACAACTACTCAGACTGCTGATGTCTTCACCAAGGCCCTAACCATCTCTCATTTTCAGATGTTATCCTTTAAGTTGGTCACTGATTCAGCTCAGTTTCGTTTGAGGGGGAGTACTGTAACTGACTCTGGTTCTATTAACTCCACAGCACAGCAGCAATAACCTATGCTAAGCCAAATCAGTCAAAGAACAAATTCGAAGTTCAGCAAGTGCAAACAGCTAAGCAGCATATGCAATTCCAGAATATGTTTACTTCAGATGAAGCAAAACCAATACAAATTAAATCATCTTTAGATAACCAATTCTCCAAAACTAAATTCAAACTCATTGAACTGAATCAGTTCAGTTCGAGGGGAAGTGTTAAGGATAAAAGAGGGAGAATTGATTAGCTTAGTGTGCACCTGCATGTACTTAATCAAGATTCTTGATGTCAGTTCTTTAGTTTTGTTAAACCTGTATAAATAAAACAAGTCGGTGTATTAGTAGTAGAAAGAAAAGAAAATAAAAGAATATGTTCACTAAATTCTTCAAGATTTCTCTCAACTCTTCTTGATCTCTCTTTAGTTTTTGTTTGCAAATAGATTGTAAATACAATCTTGTCACTATCAACACTTTTTATTTTTAATTTCAGCAAAGTTGATGTAATATATCTCAAAGGGCAATCGAACTAAAATCATTTGCTCATAATGATGGCATTATTGACAAGCTAATCATAGACACCTTTTGATTCCAATCACTTGTTAGTCATTTATTGATATAATTAGCCTTATGAAATTAAGGATTACAAATACGGGCCAACAATTGACAGGACTTGATAGAGTCACGGCTGTATGAATTTGACAATTGCAATCGGCGAAGGAACTTTCACACATAAAATGATGTTTTTGATGCATCTCGTTAAAATATTGTCATGATCTATTTAAAGGGATATTATCAATCACCCCAAATTTTAGAAATAATGGCAAAAATCACCCCAATTTTTTCTATTACTCGAAAACTAGTCCCTTTTTGTTAGAACCAAAAAAAGGGAAAAATCAAATTTACCCTTTAAACAACAAATAAAATCCCTTACATATATTAGAAATTTGCAAAGCAGTTAAAAATCAATAAAATCAAATTAAAAAAATTAATTTAAAAAAAATAAAAAAAATAAAAAAAAAATAATACATATCTATCTCATTCTCTCTCATCTGCTACTCTCCTTCTCATATCTTCCATTCTCCGATCACTTTCTCTAACCCATCTCTCTGCTGTTTCCTCCCATTGCTCTCTTTTCCCAATATATATTCTCCCTTTCTCCTCTTTTCTCCACTTCTGCCTCTTTGTCCCCTTATCTCCTTTGTTTCTCTTCGTGTTTATGTGTTTTTTTATTTTTTGAAATATTCTTCAAGCTTTTCCTTTTAGTGTTTTTGTTTTTCATTTTTGAAGCTTTTGCTTTTCTTTTTTTTTTTTTTTGTCTAAATCTTTTTCGAATTTCAACCTCAGTTAAACAGAATTGGACATGGTTCTAATGGTGCTAATGAGATTTAGATGAAAGATTGAGATTAGAGGATAAGATTTTTAGTTTTAATTATTTTATTTAATTTTAATACTGTTAATTTTTTATTTTTTAATATATTATATTATTTTCAGTGATAAATATTTACGGTTAAGTGAGTTTACATATTTGTCCTTGATTTCTTGACTTTCTTACAGAAAATTCAACGGTAAGGGGGTTTTCCGATAATAAAAAAATCCGGGTGGTGTAACCATTATTTCCAAAAACTAGAGGGCTTTTGATAATATCCCTTGTTCGAACCATAGATACATCAATTGAAATCTATTTATTATTTTTTATAAGATAAAAATTATTATATTTATATTGAAAATTAAAACATGATGAAACGCGAGAAGTTTCTCATTCACAATCAACTTATTAGTTAAATATGAAAGTGTTGAATGAATTTAGTATTGATTACTTAGACTTCATTGTGGATGTTTGATTACTTAGAACATCTCCTCCAATACTCTTATGAATTGTGAAAAAATTACATGTCACATAAGATAAATGGATATTAAATTAAAATAAACTTTTTCAATGAAATTATTACTCATCAATGTCAAGTTGAGATAACAAAAAAAGAAAAAAAAAAGACATTGTCAACATGACCGCCAATTTTTAGAGAGTCTGTTAGACAACAATTTTAGCAAATTATTATTATTATTATTTTTTTGCTTTATAATTTATTATGTTTATCATATAAATATTTTGACTTTAAAATAATATTATCTTTCTAGACATGTGTGGATATGTTTAGATATCAATAAAATGATCAAACTAACTTTCATCGGTTAAAGTTGACTAACTTTTGACTAACAGAAGAATTAAATTGATGAATTTTTGAAACGTTAGATATAATGAGTATTTGATATATATAAATGAGTAAAAAAGTAATATTTTCTTAAGTGTTAGAGATTAAATTGAAATTTTTCTTTTAAAAATTATTAAGAGGATCTATCAAATACATTGTATTTTTAAAAATATATTTTTAAAAAAAAATAATTTCCAAAAACATCAAGAGACATCAAAACTGAATGCTAAAATTTGTTGTCCTTTTCTTGAGAGTTCTACACGACAAGGAAAAGGTGTCTATATTTTCACCAATAAATCTATTTTTTCTTGGTGGGATTGCTTTCCCATCACACTTGTGAAGACCAAAGAGAACATACAATGAAACACCCTTCTCTTTCCTTTTCATTGAGAAATAAATGCTTACCATATATTTCTCCTTGTATGTTACGTGGAAATTTTCTAATATGTTCAAATGTTCCATGAACATCTTGAGTGTGTGAAAACAATAATGTCTTGTTATATGCTAGCAGGACCGCAACCGTTTAGGACCCTCCGCTACAGAGACCTTGGCCTACCCCACCCGCCGCCCTCGTTCTCCAAAAATTTTTGTTAAAAATGTTTATATGCATAAAAATTTAATGAAAAAATGAAATATTATATATACATATATGTATATTTGTTTTTTTAAAAAAACAAGGCCTCTAATTTGGCCCCCCACTTTTGCCCCTCTTGTTCTGCCTCAGTATGTTAAGTTACGGTAGGTCCTTCATGAGGATGACTTTAGAATTTTGAGAAGAATAACTTCAGAATTTTAATAGAATATATATCTCATCTTTTAATAATACATGTACATATATCACCAACTTATTCATTAATCCAGAAATAACTTATAAATATTCAAATATATTTTAAGCCACTATTGTATAACTTAATGCACAGCTGAATGCAACTACCGTGTAACTTTATGATACAACAGTCCAATGCAAATAGGCACAGTTGGGTAGGTGGGCGTTGAGGTGGGACTGAGGTTCATTTTTTCTCATCCTCCCACATCTCACGTTTGGAGTTAGGGAGATGAATGGATTTTTTATTCCCGGGCCCACCACCATTCCCACTCAATTGGAAAATGGAATTCCATTTCCTGTCAACTTAGGAATTTTTTTATTTTTTAATTCTTCATTTCTCACCAAACAAAATCTCTTTCTTCACACAACACTTCGTCTCTCTCTCTCATCTCCACCACACCCTACCCACCACCACCACAAATCACTACTCATCTCTCTCATCTCCTCCTCTATCTATGGCTACAAACCACCAATAGCAACCGAGGACCACTCTACCTTTTTTTTTTTTTAATTATGTGTGGTTGCAATCATCTAAGTTCGATTGGAACCTAGATAAACATCATTTGGGTCAAAATATAGATGAAAAACTCTTTATCCAGGTTTAAACCTCGATGAAAAACTATATCAGGCTTCATTAGAAACCAAATGAACATCATCTGAGTTCCAATCGCTCTTCATCTGGGTTCGCCGAACCAAGAGTTTTTCCATCTGAGTTTGTCAAACTCATATGGAGGTTCATCAACCCAAATGAAACAGTTTATAAAAATGAAAAAACACATCAAAATGAGGGACAACTTCATCTAGGTTTAATTGATGTTCATCTGGGTTCTAGTCGAACCCAGATGGAGTTGTCACCTTATTTTGATTTTTTTTTTTTTATAAATTATTTTTTTTATAAACAATTTTGATTTTTTTTTTTGATAAAATGTTTTGTTGATATTGTTATTGTGGGAGATGATAACGTTGTAATGTTGTTGATGATATTGAAGACAGTGGGAGATTATGTTAATGAACTGAGGTAGATGATCTTGAAGATTGAAGACAGTGAGCATCCAGATGATCTGTGCTTCCTTTTTTTTTTTTTTTCTTTTTTCATTTTTTTTTATAAAATAAATTAATTTTAAGTATATAATAAAATATTTAAATTAATTTTATTTCAATCAAATCCTAATCTACACGATATATTGTATAATTTTAATCCAATCACAGATTCCACCAAATATAGGACAATACTTTTTTAATCTAATCTATTTTATTTCAATCAAATACAATTTATTCCATTTTAATCTCATGTGTAAAAAAGAGTCTTATTGAATACAATAAGTAGAGTTAAATATGTTTTTGGTACTGCAGCAATATTTCATCTGCCAATCCCATTGGACATGCCAAACATGGAATAATATTTCATAATTCTGTCGTTTACCAAACTATGTGGACTCAATGGTCTTATCTCAGATGGGTAGAATTAGCAGGTGACTTTAAATAGTCTTCTCATATAATAAAAATAAATAAATAAAGCGCACTACAATGTACCAAACGAACAACTTATAAGGTTTTTATTTTTATTTTTATTTTTTAAATTTTTTATATGTTATATGGTTTAGCCTTCCCAAATCCCGTAATACTAAATTACAGATCATTTAGAATATTATAATAGCTATAAATTAACAAGAACTTTGTCACGATTGTATCCGATTGTCTGGCATCAACAAATGTTTACCGTTTATCTTATTATATGTAGTTCTTGCTACTTGTGCTTTTTTTTTCACTAAGAAGTTTCAAATCAGCTAATTCCCCACGTCTACTGGGATTACAAGATGATAGAAGGTGTATTCAATTTAAGATTTTATTAAAATTTAATAGATTTCAAAATTTTGGTTATATTTAATATAGATTTAAATGAATTTTATATTAAAAAATCTATTAAAAACATTGACTTTTTTAAAAATATCATTTAAAATTTTTTTTCACAAACATCAGTAGACATCAAAATTTGTTCTCCTTTTTCTTGTCGTTTTACATGACAAGTATTTTTCCACCCAAAAATCTATCTTCTCTTGGTGGGATTGTTTTAATCTTTCAGTCAATCACTTTCCATCCCACTCTTGAACACCAAATAAAACGCACACGGAAATACCACTTCTCTTTACCCTTTTTTTTTTTTTTTTTAAATATCATTTTTAATTTGTTTTTTTCAAAAACACCAGTAGACATCAAATCTGAATGTTAGAATTTGTTGTCTTTTTCCTCCTCGCTTTACATGACCAATATTTTACCACCTGGAAATCTACATTTTATTGGTGGGACTGCTTTTGAATGTTTTCATCCTCACTTTCCACCCACTTGTGGACACCAAAGAGACGTACAAGGAAACACCAGCACACCACTTCTCTTTTGCTTTTCAATTCAGAAATTAGTGCTTCTTTTAGCTTGAATTATACATTCATATCATATAAACATTTAATAAAAGAACAGAAGAGGTCAGTGAGATTGAAGAATGCTTCTACAACTTTTGTTTCAGATTATCATCCTCTTTTCGACAATAAATGCATCGGCAAATCCACCACTACCTGTGTCAAAACCCAACTGTCCATCAAGCTGTGGAAATGTTCAAATTCCATTTCCATTTGGAATCGGAGCCGATTGCTACTTGAATGATTTCTTTGCAATAGACTGCAAATCCCAAAAGCCATTTCTCAGAAGCATCAACTTGGAAGTGCTAGAGATATCACAACTAAACTTCACAATTCGAGTGTATCATCCGGTATCAAATTCTTGTCTCAGCAGTGAGTCTATATCTTTGGAGGATACACCTTTCATGTTTTCAGATAGAAACAGGTTCGTTAGCGTGGCATGCGACAATTTTGCATTTATGTCCTTTAATAATTCTCTTCTTTGTGGGTGCTTGTCGATCTGTGATGGAGGAAGTGAAGATATGGGAAACTGCTTTGGATTCAAGTGTTGTCAGACAACTATTCGTAGTAAATTGAAGAGTTTTAAGACATCTTTTAATGTCTCAAGTTCTGGAGGAGATCAGAGCCAACAAAAATGCAAGTATGCATTTTTGGTTGATAATGATCTATTCACATCTCCACACATGTCTGTTGAAAATGTTACAAATATGAAACAAGTCCCAGTTCTACTGGATTGGGTTATACATGAGTCCTCATTCGACTTTTCCCCCAACAATAAACCACATGATTATAAATCATCGACCATTTGTAAGCCTTGGGTTGATAAATCTGTTCGCTGTCATTGTCTTGAAGGCTATTGGGGAAATCCATATCTTCCTCATGGATGTCAAGGTAAAAACAATTCTTCATTATAAATTTATGTACTTTATAAGTTTATATTATTTTGTTCATAACTTGAGTTATATTGTATTTGTTTTTTTGCATTTCAGATGTTGATGAATGTACCATGAAAAACGTCACGTGTGAGCCGCCTACAGTATGTAAAAACACTAAAGGTAGCTATGGATGTTACCCTCCTGGATCTTCCAAGGTTTACATTATTATAATAGGTATGTCTTCTTACCATCTTAAAGTATAGTTGCGAACATATTTTAGGGTAGTTTTTACTTTGAAGCTATTTAGATGGTTTGTACTTTAAAGATGTTTGTTTTGTGATATCTCTATGAAATTGAAAGAGAAATCCTTGATGATCCATTGCTTTGATAAAGTAGTCACAAACTCCACTTATGCGAAGCTCCAAGTGGAGTGATGCAGTGACATCCTTCGTCCTGGTTGTTGCTCCTCTTGAGTAGTTAGTCGCAAGTTTGAGTTTCAAGTCTCATATTGGTTTGTGGACAATTTTCCCTTTTTTTTTTTAGTTTTTTGAAAGAAAGTCTATCCTCTTATGAATATATTATATTATGGGATTTTTTCGCTTGAGCAACTGCCCTCCCATTTGGTTGTTGCTCTTCTCGAGCAGCTAGTCTGAGTTTCGAGTTGTAAGTCCCACATTAGTTTATGGGCAATTTTTTCACTTTGCTTTTTTGAAAAATAGTTTATCCTCGCATTATATGATGCGATTCATGTTATAATTTCCCTTTCAATTATATATGCACACACATATTTAATTGAGATAATCAATAGCCTCTGGCCACTAAAAATCCAACAAGTGTTCATGGTATGATTTTATCATGTCATAGAGTGCATATAATACTTTCCCCTCCAATTATTTTTTGTTTTAATTTAGTACACAGCCAATTCCAATATAATTTAGGAAATTCTGATCTTTTCTCAATATTTTCTCAATTTTCTATTTAAACATTTATTATTATTATTTTAATAATATAATCTACTTAAATAATTTATTCATTCTATTTAAGATATGAGACAAAATTTACCCCTTTTAGGATTTAATATGCCAAACTTATCTTATTATTACTTTTCATTTTGTTAGATTATTGACATGATTTTAATAAATTTTTTTAAATACTTATTTATTTAAATTTGTTTAAAGTTATTGTTAGTTAATTTAGTTTGAGATACATAGTATGACTTTTAAAAACATAAAAAAATATATAAAATACATTATATAAATTTTATTTGAATTGATAATTGATAGATTTTACAAAAGAATTAAAATCTCATCGGTCCATTCTTCCTTGGTAGCATCTAATATTAACATTTCAAATTCTAAAAATCAATCCACAAAGTCTCCAACAAATAATGTTCACATTCGAGCTTCTGAAAATTTGTCCACGAAAACCCTAAACAATATTAATATTCCAGCTTATGAAAATCAATCCATAAAATCTCCAACATATAAATATTAATTTGATATCAACTTAAGTATTTATTTTTGTTTTGTGACCCCACCTCCCTTTAAATTGAAATTCATGTCTCCCTCCCTTATATGTACCCCGTGAAACTAGGGCTGAGTATAAAAACGGGAAACCGATCCGAACAACTCGATCCAAACCGATTCGTGGGTGTTTGGGTCGGTTTCCATATTTATTTCCAGGGTGTTTGGACCCTCCACTTTAAAAACACTATGTTTCACGGATCGGATCGGTTCTGGGTATTCAGAACCGATCCGATCCGTGAAACATCCAGATGAGGGTACAAGGTAATTTATGTAATTTATGAGGGCACATGTGTAATTCGCATGTGCCACGATATAAACAATGTCCATCTGTTGACGTTTCTCACCCTCCTCTTGGTGACCGACTAGCTGTTCTTGTTCCATCCTCTTCCTCTTCATTTCTCTTCTTCTTCCTTCTTTTTGTTCTTTCTTCTTCTTCCATCTTCTTTTACTTCCTTCTGCTTCTTTGTCCCGTCACCAATCGAAACCCCAAGTCGCCGTCCACGTTGCCGATGACGTCGCAGATCCCGTCCCTGTTGCTGATCTCAGCCCTTTTTGCCTCTTTCGCCGATCGATATCATCCTTCCTTTTGTTCTTTCTTCTTCTTCCATCTTTTTTTTCTTCCCTCTTCCTTGTCCCATCATCGCCGTTCACATCGCTATTCACATCGTCGTTCACGTTGCCGTTCACCTCGCTGATCTCGTCGCTGCCGCCGACCTGTCCATCAGACTCCATCTTGGTGGGTTTTGTGATTTTTTGGTTTGAGATTTATTGGGTAGTGGTTTTTTCGATTATTTGGTTTGATTGAGTTTTGTTTTGAGTTTTGATTTGAGTTTTGAGTTCTGTTTAGATTAAACAAGGAGGATGAATTTGTGATAAACTGATAATGTCTTTGGTGTTAAACATGGAACCGACCCGAACCGAATCGATCCGATCCTGTTCGGTTTAGGTCGGTTTCCATATTACAAATTTCCATGTTCGGTTTTCATTTTCAAAACCGATGAGTTTGTTGGTTCGGATCGGTTCCAGTAGGAATCGAACCGAACACTCAGATGCCCACCCCTACGTGAAACCGTGTTTGTACAAATCAGACGTGTGTAATATTTATACATGACCAACAGCATGTGAAGTGACCACCGACAATGATTTTCTTTTTTAATTTATGGTTTTCTAAATATTTACATAATATATATTTTCATGTTTAATATAATATTACATTTATCAAAACTTTTATAAGTTAAATTAATTTATAATGATTTGAATTTTAAAAAATATAATATTTTTAGGTTGCTTGTTTTTTGCTTAATATAATATTTTAAAATTGAACACGTCTTTTGATTCTAAGAGATTAATATTTCAAGTTTTACCATTATCCTAAAACATAAGATGTTGATAGTTTTCTTTGAATTTAATCTCTTTCATCATCGAAAAAAAAAAATCTAAATAAGGAGATTGTTTTTGTTACTTAACACTTAAAAGAATATAAACTAGATTTTTTTAAGTTATTTTGTTCGTTCTAAATATATATATATATATATATAGTAAGAAATCCTAACTTGCACTTCATTATTCTAAATCTTTGAATCTCAATTAAATATTTTCTTCCAAAACTATCTTTCTAAAGATAATATATTTTTAAATTTATCCTATTATTATACTGCACAAATTTTATTTATTATAACCTAATACTTACAATAAACAAAGGGCTAATTACCTGAACCACATTTTTAATAGACAATAATTTAAGAATTATGTTTAATTGTTATTGTTTTAACATTATTATTGAACATTCATTTTATTGTTTGAGCAATATAAAAACCAATTCCACATTACTTTTTTTTAATTATATCTTAATTATGAATTGATATTTATATCAAAATGGTTTAAGATTTGTTAAATTATTTGTTTTTAGTCGTTTGTACATATAAAATAGAAATAAACAACAGCTAATAGTAAAAAAATATTGTAAAAATATCAAATTAATTGTTTTAAGACACTTTTATATTTAAAAATTAAACAAATTGATAGTATATTTGATGGTATGAAAAAAACACAAATATGTCATTTAAGTTTAAATTTCAATCACTATCCAATCTTCATTAAATTTCAAAACTATTCAGTCTTCAAATAAAAATACAAATTACCCATAGATTTTTATAAGTTGTTTTGGTTGTTTTTTTTTAGTGATCAAATAACTTAAGGCTATGTTTGGCATATGAGATTGGAATGAAATAGAATGAATTGGATTGAATTGGAATTGATGGAATATATTGGATTAAAAAATTACTGTCTCATATTTTGTAAAACTTGAGATTGAATTAAAATTATACCATATTATGTTTAGTATAGGTTAAGATTAGATTAGAATAAAGTTAATTTAAATATTTTATACTATACTTAAAATTAATTTTAAAAAATTCTTTAAAAAATTGAAAAAAAAAATGTGGAGATCCACCAAATTGGATCTCCATCGTTCATCATCCATCCAGATGAATGAATGATGGACAGTGGAGATACAATCTAGTGGATCTCCACTACCTTCAACATTATCAACAACCCAGTTCATTAACATTATTATCTCTCATAACACATCATCAATAACATCAACAATAACATCCGTTAACAACATCAAAAAAAAAAAAAATTCAGAATAGAACATGAACTTAGAACTAGATGGTTCTGGATTCGTCGAACCTAGAACCACCACATGGTTCTGAGTTCAATGTTGGTTCTGGGCTTATCAAACCTAGAACTAGACCCCAAACTCATAAAAAACAAAAACAAAAAAAACAAAGAGAGAGAGAGAGAGAGAAGGTTAAAGATTTTATTGGTTCATCGTCATGGATAGAGAAGGAGATGAGAAGAGACAAAAAATAATTTGTGGTGGTGATAGGTGGGTGTGGTGGAGATGAGATAAAGATGAAGAGTGATGTGTAGAGAGAAGGGTGGAGATGTGAGGGAGAGAGAGAGAGAGAGATGAAAAGTGGTGTGCAAAAAAAATGAGTGATTCTAATCAACTTGGGAAATAGGAAACCCACCAAAGAGCTTGGATTTCTATTTTCCATGTTGACTAGGAATGGAGGGGGGCCCTGATAAGTGAAAAATCGCTTTCCTTCCCTAGCCCAAACGTGGGATGTGAGAGGGTAAAAAAATAAATCCTAATCCTATCTTATTTCTCACGTACCAAATATTACCTAAAAGTATCAAAAAAAATAAAAAACAATTGGAAAAAAAAAATCCAAAAATCCTAAATTTCACTTAAATATAAATCACTAAATTTCATTTAAATATTTTCTTCCAAATTTATCCTTCCAAAGATAACTTATTTCTAATTTTAACCTAATAGTAAAATGATGTAAATATCAAATAAATTATTTTTAGACTATTTTATTTAAATATATATATGCATATATCATTCAAGTTTAAGTTTGAGTTAGTATTCGATTTTCAATAAATTTCAATCTTTAAACAAAAAACAAATGACTCTAAAATGTTTATCTAAATTAAATTTGAACACAATTTATTAAATAATATTTTACTTTCTAACATATCAAATATGTACTTTTGAAAGGGTTATCTTTGTTAAAACATCATGCATTCCATGTCCATCCACAATTCTTAAAATAAATTAATCGGTACAAAACTGGTTTAAGAAATAGATTCTTTCTTATAAGATTACTATTCTAATTAATTTGAATTTGTTTTCATAAATAAAAAAATCACCTTAGGAATTTTTTTTTTAATCTTTTTGTGTACCACTGCTTTTTGATTAATTTGACTAAATACCACAGCGATTTATTTTGTTGGTGTCTAATCAACTGATTTATTCCAACTACAACCAACCCCCCCAAAAAAAGAAGGATTGTGAACAAGATCATATTAAGTATACTTTCCAACCCTTCATAGTTTAAAGAAATTATGTCAATGGTAAAGTCAGTTTTAATGTCAAGAAACACAAGATTCGACGTTATACATTCTTTATTGTTAGCGTTCATCGTTTTATCTTTAAATAACAAGCTTACCGATTTTAATTTAATTTCGTGTAGGAATCAGTGCAGGTCTTGGAAGTTTGTTTCTACTTATTGGGGCATGGTGGCTATGGACCATAGTCAATAAAAGAAAGGAGACTATACTCAAAGAGAAGTTTTTCAAAAGAAATGGTGGTTTACTTCTACGACAAAAATTAAATTCATTTGAGGTGAGTGCTGATGGAAACAGATTGTTTAATTCATGGGAATTAGATAAAGCCACTGCACATTTTAATATGAACAGAATTCTTGGTCAAGGAGGCCAAGGTACTGTTTACAAAGGAATGTTAACGGATGGAAGAATTGTTGCAGTAAAGAAGTCAAAAATGGTTGATCAAGGAAAACTTGAAGAATTCATAAATGAGGTAGTCATTCTTTCACAAATTAACCATAGGAATGTGGTTAAACTTTTGGGTTGTTGTTTGGAGACTGAGGTTCCATTATTAGTCTATGAATACATTCCTAACGGAACCCTTTCCCAATACATTCATGATCAAAACAATGAATTTCTGCTCTCATGGGATATGCGCTTACGAATTGCTTCAGAAGTTGCAGACGCCCTTGCATACTTGCATTCTGCGGCTTATTTTCCCATTTATCATCGAGACATTAAGTCTTCAAATATACTTTTGGATGATAAATATAGAGCAAAGATAGCAGACTTTGGAACTTCGAAATCAATTGCTAATATTGATCAAACTCATGTGAACACAAGAGTACGAGGGACCTTTGGATACTTAGATCCTGAATACTTCCAGTCAAGTCAATTCACTGATAAAAGTGATGTCTATAGTTTTGGAGTCGTACTTGTTGAGCTCTTAACGGGACAAAAACCAACTTCTTTCTCAAAGGCACCAGAAGGTCAGAGTTTGATATCATATTTCATTGATTCTGTGGAGGAGAACTGCCTGTTTGGTATCCTTGACAGTCAAGTATCAAGTTCTGGAAAGAAAGAAGAGATTATGGCATTTGCTAACCTTGCAAAAAGGTGTCTAAACTTAAATGGGAAGAAGAGACCTTCCATGAAAGAAGTTGCAATGGAATTGGAGGGAATTCGAGCACCACAAAAATACAGTAATGTTCAAAAAAACTATGAAGAGATTGAGAATGTCAGAACTGAAATAATTGAGGCTTGGGATGTCGTTTCTACTTTAACGGTTTCTACTTTTGAACATTCTTCTTCATCGGGAAACGCTTGACCACTATTAACCAAGTAGGATATTAGCATGATAAAATTGAATTACATTTTATTTCATGGAGCTAGAGATGATTAAAGGTTATGTGTTGTAGTATTCAGAATCTATATGAATGCTCAATAACTTTCAGACTATAATTCATGTTTTCTTTTTTTGTTATTCAATCAATGTTAGAAAATGTTTCACCCCTTTTCAAATAATATTGAAGTGACACCTTACATATTGGAATGCCTTTTGAATATAAGGAAAGATACTTAGCATTAATTATTATAATTTTTACTTTAAAAGTGAAAAAAAATTCATGTAATTTTATTCCTATTAACACGGATAACCATAATTAACAACTAATTGTAATATCTTATGATCTATGTAGCTTATCGTATAGGTCGCTAGGTATTTTATTCCTATATAAGAGGTATTGGGTACAATTGTTACACACACACAGTTCTTAATTAAAGGTTTGGTTTACATATATTCTAATAATTTTCTTAAAAAAATAAAAAACAAACAAACAAACAAACAAAAAGACTGTATTTTGTGATAATTTAATATAGTTCGATCGATAAGACAAAAGTTTCATAAAAAATAAAAAGTAAAAAATAAGAAAACTACTTAAAGAGTTGGAACAACATCGATGACTAGATGAGTTAAGGGCCTGATGAAATTACATTCAAATAAAATAAAGAAGATAACAAAAATGAATACTACAGTACAAAGTTGGTATCAAGGTTGTAGAGAAATTGACAATTGCAAAACACAAAACAAAAACACATAAAAGTAGAAAATAAATGAGACGAGATTTTATGTTGATTGGCGATCAACGTGATCCCTACTTTCATAAAGCATATAAGCTCTCGAGTTTTACTACTAAGTAGGTGTTTACAATGGTGAAGTGATCTCTCTCTCTTTCTCTCTCATTTTCAATTCCCTCACATTTTCATAGCTCCAATTTCCTTGTAGTTACAGGCATTATTGTAAAACTCGATGAGTAGCTCCAACTACTTGCTGAAACCCAGAGGCGAGTAGTCATCGAGTTGGGCCAGTACTTGGTTTCGGTACAACTCAAGGCTTTGTAGAGCCCCTCATCAAATTTCGCACCCACCGTTAAGCATCCCTCTTTTGCAAACCCTAACCCTTACCTTCACTGCCAGTTTGTCGCCACTGCCAACGTCTCGTCGTCTCTGTTGTTATCGCACCATCTCTATTGTTGGTCATTCGTTTAATGGAAATGGGTTGCGGCTTTACAAGTTGTGGGTTTTAACTGTTAGAGCTCAATGGGCTACAGGTATGGAGTACCGTTGTCGTTGCTAGTGGGTTGTTGCTATTGTCAATCTTCTATCATCATCTCCTATCCGATCGTGGGTAGCGATTTGTTCGTGGATAGCCGCATGGGGTGTTTGAAATGGGTTTGACTAGTGGTAAAGTGGGGTATGATTGATATAGAGAGGATAATTTAGTCATGTCCCCTAGCATTCAAAGAAACATCAGTTTACACTCTTAGATTTAAAAAATAATAATCTCTTTGCTATCTCACAATTGTTAATGTTTGTAAAGGAGATAACCACGCCCTCAAATTAATGTTTTGTAGTCATATGATTATATTTTGTCTATAATTTTTTTTACAAGTTTGCCCAACTTTGACTGACAATCAAATCAAGTAGTCAAGTAATCATTACTCATCAAGTTGCGAATGGACTATCAACCAGTGAGCTCTAAAGCATTAAGAAAGACTTCCAATTTTGAAATTTATTAGAAACCTCATTTTCCGACTTTTAGAACATGTTTTTTTTTTTTTCCTTTTATGTTCAAAAATGGTTTATATTGAATTTAAAAACAAATTGAATCTCATAACCGATCATACATTGCCTTTAGGAAATATATATATATATATATAGAAAACAAATTGAATCTCAAAACCAATGATTTCCTTGTTGAAAAGAATGAAGCTAACAAGATTAGAAATGCTCTCAAATGAACCGGTCTTTTTCGCAACTATGTATGCAACCATCTCATAACATTATGTCAAGTGTACGTTTTGTTTTTATATAATACCATTGGGGTGCATTTGTTACTCATGAGTAGACCGGATTATTTTTAAGAAATGAGATTGAATTAGATAAAATAGAATTCGATTTGACTAAATTAGTACTATGATATATTTGGTTCTATTAGGATTGAATTATTAATAAAATATATTAAACTAATTTTTAAAAATAATAAATCATTAAAATATAAATCATTAACAAAATAAATAAATAATAAGAGAAAAAAAAAAAAGACAAGAGAGGAGATTAATTAGTCTCATCACTTTTTGGGTGAGACTAATTTATCCCACTCAAATGGGATAAAAGAGGAACTGGGTTTATATTTTGTCCAATCTTATCTCCTCAACAAATATGAGATTGGACCCATCCAATCCTAACAAACATGCCCTTCGAGAATAGATACAATAGACATTCCAGAATCTTTATCATGATTAAATGGAAGCCTTATAGACCAAAATAAATAAATAAATAACAATGAGCAAGCATATCAATTATTCACAAGCATGCCGGAGCATATCAATGGAAGAAACTTCAAAGCATTTTGGATACACAAATTGTCACACTGAGCTATCCCATATAGCAAATCATGTCAATTCTCCGTATTACATTAATTAGAAAGTTTCTCGATTTCTGTGTTTGAATCTGGTGTAAAAAGCAATAAAAGGATAGTTGTGAGACTTTTACTACAAAACTTTTATCTTTCATACAAGGCTTTGATAAACATCAGGCATTTTCAAACAGTTAACAATGTATGACACATTGTTTTTTCCTGAAATGGGGAATCTGTATTTACCTTTCCGTGGCGACGAATTGTTTCTGGGGAAGTGCTCTCCATCCAATGTCTCTCCTGTAGAACCCTCCTGGCCAGTTGATTTCCTCAACTGCATCATAAGCTCTATCCCATGCCTCTTCGAGATCTTTTCCCGTGGCAGTTACACCAAGAACACGACCCCCCGTGGCAATGAAGTTGCCATCCGAGTTGAGTGCAGTTCCAGCATGAAATATCTTGACTGATGGAGCAACTACTTCTGGTTCTTCAAGGTTTGATATTACACTGCCTTTCTCATAGGACCCCGGGTAACCTTTGCTTGCCATTACCACCACCATGGCAGACCCTGGGGACCAGTCTAGTGTTACTCCAGTTAGCTCGCCTCTACAAGCTGCAAGCAGAACTCGGGCGAGATCAGACTCCAATCGGACCATCAATACCTGTGAATCATCACATGCAAACACTCAGGCCAACAATAAACCCACACAGCCTTCAAAATATTTATATGGTATACATAAATTAAAATTTATGCAACATGCAGCATTGGTCTTAATTTCATAGACTATATATACAAACTTATAAAATGTTTTGAGTCCAAATATATTACAGAGATCAGTGACCTACTAATATGTTTATGCACGAGCCTGATGAGTGCAAGATGATTGTAGCAATCTGCTTCTTAAAATAGAACAAACCATTTACAGGCAACCCAACCAAATTGATTTGCATCAATGATCTTGGGGTGTAGAATAACATATAGATACTATCACAGAAACGTCCAAATACTCACTAGATTACGGAAATGAATGAAGAAAGATAATTCGAATACAGACAACGTTTTTCATGCTTTTTCCCTGTTACTAACACTTCTGTCACTAGCTTGCCCAAGACTTTTCATACTCACTACATAGTGCTTTCATAACGAACAACCAATATATACACAAATCTAAGCATGGCATGATTAACCACCCTCCAAGAAATGAACCTCCCTGTCTTGGACAATGTCATTTGCTAATGAATTTCATCTCTCAGCAGATATGAATGGAAATAAAATTCATTGACCAACCAAAACAAATCAGTAGCAGATCAACATGGACTATATTATATGTATGAGACTAAATTCTAAAGTCAACGACAAATGCATTAAGTTCTTCACTCCTCAGTCAGGTGTCCTATTATGGTGTTTACTACACCTGAATCAGTATTTAATATACGTGAAAGTGAGTAAGACATATACTTCTCATATGTTTAACCAACCTGACACTCTGGATCTCCAAACCGCACATTGTACTCAATTAGCTTAGGTAACCCAGATTTCTTCTCAATCATGAGGCCAGCATATAAGACACCAACAAACTTGCATCCCTCCACTGACATTCCTTTCACAGTGGGGAGAATTATAGATTCCATGACAATAGATTGGAGTTCTTTTGTTAAGATTGGTGCAGGAGAGTATGCTCCCATCCCACCAGTGTTGGGTCCTGTATCACCATCACCAACTCGTTTGTGATCCTGAGCAGACTCTAGAGGTATGGCATTCTCGCCGTCCACAAGGGCGAAAAAGGATGCTTCTTCTCCTTCAAGAAATTCTTCAACTATGACACGACACCCTGCAGAACCAAAAACATTTTTGACAAGCATTGAATCAACAGCTTCATATGCCTCCTCCAGTGTCATCGCTACTATAACTCCTTTTCCAGCAGCTAATCCATCAGCTTTGATGACGATAGGTGCTCCTTGCTCTAGAATGTACTCCTTTGCAGCAGATGGGTCCGTAAATGTTTTATACTGCATCAATAAATCAAAACATCAGCAAAAGTCTCCAGTGACAGAAAAGAGAGAGCATAGTGATCATAAATACAAATAATTTAGTAAAAGAGATTGGAACAGCGATTTATCATATTAAAAGCTTAGTTAAAAACATAAAAAAAATATAAAATTATGGAACGACCAACATTAGTCAGCATCACTTTCATAATCTAATATGTGGATCGGCCACATCAAACAACACGAACTACCAACCAATAAAATAGAATGTATTTATCATTCCAACGTACAGAAATTGCACAACAAAATGCAGCAAAATACTAGTAAAAACTAGAAAAGAAATGAACAAAAAAGTCGACACACCATAAGCAAAACCACAAACCTTAGCAGTAGGAATACTGTATTTGTCACACAAACTCTTCATGAAGTTTTTAGAACCTTCCAAAGCAGCAGCTTCTGACGATGGACCGAAGGTAGGAATTCCAGCTTTAACAAGATTGTTAGCAAGACCAGAAACAAGAGGAGCCTCAGGTCCCACAACAACCAGTCCCACACCCCACTGGCGACAGAATGCAATCACAGCTGAGCTGTCAAAAACATCAAGATCCTGAATACACGTTGCATCCCCTGAACTAGATATCCCTGCATTGCCAGGCGCGCAAAATACAACGTCGCAAGAGGGAGACCGCTTCAAAGCATGGCAAAGCGCATGTTCCCTTCCCCCACCTCCAACAACCAACACAGCCACTCTTTCTTCTGCATCATTAGTAAACAACATACCATCATTCCTTTCATGAACAAACAAGTAGCAAAGCCTATCACATGAACACAACATTTCACATTCCTCTTCTAAGGAAAATAATTGCACAAATAACAGCTTATGAGCAATTACAATTCACAAATATCTATTATAAAAAAAACTATATAAATTGCATCATCTAGAGACTATAATATAGCTCAATTAAAATTAAATTTCATGTTTCAAACACCTCAAACATATAGACACATTCATCAATCAACTTTAACATCTTCTGCAATAAGTCCCTCATAGAACCCCATATGACACAAACTTCAAAATTCATTCTTTATCAACAAAACATGTAAATTATACAAAACAAGCAACAACCTATTTCACAAATCGATATTACAAAACCAAAGATCACAATACCAGCGTTGGTGGTTGCATGAACAGAGCTGGAGGATGGTTCTGACTTCTGGGCAAAACACTTGAACCCATTGAAGAGTGATGGGGAGGGAGAAGTGGAGAGGTGATTGGAGCTGATAGTGAACTTGGGTCCCACCAAAAAACAGCGGTTTTTTAGAGGGACAAGAGAGTTGTGAAAGTGAAAACAGTTGCTTTTGTTGATGTTGATGTTGGGGAGTTTCAGACAAGAAGAAGAAGTGAAAGTTGCGGAAGCCATTAAAGAGTTTGGAGGTGAAAAGTGAGAGAGGTGAGTTGTGTTGTGAAGATAAAAACGAAGAATAACAAGTAGTAAAGGACAGAAGTCAAGAGTCAGGACATGGTTTTGTTTTCTCAGTATAACATGGTTTTGTTTTCTCAACAGAACATGGCTTGCTTTTGTTTTGTTTGTAGGGTTTAAGGTTTTTTTCTTCTTTCTTTTTTATTTTATTTTTATTTTAATTGTTATTATTTTTTATTTTAAAATTGAATAATTCTACCATTTTCAAAAATTTATCAAAACATTTTGATCAAATAATGTGATAAACTGATTTGTATTCTCATATTAATTTTGGGATGATCTATCGATGATGTGATAATTATACATAAGTTTATCACATTATTTAAACAATGGATTTAGGTAAATTTTTTTTAATAATGTAGCATTGCTCTTTAAAATATGGTTAGTGCATTTTTTTTTCTATTATTAATAATGGAGTAATGTTAGACTTCCCAAACTTTTTGTCCAAATACATGTTTAAAATCATATGATATGTGAATTGTCAATATCTTATAAATTATAAGACGATATGAGAATCAATATGATATTGACAACTCATATGTCATTTCATTTTGATAAAAAAAATTCAAACACTTAAACATTACTTTTAATAATACAATAAGGATTTGAGTTTCAGTACCTATATCTATTGATATCTGGTTGTCATAGTAGTTGAAATTTCTATTATCACTCATTAGTAGATTTTTGGGATATATCAATCATTGCATTTAAATTAAAGAAGAGAGTAAAATATTTTTAGAAAAGAGAATGCAATGAATGGTTAAAATTAGTGGTTCTAACCATTTAAAAATTAAAACACATTAACCATAGAAGGTATATATATAGTAATTCTACCATTAGTGTCTCCTAACTTTTAAAGTTAAAACGAACCAATTAAATTCATTCATTGTATTTTCTCTTCTAAAATAAATTTTCTTTTATATTTAATTCAAATACAATAGATGAATTTAATTAATTCGTCCTAACTTTTTAAAGTTATGAAGCACGATAGTATAATTATTATATATATAAGTGAAATCGAGATTTTGTTTCAATTTTATACATACATACATATATGTGTAATCTAGATTTTGTTACAATTTTATTGATATTTTTTCAAATGATAGATTGTGAAATCCTTTAATTTTTAGATTTTTTTATGACTTTTCTATAAATCTCACCTTAAAATCAATTTGGAAAGTCAATGACTTAGAGTTTTTGAATGTCCGAATTGAATATTATTTAGATTTTAATGGAATTTATATGATACACATCCATCCAAATTTTTATGGATTTTTTAAAAGTATGAATTGAATGCACTAAATTTTTTAAACTCTTTTATATTCCGATAAAATTTAGATTAAATACACTCGTTTTTATCTCTATAAATTCTAATAGACTATTGTAGCATTTAATCTTGGTTTTGTTTTGTTTGTAGGGTTTGGGTTTTACAATTGTTATTGTTGTTTAACTTTTCAAGGTTTTTTTAATTATTTTTTATTTTTTAATATCATCCACAATAATACAATAATTTAAACCTAAGATATTATCATGCACAATAGTGCAACAATTTAAATGCCATCCATAATGATACAACAGTTCAAACCTAAGATATTATCATATTGAATACTATAAGTCAAGCCATCTTGAGTTTGGTCTAACTAGTAGGATTTAGAATTTCTTGGATTATGGGTGTCTTTACTAATTGTGAATCATTATAATGGAAAACGAACTTAATTCTCATTTCATGATTCTCGACTTTTCAAAAAATTATTAGAATGAAATTCCTCTTCCTGATTCTAATTCCAATTAAATTTTGATTCCTTTTAATTTTTATTCCCGATTCCCCTCATTCCATCCAAGAAATCAAATTCATTTTCCATTATTCTCTTTTTAATGAAATTTAATTTCCTTCCATTTTTATTCTCGATTAGTAAATGTATTATCTTTATTCTCCATTAGTAAACCATATTAAATCCGAAAAGAGGACCAAACGGAGTGTTCAATATTCTGCTTTTTTCGATTACATATGCTTTAAATTAATGACCTACTTCTGGATAAGCATTAAGCACTCTAGCAAATCAGGAGCTTTTAGGAATAAAATAAGATTCCATTTGCCTATCCATTAGAGAGGCTAATAACACCAACGAGCCCTGAGGTATTATAAAATTGCAGATGTATGTGACTTATGTCTACATAGCATAATTTGACATTTCATAAATGTTGAAGCAATATCTTTTGCCATTAGTTGACTAATTATTGACCAGCCTTAAAATAACAATTAAAGCATAATTTTGTCTTTTTTTATATTAAATAAATAAAATAAATTGAATTTATCCAATCAAATCTATCAATCGACTTTTAAAACGTTATGTTATGGGTAATATTATAATTCTAATCAAATAAAAATAAAATATATTAAAAAATAAATGAAAAATTATCGCATTACCCTAAAATTATTTTTAATTTTTTAAAATTACTATTAAAAAAACTCAAAACTAAAATCAATTAAAAAAATGATGAGTAAGACATAGGAATTAATTGATAGAGATGGAGCATCTCCATTTGCTCCATCTTTATATGAAACTATTGCTTAATTGCTCCTTCATCTCAAATTTTATTTTTTCAACCAATTTTTTATTTGGATATTGTTCAAAGCATTATGCATTTTTTTTTTTTCATAGTGATGGAAGTAGAAGTGGATAGAAACTTTTTGAAGGAAGTGACAATGAGTATGCCTCCATTTTTTTTATGATAGAGATGAAGTTACTCTATTGATGGAGTTGCTTTGTTGAATTTTAATGGAGGTAGAGCAATCCATCTCCAGATATGGATTAGAATTATTTAAGATTTGGATTTTAAATTAAGACCAATTTTTTTAAAAAGTAACTCATATTTATGTTTATATTTTAGTATATTTTTCAATTTTATATATTAAAATAATGATTTTTTTAACGTTTAACTCTTAAAATAAATGGTATTTGATTCTTTTTATATAGTTGACCGCTGATCATCAGCAGTTTATGGATCATGAGTCATAACTAACGATAAGAGATGTTGCTGCAATATTTATGAAAGATCAAGTAATGTAAATATATGAAGTGTCCTGTCACATAATAATTTAATGTAGTTTTAAAAGATTTTAGGGGTGTGTCTGTTAGTTACCCCATTACAAAAAGAGTCAGCTACCCCAACAATTGTAGTATGGTTAATTTAACGGGCAAATGCTTTAACAAATTGGACTCCACAACCTAATAAAAATTATCTGTTGATTGTAGTAAAGTTGATGGGTGGTATCTGCTCTATAAATTCGACTCCAAATCTTATAAAAATTAACTTTACTACAATCATAAAAGATTAAGGTAGCATAATTTGTAGTGGCAAAAAACAAACAAATATATGCATGTTTTTTTTTTCCTTTTCCATATTATTCAAAGGTTCATAACAAAATAAATAAATAAATAAATATATATATATATATATATATATACATATACACACATAGAGTTTTGTTTTGTGTTTGAAATGAAAGTTCCCTTTGATAATAAATTAACTTGATTTTGCATTCCATCCTGAGGAAGTTTTACAGATACTCGTTACCTTAATCAAATATAATAATAATAATAATATAATAATAATAATAATAATAAGAGGAAAATGAAAACCAAAAGAGTGAAAGTTTTACAGACACTGTGATATATTTTCATCTCTCACTAAAATCGCCCAAAAAGGGGACATAACAAATTACAAAGACAAGTTATTGAGCAGTTGTTTGTCTTCAAATGATAAAAACACAAACACCTTCTTCACCAATACACAAACTCAAAGCCTCAGGTCTCTCCCACAAATGCTAGTCCCTTAAACACTCTTTTGTCTCCTCACTGCAACTACTAATATATATATATATATATATATATATATGATAAATAGAAAAGATGGGGGTGAGGGATTTTTACATAAAAGTCGATGAACACGGGATGATACGTGTGTGTGTGTGTAGGAACTTGTATGGGATGAGGTGGTGGTGCTAAGAGTGCAAGGCCATGAATAAGTTCTGCTTACGAGCATGCTCAGGAATAAGTCGGTTGATGATGTCTGGGGGTATGCCCGAGAGCTCTGCAAGAAGGGTATTAGAAAACAACGGAAGGTATGAGAAACAATTAAAGGAGACAACGGAAGACTTAGCACTGCGGATTTAGTCAGGCTCACCTTGAGGTTTAAAATTAAATAGTGGTGGCAGAGGACGGCCATTAGGAAGGCGAGTGGTCGGTTCCCTCAATTCATCGAAGAACGGGTGAATGCAAGCTTCCAGCTACAGTGGCACAGTTAGAATGAGATGTTTGTTGTTACGTGGTACAAAACCAATTAGGGCCACAAAGATAGGACAGATAAACTTACAGCGGTACATCGCAAATTGGGAGAGTACTGGAAAAACCGACAGACAAGATCTACTGCCTCAGGGGGCAAACGTTTTTGGAAGACCTGGCAGATAAGAATACAATCAGAATCTCATGCAAATGATTTTCCCATCAATAGAACAATAAAGATTATTTTGTTTTATCAGACCATGATAGGTGCTAACCAAATTCAGAAAAAAAATATATATAAGTGACACAATTGATCCAACTAATAACCAGATTTGTTCAAAACACAAGAAAACATGAAATAATTTATAAACGTGAGACATGCAAGCTTGTAAACTAGTTTAACTCAGAATGAACAACCTCCAGTTCCATGTCATAATCCACAGACACATCATCGTACCACTCATGACATGCAGAGGCTTCTTAATAGCAATGCCATATGATTTCACCTAATCAACAAAGCTACTGTCCCAGATTATTTCCCCAATTGCTAAGAAAGCTACACCACTGGCTTAGAACACTAAATCACCACACAAGACAAAAGAACTAATATTAAAGAGAGTATCGGAAACAAAGGAGTTGAGTGAGAATCAAATAGAGAACCGTCAAAAATAAAAATTTTATTGAAAGAAAGAGATGGTTCCTCTTTATAGGAGTTTCTTACTAGCATGATAAGTCATCATATTTTATAATATTTCTTATTACATACATCCTTCAAATTGCATATCCACATCTTATTGTGCCAACTTTCTTTTTGTACACTTGTCTTCATCATGTGTATTGACTATTTTCTTGTCACTACACTATTCCTCCATTATCATCCTTGTCTTTCAGACAAAGTTGACAAACAATGAATGCACGCCACAAGAAACCAACCTTGCCTAAAAGGCAAGGATACCAGAAGGAGAATTATGCGGTGACAAGAAAATAATCACTACATATAATGAAGATCAGTGTACAACAAAGATAGCTGACACAGCAAGATAAGAACATGTTATTTGAGGGATAAATGTGATGACAAATATTGAATTGTAATAAGACATACCGTAAAGTATAGTGACTCATCATGCTAAGTAAGAAACTTCTATTAATAGGGAGCCACTTAGTAAAGAAGAGTAAATTAATAGAACTTTTAGTTTTTACAATTCTCTAGAAAATCCTCTCTCAACTCCTTTATTACTAATACTCTCTTTAACTTTGATTTTAATTCTCTTGTGTAGTGATCTAGTGTTCTACAACCATTAACAACCACTGGGCATTATTACACCGGGCAAACAATTTGAAGCATCTATAGCAAATCAGAAGCTGAAGGCCTACAGACAAAGAGTTTGCAAAGCCAATCTGCATGACAACCAGAAAATACCTTGCCACTTCAGTTCATCACAAAAAATGATATAGAACTTATTTTCTACTCCCACAGATTAGATGTTTCAAACATAATTTCTTAATGATGTCAACAATCTTCCAAAAAGCAATTCCCTTTCATAATATTTGTGGTCAATTTACATCTATTTTCCCCATATGGCATGCTTTTAGGCCATCTTGGTGCAATCACAAAAAATTCAATAACAGTCACCACTTTGCTGGATTCATATTGCGCTTTGTAACCTGGTGCAAGTACTGTAAGGCAGCTATAAATCCAATCATTTGAAAGACACTTTATGCTCAATCTTGATCCAGATTCCCTTTTACAGCATAGGTAATCATGTTATTTTCTCACCGCCTCAACCCTCATTCTCTGAGCCTTCCTCCTGCAATTCTAAAATTTGAACTCATCCATTCCTTTCACTGGAACTCTAATTACATATCAGTCTAATGGAGTATACTTCGGACTAAAGCTCATAACTGGACAAAAAATTAATAAATTCTGTACTACTTGTACAACAGAATACCTCCTTTAGGCTCATAAGAAAGATAAACACAAAAGATGGAATAAACGAAATAATTAAATCCAATTACAAGTTTAATGATCTACATCCTTTTATTGTTTGTTCGAATCCAATTACAAGTCTGATGCCATCAATCAAACCATAGCAATGCATATATGAAGCACTAGTCAAGTAATGATTCTAACTGAAAGCATAGCTCAATTCAGGCTTAAAACAGATTTGGAAATTTTATAATTGTATGCAAACACGGAAATGAGGGAATAAAAAGTCTTACCTTGTGCCATGGATGAGGCTTTATCTGTGGAAATTTAAATTCAGTATAGTTGGGGTTCATGCACTTTATCTCCTCCCTGGTCGGTGTTCCCAAAACCTGAAATTCAACAAGTGTAAACAATCCTTCCGGTCATTAAAATGTGTGTCAGTTAAAATCTGGTAAGGAATAATTTTATGCAGTGCAAAGAGCATATTCAGATAGTAAAGTTCCAATTTTATGTAATCGAAACACAGAAACGTTGTTGTCTCCCCTGTTTATGTTTTGCTAGTAAAGAGTACAATGATAAATCTTAGATCAGGTCACAAGATTTGATATCAAGATTTCCAGGCCAACTTGATTTTTAAAAGTGAAGTAAGATCTTGATATCGGACAAAAACCTTGCATATCATAGCCGTTACTTCTATTGAAATCTATAAGCTTTCATAAACCAGAACATTTCCACTTCCGATAGCGATTGAAACTAAGTTGTTTAAAAACAAAAAAAAATTATCATAATCGTTGAGCAAGTCAAAAGATGATATCACCTTAATAATCTCAACTAGTTGGTCAACTCCACTTTCGCCGGGAAATAGAGGCTGTACAAATCAGAGCAATTATGAGTGGTGGCCAATAATAATAAAGAAATAATGAAATACATTATATGACCATATGAAGCAAGAGTGCCAACTAACCTGCCCAAGAAGCAACTCAGCCATCACACAGCCGGTAGACCATATATCTATGGCCGTTGTATACTCAGTGGCACCAAATATGAGTTCCGGTGCACGATAATATCTTGAGCAAATGTAAGAAACATTGGGCTCTCCTTTCACCTGAAAAAATTGAAAACAGATCAAACTCAAGAAAAGCAAGAATACATGATTGCAAAGGCAGCCATGAGTAACTGGTGTGGCACATAAACTTACCAAGACTTTTGCACTCCCAAAATCACAAAGTTTGAGCTGATGTGTGTGTGGATTCACCTGGACAGGAGCATTTAATAACTAAGTTTGACCCCATATATAAGAATTTGACAATTACATTGACATGCAAGTATAATCATCAAATTGAACAATTGAATCTAGCAAGATCAAGGGAGCGTGCAAAACCCGCTTCCATATACAGCACACAGACCAAAACCAAATGTCTAGCAACATCCAAACACTACTATAAAGGCTGAAGAAGTAAAAACTGATAACCCCTGTGCTGTGATCAGAAGACAATTATTTTTCTTTAGAATAACAAGATGAAAAAATGACAGCTGAGATACTTTAAAAAACATGACAGCTGATATAGGTTCAAAGTACAAGCATCGGCTATGCCTGCAGCAGTGGCAACAGGAGGAACAAATTCAAGTGGTGGGGAGGGTGTACGTAATTATATTGCTATTTTTAAAAGAAAAAAAAGGTATCACCCTAAAAGTAACTCATACAAAAACATCATTAATGGCAAACTGTAATCAGTGCAAACAGAGTAATCAGTGACTAATTTACGTCTTGGTTTCATTGCCTTTAACGAACTGAGAAGGCAGCAGTTCTTAACAAATAAAAAATAATAATTGATAGTCCATGCATGCAAGTAGAGAAACATATGCATATGATAGATATAACCAAAATATACTCATGCACGGCAGTAATAAAGCAAGTGCAATAATACCACAGCTCATTTTTTGATACAAACAAAATCAATTGTTGCAACTGATTAAACAATTACAAATTGTTCAAAATATGCAGAGCATGATAACAAGAAAATGCACTTTACACAGCAAACATGAAAGCACTACAGTCCAGTGAGTCATGCACTCTAATGTATTAGGTGAATACCTAAGCACTCCGAATAACAAACATTATATTACATGCTAGTCATAGTATTAAACTATTAATATGCACACGGAATCTCATGCAACAAACCCTCAAATTTTCAAAAAAATATCTTACTAGTAGATTCTGAGGCTTGATGTCACGGTGACAAATTCCAATGCAATTATGTATGTAGGCGAGTGCCCTGCATATCTGCAACCAATGGAAGAGGAAAAAAAGAGTTCAGTGAAAAGAGAGAAATTACTTGAAGTCCTGTCAAAGGTCAATCCCCTTAACCAATCTTGGAGAGAGATTTAATTTAATTTGTTTTTGTGCATGGGGTTGATTGGTTGTGTTCTAGAGTTAAAAAAAAAAGAAGTTTAAAAAAAAATATAAAACAATGATTATGGCTGATGGCACATTACGTTAGACAGCATATTCATGACAGAATATGCTGTGCCACTTTTAAAGCGATTGTAATAACAATTACCAAGTAAAAGCAAAAGCAAAAGGAAATCACTATAGCCAAGTACAAAATAAAAGGTAACACTCGCACCAACACATGTTTACAATGTTATCAACACTAGACCTATGTGTCAATGGGGTTGGTGAAGAAAGAACTGAAATTTAAACAAATCTACCAC
Organism: Litchi chinensis; assembly: GCA_019925255.1. Lineage (NCBI taxonomy): Eukaryota > Viridiplantae > Streptophyta > Magnoliopsida > Sapindales > Sapindaceae > Litchi > Litchi chinensis. The sequence goes on along the minus strand of CM034465.1, from coordinate 16,125,561 downwards.
AAACCTGGTAGGTATAGAGTTTGACATATATTAAGGGCATTCGCTGGCCGATCCTGCTATAGTTTCTTGCAATACGATTAACAGTTTCAGGAACATATTCAAGTACAAGATTCAGGTAAAGCTCTTCCTTGTCTGTTGTTGAAAAGAAACAATGCTTAAGGGCAACAATATTAGGATGGTCCAACATTTGCATAATCTGTAATTCCCTATTCTTATAGCGCTTGTCTTGGAGAACCTTCTTGATAGCCACAATCTCTCCAGTTTCTCTACATTTCGCCTGCATAAAGCAGCTAAAATTGATTGAATAATGTAATTTAATTGGGAAAAAATCCGAAAAAGGGTTGAAAAAATATACAACTCTACTTACTTGAAAGACAACACCAAAAGATCCGGTTCCAACCACATGCTCAGCTATATAACTGACTGACTGTAGACATAAACAAATATTTGTTGCATAACATGTACGGCAATTACCAGTTATGATGACATCAATATTTAACATATTCCAAAAGTAAATTTTCCTCTTACCTGCTTACTTTGGCCATTTCGACCGCCAACAGTAGTTCTAATCACATGTCCTGCTTCAGCACCAACACCATCAATTATATCTGGTTCACTATCCTGCAACAGGTAGAATAGTAAGAACTATTGACAACTACGGCAAAAAGTTTAAAAGTCTGTTAAAGCTAGCAGAAAGTAGTCAATAATTTCAATTGGGGAAAATGCCTTAAAGATTACACTGCATCCACCACTTTAAAAAAATTGTGTATTACAAAAGACAGTCAAAGAAAATAAACCAATTGTTATTTGTGAGTTGTGACTGCTGACTAATAAAACAATTAAAAATGAAAAGCTTACTCTGTCCTCATCATGGTCCGCCTTATCCCGTAATCTCATTTCTAGCATTTCTCGCCCCAGCCAGTCAACTGAACTTGATGAACTCTTGAAGCCATTAACAGACCTGGAACTACCCACTCCCCCATTTCCTAGACTGGCAGATGCCATAAATGTGACCTGTGTGTATTAAAAATACTAGTATTTGCTGCCCCCGAGATACTTTGTAGTTGTGCCTTCCATTCCAACCAAACACCTATGTTCCTAATAAGAATTACAAAATTCTCAAGTCAGCAACAGACATTGTACATAAGAAACAAGGATAAGAAAAAAATTTATGACAATTTATTTCATGTATGAAAAATGAATCTACCATGATTAATATCATGACCACAACTTGTTCATTTCCAACCATATTAGATGCAAAACAGACATAGCTTGGTAAAGGATAATGGTACGACAACTAAGGGGTAGTAAAAAAAGACAGGATAGGAGATATTTGTCTCACATACAATATGACAGGAATGAGAACTCCAGCAGACTAGGGTATGAAGCATTGACTTCAACAGGGCAGCCATAACAGAACACTCCCTGATACTTTCAAGTATGTTTCTGATACATACGTATACAAAGTTTTCTTTATTGCCTCCTTTCAGTAGAAGCGTTTTAATTAGTTGTTATATTCTTATATGTATTGGACAGACGTAAAACTTAAGAACCAATTCTTTTAGTAATCATTAAGGATCGAATCGTAAGAATACATATAACAAAGGGTTTCAAACACAAATTTTAAATGCTATATAATCACGAATACTTGTATAATTATACGATGGTAATTAATAGGGATAATCCTAATTTTCTCCCTGTAGTTTGATGAAATAGCCAAAATCCCGCTTTGCTTTAAGAAATCGTTAATATCCTCCCACTTGATTTACAAAATAGATTTTTTTTTTTTTTTTAAAAAAAAAAAAAAAAAAACCCTATATTTATTAAAATATCCAAAGAACCTCCTACAGTTAATTTGGACGTTAAAAGTCAATGGTTGACCATTAATGTAGAGAGACAAAATTGTCAAAGCAAAATAAAATATAAAAAAAAATTAATATTTAATAAAATGATAATTTAATATTTAAAAAAATTGAAAAAAAAATCTCTACCGTCTATCTCTAAAATAGACGGTGATGATCAAAACTACTAAAAAAATTTAAAATTTTAAAAATATCAATAATTTTATAAAAAATTATGTCCGTCATCCATCATCTATTGATGGACAATGGACATAATCCAAACAATAAAAAAAATAAAAAATAAAACTTAATACTTAAATACATTCTCTCTCTCTCTCTCTCTCTCTCTCTCTCTCTCTCTCTCTCTACTTCTTCTCTTAGCAGTGATCTCCGTCGATGGTGGGTTTCTATCAATAGAGATTCAAACTAGGTTTTTGATGCAGAAACCCAGAAATCTTTGGGTTTTTGACACCTGAAACCCAAATATTTCTGGGTTTCCATGCCGGAAACCCAGAAATCCTTGGATTTCCAACACCGAAAACCTAGAAAGTTGTTTTTTTTTTTTTTTTTATGTTGCTATTGTGTTTGATGTTATTGTTACAGTGTTGGGGGGTTTGTTGTTGATGGTGTTTGTTGTTAATGATGGTTTGGTTGAATAGACGGTTAAATGAAGAAGAGTGAAGTTGTTTAGGTTGGTTGATGGATGATGATGGTGTTCTTCATGCTAAGAAGAATAAGGATACAGTACACTAGAGATTGGATCTCCACTTTTTTACATTTTTTAAAAATTTTATTGCATAAAAAAATTAATTGTTTTTATTTTTTTATTTTTAATTGAGGGACAATTTGGTCTTTCTGGGTATTGTGATGGTCAGAATCCATCTCTCATTAACAGAGTTAACAGAAGGGGTAAAATGGGATTTCAAAAAACTATTAGGGGGTAATTAGCGATTACTTTAAACGATGGGGGGGATATTAGGATTATCCCTAATTAATAAGTTGAAAATTAAAAAAAAAAAAAAAAAGAAAGAAAGAAAGAAAGAAAGAAAAATTAAGTCACAGGATATAATTCCATAGACGCATGTTATGATTAAATTAAAGGAATGGGACAAATGTATCAAGGTTGAGAATTTTGCATTTTCTATAATGGAGATAACTAGTCACTCTCATGAATAAAATGGGAATATACACACATATGATAACAAAATTAAACTAGAACAACATAGTTCTGGTAGACTACAAATCTATGGTACCTTAATTATTTAAGCAAAAAGGGTACCTAAAGAATTACAAAACAAGGAAGGCAGTGACTGAATATAGGAGGGGTTGACCAACTGCATTGGAAGTTCAACCACTAACTACAACACAACTGCCAACTTGTTAGTTACTGGTCAGCTCTCTACCCTATCTAACAGTTCCCCTTACACCAAAAAATTTTATGGCCACATTTGGCTACTAATGTAAGCCGTTTCCAGTTTAGCGAGCAGCATAGTCCTTCATGTTTGCAATATAATGTCATTTATACGAAAATCAACCAGGTTGGTCCATCATTAAGGATGATTTATATTAGTTTGTTGGGTTTGATGCATCTCATTTACATTTTTTCATGTAGGAAATAATGCGGATGTCTAACATTACGTATAGGTCTAGTTTGTGAGTCCTCTATGGGTTAGCATCCAATCAAAGAGCATATCTATTAAATATACAAAATAAGTGCTCTCGCTCTCATTTGTTAGACAGAAACACAAGACTTCGCATACGGCATTTTGACAAAACCATAAAAGAGTAAAACGTTTCATGCTTCTAATATATATATATATATACATATACACATTTATTATTGTGATTCTCATTCAAAACAATGAGGATTGTAGACAAAGCCATTAGACATCATATGATATATATTAGTCATTATTAATGTTTATTCATGTCTAATATATTCAATACATATCTTCCAAAGTTTTACAATTTGGTATTAAAGCCACACATTTCGTTTTACAAATAGTCCTACAGGAAGACTAGATTTTCATATAGCAAATGAGAACTCGAACAAGTGCCAACTATATACATAAAAGCTGAAATACATCTATTAGGAGAAACTCACATTTCAGGCTTTTTCAAGTAAGTTCTATGAGAACTTTTTTAAAAACATTAAAACGTTTAATATAGGCCCATTCTATTGTCTTAATTTCACTTTACGCTTATAACTTAAATTCACTAATAAACTCTTTCCTTAAACTATAGGAAAGATAAAAATTGAGATCATAATCATCATATTGCTCCACATATTATGAAACAATGATCAAGTCTTCAATTTTAACTTACATTTATGTGCTTGACATATAAATTATTAGTAAAAAATTAAGACAGAGCTTTATTCATATATATATATATACATATAGATATGTATATATATATACATAATTAACATAAACACCATTCCAATAAATCTAATGTTTTGCCAAAAATAAATACATAAATAATAATAATAATAATAAATGTAGCTCACTATTATTCTAAACTCAATTGTTATCCACATATTTATAATTAATTAAAGAAAAAATTTAACCACTAAAATTATTATTATTAATTAATTAATTTTGGTTCTACAATAATAAAACCATAAAAAAGTTTTTTTTTTTTTTTTAAAAAAAAGGAAAATTAGTAGAAACTTGGAAAAAAAAAAATGAAGAGAGAGTTTGGTGATCAGATCTAGAGCAAAAGCAGAGGAAGTCAGTAGAGAGAGAGAGAATGGAGATGGCGATGGAAAGGTTTACCTGGCTGTGTTGTTTTAGAAGGAGGTGTTCACGCATAACTACTAACTGTCTTCTTCTCACCACCTTCGTCTCTCAATCAATCAATCAATCAATCAATGAAACAACACTACTTCGTTAAAGTTCAACAAGAATCTTTCTCTTTCTCTCGCCGCGAGATCAGAATCAGAAGAGGAAACACAGTCCCCGGTGGTGGCGATCCGATTCTTGATTTTCGATAGAGAGGGAGAGGGAGAGAGTGTGTTTGAGAGCGAGAGAGTGTAGAAGAAGGAGAAGGACTGGCAATTATTTGCAATTTGCCTTTTTTCTAGTCTCTCTCTCTCTTTTTTAACTTATTATTTTTTTGTTTGTTAATTATTATTTATTTAGTTGTTCAAATCTCGCTATTGTTTTAAAATACGACTCATAATTTAATTCCCCTCCCATAACAAAAATTATTTATTTATTTATTCTAATAATAATTCTATACAGTAACAGATACTTCTTCTAGAAAATAATAATAATAATATTATTATTTATTCGTTCTAATGATAATTCTACATGTAGTAACAGACACTTCATTTATTTTTCGCGTTCGTTACTGTGCGGTTGTGTCTTATCTTCTCCGACATTATTTAATTCCCCCGTTTAATGTTAATGGACTTCGTACTTTTATTCTTTCTCTTAACTCCGAAGATGTAAGTAGAGTGTTTTCAATTGCGAGTGTGTTAAAATGGATTTTTTTTAATGGTAGATTTTAATTGAATTCGCGAAGCCTATAGGTTTTATATTGAATTTGTTAGAATTTTTTTAAAAATTCAATGAAATTTGGAAAAAAAAATGGTAAGATTTATTGTAATTTTTTTTTTTCCATAAAATTTTACTTTAAAATCTATATAGATCCATCACTTAAATAGAATATATGAAACCAATGATTTTTTGAATAAACTTAGTTTTATTAGATTCTATATAAATATGAGTTTAATATACCTAAATTTTAATAAATTTTATACAAATTTGAATTGAATACATATAGATTTTAATAGATATCATTCAAATATGTATTGAATACGTTTCACCTTTTAAAATCCTTTAAATTTCAATGAAATCTTAAATTGAATACATCCCCTAAATCAATTTGCGGTTTATCGTCTATTAGGCCCCGTTTGTTAGCCAAGATAGAATTGGGTTTGAATAAAAATTTTGCTCAAACTCATGTTTGGTGCTATCAAACACTCTTCACTAAGTTATCTAAAGTTTTTCCAACAATAATTTTAACTCATTCCAATAGGTTAATTGAAACTCATTCAACAGATGGGTTAATTTTGTCCCACCTTCCCTATCTACTCTCTCTCCTCCAGCTCCGCCGCCATCGTCGTCGCTTGCTTCAGTCGTCTCTTTCTTTTTCGTTCTTCTCTCTCTCTTCCACTATCGGCAATTCTCCAAGCAAGAACTGGCCAACAAGACCAAGATCTAATCGATTCACAACTGAGTTCTGCATCATCTTCACCATTGTTCCAAAGCATTGACACCTCCATTGTCTCCATCATTCGTCTCGCCACCAAAAACGATGTGGGTTTAGAGGTGGGTTTGGGATAGTTTTGGGAGGAGGGGTGATGAGAGATGGAGTAGGAGGGTAGTGTGCAGCTAAAAACAGTGGAGGAAATGAAAAAAATATTTTCAATTATTTGAAAATTTTCATTTAAGTCTTTGATAAATTTCATTTAAATTTTATCATATCCTAATGTCATCAAACATGAGATAATAATTAAATTAATTCAATCTAATTCAATCTCATATAAATAATTCAATCATATCCCGCATAACAACAGGGGCTTAAGGATATGACCAAATTATTATTGTCTAAACCATCAAAATATATAATTTTATAATAAAAGTAGATGTATGGATTAGAAATCTACTTTTTTAATGGAAGATAACTAGCTTGTAATATATGATTGTGAGACTTGAATGAGGTATTAAGGGAAATTTTCATTTTCATCCTCAATATATTTGGTCCCTATTGCAAGTAAATCATCAATCAAAGCTATTAAAAGGAATTAAAAAGGACAAGTTTAAAATAAAATTTAAAAATTAAGAATTTTTTTTAAAAAAGAAAAATTTGCATCTAAGTGCCGAAAGTATAAAATCATTTTTTACCTATAAATCGAAACTTGATACATGATCCCAAAAGTGTACCATCAATTAACTATTAGTTAAATTTAATGGTTTAGAGGGTGCTATTGTCTTTAGACAAAAATAGGACACATGTCAACATCAAATAAAACTTATATACTTTAATAATTAATTATTAAAAAATTTAAACAAAATATAAATTAAAAAATAATTTATATTTGAACAAAATGATCTCAACCATTCAACCCAATGATAATTTTTCATGAATTTTAGAATAAAAATGTTTAAAGAACTTTTCAAAGAAAAAAAAAATGTATCCATATGGATCTCCATCATGTCATGAACCAAATCAAAGAAGATCTAGTTGATTTGGTTCCAAATCATCATTGATTTGATTCACCACATCTACGTTTGAAGCCTAAATGTCCATTTAAGTTCAAATAAGTTAACCTAAATAATGATATTGTTCATCTGGGTTTGACAAACATAAATGAAATGCGTTCATTTAGGTTCATCAAACTCAAATGTTGCTCATATAGGTTTGATGGACCTAGATGAAGATATTGTTCATCTAGGTTCAAACGAACCCAAATGTTATTCAAACTTAGATTTTTTTGAATCCAAGATGTTGAAGATTTGGGTTTGCTTACAACAAAACCAAAGATGGAGATAGTGGTTCAACCACTATCTCTGACATAACAAAACGGAGATAGAGGGCCTTCATCTTTTGCCACAAAAAAGTAAAGATGGAGGCCTTTCATCTCTACACCATAATAGGAAGGCTCAACTGTTCATCGGATCCTCCCAAGTCAAAGAGGATCCGATTTTTTTTTATAAATAAATATAAATTTGAGCTAGTTGACCAAGGGTAAAATTGATATCTCATTTAATTACGTTTGACCGTTAAAAAATTCAGTCAAATAGAATTTGTTGATATATTTTCATAAACCTTAGGGACCATGAATCAAGTTTAATCAATCATGGGTAAAAATTTATAAATTTTGAAACTTAGTGTTTAAACTGAAATTCAAGAAGACATCTCCACCTTTGAACGGTTGGAAAATTTTCATTATCCTCCCTTTTGGGAAAATATTTATTGTTTGAAAGTGAATTCACTTTTGGACCTATCATCCCTAATTTTATTTTTTTTTAATTCATCAATTTGGTCTATTTTGTCAAATTTTTAATAATCAACACTAACAGAAACGCAAATTAATAGTTGTCATATAATATAAAAGTACCATGGTGTCCTCAAACCTTTAAAAACTTATAATTTAACTCACCCATATGAATCTAATACATATCACCCAAAATTTAAAATACAACAATTAAATAATTTCAATCCAATAGAAATTCAACACTTGTCTCTATTTTTTATATTAAGAAAAAATGAATTTAAAAAATAAGAAAATGTTAAAAAGATAATAAAAAAGAAAAAGAAAATAATTTAAGAAATTAATAAAGTTAATTTTTTTTAAGACCAAAATATAATGGGGATCCATATGGATCTCTATTGCTACAATGGAGATCCATCATTTATCCTCATCCCTCGTGGAGACATAATCTAGATCTCCACTAGATTTTTTTTTTTTTTCCTTTTTTTGTTTCTTAATTTTTAAATTTCAAATCATAATTTTGTAATTTCTTTAAATCTCCATCGTCCATCTAAAAGATGAACGATGGTGATCCATCTTTTTGTTGTTTGCTCTTTTTATTGTATCTAGCCATAGATTAATTGAATTCTCCTCTAATTAAAATTTGTTTAAAACACCATATAACCTTTGTCAAAACAAGATTACATACATTATTTTTTTCCTTTTCTCGTTTTGTTTGACTCTTCATTGCAATTATAAAATGTACTGAAGTTGAACATACATTACCAAAATTTGAATTCATGACAAAGATTTTGTCTAAATTGTAGGTAATGAAGGTCATGCATGTTGAATTTCTTAGTCAAATTATGTCGGTCTTTTTTTTTGACAAGTTTTTGAGTAATATAAAATGATATTTTAAAAAAAAAACGATTGGAAAGTCTAAGATTATGTTTGAATAAGATGTTGTAGATACAATTTTATTTTGTTTTTATTCTAAGCACAGTTCAAGAATTTTCAAACTCAAAATACGAATTTTATCAACTCAATCAAATATTAGAAGATGATACATTTCCTCTTAGTTAGAATAGCTTTCCAGGCAGGGGAGAAGGGAGGGAGGGTCTGGTAAGGGCCATGGCATGGCTCCTCCTAGTCCTTCCCTAAAAAATAATGATAACAATAATAAATAAATAAATAAAAAGGGGAAAACAAACATTTTGATGAAATGTTACAAATTTAACTTTTAATTTTATAGTTTGACCCCTCGCAAATTAATATAATGGGCCCCTCAAAAAATATATTATTTGCTCTACCATTGATTCTAACTCACATTAATAGCGTTTGTTTTTAACTGATTTCGACTAACTCCTAATTGAATCTTACCGTAAGTTTTATCAATTAAATTTTATATTTTGAACTCTCTCAAATTAATATAATGGGCTCCCTCCGAAAAAAAAATATATATATTATTTGCTCTACCACTAATTCTAGCCCACATTAGTAGTGTTTGCTTTTAACTGATTTCGACAAACTCCTAACTAAATCTTACTGTAAGTTATAGTTATATATAATAGTAATAATAACAATTAAGAAATAGTAAAAAAAATATACTAGTCATAGGTGTATAATTAATTAAAGACTTCAATGTATAATTAAATGTTTTTCAATTAAAAAAAAAATGTATCATTAGGTGTATAATTAGGTTAACTAGTGTATAATTAGGTTAACTCTATTGGAACTTATTAAGATTAAATGATAAATGTAGCTCCAAAATATACTATTATAAAATGGGAAAAATTTATTCCATAATTTTTTTTTTTTTTTTAAAAAGGAAACTCTACACCGAAGGGGTAAAGACATGTAGAGTAACTTGAATTTTTATCATGCATGTAAAAAGAAAATACAGTAACCACTTATGAATGGATGTGTATTTTTTGTTTTGATTTTAAAATCATATGACACATATATAAATAGAGCAGAACTTTGTTCTTTTGCAAGGTTTACTATAGAGTGAAAAATATTCAAAATATTTACTATAACAAACTTTGCAAATTATAATAGAGGTAGAGGTTAATATAAATTACATTCAAGCAATATTATCCATGGAATAAAAGGAAAAAGAAAAGAAAGATAAAAGAAATTTGTAGAAAATAATTAACAACACATATGATAATAAATTTTCTTTCTTTATTTTCTCTCCATGACTACCTAACTTGTTTTGTTGAAATAATGTCATTGATAGAATGAACTTATCAATCATAACATATATATGTTTTTATTCCCATCATAATTCTTCATATTTAAGATACTATCATAAACATGCATAAAATCAAGCCAAAAGGCATGCTATAACTACTAATTAACTGTAACTTGTGATTGATAAGAGATTTCTCTGTATAATTAATTAAGTGTAGGGCCATGATTTAACCACTTCATTAGTATTGTATTCACCCATTTAATTAACTATTTGATGAATTTTCATATGATGTGAACATGTATAATTTTAATTGATTCAGATGTCGATTTGAATCACTCGATTAAATTTATTTATTTATTTTTTTTTTAAATTTCATTTTATCGTTTTTTTTTAAATAAATTTCTTTGAGAGAGAAGTTGAAGTCTGTATATAAAGAAAACTACGAGCATTTGTACGAAAATGTATGACATATATTTGATAAAATTACATTATTAAATATGATAGGGTAGCTTAAATTAATTTTATAGATGCTTGAAGTAGACCCTTTGTTTTACGTTTTGGAGTAGCTTTCTTGATGAAACAAAGTGAGAACCACTTAATTCGATCATGTTAATCATGAATACCAACAATTGACTTTGATACATATCTATTATATTTCTAATAAATTTATAAAATATTTCCACATCAAACAATAAGAAAATTCAATGAGTAAGACGTTGTCTTTAGTGGATTTCATTAAGCATCAAATGGAAACCAAAGATTTGAAGATTACTGATTTCAAATTAGTTGATATCATCAATTATCTAGTGCATTTTTAAAAAAATTAAAAATAAAACCTAATGCAAATTCAAAATTCTGATCATTATTTTCTCGTCTCATTAAACCAGTCAAATAAACAAACATTTATTAATATTGATGATAGCTACACATGTTATGTCTCTTCCTTTTTCTTCTTTGTGTAAATCCATTCCGATGAATGTTAGTTTTATTTTGTCAAACCCATTAATTAACAAGATGTGAAAAGGTTTTCAACTTGAAAGCAGCTTGATTAAAAGAATGCAATTGACCAATCATTATTTAATAGATGATAAAAATTTCAATATGTTTGACGTATATATCTGAATCCTTTAAAATTATGACATGTAACATGAATTATCAATTATACAAGAGATTCATTTTTTTTTTAAGTAATAGGAGAGCTTCATATTAGTCATTAGATATGATTTTAAGTAATATATGTAAATAATTAAAATTGTTAGATGTTTATATTTTTCAATTGATACGAACTGATATGTAAACTTTTATATTTTTCAAAATTAAAATTGTTAGAAGTTTTTATAGATTATTTTATTTTATTTAAATGTTTGACTTGGTAAATTAAACATTTTTTGTTTTTTTAATTTCAGATTCTAATCAAGGTGGAAATCGGTTATCTATCTTATGAAACTTCATTTATTTACTAATTCATAATACACCATTACACATTGTAAATAATGTAACAAGTGATCATCACCTAATGTGACTTGATGGCATACATATTCAACTTAACAATATCTTGGATTTGAGTGGCAGTAGGGGTATACACTCTAATCCCTCTGATTTTAGTATTCTTGTTATGTAGATACATTAAAACTTTTTATCTTAATTACGATTTTAACTTAATTTGAGTTAAATTATGAAGTTGGTTACCTAGATGATGAAACTATAGTTTTAGTGTAGATAATTTGAACCCATTGTTTACAACTTCTTGACTCTGGAGAATGTTTCTTTAATAAAAACATTATCATTTTATTAGATAATAAAACACATCTTAACCTACAAAACCAAACTAATTATTTAGAAGTTATGATTCTAATTTAATTTGTCTTTCATATAATAAGACTAGTTTTAATTTTATTGCCTGACATTTTTGACTTGATAATTTCTATACAAAATGGGCAAAACCTCAACTACTACATTTTATCATGAATTGATCAAGACATTTGTGATCTACTAGTTTTTGGTTTTGTTTTTGTCCCAAAAATTTGTGTTTTTTGAAGAAGAATTTGGGCAGCGTCACGTGGCCACACAAGAGTGAAATTAAAAATGGTGGATCCGATGCTATCATCAATTATCATCACCCACAATCATATAAAACCACCACATTTTCATCATGACACGTGGCACGCAGACAGTGAGCAGGACCATGCAAAGGTGGGATCCACTTGACAGGTTATCAACGTCTGTCTCCTTCATTGAGTGATACTTTCGTTGACTTATTTGCCATTTTTGTTTTCAACTTAACCCTCTTATTTATATACCATTTTTAGAAAATAAATTATTTTTTAAAAAATAAAAGCAAATAAAAAATTATTATACATGGTGTATTTGCTTTCAAAAATTAAAAAAAAAAAAGAAAAAAGAATCCTGGTAGATATTTTGTCATATATTATACAAAGATAAAATTAAAATTTGGTTTAGATGTATTTTCGTGACAAAATCATCTTCATAAGTTTTATTTTTATTTTTTTACCACCCAAATAAATTGAATTAAAAAATATAATAAATGGAAGTATACATTCAATTATGTCAAATGGTACTTTCAGTAGAAATTACAAACCATTATGATTATGGTTGGAAAATATTTCTTAGATTTTATTTTTTAAAATTAATTACAAGGTAATATCAAATCTACTGATATTAATGGCCAAAGAAGTGCTATAGCTTGTTGAAATTAGTGTCATTAAACATTACATATACAACCTTAAAAATTCGATCAAAAACCTATGTCTATAATATCATGAGGCATCATTCCCATAATAAGATGAAAAAAAAAACTCTTTATACATATTAGTAAATATGATATAATAAAATTCAAACTCTTATTATAAATGTGAAAGTAACGTGTATTGGTTTAAACTTTTAGATAAATTGAGTTTTTAAATAACATAATATTATTATAATTATTTTGTGTTTTATTTTTGACATTTTTTCTCAATAAATTATGTATGTGGAGCAGAAATTGAAAAGCTAGAAATGTTGATAAACATATACATATATGTTGGAGTGGGACCTATAATATATTGAGTACTCCAATTTTTTGTTGGCATGCTTCAAAGAGCAAACAGATTATTAAAGTTTTAGAAAGAAAGAAAGGGATTGTCATGAAATAGGGTCATAACAATTTGGTGTGGTCCTCCACTTTGAGGAATCCACCGATTTATTTCAATTGTTTTTCTTTAGGTTAAATTATATCAATAGGGCAATATAATACTGGTCCATGGAAATAAAAATGTTTAAAATCAACCTAAGAATTAGATGTTGAATGGACTCAAGGGGCCCGCTACACATCTCTCTCTGATGTACCAATGTTTCAATTCTTTTTAGGTATGGGATAGAGATGAAATTCTAATTTGCGCATCAAAGTCGAAATATTCGAAATGTTTTTGAATATATACGGCGGAGAAAATTGTCTCACGTTATTCTGGATATAACCTCTTAGATGATAATCATTTGCTGAGTCGATGTATATAGGTGATGTGATACATCTACTCTATTTTTTTTTTTTTTTTTAGTATAAGAACTGTATCTATGATAGATCTAAAAAGTTTTCGGGACCAATTGAGATATAACACTGGTGGCACGACCTAAAGGACTACTCCCAATTGAGAATGATGCATCCACACAGAGGTGGAAGGGAGACCCACACTAGAATGGGAGACTTATTATTATTATTATTATTATTATTATAGAGTAGAGGGATACATCTACTCTATTGAAGTTATATATTTAATGTTTGTAATCATTCATAAGTTTATTTTGTTAAACATATATGTGATATTAAGTATGATTATATGGCACTTGCCAATCACTTTTAGACTTTCTTGATTGAGGATGACAACAGTGATAACATGGGCTAGAAAATCATCCCCCACCATGACACCATTTCAATTACAGATTTTGACCATATAAGTGTAACTAAGCCCCAAAAGGAAAAGGCTTGAGTAGGACTTTAAAAGCCTGTAGGGTAGGATTCTATAGATCTCCTAACAAAAGATGAATTTGAATGTGACATGATTCAAGATGCAATAACAATAAAAATAATAAAGCAAACATCATGAGCCACCACACACACACAAAATAAAAAAATAAAAAACAAAATTTGTGCATGCCATTGATTTTTAGTAATTGCATAATTTATTCAACTAGAATACTTCTATATATCTAGATGACCTCTAAGTTGTAGGGCATTATTGTTATCCTTGCCCAATTATTGTCTCTTCAACATGCTCTTGAAAAAGGTCAATGCGTGAGCAAAGTTTAATGTCCATAAAAGCAGTGTAGATTCTAAAGAATGCAGTCAATCTTGGCATGCTCAAAGCATTATATTTAAACAACTCATGCTGTGTTGAGCAAAAGCAAAGTAGGAAACAGGACCATATCTAATAAAAAGGTGACAAAAGGACGTGAGAGAGATTTGTAAAGGAGAAGGGTAAAGAGCTTTTTCACTATTGCTTTGGTGGTTGCAACATCAAGGCATATCCTACAAGGGTGCCTCCCAGCTGAAGCAAAGCAGGCGAATATGAAAATAGATGTTTTGTTACATGCTTCTCTTGATTTTTAGAATGAAACTCAATCATGCCAACAACTTGTAACCGAGGAAAATAGCTTCTTTTTTGTATTGATGTTTTAGAATATGAGGTGACATCCGTCCAATGTGTCTAAATATACAATACAACTTATAAAGCAGGATGTTGAGACAATAACACTTGATACAATGAACATATCAATATTTTCAAAGATGCTAGAAATTTGGAAAATCTGTCTCTTATAGAGGCACATAAAGATTCAAAAACATATTGACCAAAACATACACTACACAGGCAAAAAATGTTGCTCAGAAACAAGAGGCTGAACTCACCAATGAATTTAGATTCCAATGGCATCAAGAAGCTCAGAGTGCTGAGACACCGAAACGAGTGAATTGGCAACAATGGCTCCACTAGCAGCAACAGCTGGGACCCCAATGCCGGGAAAAGTAGAATCTCCGCAACAATAAAGCTGTGGGATAGGCGTTGAGTGCCCGGGAAAAGTGTCTTTACCAGCTTGGATAGCTGGTCCATAAGTTCCTCTATTCCTTCGAAGAAACCTTTGATGTGTCAGTGGAGTTCCAATCAACTTTACGTCACACTTGTCACGACTGAAACCAGGACCAAGGGCACGTTCCACAGCTCTCCACATTACCTAAATTATAAGAAAATTATTATAAATGCATCACTTAAGAAAAGTAACAAGATCAGACGGTTCATCACACTAATCACTGATTCAAATAATAATTCCATAAAATAAAATATCAAGTTCAACAAGTGAAGTGATTGAATACATGAAAGAATCAGGGGACCAAAATTTACTTATCACTATGTACAAATGCTACTAGTATGACTGCAGATATTACAACTTTTGTATAGGACGATTTAAGGGAATAAAAGAAGACCCCGATTAGTTACTGATAGCATCATCCTTATTATAGCTTTATAATAATCACAGTACATCAAATTTTTTGAAGCCTAGTACATTAAACAATGCCTTAAGTCTCAAGCTATGACACTGCCACCCTTGTTCTACTCGCAATTCATAAATGAGAGCAGATGAGAGTAGTTTATGATGAAAATTTGCACCAATTTGTAATTTTTTACCTAGATTTAGACTTCCCATATAACTGTTTTACTTCATGGCACTAATGACTAAGAATCAACCAAGTTACCAGCCGTAATTG
This sequence comes from Litchi chinensis, assembly GCA_019925255.1. Taxonomy (NCBI): domain Eukaryota; kingdom Viridiplantae; phylum Streptophyta; class Magnoliopsida; order Sapindales; family Sapindaceae; genus Litchi; species Litchi chinensis. The sequence goes on along the minus strand of CM034465.1, from coordinate 16,109,788 downwards.
GCCAATTTGTCAGCAAAGTTGAATTTCCAAACTCTTCAGGAATTTACCATGGCAAGTCACATAAGAAAAACCAACATAAACAAGCATATATAAATACCTCTGATCGTTCATCTTTGAGTTTTTTGTAATCAGCACTTCTACGGTCAAGCCCTTCCCACAATTCGAATGGTTCAGTTCCTGGTGTATAAGCATGTAACACATGTTTTCCAGGTGGTGCCAGGTCAGGACTAAGCACACTAGGTACAGAAATTAAAACAACGTTTTGATCAGCATCAACTCCTCTGTCCCAATCATTTACAACTATATGATGAATTCCCAGGTCTTCGCGTAAACCCTGGCCAAGTAGACATTTAAAAGGTGCTTAGTATGTTGTAAGAACATGCATCCACTAAAAAGAGAGTTGACACTTTCAAGTACTAAAGTCAGAATTGAAATGAAGAGAAAAAATCAAGCATATATATATATAATTCACATCTAAGACAACGGCATCCTGTGATGGAAGTTTTAGGCTTTCTATCATTGTACCAGGACAACAATGACACATTAATTGTGGTACATTGTATGTTTAAATCAGTTTATACGCATTTTGATGTGATTTTGTCTGACTTGATAAAACACAATGACCAAAACAGAAGTTAATCATCAAATAAATAGTTAACTGAGATAACTCACCTCTGCATCAAATCCCAAATGAAGATGCATAAATGACTCACATTGCGGAGTTGAGTTGACCCTATCAAGGTATGACTTTGGAACTACTTCCATTGGTAACAGCTTCAAGGTGTCCCACATAGATGCGTTGCTGACAACAGCCTTTTTAGCTCGTATAAACTGCAGCAAAATAAAAGTCTTTCCTTGACATAATTTGATTTAAATCACATATTGAACCTCCCATTACCAATCAAAATCAACTCACTTGACCACTTCTTAGCTTGACACCAGTGGCTCTACCATTTTCAACAACAATCTTTTCCACATGACTTCCCAGTGAAAGCCGCCCGCCAAACTTATCCATTCCTCGAACAAGAGCATTAACTAGTGCCCCACTTCCATGAAGTGGATATTCAAGGGAGCAACCCGGCTTGTACCACTCTGCAAACATGTAAACCTGAAAAATATTGGGGATGAAATATGAAATTATATCTGTGAAGTCATATACATACGGAGCTGTATATACTACTTTTGCAACATATAAATATAGAAAATATATCATGTTATCTATAAAACTAGACCTACGAACACACAAACAAGATTTTATTATCTTAAGACTCAGCTGAGGTTCATAGTTCTGTAATCACATATGAATGAAAAATGGGGACTCATTTAAGAAATAATGAGGTCAAGCGCAATACAAAGAAAAGGAAGCACAAAGGGGCAAGAATATTAACCTCCTGTTATGAATGAATGACTACTGGTTAACATTAACACACTAGCACTATAACAGGTCCCGATAATAGTTTGTTGCAAAACTTCAAAACATAAAATTGTCCGAATTGGTACAATTTTGTCATAAGAGTAAAGTATGTTAAACACAGTCTGCACCAGCCACGATTACAGTTGCATGCTGACATCACCGTCTGCGTACAGAAAGTTGGCAAAATAGATAATAATTTACAAGTTAGACTATATCAACTTAAAATTTTGACTTAAGTTTATGGCTTCAACATCTATCCATCTATGATCTCTTACTCCAAAGGTGGGGAAGATCAAATGAATTAAAAATAATAAAGAAAGTTAAAGGTCAATGGGAACCTTTGGATCAAGAGAAAATGGATGGCTGAATGCTAGATTTTGATGCAACATTGACATGAGTGACATATTATAGAATGTTTGAGAAGACAAGACTATTGGTGATATAATTCATGATAAATTAAAATCATATGGTAATGGTACTGTATCCAATAGTGTAATTCATAAACTACGTCAATTTTATATATGCATTGGTTAAAAGTTTTTCTTCTTTTCAGTAACAAGCAGATAACTTTGAGACAAGCATCGAAACAGATGTGGTAAGAAAAACGGTAATATTAAATAACATTTCTGACTCTTAGTTTAACGCATAATAGTTACCATCTCTGCTGAGAGAATACCATTAGATTTGACCCCCGCAAGCAGGAAGGCTAGAAGATCCACCCAGTTCCGTATAAAAGGGTCTTTCAGCTCCAAAGAATCGATGATGTCAGAAAATGGTCGAAGAAGCTTTGTAGCACCTAAAGCTCCTTGAGGTCCCATTTGGGCAAAGGATTTTAATAGAGAGGGAGCATATCTGGCAGCAACAGTGGAAAGCACACCTAGGTCACCTCGGATAGACAAAGGAGGCAGTGACATTGCAGCTGTTGACAACGGAAGTATTGCATCCTGCAGCAGAAATTCACATTGTATATTAGACATAAGAAGCAATTACCTAAGCACTGTTATATAAAAAAAAAAAAAAAAATTGTTAATAGCACTTACCAGAAGTTTTTTCCACTCCTGTACTGCATTTTTACCAGCATACTTCTCAAGGTCCTGAAGACGGTAAACAGAAAAAAAAAAGAAAAAAAAGGGAAAAAAAAATTATCAATATATTGGTTGTTTTGATCGTGGAAAATAATTCCTTTCACTGGAACAACAAAATTCAAAGAGGTTGCTATACCTCTTGGTTTGTGTATAGCTCTGCATTTACAGTAAATAGTAATTGCAATTTGTTTACTCTTCATCACTTAGGGTAAAGCTTGTAATCTCAAGTGCCAAATGCCACATTCCTGACCTGGTAATTTGCCTCGTGTTCATGTTTATGTTTCATGTCAAACAATACCCTAATAAATAGTCATGTCTGTGTCAACTTGAACCTGACCAGTTTAGTTGATCGTGTCAAAAATCTTAGCCTTAACCTGCTAAAACCGCTTATGTTCATGTTGTGTCAAAAATTGACACCCCTATTTTTAATTTATTTTGAAAGTGAACTTCGACATTGGTATTTGGATTATTAATAAAATGAGAATATCTTCTCTCTTTGGTTGACTACAGTTGACAAATGAATTCTTATTCTAGATACCTTCTGCACCCCAAAGAAACAAATCAAATAGACAAATATGCAGTGGACAAAATGCCAAAATATAAATAGATAACATCTGGCATCGTTCACCTTGTAAAATTCAGTGGGACCAATACGAGACAAGAATTCTCCTTCAGGTATGTAGACCATCCAAGAGTCATAATTAACACATGGAAGTGACTCACCCAAAGCATCCAAGACCTGCATATCATAAGTGTCAGCTACAGCATCCAAATGTTATTTGACTTTCTTGAAATACAGCTCTATAAAACAACTTGCTTCATGTAATGTACCGGATTTTTGTATTTGGTACCATGATTGCAATTTTGAAAGGACAGCAAAACCTAAGGTGGCCAAACATGCGTACAAAGAACCATTCATAAAAACTATTCGAAACGCTAATTGTCCTCATCATTCGTTAATGTTAGATCTGTCAAAATAAGACATGTATCCGAAATGCTAATTATTTATATCTTTTACTGCATACATGTCAACAAATATTGATCGAACTGAAAGTTAAATGGAAGAGAACCCCTGTTTTTCACATATGCTAATTCTGGATACTAGCTAGAATCAAACCAAATGGTAGATCAGTACACAAAAACGCAAACACACAGCGACACCCCATTAAACGTACCTGTGCTAGAGGATTTGCCTGAGGACCTCTGGACTGAAATCCAGAGAACAAAGAAGGGCCTGAATCGAACTTGTAACCTTTAATCTCAAAAGAATGAGCAGCGCCTCCAGGCAGATCATGACTCTCTAATACGAGCACATCTTCCCCGTACCTAGCTAAAAGCCCGGCACAACACAGCCCGCCTATACCACTCCCAATGACAACAACATCCGCCTCCGGCTTCCCTGCACATCACCCCCCCACAGTTCCATCACAAAGTGTCAACTCAAAGTCCCCATTTGATGTACATTACAAAACCCAATTGCCAAACAATTATACCCATATAGATCCCACAATTCAAGCCTCTAATGAAACTACTAACATTATTGCTTCACATAACATTAACCTGACCCCGACTATCAGAATCAAAATCTGTCGAGATCTACCGAAACCATCAGTAAATTAAATAAATTGGTTTTCTTTATGCTACAAAATCCAAAGATAGTAATATTACTAGCTAGGAAAATTCTACAAAAATAAATAATTAGTAACTGGGAAAAAACTAATACAACATGGAAAAGCAGCAAATGAAAAAACAATTTAAAAAAAAAAAAGAAAAAAAGAAAAGAAAACAATTCCAGTTCCTGTAGCCAATGTTTGTCTCAATTGGGCAGCTAAGAAAATGTGGTAACAACAAAACAATATTGAACTATTTTTTCATTTTTAAGGTGTTGTAAAGCTAAAAGCGATAGAATAATAATTGAAAGTGAAGAGAGAGAGAGAGAGGAGACCTGAAAAGGGTTGTTTTCGTTGGAGGAGGAGAGAGCCATTGGAGTTGGAGGAGGGTGGTTGACTGTTGGAGTTTCGCGCCAAAATGGATTTTCTAGCAGTTGAGGGTTTGAATATGGGAGGAGGAAACTGAGTGTAACTTGGCAAGTAATTCAACGCCATTATTGAAAACTGAAAATAAATAGATAACAATACAGAAGAAGTGAAATGAGTTGCAGAGGTTTTTCGGTTAAAGCTGAAAAGGTGTTTAAGCTGAAGAGACTTGTAGTTCTGCAACAAGCCACGTCTTCCACTCACTCGCTCTCCCCTCATTTGGCTGCTTGTTTGTCCTTCATTTTTAAGATTTTTTATTTGCTATAACATACATTTGGTGGAAGAAAAAGTGAACGTAAAGATCCCAACAAAATTAAACTGGTCCACGAATCTAAGAAATATCCCGATGTCACAGATGAATCTATGTTTGCTTTATTAATGATTAACGACTGAATTATTATATATTTTTTTGCATGTCCACCAAAATTTGTGGTGGACACAAATGCTCCTAATTTATGTCCTACCGTACGATCTCTTGTATAAATAGACACGTGTTCCTTGGACTGTCTCTTATATTGTGTACGGAATTTCATACCATACCATTTTGATGTTTAAAAGGAAGCAATATCAAATTTTTTTATATCAAATTTTTTTATATTCTAATATATTTTACATCAAATTGGTGTAAATAATATCTTTAAATAATATTCTATACATAATTTTTAAATCAATATATATTAAAAATTAAAAAATATATTAAAATATATTTAATATTATATGCATTTTAAAGATTTTTATGAAATATTTCAAACGATATATATATTTTTATAATAATTTTTAATTAAATCAATTTATATTCCAACACCACTTTCGGTGATGATAAACAATATGACACCAAATTTGATGTTGTACTATTCATTCACATTAAAAAGTTATCTTGAAAGAATATAATTGGTGTATTTGTTGGAGCACAAAAATGCACCAAAATGGTGCAAATTACCATTTTGATGTAGTCATTGGAGATGGCCTTAGAGGTTTATATGTCATAACTTTTAAATTATTAAGATCAACCATCTCGATTATTTATTATATTGTTTATCTTAAAAGAATTTATCTCTTAGATTCAATGCAGATGTAATGAATAACTGAGATTGATGATCCTAACAATTTGATAGTTAGGATGCAATAACCCTAAAAACTCTTATGTATATAATTGAATCTAAAGGGCAGTTTTGGATTGGGCCTTCTTGGTTTGGGTTTGGTTGTAAAGCCCAATTAAGTGCTTTTGTTTAAATCCAAAAAGTGGCATCTAGTGGCGTTGATTTTAGGGGATTTGGCAAAAATGTTCTTCCCATACCTTTATTTGCTCAATTATTTCCTCATCAAAAATGCTGTAAAAATATCTCAAATTATCAAATATATGTAATTAATACAAACCATCATATCAATACAATTCATTGAGTTTCCATTAACCAAAATTTAAATTATAATAAAACTAATAAAATAAACCCTCCAAACAAAATCAGCTGAATATTAATCTTCTTTTTTGTCTTTTTTTTTTCTTTTGATGTCATTCTTTTTGTCATATTTTTTCTCATACAAAATAAACTCTTTCCATCACATTTACATTTGGTTGTATGAAAAGTGAAGAAATTTGTAAGAAGTGTTGAAAATGTTAGTGTTTAAATTGAAATTTACATTTATATTTTGAAAAAAAGCTGTAAGAGTTGCTTGTTAAGAAAAAAATGCGTGCAAAATTTTAGGAGAGAGAGGGTTTGGGTCAGTTTTTAACCTGACATTAGGTTCACAACTAACTCGAAATCAGGTCATTTTGTAACCCTATATCGGATTATAGCTTAACCCAAAGAGACAAATTTATCTCTTTAGGTCAAGCACTAGCCCGACTTGAATCATCACTTGACTCAATGAAAAAATATATATATATATATATATATATATATATATCGTGTTTGATGATAATCCAATTTAAATCATTGTCTAACCAAATAAACATTTTTTATCAGGTCAATTCCTAACTAGAAAAGATAAATTTATCTTTTCAGGTTTGAAAAGCAACACATATTCAGCGCATCAATCTTTTAATCTAATCCAATTAATACATATTTTCATCGGATCAAGTGATGACCCCCCAAAGAACAAATTTATCTCTTCCGATCAAGCTACACCCAATATCGGATCACAAAATTATCCAATTTCTTTTTGGTTTTCTTTTATTTTTTGAAATTTTGAATTTTTTGAATTTTTAATTTTATATGATGTCATTGTCCATCTTAAAGAATGATGGTGGACATTTACATTTTTCTTTCTCAACTTATTTAGAATATTGTTTTTCAAAGATCTCTTTTGTCCTTCTACGATGAAGATCTAAACCTTTTTCACATACCAATTTAATTTAATGATATTTTAGTAACTTTTGAAAGGGTATAATGGATTTTTTCCTAGTCAATTGTGGTCAACATTTAAATATAATCAATTTCACAAAGGGAATGAGATTAACTCATTAGCAATACAAAAAGTATAATGATTTTTTTTTAAAAGAAAATAAATAAATTTCATATATAACTTCTATTTTATACCAAATCTATTTTACTCATTCTTTAAATATTGTATACCCAGGAAATAGGATCTTTTTAACTCCACCGCTGGTTATATCTAATCATTCCTTCATTGCTATATTTTCTTGATTTTTCAGCAATTTGGAGGATCACTTAAATCACTATCATTTTTTTTTTTTTTGAACAGCAAGAATATCATTACGAAACCAACCCCAAAGGGAAAATACACCTAGAGCTGACTTTGTGCCAGCTTAAGACCTCCGAAGAGGACAAGACCAAGGAGGCGAGCTTATGCGCCAAGCGATTCCCATTTCTAGGGATGGCTTGACACTTACATACACCCAACTCCTGACACAAAGCCTTAATATTGTTAACATAACAACTCGAAGCCCCTCTAAGAGAATCAGAAGAGTTAATTACAGAGGCCACATTAACAGCATCAACTTCCACAATATCCACCTTCACACCAGCAGAAAGGGCATACCTGAGACCTTTTCTAAGGGCCAGGAACTCACTTGCTTCAGGAGAAAGAGCCCCTCTCCAGGGCTTAGCCACAGCCAACACGACACGCCTCAAATGGTCTCTAACAGCAGCTCCCAGACCCACACAACCAGGCCCCTGACGGACTGCCGCATCAGAGTTCAGCTTTAAGAAACCGACAGAGGCAGGGCACCAAACTTGGGACTGAGATGGGGACTTAGAGAGGGAGGAAGAAGCCAGAGCTCTCTTAGTATTCTGAAACTCATTCAGCAGCTCCACAGCTCTACCTCACAAGTCTTCCTGTTTCCAAACCAATCCTCTCATTTAACTTTGGTTGCGGCTCCCCCATATGCACCACATAACCATACAAACAGAAGCAAAAAAATCTACCCCTCTCGACTGCAAAACACCCCACAGCAAATCCAACACATTCTTAGACCCAAGAGTAAATGTCACCAAACTATTATCAAAGGACTCCCAAGACAGCCTAGCCACTGAACACTCAAACAACGAGTGGAAAGCAGTCTCGATCGCACCATTGCACCCCTCACAGCTACCCTCTCTTAAAATATTCCTACGGAGAAGGTTACCTTTCGTTGGAAGAGCCTCAAGACATGCCCTCCACACGAAAATCTTGACCTTGGGAGGGATGTTTAAGTTCTGAAGTATCATCCACCACTTACGATAGAAGGAATTAGAGCTGGTCGAGACCTCTCCGAAGAAACGGTCCTCATAAGCCACCCTATACCCACTTTTAACAGAGAACTTACCTGATTTATCAAAGAACCACCTCTTCCTATCCTTGACATCTCTACAGCTCAACGGGATGGAGAGAATCAGCTCTCTATCCACAAGGAGCAGTAGCTCATTTAATTTATGCAGATTCCATTGGTGATTGTCCTACTCAATGAGATCAGCAACCTTCAGAGGAGATTCTTTCCGAGGCGAAATAACTTTGAAGGACTCCGGCCTTGGAATCCAAGGGTCCTGATGCATATCAATCTCACTACCATTCCCAACCTGTCATATCCAACCTTTTTCCAGCAACTCTCGACCCCAAAGAATGCTCTTCCAAGCGTATGATGACCTCTGCCTCGGAGGAGCTTGCATAAAGTCACAGCTTGGGAAATACTTAGCTTTTAGAATCCGACCAGCAAGATAGTGATGGTTTTCTGCCAATCTCCACGCCTGCTTTGCTAAAAGGGACTGGTTGAACAGCGATAGGTCTTTGAAACCCAGCCCACCCATAGTTTTAGGCTTACACAGCCTCTCCCAACTAACCCAGCTGACCTTTCGCTTCCCCTCTTTCGTCCCCCACCATAATCCCGCAGCAAGGGAGCCTAACTCCTTACACAGCGCTGCCGCCAAACGAAAAATACTCATAGCGTACGTCAGAATGGCTTGTACCACAGCTTTTGTAAGAATTTCCTTCCCTCCCTAAGAGAAGAGGTGACTTTTCCATCCCTTTAATTTCTTCAAAACCTTCTCCTTTATATGTCACTAAACGTTTTGGTTTTGTTTCTACCAACCAAAAAAGGAAGCCCCAGATAACTCCTATGAGAAACCTCCCTATCCATGCCTAGCAACATAAGCAACTTCCTCTTAAAAGTGTTATCCACATTCGCACTAAAACAAATATCATATTTCTCTAAATTTATTAATTGCCCCGATTATTTACTATACGAGCTTAAGACCTTCTTGATGAGGTGACAGTTAGAGACCGAAGCCCTGTAAAAAAGAATACTATCGTCTGCGAACAGGAGATGGCTGACAATCGGACCATACGTACCACATCTAATTCCCAATCCTCTTCCCCCCTTTTTAGCTTGTCTCACACCCCCTGAGAGCGCTTCAGCACAAAGAAGAAACAAATAAGGGGACAAGAGGCACCCTTGTCTGATACCCCTAGATGGGGAGAGACTCCCAGTCAGCTGGCCATTTATGAAAAAGGAGATTCACGTTGTGGAGACACAATCCAGGACCAGTTGAATCCACTTCGAAGGAAAACCCATTGTCACCATCACTGATTCCAGAAAACGCCACTCCACTCGGTCATACGCCTTACTTAAGTCAAGTTTCAGGGCCATTAAACATTTCTTGCTCTTCTTGCGATTATCGATAGAATGAAACAACTCAAAGGATGCCAGAATGTTATCGAAAATCTGTTTCCCTGGGACGAAAGCTTATTGGTTTTCTGAAATTAACTCAGGGAAGACCACTTTCATTCTCTGAGCGATCACTTTAGCAATAATCTTATATACAACCGAGCTGAGACTGATCAAACGAAAATCTTTAATTTTTTCCGGATTCTTTATTTTGGGAATGAGAACAACATTGGTTGAGTTAAAATCTCTAATAGACAACTCACCCCTTAGGATTGTCAAGCACACCACAGTCACATCCCTCCTCACTACATCCCACATTTTCTGAAAAAATAAAGTATGAAACCCATCCGGCCCCAAAGCTCACGTAGGACCCAAGGTAAACACAAGAGCTCTAATTTCTTCTTCTTTGAATGGAATCATCAACCCTCTAGACCTATCCTCACTTATCCTCCCTCTAATACCACTACAAGCTTTATTAATTTCTGGAGAGGAAGAACATGTATAAGAGAATAAGGTATCAAAATAGTTACAAGTCAACTTACCAATTTCCTCCATTGAGACCCCCACAATCCCATCTTCCCCGATTAGTTTCGAAATTGAGTTCTTCTTCCTTCTTGCTGAAGCTCTTGAGTATTTTATATTGCGATCCCCTGCCCATAACCAGTCAGCTCTCACTCTCTGACGCCATTACACCTCTTGAGCCTTAATCTCCTTGATAACCCCCTCCACTGAGGTCTACCTATAAAGTCTTTCAATCACTTGCTGTTTTGATTCAATTCGTTTCTTCATCGGCCCAAATCTCTCCCGGCTCCACTTGGACCACACACCCGAGCACGTCTTCAACTTGGCAACCAAGTCCCCCCCCGAACTCACATTGCCCCACCTCTCCCACGTAGACTTTACTAAAGGCTGAAAATCCTTTTCTTTAAACCAAAAAGGTTCAAACCTGAAGCTACTGTAAGACCTACCTTCACGTTTGAACCTTTTCTTAGTGCTAATTAGAACAGACCTATAGTCAGAGGAGTTAAAACTCAGGTTTTCCACCCTAGCATCCACAAACACATCTCTCCACTGAGAGTTTGCCAAGAAGCAAACTAGTCTCTCTTGAACATTATCCTTCCCATCCTTTCTGTTAGTCCACGTATACTTGGGCCCAAGAAAACCCAGATTTGTTAGATCACACTCCACTAATAGCCGCTGAAAGCTCACCATTCCACTCATAGCTTTCTCCGAGTCACCACACTTCCCATTTTTGCTCAAAATTTCATTAAAGTCCCCACCAATTAACCAAGGACTGTTATCTACATCTTTTGATCTCCTAACCAATTCCTTCCCACAAGCTATTACGTTTCGAAGGTTCCGGATGCCCATAGAGACCCGTGAATCTCCACAAAAAACCATTCTCCGAGCTTATTTTAGTATTAATATGCCCTGAAGAATAGGACAAGACTGAGACATCCACACCCTCTTTCCAAAATAAACCCAACCCACCACTCTTTCTTGAGGAGCTAACCATGACACCTCCCACAAAACCCATACTAACCTTAATCCTATCAACACAATTACCAGAAAGCTTTGTTTCAGACAAAAACACCACATCCAAGGAATAACATCGGATAATCCTTTTGAGAGCAGAGAATGTGCGGGTATTCCCCAAGCCCCACACATTCCAAACCAAGGCTATCATTGGACTCAGCGAGCTTGGTTACCAGGCTCCGCTGCTATACTAAAAGGATCCATTTCCATATCCATCTCACATTTATTCTTCTTCTTTGTGCCTTCCTCTTCGTCAGCGAAAACCAGCTTCCTTTTATTCTGTCCGGCCCCCTTCACCGAGTCGACCTTCCCTTTGCTCCTTCCCCTTGGGCTAGTTGACCCTCCTAACTTCCCGCTCCTGAGAGATCCACCTACCTTACTTAGAGATAGACTACTCCTCCGACCTCCTGTGTTCGCACCCTATTTAATCAGCCATAGCTTACCCAACGAGCTCCTAACTTTGCCTGCCATCTTCAACTCTCTCGCTGCCCTCTTCCATTTCCTGGTCGATTTACAGACAAGACTAGTATTCATGGCTACCGCTTCATATATCATTTCCTCAATTTCCACCCGAGCGACTTGAGCCTCCTTATTAGTAGCTTCTCTATCATAACTCTTACCCTCATTTGGACTACTAATTACAAGAGCATTAACCTCTGCCATACCTTTTAGGTTAGAGATAGTAAATTCATTCGGTTGTAATGCCCCATGGTAAAAAACTCTATTCCCACTATGTCCCTCTTGTGGGTCTAATGCCTCACCATTTGCTAACTTCGGCATTATGGATTTATCCTTCCCATCGGTCCCCACTAAACCCCTTGCTTCGTTGGCTCTATTCCCCTCACTTACAGCAACACTTTCATTTCTTACCTGTCCCCTTTTGTCTTTTTCACTATTTTTACCTCCCCTTGTCGGCCTTACCAGGTTCCTTGGCCTTCCAATCTCGGATACCTCGGCCAAGCACGTATATAATTACTCCCTCCCTTAGGTTTATTCTTATCGACAGGGGCTGCCCTCAACCAGGTTCCATATTTCAATGCTCCTCCCTTCTTAGTTCCTTCTCTAGTTTTAAGGTCATCACAATTCTTACAACTATGCCCTATTCGTCCACACGCAAAGCAAAACTCTGGTAATCTCTCGTATTGGAGAGATACCCAAGTAGCTCATTCGTCTCCACCCCCATCCACAAGCAACCCACTCCTCAGTGGTTTCCTAATGTCAATCGCCACCCTTACCCTAACGAACTTACCGCGATACTCTTTAGGTTCATCCGGGATAACCACTATCTCCCCTATTTGATCTGCCAGCACAGTCGCAACCCTCTTATTCATACACGTGAGCAGAATGTCGTAAATCTACACCCAAAAATCAGTCCTACTAAACCCTAGCTTCGCAATGTTTCCTGTTCCACTAGGGATTTCCAAGACAATCAAACTATGCTCAAAATGCCATGGCCCCCTGTTCCACACTAGATTTTTAACCTCCTTTTGCTCAAAACAGAACATAAATGTGTTATATCCAACCAGCTCCACCTCCACCTTATCAAAGGATCCCCAAAGTTGTTCAATCACTGTTTTGAAAGCTTCCGTATTTACTTTCTTGCCCAACAACACCTTCCCCACAAGACAGTGATCCACATCCTCAAACCCCATTCTTCTTTCATCGCCTTCAATCTTATAGATCCTCACCTCTTCTTCCGACAAGGAAAGTTCTTGACATGGTTTCGCTATCTCTTCCGCATCCATAGAAACTAACTCAGAAGACACACCCTTCCCAGGAGATAAAAAGCGAGATTCCACCCCTTCCTTTCAAGGCGAAAGACATGCTACCCTAAAGACCCTCTTCCTCTACTTTGTTTCTCTGTGGAGAAACACGAGAGGACTCAATTACTTTCATTTGACAGTCATGGCTTGAACCATGTTGGTGTTTTGCTTAATATATATATATATATATATATATATATGTATGTATATTTTCAAAAGAACGTTGCCTTAACTTATGGAAAATATAATATATAATTTTTGTGCATTTGAATATTTAATAATAAAATTGGTTTTAAACAACAAACTTATAAAAAAAAAAAAATTGTCTTTTACTTGTTAATTTTAAATTATCAAATGTCTTCTATTTTGAGAGTCTCAAGTAACCTATTTATTTAATTTTTCAAGAACAATTATTTGATAATGACAATAATAATGCTCTGGACTCTAACAAATATCCAATTATCCTACACATGGGATACACTCTTCTTTCTATCTCTATATATGTTCATCTCTTGGTAGAGTCTACCGAGATCAAACCTCCATCTTTGTCTAACTCGAACCTCTATCTTTGCATAGAAATATAGGTTTGAATATTGATAAAGATGAATGAGTGGATTTCCATGATAACGATCCAAGATGGAAGTGGTGTCCAATCTAAATCCCACCTCGTTTAAAATAATTTTTTTGGTTCCTTCTATTTTTATTTAACAAAAAATCATAAAGTGAACATGTAGCACTTCATTTTCAAATCAATTGAAAGGACTAAATACTCCTCACACAATTGGTCTCACATAATTTCATGGAGGAACTAGTTTGATAAATTTCTAAAAGTTTAAAGTTCACAAGGACTAAAAATGAAGAAATTGTTAAAAAAGAAAAGAAAATGGAAAATTGAAAACATAGAGACCAAAGTGAAACTTTCCTTTGTCTATATGTTTTTTTTTTCCTGCCTAACAAATGTTGTTGTTCTTCTCACATCTAATTTACGGATTTTTTTATTTTTAATTTGTCTTGTGCCAATTGGACAATTTCATTGAAGTATTATTGCAATATAAATTTTATTAACATTTGGATGTTGCAATCAATGTATGTGTCCCATTAAGTCATAGTTCTACCATACTTAATTACGGTTCAAAAAAATATTCCCAAACCCAAAATTTTACTTAATAGAAAAAAAAGGGGAAAAATTCATTTTGGTTCTTAAATTTTTAGAAATTGATAATTTTTTAAATATCTTTAAGATAATATACCAAACATCCTTAAATTTAGAAAAAATTCATCATTTTAGTTCCTACCATTAGTCAACCGTTGGTCAAATTGACAGTAAGAAAGTTAAAATGATAATCTTGCATTAAAATTTTGAAAAAATTTCATTTTAATCCCTAATTTTTTAAAAATTGATAATTTTTTAAATATCTTTAATATAATATATCAAACATTCCTAAATTTGTTAAAAATTCATCATTTTAGTCATGCTGACCAGTTTTTTAATAGTTAACGTTAACAGAAAATACAAAAAGACCAAACTACTCCTACTTTATTGGAAGTACCTTTTTACCCTTTACGTAATAAAATGTAAGATATTTGGAAGGACCTTTAGACCCTTCTTTATAAAAACAAATTAGAATTGAAAAGATCAAAATACCATTATAATTTTTTATTAATTTTTTTTGGATACTACATGTTGAGTGAATGAATTGTTTGTTGCATCGGATTTGATAGGTTTTGATGGGTAAGGAAAATACACTTTTGCCTTTAACACATAAAACCAAAATAATAATAATTTTTTTTTTTTTTTTATGGTAACAACGATAACAAAAAAAATGAGTTTAAAATTGGGTGTTGTTGCTTATTGGTGGCTGCAATTTTGCTGCTCAAATATTCCAATTTTCTTCTCTAAATTGTTTGTTCATTTTTTGATCTCCTAATTTTTGTGCTCTAGTTTTTTACTTCCAATATTCTTCCCAAATATCATCAAACCACAGTGGTACAAAAAATTCAAATATGACTCCAATTTTTTACTTTTAATATTCTTCTCAAATATCTCAATTTTTCTAAACCACACATGTATTACTTTGAGAAATTTTAATGCAAGATTACTATTTTAATATTTTCACCGTCAATTTGACCAACGGTTGACTAACAGTCAGGACTAAAATAATGAATTTTTTTATAAATTTAGGGATGTTTGCTATATTATCTTAAAGATATTTGAAAAATTATCAATTTCTAAAAAATTAGGGACCAAAATGAAATTTTTCTAAAATTTTAATGCAAGATTACCATTTTAACCTTCTTATCTTCAATTTGACCAACAGTTGACTAACGGTAAGGACTAAAATGATGAATTTTTCATAAATTTAAGATGTTAGGTATATTATCTTAAAGATATTTAAAAAATTATCAATTTCTAAAAAATTAAGGACTAAAATGAATTTTTCTCAATTTAAAATTTTATTTCGTGAATAACCATAATTCATAGATAACTGCTTTTTATAAAAATAGTAAATGTTTAAAAATTAAGTGACTAATTCATCATATAAACTATTTAGCAAACATAAAGTGGAATAAGGAATGTCATTTGGCAGCTGGCAATGTTGGTATAGGTGCCAACTGCTCCTTGCCAATGGTAAGATTCGACACCTAGAGTAAACCAATAAATAATATGTTTTTTCATCTTATGTGTGGGTTATGTAACCCCCACCCCTCTCTCCCCACTCTTCTCGTGTGGGTCTCTTTTTTATTTTCGTATAGGTGGATCATTTCTATATGAGAGTAGCTCCCTGAATCGCATCACCAATGTTTATATCCTGGTAAGTCTCTGTAGTTTCCTGAACCAGTTTCAGTTCTTAAAAAAAAAAAAAAAAAGTGAAATAAGGAATAAAACCCTCATACCACGATATGATGGGCAGGGCTGATGGGTGTCGGTAGGGGACCATGACATCCTCCAAATTTTATTTTATTTTTTTATAAAATATACCTAAATGATTACCTCTATGACCTTCAATTTTATGTAAAATATAATTTATTCCTTCTTTAAATATTATATATTTGTTCATGGTTACTGTAAAATTCCCTAAAAAGATTTTGTCGCCTATCACGTGCATTACACAATATTTCAAATACAAAACTGTGACTTGTCACTCTTGAATTTGCATATAGAGGTCTATCCACTCTTATTTATATATAGTCGTAGTTTTTTTTTTTTTTTTTAAGCTAATAACAATTACCGGATTACTATGATGGACATTATGGTGCGACCCGAAGCACAGACCCCTAATCAAGGGAAAAACTGCTCTTGCCTCCTGAAGGGATTAAATTGTAATTAGTTGGCATATAGGAGGGGCCACACAGTATAAATATCCACACTATTGTGGGTGCTCGAACTTGCGCACTCTCATGAAGAGCAGGGGTACTGTGTCACAGCAACTTGGAGCATATACAGTAGTAGCCATTGTACATTAGTGATAATAGTTACCTTACATGCTATGATTTCTACACCACAATTGACAATTTGGATACATTCAAACCCAGCATTTAGGGCAGTTTAATCAATGTGATAATAGACTCTATGCTGCACAACCACCCCTTTTTTCTATATATATCTTAGTGGTTCAAAAATGCGAAGGAGATAGTACAATATGTGGTCAAATACCAATATGAACATAAATCTCGATTGGTAACTGAGGTGGTATTTTCCTTTTTTTTCCTTACACCACATCATCTCATGATTTACATATCTTATAAGTCATATCATTTATATAAATTTTTTAAATAACTTAACTTTACCTTTTTTGTGTGTGTAAAAATTAATTTCAAATAATGGAAGGTAAATAAATTAATAGTACAAAACTAAAAGTCACATTAAAAAAAAAATCGAATCACTCTTTATTTTTTAGATTTTCTTTCATTATTAATATGGTAAGGAATATCTCTTACCATATCATTTGAATAAAAAAATTTAGGTTGTTAATTTTTCAGTTATAATTTATTTTTGTAAAAATGAACTTTTTTCTATCCATAAATGTTTTAGTTGTTTTATTTGATAAGGAATGTTGGTTTTTTTTTTCCTTTGGATACCGCATATAGTGAATGCAACTTAAACTTAAGTTATTGCAAATTGATTGAGCATCTTCTATCACCAAACTATATTAGACGGTGGTAGGAATATTGATATTGGCCACCAAAATTTGGCTGTAAAAAAGAGAAGGGATTGTTGTGTAGCACATATGAAAGCTAGTTCATATATGAGATTGGATTAGAATTGGATAATTTCTAATCTAATCCTATGTTTTGCATGAAGCTCCCAGCTAGGATAAAGCAAGGGGCTTGTCCTTTGCTTTTTATTCTGTGATTTTTCATTTTTTTAATATAACATTAAATTTAATTACTTTTTTTTTAAATTAAGTTAATATATTTAATAAATATTTCTAAAAGTAATATTCTTACAAATGATCTAAAATTCATTTTAAATGATTCTATTTATTTATAGAATACAAAATAATTTAATATTTTATATTATTTTTAAAATTAATTTAAATATTTTAAGTTAATGATATATTTATTTTATTTAAATTGATTTAATATATATTTTGTCTGATTCCAATGTATGCCAAATAAGAGACAATACTGATTTCATCTAATTCTATATTGCAGTAAACACATTATAATATTAATTTTTTCATTCTAATCCAATCCTATGAAAATGATCTAATCTAATCTCACATGTCAAACGGGGTGATAAGGTAATGCTTACTATTACACGTGACTATGATTATAAAAGGATGAGCATGGGTAGACATCCAAATGCATCTTCAAGAATCAAGAGTGATAATTCTATGTTTCAAACTTTGTGCAATGCCTGGTGGATTAGTGTGGGGGATTTTAAGGGTTTTATATATTTGATCCCCTTTCCTTCATTAATCCACCAATCTTTGCACTATGTTTAAACATGGTAGCAACCTGGAGGATCACTTCAATATTCTTCATTTGACAACCATGGCTAGAACCAAAGTACTGGTGTTTGTTGTCATTGTTGATATGTAATTTTTGTGCGTATCACATGTATTTCAGTATTTAATCAACCTATTTTCAATCATAATTTGGTATATTTGGAGAGATATCAAATGTATTCTGTTCATTATTGCTTCCTAATAATATAGTTGATAGACTTTCCCTTTTTCTAGTTCTCCATTTGCCATAGGCTGATCACATAATGCTTTTTTTTTTTTTTTTTTTCAATTTAAGAATGAACTCTTCTAAAATCAGTACATCTAAGGAAAACAAAAACTAGTTATATATGCATGCGAAATAATAATAACCGTCATTTAAAAATAAAAATTTTAAATATATGTTAATTTATCATTATATCATCGTAATAATATATATCAATTAATGAACTTTCCTTAAGTTATAATTCTGAATTTTGTCCATCCTACAGAAGTCATATTTGTAAAAAAGAAGCCTTAATCCTAACTCTTGATAATCCTTAATTTGGTTCATGTGGTATATCTAATATAAGAGTATATTTTTAACATTTTAATGTCCAAAAGTAATTTATATTACATTGTTAAAATTTAATAAAAATCATTAAAACTAGTTTTGTTCATGAATCTATGTAATCTATAAATTTCTTTAAAATTTTAGGTGATCAAGCATGGTTCAATTAACGTTACTTAATTATACAATATTTAATCATAAAAAAATGTAAATGGAATTTTTTTTATAAGAAAATCATTATATCATAGACAATTTAGTCCATTGTCATGTTCTAAAATTATTTTCAAATAAAAACTATAATTTGATATGTTGCTTTTAGAATTTGAAATGTATCCATGTTCAGTATTGCTTTTCCACCCAAAAAAAAAATATAAATAAATAAATATATAAAATGAGTCTAATAAAAATTATTAAAACAACAAATCTCTTCTTTAGCTTTTTTTATATTCGACCTAACCTAATCCAAAGCATAAATTTTGCTAATTACAAGCTTTTGTTTTTCTTATTGGATTGATCTGATCAGTGATGCACTTATAAAAAGATTTAGAGTTCTACAATTTAATTTACAAAGATTTCTAAATTCCAACAAATTTAGATTTATATTTCTAAAGAATTCCGCAATAATATTGAGATGTAATTTGATATGATATAAATTTCAATCATACCATATGTTAGTGATGTTGCGAAAGAATTACAAAGTTATCATCATAACATCTGTGGCACTCGATTGGACCTTATTTGAATGCAGCTCTGGTGCTCCATACATATTACGCAAAATCCGCCAATCAATTCAACTCTTAGACCAATCATTAAAATAGACGTATCATATCATTTATACCTTTAAACGTTTCATTTGAAAAACTAGTACTTACATAAGTCATCTCTCATTGAATAGGCAATATTTATACTCTTATCCGATAAAACCTTGCAATTATTTGCACTAGTCATTTTCTCATTATATAGGCATTCGCATTTCATTCAATGTCCCTCCATTTTCAATTATTAACAGGATAAACATGCCACATTATGTATACAATCTCTAAAAAACTCTATCCTACATGCATTCTTTGAAAGACTAGCAATTATTCACGCCAGTCATTCTCACTGAATAGGCATTTATAGTTGAATTTGATGATTCTCTCCAGTTCAATGATTAACAAGATCAACATATCATATGATTTGTACACCCATCCAATAAAATTCTACTGTATATGCATATTTTGAAAGACGAGCAATCATTTATGCCAGACATTTTCTCATTGAATAGTCTATTACATGCGGATATCAAAGCTTCTCTCCGCTTCAATGTTTAACCACCCGACATAGTAGTGTCTACAGCATACAGGGAAAGCACAAACAGAGAAAGAGAGAGCAAGAATACCCCTGTCTGTGAGATAGTAAGCATCATATATGTGTATAAATGGCACCAACATGAAGTTGAGTTTCAGCCACAACACTGTATACTTAGAAACCAAACTCAAATTAGCATCTACTAACTCGCATGTTCACTCTTTCCTCCAATGCCCTACCATCAGTCAAAAGGACTCAAAAAAAAGACATGCAAAGCTGGAATGGCAAAAGGTCCCCAGCTTTTTTTTCTCTTTATCACAAATTCACTTATAGTTATAGACGGCCCTATAAGTACCAAGGGGATATAGACAAACTGCTCAATAAGACGCATAAAAACTGATGGGAAGCAGACACTACACACTGGTCTGCATTTATATTTACAGCTGCTAAAAACAAAAGCATCCATCTATTAAAGCAGAAACTCCCGTTTACCTAGTCGAGTCAATGGCAAGAATAAGGATATCCGTAGCTGCTGTGGCATAACCCCATTTCAGGGGTCACCTTGATGAAAACTGTGGTATTATATACGATTATAAGAATAATATGCCGTTTCTATCTTTTTTCCTTTTCATCGAGCCGTCTTTGACCAAGAGCTCGGGATTTCTTCAACCCAACAAGTATCAGTTATATCGTTCATTATGTGAATCATTCAGGTCAACTAAAGCTTCCCTCCATTTCACCGTTGAAAAATTTTCTACACCTGAGCTTGTGTAAAGCAAACAAAGCCTCCACCAAAACAGCAAATGCATGTGACAAAGCAATTCACTGCAAAGTGATGGTGTAAAATAACAAAGCAAAATCAGATCTAAATACATATCAAAAGTGTAAGCAGGAAGACATGACATATAGCAACTTCAGCAAAAACTAAGTTGCACCAAATAGAAAGATATCATACAAAAGTATGATACTAGTAAATTCAATTTTTGTATGATAATAGTAAATTCAACTTAGCATGTGACGGTTTCTGTAATACTAAATTGCTTATGTGAGGTGGACAGATATAGGGGCTATCATGTTACCACATTCATCAATGGTCGATTATCTATTATAATGCAGATGAAAATTCTTTAATGATTTTTACTTGTCCATTTACTGTATAAAACAGCAATCCAACCGTCAAGGATACATTCTTTTCAAAAAAGGAAAAACAGCAAAGGGTATGTTAGTTATACCCAGGATGGGATGGGTTTGTCCAATCCCCCGTGGTTTGAGGAGGTGGAATTGGACAATATTTTAATCCAACCTCTTTTATCCTACTTAAGTGGGAATAATTAGTCTCACCATGAAAGGTGGGACTAATTAATACGCCTCTCATGTATCTCTTATTTATTTATTTTTACTTTTTATTTATTTTATTGATTTATATTTAAAATATTAATTATATTTACAAATTAATATATTAAGAATATTTAAGAAATTAAAATTTTTAATATCAATTAAATAATACATATTTTACCTAAAATTGATTTTTAACAATTTTAATTATTTTAAAAAATAATTTAGACATTCTTTATTCAAAATTAATTTAAATAACAGAAACTAAAATTAATTTAAAAAATATTCTATTTATTATTAAAATTAATTAAAATTATTTTTTATTTAAAATTTTATTTAATTTGATGTTATATTAATTAATCTTGTAGTGCATCAAATATAAAATATATTTTTTTATGTGATCTCATATTGTACTAAACAAAAGACAACTCTGTTAATCTATTTTAATTCAACACTAACTATACCAAACACATCACAATACTAATTTAGTTCCATCATATCTAATCCAATCTTATTAAAAATATTTCAATCCAATCTCGTATACCAAACAAACCCTAAAGGAGGAAACAATTTCTTGTAGAGGGAAAAAACTAAAATGAAAATAGGTTCACATAGATTCATAGAAGACAAACCAATTTGTGGAACTGCAGAAAGAAATAACAAGCATAATTTAAGAAAACATAAAATTTAAAATATAATAATAATAGAAAAGTTAAATCGAAAATAAGTTCACATAGATTCATAGAAGACCCCTAGTGAGAGTGCAGAAAAAATAGAAAAATCATTTAACAAAAAGAGCCTAAATAATGTGAGTGTAGCTAAAAAGGAATACCACTCTAGAGGGCCTCAGGCCCCTACTAACTACCATCTATACATAACATAGGGCTCTCTGTCTGTGTATTTATTAAAGAAAGAAATCTGAAAAACCCTCTAAAATAGAAAAAATGAATTGTACAATACTCCCTTGAAGTTTGCCTAAAAACAGATGAAAACATAGTTATTTTTTTATTATACAAAACCCCCATGGCTAATGTTTTTGTCAACGTTGATTGAGTGAAGGGCATTTTGGTCCTTTCTCCCATAAGCGATAGGTTATCACGTCTCTTCCCCTCTCATCTCAACAACTCACCATCACCAATCTTTATCAGATCATGTCTCTCTCTCATCTCACCCACTCACCATCACCGTTCAACTTCATCACCTTCTACCCACTATTAAAACTCTCAATCTCTCTCTCTCTCTCTTCTCTCTTCGCTCTCTCTCTCCAATTCGTTCCTCCAATCCGTCCATCTCCACTGTCGCACAGCTCTAGCTTCCCTCTCTTTCTTCTCCACCATCGTACGAATCTAGCTTCTCATTCCTCCAGTCCATCCAGCTCCACCACTAGTACAATGATAGCATCATGTCCACCACGCAAAGCCCCCGGTGAGCCATCATGCACAATCGGCACTTGGCCCTGGTTAGGGGCCTAGGCTCAAAATCATAGAGCCGATACGGAAGGAGGCCGTGCTCAGTTCGTTACAATGAAGAACGGGAGATGTCTAGTCTGGTAGGGCACTTTTGCTCTCCACTGTCTCGGTTGGTAGGACACCTCGTTTGATAGGATTTAAGTTTTTTATTTATTTTTTTATTGTGTTTAGTTGCAGTTTGGGTTCATAAGGAGAAGATTTTGGTGATGATGACGGGTGATGAGAAATCTTCGAGATGGAAGAATAGAACCGATAAATTGATGAAGATGTGTAACATTTTGATTTAGGGAATGTAAATTTTTGATGAAATTTGTTATTTATAAAAAATATGAGTTGAACTATATTACACAAATATGGGTACTTTTGTTTTTTGTAAATGTTGATGGTTTTGGTTTGGATCTTGGTTGCATTGATAGTTTGGTTTGATTGATGAGTGAAAGAGCTGTTTTGATTTATTTTTGATTTATTTTTTTTAATTTAATGATCCAGATCTTCAAAGTTTGAAGATCTAGATTCATCTTCTATTTTTTTTTTTATTTTTTTATTTTTTTATCTCACAAAAATATTTTCTATTTAATTTTCTCATTTTCTATTAATTTTTTTAATTATTACTTATTAATTAATTAATTTAATTAATTTTTAATCAATTATTTGATTAGTGTTTTTCTCATCTTTAATAATTTTTAGACTAATGGTGATAACATTAATTCATGACATTACTTCATTTCATAAGGGCATATCGGTTAACTTAAAATGTGCAAAACTGATGGTGTAGGCAGTTGAAGGAAGAATATTTTATTATATTTTTTTGTCTTATTCATGGGCAATTGAGTAACTTTATATTGTTGACGGTATTTTAAATTTTTAATCAAATTTTTTGGTCAATCATTAAAGTTGACGGAAATTAACGTTAAGTATGGGGGTTTTCTGCAATAAAAATATAACTATGTTTTCATCTGTTTTTAGGCAAACTTCAAGGGAGTGTTATGCAATTCACTCAATAGAAAATAATATCATTGAATCTCAATTTTTTTAATATAAAAAAATGGATGATTTCACATTAGTCTCATTTTCAGGTAGTATTTTGATAATATCCTTATATATAATGCAGCCATTCAATCCACTGGATGACCTAAGAACAAGTAAACAATTCCTTATAAAAAAAAGCCTTACCATTTTTAACACACTAAGAACCTGAACTTGTCTTTTGAACCCAAACTTGTTTCTGCAAATTCAATGAATAAACATCAACCTAACTGTCAAAACATTTTGTAGAAAGAGAATGGGCAACAGCAGTACAAAATGATATCCAATTACCTCATGGGAACCATACCCAGAAGCACCACCTCTTCTTAAAGGCTTCCCCTCACTAACAACAGATGTGCCATCAGCATCCTTAACACCATGTGCTGGTCCCCGACGCACACCATGTCTATGGGAACCTGCATAAATCAAGCAGTCCACTTATCCCATGCCTATTTCACTCATACATACAGTGTGTGAGAGCAAGAGCAATCCCTAATATTAAAAGTATTTGAAACAAGAAATTAACAATTATATACAAAACAATGATAATTCTGTGAACACAGACATGAAAATATGGAAAGTGATGTCCAAAGATCAGTCAAGTTCCCACACAAAAAAATGAATAAATAAATAAATAAATAATCTAAAAAATAAAAACTAACCATTGTCTAAAGAAGAATGACTACGTGCACTCCCAACGATTTTAATGTCTCCACTTCTGGCATTTGACGTGTCAATTTTGACATCTCCAAGATTCCCTGAAAATTATATGCATAAAAAGAACAAATTACAAAAGGTCCAAGAAGAAAAGTTGACACATCTTACTTTCATCTCTCCTACAATAGTCTCTGCTTTGTTTTAGGAGGGCACACATCCATGCCATACATTTGTATTTTGCCAGTGGAGCTCAAATCAATCAAGTTTATTACACAATCACAAATCAATGGACCCTGAATAACCCCCAATAGATTCATCAAATAATTGTCATACCTTCTGAGGAATCTACTGCTGACAGTGAAGGTTGAGAAGCAGTTGACAACAAAGACTCATCACTTGCATATGATCCATCTAAACGACGAAGAGTCCACACACCATGTTCAGGTCTATCCTTGTTTCTGGTACGCCTTTCCTGCTTCTCATTACGAGAACTATGCATCTCGTCTGCACCCACTTTATCATCTGCAATCCCATTTGTATCCCTCAAAACCAACTGCACATGTGGTGGCCGAGGAGGTCGTTTGTCCTTTTCTACATTTGAATTTTGGCCTTGTTGCTCAGACTGACTATGACGTACATCTCTATTTAAAAGTATGCCTCTGATTATTCTCCCACTGCCTTCACGCCGCTGGTTCTTCAAAGCCCGTGAACCAAGTATGTTTTTAACTGAAGATGTTGCATTCTGCTGCTGCGACATATCGCTAGACACCTGCACTAGGAATAGTGATCATCAGGATACAATTCGAAAAGTCAAGACACATGAAGACAATCGGTGGACAACTCTCCATAGTATCACAGCCCAGAGAATTAATTCACCTATAATTAACCTATTACTCACGATTCTGAATGGTATTAGAGATTTCAAGAATCAAGTCAGTGTAAACTTTGGGCCATTATAGCATTAAGTGTCATTACCTAAATAAAAAAAAATGAAAAAAATTTCTCAAACAGAAAAAGATTTTGAAGGTAATCACAAAAATCCTAGAGTGCAAGAAATATGAATGAAACAACAACAACAAAACATCAACAGCAATCAGGACCACTAAGGCCTTACAAGCTTAAAATGTAATTTACCAAGTTTACAGGACCTTGCAAGTTAAGTAAATGGTCAAGTCCTCAAAAGATAGTATAAGATGGTAACAAATAAAGTTGACTATGAAACTAGACTTGGTAGTCCATGATCAATGACCTTTACACACCCACACACACACACACACATGCACATATATATACATGTGTGTGGGTGTATACACATGAAAACCACAAATTAATATCCACAATGTCCAAAGCAAGATTTCCCTCATCTCTCTATATTTTTACTATAGTTCTCAATGCAACTCCTACAATGTGTCCCTTCTAAAGAAAATGCGAAACCCAGAATAACAAGAAAACAAGCCTTCTCTAAGAAGCATGCATAACATTGAGCCCCAATAAATTCAGAATAGCAGGAACCAAGGATTACATGAGACATTTCTCGTTCTTTTCCTTTCAGAAGCAGGACTTTCTTTTTCCCAGCATCTGTATAACCAGAAACACCTGAAACAAGATATTCACTGGTCAAGAACAATACAAACACATAGGTTTTCTTTATCCACAGCTGACCAGGCAATCCAACTTAATAAAAATGTAACCCTGTCAGAAGTAAAATTAAATAATATAACTTCCACGACAAAAGTTCAGAACTCACTATGATTTGGCACTCAGCAGAGGAGGTTTTGGTTTTAAATGAAGAAACAAGAAAACTTTAATTTACATGCTAGCAATGATAAAAACAAAAGTAATCAGTTGCTGTGAGAAGTCATCAACTAAATTTCAACATTTCAAACACCTCGAACAATGTAAACATCAAATTTCTCTTGTCCAAGAGAATGCATTTTGCCCAAAAGCATTTGCATTTTAGGACTATTATGAGTACCTGAAAACAAATTCATGCACTCTGCCCAAAAGCATTTAAATTGTAAGACTACTATGAGCAGCTGAAAACAGATTCATGCACTTTCAGGCCTTTCATGTCATTTTTCACTTTCTTGATAACCAATTTGAGAAAACTTCTAGCCTGGCCCCTCTTTGTATGGTAATTATAATCGATTATCCTTCAAGACAATACTTGCACTTCAGATGCAACTAAACCTTTATCCAATATAAATTTTACAGAGAGGACAAAAGTGTAATCATAATTTTAACAGAAGAGAGACTGTTGTATTATTTAAACTAAAACATTCAAATTCAGCATCCTGAACATACCACTCTCCTCCAGCACTTCACTTCCAGTAGCAGATGTTGAAGCAACTGGCTTATCAACAACCTGCTGATCATCCTGCTGGGCAACAAGAATATAAGTTGACTTGTCTTTGCCACTTGTGCTTTTTGCAGAGTCCCTCAAAACATACTGCCCATCAAACAGGAGAAAATTATTAACAATGTAAACATCATCTAACCTTGTAATGAATTACAAATGCCAATATGTATGGGAATGTAAAATGAATAAAGACTAAATAGGGCTCTACTACAGGTCCAAGTTACTAAAGTACTCCAGAAAAATAAAATAAGGAAAAGGTCATATACATATATATATATAGCTTCCAAGTTATAGCTGGAGCTTTAACCTCAACCTGTAAGCTAAACTCAAATAACTCATAGTTTTCCAGCACCAAAGGGCACTTTTTTCCTCAATCAGAATATGTGTCACCATCTAAGGTTATAGGTCCAAGGGCACTACTCTCTCACATATTGTAACAATTCCACAACATATATATATGGAATGATTTTCCATCAGTACTTTTTAATTTTAAAAAATTAGAATGAACTAATCAAATTCATTCATTACATTCTCTCTCCTGAAACAAATTCTCTCTTATTTAATTTAAATATAATGGATAAATTTAATTGGTTCATCCAAATTTTTTAAAGTTAGGAAATACTGATGATAAAATTACTATATATATATATATATATATATATGTATAACATTGCTATGCACAAATCTCAATGTAATGTGTAGTACTAGTGAAACGGAAAGATCTTGACTCTATCCAAACACCAAAATTCTGGTTTTTTTTTTTTTTTGGTGATACTACCATAATTGTTACTTAAATAAGACAAATATTAATGAATATCTTCACAAACATTCGCTTTCACAAATGATGTATATCTGGAAATGTAATACCATAGTCGTTTTCTTATCAGAACCTCGTTTAGACGAGGCCGAACCAGGACTTCTGCTTGTTGATCCACCAGCTCTTCTGTTTGGTTTCCCATTAGACAACAACCTCTATCATCAACATAAGTTTGGAGTTTGGTTACATAGTACACTTGTAAGCAATATTATAGTATGGAAATATTGATCATGTTTAATTTTCTAGAAAAAAATGATCGAAACAGTTCTTCATGAAAGATACCCGAGGTCCAGCCTTAGCAGCTCTTTTTTGTCTTACAAAATCCATCAATGGTGTAACTATAGGGCTGTCTTTCACTGCACCTACAGAGAAAGTGTCCATAAAAAACCATACACTAAATGCCATCATCATTCTAATTGCAAAACTAAGTATCGAAGATTAAAGCATTTTATTACTCACCAGCTCGTTCAGCTTCTCTTCTCTCCAACTGTATCTCTGCACTGGGAAGATTCTCAACCGGCCTCGCAATGACTTCAAGGAACTCCAAATACTCAGGATCTAGATATTCATTAAGATAGACTAGTGTTTATTTGAATGAGAAAATGACGATAAATAAAATTCCACATGCAATCAAAGATAGAGCCTTCCTAGCAAAAATGTAGATAAATACCTTTCAATAGAGTCCCTTCACGGCCATCTTTTTTGGAACACTGCTTTGGAACACGTTGTGAAGGAGCATACTCAACAATAGTTTTATACTGAGCACCTGAAAAAGAAAAGTATTATTACTTCAAAAGTTCCAGATCTAACATTTTTTCCTTCAAAGTTTCGTGGTCAAAACAAATAACAATAGCAAGAAAAATTTAAAAGAGTAAACTAGAAAAGCCCCCAATTAAGTTTTTCAAAATTCAACAGCAGCTAATAGATTTTCTGAGCTGTTAACAAAAGAGGAGAGTGACCTTCATTCCTATCTGAATTAAAACTGTTGGTGGTATAAAAAGATCGTCACAATATTTCTTGTGAAATATTTGAGCCTAATCAATCCCGTCAAAAGTTTTGTCCAAGAATTACCCTTCTCATTAACAAAGACATGACCATTAAAGAACTCAGCAAACTCAAGAACGTCTTCAGGCCTCCTGAAGTCAATGTAGGCTCTAGAACAAGATTGCTGCTTCTGACTGCAAAATAATTTTAAGAAAATAGTGTAAAAAATATCCATCACTAAGCAATGTGCTTTAAGCATGTATACTAAACCACAACAATTCTTATACATCCATCATAAATTGATTAGAGAATTAATGAAATAAATAATAATAATGGTATTCTTTCCCCCTACTAATGAGTATACTTCGCATAATATCCAAATTCAAGCAAATAGAATGTGGTAAAAAAAACAAATTAGGAATAGAGAAACATGTAAAATTTATATGAAATACAAAATAACCAAACAAAAGGTGCCTAAAGCAATAAGTATCTAAGTAAGTTAATCTAATTGTCGACGTCCGGAAACAGTCGACTCAGAGATTCAAAGGCCCAGACTGAGATCGATATAATTAAATGATGGTAACCGTAATAAATGTGGTTTAAATGAAATTTAAGGTTGGTATGTTGCAATAAAAGTAGAGAGATGTTGGTTATGATAGATGAATAATAGTAATGGAGCAATTAATAAAGAAAGGAGAGGGAAGAATGAATGCAAACACAAAGATTTTTACGTGGTTCAACGACTGCGCCTACGTCCATGTCCACGTCCACGAGTCACTCTGAGTTAATTCCGACAGAGTGACGATATACTAGTGTTGTTAACTTGTTGGTACAGTAAAAATCTCCTCTATTTATAGAGAGGGAGGGATATCAAAGAGTGTTACACACGTTACAAATGATGGTTATTTTTAACTATTCTGACATAAACCATGCTGCATTTATTGTGAAGACAATGATTATTTTCTTCATGTACACACTGCATTCAATGCACCATGAGAAGTCTTCTCTTCATTAAATGTATAGCCGCCGCATTAAATGCCCTTTGGTAACTGTGTAAGTGGCACCGGCGAAAAATCAGAGGAATTAGATAGGTCTGGTGGTTTGCTGAACAAGGCATCCTTTGGCACGAGCTCCCTGATCTGAGGGACTATGCGAGCTGAAGAGGTGCTGCGACGGGTTCAGACATGAATATAGACCGAAAGTATCCCAAGGCAGATTTTCTATGGTGCGAGCTAACGAGCTCAGGAAGCTCGTTCCAGCGACCTGAAAACTGGGCTTTCTGAGCTCCCTGGTACTGTACTAGTGTATTGGGCCTCCAGCGGCCCATTCATATATGTCGAGAAAACAGACATAACACTAATACATAAAATGTATAATGTCATACAACCTCTAAAAAAAGGTTTGATATACCTTTTCAAAATCCAACTACATCTTATTGAAAATTTTATAATTTCATAAAATAAATATTGCATCACAGCTACCAAGTAATCAAGACAATTTATCCCAATTACTGCACATCCCACAGCATGCATTACATAATCATTTCCACTTCATGTATAATTGCAATCTGGTTTAAGAAGTAACAGAAAAAAGTTCCAGTAATCACTACTTAAAAATACAGAAATTACCAAAACACCCAATAATTTAATAGCTAATGTAACATAATATTGAGTATATGGTATTAAAGAATTCAATAGTAATTAAGACAAAAAAAAAAAAAAAAAAATCGTGCAAGGCATTACCAAAATTATAAGGCAACCAACTTAAAAAATAGTAATTCTTTACTTCTTTAAGCGTTAAAGAAGTTCTCCCACATTTACAGATTCTCCCCCCGAAAAGCTTTGCATTACCTTACATTTCATTTTCAGCAGAAATAATAAGGGACTAATTTCGCTTTTGTGTCTCATTCGTTTATGGCTCCAATTAAACGCCCTTCAGCTACTATTACTATAACTATAGCAATAATCATAAACCCCAATATTTTATAAATTTTGGACTCAAATGTACACCAAAATGATTAATAATATATTTAAATTAAGAGATGACTTCCCAAAGCCATTGCCAAACACCTCTAAAAGTGGTTGACTCAAACCCCAAGCCACACATCCAAAAGCCCTTTCAATGTTTTGTCAAATCCTTCACTGACCTGATTACTCTCTTCAACTACATCTCTTCCAAAAACTAATTTCAACACACAGATCTTCAGAAATTCCTGCACATTCAAACTTTTTGTTTTTCTTCCTTTTCGGCTTTTCCTATTGCGACACCAACCCAAAAGTAAACTGTAAACAAATTATTAATTACTATAAACCTACACATAGCTGCACTCACTTAAACAAATATTTGTTGTTCTTTCAAATGTTGTCATACACGCACACATTATCATTATATAAACAGTACTTTGTGGTCCTCGTGTGGATCTTGTTTGTAAAGGGCATTTAAATGTGTGGCAGCTTCCTATAATTTTTAAATATTTTGGAAGTCTTTTAACCTAAATAATTAATAATCATTTTATACCATATTTGCATCTAAATTATACAAACTACAATCTAACCTTAAAACAAAGGGGTCTTGCTACTATACAGATTTTTCCCCATGTCGATTAATTACCATGAGATTCCAATCCACGGATTTATAAAAATTACACATTCGAAAATTTTAAAAAACTAACAAAGTATAGATAGAAAATCAGCATTGTAACAAAATCCAAAACGGAGTTAACACTGTTATTCAGCTACGTACAATTCCAACACATTAGTGCCTCAGTATCTGCACCCATGCATATTTTCCCAGCTCGAAAAATGAAAATACCCCAAAATCCACAATACCCTACTAGAACCAGACCAATTGAACTAACTAAATGTCTTCAGAACCCACATACGCATTCACATCCCAAAATTCACTGCTGTTCCAATCCAAACCCTAAAAAAGGACACTGAATACAAGCATAAATCCAGTGTACATTGAAACAAATCGATTAAACAAACCACAACACATAACTTAAAACAAGAAAATAAGAATAACCACAAAGCCAATACATCAAGTTATCAGAAAAAATCGAGCCTTTTGAAAAATCTAACAGAAACCCTAACCTGGTCTTCCCAGGACGAAACGAGACCCAGTTGTAGCGTCCGGCAAAGGCAGCGTCGATTTGATCCGTTAACGCGGCCCCCGTGATCGCAGGCGGCAAGTGGCGGAGCACCACCTTGGTCCGATCCAACTGTGCCTTCATCACAACCCCACCCAAAAAAAACCTAAAAACACGAAAAAAAAAAAACCTAATTTCGATTGATTGTTTGAGAGCTCGGAATTCACTGTCAGATTACATCTTCTTGGAGCGGCAACAGAGGTGGATTGAGTGGGAATAGAGGAGCCCTAATTTTGAATAATTTTGAAGCAGAACACAATCGCCATGCAACACGAAAACGGAGAGGCGAGAAAAAGGAAATAATAAAGATTAAAAATTAGAAATTTTAAAAATTATATTAAAAAACGGGGTCTTTAAGTGAGTGTGAGAGAGAGAGAGAGGTATAAATTGTCATTTTAGTGTATAAATTTGATAAATTCTAGTTTCTATATTTGCATGTGGAGAAAATTGTAAATAACCCCATCCTTTTCATAAAATGTGGAAGGAGAAGCTTTAGTTTGATTGTAGGGGTGGGCATGGTTCGGTTCGATTTTGGGCAAAACCAAACCGAAACCAAAAAAATCGACTTCAATTATAGAAAATCAAACTAAACCGAATTACATGTATAAATCGAACCGAATTGATTTAGGTTCGATCCGGTTCAGGCCGGTCCGATCCTTTCGGTTTTAGGTTGTCATATATGTTACTATCTTGAGTTCTCATTTATCCAAAAACCAATCTAAGTATATAGAAACTACATTAATTTTTTTCCAAAAACCGACCTAAAAATCGTTTCCTTTTTCATTTTCTTAGAACCCAAGCAAACAGAAAATATATCGACTAATAAATTAGAAAAATTGAAAGAGAGTGTGAGTGTGATGGGTTAGAAAGTGAGCTAGGGTTTTGGGTTTCTTTCTCTCTACCTAAAACCGAAAAAGGAAAAACAAAATGAAATGAGGGAGAGAAGAATGGCAAACAACAAGCGATGCCAAATGAAATTTACAGTAAAATTGTGAAGAATGACAAGTGCTGGCAACATGATAATTGACGATAGACGAATGACAAGATTTATGGTGACAGATGATAAGCATAAAAATGAAGAACAACAACATGATGAGGTTAAGAGGATTGATATGAGAGTGAAAATTAGGTTGACGACTTTAAGGTTGTGAATGTGCTTAGGGTCGTGAATGTGTTATGACTTATGTTTAGTTTTTATATTTTAGAAATTTTAATTATTTTTAAATTTGGTTTTTGGATCGGTTCGGATTTTCAGACTCAAAACCTAACCAAAACAAAAAAAGATTAGTTTTGATGTTCAAAATTGAACCAACCCAAAGCCAAGATGAAAACCAATATTTTCGGGTCCATCCAGTTTGGTATGAGCTCATTCGATTTGATTTGGTTTTCGTTTTTTTGCCCACCCCTAAGTTTGAATAATAGTAATAATAATAATAATAATAATATCTCGATTGGTAGTTAACCCCTTAAATTGTATCAACTTTTATTGAATTTAATATACCATTCTTAGCACAAGTGGTTGAAAACTTCCTTACCCTTTAAGAGATTAGGGGTTAATTCCTACCAAACATACATTATAGTTTATGTAAGTAGTTTTCTCTTTATTATAAAAGTAGTTGTCTTTCATTTATAGAAATATATTCGAGTCGTACAAGTAGTGTTTGATCCCGATAAATCCCAACATATCTCTGACTTGTTGTGTGTGTGTACATATATATATATTGTTGTTTCTTTTGTGTTAGTTTTAAAATATATATATATATTTTATTGTTTCTTTTTATTGTAAGATTAGTTATCTCTTGTTTATGGAAATATATCCAGACTATGCAAGTAATGTATAATCCTTATTAATTCCAGTAGATATCTGACTCACTTTGTGACAATTTTAAAAAACAAATCTAACAAGATAAGTGTACATTTGATTACAGTTTTGCTATTGGCTAAAATAGTACTTTTAATCCTAAAAACTCATTTCAAGTCTTTTGTTATGTCGTTCGGTTGTTACTTCAGTAGAGTTTCAGGACAATTAAAAAAAATGTTTTACATCTATAATGAGAAACTCAAATCTTATAACTTTTGCGAGTATATCTTTTTGAGATTTTTTATTAAAATATTAAAATACAAAAATATATCCTCTTGATATTTTATTAATGACACTACACCTTTTGCAAATAAAAACCTAATAAAACCTATCAAACCATAATTCGTATATGTCTTTTTCAATAACTTAATTATATATTTCAAAATTAAACACAACTAAATGGTTAATAATTTTTGTCCAAAAAACTCCACTCATAAAAGCTTTACTTGGATATTTCGGGAAAAAAAAAATTTGCTTGGAGAAACCCTCCCAAACATACCTTGAGGATCCAATTTGAAGTAAGTATGTGTGGTGTCAGAAGAGTTTGATTTGAGTCGGAATATGTTTGAGTTCAACATGATACATTTAAGCACTAAAACAATTTTGAAAGAATCAATGTTTTTTTCCCCAAAAAAAGGCTTAAATTTGGTTAAAGCCTAATTAAACCTGAGTATAATTTGATCAAGGCCTATACACAAATTTTTTATGTTTGTTGCTCTATTAGGTTTGGCTCAAAGTGATTAGGCCATAATATCTGATTGATCTAAATAGTAAACAAATTAAAAATATTTAGACCATATTAGCTCAATGTAACTTTATTTAACCCGAATAGTGATGAGGCCAAAATTCCATCTAATCTAAACAATTTGACTAAATATTTTCAAATCAGACTAAGTGTATGTTTGATATAGTTTATCTACTTATTAAAAGTACTTTTTTTAATGTTAAAAGTATTACTTGATTTTTTTTTTATGTCGTTTGATTAATATCCTAGTAGAGCTTTTGAAGAATTGAAAAAACTGAAAAATGTCTACTTTGAGAAGTTTAAATTTTGAGTTTTTCCAAGTAGATTTTTTTGACCTTTTTTTAAAAGATTTAAATATTTAATCTACCCCTATTTTATTTTATTAATATTTTTATGTCTTTATAACCCTATTAGATTTTCTTTATAAATATAAACACATAACCTCCATTTTCATTCACTTTTTATTTCATAAAAATATTTGAGAACTTCTCTTTAACTAATAAATTTTCTATATTTTGTGGGTTTTTTTTTTTTTTCAATTGATTTTGGCTGATAATGCAATTTTTTTGTTATTGATTCATTGATATATATATATATATATATGAAACTCTATTACATTTTCTTTATAAATATAAACACATAGTCTCCACTTTCATTCGTTTTTTTTTTTTTTAATTTTATAAAGACATATGAGAACTCCTCTTTACCCAATAAATTTTCTACATTTTATGTTTTTTTTTTTTAAATTGATTTTGGTCGATAATGTAAATTTTTTTGTTATTGGTTTGTTGATATATACTGCAATTGGTTATTGGTTATTGCTTTGTTGATATTGATATATATGCATACCCCAATCAATATGGGGAGGGGGGGGGGGGGGGGGAACAAAATTACCCCTGCAGGTCTAAAGTGAGTACAGATGAATTTTACGAGAACCATGAGTGAAAATTTGGTAGAGAGCAAATAAAATATTTATTACTACTATGATTAATTAATTTTTTATGGTTAAAGTTGAAGTAATTATATCCCCAGAATGAATATATTACTTTTCTCTCTCATATCCTTATTGGTAAATTAATAATTTAAAAGTACTTTAAAAATAATTTAACAAAACAGTCTATAATTTAAAAGAGTTTTTTCAGTTGACAACCAAATAGCAAACAATTTTCTTTCAAAAAATCTATTTCTAAAATATCTACTTTTAAAATGTCTAATTGGAGAAAATGTACTAAATGAAGCTTAACTAGGTATGACTTGACTGATAACTCTAAAATCTAAAGTCGAGATAAGTAATAAACAATAAGGTTATAATAATCTATTTCAAAATTAAGAGGCCAAAAAAGAAGACTTTTTTAGTAAATGTTTCTAAAAATAATAATAATTAAATATTACACTTTGGGGTTAGAAATCATAATTCATCAATATTGGTTTGAGGAGACCCTACCGGTAGACAAACCTCATTTCTCACTTGGATCCCTCATTCAAGGTTAGAGGTGGGCAGATCAATAAGAACCTATGCAAATCAAATTCAAACGAAATTTGAGTGTAAGGTTCAATTTTAGATAATGCGTCAAATTTATTTGGTTTATTAAGGTGGGAGCCAAAAAAAGTCGGTTCTTATTCTATTTTAGGACTCTAAATGCAAGACATGAATGAAACATAAGTTATTTTAAAAAATAAAATACTAAAATCTAAAATCACTAAATCCCTATTGGACCTTTTTCTGAAAACTTTTTTAATGTTTCCCCTGAAATACAAATTTGTTTATGACGCTAGTGGTTCTTTATGTTTCAAATAGACATTATTTTAGTCCTTCTAACTATAAGTTTAATAGTCAAAGCTCATAAAAAAAAAAAAGAAGTATAATAACAATTTTGCCCTTAGACTGAGATGTGGATTCAATCTGATTCTGACAATAGTTTTAATAGTCATTGTTGATATAGTTTCGTCATTTTAATAAAATAAAAAAAATTTAAATATTAAAAGGAAAAATAAAAAACAATTGTGATCTCCATCGTCCGTCACAATATTCTGGACAATGGAGATTATATAATTAAATAGATTATTAAACATATAATCAATCACAATATTCTGGACAATGGAGATTATATAATTAAATAGATTATTAAACATATAATCAAAAACTTAAAAAGGAAAAGTTCAAAACTTACAAACTAAAAATTTATATATAAAGAAAAAAAGTAAAAAATGAAATATGGTTCCGCAACCTATATTTCATTGACCAGAGATGGAGGTACAAAAAAAGTAAAGATATAATTTATGTTTGATTACATGGAGGTTTGAATCTCCATGAAATCTCTTCCCATTATGGTTTAATCTAGGAACGATTTCATTCTCAGATCTTGTTTGATTTGAGTTTGAATCCAAATATTTGAAAAATTTCACTTGGAACCAAATTGTCAATGACAATTAAATTCTAGTCAGAAGAACTAAATTAGTATTTTCGAACGTGACCACAAGAATCATAAATAGATTCTTATTTTTTTAAGCAAAGAAGTTTTCTAAAAATATATGCACCCTAATGAAATTTGTCTATTTTTTGATGTAAATATTTGTTCAATGGCTAAGTGCCTAAGTCAAGCTTAAACTTTTTTCAAAATTTCATTAGTCTTCAACATTGTCATTTTTGATCAAATTAGTCCTCAACTTTATATTAAGTACATCGTCCCTTATGTTAAATTTTATTTAGTCAACTTAATAGTCCAATGGTAAATTGGTCTAATACTATTAAAATAATAAATAAAATATAATAAAACTAAAAAATAAAACGTTAATTTATGGATTATAAAAATGAATAGAATACTCTTTTATTTACAAATAATAAAATAATTATTTATAAATAATAAAATAATTATTTATAAATAATAAAATAATTATTTATAAATAATAAAATAATAGTTTACAAATAACGGTTATTGATTTACAAATAGTAAGTGGCCTCCTGATTTTTTAATATATTTTTCATTTCATTTTTTTAAATCATGATTTTATTTTTATTTTTATAATTAATTAATTTCAAGGTTTGGCTTTTATACAGGTCAATATTGTCAAATTAACAGTCAACTAACTGATGTTAATGACTAATGGTTATTTTTTTGAAAATATAGGAACTAAATTGGTAATATTCACATTTTTTTTTTTCAATTTATCATTATCATTACTTTTTTTATGGTTTAACGGGCCATTTAATCCAACTCCCAATAAAAAATGGCCCAGAAATGTCACAGAGATTACCTTCCGTAATAACCTCAAATTGTAATAGACTAAAGAAGAAAATTTAATTTTGGGGTGCAAAGAGTGTAATAATGGAAAGAAATTTGGTAACTTTGTTATAAGAGAAAACTGGAAAAGTGATTATGACTTTACATCGAATTTGTGATGTAATAAGTATTTACATAAGATATGCATTTTTAATATACATATATATATTTTTATATAATTAAAAGTTAACATGATACCAGTGATTGTGGGTCCGTGGACCTACCACTATTAAATATTTCCTAATAACAGAAGAAAAGTTTTGCCCACATACTGTTAAATAAGCATTATGAGATTTAAACCTTCCACAGGTGCTTTCTAAATAAAATGATGGGATCGAAACTTTTATCATATATGTGAAGAGGAAGAATTCTAATTACTTAAGTTATAAATGAATATGCATATTCTTTGGTATTTGAGGATATTACAATTCTTTTATACAATTTTCTTTTTTTAATTTCTAGAATTGACTCAGAAGACTACTGAGATCAATTGAGATGAAATATTAGTGGCATGATCCTGAAAATTGCTTCTATGTGAGAGAGATCGACCTACATTGAGATGGGAGAGTGGCTCACACATGAATGGAGAAACTACTCATACAAATTGATACGAGATATTGTTATGTGTAGAACCCACGATAGAGGGTATGAGGGCTGTGGTATTTAACCAGAGGCACCACCATTGACTTAAAAAAAAATAAAATCCTACACTGATTAAAAAACCTTACACTGATTCGTTTATACATTTTGTTCACTACTAATTCATAAAATTAACTAATTATTCTAAAACGTATAATTTGTTTGCTAGCAGTCACATAAAATATAAAGGAAAATAAATATTCAATAATTTTAGTTGTGAATCTATGACAAGGATTTAGGATGTACATTTACAAACTACACGGAAGGATATGCACAAGTATTGATAATCTACATAGTTTATTAGGATTAAGATTCAAATACAGTATTTTTAATGTAATCTTTTAGAAGATTTATTTACTTTTTTTCATAAAAACTAACACCAAAACAAGTCTGCGTAAAAAAAAAAAGGTCAGAGTAAAGCGAAGCCAAAACTTACATCCTAAATATTTATTGCTATGATTAGGATGCTGAATAGTTTCAAAGAAAAAAAAATTAGGATGCTAAATGAATCAAAGGTCTACTAGACCAATCATTACTAGTATTACTTTATGATGTATTTACTTAGAAGATTAAAGAATAAGAATGAGAAATATGAATAATTGTTAGTATTTATTTACTCTAAAATGAATTTGTAATAGGAATAAAATTGTGGATCTCACGAGAATTTGAGTTGTGGAATGAGATTTCCATTTCTTTCATCCCACTTAGGATTTTTATTCTTAATCTCTTTTACAATTTAAAAAATCTTTTATTACCCTTATTAAAACAATAATATAATAAAATTGGAAATAAAAAAAGTAAAAAGAAAATATTTTGCCAAGTTCTTTATTCATCTTGGCTGGGAAAGTTTATTATGAAAAAAGGAAAATTGAACAAGTTGCTTATAATAATATTATTAAGAATTTTTTTTTCCTATTATGATGAGTTATATGGCATAATATAACAAAAAGATGATACTATATCTCAAATACAATTTTGCAAAATAATGATAAGGTTTGGGAGAAAATTCATTTTAGTTATTGAGGTTTGAAAAAATATCAGATTTTTAAAACTGTTTTGAAAATAGTTTTTTCATCCTTAACTTTTTAAAAGCTTTTAAAAAAGGTCCGAACTGTCATTTAACTGACGACTAACATTAACATAATATGTAAAAAATATTTTTATCCTTGATGGTTGTTAGTTTAACGTAAATTACCATATTATTTTAATAAAATAATGAATTTAGAAGTTAAATTATTTAAAATGTCTTTGAACTTGAATTGTTAAAAATGGTTTAAAATCATTGTTAACTATCAGTTAATTGACGTTTTAGATTTATTTGAAGAGTTTTGAAAAAATAAGAAATAAAAAGAATTATTTTTAAAAGAATTTTAAAAAATTGAAATTTTTTTAAAATATTAAAAATTAAAATAAAGTTTTTTTAAAGTATGTAAAACGCACCCAAATCTTTATCACTAAAATGAAGGAGGCAAGTGCATAAATAATAATAATAATAATAATAATAATCATCGTCATTATCATCATAATCATCATTATTATGATAATTATTATTATTTTTTAAAAAATTGATATTTATTAACTATTATATTTTTTTGAAATAAGATAATTATTGTTGTTATTATTATTTAGTAGTGTCTGTCAAAAATGAAAATAAATAAATACATAAATAAAACAACTGTTTAGTAGGGCTTTTCGTATGTCAACACTACTACTACCGCAACACTAGACAACACAACACAACGGGAACGCTTGCATCCATCTCTCTCTCTCTCTCTCTCTCTCCCCCCTCCATTTCTCCATCAAGTAAGTCCTTTTCTTCTCTCTTGCAGATGTGTATTTTGATGTTCATTTGATGTGTAGTTGGTTTGACTTGGTACAGTAATACCATGGGAGAGAGAATCCCACCAGGAAGCTACTTCCAGTACCCACCAGCTGCTGCTGTCCATGCTTCTCCTCATAGGTCCTCTTCTCTGCCTACAGATCGTGAAAGGTTGGTTTTTTATAATTGAATCGGGGTTGTATTTGTTTTTTATTTGTATTTGTTTCATTTGGTTATCTGGGTAGTGATTGTTTTTGTCTTTGATGGGGGTTTTGGTTGATTTTTGTGAGAATT
This sequence comes from Litchi chinensis, assembly GCA_019925255.1. Classification (NCBI taxonomy): domain Eukaryota; kingdom Viridiplantae; phylum Streptophyta; class Magnoliopsida; order Sapindales; family Sapindaceae; genus Litchi; species Litchi chinensis. The sequence continues at coordinate 16,069,630 of CM034465.1, read as the reverse complement.
GATGTCTAAGACTTGTGATTTCTGATGTGGGTTTCGTCCTTTGATTTGTGTTTTTTGATGGGTTTGATTGTGCTGGCTTGTTCTGTGTAGGTTTTCTTCATGGGTTCTTTTGATGTTTCTGGTTTTGTTTTGTTTTTGTGATTATGGTTTTTCATTTTTTTAATGTATTCTGATTCATTTGAAAGCTGAAGGAAGTGGAAAAAATGAGGCATGGTATGTTTTTTCCATGTTCAATTTTCATTTTCTAGATTGGAGAGAGATTGATTTGTGTGGAGTTCATGATTGTTTTGAAGATTCAAGATTGTGTAATCGGGAATTTTTGAAGAGAAAAAACTAATCTTGCTTCTCTTTTGGGTTAAGTAATTGTGTACAACTTAGTTGAATTGGCTTTTCCGTTTTCTTTGGATGGAAACTCTAATCCTTCAGCTATATTCCTCTTCTCTGTTTTTGAAAGATTGATTTTGCGGAGTTCCTGTTTTCGTGACGGTATTGTGGTTAGTCATACTCATAGGTATTTGACTGGTTTAATGATGGCAGATATTTGGCTGAATTATTGGCAGAGAGACACAACTTAGGACCGTTTATGCAAGTTTTGCCATTATGCAATAGGCTTCTAAATCAAGGTTTGAATCTTCAATCTGTCCTTTATTGTAGTATATGATTCGTGTGGATTGTTGTTGATGTTGATTATATTGTCTTACCTCTGCATCATAAAGAAAGGGCTTTTAAGCAATAGAAATGTGTACGTGCAGTGCACTTATAATTGCATGCCTATGCATACAAACATGTATACACATGGGTGGTGAACGTAAGCAGTGTTTTAAAATTCAAACCAAGGCGCTGCTTTGGCCTCACAGTTGGAGGCACCTCGAGGCAACGGCCTTGTGCTATGCTAGCGTGGACCTGCCCCAAGGGCTTGAGGCAACTGCCTCAGGCCCGCCTCGGTGAGGCTACATGAGACGGTCGCGATGCGGTTTGAAGACATTGTTGCAGATTTCTTCAAAAGAGAGGGCCGACTGGAAGCCCTTTCAAGTGAAGTAGCCTTATCTTCTTTTTGCTTCTTGATTTGGTCGAGGGGAAGACATGGACGAGAGTGATGACATCTACATAGTGAAGACGATTGTGGAGAGCCCACAAAAAGGCTGTTTTAATTGCCTCTACATCTTCCATAACCACCACTATTTTCCTCGTATCCATTCACTGCTCTCTCCACTCTCTGTTTGATCTCTCTCTCTCTCTCTCTCTCTGATACCATTTATGTCTCTTATATGCCGCTTATGTTGACTTTTCTCATTATATGAGAGCCACACAATTGTTTGCATGGAGTGCAACTCATGTCCACTGAGTTTGCTTTTCATTTCATTCATTTTCATTACTTATTTATTATTTTTATTTTAAACAAATGGGGTGAATTTAGCACATCAAAGGGGTATATTAAAGCAAACACTCCACAAAGTAAATGGGCAACTTCAAATTGGGCTCTCTTATTTTTCCTTCACTTGGGTTGTGACGATGTGCCTGTTGATGATGAGGGTTTTATTTTTATTTTTATTTTTTAAAATTTTTTATAATTTCAAATCTAGGTGATTGTCTCGCCTCTCCCTGCTTTTGGCCTTTAAAACATTGGACATAAGGAGATCCAGACATTATCTGACCCTTAATTTTTAAATCGGTCACCATGTTTAGAAATTGAACTTCTTGGAACTGGATTTTTTTTTTTTTTTTATGTATTTGCAGTTATGTCATTTAGATTCCTGGTACTAGTTTACATGTGTTGAAGTGGCTTTTTTGTTTTTCCATGTGACAATTCTTGTCTGTTTGGAATTATGCTGACATTTGTTATGATTTTATGATAATACCACTGATGAATATGCCAAAATCGATGAAGACATTAAAGCTACTATGATTAAATCCCTTGCTGAAGCATAGCTTTTTTAGCTGTGGTATTGTGATAATACCAATGATGGATTTGTGAAAATTTATGAAGACGTTGTAGCTAATATAACCAAATGTCTTGCTGATTCCAAGTTATGTCGACTGATGCCAAATAAACATTTGAATTGTCAGGCAATAATTGATCAACCATCGAGTTAATTTGATATCTTACTAAAAGAAGATTGCTTAAGTTGGTAACAAGAGTTCGTCGGAAACTACATAAGTTGGTAACAAGAGTTCGTCGGAAACTACAAAACTTTAGTTTGTGGTAACTACAGTTTTTGGCAGATCCGTCATTGGTAACTACAGAAAATGGCCTGGCTATACTTAGCTGTGATTTGATGATAATATCAATGACAGGTCTGCCAAAATATCTGAAGACGTTATAGCTATTATAACCAAATGCCTTGCTGATGCCAAATATGTATATGAAATGTCGAAAATAATTGATCAACCACTGACTTCCTATTACTTGATATTTTATTGAGCAAAGATTTCCAAACTTGTTAACTACACTGTCAGTTTATTGATTATCTTTGAGTTTAGTTTGTAATACATAATTTTTTGTGATCCTGTGTCACTGCAGAAATCAGACGTGTAACAGGTTACAATCAAAGTATTGTAGATCATGAAAGGTTTGAGCATGATAGTCCATTTAGGTCCCTAGGCCATCCAAATGGAAGACAAATGGATTTGGAGGGGTTGTCTGCCATGCAAACTGAGGTAACACCAATTTTTTTTAATGCTTTCTTGCTTGCGTGGAATTTTATCTTGTGCTTGAAAGTCCAAATATGATATATATTTCATTTGCATTGATGCTGAACATGAATATGCTATTATTTTAGCTGTTCATAAATTTTTTCTATTGTTGACAGGGTATTATTGTTGTTTTTCAGTGTTAGCTATTGTTGATAAATTAAATAATAGACTAGTATAATGTGTCCATTCATGGTAAAATAACCATCTCCTGTTCTTACTAGGGCACAAAAAAATTTCTAATCTGTCTTGGTAACAAAAGATACTGGATTTAATATGTTCTTTACTAAATCGATTTAAGAGTATTGTCTTTTTCAATTTTTTTCTCCAGCCTATAATGGTTCTCCTTACTTAAGTGGTGAAATTGCCTGACCTGAAATTATCTGCAATTCTACAGTATATCATCTGTTTAGTCAGCTTGGCAAAAAATAAGTTCCTTTGTTGTGTCCATGTTTTAGACTAAATTCTTTTGAGGTGCAAAACTGATTTCTGTGGTTCATATAACTTGTTGAAACTAGACAAAAGTAATAATTTGGTGACTTATCTTCATTTAGATCTAAGGTTGGGAAGTGGGCATTAGGTGCCCTTTTTTTGTTTTTTCCTTCCGAATAAACTATATTTGAACATGTACTGTGCCATTGTAGTTTACCTGTATTGTAGGTCTGTTGGTCATGTTACAATAGCTTCTGATAATTGAAAATATAGGACTATCTGTAGCTTCTGACAATTGAAAATATAGGACTATCTGTGGCAATTTACTTTGTGATGTTTCCAATGAAACAGTGAAACACTTTATTTACATAGCATTGTCCTTTCATTAGGCAGTTGATGGATGGTAGGATCCATTGGCTGGTCACTCTATTTTTGGAGCCATTAATTGTTTGGTGAGAAAGCTAAGATGAATATTAAGCTTGAAGTTGGTGTGGAGAGGTTCTGTTCCAGAGAGTATTATCACTTCTTGATATATCTCTTTTTAGAGGTTGTGATATTGTTGATCTTCTTAGACTTTGAGCGTCATTTAGCATCTAAGCAAGTCAAAGCTGTTTCATTTCGCATTTTGTATCTTTAATGTTTAGAGATCTTGTACTTGGACCTATTGTTTTATACCAAATAAAATATATTTCTTTCTTCTATACATTTGTAACTTGTCCTTTCTTTACTATTGTAAGATGTCATGCTTCATTATATCAAAGAATATGATTAGAATTTTGGCAAATATAAAAAGAACATGAAGTTTTTTTAATGTTAGATTTATTGATTCAGGAAAGTGGACATCTCCAAAGAATGGCTTCTTTCCAAAACCAGTCTATGGGCTGGCCCAGAGCGCCAGGGATTCCCACCACACCTGTTGTAAAAAGAGTTATTAGACTTGATGTTCCTGTGGACAAATATCCTAACGTAAGTTAAAACATATGGTTTTTAATTTTGATGTAACTTCTAATTTGTTTTCTTTCCCTATAAAAGTATTAGTTTCTGACATGGAAGCACAGCAGTATAATTTTGTTGGCCGAATTTTGGGACCACGTGGGAACTCCCTGAAAAGAGTTGAAGCCCTGACAGAATGTAGGGTGTTCATAAGAGGACAGGGATCTGTGAAGGATAGTATTAAGGTACGACTCATCTCATAATATCTTTTTACCCTATAATTTGGTAAAGAGTATGCTTTAAAATAAATACCGATTAAGTTGAGAATGGACTAAAATCTTAAAGGATGATAAATGGGTTATAATGACAGATTGAAGCTATTTCATTTCTACATGTTTTATTCTTGCTTTGCTGGATAGCCTGGATATATATATATATATTAAATGGGTTATATTTTCTAATTTCTGCTATTCTCTTTATTAGTTTGGTCTTGCTAAAGTAGGAACATTGCAAATTGTAGGTGATGCCAATAGTAGCACTTGTCCAAGTTAATCTGGTGGTGATGTGCGTCTCCTTCACAAATTTATTTTCAAACTCCTTAAAGTTACTTTTATCTGATAATGGAAGTTTTAATAACAATATTTGATTTCCACATTTAGCAGTTGTTATTTTGATTTAAATAATATCTTATTGTTTTCAAGTACTCTTAGTGTACTTATTTAAGATAATGATATTGCTCATGGCATGACTATAGAGAGGAATTGATAGAATTATTACTATGCATTCAGCGTTCTTTTTGTTCAGTATTGATCCTGATATATATACCCTTGGACATTCTGAAAGCGTGTTGGACAATATTATGCATCTATTAATAAGGTCTTCAAGGTATCAAAATGTAATTCAATAATGAACAGACGTGCTGGAGTTAGATTCATGTCATATCTGTCTTGACACGGCAACAGGATAAAACAAATGTAATGTTTGTCTCATTAGGACCAGTATACAAGAAGCTGTATGCATACAACTTGAAATGCTGTAGCTGTTTGTCTTTTGATTTTTATTTGTCACAAACAAATATTGTTTTATGACTTTCAGCTAAATAATGTTCATGTAATGACAGTTTGTTTATGTACTAAGTAGCTTGGTTTCTCATAACTCAATTGCAAAAGCTTGCTTTATTTGCCTTTTAAGTGCCGGTAGTAGTATAAATTTATCGTGAATATTGTTGTTTTTGGTTGATAGTTTTATTAAGCTGTGTCCTTCACAACAAATTCGTAATTTTATCTATTTTCATGTCTTCTCACGTTGGAATGTTTATAAAGTGGACATTACAAATCATTTACTGTATTTCAAATAGGAAATGTTGTCATATCACTGCAAAACTTTTGTCGAAGGAATCAGGTTTTGTTGTAGGTATTCGAGCTTTATTCATATGACCTCATCTTGTGACAATGCTTCTTGTATAGTTTATCAACTTCAATTATATTGATTTCTGATTCTTTTTCGCTTCAGGAGGAGAAAATGAAAGATAAACCTGGTTATGAGCATCTTAATGAGCCGTTGCATGTCTTGGTGGAGGCTGAATTTCCAGAGGATATAATAAATTCTCGCTTGGATCATGCAGTGGCGATACTAGAAAACCTTTTGAAGCCTGTGGTGCGAAAAGAAATATACTTTTTAGCTTTTTTATTACTTAGTCCATTTTCTCGGAATTTTTGGATGTTTATTACCTTAGCCTGTCACGTAGGACATGTTCCCTCCCCCTGCACTATATTTTGTTTGAGTACCTTTATGCAGGGAATATGTTCTCTGGGGCCATATGCCTTTCACACTTAATATGTCTCATTGTCGCAGGATGAATCGTTGGATCATTATAAGAAGCAACAGCTAAGGGAATTAGCGATGCTAAATGGTACATTAAGGGAAGAAAGTCCAAGCATGAGCCCGAGTATGAGTCCTAGTATGTCACCCTTTAACAGTGCAGGACTGAAACGTGCCAAGACTGGAAGATAACCATACGTGCACGAATGACAAATAACTAACTGCTGGATCCCTGCAGCAGATAGATAGATATTGCTGTCTCTTGATGACATCTTCCATTTTCTCTCCCAACCTTCGGGGACTTTTGGTGATCGGAAAAACAGTTGAAATCCTCAAGCTAGGTATCGTGCTAAACTACTGGAATCTCAGGTGGGTTGTCTGCTTCTCACCTGTTAAAAGTTCGATATAGCTAACATGGTCGATCAATGATCTCAATTCTTTCATGTATTATTCCTCTGAACTTCGAATTCGTTATTTCATTAATTACAAATGTAACTCTTTCCTCAATAAATTTGTTTGTTATCCCAGCCAACTTGCTAGTAGTGATTCGACCGTTAAAACGTACTTTACTGGATACTTTACGGACAAACTCTATCATATTAAGATGCTTATGCATGCTATTGATTTGAACCAGATTACTAATAAAATGTATTGTAATATCAAGTTAATGCAGAATAATATCACGTTATTGCTGTATTCTGCATTGTTCCCTTCTCCAAGAATTAGCTTCTTTGCTAGTGGTAGTGTCCATGTTGCTTCCTCTCTAGGATCTCAACATATTGAGATTTTATTTTTATTTTTTTAAATTTTTTATACAAACATATTGAGGTTTTATTTATTTATTTTTGAAATGGTGTGTTAAGGTTGATACATATATATATAATGCTTGTACCATTAGTCTCTTAACTTTAAAACGTCAGGACAAACTAATTAAATTCATTTGTTGTATTCTTTCTTTTGAAATAAATTCACTCTTCTATTTAATTAAAATGCAATAGATGAATTTGATTGATTTATCTTAATTTTTTAAAGTTATAAGGTATTGATGGTAAAATTATTATATATATTTATTTAATTTTTCAATTTATATTTTGTTTGTATTTGCTATTCATTATAGTTGCATTTGAATAAGATGAATAAAATTTATTGATCTGAATAAATAAACTTGTGTAAATAATGAAAAATGAAATAATTGATTTGAAAATTACAAATTTTATCATTAGAAATTTATAGGGGTGGGTATTTCCAACCCAACCCGACAAACTCAATCCAACCCGATCATTTTTTATTGGGTTGGGTTGGGTTACATCTTAAAAAAAATTAGATGGGTTGGGTTGGGTTGGGTTGGGTTAAAAAATTTTCAACCCAACCCAACCCGAACTCGACAAACGTCTATCCCTAATTCTAAATCCAAGATTTTTTTCCCTCTTTAGAAAAATATTTGTTCAGGATAAAGATTAAGGACAACGTTTATGTCGAATTTACTCTTTTATTTACAATAATTGGATATTTATTTGTATTTATTTTATCTGTAATCAAATTACCAAGACTAAGAAAGTTATCAACTAAACCATTTGTGTCTTTGTGGTAAATTAAATTTAACTCAATCAACCCAACCTAACTCGACTATTATTGGGTTAGGTTGGGTTGAAAAATTTTCAACCTAACCCACGTTGCGTTGGGAGATGTTCAACCCAACCCAATCGGAACTCAAAAACGTCCACCCCTCCTTTTGAAGACTTTAATGATAGCAAATAAGTTGCATTGATGAATTTTATTAGGATTATTGTCCTAGATTTTATTTATTTATTTATGCCTTTTTATGGTGAATTGAACCTTTTTTTTTAAAAAAATTATGTAGTGGTTTAAACTTTATTTATATTAAATCTATTATGTAATCAATGAGAATGTTTTGCATTTAAACAAGTTGATTAATATGAATGTTTTGTATTTGAGCGAGGTGCTAACTCGATCGATTTAACCCAACCCAACCCGACAATTATTGAGTTGGGTTGGGTTGGGTTAAAGAATTGATTGGGTTGGGTTGGGTTGAAAAATTTTCAACCCAACCCATGTTGGGTTGAGAGATTTTCAACCCAACCCAACTTGAACCCGAAAACGCTCACCCCTAGAAATTTAGGTTGAGTAATTATACATGTTGTAATGGTGTGTTATATAGACTAAGTTCACAAATACTGTAAAAAATAATTAGTCATGCATGAGAAGAGATTATAATATCACGGATTGATTTATGAATTAAAAGTCATATTAACAAGTGCAAGGGTGAAATTAATATTTTAAATTTTGGATGTATTAAATCTATATTTGTATCGATTTTATTGAATTATATGTATACTTAATTTAAATTTCTGTCAAATTCATTAAATTTTAAGTGTATTTAATTTAAATTTGTTTAAAATTTAGATGTATTAAAAAAATTAACTTCACAAATTTATTTAAGTGATGAAATTTGACGAATTTTATGGTGAAATTTATAAATAAAATAATCTATATCAAATTTTACCTTTCTTCCATGGATTGTATTGGATCTAAATAATTCTAATAAATCTATTTGTAGTCTATGATATCAATGAATTACACAAAAATCTATCATTTTAAAAGAATCTTATCAAACTCCTATAAACTCTTACTTAACTGCACCCCCTAAATTTGTAGTACCAAATTAACATGCTTCAAATTTGTTCCCTTTCATATTTTCTTTATATATATATATATATATAATTTTACTCTATTTTGTCAATGAACAAGCAAACCGAATAATAATTAAAAAAAAGAAAAAAAGAAAATAGAACAATAAATTAAAGGCAAGCTTAAGAAAATAATATATAACGGGGAAAATGTCTAATACGATATAAGCCTTGTCGAACTAATTGTGTAATTAATTTGCAGCATTGCGTTGTTTTTATTATTTTATTTATTTAATTTTAAAAAGATTTTAATTACTTTGAGTGAAATATTGTGCAAGTCTATTGATTACGTGTGCTATTTGTTTAGATTTGATATAAACTTGCCCTTGCAATAATTTTGTATTATAAATGAAGTCGTATATATTGAGTTATGATATTAGTTTTTCAATATTATAATTATCATTTGTAATAGATAGTATAACAGTAAGGAAATCAATGGAGATATTTGTGAGATTTGCATCCATTCATAACTCAAGTTAGTAATACACTTTTCTTTTACATTTATGATAAACTTGAGTCCTATTATATACATTTAAGTGTATGTGTGAAAATTTTTTCCCCCTATTGTGTGAGTCTTCACCGTGCTATATGAGAGAAACTTCTCGAACGACACACGTAGTATTGAATTTCTGTAGGTCCTCACAAACAAACCATGATCATTAATATCAATAGATTTTCAATTATTATATAATTATATATGCATAAACAATTACTATTTGTTTGTATCTCGCTGAAAAATATAGGTCATAAATTGGATCTTATTTATCATTATTGTTTTGTGATGTCTTCTCTTATAAATTTTTAGGTCCCCCGTTACAAAACTCCTGATATACTTTTGAATATTGACTTCCTTTTATATCCTAAAACAACAAAGATATACTTTCACTTTTTTGGCAAACAAAAAGAAGTTACTACGATACAATGTGATTTGGTAATAGATCTCTCATTCAGTTTTATAATAACTCAAGTTCAAGTTCCCACCGCACATTTAGTACTTCAATGACACAAAAAATAAAAACAAAAAAGTTGACGGCATATCTTATAACAACATAAGTAACTATGGATACTAAATAAATAAATAAAAACAGCACTGAGGCCAACAAGTTCACCCATGAGCCATCATTCATGAGAGATCACTAATCCAGACATTAATCCTATGTTCAAACTAGGAACTGAAGTTTCTAATGTAGGGATCTCGTTGAAAATGAGCCATGTCTTCCACGTCCATAGTGAACCTTGCATTAACCCAAGTGAAAAGGTTTCCACAACAATTCCGCGGTATTTTTTCGAACGTTCGACCTCTCAAATTCATTAGCATTGACATCAAAGAAGCCCTAAGCTGCCCATATCTTGCTTTTCTTGAATTGACTTGAGCCCTCCATATCAACTCGGTCATTACCTCCACCGTCGAAAGTTGACAATCGTTGAGACCACAAGAAGTAGTAGTACCACTCGCCACAGCTTTCAGCTTTGATATTGTTTCTGCATCGAACACAAATCTCTTTGTGACAACTTCAGGTTTGGCTATTGATGGAAGCTCACTACCCCATGATATTTCTCTTGGTGGGAAAAGAATACCAGCTTCAAATTTTGGGATAATGACATGGTCATTATTTATCCCCACGTTGCATGCATTAACCCATCCATGCATGAACGTTGAGAGTGTGAAGCAATCCATGATCCTGTGTGAAAACCACAAGCCAATGGCTAGTCAACCACAATTGAAAATGTTTATTTGCATAGCAACCAATGGACTTGTGGATGATTCCTCTACTTCTTCAGGAATAAACCGGTTCAGGTCCTTGGTCTGGAATTTTCCTTGTAGAATTTGAGAAAGCTGACCAACCAAAGCTTCAACATATTCAACCCCTTCATCGTTGCATTTGATTGAGAAATTTTCCTTCATGTATCTTCCTGCTAGTAGAAGAGGGTTAAAGTTTTGGACAATGATTTTGCCAACCGGTTTTGTCTTCCTACATTTTTAAGTTGGGTGATGGTTGCTGGGGTAATAGAAAATGGTTGGTCACAGTTGCTGGAGAAAAGGAATGATCGATAAACGATATCTTCATGTTTTCAAGGTGGTTTGGAGTAGGGATCGATGGTTTGATCAATCTCTTAGAAATAATTTGAACCTCCATATTCTGGAATCGATTATCAAATATCTAAGAAAATGGTGCAAAATTGTGGGCTCTTCACCACAGTTTTGATAGAATAGTTGATATACTAGCAGATTGGCCATGAACTTGTATAAATTTAATGGACAATTTCCTCACCCTTTTGCACATGATTGGTTGTTGATATGTGATAAGGTAATGATAGAAAACAAACATATTTTGACCACTCATTTATTGTAATGCTTATATGTTATGATATTATTAGATAAAAACAAGCGCTGAGATAATGAGACTATCCAAATTAATACCTGTCTACTGTGTTATGTTGCTATATGTAACTAAAATGATCTTTGACTTTGTTAGTTTCCATGTATGACTAATAATATATTCTTATTTTACATATATTTTTAATTTTCATTCATTGTAATGTTTATATGTCTTAAATTATTAGATATAAGTAAGAGTTGAGACAATGAGATTATTAATAAATACGTATCTACTACGATGTGTTGCCATATATAACTAAAATGATTTTTGACTTGGTTAGTTTCCGTGTATGAGTCATAACATATTATGTATGAGTGATAACATATTCTTACTTTCCATGTATATAAATATGTTATTCTTATTTTATTTCTATTGACGTCCGGAGATGGTCAACACTCGTTGGGGGTCGGAATCTCGCCAACGAAATGATTTGTATGGGGCCGGCGATGAAGACCATGCCGAACTAATGGTGATGACCATGCCGGACAACCCTTTTTGGCCTTGGAGGGTCGCGTTCGAAGTTGAACCCTCAACCTTATAGGTGTTTTTGGGTTGACAACTTCTATCACCAAGCGTCCGGAGTTGAACCCTAAACCTTATAGGCGTTTTTGGGTTGACAAACAACTCCAACCTTATAGGCGTTTTTGGGTTCAACTCCGGACGCGACCCTCCAGGACCAAAAGGGGTTGCCCGATTTGGTCTTTACCGCTGGCCTCATACAAATCGTTCCGTTGGCGATGTTCCGACCCCTAACCGAGTGTTGACTGTCTCCAAACGATCAGCTTGGTGGTAGGAGTTGTCAACCCAAAAACACCTATAAGGTTGAGGGTTCAACTCCGGATGCGACCCTCAGAAGCCAAAATGGGTTGCCCGGTGTAGTCTTCACCCCCGGCCTGATATGGTCTTCACCACTAGCTCCATACAAATCGTTTCGTTGGTCAGGTCTGACAGTTAACCGAGTGTTGATTGTCTCCGAACATCAACAATTCCCTACTAAAAACCATAAATAGAAATATCAAGAAACAAAAACCGCAAGACAAAAAAGTAGAGGGAAGAGAGGATCTTCTTGACGAACTTCACGAGAGCAAGAAAAATATCCTTATGGAGATCCATCAATGAGAATCGAAATTCTAGCAAATTTGAAAATAAGAGAGAGACCTAATTAATAATCTAGAGTAGAACTCAAAGCATCTCAACACCTCTAATAAAAATAGCCAGCTAATTGAATCAAAAGCCTTGCGATTGAAAAAAAAAAAAATTGTTGTTGAACATTACATTTATCAATTTATAGAAGAAACTAGTTAATCATCTGATAGCCCATATGAGAAACAACCTTGTTCAACAGAAATTTCTTGTACTATCTTACCACTTGAGCTATTGGGGAGATTCTTTCCTGGGAACAGTGTTACACTTGGGCCGATTTAGTGTTCGTTGAAGGCTTAACTTGTCCTTGAAGCACCCATAAAATCAGATCAAGTTGTTTTACCATATTAGCAATCCCCCAATGTTGTTTTACCAACTTACATGGGGATGAGAAAGCTATATGAATGTGTGAAATGTAATAACCCTGAAGATGGGTTATTCTTGTTTAAACAAGCATTAACATCCAAGAGGGTCCAAAAACTTGAGGTTCCAAATTTTTTATATTTGGAAATATTACGAATTGGACTAAGTTAAATTGTCATTGGACTAATTTTTATTATTTGAGAGCTTGAGCCCAATTGGATCCAATTGTTTAAAATTTTTGTGGCTTGAAATGGGTCCATTTAGGCATGAGTTTTTAAACACACTCAGTTATGCATAAATTGGAATTGAATTATGAGACCAATTGAAATTTTAAAAGTCGCCCAATCAACAATTTATATAGCCCAAATTTTAAGTAGGCCGATTTCATGTAAGCTAGCCCAAATTGGGGTAAGCCCATTCTTTGGCTAAATGCACCCCATTTGTCTTTTTTGAAAAAAACATACTTTATTGTTTGTATATCCATCCTTAATATAACTTTTGTGACATACCAAAAATTGGATCTGGTCACAATGGGTCGGATTTGAGACACAGCATCCTAAATGATTTCAAATTTGAGACGGAAAGTGGTGACCCATAATGATCATGAGTCGGATTTCAAACACCCCATCTGAAAAAATCAAAACGGATATTTGAGGCAGGCTCGATACGGCCCGGTCCAACCCGTTGCCATATGGAGGGAGGATAGAATGATCCAGATGTTATATGGGTATAAAATCTATTGGGCCTACCCGGTCTACCTAAGTCATCTTCTGATTTAATCGACTTTTCACGCTTGAAAAAACCAGACAAATTTCACGGCATCAATTCGAAGAAGCTGAGAAGTGAAATCCAATGGGTGGTGAGTGGAAACTAGCCTTGTTTGTCTCTGTGTGATTGTTTGTGATTGTTTTTGGATGGATTCAGGTACGCAACCAGATAGCGAGAAAGTGTCGCTGGAACTCAGCGAGGAAGTCCTCAACAGCATGGAAGTCGGCATGAGTTTCAGAGACTACGTATGTTTCCGTTCTTTTCACTTCTGACATAGGTTTTGTGATTTCTGAAGTGGGTTTTTTTTTTTTTGTTTTTGTTTTTGTTTTTTTGGATGGTTTTAATATACTTAGAAGGATTGTTGATGTTAATTATCTGATGGTTTTGAGTGTGTTTTTGTGTTATTTGTTTGTTGTTTTTGCTCAATTCTAGTCAAGGTTTGTTTTTTAATAGTAATTGTTCGGACCTCAGCCCAATGCTTTGCTCATTTGATCGCGTAGTGTATTCGCTTTTTTGCCTATAGGATAGATAACGTTTTATTATTTGAACATGAGATCTTAAGTGTCTTGATGGTAAGAGATTTACACTCAAAAGACACTTAAAGTCTCGGATCAAACCTCAATATGCTACCTGCCTTATGAGGCAAAAAGGCCAAAACTCTATGAGAACAAATGAGTGAAGGATTGGGCTAAGGTTTCAATGGTAATCATGATTGTAATGATAATAATACATTATTAGTGAATAAAATGGGAGAAGTTTTGATGTTTGTGTTCTAGAGAGTATTTATGTTTTAGTGAATAAAGTGTATTTCAAGAATTGTTGAAGAAGTTTGACTAAAATTGAAAAACAATCTTGTAATTTTGTGATTAGATAGGTTATTGGTGTCATTAGCGGAAAGGTAAAGCCTCCTTGACATGAGTGTTTTTCGTGAATGTGGGGTTGGTTTCTGATTTTGGATAATGTGATGAAGGGTTTTGGAATGCTTTTAAATTTTGATGATGTTTATGATTAAACTATAATGATTGTTAATGTCTTCTAACAGAGTGGGAGAATCAGTTCGATGGATTTTCACAAGTCGGTCAGCTACATGGTGACTGCTAGTGATGATGAGTCTATACGTCTATATGATGTTAATGGTGGCACGTAAGTTACGCTTCAGTAATTTGGATGTGTTATATGTGGTTGGTCATTGAATTTTCATGAGTTATGTACTTCGTTTTATTGGTATTGGCGTGTGTTGTTGAGACCTCTTTTTGAATTCAGGTGTTTGAAGACAATTAATAGCAAAAAGTATGGTGTGGATCTTGTTCGTTTTACTTCTCACCCTACAACGGTTATATACTCCTCAAAAAATGGATGGGATGGTATGTTTATTAGGAGGATGTTTGTGGGTGTGTGTGTTGATGGATCATTCTAGAAACACTTATTTATGAGGTTTGTTTGTTCAGAATCTCTGCGGCTTCTTTCCTTGCATGACAACAAGTACTTGCGGTATTTCAAAGGTCACCATGACAGGTTTGTTTTTGATAAGTAGTGATATTTGATTTACTTTCAAATGAATGCTTCTACTGAAAGTATCTGTTATTGATTTTAGTGGCACATGTGTTTTGTTGCTTCTAGGGTTGTCTCTCTTAGCTTGTGCTCTGGAAAAGAATGCTTTATTTCGGGTTCTCTTGATCGAACTGTTTTGCTTTGGGATCAGCGTGCTGAGAAGTGTCAGGTGGATGTTGTGGGATATTGAGACTCACTTTTTAAATTTAATTTTATTTCTATTGAATTTACGTTGCGTCATCTGCATATCAGGGTCTTTTACGTGTACAGGGAAGGCCTGCTACAGCATATGATGAGCAAGGGCTAGTATTTACCATTGCTTTTGGAGGATACATAAGAATGTTTGATGCTCGCAAATATGAAAAGGTTGAAATTTGATATATAAGATTAAGAAGTGTGAGAACCTTGAATGTTGTGTGCATTGTTTCTTTTGTGAATAATAATTTTAGCATGCATTGATTCCGTAAATTTTGGAATTTTAAGGGCCCTTTCGACATCTTCTCTGTTGGTGGAGATGTATCAGATGCGAATGTTGTAGAGTTCAGCAATGATGGGAGACTTATGCTTCTAACAACTATGGGTGGACATATTCATGTGCTTGATTCCTTTCGTGGGACACTTGTGAGTTTGTCTTCCTCTTTCACATTTTGAAATCTCCACATAACAAACTAACTATATCTTAATGACATAGTCCTAATACACGTGCAATTCTTCCTCTGATGTGCTTCTATGATTTAGCTATCCACATATAGTGTAAAGCCAGTTTCGAGCGATTCAACATTGCAGGCATCTTTCAGCCCTGAGGGAATGTTTGTTATATCAGGTAGGATATTCCACCCAATCTTTAGAAGACAGTCATTTGGATTTACTTGTTTGAGGGAATGTTTATTGCACTTATGCTGTGTTAATTTCTCAAATGATTTCTTAAATTTTTTGTTGGTGTTAATTATTTGCTGCGAAAAATTCAGAGCTTGAGACACATGGTCATGGATTATAGCATATAATTCTTGTTCAGGATTTTTTTCCTACAGCTGTTGCATGTCTTGTTATTTTCATTTTATTGTTAAGAATACAATCTAAAAATGCTGTTGGGGCTGCACCATGGTACATGAAAAGCAATTGTCTCTGGTTCAAGGAGATATATTTACCAGTAGGGTTAATTGACTTTCATGCTTTTGGCAGGTTCTGGTGATGGTAGCATGCATGCTTGGAGTGTACGGAGTGGGAAAGAAGTATGCCTCATGTCTTTGATGCTTTTCTTCTTCTTCAGTTAACTAACAATTTTCGTTCTCTATATTGTCTAAACCTTTTTTCATGTGATTTCTGTATATCTAATAATATCTCGCTGCAATGTTGCTTATTGTTTGTAACGTCTGTTCATTGTCTTTTGGGTCCAGGTTACAAGTTGGCCAGGTTGTGAAAACGAACCTCCTCTCATAAAATGGGCTCCTGGAAATCTGATGTTTGTTACTGGCTCATCTGAGCTATCATTTTGGATCCCTGACTTATCTAAACTAGGAGTATATGTTGGAAGGAAGTGAATTTTTGAATGTTCAACACCCTTGTGATTTCAAGCATGAAGCAGTAAAAAGGTCTGTTGGTTTAATTGTCAAACTAATTGCTGAAACTTGAATTTATTGCTTAATATATCTCATATTTGTTCCTTTTGCCCCTAGGTATATTGAGCAACATGTGTACAGCTAAATTTTTCTGTTGCTGGAAGTGCTTGTGTCTCATAAGTTGATTCATTTGATTGATGGAGCTTTACACCAAGTGGTTGTAGATGTATATATCACTCAACTGTCGTACCCGGATGTGTGACATTGCATAGAGTGTTCGAGATAACCAACCAAATAGATCAGGTATCAAAATGTAAACTTTATTAGCATTTCATGGTGTATGTCTAGTTAGATTTGACTGTGAATTGATGAAGATCATTGATTGCTCTGTATTGTAATTCATGTATCTGATGTAATATATAGTTTATGTTAGTACGCCACAACTAACCATCAATGCTTCATTAATCTTCAATAGTTTTTTAATTCTTTTTATTTTGTTATACAAAATTGCTCTACCGTTTGATGTTCACGGTCTTCAAAGTTGGGGTTTATTACCGAACCTTGCAATCTTGATGGTTCAGGAACCTGTGTAGTTTCTCAGTTTGGTTACCTTGAAGGGATCTGAATCCTTGACCTTCAGGTCGAAATCTCATCTAATACAACTGAACTAATGGGGTTTGTTAGTCTGTCATTGTTGCACTGTCTATGGACATACTTATAAACCTATGTACATTAAGTTTGTTAATCAGTGTCTTGTTGATGTTTCAGAGCTTGCAAATCGAACAAAGTCATCGTCGGAGACTGGTTCATGTATATTCCATGACACCTGTTAAGGAACCAGTATATTCAGTAACTCCTGTTTATCTGATCTTACTGTTAGGATGGATTTCATGCTGCTTTATACCTCCTCCTTTTTGGAGATTCTAATTTCGTGGGGATTGCCTTAGGAATTATCTTTATTATCTTTGATATTTTGGATTTACCGTGTGCTTAAATTTATTTTGATAGATGTACAATTTTAATCATTATAACCATTCCAATTGAATTATAAGTTATCTTTCTAAAATATTACCTATGATACAACAATTCGAACCTGAAACATTGTTAGTTTGAATGACCGATGTTTACCACCAAACAACATTCAACGGTAATCAAATATCAGTTCTACAAAGGGTTCTAGTTGGAACTTAAAGCATCTAAAATATTTGCAAGTTGATGTGGTGTGGAGAGCTTCTTCTCTCTTACAAATAGAGAAAACAATATAGAAGACTTTATATAACAAAAAATGGACACATAAATCACTATAATACATCTCTCTTTTTGTTATGGATATTGCAAATCTAAATCAAAATAAAAAATTCACATAACTTGTACTTTTTTTTTTTTTTTTTTTTTAAATAATGATTAAGATCAGTTCAGAATATAATCAAAACTAATAATGATAGGTGTTAGAGGTGTGATTTGGAAATTAGCTCCCAGAAATGTGAGAGACCGAAGGGGGTGCTTGAATCAGACACTCAGGGATGCCTCACTGTCAGGGGGGAGCGTCGATTGAATCAGACATTGGGGGCGGGCGGAAAGGGGGGAGCGTTTGAATCAAATATTCAAGGATGCCAAAGTGCTCATGCCTCCACTGAGGTAATCAGCCTTGCTCACTCGTTAAAAACTTGTACGTATAGTTTTAAAAAAACCTAGTTCGCTAAATAATTACTGGACCTGATTGGATCACTTTATATTCAAGTAAACAACAAAGTAGTGACATTTCTCAAGCAAGGTGGGTGCTCACCAAATTGAACATCAAATCAAAATTGGTATACCAACCCCTGAATATTATAAAGAGACCTATTTATATACCTTTTAAGTTGCTTCACGGCACAACTAAAAAAATTCAGTTTCACAGTTTCTTGAATGCAACCAGATATTAATTACTTTACAGATGTAAATGAATAGTGAAAACAATTTTACAAATTGTGAATCAAACCCTGCAAACATCTCATACAAAACGGTGCTCTTCTGTTATGTAAATGGACCAAGTAACTGAATTCATGAAAAATTTTCTGAACGTATTACAATGACTACAATTTATGTTCTAACCTCACCACACAAGATATCTCCTTATCGACCATATCTCAATCAGGCCACCCGAGGAACAAGTTTTCTGGATCACTACATGCCACTTAAGCCTGTAACATGCAAACCTAGAATTTGAAAAAAAAAAAAAAAGTTCTACGTCAAGCCAAATGAAGATATGGTTATAAAAAGCAGTGGAAGTAAATTGCTTTTGTAGAATGAGAACCATCAGCTAAGGATCTTGTACTAAAGATAAAAATATAACTGAATAATAAAAAGAAGAAAGGCGACAAGGACAGCCATAAACTATTTTAGCAATTGAGAAACAGAATAACATAGATAATAGTAGCACCTCAACTACGAGGAACTTGGTTTTCCCAAGAACTTAGTCAGTCCCGGAGGCCTAGTTCAACTTCAAGCTCGTCATCCTCTTCAAACAACTTCAATAGACGTGCATACTGCTCTTCTCTTTTCTTCTTTTGCCATAACTTGAAAAGGAAAAATGCAAACCCGCCAACCGCCGCAATGGCAAATAATATGATGATTACCTTGGCCCCCGTGTTGCTACTGGACTTGGAAGTAGCATGAGACTCATTCTGTTTCCCCTTTCCTGAACTTGAATCATCAGATAAGGCTGAAAAAAAGAGGAAAAGATGGCAATTGAGTTAACAAAATACAACAGCACAAGTTAAGCTGAAAAATACTCAATCCTTATGCTAGGTTAGTGATTTGTCGGGACCATGACTGACATATAAGTTTGTCAACAGCAAATAACAAACAATTCAATTTAGGTAAGTCACAACGAACTTAAACCAAAACTAAAAGCAGGGCAATAAAATGGGTGGCATTGCATCAGGTTATTAGTTTCAATGTTAGCTAAACATCACCCAACTATTACCAGCGGCCCATATAAATACACAGAACCTGTATCTTGCAACTATGGAATTTATTGTAAGGTTCAAGATTCATAATAACAATCGCAACCACAAAATATTTTGTTTTCCTAATTACTCTTGCAAATCAATGCTTCATTTGGACATGCATATCAAAATATGTATATCTGCAATTCATCCTGAATTGCTTCCTACACTTATAATTTAAGATTGGTGATGAAGTAGTTAAATGTTCCAAAGTCATCATCATTCACCCCATAATCACATAAAGAAACCATATGTTTCCAAATAGAAATAAGACCTAGATAACACAAGTATGCAGATATAATAAATAGGTAAGGAACAACGGTTGCTTTAGCATACGCATCTACTTGATGGCAATAATATCAGCATTGCGCTATCTTTCTTTATAATACATGGTCGTGTAATAGCTACACGACCTTTCTTAACACAAGTAATATTGATAATTCCATTACTTGATCCTTTCTGGTACCTTTCTTAACTGCTTTCAGTGCATACATGTTTTTCATTCAATTGATAACTTCAACTTATGCTAAATGTAGACAATCTACCACTACAGCAATTGACATCATGCCACCACCGCCACTAGTATCACCAACATCTCACCGCCACTATAGCCTTCGATACCAGCACAACTATTGCCACCATTAGTACTATTTCAATACAGCAATTAACTAAACTACAACCGCCTGTACCACCACCCCAATCCTCATTCATTTCCAAACTAGATTCTTCAAAATTCAAACAACGATGATTGTCAACCCAGAAAATACCATCAAAACTTATTACCACCAGACTAGCCTGAAACTCTAAAACTTGACCTAAAACATCCTTTCTTGTCCTATCACAAAACCCCAACTCAAATCACTAAAACGATAAAAGCAAAGACAACAACCTAATCGATCCCTCCTTCCACTGCCCCGCATCACAACCCATCTTCACTAACCAGAACCATATCAACCAAACCCACAATTTCCATTGCAACTTAAACATACATACCATTCCAACTAACACCCACTACATATAGACAAAAACACATCCAAATTCACTGATCCCTATCGTCTCAAAACCCGTATCTATACCTACAAAAAGATCACAACCCAACATTTCTAACACCACCTAAAATTATTATATCTCCAAACAAATTCAACCTCTCCAACCTATCAAACAGTACCAATCATATTCAATCAAAGGCAATTATTTGTTTCTGATCTTATTTTCCTCAACAATTCAATAACTCAAAAAACTGCAACCGACAAGAACGTATAATTAACAGAAAATCACGATATATTGATCATAAAAAATGGATTTTTATTTTGAAAAAAGAAGAAAACTTTGGATACCCGATACGAACCTGAGAGGAATTGTAGAGAAATTGAAGAGAAAATGAGTAGAGAACACAGCGATCGACTTCTCCAGATTTTAGTCATGGCTTTGTGTGTGTTGCTGTGGAGAGATCGCGCAAAGCTGTCGTTTTTTGAAGAACAAAATGTCTGATTTGTCAAAGATTTGAACTGCTTTTTCATGAGTATATACGACGTAGTTTCGTGCATGGTTCTTTCTTCGTTTGGAAAATCTCATATTGCCGTGCCGTGTGTAAAGTTCAAGTTTTTTTTTTTTTTCACTCGTCTTCAAATAATTGCGGATTTGTTTGACTAGCGCAAAAAAACTATTATATATTTGGTATAGTTTATTTATAGATTAAAAAACTTTTTTAATTTCTAAAGTTTTATTTATTTATTTTTTTTTGTATCGTGTAGTTATCATCCTAATAGAGTTTTTAAATAATTAAAAAAGCTAAAAAATATCTACGTGGAAAAACTCAAAATTTTGAGTTTTTTCAAGTAGATTTTTTTTTGATTTTTTTTTAAGATTAAAATATTTAATATACCTCTATTATATTTTATTAATATCTTTGTACCTTTAAAACCCTAATACACTTTATTTAAAAACATAAACACTCTAGTCTTTATTTTCATTCCCTATTTCAACAAAATCTTTAAGAACTCTTAAACCAATAAGTTTTCTTATACTTTGTGTCCTATTTTTTTTTTTCAATTACCTTTTTAATGTTCCCTTCATTGTTTAATTAGCAATAAAATAGAAGAAGAAGATATCATTAACACCCTATAAAAGAAGAAAATTCATTAACACCGAGAAGAAGAAAAAAGATGGAACAAAATTGCTCCAAGATCATATATCATATTCTTTCTCCCCATCATCCACTACTTCAGAGACAAGTCAATTTCATTAAAACTTGCAGTTATATCTTTTTCTAGGAAAATATAGAAAGAAGAAAACAAGCTTAGGATCCATGTCAACTAAAAAGTGGGGTTGAGTGTGTGTGGTTGAGTTTATGATTAATTATCGATGAAATAATATTGAAATAAAAGGAAAATAAAAAAAGTATTTAGTATTTTCTTAATCGCTATAAAATAAAATTTAGAAAATATAATGTGAAATTTGGTACTAAAATAAAAGAGTTAAAAACATTATTCTAATGACTACTTAACTTGAGCCGTCAGAGTGATGCTGAAGTGGTATTAATAATGATTAACATGATATGATAAACTATTCTAAACTACTAATCAACTTGTACTCTACGAGTGCAAAGTTTTAACCTCTTCATTTAACACAAAAATAATACTGCTATGCTATAAATTTATAAATTATTTTGCTCAGTAATCACATGGAAGCATTTAATGAAACAAAATAATCATTATTTTCATTTTGTTTGGGTATATATACTTGAGGAGCCCCTCGTCTTGGCTTGAGATGGTGAGACTTTGGACCTTTTGAAGCTAGATGATTTGCTACAAAGACAACAATAAAGTGCATTACTTCTCCCTGTTATATCATTTTTGATAAATTTATAGTCTAAAAGTACTTTAAAAAAAATACAATCAAATAATCTACAATTTAAATGAGTTTGTTTAATTAATAACTAAACAGTTAACAATTTTTTTTTTTTAAAACACCTATAAAAGATCTATTTTTAAAAGATTTATTTCTAAAAGATCTATCAAATGAAGCTTTAATAGTATTATTTTACTGTTTATAAATTTTTATGACAAAATTGCCCTTTATTTTTCTTCATCGTTTTCATCATTTCACCATTTTTCTTTCATTTTCAACCTCAAGTGCCAACCACCTATGAGAGCCCACCGTCATTTTCTCTCAATTTGCACACATTAACATTTACAAATAAATCCTAATATTTATTTTCATTTGGACTGAGATTTCAGAGTTCAAAACCCCCTCTTTTGTCCTCTCCGTACGTTTGCAACTGCTTCAACTTTTTCAACTCTTCAATCTCTGCTTCCATTTGTTTATTCGATTTCTTCAACTTAGTTCTCTGTTTTGTTCAACTCAGTTCTGTAATTTTTGCAACTTAGTTCTCTGTTTCAGTTCGTAAAAATTAGATAAAGAAAACAAGAGAAAGAGGGGGAGCGATTCTCGGGAACCAAGGCGTCATGTTCGATGCATTTGCGAACAATTAGCAAAGCCAGTTATCGAAGGCTTCACTAACTAATTAATTAGCGAATTCGCTCACTAAGTTTGCTTCGCGAATCGGCGAACGCAGACTCCATGTTCGCCTTCGCCATCTCTAAAACCTCCATGTGGTTGATGTGGAGAATTGAAGAGTGTTTGAGCTAGTCCACGTGAAATAATTGCTTTCTTTTAATTAAATTAAAAACATAAATTATATTAATTTTGGGATCCAAAATAATAATCACTTTATTTGAAAGATATTTTAGTTTTTTAGTATCTTTGATCACTAATTATTAGAATTTAACGATAGTTAACTAACGACAAATGATATTTGTGTTGAGTTTTTAAAATTTTAAAGAAGGTTTGTGTCATTATGACCAAACGTATCATATTTATGTAATTTCACTTATTTGTATAATTTGTCATATTATTTTATTAAATAATTAGTAAAGAAATATTTTATGTTCAAAGATATTAAATTCTTTATTCTATTAATTATACAAGTGTAATTGATAAAGCTTATTCAAAATTAATTGATAAATTTAAAAATAATAAACATTGATTTAAAGAAGAAAAATGTATCTAAACAATCCATTATTGGTAGAATCCAACCAAAGTATATAACATTTTGCAATTATCTCAATATCATTTAAAGAAAATTATAATAAATATTATAAAAAAAATTTTAAAAATGTAAAAGAAATAAAATAAAATTGAATCTGATCTAATTTTAAATTTGTTCCATATAGGAATCTCAATCTGAAGTTGTTGAGTTTGAATCTGCTCTAAATTATCTGATCAAATGACATTTTCCCCCCCATAAAATCCAATCTGAATATTTTTGGATCGAATTCCTCATATGTCCAAAAAAGCCTCAGATTTGGATTATTTATATCTAATTTAATTGATTGCCGTTTCTAAGTGAGGGATTGATGTGTCTAGTCAGCAAACAATAATGAAGTAATTTGCCTAGTCAACGACGAATTAGGACAAGGGTTCCAAGTTAGCATTCATGATAGTGGGGTACATATATGTGTATGCCCGGTTGGCATAGACTGATGACTGGACATGTTTAATGACCATCATTGATCATCGCATCGATATGGTTGATGATGTGCTACATTCTGTCAGCATTCTATTACATTG
Organism: Litchi chinensis; assembly: GCA_019925255.1. Classification (NCBI taxonomy): domain Eukaryota; kingdom Viridiplantae; phylum Streptophyta; class Magnoliopsida; order Sapindales; family Sapindaceae; genus Litchi; species Litchi chinensis. The sequence goes on along the minus strand of CM034465.1, from coordinate 16,045,658 downwards.
TTGAGTTGCTGTGGGGTGCTTGTGTGTTGGGCCAATCCAATGGAAGGCGATGACTTGTCATGCAGCTTTTGCTCATGTCCGGTTAGTATAGAGTGTTCTTATAGACTATTGTAGTTTTCTATTTTTTTTTTTTTTGGAGAGACTTCTAAATTTTGTATTTGATATTTGTGAGGTTGCAAGCAAATCAAAAGTACCGTGAAAATGTTAATGGCAGCTGTACCGTTGGTTAGTGTGCCAACTGTCCCCATGTCAAAAGGCATGTGTTGACACCTTATGAAGCCAAAAAATAAAAATATTCTCCAACTTATATATGGATTGTTCTCCCACTCTTATGTATGTCTCTTCTCTACTTTCGCGTGGGTGAATCTCTCCCATATGGGAGCAGCAACTTTGATGGTGTCACCGTTGTTCCTATCCTGATTGTCTTTTGAGTAAGTTTCAATTTCAATTCTTAAAAAATAAAAAAAAGTGCTATGACAATGACATGGCTAAAAATTTGTCAACTGAAAAGGTTTCAATACATTTCCCCGATCGAGACTTACAAAATTTTAAAATGAAAAACACATAGGTGAATCTCAATCCAAATTAAAGCATCAAAACTAGCCACAAGATGGAACCTAGTTTTTGGTAAACACTTAAACAAAGACAGTCACCAATTAAACTAGATTACACATAGGAGATGCTAAAGTTATGCAATGAACACAAGATCAGTAGAGATAATTAAGAATCAAGTGAGTTATTAAAAAGCCAATCACAACTCAAATGATTAAGTGGCAATTAATATCAATCAATAAGATCGAGAACTTAGAAAAGGAGATGGAGATTTGCGTTTGATTTGATTGGGACTTGGAGAAATTTTTGTTCGTATGAAGTAGATTTTGGCTGGGGAACGCCTTCTTGGGTGAGTGCTACACAAAGACCATTTAATGGAATAGGCCTCATAAACACCAAAAATGGTGATGGAACTGAAATATGGATCACTAAGGACGTGGAAGACATGGCTCATTTAAAACAAGATCCCAACATTACAAACTTCAGTTCCTAGTTTGGACGTAGGATTGTCTGGATTAATGATCTCCCATGAATGATCTCTCACGGCTTCTCAGAACTGATTTTATTTATAGTTGATATGAGTTTTTTATATGTGAGTTTTATCATATCAAATAGTTTATATAAAAAAATAATTAAAATAGTTCACATAAATAATCATGAGTCAACCAACTCTTATCAAGATTAAAAATTATATGTTTTACTTCGATAATGCTGAGAGATATCGGCTCGTATAATAAGAAAGTTAACCAACTCGTATCAAGATTAAACATTATATGTTTTATTTCTATAATGCTGAGAAATATCTCCTCACATAATAAGGAGAGATAAAACTCTCTACACATATTAGTAAATACACATGATGAAACTCAATTCTATAATGAATGTGAAGAAAAAATATATTAAGTACTTGAACTATAATTGGAGGTGTAATTCACACTTAATTAAACATATTTTTATTTTAAAATTTGGTCATAATAACCTCTATTAGATTTATTGACAATAATTTTCTATGTGTTCAAACGAGCTATATTCGTCTTCTAATCATCTTTTTGATCTACTTCTATTTGTCCAAAACATAAAATTGATCACCAACCAGACAAATGCCACTTAGAGTTAAAAGAAGTCATATAATATATTTATTTTTAAAAAATAATTTATCACTTTGGAAGTTACACATCCTTAAAACATAAAATAATTTTACATGATAGTAATGTATATTTATTGTTTATTGAGTTTTGATACAATAACTTCATATTATAGATAGACAATTTCGATACAACAAATTCATTTAGAATATTGTGATTCATTAATTAAAACAAGGTCAAACTAACAATTTTATAAATAATAATTTTTTTAATTAGAAAATTGATAATCAATAAAAGTAAAAAGTGAGTAAAGATTTATTGCAAAAATTCTAACAGCTAGAAGAGGAAAAAAAAAACTGATAATAATACAGAAAAATATATAAAAGCAAATTTAATTACATATTTAAATATATAATATCATGAACTTAGTAAATTTTCAGAAAAGTTTAAGAGGGACATGTGTCCTGCTTGGGCTCAAGTTGGGTCCGCCTCTAGTTGCCTGCGGTGCAGGTGTAGTGATTCAAATTTAAGATATTACCATATTAAATGAATATTTTACCACCAAACTATATTAATTGGTGTGAACTCTTTTGTTTTTCAATTAAAAATACATCTTCGTTGTTTTATAATATAGAAGGAAGCCATTATTCAAAACTACACTGTAGTTTTGGCGGGCAACCACTCCAATATTTGCTATATAGATAATCCCCAACTCATTCCACCAACTTAAGCAATTGCCTGTAAGATCCTCGCATTTTTGACTTCCTATTTACACAACTTGAAAATTCCACACTATTTTAATTTTTATTTATTCACAAATGAATATTTTTATTTCTATATTAAAAAACTAAATACATGTACAATAACTGAACTTGTACTAGTCGGAATAATTTAAAGGGTCTGTTGGGAATAATTTTTCAAATTCAGTTATGATGAATAGTGATTTTACTGGTTGAGCTTTCGTAATTAGAACTTTCAATTGGAAAAAAAAAAAAAAAATTCTATACATTTTGGTATTCGGTCGAAAAACAATTTCAAATTAGTATATTTTTTTGAAAAACAATTTCAAATTAGCATCTTGTTTGGCAATATGTTATGTCCCCCCAAAAAAAAAAAATTTGATAGTGATGTATTTAAAAAAAATAAATAAATGTTTTTTATTGTAAAAGTATGTAATTACTAATGAACTATCTATATACTATGGGATCGTTTAAGTCAATTTGTTTCTTTTAAACAAGCTCAAATTTTTAACTTCATCTAATACACATAGAAAGGATGTTATTTAATATTTAAAATGCTGTTCTTAACTGAATGCCAGACAAATTAAAAAAAGAAAAGGAACTTTTTTTTTTTTTAATTACATTATATAACTAAGAACTAGCCCAAAAAATAACTGGGACCTGACAGGACCCGACCCGACTCCTATCTCTAGTTCGGGAGGATCTTGTGAAAGCTGGGGTTTTCTAGATAAAAATTTTGATTTACTGAAAATCCTTTAAAATAATCATCGTAATTCTAATAATTACTTTGATCGAAATGTAAATTGAACAAATCTAAAATCTTTAAAATTTCTCATGCTGAATCCATAAACTGAATATATAAAATATTTTTAAAAATATTTGCAAAATGATTATTAACTTGTAAAATTATTTTGAAAATACACTTACGAAATTTGGTAAATAAAGAAATAATATACACAAATTCAATTGTTTATCATTATGTGGCCCTTCTCACGATATACAATAATTTGCACGAATCTGCGGCGGATATCTGAGAAAATATTTTTATAAAGAAATGAGTGCTAATGCCCAGTGAGTGAATATAAATTTTCTAAAATATTTATAAATAACATATAAAAATTATTATTGATAAAAAGAAATAATTTTAATGAATCATAGACAATTATATCTGGAAATAAAATTGAATATAAACCTCATATCATTGTAAAAATATAAAATGAATATAAATTTCATATCATTGTAAAACTGTAAACTTCTATATAATTTATCTTCATAACTTTAATAATATAAATTATAAAAATCTATAGTCTGTAAAATTTTTATGAAAATCTCTTTTTGTAAATCTGGTATTATATAAATCTCGTTCTGTATTGATCAAACTCAAGATGTAAATTTTGAAATTTGGAAATCTACATCAAATTAGTACTCAGGGGAATCTACTATACGTGGTGGAGATACTTAACATACACGCAGAGGGCGGGGAATAACATCTGTCATCCACATGCTAGGCGATTCAATGACTATTTCTGAAACCCCAATGACTTTTCTGACTTCTGCACTAGCATGTGTTAGGCGACTATCTCGGCCTTACTCACGTGATGTCAATCTGACTATTAGAGGGGAGGGTACAGTTTGGTGTTCTAAAAACATTTTTAGTTTCTTGAAAGTATAATTCCAAATACGTTTTGTAAAACTTTCTATATCAACCATTTAGTATCCAACAAAAATCTTATCCATGCATAAAAAATTTTCTTAGTTTCTCATGAAATTTATAAAATATGCTGTAAACTTTTATAAATCAATTAATTAATTCATAAACCATATGACATAGTTAACTTTATTAAATCATAAAACACACTTTGAAAACTATATAACATAATTTACTTTATTAAATTGTAAAACATACTTTAGAAACCATATAACATAACTTTGTTAAATTGTAAAACATACTTCGGAAATCCAAACAAAAATCTTATCCATGCATAAAAAATTTTCTTAGTTTCTCATGAAATTTATAAAACATGTTGTAAACTTTTATAAATCAATTAATTAATTCATAAACCATATGACATAGTTTACTTTATTAAATCATAAAACACACTTTGAAAACCATATAGCATAATTTACTTTATTAAATTGTAAAACATACTTTGAAAACCATATAACATAACTTACTTTGTTAAATTGTAAAACATACTTCGGAAATCCAACACACAATTAATAAAAGTTCATAAATCATCAAGCATATTTTAGAATCATCAAGAGGCATAGTTTCTAATTTCATAAACCATAAGGTATACTTTAAAATCATAAATATAATCTTAAAACCATAATTTACAAAATATATTTTAAGATTTCAAAACAAAATATATATTTCATAAATCACAAATCATATCATAAAAATTATAAAACATAATCTAAAGTCTATAAAAACATAATCTAAAGTTTATAAAAACATAATCTAAGGTTGATGGATTCTAAGTATACTTTAAAACTTTCAAAACATATTTTAAAATTCATAACTCATACAAAATACATACTCTCTATCTTTCTCAATTCATGAAACATACTTCAAAATCTTAAAATATACTTCAAAATTCATAGATCACAAAACATATTTAAATCTCAAAGCTAATAAAAGTTAAAACATAACAAAATACTTTCATAAATTAAGTTAAGAGAAAATATTCATTTACTAGATTACTTCCAAGCCCTATGGAAATCCACTTGTATTTGTCTTTTCCTTGGAACCCTTTTTACCTAAAACAATATCAAAAATTCATTTAGGATCAATAAGAACTAAACTAAAAAAACTGATTCTAAATTGGAACTAGTTTCTCACCACTAATCCTTTTCCAAACTTCCTTGATTTTCTTTACCTCTTCTTATTTCTCCTTCCTTCTTTCTTCTCCCCTTGATGTCCTTTGGGATGGGTTGGTCAAGCTATGAAAAGAATAGGTGGAGTTGCTTTTTATCACATAAAATCACATATATATACATTCTCATGCATGACCATATTTTCATATACCTAGCTCCCTCATCCACCACTCACTTTTCCATCCAATCAAATGTTTTTTGTCATTCCAATCTTGCTCTCTCGTATTTCTTTCTTTTTCCATAAATTGTCCTTCAAAAATTTCATAATTCATTCTCTTTTGTGGTGGATAATTTTATCCCTCTCACATTCTTCTTTTTCACAATTTTACCCCTCTCACATTCTCCTTTTTCCATATTTGACTTTAGGTGGGTGTATTTAGAAAAACAATTAGATGTGTTTAGAAAAGAAATTCGGTCATACTAGTATAGTTCCTAATTGGGCTCACTTGAGTTACTTTTTCTTTGAGTTCCTTAACTTAAGTTTCTAATTGAACCTTTTCTAATTTTATTTTAACCCTATCTAAACTTCATTTAGATATATATATGTGTATATAACCTATTAGACCGGTTTGGATTCGACATGTTACAAGACCAAACGAGATTGTATACTAAATGCGTGATCAGGAGAGTAGCTCCCATACAGAAAGAGACGACCCATACATAAGTTGGGAGACTGCCCTTACAGAGAGGCAATAAATAGCCAGCAACACACACGGTCAAAGGAGATGGTTTCTTTAGGGTGTAGAACTATGCCAAAGTTAGCATGGGGCAGCTGGCGCCAACCAACAGCACCAACTAGCTTAAAAAAAAAAAAAAAAGCTTTTGATTATAAGAATCTCTTTAATTTAATAGAGAAGTTATATCAAATACACTCTTAAATTATCTTTGGTTCTCTATTTCTCTTCTTTTAAATAATACTCTACCGTCTAATTATATTCAATCTTAAAACAAGGGTTCTTGGTAAATTAAAAGCAACAATTTCATAAGTTAAAGGCCAATTTGGTTTGTTATAGTTTTTTAATTAACCATTGCTAGATGTAGTGAAAAAAAAGAAGTCAGTTATCAAGTTTTGGTTAAATTGTATCTTAAAACTACGCTGAGACTAAATACGTGTTTATATTTGGTGGTTTCATTTTAAAAGTGTTGTTGAAAATTATATGGAGTGTTACAAAATACATAATGGATAGAGAAAAAATAAAACGAAAAAAAAGAGCATCTTAACTGTTGTTATTATAATTGATAAGTAGACAAAGGATGCTATAATATCTAGATTATTACAAGTTGCGACTATTACAGATTTTTTTTTTTGAAAGACTCTTTATGGTACAATAAGTTAAATATGAAGTATTCTCAGATTGAATAAATAGTCTTTACTATCGCAACGTATTGATCAGTAGTGTAACTATTATTGAATGAATTCAATTTAGCAATATATATGTGGACCAAGCTTAGTAATTTTTAACTTATTTTCAATTGTCACTATTTAGCAGGAAATTTAATTTAAGTTTAAATTGTTATTTTTTTTAGCGAATAATTATAGCATTAAGGTAGCGGCAGTATTAGTCTCCCAATCAATGCAAAAAACTGTTTGTGCTCCTACAAAGGCGGGTGATCTTAGAAACTTGAACAATTTAATTGTATCTTTTACAAGTTGAGTGATGATAATATCCCTATTGGAGTTCCATTTAATTTAGGATTTCTATTAATTTAAATTTATCATGTTTAAGACTATCCTTTATTATAATTATCTTTTATCAAGTTTTGTGATAATTTAGGAGTAGAATTATCTTTAATTAATCTTTAGATAATTAGGTGTAGAATTATCAATTTATTGTTCCTAAATGGATTAGGAGTTGTGAGGCTATGAATAGCCAAGTGACTTTAGACTTGTGATTATGTTTTTGGTTTAAGAGAATTAATAAAATCTTACAGTATTGCCAGGTAATTTATATTTGTTTTTCGGCTTTTCTAGATAGATTTACTTAGGATTGTTTGGACTAGATTCAAGTTATTTTGTTAATTTGATTTTAGATTATTTTGGCTTTTCTGAGTATTCTTGCTTGGATTTACTTAGACTAGGATTAGGTAAATTTTGTGATATAATTCTAGAGGATCAATTTGCCTAATTCTATGGGTTAATTGGTTCAATATCTATCTTATCATGTGGCATGAGTTAGCGAATAAGACTTGTTGTTGGATCTAGATTTAGATTATCAACAATTTGGTATTTTCATTGAGAGAATTTGAGTGTGGTTGCATGATGGAATTAAGCGACCGAGCCTGGTTAGAGGCTTTGAAAAAAGATCAATCGCGAATGGCTAAAACGGTGGATTATTTGGCTATGATCAAGGCACAGTTAAAAGTACTAAAATTTTTGGAAAAAAATTGAAAAGAAAGTATATATCTTCATTGTTTGAAGATTACACTCAAATCTTCAATCTCATCTCCACACAAACCTCACCTTCTCCTTAGTTCTAGGTTTGAACAAGCACCAAAACCCATGTTTCGAATAAGTATTAAGAAGCTAGATTGATTTTTTTCCCAAGGATTGGTGGTCACCTAACCAATCAGCACATTGTATCACTTGAGTAAATCAATTTTAAGCATTGAAGCTTTACAAAGAAAGACACTGGACTTGAAAATAGAAGCTTCAATGGTGCTGCCCATGCCAAACTCATCCATATTGATCTTACCAACCATAATTGTAAGGATCGAATCCAAGTGGATCCAGAAAAAATAAATTGAGCCCAAAATAAGAATTAATAAATGGACCTAATTTTTATGTGAAGACCATATTTTAAATGGGCTAAATGATTTTTAAGTGTAAACCTAAATAATGTTGAGGGATCCTTGTTTTGGATACACCCTAATTTATTTCTAAAGGCACCTATACATTTAAAAATACAAAAAGGCAACTTAAATACTGAGACAAATTGGTGGCCGTGTAAGATTGAGATAAAAGAATGAGAAGCGGTCAAGTTTATAGTGAAATGAGATAAAGATAAAAAATTGGGAATAGTCAAAATGAAAGAGAGTGCGAGGAATGGTCGATTGGAAAGAAACAAACAAAGATTAAAGCTAAGCAAAGTCAACAAAATAGTAAAGAGAACAAGACAAAAGTGAAAATAAGTTAGTTGAGTTAATGGCCCAAGAGAGAAAAATAGAGAGACAAAAATAAAATAAAAACATATGCTTACTATATAAGACAAAGAGTGAGGCAGCAAGTTAAGTGAAGAATAAGACAAAAACGGGTATCGTGCACAAGCTAAAGCAAAAGGAGGCGGTGTAGTGAAAATATATTTGATGAGCGAGAGCCAGTGGGCTAAAGTTTATTAAAGGAAATGGACAAGTGTCAGCTCTTAAACATGATGAAGCAATGAGATGAATTGAAAAGGGAAAAAGAGAGAGAGAGAGAGAGAGATAGATAGACAGACATGATATGCTTATTAGTGAAGCGGTCAATATATATATAAAATTAGAAGCAAACATATAGAGAACTCAGACACAACAAAAAATGAAACAAAAGAAAACTGGGTGAAACTATGAGAAGAAAGAAAAGAAATAAGAAAGAAAAGAAGAGAAAGAGGAAAGAAGGTTTTAGATGGGCGAACGAAATATTTGAGAATCTGATTTATCCAGATAAATTATTTTATTTCAAATAGATTTGGAATCCAAAAAATTAGTTAATTTTTCTGTAAGTTCTAAATTGAGTTTTATGTGATTTTAAGGTGGATCCAAACTTATAAGGAAGTTGATAGGAAACCGTTTTAGATCTAGATTTGAGCAAAGAAGTTCTATGAGTGGATTTTTTTATTTATTTTGAATTAATTAATTATAATTATAAATTATAAATTTTATTATTTACAGATTATTATAAATGAATTAATTATTAGTAATGAATTTACTAGATTTTTTATTTTAATTAATTTGATTTATCATGATTATTTAAATTTCAAATTTTATTTATTTAATAGTTATTAGAAGAAAATGATTTAATTAATCTATTCATTTATTGATTATTGTTGACGTTCAGAATCAGTCGACCTGGAGATCCAAAGGCCCAGACTGCGATTCTGATAATAAATGGTGATTAATATTATTTAAGGTTGGTGAATGACAATGAAAACAATTGAATACTGGTTAAGGTAAATGACTGATAGTAAAAGAGCAATTAATGACAAGAGAACGAGAGAAGGAAGAATGCAAAAACAAGAATTTTACGTGGTTCGACAAGTATGCCTACGTCCACGGGTCATCCTAAATATATTTTGACAGAGTGACGGTAATACTAATGTTCAAGTTGTTTTTATAATGAATTTCTCCCTTTATTTATAGAGAATGAGGGATACAATTGAGTATTTTACACGTTAAAAATTATCATTACTCTCAACTAATCTGATTCAAGTCATACTGCATTTATTGCTACAGTAATGATTATTCTTACATGGCCATGCTTGCATTAAATGCTTCAGGTAAAATCTTCTTCGTATTAAATGCATAGCCGTTACTGCATTAAATGCTTAGCGGGAACTGTACAGATTGCATCAGCGTGAAATCCGAAAATCAGGACGTTCTGGCATTGACTTCTTAAGATACTGTCTGACGCGAGCTCATCAATCCAATTTGTTCGTCTTTGTGAGCTGAATGTAGGCTGAGATAAACTTTGTCATGGTCGAGAGTTGAGGATGCATCAAAGTAAGCTGGTCACAGGCACGAGCTGGAAGTGTGCCAAAACAGACTTGCTATAAGCGCGAGCTTATAGTTGCGATATGAGGAATGGGCTCTTTGGGCCTGATGCTACTGTACGCGTCCTTTGGGCCTTTAGTGACCCATTTGCCTAGGTCGTGAAAACGGTCATAATAATTATGAATTATGATTTGATTATAAACTATTTATTTATATTATGAGAAAACTATTTATCAAGAATTATAATTATGTTTAAAAAAGATTTGAGAAAGGCAAATAAAAATGTTTTCAGAGCATCAAGGTTGTACCCTCTCCTTTAACGATCAGTCAAGCTTTACATGTGTAAGTCCTAGAGATTCGCCTAACACGTGTATAACAGACATCTGAGGAGTTATAGAGTTGCTTAGCACGTGTATGATTAGATGTTATCTCTGGCTTTGCTTGTGCGACGATATTTTCCACTACGTATGACCAAATTCCCTATATACTAGTTGGTGTAGATTTTCATATTACAAATGTTATATACTAAGTTTGATCAGTATAGAAAGAGATCTATAGAATATCGGATATATAAAAAAAGATTTTAGAAAAGTTTTAAAGATTATAAAATTTCTGATTATATATTAATAAAGTTATAAAATGATTTATATAGAAGTTTACAGTTTTACTGTGATCTGAGGTTTAAATTCTGTCTTATTTTTAAGATACGATTGTGTATGGATTATTTATTATTACCAGAAATATGTTACGTTTTATTTAGAAATATGTTTTTTGAAAATTTATATAAACCATTGGGCATTAGTATTAACTTTTTTATAAAATTCATTTTTCATGTATCCATCGTAGGTTCATGCAAATTGTTGCATATCGTGAAAAGGTCACATGATGATAAACATTTTACATTAATGTATATTATTTTTTTTATTAACTAGATTTCTTAGTTATGTTTCAGGAATATTTTTTCATATGGAATATCTTTATCAAATATTTTATGAAAAATTTATACATAGGTCCAATATGAGAAATGTACAAATTTCTATTTTGTTAAGATTGAATTTTATAAGGAAATCATCAGTCAATATGAATTATTTTTAAATATGTGTTTTTTTTTTTTTGAAAATTCAGATTTCAATCAGAAAGACCACAGTTTTCACAGGATTCTTCTGAACTCCAAATAAGAGTGGAGATGGGTCTTGTCAACAATGGCACCCAATTCCTTAAATATCTTGATGACGATTATACCAAAGAGAGTATGATACTTCTTTAAAACCCTGGAGCCAATGATGGAAGACATGTCCGTCGTACAAATATTATCTTTTGACTTCAATAAGAACCCTAGCCAAGGGACCGGTGTTTTCATTTATGTGAATTTGGTTGTTGAGGGACTCTGCTTCTCAGAGTACTTTATTTGAGACATGGAGAAAGGACTTGAGGTTGGGCTCGGTTAGCTTGAGACAGGCCAAGTAGAAGTTGGCTAGTTGGGTGGCGCTAACGTGGTAGGAGAGAAGGGAGTGGCGAATGGAGGGATTTGGGATTGTGGAGGTGAAGTGGAGGATGGTGGTTGATAAGTGATGAGCTATGATGAGCAAACAATGAGAAATTTGGAGTGAAATAAGCAGGATTTAAAGGAGGAGAAGTGAAAAAGGGAGAGGAGAAGAAGAGAGAGGGAGAGGGAGAGGAGAGAGAGAGAGAGAGAGAGAGAGAGAGAGTGTGTGTGTGTGTGTGTGTGTGTGTGTGTGGGGGGGGGGGGGGGGGGGGAGGGGATGGTGATGTTGTTTAAAGGTCTTTGTTGGTGGAGATCTAACCAAAACCTTTGGATTTTTTTTATTTTTTAATTTTCTTATTTTCTTTTACGAATTTCATTTTTAAAAGTTTTTTTACACAAATCTCTATCGTCCATTTATTGTAATGGAAGGTAGAGATTTAAATGTTTATTTATTTTTTAAATTTTATAATATCTCCACCCTTTATTTATTTTTATTTTTTATTATGTTTTTAGTTTTAATTTATTTTTTTATTCAATCTTCTCTCAATTAAATATCCACTCTCTCTCATAAATTTAATGGATGGTGAAATTTTTATTTTTTTAATTAATTTCAAATAGTTAGTGGAATAAAAAAAAAAGCAAAATCTCCTTCTAACGGTTACGTTTGACAATGGTCAACTGATGAAATAACCTATTTGATGAATTTCTAAAATGTTAGAGATGACGAAAATTGAAAATGTATTAATGAGTAAAAGAAGTAATATTTCACCAAACGTTAAAGACTAAAGTGAAAATTTCCCTAAAATATGAGTTCACGTTGTGGTCAAGAAATGTGTTCATGTGTAGTCTCAAATAAATAAATAAACAAACAAACATAAAAAATGTTGTGTTCACACATCCTTTTAGACCGGTTTAGTAAAACAATATGTAAAAAATACGGGAGAACTTTATTGTGGTCCCTAATATTTGATGAAATATTATATTTTTAGTTACTAATTCATTATTAGTTCTCATGATCCCTAACATTTTAGAAATTCATCAACTTGGTCCTTCTGATCAAAATGCAAACATTCAACTGTCACATAATATTCACAAATATTTTATTTTTATTTTAATTAAATTAAAAATAAAATAAAATAAATTTTTAATCAAAATAAAATTAAAAATAGAAACTAATAAAAAATATATAATTATTAAAAAATTATAAAAAATAGAAGATCTATTCCAAGATTTGCATCCAAATCTTGGAATATCTTCAAATTATTAAAATGATTAAAAATTTTGAAAAAAGGTTAGAAAAGAATGGGGACACAGATTTTCACCGATCGAAGATTACACCTAAATCTTCTCCTTACATCCAAATCTTCAACCTCATCTCTATACACACCTTATCTTCTCCTTAGCTCTAGGTCCGAACAAGCACCAAAACTTAGATTTTGAATAAGCATTATTGGTCTTATCAACCACAACAGCACCCAATTTCTTCAATATTTTAATGACGATTACTTCAAAGGGAGTACGATACTTCTCCAAAACCCTGGGGCTAGCAGTGGAAGGCATGTCCATCGTCCAAATATAATCTCTGACTCTAACAAGAACCCTAGCCAAGGGACCGATGTTTTCATTTTTGTTTATTTGGTTGTTGAGGGACTCTACTTCTTGGAGTACTATATTATAGACATGGAGAAAGGATTTGAGGTGAGTCTCGGTTAGCTTGAGATAGGCCAAGTAGGAGTCTATTAGCTATGTGGCTCTAACGGGGCGGGAGAGAAAAGAGTAGTGGATGGAGAGGATTTGGTATAGTGGAAGTGAAGTGGAGGATGGTGATTGATTAGTGATGGGTTGTGATGAACAAATAATGGGAGACATGGGGTGAAATGAGTAAGATTTAGACGAGAAGAAGCAAGAGAGAGAAAGAGTGGAGGATGATAATGTCGTTTGAAGGTCTTTGTTATGGAGATCCAACTCATACCTTTAGATTTTTTTTTTTTTAAATTTTCTTATTTTCTTTTGCAAATTTTGTTTCTTAATTTTTTTTTTTTTACACAAATCTCTATTGTCCATTTATTGTAATGGACCGTATAGATTTCTATGGTTTTATTTTTTTAATTTTGTAATATCTCCACCCTTTATTATTTTTTATTTTATTTTTATGTTTTTAGTTTTAATTTATTTTTTTATTTAAACTTTTCTCAAGTAAATCTCCATCATCTATCACAACTTTGATGGATGGTGAATATCTAAAGTTTTTTTTTTTAAAAATTAATTTTAAATAGTTAGTGAAATTAAAAAAAATCAAAATATCCTTCCAACTATTAAGTTTGATAATGGTCAACTAACGAAATGACCTATTTAATGAAATTCTAAAATGTTAGGGATGATGAAAACTAAAAATATATTAATGATTAAATAAAGTAATATTTCTCTAAACTCTAAGGATTAAAATGAAAATTTTCCTAAAAGCATGTTGATGTCTATTTGTGGTCAAGAAAAGTGTTCACGTAGAGTTTCAAATAAATAAATAAACATAAAAATGCATTGTTCACTTAGCGGTGTTGTTGTTGTTTCTTTTTTTTTTTTTTTTTTTGAAAACTAAATAATATTATTGAAGATCAAAGACTGGATAATTATTAAAATTTAAAATCTAAATAATATATTTATTTTTTTTTATTTCTGAATATATTGTAAACTTATTTATATTTTAAAGTTAAAATTATCTGAAAATTAGTAATTTGACACTTATATCTTTTTAATTATTTGTTGTTATGTAACCTTAATTAATTTAATACAAACATATAAAAATAAATAATTTAATAAAATTTAAAACATTTTTATGTACATATTAATAATATTTTACTCATAATTAAACATGATTAAAAAATATAGTAATATTAACTACATTTATATATTTAAAAATATTAATACATTTAAAAAAACAACTAGAAAATAAATGTTTAAATTGTAAATTAAAATGTATTAATTTAATTCCAAGACAATTTTAGATAAGATATATTTAGGTTTTTCTTGTGAAATATATTTTTTGTAAGTATAAAAAAAAAAAAAAAAATTGGGTAATATAAAATTAGGATAAATTTAATATTATGTTATTATGAAAAAATAGATTTAGAACAAAAATTTTCAAATGTTATTAAGTGATTTGTAATTAAGTGAAAAATTAAAAATTCTTATTTAATTTTTTCAGTTATTTTTTGGTTAGTTTTAAGTGGTTTGACCACTTAAAAAAAACAAATAAAAATAATATAATAAGTATTATTTAACACTATTAAGTTTTAAATGGAAAAAACAAATCACCTTAATTGACAAAAAATACAATGTTAAAAAAAAAAAAGTATTATTCACATATCTTTCCAAAAAAGTTGAGTAAAACAAGACATAAGAAAAATTTCACTTTAATCCCTAATGTTTGGTAAAATATTGCTTTTTTGCTCATGAATACATTTTTAGTTCCCATCATCCCTAACATTTTCCAAATTCATCCACTTGGTCTCTCTAATCAAAAGGCTAACATTCAACCATCACACAATATTTGCAAAGACCAAAGTACTCTTAATCATTTCATTTTGATTTTAATTAAATTAAAAAATTAAAAAAAGTCAAATAAAAATAATTTTTTAATCAAAATAAAGTTAAAAATAAAAAATAATAAAAAATATAAATTATAAAAAAAAATTATAAAAAATAGAAGAACTGCTTGAAGATCTACATCTAGATCTTTAAATTATTAAAATTAATAAAATTTTTGAAAAAAATGGGAACCCAAATCTTTAACCTCATCTCCATACACACCTCTATCTTCTTCTTAGCTCTGGGTTCGAACAAGCACCAAAACTCAGATTTCGAATAAGCATTATTGGTTTTACTAACTATAATGGCACTTAATATTCCTTCAATATCTTGATAGCGATTGCATCGAAGGGAGAACGATACTTCTCAAAAACTATGAAGCTAACAATGAAAGACATGTCCGTTGTATAAATATTATCTTTGACTTCGATAAGAACCCTAACCAAGGGACCAATGTTTTCATTTTTGTGGATTTGGTTGTCGAGAGACTCTGCTTCTTACAGTACTTTATTAGAGACATGGAGAAAGGACTCGAGGTAGGGCTCAGTCAGTTTGAGATAGCCCAAGTAGGAGTCGACTGCTTGGGTGGCACTAGCATGGATGGAGAGAAAGGAGTGGTGGATAGAGAGGATTAAGGATTGTGGAGGTAAAATGTAAGATGGTGGTTGATTAGTGATGGGTTGCGATGAACAACCAATGGGAGATTTGGAATGAAATGAGCAAGATTTAGAGAAGAAGAAGCGAGAGCTAGAGAGAGAGAGAAAGAGTAGGATGGTGATGTTGTTTGAAGGTCTTTATTGGTGGAGATCCAACCCAAACCTTTAGATTTTTTAGTTTTATTATTTAGTTTTTTTTTTTTTTTTTTGCAAATTTGTTTTTTTTTTTAAATTTTTTTACACAAATCTCTATCGTTTATTTGTTGTAATGGATGATAGAGATTTTGATGATTTTTTTTAAAAAAATTTTATAATATATCCACCCTTGATTTTTTTTTTTAATTTTTTATTATGATTTTAGTTTTAATTTATTTTTTAATTTAATGTGTTCTCAATTAAATCTTCACCAGCTATCACAACTTTAATAGATTGTGGGATATAATATTTTTTTAATTAATTTCAAATAAGTAATGGAATTAAAAAAAACCCAAATGCTCTTTCAACTATTAAGTTTGACAACAGTCAACTGACGAAATGATCCATTTGATGAATTTATAAAACTTTAGGGATGATAAAAACTAAAAACATATTAATGAATAAAAAAATAATATTTTACTAAACGTTAAGGCCTACAATGTAATTTCTCTAAAATTATGCGTTCACACGTCTTTGCGGTCAAGAAAGGCGATGGCACACAGTTTCAAATAAATAAATAAATAAACAAACATTAAAATGCTGGGTTCACACATCTTGCCAGACGAGTTGAGTAAAACAAAACATTAAAAATACGGAAAATTTTCACTTTAATTCCTAATGTTCGGTATATTACTTTTTTCTTATTAATGCATTTTTATTTCTCATTATCTCTAACGTTATTCATCAACTTGACCCCTCTAACTAAAAAGCTAACATTCAACCGTCAAACGACATTTATAAAGACCGAAATACTCTTAATAATTTTTATTTTTATTATAATTAAATTAAATTATTTAAAAATTAAATAAAAATAATTTTTTTATCAAAATAAAATTAAAAAAAAAACTAATGAAAAATATATAATTATCAAAAAACCATCTAGATCTTCAAATTATTAAAATTATTAAAATCTTTGAAAAAAATGAGAGCCTAGATCTTCATTGGTTAAAGATTACACCTAAATCTCCAACCTTATCTCCACACACATCTCATCTTCTCCTTAGCTTTGGGTTTGAACAAGCGTCAGAACTCAGATTTCGAATAAGCATTATTAGTCTTACCAATCACAATGACACCCAATTCCTTCAATCTCTTAGCGACAATTGCATCGATAAGAGGACAACACTTCTTCCAAAACCCTAGAGCTAGTGGTGGAAGATATTGATCGTACAAATATTATCATTAACTTTGACAAGAACTCCAACCTAGGGACCAATGCTTTCATTTCTATGGATTTGGTTGTCGAGGGAGATTACTTCTTGGAGTACTTAATTAGAGACAAGGAGCAAGGACTTGAGGTAGGGCTCGGTCAACTTGAGATGGGCCAAGTAGGAGTCAACTAGCTGAGTGGTGCTAACATGGCGGGAGAGAAGAGAGTGGTGGATGGAGAGGGTTTGGGATTGTAGAGGTGAAGTAGAGGATAGTGGTTGATCAGTGATGGGCTGAGATGAACAAACAATAGGAGATTTGGAGTAAAATGAATAGGATTTGAAGGAGAATAAGAGAGAGAGAGAGAGATAGAGTAGAGGATGGTGATATCGTTTGAAGGTCTTTGTTGGTGGAGATCCAACCCAGACCTTTAGATTTTTAATTATTTTTTTCTTTCACAAATTTTGTTTTTGATTTTTTTTACACAACTCTCTACTGCCTATTTGTTGTAATAGACTGTAGAGATTTCAATGGTTTTATTATTTTTTTTCAATTTTATCATATCTCTATCCTTGTTTTTTATTTTTAATATTTTTATTATGCTTTTAGCTTTAATTTATTTTTTAATTAATCTTGTTTTCAATTAAATCTCGACTATCCATCATAACTTCGATGAATTATAGAGATCTAAAGTTTTATTTTTAATTAATTCCAATAGTTAATAAACTAAAAAGAACAAAATACCTTTCAACTATTAAGTTCGATTAATAGTCAATAGATAAAATGATTTATTTGATGAATTTTTAAAATATTAGAAAGATGGGAACAAAATGTATTAGAGAATAAAAAAATTAATATTTCACTAAAAGTTTAGTCCTAAAGAGAGTTTCCCTAAAAACATGTGGTCACACGTCTCTGCGGACAAGAAAAGTAGAAGAGCTGTGTTCGCACACATTTTCGAATAAATAAATAAATATAAAAAGTTGTGTTCACACTTCAGTTCACGCCCATCTTTTCGGACAAGAAAAGTGAAAAAACAGCCCTGTTCACACGCTATTTAAAATGAATAAATAAAGCACACCTAATAAGGTGTGTGTGTGTGAATAAGGCGCGTTTTCACACACACCTTATTCGCACGCGCACGCGTGTGAATAAGGTGTGAGCACAAGGTTTGTGTCCACCCAACCTTGTAAACATTGTGAACATTCACAAGTCCTCGTACAAACTTTTGTGAAAGATCCTGTTGTAAACATTGATAAAACCATACAGCTGTTGTACATGTGTACAACAACCGTATGAATTTGTCAATGTCATCGCAAGACTTTACCCAACTTTTGTACAAGATTTTGTTGTGAACATTGATAAGATCCTACAGCAGTTGTAACAGTCAATACAGCTGTATTGACTTTGCAACTTTACAGTCAATACAGCCGTATGGTTTTGTTAATGTGCACGACAAGACCTTGCACAAGTTGTACAAGGTCTTGTGAATGTTCACAATGTTTACAAGGTCGTGTGACCACAAATCTTACTGACAAATGTTGTTTTCGTAGGTGCGTCGAACTTTCTTTGATTTTAGGGGAAATTGTACAAATCTCGTCCATGGTTTGATGAAATTACACAAATATGATGATTTTTAAAAAACTCGCACTGAAAAAAAATATATATATATATTTTGATCTCCATGGGAGACCAAATTACCCCATGGAGACCAAAACCCATCTCCATGGCCGGAGACGGCGTCTCCAGCCATGGAGACGAGAGGTCTCCATCACTGTTCCATCTCCATGGCTGGAGACGGTTTCGTCTCCAACGATGGAGACAGTTGTCTCCATATCTGGAGACGCTGGTCTCCATCGCCGGAGACCAGATCTGGTCTCCGACGATGGAGATCAGATTGCCATTTTTTTTTTTGAAAATTTCATTTGATTTTTAAATTTTTAGAAAATTTTAATTTGATTAGGTTTATGTTTGGTTTGATTATGATGTTTGATTTGGATGATATTGGTTTAATAAAAATGATGGAGATGATGATTTTGATGAATGTAGAAGATGATGAGAGATAGAAGATGAGAGGTAGATGATAAAAATGAAGACAAGGGGAAGATGAAAGGTCGGAGATGATGGTTTTTGAAAAAAAGAATTATATTATTATTTAAAAATATTATTTTTAATTAAAATATTTATTAGTATTGAATTGACCCTTTTACCCTTCAAAATTTTAATTTAACGGTGGGTTGGTGATGAGTTTTTAAAATCTGAGGGGAGGTCAGTGCGAGTTTTTCAAACATCATAACATTTGTGTAATTTCACCAAACCTAAGGGAAGTGTGTGCAATTTCCCCTTGATTTTATGAAAGAGAATCTGTGAAAACTTACGACGCTTCTATGTAGACTTCCCTTCCACTCGCATCTCAAGTTCTTTCATTCAATTTAAACCTCTCCGTCCAAAATCAACCATCGTTTGGTTGCTGCATGGTTGACCAACTCCTATGCAAGGTAACACCCTCGTCATAGTATTATCATTGTGATTTTTGCTTGATTCATCAAATCCTCTGTTTATTGAATATATTTTGAGAAATATTTATAAATGTCTCCATATAGTCAGTGTATCATCTTGGTTGTTTGTAAGATGAGAAAATATGATAAGGCATATCAGATCTCAACCATAATCACTTGTTTTATATAGTTTGATGGATTGCTTTCACACGAATTCGTGTGAAAGCAAATTGAAAGCAGACAATTTGCTTTCATACAAACAATTAGCTTTCACACACACCACTACCACTTTCTTTGATTTTATGAAAGAGAATCTGAGAAAACGTACGACACTTTTATGTAGATTTCCCTTTCAGCTGGCATCTCAAGTTCTTTCCTTCAATTTCCAGCTGGGTTGTTTGCAAGATGAGAAAATATGATAAGACATATCAGATCTCAACCATAATTACTTATTTTATATAGTTCGATGGTTTGCTATGTTATCATAGATTTTCTTATATTAGCATCATAGTTTTATAGTTTGTTATTGTTACCACTGACCTGAAGGTTTCATTGTAGATTTATGTTTAGCTATATCAACTTGGTTTTCTTGGATCGTATTACAAAACCTTATAGTTTATGTTTAGATGATCTAGTTTGGTTTCAGTCATTTTCTGGATACCCGATTTAATATATTTGCAGTTATGCTGGATATGATAGGGATTGTGCTCTCATCTTTGTCTGTGAGCGATATGTGAACGAAGTTTAGAACGGAAATATGATGGGAGATGTTGGATCTCAGTAAATAAAGATGTAGTAAGGTTTACAAAACTGCAGATTTTGTAATAGTTTTTGATGAAACTGAAGCTTTTATTATAGTCTAAGTTTATTTGTAGTAATAATAGTAGTACCGTGGATAGGTACACTGTCCAATTGATCAGAATAGGCTGACATTCCTATATGTTGTATTAGTTGTTAATACTATCGATCTCAACACCGTATTGCTCTTCAGAATTTTCGTTTTGCTGCTTGTAGAAGGTCACGATGTCTTCCGGTACAACAACATTAGATTTCACAGATTCTGGCCAACCTTCAGTCAGCACAGGCTTTGGCTTGACGGTTAAACGGGATTTCTGAATCTCTCCTTTCATGTCCTTCAGCAGCAGATCAACAAAGTCTTGTCCTTCGGGAATTGGAAAATGCTCCATAGCTTCGGTTGGGACTATCAGCTCCTTCTTAAGGTCAGTTGTAGTGATAAGTTTTGAGAACAGCTGTTGCATAGACAGTAAGATATATGAGAACTCTCATTTATGATATTTTAGCTGTTTCTATGCTTTTAACAGTTTGTTTTCCAAAATAAAATAATAACAATAATATGATTTGAAAGTTAATAGCAACTACAATCAGTTACTGTTTCACTATGCCTATTTGTAAATGTCCTAGGCCTTTTCTGAAACACTGCCACAGTACTCTTTATGATTGTGGATATTAGAAAACATAAAACTCTTAAAAGTACTTAGATCTAACATTAATTGCTTAATAGACCATATGCTGGACTTTGAAAGTTTTTCTTTGATGACTGTCACTTGCCTGTATCAATGTAAATACCTCAATTGATTGTTTTTTTTGGAAATAGAAGACTGGAGATACTGGAATGATAGAAGCTTAATTTGTTTGGAGGTGTGGACGTGGGCATCATGGCAATAATGTAAATATGATTGTGTCTAATCTCTGTATTCATCTCTCCTTTCTGTAGTTCGTCACATAACTATTGCATATAATATTTAATGCTCTTAAAAGCATTTCAGTTTGGTCAAATTTGTGAAACAGTTGTCATGCCACAATCCAATTCACGACACCCCTTCTTGGGTTGCTGTCTCCTTGGTTAACAAAATTAATGGATTGATGTTACAGATTTTGAAGCCTCCAGTACTAATGGACTCAATAATGAAACAGGTCTAGTTGTTTGATGTAATACGTTGACTGTTTTGGTTTTGGAAATCCCTGTGAAACTTAACTGCTAATTAAAATGTTGGCTCACATGATGAGGGTGTCCATAAGTTACATAGCTAGAAAGTTTATAGCAGCTACGATTGGCCGGATTTCATTAGGTCCATATATTTAAATTGTTTATGCCTCTTTAGAAACACTGTCCAGATCCAGAGCACTAAAATTTGCCTATTGTAACTTCTAAACAATACTACACTTGCCCTATTGGTTATTGGCTGTAGATTGGTTTGAGAGCCTTAAAAAAATAATATTTAGGACAGAAAATAGATAAGGCAACTTAGGCATCACACCTGAAGGTTGATTGCATTTCAAACTCTCAAGATTTCCCTCCTGGAACCAAGGCATCACACCTAGGTTTTCTTTTCATCTCACAAATATGAGAAAACTCAAAAATATCATTCGCTCATTTCATGTCAAGCATATCAATTCCTAGACATGATTTATTAGCATGGTAGTATTAGAAAATACTAATAATTCTTTAACACAGACTTTTGACTGAGACTTAGACTCCTGAAAACCCGAATTATAAGACATTTTCAGAGGCTGTTTGAAAATACTCTTTAAGACTCTTTGATAATAGAAATCATGAGACTCTTAAATTACTTTGATTAACGTAAGACTACTACTTGTCTGTATCAGTGTATAAATTAATTGGTTGGGTTTTTGGAATATACACTCTAGCAATGAAATGCTATATATTGCTTAGTTTGTTTTGAAGTGTGGACATGGATGCATATCGTAATTAATGGTCGTAAAAGCATTTCAATTTGGTCAAAATTATAGAACGATTGTTACTCTCTTCTAACACAATCCAATTAACCCCCTTCTCATATTGCCGTCACCTTGAGTAACAAATTTAATGATATCTCAATTATATAGGCTATTGTTACATATTTTAACTTCAATCCTGACTTGTTCATCTCAATTGCTAAAATTTGGTACAATCAGGACATACATGAGGATTCAATAGAGCCTTAAAGAAGAACGATTGGTAATGCTAGAGAAAAAGGCAACCATCACTGATAAATGAAATATATTTGTATATGTATATGTATATATCTGTATGTATGTATGCAAAAACTGTACAATTTTACCTTGGTCTTAAAAGATATAGCAGGTGTTGTTGGCGCCGCTGTGGGATGTGCTATCTCTTCATTAACATTAGACCATTTAGCTGTTAGGATAGCAATCTTTTCATCTTTAGACATCATTGGAGTATCTGATGAAAGGAGTGATGCTCTCGATTTTTCTGAAATCTCTTCTTGTTTGGACATCTTTGCTGTCTCTTCTTCATTGACCATTATTGATGATTCAGTAGTTACAGGAAGGGGTTCGCATGAATCTGGTGTCTCATCAACCACAGCTGAAGTATCTACAGGGGAAATGAATGCTCTGGTATCTGGAATGTCTTCCTCTCTATTGACCCTCGGTAGATTTCCTGATATTGTGACATCGTGGATCTGGTATAGCGGAATTCCTGCAAACCCTTCTTCTTCATCTCTCTCTTGATTGTTGTGTGTTGGATCTTGAACTAGTTCATTATGTTTATATGCTAAGACGAGCAGTTCCGGCAAGGACTAGCGGAAAAATTGATGCAATATTTAACTTGAATTTGACTTCGAAAATCGACAAAACAAAGTAAAGATATGTCATAATCAACTGAACAACAGAAAAGACAAGCTCTATCATGATTTGTCCACTTTCAAAATCTGTTGTGCTCCCCATGGCAATGTAACTGGTCATGAGAAAACCGGTTACTGATAAAACAAAAGAAGCGGCACGGAAACTAAACTGATTTCCTCCAATTTGATCGAGTACAAACGATATGGCTTCCAACACAAGAAAGAGAAGTGCCATGAGCTTACGCCTGTGGCGCATGAGCCCCTGCAGTTAAGAATTAGAATCATGCATACAATTCAGTTAAAATGAAAAAAAAAAAAAAAAAGAAAGTCACCATTAGAATTGTATCATTCCATTTAAAAACATAACATAGTTGGCCGATTAAGACCTGAAGAGTCACACTGCAGAGAGTTTCCATTAGTCCTTTGTTTATCAAATTTGATCTCTTATGCCTACAACTGTTTCAGTGAAAATCTGAACTCTGATCGCTTATTCGGTGAAAGGAAGGTGAATGAAAAGCTCAATTTTGGTGGAGTTCTTCCTTTCAGAGGCGATTGTCTTTTAATCATATAATAATAATAATAATAGTAAAGCAACCCTGCCTATACAGTGTTCTTTCCGCAGTGCATTGTAGTTTCATGCGAGAACTTTTTCAGCTCTTTTTGCCTTTTGGGTTCTTACTTTGTTGACTCGTGCTAAAACAGAGTATTTGTGAAGTTTCAAGGTGACAGATAAAAATATAGAAAATATGAATAAACATTTTTAAATGTTTTTAATTAAAATTTTACTTAATTTTAACAAGAACAACAACAATGGCCCTAATTGGAGGGGTGAAACCAGAAACCAGATGAGATAGGATATGCAGAGATATTATATATGGAGATAGGTTAACATAACTTAAAATTTTGATTTAAATGGGTGACTGGTCGATTTATTTCCACTCAATTTTATTTATGTATAAGAATTGATAGGTTTGGAAGGTTGTATGTATTTTCATGCTGAGATTCAAACATGTAATATTAAGTAGAAAATTATGTAAATGACTTGCTTTTATATGCTAAAATTAATAAAGTATTTACAACTCACTTCGAACATATTTTAAAAATATATGGTGCAGTAATTTTGACAAAAAATAGTGGAAGTACTAAAAGATATGTTATACAGCTGGATTCTACACAAGGAAATAGCTATGATGGACTAGATTTCTATTGTTGCAAAGCTCATTTCAAATAATTGAAAACAAAATCAAGGAAACGTGGTACTTTTGCGTAATACGGGCATAAATTTAGGTAGTTTAACGAGTTTAATAAGCCTAATGTTTGCAAACACTATCTTTTAGTACAAGGTGATTGTATGTTTCTCCATTGTTTTCAACTATGGAGAGTTTTTTCTCTTCATTGTTATTTTATTTTATTCTATTATATTATATTATTAGGACTGACATAGAAAATAATCGAGATCAAATAGAACTAAACATTGATGACAAAGTTTGGAGAGCGACTCTTATACTGGAGGGAGTAACCCACACATAGATGGATGGACTGTCCTTACATAAGAAGGAGAAAGTAGAAGATGCTGTCAAGGGGTGTCGAACCCACTTCTTATGTGGTCGATACTTATCTACTGCATCGGTACAACTTTTGATGTTTTTTCTCTTTATTATGATAGTTTTATTTATTTATAAGAGTAAATATACGAACAATCTATGTAGATACTTTATTTATAGTAATTATCTCTTGTTTATTCGAGTAGATATTTGAAGTAGGTAATTATTGTTTGATTTTAATATGTCCTTATAATTTTTTGGTTCATTTAATATTAGCTTCAAAAAAGATCTCAACCATGAGATTTTATATCTCATTAATAATTTTTTATATATTAAAATCAATTATTTTTTGGTAGTTTTAAGTGATTTAACCACTTAAAAAAACACAAATAGAAATGTTATACCCATTTTCTGGATCGGCCCAAATGGCCCAACTCAGGCCTTATTTATTTAAATAGAAGCAAGGGCCTAGGAGGCCCAAGGCTGGAACCAGTGGCTGCCAGCCCAACTCATGAGGTCGCCCAGGTCGCAGGCCAGCAACAGTTCTCAGGATGCCCCCTGCTCGTACCTTCAGCTCGGGGAGCCCGTGAGGTTGCGAGGTCGCATGGACCCCCAGATCGCCCTACCTCTCCTCTCGGCCACGTGAGCTCTCCTCCAGTGTGTATCACCTGGCTGACCAAAAGGCTTATCCAGGGGATACCGTGTATAGCAAGTTGTCAGAATTACCAACTCTTATGATTTCCCGCCGGAAACTGTTTACACAATTACCCAGAAGCATTTAATGAAGTAAAGACTTCTTCAGGAATATTAAATGCAGATCTGTGCAAGAAGAAAATCATCATTACCTTTACAATTAATGCGTCATGGCAATGTCAGGATTAGTTAAAACTAGCCGTTGCCAATAACGTGTGTAACTTTCTTTGTATTTTTATATTGTCATCCCCCCTCCTCTATAAAGGTGGGAGACATTTTTACTGTACCAACAAGCTTAACATACTAGAAAACTGTCACTCTGCCGGAATTGTTCCAGAGTGGCCGTGGACGTAGGTGCAGTCACCGAACCACGTAAAAATCCTCATGTTCTTTCTTTCTCTCTCTCTTTCTCTTTAATTTCTTACAGATCACCTTATTAAATCCGACCAACCACCAAGACCGACATTCCTTCATCTGAATTAATCACCACCAACCTTGAACTTTATTAATTACCTATTTATTATCCTTTCATCATCACGACCAGAACTGTTAATTAATTATCAAGTTCGCCGTCTGGGCCCCAGAATCTCTGGTTGACCGTTTCCGAACGTCAACAAGAAACAACTTAATAGATACAATTCAACACTATTGAATTTTAAGCGGAAAAAATAAATAATTCCTTGGACCTCCCCCATACCCTATTAGTCTCCCTCTGCCCCCTACTCCATTTGCTTACAGTGAATGCAAGTCCTTTTCTGAATACTTTAGCAAAAGGCGGAAATGAATTAAGCCACAAAAATATATTTAATTTTGAGTGTTTTCTGAGATCTTTTTTATTTTTTTATTTTTTTTTTCTGAAGAAAATAATTCATTGCACCAAAGAAGAACCAAACAAGAAGCATACGAGTACAAAGAGAAAACCAACAAACTGGAATATACAGACGGAAAACAAGAAGAAACAGAGTAACAGCAACTAAATAAATCAAGAGGAATGGTTTGCAGTTAATTATCCCAACCTCACTTGCTAAAGATCTAATGTCATCAATTATTATTTGACATATAACAAGTACATATTACATTAATATATTTATCTACCAGACTTTTTGATAGGAGCACTGAAACGAGTCCCGAAACAAGAGCAGTTGAAAATTGTCGACAAATGATTTTAGTGAGAAGGTGTGCCAATTTGAATCCAAGACAAGCCAAGGGAAATGCACTGGCTTGCCACTGAGCCACCCCCACCAAGTGCGTTCTTTGGAACCACTATGTCGTAGTATATATAAATTCTTTTAAGGGCGTTTGCAATAGCTGTTGACATTATTGGTAAACGCCACAACTCTCATATCTTATGGTATGGATTTTACATTTAGTAATAATATTTTCTTATCAATTTGTGTGAGTTACTCTTTCATTTTTATGTGAATCGATCTTTTTTATATAAGAGTAGCTTTTCGGATCATGTCACCAATGTTCAATCTCAAGTGGTCCGGTAATCCCTTGGATCAGTCGTAATAATAAAAAAATAATAATACAATATCTGCATTATTAATAAGGAAGAAATACCAAGTGTCAAAAAAAAAATAATTGTAAGACATCATTTAATTAATTTTTATGTTATCGCTGATGGCCTAATATGAAGTTAATATCTAAACATTATGCAATCATCTATTTCGGAATAATAGTTTTTTTTTTTTCCCTTTCCCAAATAATACAATCATATTATCAAAATGAAACTCTGGTTTCACAGATCGCAACGGGTGCTTTTTCCTTAGAAAATTCAAATTTTATAAGGGATTTAAGCAAGAGATGTGAACTCAAAATTATACAAATAAGATTGTAGGAGGGAATATTATAAGATTTTCTCCATACGCGGAAGTAACTTGGTGTGGTCTTGTCATTATGGAAACACAAGTTTTCATTTTGTAGGGCACATACTCAGATTTGAAAAAAAAATAAAAATATTATATTTATGTTTTTGAGGTACCGAAAATTTTCTATCGACACATAAAAAATACGAATTATTTATTAAAATTTTGAATTAAAAATAAATATAAATTACTTATTAAAATTTTAAATTATTAATATATATTTTAAAAACATATGATAATCTAATTTAAAAAAAAACAAAAAACAAAACAAAGCAAAACAATACAAAGTCAAAACCGCGTTCCGTGAAGCACTTTCATCGAAAAAAAACAGCGTGCCTAACTTTAACAAATAGTTGCCGTTACACCAGTCGCATCAGTAAAGAGGGGGCCTGATATAAGGGGAGGGAGGTGATTGGGTGACCGGGTTGATAGTCAAAAGTGGGGATTTTAATCCCACGGTAGAGATGGGTTTGGAGAGAGGGGGGGATTGTAATCACTTTCTGTGGTTGGTGGGTCAACTTTCTGGTCATCCATACAATTCATGAACCTAAACGCCTTCTCTAGCTCTCGAAGCCTGTGCATCGAGTGTATTGGTTTTTCCCTCGAAAACGATGGAGTCTTCAAAAGTATTCCACAACTTGCAATTGAGTCCTATTGCCAGCTTGAATTGCATTAGTCATAAGTTGCATAAAATTTTGAAAATTAGCCGCTTCACCCTCCTGGCCTGCGTTAGCACCAGTACGTGCTCCTCGTGTACCCCTGGCAACGCCTGTCCAACCAGCTTTATTGGGCATTTACATAATTTTAAACTATAAGATGATAAATAAAAATACATATTAATCTCTCACTAAAGTGGTTAACGCAAATATACATAAGCTTAAATCAACTGGCAGCTTACAAATTCTAAAGAATTGGCATCTCATTGGGTTCCCAAATTAGTTTCTAATTAAAAGCATACCGAATCTTATAACTGTGCTCTTATATCAAAACTGTCACATCCTAATCCGAAGGTTAAGATATAAAATAATATATTATTAAATAACTTCTAAAAACCTAAGAAAATATATTTATAAATAAATACAACCATTAAAGTTCGTAGGTCGTGCAAAATAAATATGTATTTAAAAATATTTAAATGACATATAATCATATTTCCTAAGGAACCGTAAAACACCGCTGAAATGTTAATTCCTTCTATGTGAATTAAGACTTTCAATAATTTGAAATCACAACACACTAATGAGTTTGGAAACTCAGAAAGTATACTAAACAATGTTAAATATATATATTTTTTCCATATAATATATATAAAACAAATATGCAATTCGCAAATATGAAAATTAGGTATTTGAGATTGATCATTAAAATATACTAAATCAGAAACTTATCAAATATCAAATTAATTTTCTAGGTCCCCTTTACACTTTACTATATAGTAGAACTTAAGTAACATATAAAACATAATAGAGCTAAAGTCACCTGTCGATAACATATGTATATAAGGTATGTACAAGTAAGGATTTAATTTAAAAAATAGAACATTCATGTTGAAAGATAAGAGTTAAACCTTCGTTGTGATCATCAACTGGTCTTCCCACGTACACTAATTCATCTACATGCAAATGTGAAGACTCATTAGTTTACAAGGTACCTTGAAGACACTTCTTATATAGTATATACTCACATAGACATAACAAATCACATATCATGTAAGATTCCACACAAATATCGTAGAGATGCCTGCTCGTAGTAAAGAATTAAAGTAAACCTAGACAAAGTATTATTTTATGGTACCATTTCATCATATATTTTCATAACATAATAATTGTCTAAACACAATTTTGAAAACATACATAATATTGTGGTTCCAATTTTGAAAATAATTTAGTATGCTTACCTTTAAACAATCAAAGGCAAACAAACTCTTCACGAATCAAACAATTCAAACCTTAACTTAAATTAACACAATCACACATAAATCAAACTCAAATAATGCCTTAGGATTGAAAATAGGGCTATTGAACATTCCCCTAACTAAAAACTTACATTAGAGCTAACTAATGTTGTTTTGAAATTTATACAGTATTTGATTAACTATTTTTAGTAAATTGTAGACAAATTGAAAAATTATGAAAATTTTCAAAAACATGCTGCATATACATATCTTAGACCAAACAATTTTTAGAATTAAATAAAGTCCAAAAGTCTCTAACAAAATTTATTTTATAAAGTATTTTGTTTTGTCTTCCAATGGATAGCTTGGAATATGCTTCAATTCTAAATTTTTTTAAATACTCTACAGACCTTCGTTTCGCTTAAAATTTTATAGCAATAAAACACACCTAGTTTGAAGTTTAAAATAAATTTTTGAGAGGAAAATATCTCAAATAAGTATTTTTTTCATATTTTCTTATTTGCATTTACACATGTTGTTTGGTGGTAAACAAATTCAGCACTTCGAATAAGAAAAATCATAACTTTCAAAATATAACTTAAAAAATTCTAAACATTTTTAAGGTAATGCCTAACATGTTTATACACAACTATATAGAACATGAGAATTTTCGAAGAAGTAAAACTTAATCAAACATATTTGAAATTTTAATTTGATTAGAAAACCTTATGGAGTACAAATTCTTATATGCATAATTAATTAAAAAAAATAAAACTTCCTACAACTTAATCAATAATTTGGGTGTTACAAGTAATTAATGAGGATCCCATATGAAATATATATATATGAAATTTTGCACTTAAAACTCCTAATCATACATCGTGTGATTTGTTTTATTATACAAAATGATCTTAAAAATGATGAGTGCTACTATTTTTTTAGGCAAATATCTACTTATTTATGAAGTAATCATAATCAAATGTGAAAAACCCTTAAAAACAGGTGGTGATTATGTAGCATTCTCTTCAAAGAAGCAAAAGATTACAATATTGTATTAAGTTATAACTTTCATTGAAAAATGATTAAAGAAATTCCAAGAGCTTAGAAAACATAAGACTATCTTTCCCAACATGAAGTTTCCTCCATGTTTCCCCGAACTTTCCTCAAACTTTCATTGACCCTTCCTCGAACTTTCGTTGACCCTTCCTCGAACTTTCCTCTTGCTTATCCTAAACCACAAGTTAATAATTTTAATTATGATGATTTTCAATAAGTTCGACAACTTTTTTTCACTTTCCTACTTAGCCCAAAACCATGGATGCTTGAAGCCAAATTTACTTTTACTTTCATTCACTTATTTTTCTCCCACCTCAAAATTCAGGAAGTTCTTGCTTTATGATGAAATTGTTGCAAAGTTTGAATAAGGACTCTAAAGGAATTTGTCTTGTGTTGTAAAAATTGTACCTTGGTCGTTTATATATAATGAGTTAGGCTCCAACTTATATTTGATGTGTTAATATGTCTTAAGCCTAATTATTATTATACTAGTGACAGGACTCATCCAAACTCCTATCTCAAGTCTAGGAGAATCCCGTAAAAACTGATGTCTTTTTAATTAAAATCTATATTTACTGAAAATCTTTTAGAAAAATCATCGTTAATATGATGATCTGTTTATATTTATAAATTGAACAAGTCAAAGATCTTTACATTTCTCGCCCGAATTGAACAATCAAAATGTTCATTAAATATTTGAAAAAGATAATTTGTCTATAAAACTATCCTGAAAACATATTTATAAAATTTGATTAATTAAAAATAATATGCATTGATGCAAAAATGTTTCTACCTAAAAATAACAATAACGCATTTTGTCATCGCCATGTTGCCCTTCTCATAATATCCAGTAATTTGCACGAACCTACAGAGAATACTTTCAAAAAAATCGAGTTTATAAAAGAGTGAGTGTAAATGCCAAATGAGTAGATATAACTTTTTTTTAAAATATTTCTAAATAAATTATAACATATTTTGGTAATAATAAATACTTTTAATGATTCATATAAATTTATATTTGAAACAATAAAACTAAATTCAATCATTTGTAACATAATAAAACTGTAACCATCGGTGTGAATAATTTCTAATAACTTTATTAAATATATTTTGTAATTATTGTTTGCAAAATGTTTCTAATATCTTTTTTTTGTAAAATTGGTGTTGTGCAAATCTCTTTCTTTACTAATCAAACACAGTATATAACATTTGTAATTTAAAAATCTACACCAATTAATACCTAAGGAAATCTGTCATATGTAGTTGAGATAGTAAATACAAATATAGAGTGAGAGATAACATTTGTCATACACGTGCTGGATGACTCAATGACTCTCTCGACAACTCAATAACTCTCCTAACACCTATCATATATGTGTTGGGCGAGTCTAGACCTCACACATGTATAGTTTGTCTGACTGTTAGAGAAGAGGGTACAACCTTGGTGTTTTGAAAACATTTTTATTTTTCTTTTTAAATCTCAAACAATTTTAATATGCAAATATACATAATTCTCTTTCTGAATATACATGTAACTTTGAATAAAACACTTTTCTCAAACAAAAGATGAATATTTTTTTTCTCAAAACATAAAATAATATTACTATAAATATTCTAAATATTTCTTATAATAAACTCAAGTTGAAAACATAAAATTTCGATTGAAATTTTTGATACATATATACACATTCTAATAAATTTTCATTTCAATCGTAAAACATAATTGATAATCAAAACATATCATTTAAAAGAATAAACATTCAATTTCCAATAAATAATAAAAGTTGAAACATAAATAAATATAATTTAATCAATTTAATTAAAATAAAACTATCTATTAATTTTTTTGCTTAAATCTGGATCTAAAACATATTCCTATCGGATTCCTCATAAATATAAGTCCACCCTAAAATCACATAAAATTCACTTTAGAACTTATAAAAAATTTAACTAATTTCATGGATTCCAAATCTCATTAAAATAAAAATCACTTATTTAGATAAATCAGACTTCCAAATATTCAAATCACCCATACAAAATTTTCTCCTATTTTTCTTTTCTCTTCTTCTTCTTTTTTTTTTTTTCTCTCGGCTATTTTTTTCTTGCTTTGCTTGTCTAGTGTGTGATTGTTTCGTTGTTCGATGTTCATATATATATATATATATATATACATAAATAAACAAATAAGATACTGCACCGTCTCACTAATTGCCATTTAAAAATTTCTCAAATATATGTAATAATATAACAACACTCCACCGCTGCCTCTTTATTGCGCTTTTACTTCCATACTCAACTCTTTTGTCTCATTATCATGCTTATCAACTTAGCCAATTGACATTTGTCTTTTTTGTCATTTAAATCTTTTGTCACTAACTCATACTCTCTGTCATTCTCTCGGTCAATTGCTATCTCTTTGTTTATTTACACACTCAATTGCTTGTCATCATTCATCTTTTATATTTGGGACACTTGTCCTCTCATTGTCTTAAGCAAATCCTCTAACTCATTGATTTTCATTTTTTTATTCTCATCTCACATTGTTGGCTTATGCTTTGATTTTTCTCATGCCACAAGCCACATTTACTTTCACTTTTTTTTCCCCTTTTCTCTTTACTAATTCTCACTGTCAATTTGGCTTAATTAAAACTTTCAGCCCACTTAAAATTTGGACTACAACAAAATTCCAACAATTGGGCTTCAACAAATCCAACAATTAAACAATTGGACTTACACTTCAATTGAGCTCATTTAATGATTTCCTTTCAGGCTCAATTTATTTTCTGGATCCACTTGGATTCAGACTTTACAAATCATCTCCCTTTATAAAATTTTATCTTCGAAATTTAGGAATAATCTCAACTCAAGATATCTCATCAAACTATTGTTTTCATTTTCTCATCAATGACTATAGTAATCCTATTCTTAATCATTCTCCAACTTCCCACATACACAAAATAGTATATTCAAACCCATAACAATTAACATCTACATAGACTACCATTTAATAAAACTGTTCAAAAATCAGAATCAACTCTGATAGAATATTCTATAAATTTCCTCATATACAGAATTGTAGATTCAATACTACAACAATTCACACCAACACTATTCTAAATAATAATAATTTTCCTTTTTCATCACTCCTAATAGTAAATAAAACTTAATAAATCATTCCATGTACTTACACTTCATGTAGTTTGAATAATGGATCAATATCCATCAATGAACAATCAATTACACCTTTTTATCTTTTTCAATCCATATTCTTTGGCAACAAATATATCATTCAAAATCATATCCTATGACATCAATGTCATATCACATTCACATAAATCTCATTTAGGTATTGTT
Source organism: Litchi chinensis (assembly GCA_019925255.1). Lineage (NCBI taxonomy): Eukaryota > Viridiplantae > Streptophyta > Magnoliopsida > Sapindales > Sapindaceae > Litchi > Litchi chinensis. The sequence continues at coordinate 16,012,129 of CM034465.1, read as the reverse complement.
ATATGTATTTTTCGGACTCATTAAATGGGCTGGTAAAAGGCCAATTCAGGCCCAATAAGAAGGCCCGATAAAAGTCAACCCAGTCAAGACCCATCAGACGAGGCCCAATATTGATTCAGCTCGCTTAGGTAAATCTCTCAGCTAACATCAACAGACCTGTGAACACAGTTAGACCGCAGCTCGCCTCATGCACAATTCATCTCTTAGCGAGCTCAAGCTCATAGACAGCCATAGACACGTCAGCTCGCTCAAAAGCGTAATGAATGCAGTATCTTCTAGAACAGGCAGTTGCCTAATTCAACCATGATTCTTTCTCCGAATATGGCAGTTGCCCAATCAAACCGTGATTTTCTCATCAGATATGGAAGTCTACTTGAATTCAAACCGAATCAACATCATCCCTGATTTTATGGAAGCAGTTTCCTGATATTATTCAAACATATTAGGAAGTATAATTAATTTATAATTCTTTTCCTTATTTTTCCTGATTATTTGGGAAGTGTAATTAATTCAGGATTCTTTTCCTGATTTGCTACAACCAGAATTGTAACGCCTCTTTCCCTATAAATAGGAGGCTAAAATCATTGTAACATCATCAGAGAATAGTCAATAATACGCTGTCACTCTGCAGAATTTAAGAGACAGACAGTCGTGGACGTAGGCCTATTATTGCCGAACCACGTAAAAGCTCCGTGTTCCTCGTTTGATTCTGGGTATTTGTCTATGTCCTTTCTTGGTATTTGTGTTTTCTCACATTGATTGCAGGTATTGGGTATTGATTACTCGTCGACTGAAATCCAACGTCGACAGGTATCTTCGAGTTCAAGTCTATTGATTCATAACTCAAATTTGAACCTAATAAACATTCTCTCCAAAAAAAAAAAGATTAAACATCGATTTCCGCTACACAATTATGATATTCAACAAAAATGCCTTTACTCACACCATTAATAACACTACAAACAATTATACCATTCCACACACATTTTGTGAGTCAATTTGAACTTTATTCAATTTTCTAGAGTTTCAATAATCTAAAAACTTCAAGTCATAAACATTCAAAGATATCATATATAATTTATATTATCATCTAAAATTATAAATCATAAATATCTACAAGTAATAAGTCAAATTCAAATATATCAAAAACAATCTTTATTGAAAGCTATTTTATTCTCAATTCACTATAGGAGACTAATAAGAACTCACGTTATGACCTTTGTTAATATGACAATTCTCCATAATGAATTAAACGTTATTCACCAAAATTTCCTTGGATTTTTCTTTTTGTTTTACCACTCTTGTCACTCAAATGACTATAAAATAACCAATCAAATTTAAACCACAAGAAACCTGAAATAACGAATATTCAATAGTTAAAGTCAATGTACTAACACAAGTACAATTGAAGATCTACATCAAATTCGTTACCCAAAAATAAAAATTCTACCAAAAATATTTTTAACCGTTAAAGTGACTAAAATCCATCAAAATTACATTCAGGTCATAACCTTGTATGAATCTATAAATTACCTAACAACTGTAAATTGATTCGAAATCAACATTTAAAAGCAAAATACTATACAACGATTAACATTTAACTCTCAAAATCTTTATGAGGGAGGCTTAAACCCTTAAATTTTATCTCCACTTGAAAAATAGGAAATTATGTCAATTTATAACAATTTTTGGTAATGAACAACCACAACTTCAGGGCATATTCACTAATTACCCAATCAATATATTTATCACCACAATATATACTCCAATAATTGCTATCCAACTACTTGGAATGCTAGACAATCTAATAAATCCCTTATTACTATCATACAACATATATATCTACACTAAATTGCATATACTAATCAAGATCTTCCATAGGTTTCGTGCAAGATTGGCCATAATAATGCATGATAAAACTATAACTTTATCTTTAACAAAATGAAAATTAAATGCTTGTGACAAGAGAAAAGATCTCTGAATATGAAATCACTGCTCTGATACCAAATTGAGAAAGCCCATCCAGACTCCTATCTCGAGTCTAAAAGAATCCCATGAAAACTGAGGTTTTTCTAACTAAACTCTAGATTGATTGAACATCCTTTAGAAAATTGTTAATATGATGATTGATTTATATTTATAAACTAAACAAGTAGAAAATCTTTACATTTCTCGTTGGATCTTGAACTAAATAATCAAAATATTTATTAAATATCTGAAAAAGATATTTCATTTGTAAAACTATTCTAGAAATACATTTATGAAATCTGATTAATTAAAATAATATACATTGATGTAAAAATGTTTCTAGTTAAAAATACCAATAATGCATTTTGTTATCACCATATGACCCTTCTCACAATGTGCAGTAATCAACACGAACTTGCGGTGGATATCCGAAAAAAATTAGTTTTATAAAAGAGTGAGCTAACGCTCAGCGAGTGAATATAACTTTTCTAAAAATATTTCTAAATAAATCATAACATATTTTTGGTAATAATAAATATTTCTTAATGATTCATATAAATTCATATCCGAAACAATAAAACAAAATTTAATCATTAATAACATGATAAAACTATAATTATCTGTATGAATAATTTTTGATAACTTTATAAAATATATTTTGTAACTATTGTCTGTAAAATGTTTTCGAAATTTGTTTCTATAAAACTAGTGTTGTGTATATCTCTTTCTTTACTAATCAAACACAATATATAACATTTGTAATATGAAAATCTTTCACCAACTAGTATTTAGGGAAATCTATTATACATTGCGGAGATATTCAATATAGATGTAGAGTAGAGATAACATCTGTCATACATATGTTGAGCGACTTAATGACTCTCTCGACAACTCAATGACTCTCCTAACATTTGCCATATACATGTTGGTTGAATTTAGGATTTACACATATGTAGCCTATCTGACCATTAAAGAGGAGAGTAAAACCTTGGTGTTTTAAAAACATTTTTATTTTTCTTTTCAAATCTCAAACAATTTTTATATACAAATATATGTAATTTTCTTTATGAATATACATGTAACTTTGAATAAACCCTTTTCTCGAACAAAAAATGAATGTTTTCTTCTCAAACATAAAATAATATTACTAAAAATATTCTAAACATTTCTTATAATAAACTTAAACTAAAAACAAAAAATTCCGATTGAAATTTTTGATACAAATATACGAATTCTAATAAATTCTCATTTCAATCGTGAAACATAATTAATAATCCAAACACATCATTTAAAAGAATAAATATTCAATTTCCAATAAATAATAAAAGTTGAAATATAAATAAACATAATTTAATCAGTTTACTTAAAATAAAATTATTTATCAATATAACTCTTTTGCTCAAATCTGGATCTAAAATAGGTTTCCATTTGATTCCTTATAAACCTGAATCCATCCTAAAATCACATAAAACTCATTTTAGAACTTAAACAAAATTTAACTAATTTCTTGAATCTCAAATCTTATTTAAATAAAAAATCATTTATCTAAATAAATAAGACATCTAAATATTTTGATCTCCCATACGAAATTTTCACCTATTTTCTTCTCTTCTTCTTCTTCTTTTCTTCCTTTCTCTTGGCAATTTTTTTCTTGTTTTGCTCGTCTAGTGTGTAGTTACTTTGTCGTTCAATGTTCATATATATATATATATATATATATATATATATATAGATATACACACAAATAAGATACTGCACAACCTCACTCATTGCCATTTAAAAATTTCTCAAATATATATATATATATATATATAAAAATAATATAATAACACTACACTCCTGTTTCTCTTTCGCTTTTACTTCCATACACCAACTCTTTTGTTTTATTATCATGCTCATCGACTTAGCCAATTGACACTTGTCTCCTTTTTTTTTGGTCATTTAAAACTTTTGTCTTTAATTCTCTCTCACATTCTCTAGGTCAATTGCGATCCTTTTGTTTACTTACACACTCAATTGCTTATCATCATTCATCTTTTATGCTTGGGACATTTGTCCTCTAATTGTCTTAAGTAAATCCACCAACTCATTCATTTTCATTTTTTTTTTTTAATTCTCATCTCACATTGTTGACTTATGCTTTGATTTTTCTCATGCCACAAGACACACTCACTTTCACTTCCTCTCCCCCCCTCCCTGCTTTCTCTTTACTAATTCTCATCTCCTAATTTGGGCTTAATTAAAACTTTTGGCCCACTTCAAATTTGGAACTACAATTGAATTCATACAATTGGGCTTTAATAAATCCAACTATTAAATAATTGGACTTGCACTTCAATTGAGCCCATTTATTGATTTCCTTTCGGGCTTGATTTATTTTTTGAATGCACTTGGATTCAGACCTTGCAACTCAAAATGTTCCTAATGATCCCTTGGATCAAACTTGTTGTGTGTTAATATTATTACTATATTGAGGTCAAAATGGGCATTGGGCTCCCTTAGAACAAACTTGACTCAATGTGATGATATTATAACTATATCAAGGTCAAAATGGGCCTTGGGCTCTTTTGGAATAGAGTTGTTAGATATTGACGAAAGGTTCTATGGTAAGCATGTCTTAAAATTTTCTATTTTAGGATTATTAATTAGAATCATAAATGAGTTTTATTGGAAATAAGTGGTTATAATTTATGGTTCCAAAATAAAAATTTAACAATGTCCCGATTAGAGAATTATTTGGCACTTGAATGTGTTAATATGGTATGGGCTCTTTGGGAAGAGACTTGTTAGAATCTATATATCATTTTTTTTTAACTTACTTTTAAGTATTGCACTTTACATACAATCATTGTTCTAAAATCATCGGTTATCAGCGATTTTTCGTAGATGAATTGTTGATCGATACTCTACTGGTTTGATAACCCCTAGATTGGGGGTTATACTCACCAAAGATGAGTAATCGACTAAGTTGGACAAATAATCGGTCTAACTTGACAAAAATCGACCATAAAACTGGTTAAAAAACACCCAAACACCATAAAAAATTCTAGCAACCGCCACAAACACAAAGAAACATATTTGAGGTAGTGGTGGAGGAGATGCAAGAAAGCCTGATATGGCATCTCCATGTGGGTGGATGGGGCCGATGCCATTCATCGTCATCTTTGCTATTCATCGCTGTCTTTGTAACCAAGAAAGGAAAAAAAAGGGAAAAACAAAAAGGGAAAAAGAAGAAAAAGCCAACATTTTAGTGAGAGAGAGAGAGAGAGAGATAAAGAGAGAGAGGGTGGAGGTGACTGAAACAGTAGCGTTTGGTGAGTTTATATATATAGATCATGGCAAATTACACAAATTACCTTGAGCTTTGATAAAATTACACTGATATATGAGTTTTGCCTCTAATATTTTAAAAAAAATCAGTTTATGCTCTTAGATTTCAAAAAATAATAATTTTCTCCAAAAATAATACTTTCTAATTAATCATCGATTACTCGCTGAGTGATTGATTAATCGCTCTAATCATTGCTTTACAGGTCGATTACCGATTAATGATTTTTAGAACCATGCATACAATCATTGTAATATCTAGATTTTGATTTTGACTTTTGTTTTTTTGGCCTAGATATAATTTGATAGTTGTGTTATGAGAGATAGTTATTGAACATCCTTCAAGCACTGATAAGAATAGAAATTGAGAGAGAGAGAGAGAGAGAGAGAGAGATAATCTAATTAAAATTAAAAAGTTAGAATAAATGAATAAGAAGATAAAAATTTTGACGGTAAAAGGTCGGCGGAAAGATAGAGAAATTTGTGATGCAAGATGAGGAGTTGTGGGGTTTATACGGATAGGCACTGGGATGTCATATGATTCTAATAGTTAAAATGATCGTGGAAGCAACAAAAACACAAACTTTCTATAGTTTTTTGTGCTAGTTAAGAATGCAATGTTTTTGTTTCTCACCTTTAACATGTTTACGGTACCTGTTAATTGTTTTTACTTTCAAAGTATTTTGTATAGGTAAATATTGAGTAGTGTTAACATATGCCCTAAGGGCACAAGGGTAGATGTTAACATCTAGAAAGTGGAAAAAAAGGGATAAGCAGTTAGGGGTGGGTATTTATCAGGTTGGGTTGAATTGAAAATCTCCCAACTCGATATAAATCACGTTGAAAATTTGTCAAACCCAGCTCAACCTATTAAAATTTTTTAACTTAGTCAACTCAACCCAATAATGGGTTGATCGAGATGAACATTAGTTGACATATCGAAAAGTTTCGAATAATTACAAATAACAACCCTAATATTATATTGTCATATATATAAATTTCAGACATTACAAATAACCATTACAAATAAAGATTCAATTAATAAAACCAATACAAATAAAGATAATTCATAAAGTGATTACAAATAAAAGTTTAACCCATTATATATTGCAAATAAAAGGTTAAATCATGAATTGTGCCAAAAAAAAAAAAAGAAGAACATCTTGGATTTAGAATCAAGAGTGGGAGTTTGTCAAGTTGGGTTGGGTAAAATTTTTCAACCCAATCCAATATAATTTTCAATCCAATCCATCCCAATTTTTATTTTTATTTATTTTCTAAACGGTGATATTTCCACATCTCAAAAATTGTATGTGCACCACTTTCATTTAAACACCCCACAAAAAATTTAAAATAGTTCTAATTTGTTTTGAAATTCCACTTAATACCAAGACTACCCTTTCATTTTCTTATTTTTATTATACTGTGCACACCCCATCTAGTTTGAAAGACTTGGGCGGCCTCTCTCTCACCAAACTCTCTCTCAACAAATTCCTAAACCCTTCATCTTTCAAATAATCCAACTCTTGATAATTCAATGAACCAATGGAGGATAAGAAAGTTCCAAAATGGCACACACTTTGTGCAGTTTCTTCAAAAGGACAGTCTCTGAGTTCAATTGGTGGGCATGCGATTCAACAGTAGAATATAATTCAAGAACTGAGATGTTCGCTGACGACAAGAATTGTAGGTGCTTTTTATACAAATCAGTTGCAACCTGAAATTAAATTAAAATACAATAAAATTGTTATTATAATAATAAGAACAATAAGAAGAACATATTCTATTGCAATTCTGATATCAGAAACAAATCTCCCAACTGAAATCTTCTAATGAAGTCACTGGACGTTTTACAAGTAAAATCTGACCTGTATCATACACAGTAACAGAGATTTCCTATGGCAAGAATGGCATGTGCAATATGGTTGCGGCTTTCTAATTTAAGCCATGAGTAAAATGGATTCTTGATGAATGAAAGCATGCATACATGCATAAAAATAGATAGTATGCGTATGCATGAGATATCATGGGGAGTTTGAATACCTGTAAAATGAGTAGATGCTCGGCGATTTGACCCTTCATTCTTGAAACCACATATGAAGCAGTTTGTAGATTATCATCCTCAATATCATCGACATGCCTGATACTACTTATCATGGGGTTTGAAACTTCAAACTTCTTGGGTTAATTTTTATGATATATATATATATATATATATATGATATTTTAATTAATGATTTGTGGGTGTGCTAACAAAATATATACCCTTTTAGTCATTTTATTGAAGGGTAATATTGAAAATTTAAAAAAAAAAATGCTAATTTGGGGTGTACATACAATTTGTGTGGGGTGCAAATATGGCTACTGTTTGTTTTCTTTTATATTTGTTTTTTTAAGACTTAACTTGACCCAACTCCACAAAAAATTATCAGGTTGGGTTGAATCTGTTGGATTGGGTTGCAGATGTCAACCCTATAACCAATGAATAAAGTATATGGGTTTTGTTGAAAACTAAGACATTTTTAATGACTCAAATGAAAACTAAGACATTTTTTTTTTAATCTTTCCAGCATAACTTTTTTCGGACAAAAATAATCTTAATAGTAAGAAGAATTACTATTGACCCATTTTCAACTGACTCATTTTTCAGCTAACCCATTTTTGTATCATCTCCTCCCTCTCTTCTTCTTCTTCTTCTTCTTTCTTCTTTTTCTTCTTCTTCTTCTTTCCTTTTTTTTTTTTTTCCCTGAGATGGTTCTGGTTTTGGGTCGCGAACCCAGAACCAGAGATGGTCTTTGGTTCTGGGTCGCAAACCCAGAACCATCGCGAACCCAGAACCAGAACCATCTCTGGTTCTGGTCGGCGATGAACCCGTCGCCGACCAGAACCACCATCTGTTCTTCTGTTTTTTTTATTTATTTATTTTTTATTTTTATTAATGTTATGATGATTTGATAATGTTGTTGTTATTGTGGGAGATGATGATGTTGATGAATTGGATTGATAATGTTGATGAATTGTGGGAGATTATGGATTTTGATATTGAAGAAATAGGAGGGCAATTTTGTTCAAAAAATAATAATAAGGTCAGTTTTGATAATTCAGAAAACTAAAAGTACAATTTTATAATTTTAGAAAATATCTTTAAGGGCGCTTCTTGGGTAGGAAGCGCCCTCTATGATAAATATTTTAATTACGAAACAACCTCACAAATTTATTCAATTACGAAACAACTCCACAGTTTTGATTTTTAAAGTCAAGATTTGAAATCCCAACCTAGAGGTTGAGATTCCCAACCTGAAAGTTAGGATTGGTAGGGAATCCCAACCTTGAGATTGAGAATCCCAAACTTGAATTAAACATCTAAGGTTAGGATTCTCAACCTTCAGGTTGGGATCCCAACTTGCAGGTTGGGATTCCTAACCTGAAAGTTAGGATTGGTAGGGAATCCCAACCTTGAGATTGGGAATCCCAAACTTGAATTAAACATCTAAGGTTGAGATCCCAACTTGCAGGTTGGGATTCTTAATTTGAAAGTTAGGATTGGTAGGGAATCCCAAACTTGAATTAAACATCTAAGGTTGGGATTCTCAACCTTCAGGTTGGGATTCCAACTTACAGGTTGGGATCCCAACCTAAAAGTTGAGAATCCCAACCTTGGATATTCAATCCCATTTGGGATTCCCAACCCCAGAGTTGAGATTTCCAACCTATAAGTTAGGATTGATTGTAAAAAATGACTCATTAAGGGCATGTTCTGTTTTTTTTTTATTATTTATTTATTTTTATTAATGTTATGATGATTTGATAATGTTGTTGTTGTTGTGAGAGATGATAATGTTGATGAATTGGATTGATGATATTGATGAATTGTGGTTAATGATGTTGAATTGTGGGAGATTATGGATTTTGATATTGAAGAAATTGGAGAGTAATTTTGTTCAAAAAATAATAATAAGGTCAGTTTTGATAATTCAGAAAACTAAAAGTGCAATTTTAAAATTTTTGAAAATATTTTTAAGGGCGCTTCTTGGGTAAGAAGCGCCCTCTATGATAAATATTATAATTACGAAACAACCCCACAAATTTATTCAATTACGAAACAACCCCATAGTTTTGATTTTTAAAGTCAAGATTAGAAATCCCAACCTAGAGGTTGAGATTCCCAACCTCGAGGTTGGGATTCCCAACCTGAAAGTTGGGATTGGTAGGGAATCCCAACCTTGAGGTTGGAAATCCCAAACTTGAATTAAACATCTAAGGTTGAGATTCTCAACCTTCAGGTTGGGATCCCAACTTGCAGGTTGGGATCCCAACCTAAAAGTTAAGAATCCCAACCTTGGATATTCAATCTCATTTGGGATTCCCAACCTCGGGGTTGAGATTCCCAATCTATAAGTTGGAATTGATTGTAAAAAATGACTCATTAAAGACATTTTTGTCAATTCATGCTCTTTTTTGTACTATAAAAAATAAAAGGCTTAGTTTTGGAGTGGGCTCTCCAAAAGAGGTCAATTTAAGCATTTTCTCAAAGTATATTTATTATTTTGTCCTTATAATTTTCTTTCTCTTTCTTTCCATCTATTGGTTGATTTTGGTATTATCCTACGCCCACTACCCATTTATATTAATTGAAAGTCTTCAATGGAATAGTTTAATTGCCTTGGCTGGTGATACTAACATCTTTTTGTGGTGTTGGAATTCAACTATTTTTTACTGTCATTTTTTTATATTAATAAATCCACCTTATATTCATTTTTTTTATATTAATAAATCCACTTTATATTCGGCAGTGCTTTGGACTTCTTCTTTTTAAGAGAAATTGACCGCAATCAAAGTGAGAAGTTTGTTGACATTATCAATCCATAAATGTGTACCATAAATAAGTATGATGGGACCTTAAGATCCGCCATGTAATATAGAAAAGAAAATGTATATCACTTGGCTAACAATGGATGTACTCAGCTCAATTAAATTGGAGCTAAATTGAAATTAAACAGTTTTAATAAAAATACTCACACCCAAATTGTATAAAACTTTGATACATCCTCAAATTGTATAAAAACACTCAGATATCATGTCACTGATTACTATCTTATTATACTCTCACGCCCACTTTGTTATTTTTAACTATGACTACTGTTAGTAAGTTTCGTGTGTTTTTTATACCAGTGGAAATATCTCGAATCTAATGCAAAATGTACGAATTCTAATACTAGACCATATTAAGAGGTAATGAATTTTGTGTTGACCGTAAAAATAACACAAATGTGGCCCGCATATTTCCCAACTTTATGAGACAATTGTATTGTAAAATTATAATAATAAACCCCAAAAAAAAAAGAAAAAAGAAAAGTTAGATATGTCTGTCTAATACAGAGGTTTGACCTACCCTCTTCAGAGCTGGCCACCATTGTTCTGTCTCCCATCTCAACCGCTGCTCCTGCGTTGCCTTCCCTCTCCAATGCTGTTCTGGCTGCCCTTCCTTCATTTACCACTACTCTCAGCCTCTCACTAACACAAGGTGGAGGGCTTGCATGAACCTCTTCGAACATCAACAAAAAGAGGCTTGCAAGCCTCTTAGTGTTGGTGGCAAAGCTTCCCACAACAATGAGGGGCAGAGGCCTATGGACCTGGTGACCCCCGGCCCCTCCAGAGTTTTTGTAAGTTAAATATTTATTATTTATTATAAATGCATAAAAAACATGTTCTACCTCAGTGTCTTTTATATTTAATTTTTTAAATAAAATGAGTTTTAATTACTTGATTTAGTAGTAGCTAAATATTTATATTTTTCTTAATTTAAATCAATCAAATAAAAGTTTCTTTCCCACACACTTGTAATTTCTTGATGCTTGTTTGGAGAATTTAGATTTGTTTTGGTAATCTTCTATTAGGCCTAGATATAATTACACTTTCAATTCTTTAACCTAACAATGAAGTTCTGTGACATTATAATGTAAAAACTTTTTACAATTGCTTCAATTTATAACATAAATAAAATTTATTTCAGTTTCAAAGAAAAAAAAATTATTTCTATATATAAATGTGTCAATTAATCAATCTACTTAGTTTGCTTGGATCCTCTAGTTTTAATCCACTTGTTCCGCCCGTAAGCATGATCATGAGAACGCTCACATATGTGATGAGTCTCCCAAGTGTGTCAACAATCAGGAGGCATGAGCTCACGCCTACCGTTTAATGAATGATTCGAAAAAACAATAGTAAGTACAAAATATATAAATGAATGAAAAGATCTATCAATTGAAAACACTCAATTGATATTATATAAAGTATGTGTTAGACGCCTGTAACTAATTACAAGTATTTGGAAAATCCTAAATTATGTGAGAGATTATTTTAAATTCTAATTCACAATGACATGCATACAGTTACATTGAAATTGATTGATTTGATGTAATAGAGTTCTGCTTGCCCCGTAAAAAAGAGATTGCACGCAGAATTAGTTTACAAAAGTGACATGAAAAGTTTGTAAACTTTTCATTAAATCCAAACTATACAAGACAAGACAAAGACAATATAAGAGACAACAACCTGCCATTTGGGATCTAGAAGTTCCCATGCAGCTTCATTATTGGCGGCTTGACTTCATGAACTGTGTCCCCAACTCTTATCCTTTCTTCTTCTTCTTCTTGTCTTCATTGAACTAAATCACTTCTCTGTACTCCTCAGTCAACCCAGATCCTCTTCTTTGAAACCATGGTGATAAAAATCAGTCAACATCAAGTCTCTAACAGAGAAAACATTTATAAACAGGTTTAAGGGCATGGACACCAGGCTTGGTCGCCCGAGAATGATGGATTCGAGGTGGGATATTGAAGGAAAGATAGTTTCTTATCTGCATCTTCCAAGCGGCCTTGTTTTCTGGCGTTCATTCCCTCACTTGTATGCAAGGTGACTTAAACATTTTTACAGTTAGATGCCATTGAATTCTTAATTATTGAAGTGCATATTCAAGTAATGTCCACTTGTTGACATATTAGCATCTACATAAAATTGAATAAGAGTGTAAACTATCTACTATTATCCGTTTGTATAATTTGAAAAAGATGAAATTAATTTCCATTTATTTGATTAGTCTCTGTTTCTTGATTGTTTACAGAGATGATATAAGACGCACATTTTCAAATAATCATATTTGTATTTTTCTTTTTTGGATATTGAAAACTAACTCTTATTTGTTTTCAAAATGTTCCTATTGTCATTTATCATGTAAACTTTGTTTGATATATATATATATATTTTAAAATAATTTTGATGTTAGGATGTTTGATGGTATTTAAGGATAGAAGTAGAAATAGAAATTAATGTATATAAGCACAATAAAGAATTTCTTTCTCAAAAAAAAAAAAAAAAAAAAAGAGCAAATATTTATTTGATCAATATAGATATGCTGTTAAGTAGAAATTTGATATTTCTCAATTGATATAAAATCTTAAAAAAAAAGGGGATCGTGCTTGATGCTTCCATGCAGTGTCAGTAACATTACTTGGTTTATGATAACTGTCAAATTAAATTTCAATTCTTCAAAGAAGACTGAAATAAGTGGTACTCTTTCTAAGATGACAATAGATCAATTACTATTTATATATGAGAAACCATTTTTGACTAAGAAATTGTTTTGTTTTGTTTTGCCTTTGTTGTTCTTTATTGCTTTATGAGTTCTCTATAGGATATGATAACTTTATTCAGGAATGTAAATTGCTCGATGCACATAAGGAACGGATACTTGCACTATTTTTCTGTGTCCTAGACGTAATATTAGTTGCGTTGGATCAAACTGGAAAAGACAAAGTGGCTTACCTTTTAGCTGCTTTTCTCTTGTCTGCATTTAGTTTTGCTATAACTGTCTATTCTTTTATCGAGGCAAGAAACAACCCAATGGTCACGGCAGAGGCGCAACTTAAGGTGGTGGAAATTGTTTTCTCAGTAATTCGTTCGATTTTTGCATTTGTTCAATATTTGCTAATAGCTTTAAAAGTGAAGAATGACTATAATGCATCGGCGTTTCCATTAGCCTTTGCAATGATTGCTGTTGTATTCATTCATCAAAAATGGAAAAATTACTGATTCATCACCAAAAGATTGGCCTCTTACAAATTGTCAACCAGTTGCTTCTATGATTAATACTCCTGTTGGGAGCTCAGGCAACCAAGTTGACACTATGAGTTTCATAGTTAAGAGATCCACAAATGTCTGCAATTAATAAGGTATAAGAACTGTGATAATTGTGATACTTAGTGGTTGCTTTAGAGCTTAGTGTACCTTTGGAAGAACCTTTTTATTGGTTAAAAGAACTCTTTTAATTGCAAAACAATTTTTTTTTTTTAATAATTGTTTGTGTTTTTTGGTCCTTACATGATTGGATCTTCAATAACAAACAAGCCTTTTGCTGTACATAGATGAATCAGCAGCAAACATAATTTGTTGCTTTGTTTGATCTAATTTACTTGGAGTGAAATTATCTTTTGGTTTTCCTGTACACTCTCTCTTTTGTTAAAAACAGGCTAAATATCTTATCCGATCCTTTTACTAGGATGGTTTGCTTTGATGTGATTATATATATATATATATATAGACTAATTGTGATGTTTTTGTCACAGCAAGTAGTGTTTGAATTGGAGCTTAATGATGACAAAGCTAAGAAAAAAGCCATAAAAACTGTCTTTGGTATATTAGGTATCAAATGTAACATGTATATCCATTTTTTCTTTAATTTTTTTTTTTTTTTAAATTTTAAATCGTCTAACTTTGCCTGGCATACATTAATGGGGTTGATTTCATTTTTCTTAAATTACTTTTTAAAACTACAACCACATTATGAAAATAAGTTCTTTTAGCATCATATATATATCTCGTGAACAAAGGACAAAATGTTCATAACAAGAAAAATAGTTCACCAAATTAATTGTTAATTCGCGAATACTAGTTACTACTAAAAATATTGATGTTTCCATTTTAATGTTAGTTTCAAAACTCATCTAATTTTAGTGCTATTTACTAAAATCTTCTCATAGGGTGTTGTGTAAGTTTTTCCATTTCCTACAAAGTACTATTGAAACAATGCCATGTAACCAGTTGCGTCCCAAAAACCATGAAAAATGACCAAGTTTGAGTGAATTTTTGGTGCAATATTGTAACAGCGGTTGATTTGATTTCAATGAACTTGAAGAACAATAAATTGGCAATTAAAGGAAAAATCAATCTAGTAGACATAGTGATCGACCTGAGAATGATATGTAAGATAGAGCTAGTTTCAGTTGAACTAGTCAAAGTTGAGGAGAAGAAGTAAGAGGAGAAGAAGAGTTATATCAAGAAAGAGGACAATATCTCGGACAGAATTTACCAGACCTATAAACCTTACAAGACTCCATATTATCATATTAAAACCGAATAGCGAGCAAAATTAAGTGGCAACCCCAACCTTCCACTCCATAAAAGAAAAAAGATTTCTCTGGTACTTGAATATGGATCTCTCTAACGGGTTAACTCGGTGGTCTCAAAACTGTTTTCAATATTTATTTAAGATCCACAGTTTATTTATATTTGAAGACACACTTTCAAGTTTTTTTATTTTTTGTGGTATCAGTTATTGTTTTGAACTTAAAATATGGTTAAGTTGAATGAGCACGTACACTAATTGACGCACATTGAAAGGGGGTAACTTCTTTATTTTTCTCATGAAAGTAGATCTTTATTGTTTTATGATATTGAAGGACGTCAATAGTAATTCAAAACTACATTGTGGTTTTTGCAAGCAACCGTTCGAATATTTGCTATAATCGACTCATTTCACCTGCCCAAGCAATTGCCTATCAGTTCCGACTGCATCTTCTTCTCCCCATTACATGCGTAACTTAAAAATTCCACACTAATGTTGTTATTCTGAGAACAAGATTTAGCTTTCTGGTTGTTTAGTTTTGTGCCATAATGTTGTTTTGAATGATATTGATTTAATAGTACTCCTATTTCTTTCAAAAAAATATTTATTTATTAAACTATTAAATTATTAAAAAAGACTAAATACACTATGACTGAACTTTAACTTATTTTCATGTCCCTTCTAATTTAGGGTGTGTTTGTAGTATTAGTGTTTTAACTAGTAGAGATTTTGTGACGTATAACTTTAAATAAAAGCTCTAAATTGTTGGGATTCAATTATAAAACAATTTTGAATTAGTACCTAGTTTGAGAATATGTCAAAGAAAAAGTTTGACAGAGATGAATTACAAAAAATAAGAAAAATAAAAATGAACGTCCTTATTGTAAAAGCATGTATTGAATGTCTAAATATTATGGGAGCATTTAAGTCAATTTATTTATTTTAGTAAACATAAAAGAAGTTTATTTAATATTCAAAAAGCTGTTGTTAAATGAATACCAAGCAACTTAAAAAAAAGGCTTTTGATGTTAAAAAATCTTACCGATTCTCTTCTTTTCAACAATACTCTTCCATCTAGCTATACTCAATCTCAGGAAAAGAAAAAGGCTCTTGGCAAAGAGTTCTTATTTTATAGAGCACCAAAAGAGTTGATGATATATTTTACTAGCACTAAGCACCATTTTATCGTTCATAAATTTTAATGAAAAAATTGTATTAGTTTTAAAAGAACAACTTTGAATTGAGTTCGATGGCATCTTAGAGAAACAAAACAGAGAAGCAATGAAAACAGACAACAAACAGGGAAAGCAACTCTTAAATAAATATATGATGATCGTTTGTTGTGCGTTGTTGAACAGAGAAACAAGACAAAAGAGAAAGCAGCATATTGAAAAGAGAAACAAGAATGCAGTTCGTGACCGCCATTGCTAACTATAAGCAAGAGGAGGCTCGCACACGCTGCTTTTGAACAGAAAAAGCAGAGAAAAGGTATGCAGTCAATCCAACATGCTTGGCAAGTGGTGGCTCAATGTACAACTGGATGCTGCTTTCTCTTTCTCTGTTCAACATGCCGCTTTTCTCTGTTCAAAATGCAGTTCGCGACAGTCATTGCTAGCAAAAAAGCAACATACTTTTTTCTCTTTCTTTGTTCAACATGCTACTAGATTTAGGTGTGTTGAAATCAGATTATTAAAACATGATAGAAAAATTGGAAAACACGATAAAGGAAGGAGGGTTCGCGACTGCCTTCGCGAACCATAATTAATATTAGTTCGCGAAGACGTTTTCGACGCCGCCTTTGCGAACTGTCTGTTTTGGGGTTGAGGCGGTTGACAGGGTTGAAGTTGAAGGAGCGGCGTGGTTATGGGGATACATGCTCTGTTTGATGGGTGGCGGCGGTTGACGGATTGAAGTTGAAATAACAGATGTTGATTGGTTGAACTATTGACAAGTTGAAGGAACTACATGCTCTAATTGAGACAAACAAAACAGAGAATGTCAACAAGTTGTCAACTTCGAATTACTCTATTTTTTGTAAACAAAATAAAGCATGTCAAAGTTGATTTATGGATTCAAAGTTGTCAACTCTGAATCGCTCTGTTTTTGACAAACAAAACAGAGCATGTCAAAAGTAACTCAACTCGAGATCCAACCCATACAGAGGAAAAATGTTTCATTTTGTAAATGAACTTGGGTTTGTATCAATAAAGAATGGGAAATTTTTGTGTGGAATGATATGTACTTATTTATGGTTAGAAATGATATAGAATTTAATCAGAGGACATGATCATTGATATGGTTATCTGGTGTTTTGATGTATTTCTGAAAATGATTTTTCATTTTTAAAGGCAAATATTGGTTTATTGATTCAATAACATCTTCAAACCAATATTCATTTTAAAATTGAATTTTGAATCAGGTTATTGAAAAATAGAGTCATGAATGAACAAACCGACAAATTGAAAAATTTCTTCTTATTTTTATTTTTTTATGAAAGATATTATTGTCTTTTCACTCATATGAGTGCTAGAAAAACCCAATTATTTGATACTAGTAAAATAAGTGATCAGTTTTTAGGTGTTATTTCATATGATTTTCAACTTGCATACATTAAAAAAAACAAAGTCACAAGAAAGTTAAAGTTCGATTTATACATTTATACATATGCAAACAGTAAGACTATATTAACTTAAAAGTTTAATTTAAATATTGTAATTTCAACATCCATTGCTCTATTAATTCTTAATCAATTGCTGCAATAGATTTTTAATTTATTTATGTTTTTCACCATCGAATCGAAAGCAAATGTGTAGATGGTCACAAAATTGAAGTAAAAAACTTTTTCGTCAATATAGCTTGATTGGTATGTAAATCATATTTGTATGAATTTTATATTCTTGATTGGAAAAACCCATAAACCTAGACGCCTAGATTAATTTAATATGAGACATACAAATTTATGTTAAGGAGATATTATTAATTAATTTTCGGCATTTTTGAGAATATTTTCTGATGTTTACTACACCAGAATTTAAGATATTGATGAAGATTAATCTTCTTATTTATTTATTTATTTTTTAAACTGCCAACATGCATATCAAAGCCAACTTAATTAGTTGGGTTGGCATAAGTTGACAAGTTTGTGCCATATGGAGGCTCTGTTGCCACCCAAAAAATTACGCTCAACACCCACTTTTTACTAGAATTATATATTACCAAAATGACCCAATAGTAAATTATTAAAAAGGCTTAGACAATTGATTTCTATTAGTAAAAACTACTGTTTTCACCAACAGACTTGTCAATGAGTATTGAAGCTTTTCAATGCAGATTTGAATAATGATAGCTTGCTTTATCTCAAGGAGCAAATGGAACTGACAAGACGCTAAAGATCTCTTTCGCCGCACTGAGAAATGCACCTTCACTACTATTTTGTGCTTTTTTCTTGCTCTATAATGAAACAATTATTGATCTTAATTTTGCATGTGTTGCAAGCAAAAAGTACTTTGTTTGCTTCATTAATTAAATTAAAACTCGAGTTATATCTTGTTTTACATAAACTACTTGGAGGTTTCGAATGCTTTTACTTTATTATGTGCTGGGATTTGATCACTTATTTGTGTTTGCGTATTATTAGTTTTACAAAACAGAGAGTGCAAACTATTGGTTTTGGTGTTCTTTATTGGACTTTAGAAAATTTTAATGGGTGTAAATAGAAATACAATAACGTGTAATTGGTTTAATAGTCCAGGACAATATTAATATTGGTGTTACATAGGGTGTGAAAAGCAAATTTTTATTTTTTAACTTTAATAGGTGGGTCTATTGAGTAAATGGGTGTAGGGAGCAGTTTCTTGGGTGGCAATAGAGAGCGCCACCCTTCAATTAATTGTTGTTAGATTACGTGAACTTAAATTTTGTTCGGACATGTTTGTAAGTTGAGAACTATTTGTAATAAATTGTTGTACAGATTTCATTGAAAAAATGTGGTATGGATTACTTCAAAATTCTTAACATATTTGTCCCGCGATGCATTAAATTGACAATTGTAGGCTTCAGTTTGAATACAAAAATAGAGATCCAAAATTTGAAAAATATCTTATGATAAGAAGCAAGCTAACAATGTTTAACCATACAAAATATATCGGACACATGGATAGAGAAGTTACTGTTTGACAACCTTCTATTTGATTCAAATAATTGCTTGAAATTTGTGTAGAATTTGAGTTATAATGGAGTGGGCATCGAGAGTAATATTGTTTCAATTTTACTGAAAGAAAATTATGTATTTTTAGTCAACTGGCTGCTGGCGCAGTGGTAGCGCCAGCAGCCAACCCTGCCTCCCTTTGTAAGGGGGCAGGGTTCGACACCCCTGTATGTATACTATTTAATAATATAATAATCTATATAATAATAATAATAATAATAATATATAATAATATTTAGTTCCCATAATTTGTGTGGGTAGTTGTCCCACTCTAGTGTGGGTCTTCCCTCCCACCTCCGTGTGGGTAGTGGTCTCCCAATTGGGAGTAGTCTCCCGGGCCGTGTCACTAGTGTCCTATCTCGGTTGGTCCCGGATATTTCCTGGGCCTGTCCCAGTTACAGTTCATGTATTCAAAAAAAAAAAAAAAATTATGTACTTTTAATGCAATTTAATAGGCATATATTTTAATAAAATTATTCACAAAAAATGGATATGGAGAAAAGAAAAGTTGAGTGACAATAGATTCCGTAGCTATATGCATATTTTAAGTTGACTGATTGAGTACTTTCACTCTATAATTATGATGGTCCTGAGTCTCCTGACTGATCTTCAAGTCTCACATCACTCACAAAAAAATGTGTAGAAAAAATTTTCTTCTATATTACGATAATATCTATTTGCATTCCACTATAAATTAGTGATTGATTTCAATAAATATGGATACATTTCAATTGATTTCTATTAGTAAAAGCTACTGTTTTCACCGACAGACTTGTTAACGACTGTTGAGGCTTTTCAATGCAGCTTTGAACAATGATGGCTTACTTTATCTCAAGGAGCAAATGGAAACTGACAAGACGCTGGAGGCCACTTTTGCCGCACTGAGAAATGTACCTTCTCTATTGCTTTGTGTATTTTTCATGCTCTGAAATGAAACAATTATTTTTTATTTTTTGCCGTTTAGGTGCATTTGTTTCATGGACATTTATGGCACAAGAAAAAAATATGTAAACTATTATTGCTTTTGTTAGAAGCCTGTTAATCTGAAATTTTACTAACTTGATCTTAGTTTTGCATCGATTGCAACCATAAATTACTTTGCGTAGTTCATTTAATGTTGTTAAAACTCTGAGTTACATCTTGTTTTACATAAACCACTTGAAGGTTTCCAATGCTTTCACTTTATTATGTGTTGAGTTTTGATCACTCATTTGTGTTTGTGTGTTATTGGTTTTACAAAACAGGAACGCAAACTATTGGTTTTCGTATTTGTTATTGGACTTCAGAAATATTTTACTGGGTGTAAAGAAAAATACAATAACATGTAAATTGGTCTAATAGTTAAGGATGACATCGGTGTTACATAGGTATGAAAAGTAATTTTTTTTCTTTAATATAAATTTAATAGGTGTTTGCGTTGAGTAAATGGGTGAAGGGAGTTGTTTCCTGGGTGGCAATAGAGAGCGCCACCCTTCAACTGTTTGTTGTTAGATTATGTGAAATATTTTTAGTTCATATATGTTTGTATGTTGAGAACTATTCGTAATAACTTGTTGTACAGATTCCATTGAAAAATGTTGTACGGATTACTTTAAGATTCTTAACATATTTGTCCCGTGATGCATTAATTTGACACCTGTAGGTTTCCGTTTGAATCAAACGATAGTGATCCATAATTTGGAAAAATATCCTATGATGAGAAGCATGCTAACATGTTCAACCATACAGATTACATGGGACACATATATAGCGATGTTACTGTTTGACAACCTTTTATTTGATTCAAACAATTGCTTAGAAATTGTATAGAATTTGAGTTACAATGGAGTGGGCATTGCGAGTAATATTGTTTTCTGCTTGCTATATAGAAAATTATGAACTTTTAATGAAATTTAATATGCACATATTTTAATAAATTTATTCACAAAACATGGAAATGGTAAGAAAAATTTTGGGTGACAATAGATTTGGTAGCTATATAGCTATATGCATATGTTAAGTTGAGTGATTGAGTACTTTAACTTGATGGTTGTGTTGGTTCTGATTGATATTCAAGTTCCACTTCAGTTACAAAAAAATGTATACAAATTTATTTATTTATTTATTTTATATATATTATGACAACAGCTATTTGCATTCCATTATATATTAGTAATCAATTTTGATAAGTATCGATGCATCTCACTTGGTCTATCTGACCATTTTTACTAGAATTATATATTACTAAAATGACCGTTTTGCAAATTACTAAAAAGACTTGGCAATTGATTTTATTAGCCAGTAAAAACTACTGTTTTCACCGAAAGACTTGCCAATGACTGTTGAGGCTTTCAATAATGCAGCTTTGAACAAAAATGACTTACCTTATATCAAGCAGCAAATGGAAATTGAACAAGATGCTGAAGGCCTCTTTCGCCGCACCGAGAAACGCACCATCGCTATTGCTTTGTGCATTTTTCTTTTTTACCGTTGAGTTGCATTTGTTTCATGGACATTTATGGCACAAGAAGAAAATATGTAAACTATTATTGCTTTTGTTAGAAGCCTATTAATTTGAAATTTGCTAATTTGATCTTAATTTTGCATGTGTTGCAAGCATAAATTACTTTGTTTGGTTCATTAAATGTTGTTAAAACTCGAGTTATATCTTGTTTTACAAAAAAACTATTGGAGGATTCGAATGCTTTCACTTTATAATGTGTTGGGGTTTGATCACTCATTTGTGTTTTTGCATTATTGGTTCTACAAAACTCTGAACGAAAAGTGTTGGTTTCGACATTTGTTATTGGACTTTGGAAATATTTTAATGGGTGTAAACAGAAATACAATATCATATAAATTGGTTTAATAGTTAAGGATCATATAGGTGTTACATAAGGTGTGAAAAGTAAATTTTTAATTTATAAAATTAATAGGTTTGTGCATTGAGTAAATGGAGGTAGGGAGTAGTTTCCTCGGTGGCAATAGAGAGCGCAATCCTTTGAAATTATGTAGAATTTGAGTTATAATGGAGTGGGCATTGAGAGTAATATATATATATATTTTATGTATAGAAAATTATATAAATTTAATGTAATTTAATATGTATATATTTTAATAAAATTATTCATAAAAGATGGATATGGTAAGAAAAATTTTGAGTACAATAGATTCCTTAGCTATATACATATTTTAAGTCGAGTGATTGAGTACTTTTGCTCTATAATTGGGATGTTCTTTCTGATACAGAGCAGTATTTGTTTGAAGAAATGCAGCAAAGGAAAACATGAAAACCAAAAGCTTAGAATGAAGAACCAGAATAAAAATAATGAAGAGGTATTTTCATTTCTTACTCCTTAGCTCCAGATCTATACAATATTTATATACATAAAGGAATTCTAGAATTCTCTATCATCTAACAGAAAACAAATAAATCAATGGTTGTAAAACAATCAATCAAAGTTGCCAGAATTGTTTCTAACAGATTTTAAAGCTAACTAGCTGATCAACCAGGTGCATTAGGAGTGTCATTCTGGTAAATAATCCAACGGTTCTTTGATAGTTGCAGGTTGTGAGAGGTGCAGAGTCTATTCTGCTGACATAGATTCTGTTTTTGTTTTGTATAGAATGCTGATGTTGCATACTCTGTTGCTGATTAGGAAGCTTATATTGACTTTTGTATGCTGACTTGTATCTTCTCTTTCAGGCCCCCTCAAGCTGAACTGAGGACTATTTTCCAGGTTCAGATTGGAAATGAGTTTGTGGAAATGATCAATGGATAAGGGTTTGGTAAAGACATTTGCAATTTGGTCTGTGGTGTTGATGTAGTTAACCTCAAGCAAGCCAGCAGCTATTCGATCTCGCACAAAATGGACATCAACCTCAATGTGTTTGGTGCGGGCATGGAAGACAGGATTGAGAGCAAGAGACCTGGCACCGGTATTATCACACCAAAGGATTGGTTTATGAGAAAGAGAGAAGCCCAACTCAGAAAGAAGAGAAGCTATCCATATGATTTCAGTGGAGGCTTGAGAGAGGGATCGATATTCAGCCTCAGTGCTTGATTTAGCTACGACTGTTTGCTTCTTAGAGCTCCAAGAAATGAGATTGCCTCCAAGAAACATGCAACTTCCACTAGTGGATTTACGATCATTGATTGAGCTTGCCCAATCAGCATCACAGAAACCAAATAATTGAAAAGGATTTGAAGAAGGTTTAAACCACAGACTAAGAGAAGAAGTGCCCTTTAAATATCTTAGAACTCTCTTGCAAGCAAGCCAGTGCTACTGTGTGGGAGCAACAAGGAATTGACTAAGTTTATTTACTATAAAACTGATGTTTGGTCTGGTATTGGTTAAATACTGTAGAGCTCCAATGGTGCTTCTATATAGAGTGGAATCAGGAAAAGGATCATTATTATGGAGAGACAGTTTGGAGGTTTTGTTTACTGGAGAAGAGCATGGTTTGCAATTTGTCATGTTGGTTTTGGCAAGAAGATCAGATATGTATTTTGCTTGGGTTAAAAATAGACCAGTAGAGTCTCTATAGACTTCAAAGCCAAGAAAATAATCAACTTCTCCTATAGTTTTTAGAGTAAAAGTTGAATGTAAGCGATCTATAACTTGTTGCACAGTCTTGGAACAATTTCCTATGATCAAAATTTCATCAACATAAACAAGCAACAAAGTAAAAGTAGAGCCAATTCTGTAGAAAAATAAAGAGGTATCTGATCTTGAATTAATGAACCCCCATTGTAATAAAACATCCTTTAGTTTATGGAACCATGCTTGCGGGGCTTGTTTAAGTCCATATAGTGCTTTATTGAGCTTGCAAACATGATGAGGAAAAGAGTGATTGACAAAGCCTTCGGGTTGCTGCATGAAAACTAATTCAGTGAGGTCACCATTAAGGAAGGCATTATTTATGTCAACTTGTTGAATTGGCCAACCATGAGTGATTGCAAGAGAGAATACAATTCGGATTGTAGAGGCTTTTACTACAGGGCTGTAGGTATCTAGATAATCTATTCCAGGTGTTTGGTGAAAGCCTTTTGCTACAAGTCTGGCTTTGTGTTTGGATATAGTGCCATTTGGATTGAATTTAGTTCGAAAGACCCATTTACATCCAAAGACATTCATGTCAAGTGTAAAGGGTACAAGGTCCCAGGTATGGTTTGCTTGTAAGGCTTTGAATTCATCAATCATTGCATTGAACCAATGCTTGCTAGTTAAAGCATCTGTTACAGAAGATGGTTTAGTAATGGAAGAGGTTAGAGCCTTTGGTTTGAAAATGCCACTCTTTGATCTGGTGATCATGGGGTGAATGGAAGTAGCAGGGATAGATGTTTGTAATGGATGTTATGAAGAATGATTGGTAAGGTCAACAAAAAGATCAATACCTGATGATGAGTGATCAGCTTGTAATTCAGATGTTGCTTAAGGACTGTTATGTTGTTGCAGAATTGGAGAAGATTCTGTTGAAGAAGCAACTGTCTTAGAGGATGGCCTGATATTGTGTAAAGAGGAAGATATGATAGAAGACCCAGAAGAAGCATATTGGAGAACAGAAATAGGGAGGCTTGGGGTTGGCTGTAAATTGATAGCTGGTTTTGACAGAAATAACTCTTGATAAGGGAACTCAAGCTCATTGAATTCTATATGCTTGGATATAAAAATTTTGCCGTCAGGTCTCATGCATTTATATCCCATATGGAAAGGGTCGTATCCGAGAAAGAGGCATTTAGTGGTGTGAAAATTAAGTTTATGTTGTGAGTAAAATCTTAAATAAGGAAAGCAAGAGCAGCCAAAGGTTTTGAAAAGACATAGTTTAGTTTCTTATGAAAGAGTTTTTCAAAGGGTGAAAGATTGTTAAGGACAGGTGTGGACAAATTATTTATGAGGAAAACTGCAGTGGTAAATGCTTCAACCCAAAAAGTTAAAGGGAGTTTAGCATGAGCAAGGAGTGTCAATCCAGTTTCTACCACGTCTGTGCTTCCGTTCTGAAATTCCATTTTGTTGGTGGGTATATGGACAACTAAATCTAGGTTGGATGCCTTGGCTAGTGAGGTAAGGAAGAAATGATTGGTATTCACCCCTCATGTCAGTGTGCAAGGCTTTAATTTTCCTATCCAATTGTAACTCAATGTTGGTTTTGAATTGAATGAAGGTCTTGAGGGACTCAGATTTTAATTTTAGAGGAAAGATCCAAGAAAATCTGGTGTAGGCATCAATGAAGATGTTGTAGTATCTATGACCAGATGTTGAAAGATAAGGGGATGGTCCCCATAAATCTGAGTATATGATGTCAAGAGGATGTTTGGCAGTGATGTTATGTTGAGTAAATGGTAATTTATGAAGCTTTCCTAATTTACAAGAGTCACAAAAGGAAATAGGATGAATCTTAAAATTAAATTTCATTGATTCAAGAACAGATTTCAGAACAAACAAAGAAGGGTGGCCTAGTTTGGCATGCCACAAATCAGCATTTACTTTAGCAGCTACCGCAGTACTATAATGAGACCTATTTGTGCATGTTTTATTCAAGGTTGAACTGGTATTGACACTTTGATTCTTTTTGAGGTTTGCGAATGGTTTGGTTGATAGAGTTGGTAGGTTGAATGATGTCAAGGCTGTAAAGACCATCCTTGAGAGTCCCTTGCAACAGAATCTTCCCTGTGTTTTGGTCCTTAAACACACAAGAATTAGCAGAAAACTCAGCTATCAGATTATTGTCTTTTGTTAGTTTGGAAATGCTGAGTAAATTTTTTTGTAATGTTAGGCACAAGGAGTATATATTTCAAGGATATTAATCTGTCAGGTGAGGTTTGTGTTTCAAGCAAAGAGTTACCAATATGAGTGATGGGTAAGAGATTACCATTTCCAACAGCTACTTTGCCCTTGCCTCTGTACTCAGAGCTTATGGCTAAGTTGTTTATGTCTGCTGTTATGTGATTTGTAGCGCCAGAGTCTACATACCATGCTTGATCTATGACCATTTCTGGGGAAGCAATCATGCAGAATGTTGAGCATTAAAGGGCCGAGTA
The DNA here is from genome assembly GCA_019925255.1 of Litchi chinensis. NCBI lineage: Eukaryota > Viridiplantae > Streptophyta > Magnoliopsida > Sapindales > Sapindaceae > Litchi > Litchi chinensis. The sequence continues at coordinate 15,986,203 of CM034465.1, read as the reverse complement.
TATTGTTGTGAGTTACTTGCTTGGCTTGGGTATTGAGGCTGTGATTTCTGTGTTTGATTTCCATGCTAGTTTTGATCATAACGTTTGTAGCATATGAGAGCATCATGGCCAGGCTTTTGGCAGAGTTGGCAATAAATTCGTTGGTTGTTGAATCTGCCAGATCTGCCTCTTCCTCCTCTTCCTCTAGGTAATCCTCTGCTGCCAATTTGATTGCCTCCTCTAGAACCTGAACTGTTAGACTGATGAGCAAATTTTGCTGAAGGAACTGAAGCAAGATGGATTTGTGAGGTTGCATTGAGCTGATCAATTCGTTGTTCATGCATCATCAAAGTGTACTGAACTTCCTGTAGAGTTGTAGATTTGGCATTATGAGAAATAAACACAACAATTGGGTCATAGTCATGCCCGAGGCCATTCAAGGCACTGATAATGAGCTCATGCTCAGGAACTTCACAACCAGCTACTAGAAAAGCATCTCCTATGGTTTTGATTTTTAAAATGTAATATGTGATTGATAGGGAGCCTTTTTGCATTGTAGCTAACTGGTTTTTCAATTGTAGGATCCTAACCATGGAAGTTTGAGCATAAAGTTTTTCAAGAATTTTCCAGGCTTCAAGGGAAGTTTTGGATTGATTGACTTGTCCAATTACACCCTCTCCTATGGTAGAAAACAACCAACAAAGAAGTAGTTGGTCAAATCTTTTCCATACTCGATATTGAGGGTTCTCTATAATTTCAGAGGTAGTGCCATTTTGAACTTCTATCAATTTAGAAGGAGGCTCAACAGAATCTGAAATATAATCCTCAAGTTCAAGTGCTCTAATGGCAGTAATGACTTGAGCTTTCCAGTTAACATAATTGGATCTGTCAAGCTTAATAGGGAGATTAAAATTCAAAGTTTTTGCAAGTGCTTGAAAATCTAAAGCTGGTGTAGGAGTGGGTGAAGATATAGCTTGAGAATTAGTTGGTTGAGGGGAAGAAGAAGAGGAACCAGATGCCATCATGAGACGTTGGTCTATTCAAGCTTTGATACCATGATACAGAGCAATATTTGTTTGAAGAAATGCAGTAAAGGAAAACATGAAAAACAAAAGCTTAGAATGAAGAACCAGAATAAAAATAATGAAGAGATATTTTCATTTCGTACTCCTTAGTTCCAGATCTGTACAGTATTTATATACATAAAGGAATTCTAGAATTCTCTATCATCTAACAGAAAACAAATAAATCAATGGTTGTAAAACAATCAATCAAAGCTGCCAGAATTGTTTCTAACAGATTTTAAAGCCAGCTGGCTGATCAACCAGGTGCATCAGGAGCTGTCATGCTGGTAAATAATCCAATGGTTTTTTGATGGTTGCAGGTTGTGAGAGGTGCAAAGTCTATTCTGCTGACATGGATTCTGTTTTTGTTTTGTATAGAATGCTGATGTTGCATACTCTGTTGCTGATTAGGAAGCTTATGTTGACTTGTATGCTGACTTGTATCTTCTCTTTCACTTTCTTGATATTCAAGTCCCATGTCGCTCACAAAAAGATGTGTAGAAAAACTTTTCTTCTATATTACGACAACAACTATTTGCATTCCACTATTAGTAATTTTTTTCGGTAAATATTCATACATTTCACTTGGTCTATATGACCCTTTTTACTAGAACTATTTATTACGAAAATGACGTTATTGCAGATTACTAAAATGACTTGACAATTCATTTCAATTAGAAAAAACTTATGTTTCCATCAAAAGAATTGTCAACGACTGTTGACGCTTTTCAATGCAGCGTCGACCAATTATGGCTTGCTTTATCTGAAGGATCGAATGGAAGCCAAGCAAAGCGCTGAAGGCCCTTTTTGCCGCACTGAGAAACGCGCCTTCAGTTTTGCTTCACTACTGCTTTGTGCAATTTTCTTGCTCTAAATTGAATATTATATATATATATATATATATATATATTGGCCGTTGAGTTGTATTTGTTTCATGGACATTTATGGCACAAGAAGAAAATATGTAAATTGTTATTGCTTTCGTTAGAAGCCTATTAATCTGAAATTTGCTAACTCGATCTTAATTTTGCATGCGTTGCAAGCATAAATTACTTTGTTTGGTTCATTAAATGTTGTTAAAACTCGAGTTATGTCTTGTTTTACATAAACAACTTGGAGGTTTCGAATGCTTTCACTTTATTATGTGTTGGGGTTTGATCACTCATTTGTGTTTTTGTATTATTGGTTCTACAAAACTCTGAACGAAAAGTGTTGGTTTCGACATTTGTTATTGGACTTTGGAAATATTTTAATGGGTGTAAAGAGAAATACAATAACATGTAAATTGGTTTAATAGTTAAAGATGATATCAGTGTTACATAGGTGTGAAAAGTAAATTTTTATTTTATAAATTTAATTGTTGTTTGCGTTGAGTAAATGGGTGTAGGGAGTTGTTTCCTGGGTGGCAATAGAGAGCGCCACCCTTCAACTGTTTGTTGTTAGATTATGTGGAATATTTTTTGTTCATATACGTTTGTGTGTTGAGAACTATTCGTAAGAACTTGCTATACAGATTCCATTAAACAGTTTTGTACGGATTACTTTAAGATTCTTAACATATTTGTCCCGCAAAGCTTTAATTTGACAATTGTAGGTTTCAGTTTGCATCGAACAATAGTGATCCAAAATTTGGAAAAATATCCTATGATGAGAAGCAAGCTAACATGTTCAACCATACAGATTATATCGGACACATGTACAGAGAAGTTACTGTTTGTCAACCTTCTATTTGATTCAAACAATTGCTTTGAAATTGTGTAGAATTTGAATCACAATGGACGGTCATCGAGAGTAATATTGTGTTTTTTTTTTTTTTTTTTTTTCCCATAAAGAAAATTATATACTTTTAATGCAATTTAATATGCATATATTTTAATAAAATTACTCATAAAAAATGGATGTGCTAAAAATTTTTTTGGGTGACAATAGATTTCTTAGCTATATTATATATTTTAAGTTGAGCGATTGAATATTTTCACGGTATAATTATGATGGTCCTAATTGATATTCAAGTCCCACATCGCTTACAAAAAAATGTATGGACAAACTTTTCTTCTATATTACGAGTCGATGACAGCTATTTACATTCCATTATTTGTAATGGATTTCAATAAATATCCTTGGTCTATGTGACCCTTTTGAAGAATATTGAAAAAAAAAAAAAAAAAAATAGAAGGAGAGAAATAGCGAAACTAGAGAGTCAATCCAGCGTGGTTTCAATTGATGAAACAAACAACTTGAAGCTTTGTATCGACCAGGTCTGTTTTCTTTTGATATCATATTAATTTGGAGGTCTAGATTTGAGGATTTATATTATAGGGTTAGGCTTAATGAACTTGTATATATATTTAATTTGTGAATTAGCATCTATCCATTCATTTTCTTGCATTTCAGGGGTATAATACTCTTCTTCACAATTGATTTGTAGGAAAATAGAAGAATAGATATTAAATTTATAAATTTAAACTGAAGTTTTAATTTTAAATAGTCTAATTCTTACATTATTTTATTATTGTGAAAGATTTGAAAAAATTAGAACTTATAAAGGTACCAAAATTTTCCATCGCAGGTCTGATTAAGTGGTGAACATTTTTGGTGTTAGAAATTTGATCACTGAGAAGCAGAAGCCTAGAATCTATCCCTAAAACGTTGACAAGCATGGAGGAGGGCCATGAGCATCCCAGAACAAATGTAAAATTTAGTGATGAAGTGGAGATGAAGGACCGGCTAAGTAACCTGCCGGACTCTGTAATCCATCACGTTCTCTCACTCATGGATGCCAAATCTGCAGTTCGGACCTGTGTTTTGTCCAAGAAATGGAAGTTCCATTCGGCTCACATTCCCTGCTATATTTTCAACTGCTCAACCACAACCACCACCACCACAAGTGTTACCGGTTTTGAAGATTTTGTCACTAGTGTTTTCAATAAGCGGAAGCCCTTCAATCTGAGTGGACCCAGGCTTCGTATAAGTGCCACAACAATGCCATCTCTTGAGAAAATAGTTTATAATTTTGCCATGTCATATAGATCTGAAGAGCTTGATGTTAGAAAGATGGTTCAAATCAATGACGAAATGGAAGTGGTAGATAGAATCAATAGCTTACCTGTTCATTTAATCTCTCACATTCTCTCCCTTATGGACACCAAGTATGCCGTTCAAACTTGTGTTTTGTCCAAAATATGGAGGGATCATTGGACAAATATCCACAGTCTCAATTTTAGTTATATAAGTTTTGAAAGATGGACCTGTTTCAAAGACTTTGTCCTCAATGTCTTGCAGCGTCGCAAGTCCAATGATTTGAGAAAACTCAAGTTTCTTTGTGGAGATACAATTAGGGTGAAGCTTGTGAGAAAGATTTTTCAGTATGCAATATCACATAGATTTGAAGAGCTTCAAACAGATCTCATTAGCAGTTCTCCCCCATGCCTCTTGGATTGGCAAACAAGCGTTAGTAAATGTGAAAGTTTGAAGACTCTATTTATTGATCAAAAATGTTTAATGGACTTCTTTCCATTTGCAAATGTGGTAACTTTGAAACTTTTCACCTCATTACGTGGTAATGCTGATCTGTTTTCAAATTGCTTGAATCTGATGCTGTGGAGTGTATTATGGAGATAACCTTGTCATATCTGCCTCGAGACTGGTTGCTTTGACCATATCAAATATAGATTGTTGTGAAAAGATAGTGATGCGAACACCTAGATTGAAATTCCTTAACCTGATTGAGAAGAATCCTTACTTGTTGAGTATTGATCCTAAATGCTTGGTCCTTGAGGAATTGAATATTTACATATCTCCGCCAGTTGAACTTGAAACAATGGAACGGTACAGTTCGAAAGTAGAGACATGGTTGAAGGCTGCTGCCGTGCAAAATCGATTAAGGTGTCACTGAATACTTCAAAGGTACGCGGCAATGCGTACTTCCACATTCACGAATAAGATAAGCAAAGTATATTAGGTCAACATTTTGATTTGAGTCTTTTTTGCAATGCACCTGTTTACATATCTTTGATAAAATATACATGACTTTCATTTGAAATATTTTAATAATTGCCACACTTATGTAGAAAGAGAATTTTATTTTTTTGAACTGTGTTTGCTATATAATGATCAATGCAACTTATTTATTTATTTATTTTTCTGTTATTGTCTGTTAGGGGAAGTTCATATTATATTATCGCACTGGGGACACTGCGGTCAAAGTTATGGAGCTGAACAAGGTATTACAGTAATTGTATCAACTGTTTAATTGCAATGCAAGTTTACATAGGCTCTAAATTACTACTATTACTTTTATAAAAGAAAGTGTGATCTTTAGCTTTTGATTTCTGTAAAAAGTTATGAAAATCAAAGAACTTAAAATGTGTGTGTGTATATATATGTATGTATGTATGTATAATTGTTGGGCCGGTTAGATTTTGTCCAAAATCAAACTGAAAGTTGCAATTTTGTTTATTAATATCCAAAATTGACCTAACTTGATTTCAAGGAGAAGACTGACTTAAACAACACTTATTTGGTTCAGTTTTGATCAAATCGTTTTAAGTGATTTTAATTTGTTTTGATTAGGGGTGGGCGTTTTCGGGTTCGGGTTGGGTTGGGTTGGGTTAAAAATTTTCAACCCAACCCAACCCAATCAATTCTTCAACCCAACCCAACCCAACCCAATAATAATCGGGTTGGGTTGGGCTAAGTTGATCGGGTTGGCACCTTTTTAAAATATAAAATATTCTCATTAATCAACCCTTTCAAATACAAAACTAGAGGTGGGCGTTTTCGGGTTCGGGTTGGGTTGGGTTGGGTTGAAAATTTTTTAACCCAATCCAACCCAATAATAGTCTGGTTGGTTGGGTTGGGTTGATTGAATTAGATTTAATTTACCATAAATGCACAAATGGTCTAGTTGATAACTTTCTTAGTCTTAGTAATTTGATTACAGATAAAATGAATACAAATAAAGATCCATTATTATAAATAAAAGAGTAAATTCAATATAAAGGTTGTCCTTCATTTTTATCTTGAACAAATGTTCTTCTAGAAAGGGAGAAAATCTTGGATTTAGAATTGGGGATAGGCATTTGTCAGGTTCAGGTTGGGTTGGGTTGAAAATTTTTTAACCCAACCCAACCCAATTTAATTTTCAACCCAACCCAACCCAACCCATCCAATTTTTTTTAATATGTAACCCAACCCAACCCAATAAAAAATGGTCGGGTTGGGTTGGGTTAGTCGGGTTGGGTTGAAGATGCCCACCCTTAGTTTTGATCATTTTAAATATAAATGATTTTTTATATTTAAAATCGTCTGATTATAAAATATTGTGTGGGTTTGTTTCTTATCAAGTTGGTTACAACTTCCTACTTTCACATAATAATTATTTCTTATATTTCTTACCAATTAATATTGGGAGAAAGGAGGAAAGCACTTTCAAAAATAATTTATAAAAAGAATTTCAGATTACCATCTTTTATCTTTTAATTATTGAGATGAATGTGTTTTAGAATTTTGCTCAGATAAGTGACTTGATGACAGGCTTAGTGCTTATTACAAGTATTTTTCACTGTTAGGAAGATCTGTATAATCTTCAATTGAGATTTGACTTATTTCTTAAAAAAAAAGAAAAAGCCTCCACTTTAACTTTAAGTTTTGATTAAAATACACTTTGTAGTTTCACAATTTAATTGAAAAAACACTACTAAAAATCCGCTATCTTAATTTTTCACACACCCCCCACCCCGGCTAACCACAAAAAAAAAAAAAAAAGGTTCAAAGCTTAGTAGCTTAGTAGTTATGTTAAGAATCTCATTTCTTGATTGCTTTTTAAATACTTTTAGCTTAAAGATGAAGGGTTTTCTAGTATCATTTTACACTTATTTTATAGGACTTATACTAATTTCATACTGTGAACTTTTTTAGTATTTAAAATGGTTTTTGAACAAAAGTAGTCCTACAAAAGTTGTGTTTGAGAATGCTGTATCAATAAAAATATGTCTCACAAGCTTTTTATTTTCCATTTTTCTGGCTTTCATTCTAATATTTGTCTTTTCTTTCTTTTTTTTTTTTTTTTAAAAATTTTCATGTTTTCTTTTACTTTGAGTTTTCATCTTGTTATTATTATTATTTTTTTAATTTTCAAGTTTTAATTTACAGTATTTAACAATCTTAGAATTTCAAACATGAATTTTGAACAATCATAGAATTGATAAGAGAAAGACGAAATAAAATGAGAAAAAACGAATGACATTTTAGGCTGTGCACCTGATTAGTTCCACAAGAAGCATTGAAAATGGTGCCATCCTCCTAACACTTTCACTAAAGATTAAGACATAAGACTTTATTAAAGGTATTGCATGTTTGTTGAATGATAGTTAAATCTTCACACAACCCTTTAAAGTTTAGACTTTTATATATTTTAATTTCTTTTTTTGAAAATCTAAAATTTAATGATTTTCATACTGATTTTAAGTATATTATTGTTTTTCTTATCTTTTGATAGCGTATTCTTGTGTATGCTATTTTTAGAAAACCATGGAGGAGATAACACTATTTGGTTTTCCTTTGTTTGGTGATTTAAACTTGATCAATCAATTGGCCACCATAGTAGAAGAAATGCTTGCAGAAAGGATAGCACAAGTTGGTCATCAAATGGACATTGATCGGCTAAGCAACCTCCCAAACCACATAATTCATCACACTCTCTCCTTTATGGATACTAAAGATGCGGTTCAAACCTGTGTGAACTCACTAAGATTTTGTTACTTGATGGTGATTTCTTCTCAAGATGTTTGACCTTGGTGAACCTTACGTTAATTGACTGTCGGGTGGTAACCTTTCATACTTTATACATATCTGCTCCACAGTTGGTCAATTTGACTCTTTCAAATTTCAGCTTCTCGGGTGTGAAAGGCAAGATCGTAATAACGGCAACTCGACTAAAATTGTCCGTCCCTTGAAGAGGTGGACATATATTTGTCCCAACCTTGTCAAAATGCTCACGGTAAGAAGCAAACATACATTTTGGACATGTTACATGCAGTTGAGGGGATCTTTCGCCATGTGAAATTACTTAAAATATCAATGAACTTTCCCAGGGTAAGTGATTCAATTTATTTTTGAGTAGTAATTGCATGTATTTTTTATCTAATTGACGTAAAAAGTTTGATTTTTGAATTTCGTGAAAGGGAATATGAAATCAATGTTTGATTCATTGTTTAGTTTTAATTTTTCAGGAGAAATTCATTTTGTGTCGAAACGAAATTGATGGAGAAACTAACATTCTGGTGGTTGACAAAGTATGCCACAAGATTCATATCAATTTTGCTGATAAAGATGTTTCCTTACAAAAATTTAGGGTCATGAGTATTTTGACTAGACTTTTAAGGTGGACAGAATTTAAAAAGACCTTCGCTGGTAGGTTGAATTTGAAAACACCTTTACTTTTGTCAGTTTATGCTCTTTGTATTCTATTCATTTAAATATTATTTCTTGTAATGTAAGAGGATCTATACTGATGACCTTAATTGTAATTTTATTTCTGAAAAGTTTGAAAATAACGGTTCTCAAATGGTAGGCTGTGTGTTCGCTGGACTGCTATTTGTATTATTTTTTAAATTAATTTATTTTCATGATGAGTGGACGGAATGTTAATTTCCCTTGACAATAAAAATATTGTTTTCTGATTTGGTTTCCTGTGTTGTGACATGCATTTAGGTGACTGGAGCACAACAATTGGTTGGTTTGGCGACTATATTGGAAGAAAGCTGTAAATCTCTCATGAAGTTGCAGATAAACTCTTAAAGAAACAATTCATAAATTTGGTAGTCTGATATTTTCTTTAATCTGAGTTAAGGCATTGTGCTTCACATAAATAATTTTTGGATAGCAATTTGATAGAATTATTAATTTAGTTGATAGAATGTTGTTTGGTTATAATTTGTCTTATGGATTGTGTCATAGTTAATGACATGCATATTATTTTATAGTTTCAAATACATCTAAAATGATACTAAACCTACACAACATATAGTATGTCAAATATACTAGGCTTAAATGATTCCATTTTTTAAAACTACATAGATTTCATTCATAATTTGTTGTTTTGTCCTCTGTTTTCTTTTTCACATGATTGATTATTTTGAACATGAATGTTCTTGGTTTCTGGTTGAGGAATATTATGTAGTTGGTGAAATGAGTATTGGAATTACATGGTTCTTGTAGTGATATCTATAATCTAGTAATTGGTGCTTGTGAGGTTGCAGAGAAACCAAGCACCATTCCGTGTTTATAAGCCACATGGTTTACCACTTGAAGTGCACTCAAGACAAATTAACAAATTTGTCTTCAATTTACGGTTGCAATTGGGATCTCTTCGGGGATGAAGTCGGCGAAATTTTAATTGTGTTATCATGCTTACAGATTACATGCTATTTTGTTATGATAAGATTCTATGGTATTTACTTGGAACAAGGATTCTCTGTTAGGTTCTTGTTTTTGCTAGACTTTTTATAAGAAGAGTTTAAGTTTGAGGATACATAAAAGAGAAAAATGTAATAATCTTGAATATTCATTTATTTTTGTATTGATATGTTACTAGATTATTAAAAGTATAGAAAAAAAAATGGCAGAGAATCCTTTCTCATTTACTTGGTTGTGTTTCATATTCAACTTTTAAATCTGAAAATGAAAGGATTTGGTCCTTAATTGTCCACCTCTTTTGTCATTATCATTCAATTTCAATTAATGATTTGAGTTACTAGCACCTCCAAGTGCGAACTTTCCAATTTCCCCTTATTGAATGGTGACAAGTCAATCTCATCTTCTCTCCTCGCTTCTCTCCTCGCTTCTTTCTCTCTCATTTGTTCTCAAGTTCTACACTCTACTAGGTCATCAATATTTCACTTGTCATTCTCTAGTTCTTCACTTCTTTCATCCATTTCATTATGTTTTTTGGAAATAAATTTCGTTGTTTTTAAATGTTTAATGAATATTTTGATTAATTTCCAACGTTATTTAGTTTTGGTATAAGTAATATCTCTTCGATGAAGCTTATCACGCTTAGTTGAAATTGATTTATTTTAGTTTGGTGTGAGATTTTAGCGGTCTTTTGTGTAGTTTTGAATGCTGTTGGCAAAGAATTGTTCTTAATTTGACGGGTATCTTGAACAAGGTTCATATGTTTAGAACAAAAGACCACATATCCCTAACAAAGGCTATATGTCTCAAACAAGGGTCACATGTTCCAAACAAATAATCTCATGTTTCAAACAAGGACCATATGTACTAGAAATAGAAAATCTTTCTTGAATTCACAAAACATATTCAGAATTAACAGGCCACTTAGTAAGATACTTTATTATTTTCAAACATGAAAAGTAGAGACAACTTCTCATCCGTGGCTTTCTCAAGCATCTTCTCATTCAATTTCATCACCTACACTCCTCTGACACAAATCCATCAATCTTTAAACCTCAAAAATCCCTAAAAACTAAGCGTAAAATTTTGAAATTTGTCAAACTTGCTGTCGCAATTGTTTTCAAATTTGCCATCAAGGTCACCTCTATCTCTCATCGAAGTCATTGTCAATTGGGGAAATTCTATTTTTTCTCTCTCTCCCTTTAACCCAATCTGTTTGTTTGGTTGAACAAGTTAGTGTTTTTTCACTTTGTATATGAGGGCAATTTTGTTGCAAAACCTAGATAGATGCCACTAGAGCTCAATTACTGGTTTAGTGACAATGACAAAAATTATTCAATTAAGAGTGCTAGTAAGCAAAAAAAAAAAAAAAAAAAAATCAAATTATAGAAATTTTTTCAAAATTTTGTGTCCAATTCATTATAATGTTAAGACAACCAATATTGGATTGAATGGTGACCCAAGAGAGACAACTAATATTTATATTTACTTTTTGTTATGAATACCAAAAAACATATATTTTCGTGTATTTATGTTTTGAATTTTGTAAAAAATGAGGATAATATACTATCAACATATTAGATAAAGGATATTATTATTTATCCCTATAATTGAAACTAATATCAAACTACCTCTAGTTTTGAAAATATTAATTGCCCAAAAAACCTTGTCTATCAGTGGGTTGATGATTTTCATCCAAAAAGTTATAGATCTACTAGAGTCAAAGGGTAAAGGGGTATATTGTATGTTGATTTAATAAATATAACTTTTAAATTTTGAAGCCACATATGGTGACAATTGTATCCATTTAAATGAGCTATAAATAAAAACCCTAACCTTATCTCTTTTTTTCCCTCTCCTCTAAAATTATCTCTTTTTCTGATCCCTCTCACCATCCGACCGACTTCCTCTCTCTCTCTTGCTCATCTCACTAGTCGTCTCTCTCTCTTCTCTCTTTATAATTCCATTTGCATGTCTTCTCTATCTATTGCCCTTTTTCTCTCTTCCCTCTCAACACTACATCTCTTTCTTCCCTCCCATTGCCCTCTCTCTTCCCTATTGTCAACCTCTCTTTTCCCTTTGATATTGCGTCTCTTGAATCTTTTCTTTTTTAATGTTTTATTATAATTGTTCTTTTTAAATGGTGGAGATCCCATATGGGAATTCTAGTGTCCATCGACCTTGGAGGGAGATGGGGTGTCCATCATTTTTTTTTGTCATTTTAATTAAATTGCTTTTTTGTAAAAGTGGAGGTGGAGATCCCATCTAGGAACTCCACCTCCATTTTTTTAAAAAAATTTTATTCTAATATTTTTAATTAATATTTAATTTAATTTAGTTAATGTTGGGCAATGATGGATGTGTAATGAGGTTAGTTTGGTAACTAATTAATTTGTTTGATTCATTCAATTTTTAATTTTTTAATGATGATATTATTTTTAATCGGAAAGATATAATTTTGTATTTTTTAGATTTTGCTCACATACCACTTACAGTTTGGATGAAACCACTATCCACTAATAGTAGAGAGGTTTGTAGGTTTGATGTTAGTTTTTTTGAAATAAAGTTGTTGGGTGAAACCAACTTTTATTAAAAAGAGAAAAGAAACATACAAAGAAAAGCAAGGCAAAAAGCCAAAGCAAAACAAAGAACCACCTCTAAAAGATTAAAACCAGACCATAAGAAGGGCTAAAACCAAACCGAAGTAGATCAAACCTTATAGTAGACCTCTGAAGGTTTGATGTTAGTTATTTTCAGTGATAGTTTAATTATTTCCCTAAAGGTAATGTAGACAATATAAAAATTCATGATGAATTTTTTTTATATTAATTTAAAAAAGTAAGTATTACCTATATCTTGAAATCCATTGAAAGGGTAATTAAAATTAGGGATATTATCAAAATGTCTCCTAAAACATGAAACTAATGTAAAACTACCTCTTTTTTATGTTAAAAAAAATGGATTTGGTGATATTATTTTTCATTTTAGAGATTTTTTCAGATTTTTCCTCAAAATATTATTTAATAACAAATTTTAATTCTTTACTGCACACTTTTATTATCACAATTATTTTAAAAACAAAAGAGAAAAAAGAAAAAAGCTCTAATATGTGGCCAAAAAGCAATTCCAAACTGCCTTGAATGCTTTATCTTCTACTGAACAAAGAAGGTTATTAGAACGTATGAATTAAATTCATAATCTTGCATACAAAAAAGCAAAAACAAGAAATTTTATATTTAATACATAAATTATCAAAATTAATACTTTAACAAATGTAATAATAATAATAATAATAATAAAACAATTTTCACCTAAGGTCTGAAATGTTGTTCAACTGGCTTTATATTAAAGTCATTTATGATGCATTTACTTTAATTGAAGGAATTGGAATGATATGGAATTAGAATGACTTGAAATCAGAATAAATTATTTACATCAACTGTATGAATCAGAATCGAAATCAGCAATATTTTTATTAAACTGTTTACTTTGCTTTGAAATCGGAATATATTAATTATGAGTTACAAAAATGCCCTTAATTAAAATTATGAATTAATTACTATCTTTAATACTTCTTTTGGCGTTTTAGATTCAGTTCTAATCCATATGCATTCCTTATATATGTCATGTGATTCATTGCTCAAATGTATGAGATATATTTGAGATGCAAACATTACCGTTTGTAGGCTTAAATGCTTTAAAATTTGTCTCATAAACAAACCATGTTAGGAGACTATTTGTTACGAATTCAAAATCTAATACTTTGACAATTCTATCTGGTGGAATCTCTTATAACTAGAATTCTTAGATTTTGATTTTGAACTCATCATGTAGGGATTTATCCTTCAACAAGGGTCTTGGAGGATCTATTCCGCCAACGATCAGGAATTTAGAGAACTTAAAAACTTGTAAGGAGATACACTCTTGTCCAAGTACTAGCTGACCACAAACTTCTCAGTGATTATTTAGTTCCTAACAAAATTTTGTATCATGTGTATTTTGCATGTCAGGATCCTCTTGTTGGTTGCAGTTTCTCTGGGCCAATTCGTGATTCACTTGGTTCTCTACAGCAGCTGGTCTTCCTGTAAGCATTTTGATTCTATAATCCTCCATATTGCAATTAACAAAACTATTAACATACAAAGTAACATTAAATAAGTTTTGGTAGCTTCATTCATTTCTGTTTCTTTGACTTCTTATATGAGTGCAATTCTATTTTTGTGCCAGCAGGCTAACATATTTGAGTGCTTGTGCATGCAGATTTTGAAATCTAATAGATTCAGTGGATAGATTCCACCTTCCGTTGGTAAACTGCTTAAGCTTTTATAGCTTGATCTTGTTGACAACCAAATTTCGGGGCCAATCCCAGTCTCTGATGGAGTTTCTCCTGGTCTTGATATGCTAGTTCATGCACAACACTTGTATGTCAAATCTATATTCTTTTGAGCTCTATTTAACTGTGTCATTATTTTCTGTATGCTAATATAAAACATTATCCATCATCTACAGTCATCTTGGAATGAGCAAATTATCAGGTCACATCCTAGAAAAACTTTTTAGCTCAAAGATGGAATCAATACATGTGTTAGTTCAATAAGAGCTCATTTGATTTTTCCACTTAACATTTCATAAATCTGAATTAGACTCACTAAATTGATTTTGATTTTTTTTTTTAAATAGTCAAGCAACTTGAAATAAAAGTTCAATTTTTTCTTGAAATTAATATATTTTCAATTTTATCAATATCTTATAAATCACGAAATGATATGATAATTAATATAATATTAACAACTCATAAACTATGTCATTTGAACATAAATTTAGATAAAAAGATTTTAAAAGTCTAGCATTACTTTATCATATAAGTTCAGTTTCCATATGCTACTAGTAAATTCTTTATATTTGTACATATATTTAATATTCTCTTGCCCATTTTAATTAAAGTTTTAATGTCTAATAATTCTTATTTCATTTATTTTCATTATTATTGCGAGGATACTTAACACCAACCTGGTCACTGGCCCTCGTCCATCTTCCTTGGGACTTGCGAAAAAATTGTTGGTTGTGTAAGTATAGCCAGGCGCTTAACTTTCTAATGATAGATGAGACTTTTTTTTTGTCTGCTGCATTTTTTTCTTGATCCCATATGTTTTGCTTGAAATTCATAAATCTCAACAATCTTACTGAAAATATAGCTGAATCCTTTATAGCATTGCAGATAAATCGAAGAACACCATGCTCTTTGTGTAAAAGTTGAAAGACATCTCTATATGTTTATCATAAGCCTAATGTGTTAGATAGTCTTATATCAGTTAATAATGTGGGTTTGTGTGGTTTATAAGATGAGCAAAAACCTTTATTTTTGAACTAACTTTTACGATGGAGTTAGACTTAAAACCTTTTCTAACATAGTATTAGATTTTGATCTTTTTAATGATGGGTTGAGATCTATCTATCCAGGCTTAAGGTATAAGTGCTAATGAGTGAGAATGCTATGCATGAGAGAGAGTGTTTGATAGTCTCATATTAGTTAAGAAATTGTCGTTTATAAGATGAGGGTAAACCTCCACTTTTGAATTATCCTCCACCTTTGAATTAGCTTTTATAGTGGAGTTAGATTCAAGATTCTTTTCATTATCAATATATCATCCTAAAATTAATATATTAGATAAAAATCAGTTTATCACATTATTTGAGTAAAATTTTTGGGCAAATTTGTAGGAAAGATAACATTATTCTAAATATATTATTTCCACTTGTCCATAATTTGTCTAATACCAAACTGACTGATCCTACTAAGCTGACCTGCATGAACCTTCTTAGCTTTGTAAGGAGATTGATTAAGTTCTAGTGTAACTCCTTTATATGTTCAGTTATCAATAATATGAGGATATTAATAGCACCTCTAAGTTTTATCCATGTGAATCTCCTCTTTTTCCTCTTATTCTTTTATATCCATTTACTCATCTATGTATTATTTTGATATCAATTAAATATGATCTGCAGGGACCTGAGTAATAACAGTTTTGATCCATCAACCATTCCTTAATGGTTTTCAACCTTGCCATCATTAACAAGATTGTATGTAGCTCTGTTCCTTCAACATGCACACATAAAATTCAGTTCATCTAAGGCCATAATTTCTTTTAAATCATGTCTATTATGACACAATAATACTGTTTTTCTTCACTGATGTTTCCTCAATTGCTAGTCCTCAGTTGTTGCTTCTTCAAATTACCAAATGAACTGATATACTCGATGCAGCTGTACAAGTAAAACATTTTATCATCAAATTAAGGATGGGGCAACTTTCCAGTTTTCCAATTCAATTTTCATTTCACATCATGTAAATGCATTCATCAAAAGGCTATCTGGAACAAGTTTCCTTGCTGTATAATATACAATGAGTCTTCATTTAATGTCTGTTTTTCTTGTATATGCAATGTATCTGTGTGTGTACGTATTTGCATGCACGCATCAGTTTATACTTGCATGAGTATGCTTGTGCACAAGCAATTTATAAACAAGATGAAATATGAACAACCATTTTGTTAATTCAGAGTGATGGAGCACAATGCTACAGACTGCGTGAGTATCAACTAAAGTTTAAAATTAATGGCACCACACTGATTGCAATGTTTATTCAAAATTCCACATGAATAAGCATACTAAATGATTTTGCACTTTCTCCTACCATAAACGTCCATAACGGCATTCTAATTTTCCTGACACATGATAACAGGATTCTCAAACGTAACAACCTCAATGGCACCTTCGACATCCGCACCAGCTATAGCAGCCAGCTTCAATCCATCGGTATGCAGCATAAGTTTATCATTGACCTCAAACACAGATCAGGAGGGACTGAAGTTACAGTAATGTAAACCTTTATTCTTTCAATTTTCCAGAATTTATCTTTTCAATACTATGCTAAAAAGCTGGGTAACTAAGTTTTAAATGCCTGGCGATAGTATACATTCAAACGCGCTAACAATATGTTATTTTTGGTATTATTCTGCAGACTTGCTGGTAACCCATATTGTCACGAGACAGGAATACACAAAAATCAAAGTATTGCGAAGTTTCTGATTGGAGTTCCCATTATACAACACCAGCAAAGAACTATGTACCCCCTTCCTGTTAGGGTTTGTGCTTTAAGAGCTTGTAATTTGTAAATGTTTAAATAAATAATATATAAAATATGTTTATTTTATTCAATTTATGTGTATATGCAAAATATTTGCTTTAAATGAATATAATGAAATATCTTTGATTACTGATGTAATCTCAAACTAAGTATATAAGTGTTATATACAAACGAATTTAGTTTAAAATAAGTAATATAAAAAGTCCGTAGAAAACAAACAAAACAGGGTACTTTGTTTATGGTAAATCTACAGTTGTGGTCCATTTTGTATTTGATACTATAGTCTTATTCAAAACTATTCATATAGTGACATAGAAATTGAGGCACCTTATATAATAAATATTATATAGAACTGGATCACGATAAACATAAGTTTCTAACTAATATCCGTTAAACTTAAAGATTCATATTTATTGACCAGATGATTATATATAAATTAATCTTAATTCTTAGTATATTATGGACTTCTACTTATTGAATGTATCATTTGATTTACATGGGTGAGATCAGTACAGATATCTGGTCAATAACTTTGTACCTTGGAGATATGATTTAATAAGTAACTGAAAACATTCTATACAATAATGAAATCTAGTCCTTCTTACGGAAAGTAAAGAAGTAGTTCCTTTAAAGGTTGATTCATGTCCTAAACAATACGAGAACTCAACTTTTTATTTATATATAACTGAAAAGAAAAATTTATAAGTTGTTATGAATATATTGTTCATTAGAGAATCAATAGTACTTAAGAATCAAGAAATAATTAGAAAGGTAAAATGGACATTTTGACTTAACTCTGATTATAAACTAGTTTTGAAGGATCAAATCATATGTAGTGATTAAATTAATGGACATTGAAAATTTCAGATTATATAAAAATATCTACAGTTTTGAGAGTGTAATATTAGATTTTTAGTAGAGTAACTCTAAAATTAATAATAGTGAATTATTTAATTAAAGAGTTTAATTAATAATTTTGATATTATTGGAGCTTAAAACTATAGATCCATTTGACTCTCTTGATAGCTCATTTCACTATAAGAAACGTGTATATAGAATATTATAATTGAACTGTCCAATTATATTTGTTACATTAGTAACAAAATAAGTGTTCACTTAATTTTTGAATAATATTGATTATTCAAAATTATTTAATAATTAATTAGTTAATTATTAATTATGAATTAATACTTATTTAATTAATTTTATAAGAGGTTTTGAATTCGATTCTCAATAGCGACTCTAATTTAAATTAATTATAAATTAATTTATTTGAGGTTATAAGTTCGATTCAAGAATATAACATGAGTTAATTTTGAATTAATTATGTTATATAGAGTAAAAGTTTAATTTTAATAAACATGGGTTCAATGTTAATTTTAATTAATGAAACCCTAATTGTTGCCTATAAAAGGAAAAAAAATAATTTTTTTAGGAGTTTTTATTATGCTGTACATATGTTTGCGAAACAGAAAGAATTTTTTTTTTTTTTTTTAGCAGCAAATATAGAGAACAAGAATTTGTTCTTTATTTTTGTATAACAAAAAACAAACACTCATATTTTATAAGTATTGATTTGATTTTCTTTTGGAAAAGAAATCAAAAGTAAGTATAGTTCTATATAATTGTGTCAATTCACTTGTTTTCTGGTGTTGAGATATATCAAGGAAGATTAGGTGGTGGGCAATCCACAAAGATCAATATGGAGGGTAAAAATCTTATTTTTATTTTTTTATATTATTTTATTTCATTGTTTTATAGATCTAGGATTCTTGAGTTTTTTTTTTTTTTTTTTTAATTAAGTTTTGAAATTCGTAGTTCCGCAAATTCTTATTTTTTAACAAAATTAATCGTTGTTTTTTTCAACACTTCCTGCAGCGGAAATAAGGTTTCTAGCCCAACCGGCATGTGTGCATATCCATATAGAGGAACATTTAAGTCTGCAGCTCCTTCGTTTTCAGGCAAAGGAAACGAAGATTATTATAAAATTCTTGAGCTGTCAATCATGGAACACTTTCAAAAATCTCAACTTCCTGTAGATTCAGTTTCGTTGAGTAATCCGCGAAGGGATCCATCCATACTTCGAAATAAGCCTTGCAGTATTTCCTGCAGGCCAAGACAGTTTCAATTGAACAGGACTTGCTAGAGTTGCGCTTGTTTTTAGCCAGCTGACTTACACGCCTGCATCTCAGTTTGGACCTTACTACTTTTCTGGTGAACTTTACTTGTACTTCACTGGTAAATGAATTAACTACTTCCACAGAACCAAAACTAATTCTTGACAGTGTTGCTTTACTTGGTATTGATGCAGCTGTGTTTTTGTGACATCTTTTAGGAGAATCTACTACAAGATCAGTGAAGTCAATAAGCATTGGCATTGTGATTGGAACAGCAGCTGCTGGTGGTGTTCTTTTGATACTATTACTCCTGGCAGGTGTTTATGCTTCTCGTCAAAAGAGGAGAGCGGAAATAGCAAATAAACAAAACCCTTTTGGTATGATAACGAATTCATCTACTTATAGCATTTTATGGTTAGTAAACTCTTATATATAATTTGTATAAATTGCGGCACATTGGGACCTGAGCAAGAGCAGTGGTAGAATTCCTCAACAGAAAGGAGCAAGGTGCTTCTCCCTTGAAGAGCTGAATAAAGACACCAACCATTTTTCTGGAGCCAATGATATTGGAGGTGGCGGCTATGGAAAGGTTTGATCCTCTCTCTCCGTCTCTCCACGTTGAAATTCAAAACTAAAATTTTGCAACCAAATGCATGGTCAATGTCTAGCCAACATTGGTTTTACAGAGACTGGATGCAACACAGCTTGAACATATTATTAATTTGTTGCTTAATCAATCTGATTAGTTCTTTTCAACATTCCTGCAGGCTTATAGAGGAACTCTTCCCACAGGACAGTTGATTGCCATCAAAAGATCTCAACCAGGATCTAAGCAGGGTGGGGTAGAATTCAAAACTGAGATTGAACTTTTATCGAGAGTCCATCACAAAAACATCGTCATGCTTTTGGGATTCTGCTTTGAACGAGGTGAAAAATGCTAATATATGAGTACATTGTGAATGGTTCTCTGAGGGATAATCTATCAGGTATCTCCTCCTGTTTTCTTCACCATCTCCATTCTGTGGAGGCAAATGACGGCCAATATTGTAAGGCATTATGCAGAATGCAGTATATATCACTACATTAACATTTCAAATATAAAATTGAATATACTTTGCTAACTAATAAGCTTCATGACGTTTTCATGTTTTACACAAATGTGCTTCCCTATTAATGGAACAAACAAATTATTGAGAAAATGCGAATTCTTCAATCATGATATTGTTCATCCTCTTTGGAAAAATAGCATACTATATGCAGGGAAAAGTGAAATCAGACTTGATTGGATGAGAAGACTTAAATTAGCCCTTGAAGCATCTAGAGGCCTAGACTTAAATGACCTTGCTGATTGCATCCGGGATCCAGTTGCTCAAAAACATGCATTATATGTACAATGTCCGATCTGTTTTGGGAAAGGTAAGCCTCTGGGAGAGATATGCATTGAATTTAATAAACCTGAAGAAGCAAAAAAACTGTTAAAAAGACAATCAAGGTTCACAAAGGTTGTTACAATATTCACATTCCTCTGCCTCAATCTACCAAATTTTGTATCCAATATTTACGTAAGTTTCAATGGTTAAATTTGACCCTCTAAAAAGCTTTAAAAGATGCTTAAAGGTATTTCAAAAGAAATCTATAAAATTGGTTCAACTTAGAGTTTATTGGAGTTTGATAGAATTTTTGTAATATTAGATTTTTGTGAAATTCACAAATTCTATAGATTGATTGTAGCTACAGTTCCCTCTGAGAGAGACATGCATTTTTTTTTCTTTGGATTCTCATTTGAAGTTATGATTAAAACTATTGAACAAATTCTTCCACAATTGTGATTGAGAAAAATAGCATTTTATGCTCTTAAATATTGTGTGAGATTGATAGAAGTGATAGCTTTTGAGTGGATATGACATATGCAGCAGAAAAAATAATTAATGAATAGCTATCTCTGAAGACCGTAAGCAGGGAATCTTTATTTTTTGATTGACATAGTGCTTTCTTGATCATTATGTTTATTTTCACATTAGTGTGTAATTATCTAATTTATGGAAACTAAAATATTAGATGGGGTTCATATATAATTATTGACCTTTCAAGTTGAAAGTATAACTTTGAGTTAATACATGATCTGGTATCTGGTCACTAGTTATCAAGTCATGTGCTAACCTAAAGTTATATTTTCGACTCAAAGCGGGTCATTCCATAACTATCGACCTTTATAGGTAAAAAATATACCTTCAATCACATGACCCGATATTGGGTCAACTCAAAATCAGGTGACGTGCTAACCTGAAGTCATATTTTTTTTTATCTAAATCCAATCATTTTCTAACTATTGACCTTTGGGTTATAACTTCGGGCTACACCTGATATCAGGTCATGTGCTAATTCAAAGTTATAATTTTGACACAAATAAGCTCATTCCATGACTATTTTTTGGGTAAAAAATATAACTTTGAGTTAACACATGACCCAATATCCGGTCATGTCTTGACCTGAAAGCTTATTTTTGACTCGAATCAAGTAAAAAATAATCATTAATTAGATCGGGTCAAAAATATAACTTCCAGTTAGTAATGACCCGATATTGGGTCATGTCCTAACTCAAGAGCTTATTTTTTGACCCAAATCGGGTCAATAATTATCAGGTCAATTTATAATTTCAAGTTAACAATATGACCTAATATTGGGTCAACCTGTTATTGGGTCATATCTAGCATTCCAAAAGTCAATCGACTTGGTTGATTTTTCGTCAATTAATTAATGACAGGTACCGTACCAGTCGGATAACCACCAAATTGGGGGAACTCACTGGAGGTGATTACTCGACCAAGTTGGCCGAGTAACCCATCCAACTTGGCCCAGAATTGGCGAGCCCATTCAACACACCTGGCCATAAATTTTTCAATCGAAAAAAATAAAAAAAGAAGAAAAAAAAAAAGCTAAACATAATTAATTCTAACAACAAAAACACAAATTGGATAACTTTTTCAACAAAAAACATATATGTATACAATAATATAATTAAAAGTAAACATATTAGAACACAAAAAAAAAAAAAGGAAAAAACTTATCGAGCATTTATTTGAACATTTGATGTACATAGAACATACTAAGTGTCGTTGTTGATGACGAAGGTCGGAAACAAAAAGTCGAGTTCATTACAGATAAAAAGGACGAGGAACAGATTGCTAGTTGTTGTGGTGGTGGTGTATTAGTGGTGTTGAATAAGGTCAGGATCGGTACAGTAGGGCCATATAGGTGGATAAGGTCGGGTCGATACGGTAGGGCTGTATGGGTGGATGAAGTGAGGTCAGGTTTTGTGATGTGGTGATGATGATAATTTGGTACGGCAGTGATGATGATGATCTGGAGTAGCTATGGTAGCAATGATGATAGATGGACTGTCGTGAGATGAGGTGAGAGAAGAGAGGAAGCTGAAGGCATGAGCTAGGAGAGGAAAGAACAATGTGTTTAGGTTTGTTTAAAAGCATATATACAATAGGGCAAATTGCACAAACCTTTCCTAAGGTTTGATGAAATTACACAAACATCAAGGTTTTGATTAAATGACATTAACCTCCACTGAGATTTTGAAAACTTAATAGAAATACATGTTGCATTGTTGGTCAATAGTACTCGTTGATTTCTCACTGCGTTATCTATAAATTGCTAACCACTACCTGACCGATTAATTAGTGAGCAGTGATTTTTGGAACCAAATCATATCCTAACTTGAAAGCTTATTTTGGACCCAAAATGGATAAAAAATTATTACTGACCCGATTGGATCAAAATTATAACTTCGGGTTAGCAACATGACTCGATACCGGGTCAACCCAATATCGGGTGAGTTGCTAACCCAAAGTTATAATTTTGACCTGATTGGCTCAAAATTATAACCTTGAGTTACCACATGACTTGATATTGGGTCAACCCGATACTGGGTCATGTGCTAACATGAACATTGATGGCAAATTTCTAGTGTGTTTTATAAATTAATTTCAATAAAACACAACACCAAAGTCACACTAGAAACTCATGCAAGTATGCATGGTCCCCAAGTAATATGGTAGTGAGTAGAGTATTGTTTCTATAAGGATTGTCCAAATTTAGCTAAGTACTAACCCGGTCAAGACAACTCCTTATCCAAAATATCGAAATTGGATTTGAGTGAAGAAATTATAAACTAAGAATTTAAACTAACAATTAAACTTGAGGTAAATCAACAGTTGAATAATATCTAGGCATACAACTTCATTTAACCATATCATTCAATTTATTCTCCTTTTCCTAAATATAATTTTTATCTTGCCTTTAATCAAATAATCCTAAAGTAATAGCTTTCCTCTCTCGATGGTCAAATACTTACCCAAATTAATTAACTAGACTATATCTCTATGTAGATTAATTAACCTAAGTTCATTAAATTTAGATTATCCTTAAACAATTATACAAACATATGAGTATATCTCTATACCATATGAATTATGCTATTTTATTGAGTTCCAATTTCATAACACTTCTCTCAATAGCATCAGATTCTTAAGATTTAATCAATTGATAGATCCAAATTAATCGATTAGCATTAAGTACCAATAAAATAGAATACAAAATTAAAAATCAATTATAAAGTATTGTTGAATCATTCAATAAATTAAAATCATGGTCAAGTTATATTGTAACCTAGATATGAGAATATATTTCATTGTCATTAGAATAATTAAAATAAGAATCAACAATTTATTTAAATAATTAAAAATACAGAGCAAAGAAAATCTCATTGAACAAGCATGATCCCCTTCTCTCCAATGTCGGATTTGATCCTCCAATATGAATCCTAATATGTAGTAACCCTCATGCCTCCAATTGTTGATAATGGCTCAAAAGCTTCAAAAATTACTATAGAAAAATTATGGTTTGAGGGTAAAGCTCTCTCCCCACGTGAAGTTCTCTCTCTTCTCCTCTCTAATGCTCTCTCTCCTTGAACTGTGTGTTGAATGAATGAGAAAGAGGACCTATTTATAGATGCATGAGGTGACTAAAAGGCTTGCATGAAGAAGAAAATTTCTATGGCAATTATAATGCATGACAAAATTGAAAATTTACTAAAACCATTGGTCATAGTTGCTTGTCACTACTTGTGATCCTAGACAACATCCTACTTGTCGTCCTAGCTTATCATCACAGCTTGCAACCTATGACACCAAGTTGTAATGGTCTCATGTTATGGTCATAACTTGTGTTCTTACGACTCAAACCCATGACTGTACTGACATTCAATCACTAAATTGGCCATAATTTCTTCTAGAAAACTCTGATTGAGAAACTATCTGCAATTATGGAAACTAGACATTCGAGGTTTTAATTTGAGAGGTATAGGCCATGTAACTCCAACTATACATGTCGTACAAGTTTAAACAAATTGACCTATTTTATAGTTTAAAAACTCTGAAATTCCAACTCCGATTTGTTTTAAAACTTCAACTTGCGAGACTCTTTACTTTTATATCTTGAATTTGCTTTGAAACACATTAATTTACTTGTCATAACCTTCCATGATTCACTTGACTAAAATAATATAAAATCACCAAATAACTAACATAATTACTCGAATATTTATTTCAAATGCTAGGTAAATGAGTACAAAATAACGATATATTTTAGCGTTAACATCAATTTTTTCATTTTTACTCATTCCCTTCAAAAAAATAACCATCCAATTCTCTAAAAGCTCAATTATAAACACTAACATTTATCAACACTCAAATTTCTTCGACTTTTCTTCAAGTTTTCTTCCACTCAAAGTAAAATTTAAAGAAAAATTTTATTAATAAGATGGTTTTAATTTATTTCAGGTATTTTAGATAACTTAGGGTAGTTTTGCAATTGTTTTGAGTGAGAGGCTAATTATGGAAATAAGGTGCCAAAAAGGTAATTTTGCTAAATCCCCTTTTAAGAAATTCAATGATGTTTGTGGGAAATCTGAAATCTTCAAAAATCAATTGAAAATCAATTGAGGTAATCCAAAATCAATTGGTTCCCTTGGCTCAATTAAAACATATTGTCAAAACTCTTAAAATCAATTTACAAAGGTAAGATCGAGGATGATGAATTTAAATATGAAGCCCAAGCCCTAACATCCTCTTAGGATTGAAGAAGCGGGATAGGCTTGGATTATTTCACCCAAAATGAAGGAAAATCCTAAAAAGAATGGCCAATTTCATTTGATTAGCAAGGCATTTAAGGCATTACCAAGAGGCAGATGGTAGTGTAAAATGCGACACTGACATAGTGCAGAAGTTGCAAGTTTCAGCAAAAGGAAAGGCCTATAGTATGCCACCTATCCCCAAAGAAAAATCAGCCAACTAAAATGAATGTACCGTCATTGTAGAACAACCATAAACAAGGCTTTGCAGCTCATAGCAAAGCTGGTAGATAAAAAAGACAAAAGGAGGAGTAGGCAACATAGTAGAGTTGCAGTAAGAGGATGAAGCTAGCAATAGCTCAAGTGTATTAAAGAATAGACTGGCATGCGAGGAATGGCTGGCCAAAGTTCAATCGTCAAGCCCCTAGAGCAAGGGCAACACAATATATATAAAGAGGTAACTGTTAATAAAAAATGTAAGTTTTTGGGAAAATAAGCGAAGAACAAGCTGGTATTCAAGGAACCTCCTTTAGGAAAGATCTTTTAAAACTTCTTCTTTGCTCTAAAACTCTTCAGAAAACACTCCCTGGTTTTTAATTGAAGGGAGCTTCCTTATGAAAATCTATTGACTTAAGCATCGGACAGTTTTCACTAGTAAAGCATCGTCGACCCCTATCCTTTTACTTGTTTTGCAAGTAAACATAAATAGAAATTAGTGGATAGAGGGAGCAAGTGTTTCAATCCCAAGAATCAAAACCCCCCCCCCCCCCTCCTCTCCCCCAATTTTCTCAAGACATATAGTCTTAAGGGCTAAATCCCTTAAGTTATCCAAGGATCTATTAGCAAATCAATTCTTACTTGATGTTTTAATTGAAATCATGACATTACTATTAATGTAATCCCTTGAGGACAATTGTTGTATCAACAAATTAAATCTTTAGGAGAATGATAAAATTTATCACAACTTTCTTTCTTCATAAAAATCAATTTAAAATTCATCAAAATTTTATCTAAATCCGTTACTTAAATGAAATATGTGAAGTCAATGACTTATTGAATATATCTAGATTTCATTGGATTTCATACAAATTGATTAAATACACCTAAATTTTAATGAATTCCATACAATCTGAATTGAAAACACCTAGATTTTAGAAGAATGATATGGTTTGTTACAAATTTATTTCTTCATAAAAATTAATTTAAAATCCATCAAAATTTTATTCAAATCCATTACTTAAATAAAATCTATGAAGTCAATGACTTGTCAAAAGC
The DNA here is from genome assembly GCA_019925255.1 of Litchi chinensis. Classification (NCBI taxonomy): domain Eukaryota; kingdom Viridiplantae; phylum Streptophyta; class Magnoliopsida; order Sapindales; family Sapindaceae; genus Litchi; species Litchi chinensis. Next base: position 15,960,064 of record CM034465.1, on the reverse strand, counting down.
ATCTATATTGCATTGGATTCTGTCGACGTCTAAATTCAGTTGACCAAATTCTTGATCCAATACTGCAAATAAAGCAAGACAAAGACAAAGACAAAGACAAAAGAAAAAGAAGAGGAAGAACAACGAATGCAAGGAGATCTTTTACGTGGTTTGACCCAAAAAAATGCATACGTTCACGATTGTTTCTCTGATTATTTTGACAGAGTCATAGTATATTATTGATTATTATCTCTACAATAAATTTTTAACCTTTATTTATAGTATAGGATGTTATAATTTAAGTACAATAATAATAAAAAAGAATTCTACGTTAATTATATTTTCAAAATCGGTGTCCATTAATTTATGGATAGATTTCGTCGAAATAGGAGTTTGATTTTACTTCTAATTCTGGCACTTGACTTTTCCTCAACTTATACCGTTGCCTTTCTGGAAAAAAATTTTTAATGAGCATTTCGAGCTATGAGTTGGACCTCGCTCTAGACAACCTAGAGCTGATCATAAGGTGGCCTTGACTATGGCTAACCAACTACCTGAAAACTACAACAGTGAACTGAGAGCTCGCTTCTGTGAGTTGGATGTTGGTGACTGGGCTTTTGTTTATTGGGCTGATCCATTGGGTTAGTTCGTTGAGCTTTTACCAAGCCACTTATGCAATTCCAAATATACCCATAACAGATTCTATATAAATTTGAATTAAATAGACTTACATGTAACGAACTCTATACAAATTTGAATTGAATGCATCTAGATTTTAGAAGAATAATAAGATTTATTACAAATTCCTTTCTTCATAAAAATCAATTTAAAATCCATCCAAATTTTATCCAAATCCATCACTTAAATGAAATCTATGAAATCAATGGCTTTTTTAATACACCTAGATTTTAGGAGAATAATAAGATTTATTACAAATTTCTTTCTTCATAAAAATCAGTTTAAAATCCATCCAAAATTTATCCATATTCATCATTTAAATAAAATCTATAAAATCAATGACTTTTTGAATACACCTAAATTTTATTGGATTCCATAAAAATTTAAATTCAATAATGATAAGATTTAATACAAATATTTTTCTTCATAAAAATCTACTAAAAATCCATCAAAATGTTATCCAAATTTATCATTTAAATTAAATATGTAAAATCAATTACTTTTTGAATGCACTTAGATTTTATTAGATTCTATATAAATCTGAATTGAATACACATAAATTTTAATGAATCTGATATAAATCTGAATTGAATATGCCTACATTTTAGGATAATGATAAGATTTATTACAAATTTCTTTCTTCATAAAATCAATTTAAATCCATCCAAATTTTGTTCAAGTCCATCACTTAAAAGAAAATTTTGAAGTTTATGACGTTTTCAATGCACCTGGAAGATGTTGGATTCTATGTAAATGTAAATTGAATACACCTAAATTGTAATAAATCCCATACAAATATGAATTGAATACACTTAGATTTTAGGAGAATGATGAGATTTATTAAAAATTTCTTTCTTCATAGAAATCAATTTAAAATCCATCTAGATTTTATTCAAATTCATCACTTAAATGAAATATATGAAGTTAATGACTTTTTGAATGCACGTAGATTTCATTAGATTCCATACAAGTATGAATTGAATACACCTAAATTTTAATGAATTCCATACAAATCTAAATTGAATAAACCCATATTTTAATAAAATCCAATTAAATTTAGATTGGATACACTAAAATATTTCAAATTCTAATAAATTATAAATTGAATACATCCCCTTAAGATATGCACAAGGAGAGATCTCCATTGCTCAAATTAACTAGGAGCAAATAATCATGAGCCCTCTCAACAAATATCCTTTTCAATTGTTTTTGCTTCTCTTGGTTCTAACTAGTGCATGTCAAGCAGCATTTTTTAAAAATCCATTTGTGCATGTCAATATCAAAAATGAACTTGGTGTAGGGGTTAATCTCACAGTTCATTGTGAATCAAAAAATGATGACCTTGGGCAGCATGTCGTCCCTTATTTTCAAATCTACTCGTTCCAATTTCGACCAAATTGGTTCATTATTCCAGGCACATTATTTCATTGCCGTTTTGCATGGAGAAGTGAATATCATTCGTTTGCTATATACAAAGAGACTAGGGACCTTTGCAAATATTGTAACTGGAGTATAAGAGCTGATGGAGCATATTTCATGGATCAGAAGAGACATCAAGAAATTAAATATCCCTGGCCGTCTTAATTATATTCAATTTCACTAAGTTTATTAATGTGACCTGTGATGTTTCGACTTCTTCTCTTTAATAAAATTCAAGTAACAATAATTTACAATTGCTAAGTTGCATTATTCCATTTTTGATGCTCAAGTTCATGTCTTATATAAGCATAAGCTCGAGGCTTGAAAAGAATGTCCAATAAATTATAGCTTTCGTTTTAGAATTGCATTGTTTTGAATTCATATGTATTCAAGTGTGTTGTTTTTTCATCTTTGTATGATCTTATTCCTAATATGTTGCTTTTTTTTTTTTAATTAATTGTGGTGATATTATAGTCATTATAATATCATGTATACACAATTGAATCTGTTGTGGTAATGGCACATTTAATAGATAATTGAGATGTGTGGGGCTATAATAAAATATCTAAATTGACTTGCCATTGCAAAGTTGGTTTCTTCCATCGACACAGAATTTGGATTTTAATTGCTTTTTGCTTTGGGATTGGGCTATAATATAATATCTAAATAGGCATTCTTCCACTCCTTCTCCCCCACCAACCCATACACACTCTTTTAGTTTGACAATTAAAAAAGGTTGTTTGACACATTCAAAGGGTTAAATGATCCATTTGCCTCTGCTTTAAATTTAATTAATATAAAATTAAAAATTAAATTAAATTAAAAAACAAAATTAATAAAAGAATATCTCCATAGTCCATCTTGGAAATGGATGGTGGGAGATCAAAATTAATTTAATAATAATAATAAACAAATAAAATTCAAAAATTACAATTAATTAAAAAAAGAAAATTCACCATCCATCAGATTAATTTAAAAACAAAATTTAATATTCATATATTTTAAAAAAATTAATTTTTAAAATTTTATTAAAAATAAAGACAATAGATTTCTACCATCCATCTTTAAGATGGATGGCAGTGGTCAAAGAATTAACAAATATTTATATGAAAATAAAATTGCTACATGAAAAAGAAAATTTTAAAAAAAGATCAATTGAAGATCTTAGTTATGAACCTAGATCTTCAAAAAATCAAATCAAATTAAATCAATTAAAATTAAAAATAAAATAAAATTTCAACTCCAAAATCATCTGCAAAATCATCACCTGTTAGTTCATCACTCATCCAACATCTCAACTTGCATCAAAATCAAAACCCCAACATCTCAACTTCAATCAAAATCATCTTCCTCAAGCCATTTATCATCACCCAACCAACATGTAGTTCACCACCCAACCAATCGAGATTAAAGCATCTTCAACTCTTTCATCTTCAACTTCAATCAAAATCAAACCTACAAAATCAACATAAATATTCCACAAAATCAACTCAAATCAAATCAACTGAAACCACCCATTCACTTGGAAACCAAACCTAGTTCATCACCTAACCAACACAGACAGTGAGAGAGTACCAATGAAGAGGAGGCATTATGACGAGCTCTATTCCTATACCTTTATTTATGTACTATTGATAGCCCACTGGCAACCCCATGGCAGCCTTCCAAAGCATATGTGATCCAATTGAAAGATTCTTGTGAAGCTAAGTCCTTTTTACTTTATTAAAACTTTTACGAATTCTCTTTTTGAAAACAGAAACGCATTGGGAATTTTTTTTTTCTTTTTATTATACGATTATAAAATAGATTTAATAAACATTTGGGTAACATAACGACTATTTTACTAAATACGCCACCCCATAAAAATTTATGAAAAGATTTATACACTTCTAAATTTAAGCAAATCTCAACTTCTAGGCTTCAGGCCCTTCTTATTTTAAAACTAGAAGCAACCACATACATGCATTCAAATTTAAAGACAATTTGAAAATCAATCACATGTCATGCATATATACACATTCATACATTTTTCAAAATACATATATACAAAGGAATATATGTAATTTACAAAAATTCAATTCTTTCAAAACATTTATAGCAACTTTACATAATCATAGTAGTACCACGACTTAGTCTCTTTACTTTCGGCTCGGAGTCCCTGCTATGGATGCACCAGACCCTGAACTTGTCCTTAGGGAGGTTTTATTTATAAAACAGAAAATACAGAAGTAAGCTAAACAAGCTCAGTGAGTATCCTACAAGTTTTGATCCTATTTTCACTTTATAAAATAACCTCTCTAAAAATCTTTAAAATATTTTATACTAACTTTCAAAGGCTATGAAATTAAAATCAATTTTTTTTTTTTAAAAAAAATTATAACTAAACTTTAAATACATAATAAACTTTTTTTATAAACATGATACATTCAAATATTGTAGCTATAAAATCAGTTTCTCTAAATTGATTTCTCTGAAAATCATTTCTGAATTCAATTACATGATAAACTTTCATTTTAAATATAAATCATACTTTATAAAACTGAAGTATAAAAATAACATACTGTATGATTTCAATTTCTTTATTGTAAAACATAAACAGTGGCGACAGTAAACTTTAGGAAAATCTCTATATAAAAATAGGTCAACCACTATTAGTCCATACCGTATGGTACCCTAGATAAGAGCGGAATCTATCATTGCTTAGGCCTTCACAGTATATCTTCGCTTTGACCTCCTGTCCAATAGGGTGCTAATTATTATATATCTTGAATTCATGCATGACAACATACTAATGGGACTTACTGACTCGACTCATTGACTCAGTCCCACCTGTTGTTAGTGACAGACTCCTTCGACACTGCTATGCATGGATTCAAGTACTCTGATTAGAATTGTCTGGGTAGGATAACCACCATCCCCATGGGTGGGCCAACCACCATCCCTAGATTATCTAAGCGGGACAACCACCATCCCTAGGCTATCTGAGCGAGACAACCTTTTTATATAACAAACCCAATCCATCCCCACTCTTGGGCCGGGCCTCAACCCTTATAGATTCGGATGCGACCGACTCGACTATCCCCTCTCTTAGGCTTTCATGGGCTCGCTCTTAAGGATTCGGGTAGCAAATATCGTCCCCATGTAACTATATCATGTCTGGAATATCTATAAATGTACCATAGGTTTATAAAACATTTCTATTTTAATTTCTTTTCTTTTTATCATAATTCACATTTCTTTAAAACCTTAATAAATCATTCAGGAGGTTCAATTACTTTATTTACTTTGAAATCATTTCTAAACATTTCAATAGACAATCCTTAAGCATAAGCCATAAAAATCAAATGGATAGAAATAAAATAAAATCATTTCTAACTTTGTTGCTTTACATCATAAAAATCACATTTCGTATAAACTTACATATAAACTTTATAAAATTCATATGAGAGGTTTCAAAATAACTTTAATCACTTAATATCCTTTCTAAGCAACTCAGTGCATAGTTAAACATAAATTCAACTCTAAACATTTCCATGAACAATTTTAAGCATAAAACATAAAATCACGATGAATAAAAATATAATTATTTCAAAGCATTTTGAAAAGGACACTCACCTATTTTTAGCTCACAATAATGCCCCATTTAGGATTCTCTTTGTTTCCCCATTACCTACATGTTTTCGCACTCTACATTTAGGCAACTTTACCACTACATTCATTCATATACAAACATTTCCATAAAACGTCAAACTTTTGTAATTAAGGAAAGTGTAGCTGCAAAATAGTCATTTAACATTCTAACGACTTTCCTTTCAATTTTACATTAATCTTATCCATCGTATAACTCTTAAACTCATTCAATTCACTTAAAAACAATTGTATAGCATTGCAATATACTAAGAACCAATTTATGGCAGCTTGCATGTCATATTATCACCTCTCATTTTAACATCATATTTCAATACTTTAACATATTCAAAACTTTACCATTGGAACTATATTTTCTTATTTATTCATTAAGTTAATTTTTTGAAACATTTCCTTTTCTTTTTGGCCGAATTGACTCCATGTTTTACACCATCAATTTAAACCAATTTTTCTCACCAAAATCACATTCATACACATATATTTATGATGCCAATTTAAGTTAAATTCTTGAAAATATCACATTTGCATCCTAAGTCTAGTTTGGTTGTGTACTTCACCCTTTAATATCTAATTCATTTCTTTTCAATTTCACACAAAAATTGTAATACCCTCTTCTAATTCTATTACTATACATATGTACAGAATGTGGTATTATACTCATATACCTTGTTTATGAAATAATAAAAAGGATTTTAAAGTGTTCTAAGATGAAATTAAATTTTTATAAAATTCCTAGAAGGATTGGGAATAAATTTAAATTAGAAAAAGTTGAGAGGCAATTGGTGTGATAAAATATTTTTGTAAGAATAGTAGAATTATAAATAAAGAGAAAGAACAAGGACATTGGGAAAAAGTGAGAAATTCTCTAGAATCTGGTAAAATAATAAATTTAAGGAAGTTTAAGGGTGAAAAGCGAACTTGACCTATGCTTATAAATATGAGTGTGTGGTGAGTGATTGTAGGGAAAGCAGAAGAAAAATCTAGAGAGGAGAGAGAAAGCTATTGAAAGAATAAGAGGAAGGCAGATTTACAGATATTTCGGGCCAGATCTCTACAATTTTTGAGGAAATCAAGCTGTTGGAAGGTGAATAACGGGTTTAGAAACCAAATGGTAAGGGCTAAGTGGTAAGAACAAGTTTTCATGGGTTTATGTTAATGAGAAGTTTTGTCGAAGTAGTCTTTGAACTGGATTTGATATCATTGAGATTTTGTGCATAGATCTGGTGATCAATCTGAAGCTGCAAAACGAGTAGAAAAGCAAAGCAAGATATCGAGGAAGAATATGATAAGTAAAGTAGTTGAGAAATAATGTTGATATGAAATAGTTTGATTGTGGTTTAGGATGTTTAAGTACCTGTCACATAACCTGTTGTGGTGTTGTGACCTGGTTTTAAGTGATAAAACTGATAAAATATTATTGAGAGTATTATGTGAAAATTTATGAGGTCGGAATCTGTAAATACTTGTAAGAGAATAAAACCTAGAAAAGAAGTATCATAAGTGAGCTCGCATGGAAGCTCGCTGAGTGCGATCTGAATGATGCAAGCAACCCTAAGTGCTAGTTAACTGGAGAGCAAGCTTGCAAGGAGCGAGTTGGGCAATGCCCATTGCTTTTCATTACACCAGTTCGAGTTGGACTAAGGTTTTGTAAGCAGAGTTGGGCTTATGAATCGGGTTAAGCTAGAAGGTAGTAGTCATTGAAGAGGGTTAGCTGAGCGAGCTCACTAGAATAGTGGATGCTTGCAAGATGGGTTGAGTTGAAGGAAATGAGAGCTTGCTTAAATGGATGAGCTGTACGAGTTGGGGTGCGAGCTCGCAGCTCGAGCTAGGCTGGCAACACTTCAATTCATATCAGCTTGGGTGAAAATATGTGTAGAGATAAGAAATAACTTGGACTTAAAGTATCCTGCGAACTAAGTGGAGATTTCATTATGATTAAGTGTAGGTGAACAGGCGAGCTGAGGAGGTCGTTCAAGCAGACGTGATTTAAGTGAATAAGATAGCAAACTATGAGTGTGCAAATGATTTATTGAAGAATTTTTAGTCTATTATGCAATAGTTTATAGTTTTTCATTATTCCCTATAGCTTATAAATATTTTTATATTTTAGCATGAAAATAAATAGTTTATTTATAAGATGGTATGCAATATTTTAATACTTTTATATTTATAGCATGAAAGAGAATTTGATTTGATTTATCGAAAGAAAAATAGATTTCAAAAACTAGTGGATGACCCAAGTTTATAGATAGGTAGATTTGTAGCTATAGACTCGACCAGTATACCCCGCAGTGTATGGTAAGTATTAGAAGGGCTAATCCTGCTAACATCGAGAGGATCAAGTCTGTCATGTCTGTCGTGTTATCCTTTGTACTTATGGGGTATTATCTTGTTATGCGATGTGTGATAGTAGTTTTGCCACGTAGTAGTCAGTTGTCTTTGTAGATTTGTCACAGTGTGCGATACTAGCTTTTATGCCATGTGACCCCTTCACACTAAATGAAGCTAGTCTAACCACTTATGTGGTTGTAGTTTTTCTTGTGTTCCCCATTAGTACAGTTTTTAGAAAGAAAAACATATCATTTAAAAGCAAACTTTAGAAAGAAAACATTTTGGAAACATTTTAGAAAATGCTTTTGAAACCTTAAAGTGAATTTTATACAACCCAAGTTTTCAAAAATAAATTGTTTTAAAGAAAAATGTTTTCAAAAATGTTTTTCAAGAGGTAAAATTTTATAAAAGATAAATTTAGATAGAAACACTCGTGCACTCACTGAACTTTGTAGCTCATAATGTTTTTGTTTTATGTTACAAAAACCTCCCAAGTGTAGGAGCGAAAGATCAAAGTACTACTTCGCTGCGTTCAAACTAGGTGAGGCTGACTTCCAACGATACTGCTTAGTTTCCTTTATAAATATTATGATTTAAATATTAATCATGTATTTGTGCTTTTTTTTTTTTATTATGAACAAAAATTTTTAAACTTTTCATGTTATGATAATGCGTGCACATTTTAGATATTTGGATGATGCTTAAACTTACATTTTTATCTACTTGAAAGTTTAGAAAGAGAATTTTTAGAAGTATGATTCATGTGTTAGTAAAGTATAATAGTTATGAGTTCGCTCCACAACATCATTTTTTAGTCTTATTAGGTAGACTTCAGAAGGGTCTTGTGGGGTGTTCGGCAGGATCGTTGAGTTCATTAAATGGAATCCGGATCGAGTCCTATCAAAAATTAACTTTATAACAGTGCACAACTAGCCCATAAATCATGTCAAAACACTTAAAACAAACATCCATCACATTTCATTTCTCTTGGCTGAATATACACATCAAACTACCACAATTTTAGTTTATCATTTTAACATTATAACTTGATAATTTTAACTCATTTCATGCATAACTTCTCATTCAAATACATCAACACAACTTGAATAATGTATCACCTTCCTTAGCCGTATAGCCCATCACATATACATCAAGTTCTACTCAAGTTTTTCACTTAAACTTCACTCAAAACAACACTAACAAACATGACAGCAATTCATCAACTTAATTCCCCTCAATTCAACTTCAAATCAAGAGTTCATCTTAGCTAAAATACTTACCAAGCTGTCTTGAACCCTTTGCTTCGCTTTCCTTACAAGATTGAAGCCTTAAAACCTTAAATCCATGAGCAAAAATTCCATTAGAAGTGCATACAGTAGGTGGATGGCTTTGCACCCATAATTTTACATCAAAACATCATAAAAACTAAGAGTTTTTCACTTGAAAATCATTTATCCAAGTTGTATAACACCCCTAGGTTTGTTTCCCACCTTTTATTGGCTTAAAAACCCTTGTAAATTGGCTTCTTTTTTGTTGGGTTTGCTACTGGCCGAGCTCCCCTGCAGTATTTTTCCTTTCCCGTCGTGACTTCTTCTTCTTTTCGCTGTCCAATGCTTCTGCATTCTTCTCTAGATTTTTCCACTTTATATAGCTTTTAATCTCTTGAACAATTGCCCCTCAAGTTGGTAAAGAAATTACAAGCTATGCCACTGCTATTTGTTTCCCTTTGCTACCGTCCTTAGTTCCTGTCAAATTTCTTCTTGTTTCTTCTAGCAGCTTCTTCAATTTATATAGCTTAATTTACTTTATAAATTCGTCCCTCGACTTTGTTATCTAATTACTATTCATGCCATTCATTCAATTTAACGTTTTAGCCCTTATTTTCTACACTTTCCATGCATTCAAACTTCAATTCTAAAAATGCTCTTATATGACCTCTAGTTAAATCATTTAATCTTACCCTTTTTATGGAAATTCCTTTATCACTAATTGCATCTCATACTTTAATAATCATCATATCAATTTTCGAATTCAGATTTATTTCTGATCCATCCACAAATTCCACTCGAATTCGATTATATATCCGAAAAATTTAACGATTTTATTATTTTATTAATGAGGACATTTTAGTACAATATATTTACAATACTTATACAATTCATTACAATAATGGATTCGGAAAAAAGGATATCACACATTAAGTCGGCGGAGAGAGGTTTCTAAGAATCCACTCACCCAAATGTCCAGGTGAGTTGAGGGAAAAGAAAGAGGAGAGAGAGAGAGAGAGAGAGAGAGAGATGGAGGGAGAAGAGATGACGATGGTTCATCACCAAACCATGGGTTTGAATCGAACCTATAGGGGTTAGCAATGGGGGAGGAGTGGAGGAGGGAGGAGAATCGGCATCGAAGGAGAAGTGATTATAATTGTTAACCTAGGTTGGGTTCGAATCGAACTTAGAGCAAGTAGCAGCAGGCAAAGAGTGGAGGAGGGAGGGAAGATTGGTGATGGAGATTAAAGAGAGAAAAATCTTTTGGATGGTGGAAGATGAAATGGAGAGAGATTTTTTGTTTTTTAAAATTTTTTCATATAAATTTATTATTATTATTTTTTAATAAAAATTAAAGAAAATTTAATTAAAAATAAATTAATTTTTAATTTGATCTTAGAATTCTTTTTTTTTTCAAAAAAAAAAAAATACATTTTCATTTATTTTTTGGGTTTTTTTTATTATTTTTTATTAATTGATATTTATTTGTCAGCTCCATTTATTATTTTACCCATCCACCCCTAACGGCAATGGATGGAATTCATAACTGCCGGGAGTTGATTCTTTATTTAATTAAAATTTGAGGAGTAAACCACTAATTCTGAAATCAGGGGGAGCCGTTTCAGATTATGATCAAATGTTGGTGGCAAATTATAAATATCCCTAATAAATATTATATTCTAAGTGTAAAGATAAGTTATAATTTTAGGGGTATGATTATATTTATTGTCTAGGATATGATTATATGCTGAACATTATCTAAGTTCTAATTGGTAGAAGATAAATTATTTTATATAGCTGCAAGTTATATAAAAGATAAATTATTAATACAATTGATTATTAATACAATTGATATACTTTTTCAAAACAATATGTATATTTAATTCACATGAGCCAAAATTAATTGTATGACATTAAGCCATGAACAAAGTAGAATCATACTACACATTCTCCTATGAATACTGATGTTATGTTTGTTAGCTAGGATAGGATGGAATTGAATAAATCTTTTGTCCAATCCAATATTTGTTAAGGAGGTAGGATTGGCGAAAATTTAATCTCATCTCCTCTTTTATTCTACTTTAGTGAATAAATTAGGTGGAATTGATTTATCTCACTCAAATGTCCCTTTTTTTTTATTTCTTATCTTTTCTTTCTTCTTATATTTATTTATTTTATTAAGGATATCAATTTAAGATTTTTATTGATTTATTTCTTTTTGTATTTATTAATGATTAATGGTTATACTTTGTTTTATGAATTCAAACCAACGCATATTAATCTGCTTGGTTTGATTGGGTTGATCAACTAATTTAATTGTTTGGGTGCCCATCCTTAAGTTTATGTTCAATAATGTTTTTTTTTTTTTTGAAGTACCACTTGTGGCATGGGCGACTCAAACTTGAGTCATTATTATGTTGAATGAGCATTTTCTATTACGAAGCCATATTGGGTGATGAAAAGCTCGATTGATTATCAAACATATTACTTGGGCCATTATGCTCATGAATTACAATTACAAATCCATCAGAAATTTTAAATTTTAATAATTTTTTTAAATAATTTAAGAAGCAAGTTTGGCCTACTTGGGGCACAAGCTCCACCTTACAACAAATAATTCACTTCGTGAAGGTCATAACAATATAGAATTACAAGAAATGGAATAGGTGTTTCTAATAATAGCTGGGACTCATGAAAAGGCATGAAGTGTTCATACTTATAAATGTAAAAACAACCAAGTACAATAGATTAATTCACTAGTAAAGACAGAATTATAAAAATAGGTTTTTTTTTTTTTTTTTTTTTGAAAAAGGGTATAAGAGACTTTTTATATTGAATTTGAGAATGATAATAAGATTCCCCGAGTGGGTTAGGAGGAATAAGATTCTCATTTCACAACCTCAAATTGATGTGAAACCCATATTTTTATTCTCATTACGAAATGAATTTTAAACAAGTAAACACCATTAATTAATTTCATTCCTCATTCTTATTTCATAATCTATGAAGTAAACACACTATTAATTATGAATACAAGTTTTGTTCATATTTCCAGCATTCACTATTTCTCAACAAATCCTATGTGCATCATTATTCAACACTTGTAAAAGGCATATAAATTATTCAGCTAAATTTAATGATGAACCATGTTATATTTGACGACTTTGGTTAACTAGAAGAGTTAGGGCAGCAAAGGCAGAAGAAGACTCCGATGTCTTGTCTTCATTAATCGATTTGAGTATATTCTTAGGTGGGCCGGGTAAATCGTTCCCTTTATTTATATAAATAAAATTTTAAAACTAAATATATATAACCTATTTTATCATATTTTTGATGTGTAGATGACAATATAATTTCATTAAGAAAAAATGAAAAAAAAAATGATATCATAAGACAAATATATTCATACAATGATAAAAGTTTCATTAGAACTCATAAACAAAATTTATCTATACATACTGAAGAACCCATAAAACATCATTTAAAATATCTTCTTCAAGCAGTTTGAGAAGCAAATTTTTGGATTTCCATTTTCTTCGCTTTAGATTGTTAATGAAATTTGAAATTTTTAATCAATAAAAACAAAAAATCAATAATTTAGAGTTATATTTTTGCTTTGGCTGCCCAAAATGTGAAAGAGAAAAGTAATATAGGGTTAAAAATGATAAATTGGGTTTATATATAGGTAAAATGTGTTAGTTTTAGGATCCTTTCTATGTTAGAAACATTTATTGAAATAAATTAGAAGAATAAAAATGAGTAGTAGCACAGTTTGTAACCTGGTGGCTAAAACATTATCTTGGATTCTCTACAATCTAGGATCAAACTACGATGCCACCATTCTTAATTTTCAAAAAACAAGAAACAGGTGTCATCTTGGATTCTCTACAATCCCAGTTCGAAATTGGTGGCCACCATTCCTATTTTTTAAAAAACATGAAACAATGAGCATTGTAGGGATTTGAATTGGGGTGGGACAAATAAGAGGCCCCTTTACCACAATCCACTTCGAACTTGGCGTCCACCATTCCAATTTTTATTTTTATTTTTTCAAAAGAAACAAGCTTCATCTTGGATTCTCTACAATCCAAACTTGGTGGCCACCATTCCTATTTTTCAAAAAACAAGAAACAATGAGCACTATTTTTCAAAAAATATGAAACAAGCATCATCCTGGATTCTTTACCATCCGAACTTGGCGACCAACATTCCTATTTTTCAAAAAAAAAAAAGAAACAATGAGCATTGTAAGGATTTGAACTTCGGTGAGACAAACAATAAGAGGCCCTCTTATCACACACGCTATTATGACTCTTTGTATATTGTTTGAAATATTAATTATATATTTACTTTATAAACTAATTATAGAAAAAAATTTGAAAGTTTGTAATATTTAGGGGCTAGAATGGTCGCATCTCCTACACATGCTCAAGGCCAGCCCAGTGCTAGGGCTATTACATTACCTGAAGTTACACTGGAGCCAAAGGTGTGAATATTTTGTCAAGAAATGTTAAAAAAATCAATAGTAAAGAATTTAAAGCTCCTTCAAGATTAATTAGAAGTAGCAACAACACTAAATCAATTCCTCTAACAAACACATTGTATGTGTACCTACAGAGACTTTGCAGCAAATTACATTGGAGACTTTTCATTGTCATTGTGTGTTTAAATTTCAGATTGCAGTCACGTGTGGATGGAAGATTGTTCAGTAGGAAACAGATTTTAAGGCAGTCTACACTTGCTTCACAAGTTCTAATTATTAATACCACTTATGGAAGGATGAGATAAGGAAGATGGATTTGCTTTTCCACCACCGATATATCATTCTATTGTAATGGAGTTATTTGGAATAAAATCAAGGGTTATTATTATTTTACATTTGGAATTGAAAATAATATCAAACAACCCTTAATATTTAAAATAATAGCTAAACGCCCCAACTGTTAGTGGATTAGAATTTTCCATCCAAAATTTAATAGATTCATTAGGGTTAAGGATAAATGAATAATCTCACCATCTCTTTTAAAAACCTCACCGTTTCTCAACCTCTCTCATCACACTGCTTACCCTCTCTCTTGCTCTCATGACTCAGCATCTCTCTCATCATCTCTCAACCACCATCTCTCTCATAATCTCTCTTTCTTTGCATGAGGTTTGGTATTTATGGATGAAGTGTGAGTGTTGTTTATGTTTGGGTTATATGTCCTAAGAGCTTGTAATTTGTAAATGTTTAAATTAAATAATAAATAAAATATATTTATTTTTATATGCATTTATGAAATGTTTGCTTCATACAAATATAATGTAACATCTATGATTACTTATGTAATCTCAAACTAAGTATATAAGTATTATATACAAGAGAATTTAGTTTGAGATCAGTAATCTAAAAAGTCCGTAGAAAGCAAACAAAGTTGGGTATTTTGCTTATGGTAAATCTACAACTGCGGTCCATTTTGTATTTGATGCGATGATCTTATTCAGAATTGTTTATGTGGCAATATGAAAATGGAGGCACTTTATATAATAAAGATTATATAGGATTGGACCACGATAAAATGAATTTCTTATTAATATCCGTTAAAATAAAGAAATTCATGTTGATCAATTAGATGATCATATATGGATTGATTTTAATCATGAGTATTTTAGGGACTTCTATTTGTTGAGTTATATCTTTTAATTTACATGAGCGAGACTGTTATAGATATATGGTCAATAAGCTTCGTACTTAGGAGATGTGATTTAATTAATGGCTGTGAACATTTTACACAATAATGAAATCCACTCCTTCTTGCGAGAAGTAGATAAGTAGTTCCCTTAAAGTATTGATTCGGGTCTTGAATAGTAAGAGCGCTCGACTTTCTGTTTATGATTAAACGGAAAGATAAATTCATAAGTTGTTATGAATATATTGTTAATTAGAGAATCAATGATACTTATTGGAATAAGATATAATTAGAGAGGTATAACGGACTTTAATGACCTAGCTCTAATTATGAACTATTTGTGGAGGATTGAACTATATGAAATTATTAAATCGATGGATACTGAAAATTCAGATTGTGTAAAACATTTACAATCTTGAGAGTGCATATTTTAATTTCATATTTGTTGAATTGGGTTTGCATGAATTGATCATTAATTGTATGGTTCTTTGACTAATTTTAATTTAATTAAATTTGTAAGCCATATGTGACGTTTAGTTTCTGTTGTAATTCATAGTTTTAGGATTTCTTTTATTTTTTGTAAATTGTCTGCTGAATTAGATCTGAATTTTGCTCCTGTTATGGGATTAAGATACGAAAGAATTGAGACTATAAAAAAAAAATATTAAATTGATTTAAACCAGTGCAGTGCAGTCAGCGCATACGATGCGTGACTAACAAGCACTGGCATTGATGATGCGTAAGAGACGTCGGCGCATGGGATGCATTAGTGAAATGCGAATGTTAAACGCTTATGTCAGTATGAAATTGAATCAAGAATGCACTGTCCGTGGGGCAATAGCCTATGCACTGACATGTGTACTGCACACGGCAGTGGGGTGAAAAGTTGTGTAAATAATAAAAAAAAAAATTTACACACAGTGGGGCACCTCAACAAAATAAAATCAGATTTTATAAAAGTTATAATAAAAAAAAAATGTTTGACGTGAGCAAACTGGTGCAATTACTTGGATAGTGCACCGGCTTGCTCACGTGTTGCCACTTGGCAACTTTTAATTTTAATTTTATTTATTTATTTATTTTTACAAACAGCCCCTAGATTTCTATTTAATCATATTTTGAAGACTTTAAGTTTCTATTTCTTTCGTAATTTTTTCTTAAATTGTCCACTTGTTTTGGATAATTTTCTTGGGTCTAAAAAAATCAAGAAATGGGTTTTAAACCCAATCCATTTGATGGATGTTCTTGATAATTAAATCGGATTTAATTTTGAGCCCAATAAAACCCATGAAGACTTTAAAGACTATGAAGAGTACAAGTGAAGGCCAAGGAATGCCTTGGTTAATTTTTGTAATCTTGTAATTTTTTTTTTTTAGGTTTTAAAGCCAAAGAACTCGGTCAATCACATGTTGTTTAGTTAAATTATTTATCATGCGATGAATGAATGATTTATTGATAACATAGTCATGCATTAAAATATGTCATATAGAATAGAGAGTGCTTACTCGTTGCATTATAACATGACATACATACATGTATTATTATTATTTTTTCTATTAAATAGTTTACAAGTTAAAATAGAGATAATAATACATAGAAACCAATTTCATAATTTTGTTAGGATTTTAGTTGAAAATCCTAGATTAATACATTAGAAGTATATTGTTAGTTTTAATTTGATTAAATAAATGTATTTCGAATAATTGGTATTAATAATGTGGATTAGATTTTAAGAGTTAAAATTGGATAATCTCACATTAAATCTAATCTTTATAATTAAGAGTTTAGATTATCTAGATTAGATTTTTAAAAATAAATTATTTTTTTAAGAGTTAAAAATCAAATAATTTATTAGGTGTTAATAGGATGTCGATTCTAGTAACATACTAATTCCTAGTAACTTAGATTGTATTTATTAGCCGTTAATAATCTAACATGATGACTAGGAATAATAAGTAGAAAACCCTAATCCTAAAATAATGAGTGGGAGAAGGATATATGACAATATATCCTACAGTCTCCATCATTTGTTCAACACCGTGAGATTTAAATGGCGCCTCGAGAAGATTTTGTTTTCGTCCCCTTAAGGGTGGTGTCCATTTAGGTCAATATCAAGGTTGACTTCCTAAAGGATAAGATTTCTGGATGTATTTTGGGATTGACCTACCCTAAGGCTGGCAATTCTCAAGTTAAGCCTGAGAGATCTGAAATGATGGGTTACACTCATAAATGAATTAATTAATTGGTAATTTAATTTTTTGACCGAAATAAGCGGTAGTCAGATTATATAGGAATAAGAGTTATTCTGTTATATTATTTGACTATGATTTTCTCAATCTAACATACAAATTTTTGACTTACCTTAAGGAGACATATATTTGTGGTATGTTAGATTATCGTGGCATAGTAATTCTTTTTAGGGTATTTCTGATTCATTACTCATATATCATACATCACGTTTAATTTTATGCCAAAAACTAATGATATTTGTATGAAGCAATTTTGAATAAAATGTTTTGTTTATTTATTTCATCAATGTCATCACTTTTAATTACTATACTTGCCAATGATAAATTGAATGGGGATAACTATGTTAAATGGAAAAATAACATGAACGCCATTCTGGTTTGCGAGGACCTAAAATTTGTCTTGACGGAGGAGCGTCCTCCTGTGCCACCAGCAAATGCTGTGTGTAATGTACGCGAGACCCACCAAGATTGGGTTAAGGCTAATGAAAAGGCCCGTTGCTACCTGCTAGTAGGAATGTCCGATGTGCTTGCTAAGAAGCATGAGTCAATGACAACAACATCTGAGATGATACAGTCATTATAAGGGATGTTTGGGCAACCTTCTGAGCAACAGCGACACGAAGCTATTTGTGCTGCTATGACTGCTAAGATGAAGGAAGGGACATCAGTTCGAGAGCATGTCTTGAATATGATGACCTATTTTAACACAGTCGAAACTCATGGTGGAGTGATTGATGAGCCTAGCCAAGTGAGCATGATACTGCAAACTCTTCCAAAGAGTTTTATGCAGTTCAAGAGCAATTATGTTATGAACAAGTTGCAATATAATATTACTCAATTGTAGCTCAATGAACTCACAACTTATGAGTCCATGAACAAGGACAAGACTAAGTCTGATGAAGCAAATGTTGCTGAAACTTCTACCTCTAATAAGAATAAGAGGAAAAGGACCATTAGTAAGGCTAAGGCAAAGCCTAAGAAGCAAGCTATCCAAAAGAAGAAGCAGAAGGGCTTTAAGGCTTCCAAACCCAAAGGAAAATGTTTTCATTGTGATGTGGAAGGACATTGGAAGAGGAACTGTCCAAAGTACCTCGAAGAGCTCAAGAATAAAAAGAAAATGAAAGGTGAATATGATTTACTTGTCATTGAATCTTGTTTAGTGGAGAATGATACATTCACTTGGATAATTGATTCAAGAGCCACTAATCATGTTTGTTCTTCTTTACAGTTGATTGATTCTTATAGGAAGCTTAACGAAGGCGAGTTCACCATGCGAGTTGTCATTGGGGATGTCGTTTCAGTTAGAGCAGTGGGAGAAGTTAGACTTCAATTTTTAAATAGTTGTTTTATTGTTTTGAACAATGTTTATTATATTCCTAATTTTAGAAGAAATTTGATTTCAGTTTCAAGATTATTGGAACATAATTATTCAATTTATTTTAGTAATAAAGAAGTTATTATTTCTAGAAATGATTTGAATATTTGTTCTGGAATATTAGAAAACAACATATACATGTTAAGATCGTTAACACGAAATTCACTGCTCAATGCTGAATTGTTTAAAGTTGAAAAACCTAAAGCAAAACGACAAAAGATTTCTCTTAATGATGATATCTATCTTTGACATCTAAGACTTGGACATATTAATCTTGACAGAATAGACAGACTAATAAAGAGCGAAACTTTAAGTGAGTTAAAGATCGACACTTTACTTGTTTGCGAATCTTGTCTAGAAGACAACATAACTAAGAGACCTTTTAAGACAAAAGGTTATAGAGCTAAAGAACCACTAGAACTTATACATTCAGACGTTTGTGGTCCAATGAATGTTAAAACTAGATGTGGTTATGAATATTTCGTCACTTTTATTGATGATTATTCAAGATATGGGTATGTTTACCTAATGCAACGGAAGTCTGAAACTTTTGAAAAGTTCAAAGAGTTTAAAGCTAAAGTTGAAAACCAATTAGGAAAAACATTAAAAGCTCTATGATCAGATCATGGAGGAGAGTGCCTTGATATAGAGTTTAAGGTTTACTTAATTGAGAATGAGATTTTATCCCAACTCACAGCTCCTAGAACACTACAACAGAATGGTGTTGCAGAGAGGAGAAATCGTACCCTACAGAATATGATAAGATCTATGATTAGTTTCTCATCTTTACCTAGTTCCTTCTGGGGATATGCATTGCAGACTGTAGTATATATCCTGAATGTAGTTCCTTCCAAGTCTGTTCCTAAAACACCTTTAGAGTTGTGGAATGGTCGCAAAGCAAGTTTGCAACATTTTCGCATATGAGGGTGTCCAACACATTTATTGAAAAATAAGATTGGAAAGGTGGAACCACATTCACAAATTTGCCTATTTGTAGGCTACTCCAGAGAAACTAAAGACAGATTCTTTTATGATCCTCAAGATAACAAAGTGATTGTATCAACAAATGCTTCGTTTCTTGAAGATAATTACATAAAAGAACACATACCTCATAGTAAAGTTGTACTTGAGGAGTTATTACTTGGTTCGACCAGTATTAAATCAACAATAGTTGTTGAGAATGACATAGTTAAGACCACATCTGAGCATCAGAAAAATTTTCATCAGAATCATTTACCATCTCGTCGTAGTGGAAGGGTTATTAGACCACCAATCTGTTACAGAGAAATTGGAGAAGCACAGATTGCTATCTCCGATGAGAGTGTAGATGATCCATTGACATATAAAGATGCAATGGAAGATTTTGATAAGGAAGAATGGCTCAAAGCTATGAATCTTGAGATGGAGTCCATGTACTCAAACTCAGTCTGGGAACTTGTAGATCATCCAGATGGGGTAAAACCTATAGGATGCAAATTGATCTATAAGAGGAAGAGAGGAGTGGATGGGAAAGTAAAGACTTTCAAAGCTAGGCTAGTGGCAAAGGGTTATACTCAGAAAAAGAGAGTTGACTATGAAGAAATTTTCTCACCAGTAGCCATGCTTAAGTCCATTCGCATTCTTCTATCTATAGCTGCATGTCTCGACTACGAGATATGGCAACTGGATGTTAAGACAACGTTTTTGAATGACAATCTTGATGAAAGCATTTATATGGTGTAACAAGAGAGATTCATGATTCAAGGTCAAGAGCAAAAGGTTTGCGAGTTGCAAAGGTCCATTTATGGGCTTAAGCAAGCTTCTTGATCTTGGATTATTAGATTTGATACATCGATCAAGTCTTATGATTTTGAGTAAAATATCGATGAACCTTATGTATACAAGCGTATCATTGATAGAAAATGATTTTTCTCGTACTTTATATTGATGATATCCTACTCATTGGGAAGGATGTTGGAGCATTATCTGATGTAAAGAACTGGCTTTCTAACAAATTTTAAATGAAAGATTTGAGAGAGGCTAGTTATGTTCTTGGGATCCAAATCATACGAGATCGCAAGAACAAACTGTTAGCATTGTCTCAAGCATCGTATATTGATAAAATTCTTGTACGCTTTGCGATGCAGAATTCCAAGAAAGGTTATTTATCTTCTCGGCATGGAGTTCACTTATTTAAGGAACAATGTCCTAAGACACCTCAAGAGGTTGAGGATATGAGATGAATTCCCTATGCCTCTGCAGTAGGCAGTCTCATGTATGCTATGTTATGCACGAGACCTGACATATGTTATTCAGTGGAAGTAGTCAGTCGTTATCAATCTAACCCAGGATTAGATCATTGGGTGGCAGTAAAATGTATTCTCAAATATCTTCGGAGAATAAGAAATTATATGCTTGTGTATTCTGGTGAGAATTTGATTCTAATAGGATATACAGATTTTGAATTTCAATCAAACAAGGATTCTCGAAAATCCACATCTGGCTCAGTATTTATCTTAGGTGGTAGAGCTGTGGTATGGAGAAGTGTTAAGCAATCTTGTATCGCTGACTCCACCATGGAAGCTGAATATGTAGCAGCTTGTGAACCAGCAAAGGAAGCAATTTGGCTCCGAAAGTTCTTAATAGATTTGGAAGTCATTCCGAATATGGATAAGCAATCACACTTTATTGTGATAATAGTGATGCAATGGCTAATTTTAAAGAACCAAGAAGCCACAAGCATGGGAAGCATATAGAAAGAAAGTATCATCTCATTAGAGAGATAGTACATAGAGGAGACGTGTCAGTGATGAAGATAACTTCACAAGATAACCATGCTGATCCGTTTATGAAGACCTTAACGACTAAAGTGTTTGAAGGTCATCTAGAGGGTCTAGGATTACAAGACATGTCTCATCTACTCTAAGGGCAAGTGGGAGATTGTTAGGGTTATATGCCCTAAGAGCTTGTAATTTGTAAATGTTTAAATTAAATACTAAATAAAATATATTTATTTTTATATGCATTTATGAAATGTTTGTTTCATACAAATATAATGTAACATCCATGATTACTTATGTAATCTCAAACTAAGTATATAAGTGTTATATACAAGAGGATTTAGTTTGAGATCAGTAATCTAAAGAGTCCGTAGAAAGCAAACAAAATTGGGTATTTTGCTTGTGGTAAATCTACAGCTGCGGTCTATTTTGTATTTGATGTGATGATCTTATCCGGGATTGTTCATGTGGCGACATGAAAATGGAGGCACCTTATATAATAGACATTATATAGGACTGGGCCACGATAAAATGAATTTCGTATTAATATTCGTTAAAATAAAGAAATTCATGTTTATCAATTAGATGATCATATATGAATTGATTTTAATCCTGAGTGTTTTATGCACTCCTATTTGTTGAGTTATATTTTTTAATTTACATGGGTGAGATTGTTATAGATATACGGTCAATAAGTTTCGTACTTTAGAGATGTGATTTAATTAATGGCTAGGAACATTGTACAGAATAATGGAATCCACTACTTCTTGCGAGAAGTAGATAAGTAGTTCCCTTAAAGTATTGATTCAGGTCTTGAATAATAAGAGCGCTTGACTTTCTGTTTATGATTAAACGGAAAGATAAATTCATAAGTTGTTATGAATATATTGTTCATTAGAGAATCAATGGTACTTATTGGAATAAGATATAATTAGAGAGGTATAACAGACTTTAATGACCTAGCTCTAATTATGAACTACTTGTGGAGGATCGAACCATATGAAATGATTAAATCGATGGATACTGAAAATTCAGATTGTGTAAAACATCTACAATCTTGAGAGTACAACCTTGGGTTTTTAGTGGAGTAACTCTAAGGTTAATAATAGTGAATTATTCAATTAAAGAGTTTAATTAATAATTTCGATATTATTGGAGCTCAAATTGTAGGTCAATTTGGTCCCCTTGCTAGCTCACAACCACATAAAGAAATAAATGAAAGAATATAATTGGATTGTCCAATTATTAATGTCACATGAACATGTTCACGAATTATTTAAATAATTTGATTATTTAATATATGTAATTATTTAATTAAGTGTTAATTATTTAATTATCTGTAGAGATTATGAGTTCAATTTTTAATGGTGTCATTAAATTATTTATGATTTAGAATCATTTAATTTACTGAAAATCTTTTAATTAATGGAAATAGTAATTTAATTTAATTGGAATTAGATTCCATATTAAATTGAATTAAAGAAGTTTTAATAGGAATTAGATTCCATATTAAATTAAAAGTAAAAGTTCTAGACCAATAAGGAATTTGATTCCATATTAGATATGAACTATGTCTTCTAATTTAAATAGGAAATTGTATTCCTTGTTAAATTGGAAAACTCTAACTTACCATTATAAAAGGGTGTTTTATGTTGGTAACTAAGTAGAGAATTTTTTGGCTACTTGAACCAAAAAGCTTCTATTAATTAAAAACATCAAATTACCCCATCTCACATAATAATCTTTTATAAAAGATTTCGTGATTTGATTTTTCAAGATTGTGCCCACACACAGTTTCTTTTGTGAAGAGTCATAGCAAGAAAGATCGAGTGATGAAGAATTTGCGAATAAAAAAGGATCAATTCAATATTCATCCAAGGTAAGATTCGATCTTATTAATTTAATTATTGAATTATTATTACTAGCATCGATCGGGTGTGTTTTTGTTTGGAAAAATTTTTAAAATTCACGTTTCCGCATTAAATCCAAAATTAATTTTTCCTTCAGTTTATTATGGTGTATAAAGGCTAGATGGTATGAGTATGGTTGTGTTGGGTGGTGTTAGGTGGTTTTATGGTGGGTGATGGCTGTGTTTGTTTGATGGTGGGCGGCAATGACATTGGTTTTTTGGATGAATTGTGGGTATTGTTTATTTATGTGTATAAAGATGACTTTTTTTTTTTTTTTAATAAATTTTAAATGGAGTTGGTTTGAGATCTTTATTATTATTATTTTTTCCTTTCTTGGCTTTAACGGAGATTTGTACATTTGAACTGTGTTGTTTTGGTTTATTATTATTATTATTATTTTGGCTTTAATGAAGACCTGGGCTAGATCTTCAAACTTATCTAGTACCCAAATCTTATTTTCTTCATTTAAATTTTTTTTTCAATTTTGATTATTAAATACTAAATAATTATATTTAATTATAATTTTTTTAAATTTATTTTTTAATTTTTCAATATAGTAATGACATTTTTGTCTTTTCATGGATTTGTCACAAAACCACTAAACGTTTGGATGAAATGACTTTTGGACTGACGGTAGGGGGTTTTTGCTAATATTTTCAAAAATTAGATTGAATTGACAATATTTTCCATTTTTGGAGGGTTTTTAGAGTTTTCCCTAAAATCAATTTTTTATTATTTTAGTAAGTGTAATTTTGTTGGTAAAAATAGAAAAACATAGACAAAAATGGAAAGTACCCCTTTCAAGAGATCACACATTGTAATTTCTTTTAATATATTCGATGATCAGTATTAACATTAAAACTGATTATTAATTGGATATGCAAGTAATGTTAATGAGAATAGAAGAAATCCATTAAGTTAAAGAAATTGCCTAACTATTCCCTACACAATCTTAAATGTTAGTAGATTACTTGTCAGTTTCATTCTCTAAACCATATATACTTCATGTACTAGTGTCTTTCTTATTCATAAATATATATATATATATATATATATATATATCCTCTTTCAACCACTATAGAACCCAGAATTTCATTTCTTTGAGAGAAATAGTATTTTTCAAATAAATAGTATTTTCGAACGGAATAGTGATTTTGAGTGAATAGTGATTTTCGGGAAACGGAAATTTTCTTAAGTTTCATGAAATAAATTTTTTTTGATAAATACTGTTTTCAATGAATAGTATCCTGTGAATAGTGATTTTGAAAAATGGACCTAGGACATCATAAGCCTCGAAAAAGGAATTAGAGTTATTAAAAACTGAAACAGAGTAATAATGAGTTCGTTTGAATGAATTTTAAAGGTTCCAAATGTTTATCAATAAAAATATCCTCATTGAAAACGTTGGGAATTTAGTGAGTTTAAACCCAATTGAATTTTTTTCAAAGCATAGAATTGGAAGTCAAGACACCCAATTAGAGTATTGCATGGTCAATTTGATGATAGGATGATCATGAAATATTTTTGGAAGTTATTGGTGTTAAATGATGAATTAAATTTAAGTTTAAGAGATTAATAAGAGTTGCATGACAAGATAATCATGCAAGAAGCACAATCCATGTGCTTATGTGAAGACCAATGATGTTGTGACATTTTTAAGTAAAAAAGAAGAGTTATTGATTGAATTTTAAACTAAAGTTGAATGGAATTGGTTAGTTATTAATTGGATTGAAGTTGTGACCAATCACATGATTTTAATTAAAACTAGTGGCATTTGTGTGATTGTGGAGTTAGTTTAGAGGCAATTTTGGCATTGATAAAGTGTTAATATATAAAGTTAAGATGCTTGAGAGCTGAAATAAGAGAGTAGATTCGGGTGAACAAAACAGAAACCGTGAGACCAGTTGAAGAGAGAGCAGATCGTGAGCAGAGCAGAACCGGAAGAAGAAAAAAAAAATCTGCAGCAGTGAAGGAAGAAGTCTGGCCGTGAAAGAAGAAGGAGAAGAAGAAGAGGAAGTCCCCAAGGTGCTCATCCATCCCTCTCTCTCTAATCTAGCAAGAAATCTCAAGGAAAAAGAGTGAAGAGATTGAAGGTTAGTAAGTTAAATGATGATCTAGTTGATGGGTTTTGAAGGATTGTTGAATTAATGAGTTGTTTGATGAATTTTATGGGTTGAAGAGAGTTAGATCACCTTTAACTTGAGCTTGGAAAGGAAAGAACTCATCTAGAAGCTTTGGATCAAGATTTGGAAAGGTAAGGGTTAGGGTTTGATAATTAAGGTTGATGAAATTGATTGATTTTTTTAGTTTAAGGTTGTAGTTGATTAATTGATGGTTTATTTGTAACGCCCTCTCCCGCGATTGTATTGTATCCATGTATGAGATGAAATAAATTTTATTTATGAAAATAATAAAACAGGGATTTTAGAGTATTTGGAAGTATAATTTAATTTTTATAGAGTTTTTGAGATAATTGGGAGAAAATTTAATATTAAAAGTGGAGGGTAAAATGGTAAAAATAAAAGATTTTATCAAGAATGGCATAACTGTAAATATGAGGAAAGGACAAGAACATTGGGGGAAAATAAAGAATTCTCTAGAATCTGGTAAAAATGTAATTTTAAAGAAGTCCAAGGGTGGAAAGCTTAACCCACGCCTATAAATATAGGTGTATGGAAAGAGTTTCGGCAGAAGAAGAAAGATCTGGAAAAAAGAGAGAGTAAGAGAGGAGTTGTCGCTGGTAGAGGAAGAAGAGCAGATCTGTAGCTGTTCTGGTCAGATTTCCGCCACCTTTGAGAAAGATCCAGCTAATTTAAAGGTAAGGAACCAGATCTGGTAGGATTTAAGTGATAAAAATGAGATTTTTATGATTTTTGGTGGGGGAGAAAGCTATCGAGAACAATTTTTGGTGTGCAGATGTGTAACCAAAATTTCTGATATATAGATCTGGTGGATTGAAGCTGTAGTGAGAGAGAAAGCAGAGTAAAAAGGCTGAGCAAAGGTCTGGTAAGTGAAATAGCTGAGAATGCTATTAATTTGTGGTAGTTTGAGTTTATTTTGGGATGATTAAGTTTGCATCGCTGAACCTGATAAGGTCACGACTTAGTTTTGGTGAAGAACTGATGATGCATTGATTTAGTATATGTGTGGTATGAAGTCAGGATGAGAGCTCGCGAGGTACGAGTTGGAGGAGCTTTAGTGTGCACAGCTGGTTGAGATGGTCGATTGGGGAGTGAGCCGGGCTATGCCTGATGCTATTCAGTTCGTTTGTCTAGACTGGGCTGGAGCGCGAGCTCGCAAAATGAGCTGATTGAGGTCACAGCTCATCAGGGGTGCCTGACCGAGCTGGCCTAAGGTCGTAGCTCGCAAAGCGAGCTGAGAAGTATAAAGAGCGACCTGAGCTCGACTAAGATCTCACCTCGTTAGGAGCGAGCTGAGTTAACTCGCTAAATTTTGAGTGCCCTCAGCTCGAGTTGAGCTAGGCAGAGTAGGAGCTCGCTGAAGGTGCGAGCTGGGCAAGCTGAGGTGCGAGCTCGCAGATCGCAGCTCGACCTCGACTGACAGTATTGCAGTCCTTAGCAGCTCGGATGGATTTAAAGTTAGAAGATAATAATTTAGCTAGCTAAGTGAAGGTTTCGTTTGTGAATAAGTGTAGGTGTCTACGAGCTGAGGGAGGAAGTCGTTGAGGAGCTCGCGAAAGCATTGGCGCAAAGAAAAAGGACAACAAGTAATGAGTGTGAAAATATTTTTATTTTTGCTTTTTAGATTTCTTTCTACAATTATTACATAAATTATTTCGAGCTTAGCAACAGTTCATATTTAGTATGAGATTTTAGCCTACTTGAAATATAGAATAGCAAAAAAAAAAAAAAAAAAAAAAAAAAAAACAAAAGAGTAAAAAATTTTCAGTGACTAGTGGAACAACCCAAGCTTGTTGATAGATAGACCTTATAGCATTTTAGACCCGGCCGGTATACCCCACAGTGTAGGGCAAGTATTGGGAGGGTTAGTCTTACTAACATCGGGGGGATAGAGTCTGTCATGTCAGTGAGTCACCTTCTACACCATGGGTTATTGTCTCGCTTGCGGTGTGCGATGATAGTTCCGCCACGCAGTAGCGAGGTGTCTTTGTAGCTTCGTCATGGTTTGCGATGATAGTTATTCCGCCACGTGACTCCCCACACTGAGCGGAGCTGGTCTACCCGTTCATGTGGTTATAGCTTTCCTTGGGTTCCCATTAGTACAAATTTTAGTAAAGAGCAGCATTTCATTGAAAAGCAGATTTTAGTAAAAATAGCATACTATTGAAAAGTAGATTTTAAAAGGAAATCATTTTAGAAAAAGTTTTCGAAAACTTTTACAGAAAATTTATAAAACTCAAGTTTTAGAAAACAAATCCTTTTTAAAGAACAATGTTTTCTAGAGGTATTTTATGAGACCCTCGTACTCGCTAGGCTTTATAGCTTACAATTCTTTTTGTTTTATGTTTTAAAAACCTCCCAGGTGCAGGGACAAGAAATCAGGGTACCAGTCCGCCACGATCGAGCTAGGTAAGGTCAGACGACCGACAACGCTGCCTTGTTTCCTTTTGTGAACATTGTGTTTCTAACGACATTATCAACTTTGTTAGCATGCATATTTTAGAATTCGTGAAGTATTTTGTAAAATTTTTATATAACCATTTCGATTCATCTATTTTAGACCTTTGCATATTCATGAGAATGTTTTTAATTCCAATGTTCATTTGTGTTGTTGTTAAAATGAAATTCTAAATTAGATGGTTTTCTGGTTTAGCCAAGTTACTTACGAATACGGGTTCGCTCCACGAAGTCCTTTTGGGTCTTAATAGATGGACTTCAGAAGGGTTTCGTGGGGTGCCCGACAGGATCGCTGGATCTATTAGAGGGATTCCGGATCGGGTCTTGTTATTATTGAAGTATTTATGTGTGATTATTTGGTTTGAAATGAAAAGGATGGATGAAGTTGTTATATATTAGTATGTGATTAAATTAGAAAACTTTAGGTAATGAGATTATTTTGATGGTTAGATAAAGTTATATGTGAGATTTTATGTTGATTGAAATGAAATTTTGAAAAGAAAAACAAAGGAATGAAGTGGTGAATAATTATACTAGTACATGGACAATTTATGTTTTTATATGTGTTGAGTTTATTTTAAATGCTTAAGTGAATTGTATAAGGTTTTGGGATGAATATAAATTGGTTGGAATTAAAAGAATGCAAGAAAAATGGAATTGGAAAAGTTTGGATGTTAAGGTGTTTAATGTAAAGAATTGGTTCCTAAAGGGTTATTCAATCTTTTTAATGTATTTTGATGATGTTTATAAGGTGTTTGAGTACTTTAGTGCTAAAGAAATAAATTGAAATGGATGTGAGAGTATTAGTTAGAAAGTTGATGGAGTTGTGAAATTATTGAGCAAATATATTGAAGGATAAATTAAATGATTAGTTAGTATTTTTTTTTATTGAAGATATATGTGAGTGAATGGTTAAATTCTTGAATGGCTTGTTATGTGTGAAGTTGATGGTGGAAATGTGATATAGGATTTGGAAGCAAAAGCAGCAAAAAGGGAGGTTTGGAATAAGTGGTAATTGTGATGAAGTAAAATAGTGAGTGATTTTATTTTATTGAGTTATTTTAATGAAATGTTATGGACATTATTTCAACTATTAAGTTTAATTAAATTCTAGCATATTTTTAGAGTTTTATTATGCATGT
This sequence comes from Litchi chinensis, assembly GCA_019925255.1. Classification (NCBI taxonomy): domain Eukaryota; kingdom Viridiplantae; phylum Streptophyta; class Magnoliopsida; order Sapindales; family Sapindaceae; genus Litchi; species Litchi chinensis. The sequence goes on along the minus strand of CM034465.1, from coordinate 15,931,039 downwards.
ATACTTCTTGAATTTATATTATAATTGTACTTATTTTTAAGTAAAGTAAATTAGTAGCTTTTGATATATATATACATGCATGAAATTAAGTTGATAAGATATTTCGAAACTATTTTTGATTATAAAGTTGAGATTAGAAAAGAAAGTTACAATTATATGAAAGAATTTTAGATGCCTTTGGTTTACCCTAATCCCTAGTATACTCGATCGTAGTACCATTGCGTGTATGACAAGCTGGTTGGGATAGTTACTAGCTTGGGGGGTTGAGTTTGAGTCAGTGAGTCATCCTCTGCACGTATATGGTAGCGTAGGTCTGTCTGATGTTGGGAAGGGAATCGCGACCCCAAGAGTTTTCCGCATTTGTGACTACGCATGGTAGCATTCCTGAGCTCTAGTGGCGATGAGAAATTTTGTCATAATAAGGGCTAAGTTTCCATGGGTTGCCTTTGGCGAGATAAAAGAGAAAATCACGTCAATAGACGTAAAATTTATTAAATTAGAGATTATTTCCAGTCTCAAGAAATAAAGAAAAGTTTATAAGAATTAATTAGTTTCGTAAATTTAATAAAGTTATAATAAAATTTTAGTTTTATGAATTATTTTGGGAGGATGTATGCATTTTAGAAAGGATATTTTAGTTGAAAAAACTATCCACTCACTGAGTTTTTATACTCACCATTCTTTCTCTATGTTTTTGAAAAATCCTCCCCAGGTGCAGGAGCGAGCCGTCGATCAGAAGATGCTTCATCGGACGCGTAGGTGGACGAACGTAACAATATCACTGCATAATTTTATTTTTGAAAGTGTATGTCATGCATTACATTCAACTTTTGATGAAAATAGTTGTAAATAATATTTTGGGTTGTATATAGCGTTTTGTTTTCATAAAATTAAATCATACATTTATGTTAACTAAAAATGAAGTATATTTATGGAATCTAAATTGAAAAATGTTTGTGGTTGGATTATGAAAACGATTTGAGGGCCTGAGGCCCAGTAGTGGAGAAATGTTTGTTATAGAAGTATTAAATTTTGAAATTTATAGGGTAGTATGTTCGAAAAATAGCCGTTATGTTGCCCAAATTTTTATAAATTCGTTTTATAAATGTTTAAAAGAAAAAGAAAACTTTTTCCACGTTCCCGCATTAACAGAAAGTTTTGAAAAGTAAACAGCGTAACTTTACAGGAACTTTCCAGTTGGATCAAATATCCGTTGGAAGGCTACTGTGAGGCGGCTGACAGACCTAGTAAGGAAAGAGGCATATCAATTTGGTATCAGAGCAGGTTTTTGAATTTATTTTTATTATAAATCATACATTGCAAAACATTGGTATGTTTTGAATGTAGTGAGTAATGCGTTGTGTCGGCCGTCCCCGTACACGGAGAGCCGTCGTTAAGGCTCCACCTGTTTTGCCCTTGGGGGAAGAGAGAATAAATGAATCGGTGAATGATCCGCAAGCCGTTGGTCCACTAGCCCTCCTGCGGTAGAGCCTGGAGCGGACCCGATAGAGAGATTAGCCCAAGTAATAGAGGGTTTGAGGCCACGCGCACCCCGGGCCACTGTAGAGAGGCAAGGAAATTGGGTGCAGTGGCATATGATGGATCAGGGGGCCTAGAGGTTGCTATTGAGTGGCTGGATAGTACAGAGAGGATATTGGAGCAGATGGAGTGCACAGATCCTCAGATTGTATCCATTGCTTCATTCCTGTTGAAAGCATCGGTCGGAGATTGGTGGGACTCCATTAGAAGGAGGACGACAGGTCAGATTACATGGGAGAAATTTAAAGAAGACTTCAATGAAAAATTCTATCCAAGAGCCTACAGGGATGCCAGAATAGAAGAATTTTACAGCTTGGTTCAGGGAGACATGACAGTTGAAGAATATGAGAAGAAGTTTACTGAGCTGTCACGAGTGGCACCATATATAGTTGATGATGAATTGAAGAAATGCCATAAGTTTGAGTAGGGCTGAATCAGAAAATCAAAGCATATGTAGTAGCTACAGAGTATAGAGAGTATGGACGATTAGTCGAGGCAGCGTTGAGGGTTGAGAGGACTATGCAGGGAGACAGAGATCCAAAGCAAAAACAAAAGTGCAGTCAGAGTTCATGATGGTTTTCAGGTGGTCCCAATAAAACTCCCAAGATCGGAGGCAAGTCTAGGTGGTCTGGTAGCAGACAACAGAGTTACGGAGCTGCATCTAGTCAGGGTTCTGTTAGGCCACCATTAGGTTCCCAGGGCAGAGGTGGTGTCCAAAATGGATCAGGGACATGCAGAAAATGCAGCAGACTACACAGAGGAGAGTGCCACATGAGGAGTACCGAATGTTATCATTGTGGTCAGGAGGGACACTACATGAGAGATTGCCCTCAGAGAGCTGCTAGTGATAGTGGTGAGTCGAGATGTGTGACTCAGGGACAGACTAGCAGGGTTCAGTCTCAAGAGAGGAGAGGTCCATAACCGAGAGGACCAAGGACTCCTACTCCCAGTCAGTTGGGCAGAGGTGCACGTAGAGGCGTTCCATTCAGAGGATAGCCAGAGAGACCCCGTGCACAGGCTAGGGTATTTACAGTGACACAGCAGGATGCTGAGGCCACCCTAGAGGTTGTTACAGGTACGGTGACAGTGTTTGGTAGGGATGCCTATGCTTTGATTGACCCAGGAACCACTCACTCCTTTGTTTCCAAAGAATTTGCTAGTAAGGCTAATGTGGGATTAGAGTCTATAGAGTGCAGTATGATAGTTACTGGGTAAGTACTTCGAAAGCACTATTTGATAGGGAGATTGTAATTTTTGAATTTTAAAAGTGTAAACTGAAATTTTTATAAACCTCAAAGGCCATGGTGAAATTCTCCTCACCATATCTAAGGTTCATTACATTGTCAACATCTTTCAAACCCTTAGATTCTCTCTCGTCCTTCTGCTCTCTCTCTCTCTTATTTCCTCTCTTATCCTTCTTTTCTCTTTAACATGCCGTCATTATCATCATTCAAGTGTGCTGTCACAATCACTATTCTGAGATCAAGAGCAACCGTTGTCCCTGAAGTTGAACCAATCCCTTTTAATCGTTGCCAATTCTAAATCTTCTTCTCTTTCCTGTGTGATGGTCGCTCAAGTCTCCTTCTCTTTCCTTTCGTTTCATCGACATCTTCCTTTAAGTTGTCGTCGTTGTCTTTTACCTTTTAAGTCGTTGTCGATGTTGAACTGTAAGTGATTATTTTTCTAATTTTTTTATGTGTGTTGTTTGTGACGGGACCCGATCTGAATTCCCTCTAATGGAATTCAGCAATCCCGCTTGACACCCCACAGAATCCTTCTGGACTCTAACTAGCATCACTAAAAGGATTTCATGGAGTGAACCCTTAAAAATTTATTAATACTAAATATATGATTTATGAAATTTCAAAATTTCTTTCTTTTTTTTTTTAAAAAAAAAGTTAAGGTTTTCCTAACGAAATTTTGACAGCATAATGACTACTTATTGAATTATGTCACCCTGTAACAAAGAAAAATATACACTTCTAAAATCTCATACATGTTCTTCACTTCCAATTTTGGACCTCAAGTCCATTTCAAAGCACAACCTAACCACAGTCGATCTATTTTACTGAAAATCATTTCAAACTTGAAAGTATATTTCCATACATGTAATCAAAAGCATTTACACCTCATTCAAAGATGTACACTATGCTTAGAAAATAGTCATCAAATATTTAATTTACTATGACATATTACATTACTACAAACGTGACAAAATTTACAATCTTGTTTATAACCAAAAATATAAATATGCACATGATTTTGTCTAAATCAAAATATGCGTAAATGTCATTTCACAGAAGCATCGAACATCTTCAGTTCACCTAGTCTAAAGTAGGAGAACAGACACTCTGATCACTCGTCCCTATATCTCGAGAGATTTTTAGAACATAAAACTAAAGAAAAGTGAGCTAACAGAGCTCAGTGAATGTTTTAAGTTTTCTAGTTAAACTATTTCTTTTAAAATCTACCTCCCAAAAACATTTAAATGAAATTTATATTTCTTAAACTTTTTCATTTTTATAAAACTATAAACTTTACAAATTTACTAAACGATTTTGAAAAGCATATCATCGTGTGTAAAACATAATAAGGTTTCATATTAAAATAGAATTATAAAATGCTAAAATATTTCATAAGCTTTGAAGAAGTAGCTAAAACATTTTTTTCTAAAGTTCCCATCTAGTGGTATGCTTTATTTTCTAAAAACCATATTAATAGAAACCCAAAGGAGCTATAATCACATGGTGACTAGTCTAGCGTTGCACAATGTAAGGTCATGTGGTGAATATGCTAGCAGCCTATAATGTGACAATGCTATAAAGACATCCCACTACTACACAGTGGAGATCTATGTCTCATATGTTGCATACATAGAGCAAGATAATATCCCACACATGTAAAAGGCGACACAACAAACATGATAGACTCAATCCCCCTAATGTTAGTGACACGCCCTCTCAACACTTGCCATGCATTATGAGTATACCAGTCGGGTTTGAATCTATAAGACTATAAATTTTAGTCTATAAATTTAGGTGAACCGTTAGCTTTTGAAAACTTTTTTACTATATATATTTCAATGTTGAATCTTTCATTCTGAAACATGAAAGTATGAAAACATATTTTATGAAATTTTACTAAAGCATAAAATTGTAGCACCCTAAGTCTCATTTTCACGAAAAATAATTTTTTCAGTGAATAGTATTTTTGGATAAATAGTGTCGATGTAAATAGTGATTTTTTTGGAAAGCGGACCTTGAAAACCAGAAGTCTCAAAATTGGTATTAGAGTTACTAGAATCTAAAATGGATAAAAAATGAGTTTATTTGAATAAGTTTTAAGCGATCTGAAAGTAATGTACAAAAATGCCTTTTTCAGTAAATAATAGGTATTAATGAATTTACGCCTATTAGAATTTTTTTTAAAGCATAGGATTGAGAGGTTTTATACCTAATTAAAATATTTTATGGTCTATTTAATGATAGAATGATCATAAAATATTTTTGGAATTTATTTAAGTGTGAATGATAATTAATTATACTAAAGGGCAAAATAGACATTTCATTTAAGTATACATGGACTTGGTGTGAGTGACAACATGCAATGAACTTGAGCAAGAAACATAATCCATGTCATGAAATATTAACCAATGGAAGAATTACAGATCAGAAATTAAATTATGGATTTCTAAATATTAGTTGTCATGCACCAAGTGATTATTATTTCTTTAATACACAAGTTACCAATTTGCCCATTAGATAGATAAAGGAATGTGAGATATAATTAAGCGTATTGTGGTAATTGTAACTAGAGAATTTGATAGACATTTGATGAATTGATGATGGGCATTTTAGTCAAGGAAATTGGGCCTATATAAAGTGGAGTGTTATGGACTTGAGAGGGTGTGTGTGTGATGACAAGGAAAGAAAAAATAGAGGGAGAGAGAGCAAACCAATTTGGCAGCAAGGGGAGAGGGAAGATGAAGGTTTTGATCCATTCTTTCAAGCCAAAATCAATCAAGAAGGGTGTTAGAGCAAGTTTGGAGCAAAGAAAGTAAAGATTAAGTGGTAAGTAATTGATTTTAGTGTGGATTTATATGGAATTTTTATGGGTTTTCATGGATGTGTGATGGTTTGATATATTTATGGAATTTTTGGTGTGATTAGAGGTTGATAATCTTGTATTTAAGCTTGGAATTGAAAGAAGACACAAAAGAGGTTGTGGTGACAAACAAACTAGTGAGGTAAGTTAGGGTTTATATAATTTTTTTTTAGAAAAATTTCAATTGAGTTGCTATTAAGCATTAGAGGGATTATGGTGTGATTTTAGTGTGTTTGATGATCATGAAATTGAAGAAAATATATTGGATTCATTAGGGGTGGTGTTCGGCCAAAGCTAGCTTTGTTATGTGATTGAATTGATTTTTGACATTTGATGAAATTATATGATGTTTGGCATGGTTTTAAGTTGATATGTATCATTGGAATGAAAAGAAAAAGTTTGTGTTTGGTTTTTGTATGAGTTCGGCCAAAATGGAAATAATGTGCACATGGGTTGATTGTGATATTTTGAGGTAATTACATGAAGTTTTGCAAGGTTCTAATGTGATTTAAATTAAGAAATGGAAAAGAAAATTGATGGGTGAGTAAGGATGTGGATTTCAGTCAAAGGGGGTAATTGATGTGCAAATGGTTGTTTAATTTATTGGATGAGTTTTAATATGTTTATACATGAAATTGAGTATGTTGGAATTAAGATATTGCAAGGAAAAGCATGCTAGAAAGTTAGAGAAAGTTTATGTCAAGTAAATAAATTAAAGTGTGTTTGATGATTTAGTTTGAATTTGGGTGAATTGATTATGGTTTTAAGCAATTTATGTGATGAATCCTAAATTAGTATGAGTAAATTCTAAATAGGAATTATGTTATACTAAGTGTAGGAGGAGTTTGGACTAAAGAAAAGCGAAAGAAGAGCTCAAAGGAGTGGTGTACTAGTGGAATCAAGTTGTGAGGTGTGGATATTTTCTAACTTTTTATGAAATTTGTTGTTTGATGATTGATATTTGCAAGCGTGAATTTTAGTATCCGAATTAATTAGTTGAACTAAATAAACTTTTAGCGTGTTAGTAACTTTTATGCTGCAAGTGAGTTTTTTTTTTTTTTTTTTTTTTTCATTTATCTTACAAATATATATATATATATATATATGTATTTTAGAAATAAAGTGACATAATAAATTGAGCGAAATACATGCTAAGAGTACTATTTTTATGCCTAGTGTGGCTAAGAATTTTTTTTGTAAAGTAAAAGAATTTATGAATGCAAGGTTTACCTTAATCCCTAGTATACCTAGCCAAAATACCCTAGCGTGTACGACAAGATGGTTGGGAGAGTCACTAACCCGGGGGTTAAGTTAGTGAGTCGCTCTTTGCACATGTGGGGTAGTGTAGATCTACCTGATGTTGGGAGAGAATCATGACCCCAGAGTTTTCCACATTTACGACTACACGTGATAGTATTCCCGAACTCTAGTGGCAATGAGAAATTCCATCACAATAAAGTAAATTTCCCTGGGTTGCCTTAGCTAGTTTTCGAAAGAAAAGCACATCCATAGACGCAAAACTTAGAAATAAAAGAAGTTTATAAAACAAAGCATTTTATATTTTATTAAACTTATTATTATATATTCAGAGTAAAACTATAAATAGTCAGCTATATAAATTTTTAGTTTTACTAAGTTTAATGAGAAATTATTAATTTTCGAAAATTATTTTGGGAGGATATTACCATATGTAGAAAGCAAATCATTGTTTAAAAAGTTTATCTACTCACTGAGTTATACACTCACCATTCTAGATTTTGTGTTTTCTAAAAAATCCTCCCCAGGTGTAGGTTTGAGCTAGTATTCAGACGCAACTTCATTAAACGTGTAAGTGGGCCACGAACACGATACTACTACACTTGTGTAATTCTTTAAAAATCTTGTGCATGCATCATATTTCACGCTGCGATGTATTTTTGTGAAATTACTTCTTTTGAATGGTTATAAACCCTTTTGAGAATTATATTTTGTAACTGAAATTTTTGGTGTATATCATGAGTTTATGTAAATGATTTTATTTTCAAGTTTCTTTCATATTAAAAGCATTTTTGGGTATTGATTGAGGAAATGAGGGCTTAAGGCCTAGAAATTGAGAAAAATACATATTATAGAAGTGTTTTTCTTAAAAGTTGTAGGGTGGCATTTTCAAAAAGCAGCCGTTATACTATCGAAATTTTTATAACCTTGTCTTGTAATATACTCTAAAAGAAAAAGTTTTTATTTATTTCCACCAAAAAAGAGTTTTAAAGTGAGATCGGTATCTCCATGGGACCCTTTCGAGCCAAAGTGAGGGTTCAATTGAGTTTCATCAGGGTGTTCCATAGAGACCTCCGTCGGGTTCAGTAGAGGGATCCGAGGCGGGTCCTTACAAAAATACTCATCACTTCTATGATTTCATACATAATATATTTCCTTTCAAACTAAAACAATAAGATATTCATAAACTAGTGTGTTTGATAGTACCTTATAAATGTTTGAAAAGTAAACTAATAAGACATTGAATATTTATAAAATGTGATTACACTCACTTGCTTACAATCCACTAGAATGCTCTCCAACAATTTTCCTTGAATTCCTTTGCTTCTTTTTCATCTACAGTGCATATTCTACTTTAGAATTTATCACCTAATCATTTGAAATCAACACTAATTCACCTAATTTGCATTCAAGCTAGGATGCCCTTCATCTAGGTCATTTACACTATCTTTCACATACACATTATTCTTTTGACCTTTCTATACATTAATCATTTTAAATTCATCTCATCATCACCTTAATTCATTCAAACAACAAAAACACAAATTGCACCCCTAACATTTCATCTTGGTCGAATGCACACCACCATGTAATCCAAGCTTTTTTTCTTTTCATTTCCTTGATACACGTCATTTTGAAATCATGTAACACATCACATAAATATATCAAACCATTAAAATCAATTCATATAACACAAATGCTAGCCTTAGTCGAATTTGCACCTCATGCATCCAACATCATTCTTCCATTTTCGTGGCCACTAAATACACTAAAAGCATTCAATTCTCCATCTAATGCCCTAAAATCAATTAAATTCAAGTTATCTTGAAAAATTCCATAAAACCCTAGAACACTAGAACACTCATCTTGATCACTTGCTTGTCTAATGGCTTCCTTTGAGTTTCCTTTCAATTCCACACTTGAATACAAACTAATCCGTCTCTAAACATACCAAAAATTTCATTAGCTCATCAAGTTATCCTTCAACAAAGAATCCATCAAAACACTATAAAAATTCAAGGAAACTTACCACTTTTACTTCACCTTCTTTATTCAAACTTTGCCCTAACCCTTTTTAATGAAAATCAATCAAGTTTGGTATGAAAAATGGTTTGAAATTTTCTTGCTCTTCCTTTTCTCCCTTTGGCCAAACCTAGCTCTCCTTTTCTCTCAAATTTCCTTTCAATTTTTGCATTAATTTTCATGACACTTCAACATCATATAAGCCTTGATTTGGTTTGATAGTTGCCCCTAAACTAAGTCCATATTTACAAGATTGCCATAGGTTGGAATTGGAAACTTTTGATTGGTTAAAATCTAACCATCCATTCCATCCTAACTAACTCCATCCCATTCCAACCAAATACCAACTACTAGTTCATTTGCCTCCAAATTTACCCATATGACATCCTTATCTCTACACTTTGAGGTTTTTTCAAAATGTCCTTACCATATCACTTTATTTATATCATTGCCTTTTCTAGAGAATTCTTCAAATTTTCCAAAATGCTCTTGCCATAACATTTTATTTACATCTTTGCCACTTTATAGAAAAATCTTCTATTTTCATCCATTGCCCTTTAAAATTTCATAATTACATCCATAACCTTTCTAGAGGATTTCATTCCCCTTTTCACCTATTTAACCTTAAGTGGATGAAAGTAGGATTCCAATTGAATGTATTTAGAAAACAATCGACCATATTAATTCTTGTATTCGAATTTCTCTCTGTTCTATTTGAAATTTCTACTAGAATTTAGTTACACATTAGGTACTTTAAAATCATTTTATTATTCTCAATTAAAGGCATACTTGTACAATACTTTGTACAATATAAATACAGTACTAAAATCGAAAGGGTATATTACAGTTTGTTTTGCTTGGAATATTGGATTTCAAGTCCTTGACTAATTTTTTAAGTGATGTTTGGAATGATTTCAGGCCGGTTTTGTGATGGTTGGACTCACTGAGTTAGCCGAGTTGAGTTGAGTATCTACCTCTGGTAAGCAAGATCTTTGATTTGGGGGCTCTCGGATCGACGGGGTGCCGATCAGCAACAATTCGGCGAAACTCATCGAGTTTTTAAACAATGCTCATGAGTCAACTTACCTTTTTTTCCTTTTGATACATCTTAAGATTTCTAAATTTGTTTTTAGAACTTTTATTACACTTTTTTTTTTTAATTTTTTGAAAACTTCTACAACATTATTTCAAACTACTAATTAACTTTTTTTTTTTTTTGGACCTTTTTATTGCATTTTTCCTTTGAAACTTTGCTCATAACATTTTGTTTTATGTTACAAAATCCTCCCAGGTGCAAGAATGAAGAATCAAGGTACCAGTTTTTTGCGTTCAGATTAGGTAGGCCCGACATTTGACGATGTTACATGTTTATTTTTGTAAACATTAAGTTTGAACATTTATCATGTGTTATGCACACTTCTGATTTAAACAAATTTTGTAGAACTTTTTTTTTTTTTTTTATATTTTAATGATGCATGCATGTTTTAGACTCTTGAATGTTTGAGATATTATTATTACGTTTTGAGAATAGGTTTTTTAAATTTAAATGTGAGATTTTATAATCGATGATATATATATATACTTAGCAAAGTATTATTAGTTACAGGTTCGCTTCACGATATCCTTTTGGGTCTTATTAGTCAAACTTCAGAAGGGAGGGTTTCGTGGGGTGCTAGACAGGACTGTTGGATCTATTAGAGAGAATTCGGGTCGGGTCTTTTCACTCTCAACTATTTTTTTCTTGCTTTGCTTGTCTAATGTGTGATTGTTTTGTTGTTTAATGTTCATATATATATATATATATATATATATACACACACACACACATACACAAATAAGATACTGGACCGCCTCACTCATTGCCATTTAAAAATTTCTCAAATATATATAATAATATAATAACACTCCACTACTATCTCTTTTTTGCTTTTATTCTATACACAAACTCTTTTGTCTCATTATCATGCTTATCAACTTAGCCAATTTACACTTGCCTTTTTTTATTTTTTTTTTCATTTAAATCTTTTGTCTCTAACTCACTCTTTCTCTCATCCTCTCGGTCAATTGCCATCCTTTTGTTAACTTACACACTCAATCGCTTGTCATCATTCATCTTTTATGCTTGGGACATTTGTCCTCTCATTGTCACATGCAAATCCACGAACTCATTTATTTTCATTTTTTTATTCTCATCTCACGTTGTTGACTTATGCTTTGATTTTTCTCATGCCACAAGCCACACTTACTTTCACTTTTTTTCCCCTTTTCTCTTTACTAATTCTCATCTCCTAATTTGGGTTTAATTAAAACTTTCGGCCTACTTAAAATTTGGACTATAATTGAATTCCAACAATTGGGCTTTAACAAATCCAATAATTAAACAATTGGACTCGCACATCAATTGAGCTCATTTATTGATTTCCTTTCAGGCTCAATTTATTTTCTAAATCCACTTGGATTCGGACCTTATAAATCATCTTCCCTTATAAAATTTCAAACTCGAAATTTAGGAATCATCTCAACTCAAGATATCTCACTCTAAAACTATTGCTTTCATTTTCTCATCAAAGACTGTAGTAATCCTATTCTTAATCATTCCCCAACTTCCTACATACACAAAATAGTTTATTCAAAACCACAACAATTAACATCAACATAGACTACCATTCAATAAAACTGTTCAAAAATCAGAATCGTACTCTAATAGAATATTCTATAAATTTTCTCATTATAGAATAGTAGATTCAATGCTACAACAATTCACACAATCATTTCCCTTTTTCATCACTTATAAAAATAAATAAAACTTAATAAATCATTCCATGTAGTCTTACACTTCATGTAGTCTGAAAACGGATAGATATCCATCAATGAACAATCAATTACACCTTTTTATCTTTTTCTATCCATATTCTTTGGCAACAAATATATCATTCAAAATCATATCCTATGACATCAATGCCATATCACATTCATATAAATCTCATTCGGTTATCTTCGAGTTCAAGTTTGTTGATTCATAACTCAATTTCGAACCTAATAAACATTCTCTCTAAAAATAAAAAAAGGATTAAACACCGATTTCCGTTGCACAACTCTGATATTCAACAAAAATACCTTTACTCACACCATTAATAATACTACGAATAATTATACCATTCCATACACATGTTGAGAGTTAATTTGAATTTTATTCGATATTCCAGAATATCAATCATCTAAAAACTTCAAGCTATAAATATTCAAAGATATCATATATAATTCATATCATCATCTAAAATTATAAATCATAAAGATTTACAAGTAATAATTCAAATTCAAATATATCGAAAAAAATCCTTATTAAAAGCTATTTTAGTCTCAGTTCACTATAGGAGACTAATAATAACTCACATTATGATCTCTTTTAATATGACAATTCTCCATAATGAATTAAAAATTCATCATCAAAATTTCCTTGGATTTTTTTTTTTTACCACTCTTGTCACCCAAATGAATATAAAATTACCGATCAAATTTAAACCACAAGGAACTTGGAACAACGAATATTCAATAATTAAAGTCAATGTACTAACACAAGTACCATTGAAGATCTATATCAAATTCATTACCAAAAACAAAAAATCCACCAAAAATATTTTTAAACACTAAAGTTAATAAAATTCATCAAAATTACATCCAAGTCATAACCTTGTATGAGTCCATAAATTACCTCACAATTGTAAATAGATTCGAAATCAACACTTAAAAGCAAAATATTATACAACGATTAACATTTAACTCTCAAAATATTTATAAGGGAGGCTTAAACCCTTAAATTTTATCTCTGCTTGAAAAATAGGGAATTATGTCAATTTACAACAATTCAAAGGTAATGAACAATGACAACTTTTGGGCATATTCACTAATTACCCAATCAATATATTTATTACCGCAATATATACTCCAATAATCGCTATCCAACTACTTGGAATGCTGGAAATCTAATAACTCTCTTATTACTATCATACAACATATATATCTACACTAAATTGCATATACTAACCAAGATCTTCCACAGGTTTCTTGCGAGATTGGCTACAATAATGCATGATAAAACTATAACTTTATTTTCAACAAAATGAAACATGAATGCTTATGACAAGAAAAAGATCTCTAAATCTAAAACCATTGCTTTGATACCAAACTAAGAGGACCCATCTAGACTCCTATCTTGAGTCCAAGAGAATCCTGTGAAAACTAAAGTCTTTTTTAACTAAAATCTAGATTTACTGAACATCTTTTGAAAAATCATTGTTAACCTGATGATCGATTTATATTTATAAATTGAACAAGTAGGAAATCTTTACATTTCTCATTGGACCCCAAACTAAATAATCAAAATATTTATTAAATATCTAAAAAAGATATTTCATCTACAAAACTATTCTAGAAATACATTTATGAAATCTGATAAATTAAAAATAATTTGCATTCATGCAAAAATGTTTCTACTTAAAAATACTAATAATGTATTTTGTCATCATCATGTGACTCTTCTTATAATATACAGTAATCTACACAAACCTACAATGGATACTCGAAAAAATCAGTTTTATAAAATAGTGAGTGTTAACGCCCAATGAGTGGATATAACTTTTCTAAAAATACTTCTAAATAAATTATAACATATTTTTGGTAACAATAAATACTTCTTAATGATTCATATAAATTCATATCTGAAACAATTAAACTAAATTCAATTACTTATAAAATAATAAAACTGTAACCATCTATATAAATAATTTTTGATAACTTTATAAAATATATTTTGTAACTTTTGTTTGTAAAATGTTTCCGAAATCTATTTATGTAAAATTGGTGTTGTGTAAATCTCTTTTGTTACTAATCAAACATAGTATATGACATCTGTAATATGAAAATTTATACAAATTAGTACCCAAGAAAATCTGTCATACTTAACGGAAATACTCAACATAGATGTAAAGCAAGAGATAACATCTGTCATATACATGCTAGACGATTTAATAACTCTCCCAACATCTGTCATATATATGCTCAATGAATCTAGGACTTACCCTTGTGTAGTCTGTCTGATCGTTAAAGGGGAGAGTATAAACCTTGGTGTTCGAAAAATATTTTTATTTTTCTTTTCAAATCTCAAACAATTTTTATATGCAAATATACATAATTTTCTTTATGAATATACATGTAACCTAAATAAACCCTTTTCTCAAACAAAAGATGAATATTTTCTTCTCAAAACATAAAATAATATTACTGAAAATATTCTAAACATTTCTTATAATAAACTTAAGTTGAAAACATAAAATTTCAATTGAAATTTTTGATACATATATAGAAATTCTAATAAATTCTCGTTTCAATCGTGAAACATAATTGATAATCCAAACACATCATTTAAAAGAATAAATATTCAATTCCAATAAATAATAAAAGCTTAAATATAAATAAAAATAATTTAATCAATTTAATTAAAATAAAACTATTTACCTACATAGCTCTTTTGTTCAAATTTGAATCTAAAATAGGTTTCTATTTGATTCCTCATAAACTTTGATCCACCTTAAAATCACATAAAACTCATTTTAGAACTTGAAAAAAAAAAAAAAAAATTCTTGGATAATTTTATTGAAATTAAAAATTACTTATTTGAATAATCGGACATCCAAATATTTCGATCTCCCATACAAAATTTGCTCTTATTTTTCTTTTCTCTTCTTCTTCTTCTTCCTTTCTCTTGGCTTTTTTTTTTTCTCTTGTTTTGCTTGTCTAGTGTGTGATTCCTTTGCTATTCAATGTTCATATATATATACATAAAAATAAGATACCGCACTGCCTCACTCATTGCCATTTAAAAATTTCTCAAATATTTATATATATAATATAATAACACTCCATTATTGTCTCTTTTTTGCTTTTACTTCCATACATCAACTCTTTTTTCTCATTATCATGCTTATCAACTTAGCCAATTGATAATTGTCTCTCTCTCTCTCTCTTTTTTTTTGTCATTAAAACTTCTTTTTTTTTTTTGAACTACATTTAAAACTTTTTTCACTAACTCACACACTCTCTCATTCTCTAGGTCAATTGCTATCCTTTTGTTTACTAACACACTCAATTGCTTGTCATCATTCATCCTTTATGCTTGGGACACTTGTCCTTGCATTGTCTCAAGCAAATCCACTAACTCATTCATTTTCATTTTTTTATTCTCATCTCACATTGTTGACTTATGCTTTGATTTTTCTAATGCCACAAGCCACACTCACTTTCACTTTTTTTTTTTTCCTTTTTGCTTTACTAATTCTCATCTCCCTATTTGGGCTTGATTAAAACTTTTGGCCCACTTAAAATTTGGACTATAATCGAATTCCAACAATTGGGCTTTAGTAAATCCAACAATTAAACAATTGGACTTGCACTTCAATTGAGCCCATTTATTGATTTCCTTTCAGGCTCGATTTATTATTTGTATCCACTTGGATTCGGACCTTACAACTAAGGTCAAAATGTTCGTAATAATCCCTTGGATCAAACTTGCTATGTGTTAATATTATTACTATATTGAGGTCAAAATGGGCATTGGGCTCCCTTGGAACAGACTTGACTCAATGTGTTGATATTATAACTATACCAAGGTCAAAATGGGCCTTGGGCTCCCTTGGAATAGGGTTGTTAGGTATTGATGGGAGGTTCTATGGTAAGCATGTCTTAAAATTTTTTATTTTAGGATTATTAATTAGAATCATATATGAGTTTTATTGGAAATAAGTGGTTATAATTGGTGGTTCTAAAATAAAAATTCAACGATGTCTCGATTAGAGAATTATTTGACACTTGAATGTGTTAATATGGTATGGGCTCTCTTGGAAGAGACTTGTTAGAATCTATATATCATTTTTTTTTACTTACTTTTAAGCATTGCACTTTATATACAATCATTGTTTCAAAAATCATCAGTTACCAACGATTTTTCACAAATGAATTACTGATTGGCACCTTACTAGTTTAATAACCCCTAAATTGGGGGTTCTGCTTACCTGAGGTGAGTAATTGATCAAGTTGGATGAATAATCAGTCTAACTTAGCAAAAATCGACCATAAAACAGACCGGAAAACATCCAAACACCACAAAAATCTAATAAACACCACAAACACAAAGAAACATACTTGAGGTGGCAGCAGAGGAGATGTGAGAAGGCTCGGTGTGGCGTCTTCATATGGGTGGATAAGGTTGGGGCCATTCATCGTCGCCTTTATTGTTCATTGTCGTCTTTGTCAACAAGAAGGGAAGAAGAAGGGAAAAACGAGAAGGGAAGAAGAATAAGAAGCCAACATTTTAGTGAGAGAGAGGGAGATAGAGGGTGGAGATGACTAAAACAGTAGGGTTTGGTGAGTTTATATACATAGATCATGGAAAATTACACAAACCTCCCTTGAGCTTTGATAAAATCACACTAATAAATGAATTTTGCTACTAATATTTAAAAAAAATATTAGTTTACGCTCTTAGATTTCAAAAAATAATAATTTTCTCCCAAAATGATACTTGTTGATTAATCGCCGATTACTCGCTAAGTGACCGATAAATTGCTAATCGTTGCTTCGTTGGCAGACTACTGATTAGCGATTTTTAAAACCATGCATACAATCATTATAATATCTAGATTTTGATTTTGATTTTTGTTTGGCCCATACATAATTTGATGTGTTTTGAGAGATAGATATTGAACATCCTTCAAGCAATGATAAGAATAGAAATAGAGAGAGACAGATCGATAATCTAATCAAAATTAAAAAGTTAAAATAAATGAACTAGAAGATAAAAGTCTTGATGGTAAAAGGTCGGTGGAAAGATAGAGAGAGAAATTTGTGATGCTAGATGAGGAGTTGTGGGGTTTATATGGATGAGCATCGAGATGTCATATGATTCTAATAGTTAAAATGAGCATGGAAGCAACAAAAACACAAACTTTCTATAGTCTTCTATGCTAGTTAAGAATGTGATGTTTTTGTTTCTCACTTTTAACATGTGTACAGTACTTGTTAATTGGATTTACTTTCAAAGTATTTTGTATAGGTAAATATTGAGTAGTGCTAACATATGCCCTAAGGACGCAAGGGCGCATGTCAATATCTAGAAAGTAGGAAAAAAAAGGATAATCAATTAGGGATGGCGATTTATCAGGTTGGGTTGAATTGAAAATCTCCCAACTCGATATAAATTAGGTTGAAAATTTATCAACCCAACTCAACCCAATATAATTTTTTAACTTAATCAACCCAATATTGGGTTGATCGAGAAGAACATTAGTTCAAATATCAAAAAATTTCGAATGATTACAAATAACAACCCCAATATTACATTGTCATATATAAATTTCAAATATTACAAATAATGATTACAAATAAAAATTCAATTCATAAAAACTAGTACAAGTAAAGATAATTCATAAAATGATTACAAATAAAAATTTAACCCATTAAATATTACAAATAAAAGGTAAAATCATGAATTGAGCCAAAAAAAAAAGAACATCTTGGATTTAGAATTAAGAGTGGGCGTTTGTCAGGTTGGGTTGGGTTGAAAATTTTTCAATCCAATCCAATACCAATCCATCCCTTTTTCTTTTTTCTTTTTTTTTTTTTAATTTTTTGAGTGACAACATTTCCACACCTCAAAAATTGTATGTGCATCCCTTTTATTTACACATCCCATGAAAATTTTAAAATTGTTCTAATTTGTTTTGAAACTCCACTGAATACCAAGACTACCCTTTCTTTTTCTTATTTTTATTATAGTGTGCACACCCCATCTAGTTTGAAAGACTTGGGCGGCCTCTCTCTCACCAAACTCTCTCTCAACAAATTCCTAAACCCTTCATCTTTCAAAGAATCCAACTCTTGATGATTCAATGAACCAATGGAGGATCCGAAAGTTCCAAAATGGCACACACTTTCTGCAGTTTCTTTAACAGGACGGTCTCTGAGTTCAATTGGTGGCCATGCGATGCAACAGTAGAATATAATTCAAGAAATGAGATGTTCGCTGATGACAAGAATTGTAGGTGCTTTTTATACAAATCAGTTGCAACCTGAAATTAAATTAGAATATAATAAAATTGTTATTATAATAATAAGAATAATAAAAGAAGAACATATTCTATTGCAATTCTGATATCAGAAACAAGTCTCCCAACTAAAATCTTCTTATGAAAGTCACTGGACGTTTTACAAGTAAAATCTGACCTGTATCATACACAGTAACAGAGATTTCCTATGGCAAGAATGGCATGTGCAATATGGTTGCGGCTTTCTAATTTAAGCCATGAGTAAAATGGATTCTTGATGAATGAAAGCATGCATACATGCATAAAAATAGATAGTATGCGTATGCATGAGATA
This sequence comes from Litchi chinensis, assembly GCA_019925255.1. Taxonomy (NCBI): domain Eukaryota; kingdom Viridiplantae; phylum Streptophyta; class Magnoliopsida; order Sapindales; family Sapindaceae; genus Litchi; species Litchi chinensis. The sequence goes on along the minus strand of CM034465.1, from coordinate 15,912,685 downwards.
TCATGGGGAGTTTGAATACCTGTAAAATGAGTAGATGCACAGCGATATGACTCTTCATTCTTGAAACCACATATAATGCAGTTTGTAGATTGTCATCCTCAATATCATCGACATGCCTGATTCTACTTATCATGGAGTTTGAAACTTCAACTTCTTGGGTTAATTTTTATGATGTATCTATATATACATATATATATATATATATGATATTTTAATTAATGATTTGTCGGCGTGCTAACAAACTATATACCTTTTTAGTAATTTTATTTAAGGGTAATATTGAAAATTTAAAAAAAAAATGTTAATTTGGGATTTGAGGGCTACAAATAGGGCCACATTTTTTTTTTTTAAGAGTTAACCCAACCGAACTCTACAAAAAATTATCGGATTGAGTTTGATTTATCGGATTGGGTTGTAGATGCCCAGCCCTATAACCAATGAACAAAGTATATTTATTATTTTGTCCTTATAATTTTCTTTCTCTTTCTTCCCATCTATTGCTTGATTTTGATCTTATCCTACGCCCACTACCCATTTATATTATATGAAAGTCTTCAATGGAATAGTTTAATTGCCTTGGCTGGTGATATTATCGTCTTTTTGTGGTGTTGGAATTCAACTATTTTTTACTGTCATTTTTTTTTTAATTAATAAATCCACCTTATATTCATTTTTTTTTATTAATAAATCCACTTTATATTCTGCAGTGCTTTGGATTTCTTATTTTTAAGAGAAATTGACCCCAATCAAAGTGACAAGTTTGTTGACATTATCAATCGATATAGCAGCCCAAATTTGTATCATAAATAAGTATGATGGGACCTTACGATCCGCCATGTAATATAGAAAAGAAAATGTATATCACTTGGCTAACAATGGATGTACTCAAATCAATTAAATTGGAGCTAAATTGAAATTAAACAGTTTTAATAAAAATACTCACACCCAAATTGTATAATACTTTGATACATCCTCAAATTGTATAAAAACACTCAAATGTCACTGATTACTATCTTATTATACTCTCACCCCCACTTTTGTTATTTTTAACTATGACTACTGTTAGCAAGTTTTGTGTTTTTTTTATACCAATGGAAATAACTTGAATCTAATGCTAAATGTATGAATTCTAATACTAGACCATACTAAGAGGATTGACTTTTATGTTGATCGTAAAAATAACACAAATGTGCCCCGCGTATTTCCCAACTTTGTGAGACAATTGTGTTGTAAAATTATAATTTTTTTTAAAAAAGTTAGATATGTCTGTCCAATACAGAGGTTTGACCTACCCCCTTCAGAGCTGGCCACCATTGTTCGTTCTCCTATCTCAACCGCTGCTTCTACGTTGCCTCCCCTCTCCAATGCTGTTCTCGTCGCCCTTCCTCCCTTCTTTTACCACTACTCTCAGCTTCTCACTAACACAAGGTGGAGGGCTTGCATGAACCTCTTCGAACATCAACAAAAAGAGGCTTGCAAGCCTCTTAGTGTTGGTGGCAAAGCTTCCCACAACAATGAGGGGCAGAGGCCTATGGACCTGTGACCCCCGGCCCCTCCATAGTTTTTGTAAATTAAATATTTATTATTTATTATAAATGCATAAAAAACATGTTCTACCTCAGTATCTTTTATATGTTGGGATTTTTATAAATCTTAATGTGGGCTTACGTATTATATAACAATTATATTATGGGCTATCTATTTTAATAGGGTCAAATAAGTGATCTATTAATCGGGCTCTAGAAATATCTATTGGGTATGAGCTTTAATGTGTAGAGACCTAATATTAATCAAATTAGGGTTAATGGGAACCTAATTAGATTAGTATATAAAGAACATAATTAGGGTTATGGTCCTCAAGTCAAATCAACGTAATATTGCTCTCTTTTCTCTTTCCCCATTTAAGAAGAAAAATATAGAGTAACCTAAGGAGATTTGGCTGTGGAAGACTCAATCCTACTCAGGTTTAACAATATGGATTCAGATATGTTTTCAATAATAATTTTTATTGATTTAATATGAGTTTCTAGATTTTGATATAGGTTTTAACCTATTAAAGTTAATCCAACAAGTGGTATCAGAGCATACTCATATTGAATCATTGAGATATTTAATTGATTTGATTATTGTTACTGTTTGAAGCAATTGAAGAATATATATATTGTTTGTAGATCTCGGCGTAAATATATATATTGAAATATCTATTTGTTCAGCTTGCGTAAATATATATATATATATATATGTGTTTCTTTTGGTTTTGGTTGATATCTATTCGGTTAGCTTGCGTAAAAAATTGTTGGGATTTTTATAAATCTTAATGTGGGCTTACATATTATATAACAATTATATTATGGGTTATCTATTCCTACTATTGCTATTAATAATGATCAGGCTTCTATTCCTGACATTGTTCAAAATGTAAATCCGGAATATCAAGACAATGTAGACGAGCTCCCTGTGTAAAATGAAAATATTATACCAGAAGTGCAAACTCAACAACCTCAAGAGGATGTGCCATTGAGACGATCCACTAGAGAAAGGAGAAGTGCGATTCTGGATGACTATATCGTTTTTCTCCAAGAACATGAAGTTGATATAGGAGTGGTGGAAGATGATTCAATCAACTTCCATCAAGTCAAACAAAGTTCTAATTCTCAAAAGTGGATCGATGCTATGAATGATGAGATGAATTCCATGAAAAACAATGACGTTTGGATCTCGTTGAATTGCCTGAAGGTGCGAAACCCATTGGTTGCAAATGGATATTTAAGACCAAAAGGGATTCAAAAGGCAATGTTGAGAGATATAAGGCTCGTCTAGTTGCCAAGGGTTTTACTCAGAAAGAAGGCATTGATTACAAAGAGACTTTCTCTCTAGTTTCAACGAAAGACTCTTTCAGGATTATAATGACACTTGTTGCTCATTTTGATTTAGAGCTACATCAGATGGATGTAAAAACTGCGTTTCTCAATGGTGACATTGACGAAACAATATATATGATGCAACCAGAAAACTTTGTATCCGGTGACCCAAAGAAAATGGTTTGCAAATTAAAGAAATCCATCTATGGTCTCAAACAGGCTTCTCGTCAATGGTATCACAAATTTCATCAAATTATTATCTCATATGGATTTGAGGTAAATAAGGTTGAAGATTGTGTATATCATAAGTTCAGTGGGAGTAAATACATATTTCTGGTGTTATATGTCGATGACATACTACTTGCTAGTAACGATATAGGCTTATTGCACGAAACCAAGAGATTTCTGACAAAGAATTTTGAGATGAAAGATCTTGGGGACGCCTCTTTTGTATTAGGTATACAGATACATCGAGATCGAACTCGAGGTATCCTTGGGTTATCACAAAAGAACTATATCGAAAAAGTTCTTAATAGATTCGGGATGAAAAATTGTGCACCAGCAGACACCCCTATAGCTAAAGGAGACAAGTTTAGTCTTAATTAGTGCCCTAAAAATGAGTTGGAACGAAAAAAAATGCAAAAGATTCCTTATGCATCAGCTGTAGGAAGTCTAATGTATGCTCAAGTATGCACGCGTCCGGATATTGCGTTCATAGTGGGAATGTTGGGCAGATATTTAAGTAATCCAGGGATGGATCATTGGAAAGCAGCCAAACGAGTTATGCGTTATTTACATAGAACAAAAGATCACATGCTCACATATCGGAGATCAGATAATTTAGAGATCGTTGGATATTCTGATTCCAATTTTGCTGGATGCCAAGACAGTAAAAGATCCACGTTTGGCTATATTTACCTACTAGCTGGAGGAGCTATTTCCTGGAAGAGTGCTAAGCAAACACTCATAGCTTCTTCCACCATGGCAGCTGAATTCATAGCTTGTTATGAGGCATCTAATCATGGGATATGACTTCGAAATTTTGTCATGGGGCTGCGAGTTGTGGATTGTATTGAAAGACCATTAAAGATATATTGTGACAATAATTCGGCTGTGCTATATTCCAACAACAACAGAAGCTCTATGAAGTCAAAGCACATAGATATCAAATTTCTTGTTGTTAAAGAAAGAGTTCAGAGTCGTCAGGTTGCTATAGAACATATTGGGACAAACTCCATGATTGCGGATCCGCTTACTAAGGGATTACCACCCAAGGTCTTTCATGAGCACACTGCTCATATGAGTGTTGTTTTAGTTGATGATGTGCGTGTTTAGTGGGAGTTAGTATTTTGATGTTCTTTGTTACAGACATATTTTATATTTATTTTTTGCATAATAAAGTATAAAGTTCAGTTATAAACTCTGAATGTTATTTGTGTTTGATCTCACTAAAAATTAAGGTAGGACCAGTTGGAAATAGACATGTTTAAGATCACATTGCATGTAATTTCCATGCTATGCATCCATCCTTGATCTATGTCATTAAATGTATTGGTGTGGTGACCATTGATGGGTCTAGTTACGAATATCTGTAACAAAGGTCGCTTTGATCTCATACTAATATAGTTGATGGACTAGATTGTAATTAAAGGGATATTTCAGGACAGATAGTTTTTAGTGCACACTCAAGACTATAAATAATATAATTGTTTCAAGAAACATATATAGCCCAAGTGGGAGATTGTTGGGATTTTTATAAATCTTAATGTGGGCTTACATATTATATAACAATTATATTATAGACTATCTATTTTAATAGGGCCAAATAAGTGATCTATTAATTGGGCTCTAGAAATATCTATTGGGTATGGGCTTTAATGTGTAGAAACCTAATACTAATCAAATTAGGGTTAATGGGAACCTAATTAGATTAGTATATAAAGAACATAATTAGGGTTATGGTCCCCAAGTCAAATCAACGTAATATTGCTCTCTTTTCTTTTTCCCCATTCAAGAAGAAAAACATAGAGTAACCTAAGGAGATTTGGCTGTGGAAGACTCAATCCTACTCAGGTTTAACAATATGGATTCAGGTATGTTTTTAATAATAATTTTTATTGATTTAATATGAGTTTCTAGATTTTGATATAGGTTTTAACCTATTAAAATTAATCGAACATTATATTTAATTTTTTAAATAAAATGAGTTAATTATTTGATTTAGTAGTAGCTAAATATTTATACTTTTCTTAATTTAAATCAATCAAATAAAAGTTTCTTTCCCACACACTTGTAATTTCTTGATACTTGTTTGGAGAATTTAGATTTGTTTTGGTAATCTTCTATTAGGCCTAGATATAATTACACTTTCAATTCTTTAACCTAGCAATGGAGTTCTATGACATTATAATGTAAAAACTTTTTTACAATTGCTTCTATTTATGACATAAATAAAATTTATTTCACTTAAAAAAAATTATTTCTATATATAAATTTGTCAATTAATCAATCTACTTAGTTTGCTTGGACCCTCTAGTTTTAATCCACTTGTTCCGCCCCTAACCATGATCATGAGAAGACTCACATGTGTTATGAGCCTCCCAAATGTGTCAACAATCGGAAGGCATGAGCTCATGCCTATCATTTAATGAACGATTGGAAAAGACAATAGTAAGTACAAAATATATAAATGAATGAAAAGATCTATCAATTCAAAACACTCAATTGATATTATATAAAATGTGTGTTAGACGATTGTAACTAATTACAAGTATTTGGAAAATCCTAAATTATGTGAGAGATTATTTTAAATTCCAATTCACAATGACATGCATACAGTTACATTGAAATTGATTGATTTGATGGAATAGAGTACTGTTTGCCCCGTAAAAAAGAGATTGCATGCAGAATTAGTTTACGAAAGTGACATGGAAAGTTTGTAAACTTTTCATTAAATCCAATCTATACAAGACAAAGACAATATAAGAGACAGCAACCTGCTATATGGGATCTAGAAGTTCCCATGCAGCTTCATTATTGGCGGCTTGACTTCATGAACTGTGTCCCCAACTCTTATCCTTTCTTCTTCTTCTTCTTCTTCTTCTTCTTGTCTTCATTGAACTAAATCACCTCTGTACTCCTCAATCAACCCGGATCCTCTTCTTTGAAACCATGGTGATAAAAAATCAATCAACATCAAGTCTCTAGCAGAGAAAACATTTATAAACAGGTTTAAGGGCATGGACACCAGGCTTGGTCGCCCGAGAATGGTGTATTCGAGGTGGGATATTGAAGGAAAGATAGTTTCTTATCTGCATATTCCAAGCGGCCTTGTTTTCTGGCGTTTTTGCTGCTTCATTTCCTCACTTATATGCAAGGTGACTTTACATTTTTACAGTTAGATGCCATTGAATTCTTAGTTGTTGAAATGCATATTCAAGTAATTATCACTTATTGACATATTAGCATCTACATAAAATTGAATAAGAGTGTTAGCTATCTACTATTATCCGTTTATATAAGTTGAAAAAGATGAAATTAATTTCCATTTATTTGATTAGTCTCCATTTCTTGATTGTTTATAGAGATGATATAAGATGCACATTTTCAAATAATCATATTTGTATTTTTCCTTTTTTGATATTGAAAACTAACTTTTATTTGTTTTCAAAATGTTCCTATTGTCATTTATCATGTAAACTTTGTTTTATTTTTTTTATTTTTTATTTTTTAAATTTTGATGTTAGGATGTTTGATGGTATTTAAGGATAGAAGTAGAAATAGAAACTAATGTATATAAGCACAATAAAGAATTTCTTTCTCAAAAAAAATGCAAATGTTTATTTGATCAATATAGAGGTGCTGTTAAATAGAAATTTGATATTTCTCAATTGATATGAAATCTTGAAAAAAAAAGGGGATCATGCTTGATGCTACCATGCAATGTCAGTAACATTACTTGGTTTATGATAACTGTCAAATTAAATTTCAGTTCTTCAAAGGAGACTGAAATAAGTGGTACTCTTTCTAAGATGACAATAGATCAATTACTTTTTATATATGAGAAACCATTTTTGACTAAGAAATTGTTTTGTTTTGTTTTGCTTTTTGTTCTTTATTGCTTTATGAGTTCTCTATAGGATATGATAACTTTATTCAGGAATGTAAATTGCTAAGGAACGGACACTTGCACTATTTTTCTGTGTCCCAGAGGTAATATTAGTTGCGTTGGATCAAACTGAGTGGCTTACCTTCTAGCTGCTTTTCTCTTGTCTGCATTTAGTTTTGCTATAACTCTCTATTCTTTTATCGAGACAAGAACCAACCCAATGGTCATGGCAGAGACGCAGCTTAAGGTGGTGGAAATTGTTTTCTCAGTAATTCGATCTATTTTTGCATTTGTTCAATATTTGCTAATAGCTTTAAAAATGAAGAATGACTATAATGCATTGGCGTTTCCATTAGCCTTTGCAATGATTTCTGTTGTATTCATTCATCAAAGATGGAAAAATAACTGATTCATCACCAACAGATTGGCCTCTTACAAATTTTCAACCAGTTGGTTCTGCGACTAATACTCCTATTGGGAGCTCAAGCAACCAAGTTGATACTATCAGTTCCATAGTTAAGAGATCCACAAATGTCTGCAATTAAAAAGATATAAGAAATCTGATAATTGTGATACTTAGTGGTTGCTTTAGAACCTAGTGTACCTTTGGAAGAACCTTTTTATTGGTTAAAAGAACTCTTTTAACTGTAAAACATTTTTTTTTAATAATTGTTTGTGTTATTTGGTCCTTGCATGATTGGATCTTCAATAACAAACAAGCCTTTTGCTGTACATAGATGAATCAGCAGCAAACATAATTTGTTGCTTTGTTTGATCTAATTTACTTGGAGTGAAATTATCTTTTGGTTTTCCTGTACACTCTCTCTTTTGTTAAAAACAGGCTAAATATCTTATCCGATCCTTTACTAGGATGGTTTGCTTTAATGTGATTATATATATATATATATATATATATAGACTAATTGTGATGTTTTTGTTACAGCAAGTAGTGTTTGAATTGGAGCTTAATGATGACAAAGCTAAGAAAAAAGCCATAAAAACTGTCTTTGGTATATTAGGTATCAAATGTAACATGTATATCCATTTTTTCTTTAATTTTTTTTTTTTAAATTTTAAATCGTCTAACTTTGCCTGGCATACATTAATGGGGTTGATTTCATTTTTCTTAAATTACTTTTTAAAACTACAACCACATTATGAAAATAAGTTCTTTTAGCATCATATATATATCTCGTGAACAAAGGACAAAATGTTCATAACAAGAAAAATAGTTCACCAAATTAACTGTTAATTCGCGAATACTAGTTACTACTAAAAATATTGATGTTTCCATTTTAATGTTAGTTTCAAAACTCATCTAATTTTAGTGCTATTTACTAAAATCTTCTCATAGGGTGTTGTGTAAGTTTTTCCATTTCCTACAAAGTACTATTGAAACAATGCCATGTAACCAGTTGCGTCCCAAAAACCATGAAAAATGACCAAGTTTGAGTGAATTTTTGGTGCAATATTGTAACAGCGGTTGATTTGATTTCAATGAACTTGAAGAACAATAAATTGGCAATTAAAGGAAAAATCAATCTAGTAGACATAGTGATCGACCTGAGAATGATATGTAAGATAGAGCTAGTTTCAGTTGAACTAGTCAAAGTTGAGGAGAAGAAGTAAGAGGAGAAGAAGGGTTATATCAAGAAAGAGGACAATATCTCGGACAGAATTTACCAGACCTATAAACCTTACAAGACTCCATATTATCATATTAAAACCGAATAGGGAGCAAAATTAAGTGGCAACCCCAACCTTCCACTCCATAAAAGAAAAAAGATTTCTCTGTTACTTGAATATGGATCTCTCTAACGGCTTAACTTGGTGGTCACAAAACTGTTTTTAATATTTGTTTAAGATCCATAGTTTATGTACATTTGAAGACACGCTTTCAACTTTTTTAATTTTTATTTATTTATTTTTTTATAGTATCGGTTATTGTGCAATGTTTGAACTTAAAATATGGTTAAGTTGAACGAGCACGTACACTAAGTCACACACATTGAAAGGTGGAAACTTTTTTATTTTTCACATGAAAGTAGATCTTTATTGTTTTATGATATTGAAGGACGTCAATAGTAATTCAAAACTACATTGTGGTTTTTGCAAGCAACCATTCCAATATTTGCTATAACCGACTCATTTCACCTGCCCAAGCAATTGCCTATCAGTTCCGACTGCATCTTCTTCTCCCCATTACATGCGTAACTTAAAAATTCCACACTAATGTTGTTATTCTGAGAACACGATTTAGCTTTCTGATTGTCTAGTTTTGTTCCATAATGTTGTTTTGAGTGATATTGATTTAATTATACTCCTATTTCTTTCAAAAAAAATATTTATTTATTCACAAATTAATATTTTAATATTAAATTATTAAAAAAGACTAAATACACTATGACTGAACTTTATCTTAACTTATATTCATGCCCCTTTGTAATTTAGGGTGTGTTTGTAGTACTAGTGTTTTAACTAGTAGAGATTTTGTGACGTATAACTTTAAATAAAAGCTCTAAATTGTTGGGATTCAATTATAAAACAATTTTGAATTAGTACCTAGTTTGAGAATATGTCAAAGAAATAGTTTTGAACTAGATGAATTACAAAAAATAAAATAAAATAAAATAAACGTTCTTATTATAAAAGTATTTATTGAAAGTCTAAATATTATGAGAGCATTTAAGTCAATTTATTTATTTTAGTAAACATAAAAGAAGTTTATTTAATATTCAAAAAGCTGTTGTTAAATGAATACCAAACAATAAAAAAAAAAGGCTTTTGATGTTAATAAATCTTGAAATGAACAGAGAAATTATATTAAATACACCCATTCTCTTCTTTTCAACAATACTCTTCCACCTAGCTATACTTAATCTTAGGAAAAAAAAAAGGGTTCTTTAAAAAGATTTTTTTTTTTTTTTCATAATATATAGTATAAAAAGAAATGATGACTTATTTGATTAGCATTAAGAAATAAAATGAGTTTTAATAGTACTATTTTATTGTTCATAGATTTTAATGATAAAATTGTGTTTGTTTTAAAAGAACAACTTTGAACTGAGTTCGATGGCATCTTAGGGAAGCAAAACAATGAAGCACAGGGATCGTTTGTTGTATGTTTTTGAACAGAGAAACAAGACAAAAGAGATAGCAGCATATTGAACAGAGAAACAAGAATGCAGTTCGTGACCGCCATTGCTGACTGTTGGCAAGAGGAGGCTCACATACGCTGCTTTTGAACAGGAAAGGCAGAGAAAGAGTATTCAGTCAATCCAACAATGTAATTTTCTTGTCAAAAGGAGCCTCAATGTGCAACTGGATGCTGCTTTCTCTTTCTCTGTTCAACATGCTGCTTTTCTCTGCTCAAAACGCAGTTCGTGACCGTCATTGCTAACAAAAAAACAACATATTGCTTTCTCTTTCTTTGTTCAACATGCTACTAGGTTTAGGTGTGTTGAAATCAGATTATTAAAACATGATAGAAAAATTGGAAAACACGATAAAGGAAGGAGGGTTCGTGACTGCCTTCACTAACTATAGTTCGCCACTGACTTCGCGAACTATAACTAATATTAGTTCACGAAGACGTTTTGGACGCCGCCTTCGCGAACTGTCTGTTTTGGGGTTGAGGCGGTTGACGGGTTGAAGTTGAAGGAGTGGCGTGGTTATGGAGCTACATGCTCTGTTTGATGGGTGGCGGTGGTTGACGGATTGAAGTTGAAATAACCACTGTTGACGGGTTTAACTATTGAAGTTGGAACTGTTGATGGGGCTGTATTTTTGGAAATGAATTTTCATTTTCAAAGACAAATATTGGTTTACTTCAAAAAAAAAAAAAAGGACAAATATTGGTTTATTGATTCAATAACATATTCAAACCAATATTCATTCCAAAATTGAATTTTGAATTAGGTTATTGAAAAATAGAGTCACGAACGGACTGACAAATTGAAAATTTTTTTCTTCTTCTTATTATTATTTTTTAATCAAAGATATTATTATCTTTTTATCCAGGTAAATGTTAATAAAACTCAATCCAATTCTTTAATGCTAGCCAAATAAGTGATCAATAACTATGTGTTATTTTATATGATTTTCAACTTGGGTAAATTAAAAACTGCAAAGTCACAAGAAAGTTAAAGTTCAATTTATATATTTATACATATGCAAACAGTAAGACTATCTTAACTTAAAAGTTTAATTTAAATATTGTAATTTCAACATCCATTGCTCTATTAATTCTTAATCAATTGTTGCAATATATTTTTAATTTATTTATGTTTTTCACCATCGAGTTGAAAGCCAATGTGTAGATGGTCACAAAATTGAAGTCAAACTTTTTAGTCAATATAGCTTGATTAGTATGTAAATCATATTTGTATGAATTTTATATTCTTGATTGGAAAAACCCATAAACCTAGAAGCCTAGATTAATTTAATATGAGACATACAGATTTATGCTAAAGAGAGATTATTAATTAATTTTCGGCATTTTTGAGAATATTTTCTGATGTTTACTACACCAGAATTTAAGATAGTGATGAAGATTAATCTTCTTATTTATTTTTGATTTTTTTTTAAACTGCCAACAAACAAATGAAAGCCAAGTTAATTAGTTGGGTTGGCATAGATTGACAAATTTCTGCCATATGGAGGCTGTGTTGCCACCCAAAAATTTACTCTCAACGCCTACTTTTTACTAGAATTATATATTAGCAAAATGACCCAATAGTAAATTACTAAAATGACTTGACAATTGATTTCTATTAGTAAAAACAACAGTTTTCACCAACAGACTTGTCAATGAGTATTGAAGCTTTTCAATGCAGATTTGAATAATGATAGCTTGCTTTATCTCAAGGAGCAAATGGAACTCACAAGACGCTGAAGATCTCTTTCGCCGCACTGAGAAATACACCTTCACTACTACTTTGTGCTTTTTTCTTGCTCTATAATGAAACAATTATTGATCTTAATTTTGCATGTGTTGCAAGCAAAAAGTACTTTGTTTGCTTCATTAATTAAATTAAAACTCGAGTTATATCTTGTTTTACATAAACTACTTGGAGTTTTCGAATGCTTTTACTTTATTATGTGCTGGGATTTGATCACTTATTTGTGTTTGCGTATTATTGGTTTAACAAAACACGAATGCAAACTATTGGTTTTGGTATTCTTTATTTGACTTTAGAAAATTTTAATGGGTGTAAATAGAAATACAATAACGTGTAAATTGGTTTAATGGTCCAGGACAACATTCGTGTTACATAGGGTGTGAAAAGCAAATTTTTGTTTTATAACTTTAATGGGTGGGTGTATCGAGCAAATGGGTGTAGGGAGTAGTTTCTTGGGTGGCAATAGAATGTTATTGTTATTGTTAGATTACGTGAACCTAAATTTTGTTCAGATATGTTTGTATGTTGAGAGTTATTTGTAATAAAATGTTGTACAGATTTCATTAAAAAAATGTGGTATGGATTACTTCAAGTTTCTTCACATATTTGTCCTGCGATGCATTAAATTGACAATTGTAGGCTTCAGTTTGAATACAACAATAGTGATCCAAAATTTGAAAAATATCTTATGATAAAAAGCAAGCTAACGTGTTTAACCATACAAAATATATCTGACACATGGATAGAGAAGTTACTGTTTGACAACCTTCTATTTGATTCAAATAATTGCTTGAAAATTGTGTAGAATTTGAGTTATAATGGAGTGGGCATCGAGAGTAATATTGTTTCAATTTTACTGTAAAGAAAATTATGTACTTTTAATGCAATTTAATAGGCATATATTTTAATAAAATTATTCATAAAAAATAAATATGGAAAAAAGAAAAGTTTTGCGTGACAATAGATTCTGTAGCTATATGCATATTTTAAGTTGAGTAATTGAGTACTTTCACTCTATAATTATGATGGTCCTGACTGATATTCAAGTCTCACATCATTCACAAAAAAATGTGTAGAAAAAATTTTCTTCTATATTATGATAATATGTATTTGCATTTGACTATAAATTAGTAATTGATTTCAATAAATATCGATACATTTCACTTGGTCTATGCGACCCTTTTTACTAGAATTATATGTTACTCTAAAATGACCGGTTTGCAAATTACTAAAAAGACTTGAAAATCGATTTCTATTAGTAAAAGCTGCTGTTTTCACCAACAGACTTGTTAACGACTGTTGAGGCTTTTCAATGCAGCTTTGAACAATGATGGGTTACTTTATCTCAAGGAGCAAATGGAAACTGACAAGACGCTGGAGGCTTCTTTCGCCGCACTGAGAAATGTACCTTCGCTATTGCTTTGTGTATTTTCCATGCTCTAAAATAAAACAATTATTTTTTATTTTTTGCGGTTGAGATGCATTTTGTTTCTTGGACATTTATGGCACAAGAAAAAAAAATGTAAACTATTATTACTTTTGTTAGAAGCTTGTTAATCTGAAATTTGCTAACTTGATCTTAACTTTGCATTGCAAGCATAAATTACTTTGCTTAGTTCATTAAATGTTGTTAAAACTCTGAGTTACATCTTGTCTTACACAAATTAGTTGAAGGTTTCCAATGCTTTCACGTTATCATGTGTTGGGTTTTGATCACTCATTTGTGTTTGTGTGTTATTGGTTTTACAAGACAGGAACGCAAACTATTGGTTTTCGTATTTGTTATGCACTTTAGAAATATTTTAATAGGTGTAAAGAGAAATACAATAACATGTAAATTGGTCTAATAGTTAAGGATGACATCAGTGTTATAGAGGTGTGAAAAGTAATTTTTTTTTCTTTAATATAAATTTAATAAGTGTTGACGTTGAGTAAATGGGTGTAGGGAGTTGTTTCCTGGGTGGCAATAGAGGCGCCACCATTCAAGTGTTTGTTGTTAGATTATGTGAAATATTTTTAGTTCATATATGTTTGTATGTTGAGAACTATTCGTAATAACTTGTTGTACAGATTCCATTGAAAATTGTTGCACAGATTACTTTAAGATTCTTAACATATTTGTCCCACGATGCATTAATTTGATACCTGTAGGTTTCAGTTTGAATCAAACAATAGTGATCTATAATTTGGGAAAATATCCTATGATGAGAAGCAAGCTAACATGTTCAACCATACAGATTAGATCGGACACATGCATAGCGATGTCACTGTTTGACAACCTTTTATTTGATTCAAACAATTGCTTAGAAATTGTATAGAATTTGAGTTACAATGGAGTGGGCATTGAGAGTAATACTGTTTGCTGCTTGCTATATAGAAAATTATGAACTTTTAATGCAATTTAATATGCACATATTTTAATAAAATTATACACAAAAAATGGAAATGGCAAGAAAATTTTTGAGTGAATAGATTTGGTAATTATATATATATGTTGAGTGATTGAGTACTTTCGCTTGATTGTTGTGTTGGTCCTAATTGATATTCCAAGTCCCATATTACTCACAAAAAAATGTACACAAAAATTTTTCTTCTACATTATGACAATAGCCATTTGCATTCCATTATATATTAGTAATCAATTTCGATAAGTATCAATACATTTCACTTGGTCTATCTGACCCTTTTTACTAGAATTATATATTACTAAAATGACCGTTTTGTAAATTACTAAAAAGACTTGGCAATTAATGTCTATTAGCCAGTAAAAACTACTGTTTTCACCTAAAGACTTGCCAATGACTGTTGAGGCTTTTCACTGCAGCTTTGAACAATGATGACTTACTTTATATCAAACAGCAAATGGAAATTGAACAAGATGCGGAAGGCCTCTTTTGCCGCACTAAGAAACGCACCTTCGCTATTGCTTTGTGCATTTTTCTTTTTTACCGTTGAGTTGCATTTGTGTTTCATGGACATTTATGGCACAAGAAGAAAATATGTAAACTATTACTGCTTTTGTTAGAAGCCTATTAATTTGAAATTTGCTAACTTGATCTTAATTTTGCATGTGTTGCAAGCATAAATTACTTTGTTTTGTTCATTAAATGTTCTTAAAACTCGAGTTATATCCTGTTTTACAAAAAACTACTTGGAGGTTTCGAATGCTAGCTTTCACTTTATAATGTGTTGGGGTTTGATCACTCATTTGTGTTTTTGTATTATTGGTTCTACAAAACTCTGAACGAAAAGTGTTGGTTTCGGCATTTGTTATTGGACTTTGGAAATATTTTAATGGGTGTAAACAGAAATACAATAACATATAAATTGGTTTAATAGTTAAGGATGATATAGGTGTTACATAAGGTGTGAAAAGTAAATTTTTAATTTATAAAATTAATGGGTGTGTGTATTGAGTAAATGGAGGTAGGGAGTAGTTTCCTGGGTGGCAATAGAGAGCGCAATCCTTTAAAATTATGTAGAATTTGAGTTATAATGGAGTGGGCATTGAGAGTAAGTTAATATGCATATATTTTAATAAAATTATTCATAAAAGATGGATATGGTAAGAAAAATTTTGAATACAATAGATTCCTTAGCTATATACATATTTTAAGTTGAGTGATTGGGTACTTTTGCTCTATAATTGGGATGTTCTTTCTTGATATTCAAGTCCCACATTGCTCACAAAAAAATGTGTAGAAAAACTTTTCTATATTACGACAACAACTATTTGCATTCCACTATTAGTAATTTTTTTCGGTAAATATTCATACATTTCACTTGGTCTATATGACCTTTTTTACTAGAACTATATATTATGAAAATGACGTTATTGCAAATTACTAGAATGACTTGACAATTCATTTCAATTAGAAAAAAACTTATGTTTCCATCAAAAGAATTGTCAACGACTGTTGACGCTTTTCAATGCAGCGTCGAACAATTAGGGCTTGCTTTATCTGAAGGATCGAACGGAAACCAAGCAAAACGCTGAAGGCCTTTTTTTCCGCACTGAGAAACGCGCCTTCAGTACTGCTTCACTACTGCTTTGTGCAATTTTCTTGCTCTAAATTGAATATTATATATATATATATATATATATAGATATATATTGGCCGTTGAGTTGTATTTGTTTCATGGACATTTATGGCACAAGAAGAAAATATGTAAATTGTTATTGCTTTTGTTAGAAGCCTATTAATCTGAAATTTGCTAACTTGATCTTAATTTTGCATGCGTTGCAAGCATAAATTACTTTGTTTTGTTCATTAAATGTTAGAACTCGAGTTATATCTTGTTTTACATAAACTACTTGGAGGTTTCGAATGCTTTCACTTTATAATGTGTTGGGGTTTGATCACTCATTTGTGTTTGTGTATTATTGGTTTTACAAAACTCGAACGAAAACTGTTGGTTTCGGCATTTATTGTTGGACTTTGGAAATATTTTAATGGGTGTAAAGAGAAATACAATAACATGTAAATTGGTTTAATAGTTAAGGATGATTTCAGTGTTAAATAGGTGTGAAAAGTAAATTTTTATTTTATAAATTTAATTGGTTTTTGCATTGAGTAAATGGGTGCAGGGATTTGTTTCCCGGGAGGCAATAGAGAGCGCCACCCTTCAACTGTTTGTTGTTAGATTATGTGAAATATTTTTTGTTCATACATGTTTGTGTGTTGAGAACTATTCGTAAGAACTTGCCATACAGATTCCATTAAAAAATGTTGTACGGATTACTTTAAGATTCTTAACATATTTGTCCCGCAAAGCATTAATTTGACAATTGTAGGCTTCAGTTTGCATCAAACAATAGCGATCCAAAATTTGGAAAAATATCCTATGATGCGAAGCAAGCTAACAAGTTCAACCATACAGATTATATCGGACGCATGTAGAGAGAAGTTACCGTTTGTCAACCTTCTATTGGATTCAAACAATTGCTTTGAAATTGTGTAGAATTTGAGTCACAATGGACGGTCATTGAGAGTAATATTGTTTTTTTCTTCTTTTTTTTTTTTTCCTATAAAGAAAATTATATACTTTTAATGCAATTTAATATGCATATGTCTTAATAAAATTATTCATAAAAAATGGATGTGCTAAAAATTTTTTGAGTGACAATAGATTTTTAGCTATATTACATATTTTAAGTTGAATGATTGAATACTTTCGCAGTATAATTATGATGGTCCTAATTGATATTCAAGTCCCACGTCGCTTACAGAAAAATGTATGGACAAACTTTTCTTTTACATTACGAGTCGACAATAGCTATTTGCATTTCATTTTTTGTAATTGATTTCATTAAATATCGAAACCTTTCACTTGGTCTATGTGACCCTTTTGAAGAATTAAAAAAAAAAAAAATTAGGAGGAGAGAAATAGCGTAGCCAGAGAGCCAATCCATCGTGGTTTCAATTGATGAAACGAACAATTAGAAGCTTTGTATCAACCAAGTCTGTTTTCTTTTCATATCTTTTTAATTTGGAGATTTGAAGCTTTATATTAAAGGGTTAGATTTAATGAACTTATATATATATATATATATATAATTTGTGAATTTAGCATCCATCCATTCATTTTCTTGGTTTTCAAGGGTTTAATACTCTTCTTCACAATTGATTTGCAGGAAAATAGATGAATTGATATTAAATTTATAAAATTTAAGCTGAAGTTTTAAGTTTAAATAGCCTAATCCTTACATTATTTTATAATTGTGAAAGATTTGAAAAAATCAGGACTCATAAAGGTACCAAAATTTTCTATCATACATCTGATTAAGTGAACATTGTTGGTCTTAGAAATTTGATCACTGAGAAGCAGAAGCCTAGAATCTATCCCTAAAACGTTGACAAGCATGGAGGAGGGCGATGAGCATCCCAGAAAAAAAGTAAAAATTAGTGATGAAGTGGAGATGAAGGACCGGCTAAGTAACTTGCCGGACTCTGTAATCCATCACATTCTCTCACTCATGGATGCCAAATCTGCATTTCGGACCTGTGTTTTGTCCAAGAAATGGAAGTTCCATTGGGCTCACATTCCCTGTTATATTTTCAACTGCTCAACCACGACCACCACAAGTGTTACCGGTTTTGAAGATTTGGTCACGAGTGTCTTCAATAAGCGTAAGCCCTTCAATCTGAGTAGACCCAGGTTTCGTATAAGTGCCACAACAATGCCATCTCTTGAGAAAATAGTTTATAATTTTGCATGTCATATAGATCTGAAGAGCTTGATGTTATAAGAATGGTTCAAATCAATGACGAAATGGAAGTGGTAGATAGAATCAGTAGCTTACCTGTTCATTTAATCTCTCACATTCTCTCCCTTACGGACACCAAGTATGCCGTTCAAACTTGTGTTTTGTCCAAAATATGGAGGGATCATTGGACAAATATCCAGTCTCAATTTTAGTTATCTAAGTTTTGAAAGATGGACCTGTTTTAAAGACTTTGTCCTCAATGTCTTGCAGCGTCGCAAGTCCAATGATTTGAGAAAACTCAAGTTTCTTTGTGGAGATACAGTTAGGGTGAAGCTTGTGAGAAAGATTTTTCAGTATGAAATATCACATAGATTTGAAGAGCTTCAAACAGATCTCATTAGCAGTTCTCCTCCATGCCTCTTGGATTGGCAAACAAGCGTTAGTAAATGTGAAAGTTTGAAGACTCTATTTATTGATCAAAAATGTTTAATGGACTTCTTTCCATTTGCAAATGTGATAACTTTGAAACTTTTCACCTCATTACGTGGTAATACTGATCTGTTTTCAAACTGCTTGAATCTGATGAACTTACAAATATTAGACCGCGGAGTGTATTATGGAGATAACCTTGTCATATCTGCCCCGCGACTGGTTGCTTTGACCATATCAAATATAGATTGTTGTGAAAAGATAGTGATGCGGACACCTAGATTGAAATTCCTTAACTTAATTGAGAAGAATCCTTACTTGTTGAGTATGGATCCTAAACGTTTGGTCCTTGAGGAATTGAATATTCACATATCTCCGCCAGTTGAACTTCAAACAATGGAATGGTACAGTTCGAAAGTGGAGACATGGTTGAAGGCTGCTGCCGTGCAAAATCGATTAAGGTGTCACTGAATACTTCAAAGGTACGCGGTAGTGCGTACTTCCACATTCACGAATAAGATAAGCAAAGTATATTAGGTCAACATTTTGATTTGAGTCTTTTTTGCAATGCACCTGTTTACATATCGTTGATAAAATATACATGACTTTCATTTGAAATATTTTTATAATTGCCACACTTATGTAGAAAGAGAATTTTATTTTTTTGAACTGTATTTACTATATATTGATCAATGCAACTTATTTATTTATTATTCTGTTATTATCGCACCTGTGACACTGCAGTCAAAGATATGGAGCTGAACAAAGTATTACAGTAATTGTATCAATTGTTTAATTGCAATGCAAGTTTACATAGGCTCTAAATTACTACTATTACTTTTATAAAAGAAAGTGTGATCTTTAGCTTTTGATTTCTGTAAAAAGTTATGAAAATCAAAGAAATTAAAATGTGTGTGTGTATATATATGTATGCATGTATGTATAATTGTTGGGTCGGTTAGATTTTGTCCAAAATCAAACTGAAAGTTGCTATTTTGTTTTTCAATATCCAAAATTGACCTAACTTGACTTCAAGGAGAAGACTGACTTAAACAAAACTTGGTTGGTTCAGCTCTGGTCAAATCGTTTTAATTGATTTTAATTCGTTTTGATCATTTTAAATATAAATGATTTTTTAAATTTAAAATTGTCTGAATATAAAATATTGGGTGGGTTTGTTTCTTATCAAGTTGGTTACAACTTCCTACTTCTACATAATAATTATTTCTTATATTTTTTAGCAATTAATATTGGGAGAAAGGAGGAAATCATTTTCTAAAATAATTTATCAAAAGAATTTCAGATTACATCTTTTATCTTTTAATTATTGAGATGAATGTGTTTTAGAATTTTGTTTAGATAAGTGACTTGATAACAGGCTCAGTGCTTATATAACAAGTATTTTTCACTGTTAGGAAGATTTGTATAATCTTCACTTGTGCTTTGACTTATTTCTTAAAAACATACCCTCCACTTCAAGTTTTGATTAAAATCCTTTATTTATACCATAAACACTTCGTAGTTTCACAATTTAATTAAAAAACACTACTAAGAATCCTCTATCTGAATTTTTAATCCAAAAAAATTCAAAGCTCAGTAGTTTTTTTAAAGAATCTCATTTCTTTATTGCCTTTTTTTTTTTATACTTATAGCTTAAAGATGAAGGGATTTTAAATTTCTAGTACCATTTTACACTTACTTTATAGGACTTATACTAATTTAATACTTTGAGCTTTTTTAGTATTTAAAATGGTTTTTGAACAAAAGTTGTCCTACAGAAGTTGTGTTTGAGAATGCTGTATCAATAAAAATATGTCTCACAAGCTTTTTATTTTCCAATTTTCTTGTTTTCATTCTAATATTTGTTTTTTCCTTTTTCTTTTCTTTTTTTATTTTTATTTTCAAGTTTTCTTTTGTTTTGAGTTTTCATCTTGTTATTTTGTTTTTATTTTCAAGTTTTAGTTTACAATATTTAATAATCTTGGAATTTCAAACATGAATTTTAAAGAATCATAGAATTGATAAGAGAAAGACGAAATAAAAATGAAAAAAAACGAACAACATTTTATGCTGTGCACCTGATTAGTTCCACAAGAAGCATTGAAAATGGTGCCATCCTCCTAACACTTTCACTAAAGATTATGACATAAGACTTTATTAAAGGTATTGCATTTTTGTTGAATGATAGTTAAATCTTCACACAACCCTTTTAAGTTTAGACTTTTATATGTTTTAATTTCTTATTTTGAAAATCTAAAATTTAATGATTTTTACACTGATTTTAAGTATATTATTGTTTTTCTTATCTTTTGATAGCGTATTCTTGTGTATGCTATTTTAGGGAAACCATGGAGAAGATACCACTATTTGGTTTTCCTTTGGTTGGTGATTTAAACTTGATCAATCAATCGGCCACCATAGTAGAAGAAATGCTTGCAGAAAGGATATTACAAATTGGTAATCAAATGGACATTGATCAACTAAGCAACCTCCCAAACCACATAATTCATCACACTCTCTCCTTTATGGATACTAAAGATGCGGTTCAAACCTGTGTCTTGTCCAAAAGATGGAGGAACCAATGGACTCATATCCTTAATCTTAACATCGAGTGCACAGAGAGAAGAATTACAAATTTCAAGAACTTTGTCCTTCATTTCTTGAATCATCGTAATCCTTTCAAACTCAAGGGAGTGAGGATTCATTTATATAATGCAAAAAGCCAGGCTTTGATGAGAAATATTTCAAGCTATGCCTTATCAAGGGGTTTCGAAGAGCTTGATACTAATCTCACCACTTTTCCTCCAAGCTTTTACCAATGTCAGACTCTAACAACTCTCAAATCGGGTCCTTACTCAGGTGAATTACCTGACTTATCCACTTTGCCATTGCTGGCAACTTTGGAACTCACTGAGATTTTGTTACTTGATGGTGATTTCTTCTCAAGATGTTCGACCTTGGTGAACCTTACCTTAATTGATTGTCGAGTGGTAACCTTTATACTTTATACATATCTGCTCCACAGTTGGTCAATTTGACTCTTTCAAATTTCAGCTTCTCGGGTGTGAAAGGGAAGATCGTAATAACGGCAACTCGACTAAAATTCTTTAAATGGAAAGAGATAAATCCTTTAGAGTTGAGTATGGACGATTGTCCGTCCCTTGAAGAAGAGGTGGACATATATTTGTCCCAACCTTGTCAAAATGCTCACGGTAAGAAGCAAAAATACATTTTGGACATGTTACATGCAGTTGACGGGATCTTTCGCCATGTGAAATTACTTAAAATATCAATGAACTTTCCCAAGGTAAGTGATTCAATTTATTTTTGAGTAGTAATTGCATGTATTTTTTATCTAATTGACGTAAAAAGTTTGATTTTTGAATTTCGTGAAAGGGAATATGAAATCAAAGTTTGATTCATTGTTTAGTTATAATTTTTCAGGAGAAATTCATTTTGTGTCGAAACGAAATTGATGGAGAAACTAACATTCTGGTGGTGCACAAAGTACGCCACAAGATTCATATCAATTTTGCTGATAATGATGTTTCCTTACTAAAATTTAGGGTCATGAGTGTTTTGACTAGACTTTTAAGGTGGACAGAATCTAAAAAGACCTTCGCTGGTAGGTTGAATTTGAAAACACCTTTACTTTTGTCAGTTTATGTTCTTTGTATTCTATTCATTTAAATATTATTTCTTGTAATGTAAAAGGATCTATACTGATGACCTTAATTGTAATTTTATTTCTGAAAAGTTTGAAAATAACGGTTCTCAAGTGGTAGGCTGTGTGTTCGCTGGACTGCTATTTGTATTATTTTTTAAATTAATTTATTTTCTTGATGAGTTGACGGACTGTTAAGTTCCCTTGACATTAAAAATATTGTTTTCTGATTTGGTTTCTTGTATTGTGACATGCATTTAGGTGACTGGAGCACAACAATTGGTTGGTTTGGCCACTATATTGGAAGAAAGCTGTAAATCTCTCAGAAAGTTGCAGATAAACTCTTAAATAAACAATTCATAAATTTGGTAGTCTGATATTTTCTTTAATATGAGTTAAGGCATTGTGCTTCACATAAATAATTTTTGGATAGCAATTTGATAGAATTATTAATTTAGTTGATAGAATGTTGTTTGGTTATAATTTGTCTTATGGATTGTGTCATAGTTAATGACATGCATATTATTTTATAGTTTCAAATACATCTAAAATGATACTAAACCTACACAACATATAGTATGTCAAATATACTCGGCTTAAATGATTCCATTTTTTAAAACTATATAGATTTCATTCATAATTTGTTGTTTTGTCCTCTGTTTTCTTTTTCACATGATTGATTATTTTGAATATGAATGTTCTTCGTTTCTGGTTGAGGAATATTATGTAGTTGGTGAAGTGAGTATTGGAATTACATGGTTCTTGTAGTGATATCTGTCTAGTAATTGGTGCTTGTGAGGTTGCAGAGAAACCAAGCACCATTCCAAGTTTATAAGCCACATGGCTTACCACTTGAAGTGCACTCAAGACAAATTAACAAATTTGTCTTCAATTTAAGGTTGCAATTTGGGATCTCTTCGGGGATGAAGTCGGCGAAATTTTAATTGTGTTATCATGCTTACAGATTACATGCTATTTTGTTATGATAAGATTCCATTGTATTTACTTGGAACAAGGATTCTCTGTTAGGTTCTTATTTTTGCTAGACTTTTTATAAGAAGAGTTTAAGTTTGAGGATACATGAACGAGAAAAATATAATAATCTTGAACATTTACTATTTTTTGTACTGATATGTTACTAGATTATTAAAAGTATGGAAAAAAAAAAAGGATAGAGAATCCTTTCTCATTTACTTGGTTGTGTTTCATATTCAACTTTTAAATCTGAAAATGAAAGGATTTGGTCCTTAATTGTCCACCTCTTTTGTCATTATCACTCAATTTCAATTAATGATTTGAGTTACTAGCACCTCCAAGTGAGAACTTTCCAATTTCCCCTTATTGAATGGTGACAAGTCAATCTCATCTTCTCTCCTCGCTTCTTTCTCTCTCATTTGTTCTCAAGTTCTACACTCTACTAGGTGATCATCAATATTTCACTTGTCATTCTTCAGTTCTTCACTTCTTTCATCCATTTCATTATGTTTTTTGGAAATAAATTTCGTTGTTTTTAAATGTTTAATGAATATTTTGATTAATTTCCAACGTTATTTAGTTTTGGTATAAGTAATATCTCTTCGATGAAGCTTATCACGCTTGGTTGAAATTGATTTATTTTAGTTTGGTGTGAGATTTTAGTGGTCTTTTGTGTAGTTTTGAATGCTGTTGGCAACGAATTGTTCTTAATTTGGCGGGTATCTTGAACAAGGATCATATGTTTAGAACAAAAGACCACATATCCCTAACAAAGGCAATATGTCTCAAACAAGGGTCACATGTTCCAAACAAATAATCACATGTTTCAAACAAGGACCATATGTACTAGAAATAGAAAATCTTTCTTGAATTCACAAAACATATTCAGAATTAACAGACCACTTAGTAAGATACTTTATTATTTTCAAACATGAAAAGTAGAGACAGCTTCTCATCAGTGGCTTTCTCAAGCATCTTCTCATTCAATTTCATCACCTACACTCCTCTGACACAAATCTATCAATCTTTAAATCTCAAAAATCCATAAAAACTAAGCGTAAAATTTCAAAATTTGTCAAACTTGCTGTCACAATTGTTTTCAAATTTGCCATCAACGTCACCTCTATCTCTCATCGAAGTCATTGTCAATTGGGGAAATTCTATTTTTTCTCTCTCTCCCTTTAACCCAATCTGTTTGTTTGGTTGAACAAGTTAGTGTTTTTTCACTTTGTATATAAGGGAAATTTTGTTGCAAAACCTAGATAGATGCCACTAGAGCTCAAATTACTGGTTTAGTGACTGACAAAAATTATTCAATTAAGAGTGTTAGTAAACAAAAAAATAAAATCAAATCAAATTATAGAAATTTTTTCAAAATTTGGTGTCCAATTCATAATAATGTTAAGACAACTAATATTGGATTGAACGGCAACCCAAGAGAGACAACTAATATTTATATTTACTTTTTGTTATGAATATCAAAAAAATTATATTTTCATGTATTTATGCTTTGAATTTTGTAAAGAAAAGAGGATAATATACTGTCAACATATTAGATAAAGGATATTATTATTTATCCCTATAATTGAAACTAATATCAAACTACCTTTGGTTTTAAATATATTAATTGCCCAAAAAACCTTGTCTATCAGTGGGTTGATGATTTTCATCCAAAAAGTTACAGATCTGCTAGGGTCAAAGGGTAAAGGGGTATATTGTATGTTGATTTAATAAAAATAACTTTTAAATTTTGAAGCCACATATGGTGACAATTGTATCCATTTAAATAAGCTATAAATAAAAACCCTAACCCTATCTCTTCTTTTCCCTCTCCTCTAACATTATCTCTTTTTCTTATCCCTCTCACCACCCGACTGACTTCCTCTCTCTCTCTCTCTCGCTCGTCTCACTAGTTGTCTCTCTCTCTTCTCTCTTTATAATTCCATTTGCATGTCTTCTCTATCTATTGCCCTTTTTCTCTCTTCCCTCTCAACACTACATCTCTTTCTTCCCTCCCATTGCCCTCTCTCTTCCCTATTGTCATCCTCTCTTTTCTCTTTGATATTGCGTCTCTTGAATCTTTTCTTTTTTAATGTTTTATTATAATTGTTCTTTTTAAATGGTGGAGATCCCATATGGGAACTCTAGTGCCCATTGACCTTAGAGGGAGATGGGGTGTCCATCATTTTTTTTTTTCATTTTAATTAAATTGCCTTTTTGTAAAAGTGGAGGTGGAGATCCCCTCTAGGAACTCTACCTCCATTTTTTTATATTTTATTCTAATATTTTTAATTAATATTTAATTTAATTTAGTTAATGGTGGGCGATGATGGATGTGTGATGAGGTTGGTTTGGTAACTAATTAATTTGTTTGATTCATTAAATTTTTAATTTTTTAATGATGATATTATTTTTAATCGGGAAAGATATAATTTTGTATTTTTAGATTTTGCTCAAATATCACTTACATTTTGGATGAAACCACCATCCACTAATAGTAGGGAGGTTTTTAGGTTTGATGTTAGTTTTTTTGATATAAAGTTGTTGGGTGAAGCCAACTTTTGTTAAAAAGAGAAAGAAACATACAAAGAAAAGCAAGGCAAAAAGCCAAAGAAAAACAAAGAACCACCTCTAAAAGATTAAAATCAGACCATAAGAAGGGCCGAATCCAAACTGAAGTAGATCAAACCCTACAGTAGACCTCTGAAGGTTTGATGTTAGTTATTTTCAGGGATAGTTTAACTATTTCCCTAAAGGTAATGTAGACAATATAAAAATTCATGATGAATTTTTTTTTTATATTAATTTAAAAAAGTAAGTATTACCTATATCTTGAAATACATTGAAAGGGTAATTAAAATTAGGGATATTATCAAAATATCTCCTAAAACATGAAACTAATGTAAAACCACCTTTTTTATGTTAAAAAATGGGGTTTAGTGATATTATTTTTCATTTTAGAGATTTTTTCAGATTTTTCCTCAAAATATTATTTAATAACGAATTTTAATTCTTTATTGCACACTTTTATTATCACAATTATTTTAAAAAGAAAAAGAAAAAAAGGAAAAAAGCTCTAATATGCGGCCAAAAAGCAATTCCAAACTGCCTTGAATGCTTTATCTTCTACTGAACAAAGAAGGTTATTAGAACGTATTAACTAAATTAATAATTTTGCATCCAAAAAAGCAAAACAAGAAATTTTATATTTAATACATAAATTATCAAAATTAATACTTTAACAAATGTAATAATAACAATAATAATAATAATAATAATAATAATAATAATAAAAAAGTTTTCACCTAAGATCTCAAATGTTGTTCAACCGGCTCTATAGTAAAGTCATTTATGGTGCATTTACTTTAATTGAAGGAATTGGAATGAAAATTAGAATGATTTGGAATTGGAATGACTTGAAATTAATATGATGTATTGAAATCATAATAAATTATTTACATCAACTGTACAAATTAGAATCGAAATTAACAATATTTTATTGAACTGTTTACTTTGCTTTGAAATCAAAATGAATTAATTACAAGTTACAAAAATAACCTTAATTAAAATTATGGATTAATTACTATCTTTAATACTTCGACACTCTTTTCTCTTTTGGCATTTTAGATTTAGTTCTAATCCACATGCATTCCTTATATATGTCATGTGATTCATTGCTCAATGTATGAGATATATTCGAGATGCAAACATTATCGTTTGTAGGCTTATATGCTTTAAAATTTGTGTCTCATAAACAAACCATGTTAGGAGACTATTTGTTACGTATTCAAAATCTAATACTTTGACAATTCTATCTGGTGGAAGCTCTCTTATAGCTAGAATTCTTAGATTTTGATTATGAACTCATCATGTAGGGATTTATCCTTCAACAAGGGTCTTGGAGGATCTATTCCACCAATGATCGGGAATTTAGAGAACTTAAAAACTTGTAAGGAGATACACTCTTGTCCAAGTACTAGCTGACCACAAACTTCTCAGTGATTATTTAGTTCCTAACAAAATTTTGTATCGTGTATTTGGCATGTCAGGATCCTTGTTGGTTGCAGTTTCTCTGGGCCAATTCGTGACTCAATTGGTTCTCTACAGCAGCTGGTCTTCCTGTAACCATTTTGATTCTATAATCCTCCATATTGCAATTAACAAAACTATTAACATACAAAGTAACATTAAATAAGTTTTGGTAGCTTCATTCATTTCTGTTTCTTTGACTTCTTATATGAGTACAATTCTATTTTTGTGCCAGCAAGCTAACATATTTGAGTGTTTGTGCATGCAGATCTTTGAATTCTACTAGATTCAGTGGACAGATTCCACCTTCCATTGGTAAACTGCTTAAGCTTTTATAGCTTGATCTTGTTGACAACCAAATTTCAGGCCCAATCCCAGTCTCTGATGGAGTTTCTCCTGGTCTTGATATGCTAGTTCATACACAACACTTGTATGTCAAATCTATATTCTTTTGAGCTCTATTTAACTGTGGCATTATTTTCTGTATGCTAATATAAAACATTATCCATCATCTACAGTCATCTCGGAATGAACAAATTATCAAGTCACATCCTAGAAAAACTTTTTAGCTCAAAGATGGAATCGATACATGTGTAAGTTCAATAAGAGCTCATTTGATTTTTCCACTTAACACTTCATAAATCTGAATTAGACTCACTAAATTGCTTTTGAATTTTTTTTTTTTTTAATAGTCAAGCAACTTGAAATAAAAGTTCAATTTTTTTTTTTTAAAGTAACATATTTTTATTTTTATCAACATCTTATAAATCATGAGATGATATGATGATTAATATAATATTGAAAATTCATATATTATGTCATTTGGACATGAATTTAGACAAAAAGATGTTAAAAGTCTAGCATTACTTTATCATATAAGTTCAGTTTCCATATGCTACTAGCAAATTCTTTATATTTGTACATATATTTAATATTCTCCTGCCCATGTTAAGTAAAATTTTAATGTCTAATAATTCTTATTTCATTTATTTTCATTATTATTGCGAAGATACTTAACACCAACCTGGTCACTCGCCCCGTCCATCTTCCTTGGGACTTGCGAAAAAATTGTTGGTTGTGTGAGTATAGCCAGGCGCTTAAGTAACCTTCTAATGATAGATGAGACTTTTGTTTTCTGCTGCATTTTTTTCTTGATCCCATATGTTTTGCTTGAAATTCATAAATCTCAACAATCTTACTAAAAATATAGCTGAATCCTTTATAGCATTGCAGATTAATCGAAGAACACCAAGCTCTTTGTGTAAAAGTTGAAAGACATCTCTATATGTTTATCATAAGCCTAATGTGTTAGATAGTCTTACATCAGTTAACAATGTGGGTTTGTGTGGTTTATAAGATGAGAAAAAACCTTTTTTTTTGAGCTAGCTTTTACGGTGGAGTTAGACTCAAAACCTTTTCTAACATAGTATCAGATTTGGATCATTTTAATGGTGGGTCGAGATTTGTCTATCCAGGTTCAAGGTATAAGTGCTAATGAGTGAGAATATTGTGCATGAGAAAGGGTGTTTGATAGTCTCACATTGATTAAAAAATTATGGTTTATAAGGTGAGGATAAACCTCCACTTTTGAATTAGCTTTTGTGGTGGAGTTAGATTCAAGATTATTTTTATTATCAATATATCATCCTAAAATTAATATATTAGCTAAAAATCAGTTTGTCACATTGTTTGAGTAAAATTTTTGGACAAATTTTTAGGAAATATAATATTGTTCTAAATATATTATTTCCACTTCTCCATAATTTGTCTAATACCAAACTGACTTGTCCCACTAAGCTGGCCAACATGAACCTTCTTAGCTTTGCAAGAAGATTGATTAAGTTCTAGTGTAACTCTTTTATATGTTCAGTTATCAATAATATGAGGATATTATTAGCACCTCTAAGTTTTATCCATGTGAATCTCCTCTTTTTCCTCTTATTCTTTTATATCCATTTGCTCATCTATGTATTATTTTTATATCAATTAAATATGATCTGCAGGGACCTGAGTAATAACAGTTTTGATCCATCAACCATTCCTTCGTGGTTTTCAACCTTGCCATCATTAACAAGATTGTATGTAGCTCTGTTCCTTCAACATGCACACATAAAATTCAGTTCATCTAAGGCCATAATTTCTTTTAAATCATGTCTATTATAACACAATAATATTGTTTTTCTTCACTGATGTTTCCTCAATTGCTAGTCCTCAGTTGCTGCTTCTTCAAATTACCAAATGAACTGATATCAAATTAAGGATGGGGCAACTTTTCAGTCTTCCAATTCAATTTTCATTTCGCATCATGTAAATGCATTCATCAAAAGGCTATCTGGAACTAGTTTCCTTGTTGTATAATATATAATGAGTCTTCATTTAATGTCTGTTTTACTTGTATATGCAATGTATCTGTCTGTGTACGTATTTGCATGCACGCATCAGTTTATACTTGCATGAGTATGCTTGTGCACAAGCAATTTATAAACAAGATGAAATATGATCAACCATTTTATTAATTCAGAGTGATGGAGCACACTGCACTTGAAGGTGAAGTGCCAGCTGAAATGTTCAGTCGTCCAATGCTACAGACTGTGTGAGTATCAACTAAAGTTTCAAATTGATGGCACCACACTGATTGCAACACTTATACAAAATTCCACGTGAATAAGCATACTGAATGATTTTGCACTTTCTCCTACCATAAATGTCCATAACGACATTCTAATTTTCTTGACACATGATAACAGGATTATGAAATGTTACAACCTCAATGGCACCTTCGACATCCGCACCAGCTATAGCAGCCAGCTTCAATCCATCGGTATGCAGCAGAATTTTATCGTTGACCTCAAACACAGATCAGGAGGGACTGAAGTTACAGTAATGTAAACCTTTATTCTTTCAATTTTCCAGAATTTATCTTTTCAATACTATGCTAAAAAGCTGGGTAACTAAGTGTTAAATGCCTGGCGATAGTATACATTCAAACGCGCTAACAATATGCTATTTTTGGTATAATTCTGCAGACTTGCTGATAACCCATATTGTCACGAGACAGGAAATACACCAAAATCAAAGTATTGTGAAGTTTTTGATCGGAGTTCCCATTATACAACACCAGCAAAGAACTATATACCCCCTTCCTATTAGGGTTTGTGCTCTAAAAGCTTGTAATTTGTAAACATTTAAATAAATAATAAATAAAGTATGTTTATTTTATTCAATTTATGTGTATTTGCAAAATATTTGCATCATACGAATATCATGAAATATTTTTGATTACTAATGTAATCTCAAACTAAGTATATAAGTGTTATATACAAACAGATTTAGTTTAAAATAAGTAATCTAAAGAGTCTGTAGAAAGCAAATGAAACTGGGTACTTTGTTTGTGATAAATCTACAGTTGTGATCCATTTTGTATTTGGTACTATGATCTTATCCAAAACTATTCATGTGGTGACATAGAAATTGAGGCATCTTATATAATAAAGATTATATAGGACTGGACCACGATAAACATAAGTCTCTAACTAATATCCGTTAAATTTAAAGATTCATATTTATCGACAAGATAATCATATATGAATTAATCTTAATCCTGAGTATATTATGGACTTCTACTTGTTGAATTGTATCTTTGATTTACATGGGTAAGATCAGTATAGATTCTCGATCAATAACTTTGTACCTTGGGGATATGATTTAGTAAGTAACTGAAAATATTCTATACAATAATGAAATCCACTTTTTCTTACAAGAAGTAGAGAAGTAGTTCCCTTAAGGGTTGATTCAGATCTTGAACAATAAGAACGCTCAATTTTCTATTTATATGTAAATGAAAAGAAAAATTTATAAGTTGTTATGATTATATTATTCATTAGAGAATTAATAGTACTTAAGGATTAAAAAATAATTAGAGAGGTAAAACAGATATTTTGACCTAACTCTGATTATGAACTATTTTTGGAGGGTCAAATCATATGTAGTGATTAAATTAATGGACACTAAAATTTTCAAATTATATAAAAACATCAGCAGTTTTAAGAGTGCAATATTAGGTTTTTAGTAGAGTAACTATAAGATTAATAATAGTGAATTATTTAATTAAAGAGTTTAATTAATAATTTTGATATTATTGGAGCTCAAAACTATAGGTCGATCGAGTTCTTTTGATAGCTCATTTCACTATAAGAAACGTGTATATAGAATATTATAATTGAATTGTCCAATTACATTTGTTACATTAGTAACAAAATAAGTGTTCACTTAATTTTTGAATAATATTGATTGTTAAAAATTATTTAATAATTAATTAGTTAATTATTAATTATGAATTAATAATTATTTAATTAATTTTATAAGAGGTCTTGAATTCGATTCTCAATAGTGACTCTGATTTAAATTAATAATGAATTAATTTATTTGAGATCACAAGTTCGATTTAAGAATATAACATGAGTTAATTTTGAATTAATTATGTTATATGAGGTAAAAGTTTAATTTTGATAAACATGGGTTCAATGTTAATTTTGATTAATGAAACCCTAATTGTTGCCTATAAAAGGAAAGGAAATAATTTTTTTTCAGGAGTTTTTATTGTGCTTTACGTATGTTTGCGAAATAGAAAGATTTTTTTTTTTTTTAACAGCAAATGCAGAGAACAAGAATTTGTGTCTTTATTTTCTGTATAACCAAAAACAAACACTCATATTTTATAAGTATTGATTTGATTTTCTTTTAGAAAAGAAATCAAAAGTAAGTGAACACAGTTCTATATAATTGTGCTCATTCACTTGTTTCCTAGTGTTGAGACATATCAAGAAAGATTAGATGGTGAGCAATCCGCAGATATCAATACGGAAGGTAAAAATATGATTTTTCTTTTTATTATTTTATTTCATTGTTTTATAGATCAAATGTTTTTTTATTTTTATTTTTTTTTAAAGTTTTGAAACTCATAGTTCCGCAAATTCTTATTTTTTAACAAAAACAATCACCGTTTTTTCAATATTTCCTGCAGCGGAAATCAGATTTCTAGTCCAACCTGCATGTGTACATATCCATATAGAGGAACTGTTAAGTTTGCAGCTCCTTCGTTTTCAGGCATAGGAAACGAAGATTATTATAAAATTCTTGAGCTGTCAATCATGGAACACTTTCAAAAATCTCAACTTCCTGTAGATTCAGTTTCTTTGAGTAATCTGTGAAGGGATACATCCATACTTCGAAATAAGCCTTGCGGTATTTCCTGCAGGCCAAGACAGTTTCAACTGAACAGGACTTGCTAGAGTTGCGCTTGTTATTAGCCAGCTGACTTACACGCCTACATCTCAGTTTGGACCTTACTACTTTTCTGGTGAACCTTACTTGTACTTCACTGGTAAATGAATTAACTACTTCCACAGAACTAAAACTAATTCTTGACAGTGTTGCTTTACTTGGTATTGATGCAGCTGTGTTTTTGTGACATCTTTTAGGAGAATCTACTACAAGATCAGTGAAGTCAATAAGCATGGGGATTGTAATTGGAGCAGCAGCTGTTGGTGGTGTTCTTTTGATACTATTACTCCTTGCAGGTGTTTATGCTTATCGTCAAAAGAGGAGAGCGGAAATAGCAAATGAACAAAACCCTTTAGGTATGATAACGAATTCATCTACTTATAGCATTTTATGGTTAGTAAACTCTTACATATAATTTGTATAAATTGCAGTACATTGGGACCTGAGCAAGAGCAGTGGTAGCATCCTCAACAGAAAGAAGCAAGGTGCTTCTCCCTTGAAGAGCTGAATAAAGACACCAACCATTTTTCTGAAGCCAATGATATTGGAGGTGGCGGCTATGGAAAGGTTTGATCCTCTCTCTCCGTCTCTCTACATTGAAATTCAAAACTAAAATTTTGCAACCAAATGCATGGTCAATGTCTAGCCAACATTGGTTTTACAGAGACTGGATGCAACACAGCTTGAACATATTATTAATTTGTTGCTTAATCAATCTTATTAGCTTTTTTCAACATCCCTGCAGGTTTATAGAGGAACTCTTCCCACAGGACAGTTGATTGCCATCAAAATATCTCAACCAGGATCTATGCAGGGTGGGGTAGAATTCAAAACTGAGATTGAATTTTTATCGAGAGTCCATGACAAAAACATCGTCATGCTTTTGGGATTCTGCTTTCAAGGAGGTGAACAAATACTAATATATGAGTACATTGTGAATGGTTCTCTGAGGGATAGTCTATCAGGTATCTCCTCCTGTTTTCTTCACCATCTCCATTCTGTGGATGCATATGACGGCCAATATTGTAAGGCATTATGCAGAATGCAGTGCATATCACTACGCCAACATTTCAAATATAAAATTGAATATACTTGTCTAACTAATAAGCTTCATGACGTTTTCATGTTTTACACAAATGTGCTTCCCTATTAATGGAACAAACAAATTATTAAGAAAATTCGAATTCTTCAATCATGATATTGTTCATCCTCTTTGGAAAAATAGCATACTATATGCGGGGAAAAGTGAAATCAGACTTGATTGGATGAGAAGACTTAAATTAGCCCTTGGAGCATCTAGAGGCTTAGACTTAAATGACCTTGCTAATTGCATCCGGGACACATTGCTCAAAAACATGCATTATATGTACAATGTCTGATTTGTTTTGGGAAAGGTAAGCCTCTGGGAGAGACATCATTGAATTTAATAAACCTGAAGAAGCAAAAAAATTGTTAAAAGGACAATCAAGGTTCACAGAGGTTGTTACAATATTCACATTCCTCTACCTCAATCTACCAAATTTTATCTCCAATATTTATGTAAGTTTCAACGGTTAAATTTGACCCTTTAAAAAACTTTAAAAGATGATTAAGGGTATTTCAAAAGAAATCCATGAAATTGGTTCAATTTAGAGTTTGTTTGAGTTTGATAGAATTTTTGTAATATTAGATTTTAGTGAAATTCATAAATTCTATAGACTGATTATAGCTATAGTTCCCTTCGAGAGAGACATGCATTTTTTTCTTTGGATTCTCATTTGAAGTTATGATTAAAGCTATTGAACAAACTCTTCCACAGTTGTGATTGAGAAAAGTAACATTTTATGCTCTTAAATATTGTGTGAGATTGATAGAAGTGATAACTTTTGAGTGGATATGAAATGTGCAGCAGAAAAATAATTAATGAATGGCCATTGCTAAAGACTGTAAGTAGGGAATCTTTATTTTTTGGTTGACATAGTGCTTTCTTGATTATTATGTTTATGTCCACATTAGTGTGTAATTATCTAATTTATGGAAACTAAAATATTAGATGGGGTTCATATATAATTACTGATCTTTCAAGTCGAAAGTATAACTTCGGGTTAGCACATGATTTGGCATCAGGTCACCCATTATTGGGTCATGTGTTAACCTAAAGTTATATTTTCGACCCAAAGTGGGTCATTCCATAACTATTGAGCTTTATAGGTAAAAAATATACCTTCAATCACATGACCCGATATAGAGTCAACTCAATATCGGGTCATGTGCTAACCTGAAGTCATATATATTTTTTTTATCTAAATCCAATAATTTTCTAACTATTAACCTTTTGGGTTATAACTTTGGGCTAGACCTGATATCAGGTCATGTGATAATTCAAAGTTATAATTTTGAGCCAAATAAGCTCATTTCATAACTATTTTTCGAGTAAAAAATATAACTTCGAGTTAGCACATGATCTGATATCGGGTCAAAAATGATCATTAATCAAATTGGGTCAAAAATATAACTTTGGGTTAGTAAATGACCCAATATTGGGTCATGTCGTAACTTGAAAGCTTATTTTTTGACTCGTATTGGGTCAATAATTATCGGGTTAATTTATAACTTCAGGTTAACAATATGACCTTATATTGGGTCAACTCGTTATTGGGTCATATCTAGCATTCCAAAAGTCAATCGACTTGGTTGATTTTTCGTCAATTAATCAGTGATCGGCATCGTACCAATTGAATAACCACCAAATTGGGGGAACTCGTTGGAGGTGATTACTCGATTGAGTTGGCCGAGTAACCCGTCCAACTTGGCCCAAAATTGGCGAGCCCATTCAACACATCTGGCAAAAAATTTTTCAACCAAAAAAAAAAAGATAAAGATAAAGAAAAAGCTAAACATAATTAATGTTAACAACAAAAACACAAACTAGACAACTTTTTCAATTAAAAAAAAACATATATGTATGCAATAATACAATTAAAAGTAAACAAATTAGAATAAAAAAGGGAAAAACTTATTGGGCATTTCTTTGAACATTTGATGTACATAAAACATACTAAGTGCCATTGTTGATGATGAAGGCAGGAAATAAAAGGTAGGGTTCATAACAAATAAAAAGGAGGAGGAAAAGATTGCTAGTTGTTGTGGTAGTGTTGCATCAGTGGTCTTGAATGAGGGCAAGATCAGTACAGTAAGGCCATATAGGTGGATGAGGTCGTGGTGAGTATGGTAGGGCCGTATAGGTGGATAAGGTCAGGGCGAGTTTTGTGAGGTGGTGATGATGACAATTTGGTACGACGGTGATGATAATGATCTGGAGTAGCTGCGGTGGCGATGATGATAGATCAACCGGCGTGAGATGAGATGAGAGAAGAGAGGAGGCTAAAGGCATGAGCTAGGAGAGGAAAGAAAAATGTGGTTAGGTTTGTTTAAGAGCATATATATTATAGGGCAAATTACACAAACCTCCCCTAAGGTTTGATAAAATTACACCAATATCAAGGTTTTGATTAAATGACATTAACCTCCACTAAGATTTTGAAAACTTAATAGAAATACATATTGCACCGTTGGTCAATAGTACTCATTGCTTACTTACTAAGTTATTTATAAATTGTTAACCGCTGCCTCACCAATTAATTAGCAAGTAGCGATTTTTGGAACCATGGTCATGTCTTAACTTGAAAGCTTATTTTGGATCCAAAATGGATAAAAAATTATTACTGACTCGATTGGATCAAAATTATAACTTTGGGTTAGCAACATGACTCGATATTGGGTTAACCCGATATCGAGTGATTTGTTAACCTAAAATTATAATTTTGACCTGATCGACTCAAAATTATAACTTAGAGTTACCACATGACTTGATAATGGGTCAACCCAATACCAGGTCATGTGTTAACACGAACATTGATGGTAAATTTCTAGTGTGTTTTATAAATTAATTTCAATAAAATACAACACCGAATTCACACTTGAAACCCATGCGAGTATATACGATCCACAAATAATATGATAATGAGTAAAGTATTGTTCTTGTGGGGATTGTCCAAATCCAGCTAAGTACTAACCCAATCAAGACAACTCTTTATCCAAACTATTGAAATAGGATTTGAGTGAAGAAATTATAAACTAAGAATTTAAACTTAAGGTAAATCAACAGTTGAATAATATCTAGGCATACAACTTCACTTAACCATATCATTCAATTCATTCTCCTTTTTCTAAAAATAATTTTTATCTTTCATTTAATTGAATAACCTTAAAGTAGTAACTATCCTCTCTCGATGGCCAAGCACTTGTCCAAATTAATTAACTTGACTATATCTTTATGTAGATTAACTAATCTGAGTTCATTAAATTTAGATTATCTTTAAACGATTATACAAATATATGAGTATATCTCTATACCATATGAATTATGTTATTATTAAGTTCTAGTCTCATAACAGTTCTCTTAATAGTATCTGATCCTAAGATCTAATCAATTGACAAATCCAAATTAATCGATTAGCATTAAGTACCAATAAAATAAAATACAAAATTAAAAATCAATGATAAAGTATTACTGAATCATTCAATAAATTAAAATCGTGGTCAAGTTATATTGTAGCTTAGATATGAGAATTTAGCTCATTGTCATTAAAATAATTAAAAATAAAGCATAAAGAAAATCTCATTGAACAAGCGCGATCCCCTTGTCTCTAAGGTCTAATTCGATCCTCCAACTTGAATCCTAAGATGTTGTGACCCTCATGCCTCTAATTATTGATATTGACTTTAAAGCTAATTATTGATATTGACTTTAAAGCCCTAAAGATTACTACTGAAAAAGTATAGTATGAGGGTACAACCTTGACCCCACGCGAAGCTCTCTCTCTTCTCTCTAATGCTCTCTCTCCTTGAATTGTGTGTTGAATGAATGAGAAAGTGGACCTATATATAGATGCATGAGGTCTGCTAAGAGGCTTGCATGAAAAGAAAATTTCTACATTGACAATTATAATGCATGATAGAATTGAAAATTTGCTAAAATCATTGATTGTAGTTATCTGTTGCTACTTGTGATCCTACAACAACATCTTACATGTTGTCATAGCTTATTGTCATAGCTTGCAACCTATGACACGAAGCTGTGATGGTCTCATGTTATGGTCACAACTTGTGTTCTTGCAACTCAAACCTATGACTGTACTGACCTTTAATCACTAAATTGGCCATAACTTATTCTAGAGAAATCCGTTTGACAAACTATCTGCAACTATGGAAACTAGACATCTGGGATTTCAATTTGATAGGTATGAGTCATGTAACTCCAATTATGCATATCGTACAAGTTTAAAAAAATTGACCTATTTTCCAACTTAAAAACTTTGCAATTCCAACTCCAATTTATTTTAAAACTTTAACTTGTGAGACTCTTTGCTCTTATATCTTGAATTTGCTTTGAAACACATCAATTTACTTGTCATAACCTTCCATGAATCACTTGACTAAAATAATATAAAAACATTAAATAACTAACATGATTAATCGTATATTCATCACAAACGCTAAGTAAATCAGCACAAAATAATGGTATAACTCATTCCTTTCCAAAAAATAACCATCTAATTCCTTAAAAGCTCAATTATAAACACTAAAATTTATCAACACCCAAATTTGTTTGACTTCTCTTCAAGTTTTCTTCCACTGAAAGTAAAATTTAAAGAAAAATTTTATTAATGAGATGGTTTTAATTTATTAGGAGTATTTTAGATAACTTAGGGTAGTTTTGCAATTGTTTTGAGTGAGAGGGTAATTATGTAAATAAGGTGCTAAAAAAAGTAATTTTGATAAATTCCCTTTTAAGAAATTCAATGATGTTTGTGGGAAATCTGTCACCTCCAAAAATCAATTGAAAATCATTTGAGACAATCCAAAATCAATTGGTTCCCTTGGCTCAATTAAAACAGATTGTCAAAACTCTTAAAATCAATTTGCAAAGGTAAGACCGAGGATGATGAATTTAAATATGAAGCCCAAGCCCTAACATCCCTGTTATGGGTATATTTTGGGCTGCATAAATGGGCTAGTAAAAGCCCAATAAACTGATCCAATAGATAGACTCGGAAGATAAAAGCCCAATAGATTGATCCAAGGAACTGGCCCAACATGCAGAAGCCCAGTTCATCAATGTTTAACTTGCTGAAGTGACTAGCTTGCTATTGTAATACGTAGGTCGCAAGTCAGTCATGATTAAGCTCGCCTCATGTTCAGCTCAAGGTCGTCCTAGTGAGGCTTAGCCCGTAGCTTGAAGTGGACATTAAAAGAATCTTTCCAGAGAGGCAACAACATAAATTAAGAAGAAGTCAACTGCCAAAATTAAAGATAAAATCAAATTCTTGATTTAGCAGAATATATTTCTTAATTGATGAACGTCAGTTTTGGAATTGTATTTAATGCGATATTCTTTCATGTTTTATTTGTACTCAAATCGTAAAGTCTCACGTTATAAATAGAGGTTGAAATTCATTGTAAACACACATAATACTTAATAGTATACTATTACTCTACAAAAATTATCAGAGGAGCACAAAATAATTAATTGATGAATGTCATGGATGTAGGCATCCTTTTTGGCTGAACCATGTAAAAACCCTTTGAGCAAGCACTATTCTTCCTCTTTCATCTCTTTGTTTTTGTTTTGTTTCTATTTGATTGTAGGTATTTGTTTTTGATCTTTGGTATACCAGATTCGTACGTCAACATTTTGGCACTAGAGGAAGGGCCAAATTGCAACTTTTTGAGTTTTTAATAGCCATGGCAAAAGGAAGAATCACCAAAAGTTCTGACGCAATCGCTAATGTACCAAAAAGACAGATGGATCAACAGTAACATGATGTCCAGCCAATGGAGGATACATCCTAGCTCACTATAGAAATGTCTTATGTCCCTACAATCAGCGTTGTTGTGGGTATGCTTCCTCTAGCCCTTTGCAAGCCAACACCAGTGGTTCTTATGATGGGCGAATTACAAGTATGGTATCAGCAGCAAGAGACATTAGAAGATACAGTTTGACAATTTGCTGTTGTAGTTAGGGCACTAGCTTAGGCCCAAACACAAAACCTGCCCAGACTAAAGGCCACCATTCCTAAAGAAACTTATTAGCAACGAGAGATAATGCCAGTTGTTGAAAGGTCTGCCAGAGAGCTACCACGACCTGCAAGCTCAGCTCGCTCTTCCAACTCGCGTTCAAAAGCTGAGGTCACAAAGCTCGTAAAGAAAAAGAAAAAGAAGAAGTTCTGCGTCCTACAAGCTTGAGAGTGAGGGTGAGCTAAGATGGGTGTCGCCGCATGAAGGCTGGTTATGACCAAGTTTGAGCCCCACCTCGATATGGAGAAGATGAAGTAGACAATCAGCTGTTGGTGATATGCTCTAGAACCAATCAACCTTAGGTTGTATTTATACATATTTCTTTTTAATAAAATGGCAACATTATTATTCAGTTTATATTCAACTGCGTAATAAAGTCCCTAGTATATATAACACAGTGTAAAGGAAATCATGAAAGAGTTTATGATATGAGATTCCTATTACATGCAAATGTGTTTATACTTAAATATCCCTAGTCATAGTATTAATGAGACGGGACATCATTAGTATAGATAGACTAGCATGTCTCGACCTAGCTTTACGATCTCAGTTACGGCTTAACCTAAATCGAATTAAGTTATAAATTGCAAATTGCAATTCATCAATATTAGCAACTTCTCAAGGTCTTATAAGGTTTTATTACCACTTATTTATACGGTTATCTAACTTTTGAGTTCACAAAAAATCTCAAAATTAAGAAAAATGAAGATGCAATCAAAGTACAAGATGACATTGAAAAGTAAAACAAATGCATTTAAAAATAAGCCTCACAATAAGGTGAATTCATCACAAATATCCATCGCCAATGTTCACTATAATTAACCTCGCAAAGCGAGGTGAGCAAGACAAAATAAAAAATTCAGAAATCAAGTTCAACACAGTAAGCTACTTGGTGCCCTAGTTTTAAGGGGCTGATTCCGTAGGAGCTGCATCATTGGAGGCTGTATTTGGAAGCTTTGCAACTTGAGTTGTCTCACCTTGAGAGGTCATAGCAGGTATCTCCACATCCAGAGAAACTACATCTGGAATAGCTGAGGATGAGGTGGCTTCCATCTTGTACCTCTCTACCTCTAAGACTGCCTTTCCACCAAAGAATAAGAAGTCCAGTTCGGGATGAACTTCCTACAGAGTGAAGATGAAATTACTGGAGGTCATTAACTCCGTCTCCTCCCTAGCTTTGATGACCTGCATCTCAACTTCCTCCTTAACTCTAGTTACCTCATCCGTCAAAAGAGCGACCACTGTCTAAGCAACCTTTGCAAGCTGTTCAGTAGCTCTAGCTCGCTTCTCTGTAGCCTCAGCTAGCTGTTTAGTAACTTTAGCTTGCTTATCTACAGTTTTTGCTCATCGTTTGGCCTTATCAAATTCATTTCTTGCCTTATTCAATTCCTCTTCGCGTCGGAGAAACTTGGCATTAAGGTGAGACCTTATAGTTGCATGATCACTCTTCTTACAAATCAAAGCATTCTCAGTCTTTTTTTTTTTTCCTTCTCTGCACCCTTCAATCTAGTTAGAAGGGATTGCTTTGATTCCTTTAACTTCTTCAACTCATTCTCAAGCTTCCTTTTCTTATCCTCAAAAGTTAGGACTTCTCACCTCTGTTTTATTGCTCTCATTGCGGCTTGAAATGTAGCAAGTTAATGTTTAAACCAAACAAGGAGGTAAGAAAGGTAAAGTTAGTGTCAGTTACTAGCATCCTATGATGAGCTATGTAGCTAGATAGGCTCTCACCCTATAAATTCACATCATCCAAGTGCTTGGCATGGGTCAGCATGATCTCAGGCCAATTGTGGGGGAGGAAGTTCAAGTATTTTCCTTCTGGCTCGCTTTTAGGTCAGATCGTAGCTTGTGACTCAATCCTTCCTTCCTTGACCTCGGACTGCTTACCTTCATCTACTCATCGTAACTTGGCTGGAGGAGGTTTGGGCACAGATTTTCTTTTTACTCCCCTACTTGGAGGAACTGGAGTCTTAATAATAGGAGCTCTTGCTTGCTCTTGTTAAACTTTAACCACCTTTGGTTATGAGATACGGATTTGGATTTGTGGAGAGTTTGAGGCTAGTACCGATAAGGGTGCTTCGTTAGGAATAGCAGTTGGAGGGGTTACAAACTGAACGGGATGCTTTGGATGAGCTTGTTGAAGGGAGAGCTTTACCATCCTTAGAGCCTGTTGAGAAGTAGAAACTCTAACTGCTTGTAGGATAGGAATAACTTTAACTTCACCAGTAGCTTCAAACATAGAAGCGAGCTCAAATTCACCCATGCTTCCTATGTCCCTCCTGTTGTCCAATAGCTCGCTGTTAAGAGGAAAGGCTAACTTGTAGAACCCTAGGTCTCATTTTCATGAAAAATAGTTTTTTTCGATGAATAGTATTTTCGTATAAATAGTGTTTTAAGTGATTAGTGATTTTTGAAAAACAAAAATTTTCTCAAGTTTCGTGAGATAAAATTTTATGTAACGACCCGCCCTTTCTCTTTTAGGCTTGAACTGACCAGGTTGAGGCTTGCCCCAGGGCGACTAGGGCCCTGACCACCTGGTAGGTACTGTACACTCCCTTTAAGGGTTTTCTATGCCTCCCATACCGCTCAAACCCATGACATAGAGCTTATAGTCATGTGGGAAGCAATATGTGTACCAACTAAGCTAGTAGCTCAATTGGTACACATCTTGCTTTGCACATGACTATAAGCCCTTGGTTATGGGTTCAAGAGGTGTGAAAGGTGTAGAAAACCCCTAACCGTCCTAGCCGTTTAGGGGCAAGCCCCAACTTGGCCGACCCAAACCCAAGAGAGAAGGGACGGGCGATTAAATAACTTGTGAGCTTTAAGGAGTTCGTTGTTGAGGGCGTTACTATTGCCTCGTTTGAGTTCGCAAGCATCTTAAGAATCTCGTCCTCCTCGTCAGTGAGAGTTGCCCTATCTTCTATCAAGTCTGCGAGATGAAACAAAAAGTTTTAGCTCATAGAGATCAGTTCCTTCATTCTACCTAGGCTAAGAGCAAAAGAAAAGTTACGAAGTTGCCCAAGGGAAGGGCAAGAAATATAAAACCAACTTGATTTGTAATCCCTCACATTAGACTTGCCTTTCGCATTGCCCTGAGGTAAGAGACCTTTATAGCTTGTTTGTCGAGCTGCAAGATAGTAAATCTCATCTTGCATTTTGTCTTTCATGCTATCGATGCGTTTGATGCTGTAGAGATGACAGAGGATTTTTAGACTTAAGGGCGGAAGACAGTTTCTAATGAAGACCAAGGCTAAGAATATGAGCTATGAGTAGGAGTTTGGGGTTAATTGAAAAGGGCTAAGCTGTAGCCTATTCAAAAGGTCGATAAGGTAGGCGGGGATTAGAAATCTAAGTCCGTGCATAAGGTGGTGAATACTGACAGCAATGAATCCCTTAGGAAGATAAGTTACATGGTCGCTAGATATGGGAGATATCACATGACATCCCTTGTGAAGGTGATACTCTAAGGTAATTCCCCTCAGCTTATCATATTTTATCTTTGAGGCATAATGTGTGAATACCTCGCAAGCTCGTTGTTCCTCAGTGGCCTGACGGATCATCACAGGGTTCACTCGAGCTATAAACCCCCACAACCTCACTGTTTTGAGAAGTCGCTTTACTAATAATAGGAACTTCCTTTGAGCTGAGCTTTTCCAAGCTGGACGAGTCATTATCTCCTATCCTATGGGATCAACATTCGTAACCTGAAGACATTTACACATGAAATAGTGCAATTAGGTCGCCATTATCAGACCATGCCCAAAAGTTCTAAGTTTCCTATTAAGAGACTTCCTAGTCTATAGGTCATAAACGCCACACACATATATCACTAAAGTTAAGAAGGCTCGACCTATAAGCAAATGACCTACGAGCTACTGACCTATAAGTATCTTATCTTACAGCTTGCATGCATAAAAGTCACAAACAGTAAATAGGTTGCAAATGACCAAGCAACAAGAACAAATCAATGGGAAACGAATAGTCACAATCAATAACACAACATTCAAAATCAAGAACACAAAGCATTTAAGCAAGTTCCAAATTCTAGAGAAAGTGTAATATACGCAAAAAATGGAAACAAACCAAAAGACCAAAAGCTAGTCATGAAACTTACTGTAGATGCTTGCTTAAGAATGAAGGATTCTGATCCTCGAATATGTTGAATCCTAGGAAAACTGATGCAAGAAGGCAAGACGAAATGAGAGGATGAAGACTCAGCGTCTGGTTTTGAAAATGACAAAGTAAGAGAGAGTACGAAAATGCTCCACTCATATAAAGGCTCAAGGTTCTAACCCCAGTCGTTCGATTTGATGGCAACCCAACCGTCTTAAATCTGACGATACAACGCGAGTTGTGGTTTTTGTTATCATCAGTTGTCAGTTGAGAGACGTACACATTAAATGAGTGTAGAATGAGACATGTTAATGGTATAATCACCTGGAGAGTCATCATGTGTTGAAGTGATGGGATGGAATTTGAGAAGGTAAGGAACGACAGGATGTGATGTGTCAGCTTTTACCAGTAAGCTTGAGCTCCCAGTCCGCAAAATGTACTGAGAGTTGGGGGGCTAACATTATGGGTATATTTCGAGCTGCATAAATGAGTTGGTAAAAACCCAATAAGCTGATCCAATAGATAAACTTAAAAGATAAAAACCTAACAGATTGATCCAAAAAGCTGGCCCAGCATGCAGAAGCCCAGTTCGTCAATGTCTAGCTCGTTGAAGTGACCAGCTTGCTATTGCAATACGCAGGTCGTAGGTTAGCCATGATTCAGCTTGCCTCATGTTAAGCTCAAGGTTGTCCTAATGAGGCTCAACCTGTAGCTTGAAACATATATTAAAGAAATCTTTCCAGAAAGGCAATAATTTAAATTGATAAGGAGTTAACTACTAGAATTAAAGATAAAATCAAATTTCTGATTTGGCGGAATATATTTCTTAATTGATGGACATCAGTTTTGGAATTGTATTTATTGTGATATTATTTCCTGTTTTATTTATACTTAAACTGTAATGCCCCATACTATAAATAGGGATTGAACTTCATTGTAAACACACATAATACTTAATAGCATACTATTACTCTATAAAAATTATCAAAGGAGCAGTCGTGGACGTAGGCATCATTTTTGACCGAACAACGTAAAAACCCTTTGAGCAAGCACTGTTCTTCCTCTTTCATCTTTCTGTTTTTGCTTCGTTTCTATTTAATTGCAGATATTGAGTTTTGAACTTTAGTCGACCAGATTTGTACGTCAACAATCCTTTTAGGACCGAAGGAGCGGGACAGGCTTGGATTATTTCACACAAAATGGAGAAAAATCCTAAAAAGATTTGCCAATCTCATCTGGCTAGCAAGGCATTTAAGACAC
This sequence comes from Litchi chinensis, assembly GCA_019925255.1. Lineage (NCBI taxonomy): Eukaryota > Viridiplantae > Streptophyta > Magnoliopsida > Sapindales > Sapindaceae > Litchi > Litchi chinensis. The sequence goes on along the minus strand of CM034465.1, from coordinate 15,867,732 downwards.
TATCAAGAGGTAGACTGCAGTGCAAAACATGACACTGACATAGTGTAGAAGTTGCAAGTTTCATCAAAAGGAAAGGCCCACAGTGTACCACCTATCCCCAAAGGCAAATTAGCTAACTAAAGTGAATGTGCTGCCACTGCAAGACAACCTTAAACAAGGCTTTGCTACTCATAGCAAAGCTGGTAGGTAAAAAAGACAAAGGGAGGAGTAGGTAACACAGCTGAGTTGTAGCAAGAGAAGGCTAGTGAGAGTTCAACCGCATTAGGGAACAGACTAGTATGTGAGGAATGGCTAACCAGAGTTCAACCGTCAAGCCCCTAGAGCAAGGGCAATATAATATATAAAGAGGTAACTATTAATCAAAAAGGTAGGTTTTAGGGAAAATGAGTGGAGAACAGATAGGTGTGTGAGGAATCTCGTTTGGGAAGGATCTTTTAAAACAACTTCTTCTTTCCTCTAAAACTCTTTAGTTCTTAACCAAAGGGAGTTTCCCTACAAAAATCTGTTGACTTAAGCTTTGAAGGGTTTTCATTGGTAAAGCATCAACAACGCCTATCCTTTTACTTATTTTTCAGGGAAACATAAATAGAAATTAGTGGATAGAGGGAGCAAGTGTTTCAATCCCAAGAATCAAAACCGCCATTTTCTCAAGACCTATAGACTTAAGGGCCAAATCCCTTGAGTTATCCAATGATCTATTAGCAAATCAATTCTTACTTGATGTTCTAGTTGAAATCATGACATTACTATTGATAATAATCCCTTGAGGACAATTTTTGTATCAACAAATTAAATTTTTAGGAGAATGATAAGATTTATTACAACTTTTTTTCTTCATAAAAATCAATTTAAAATCCATTCAAATTTTATCCAAATTCATTACTTAAATAAAATATGTGAACTCAATGACTTTTCGAATGCACCTAGATTTCATTGGATTACATATAAATCTGAATTGAATACACCTAAATTTTAATGAATTCCATACAATCTGAATTGAATACACCTAAATTTTAGGAGAATGATATGATTTATTACAAATTTCTTTCTTCATTAAGATTAATTTAAAATCCATCAAAATTTTATATAAATTTATCACTTACATGAAATCTGTGAAGTCAATGACTTGTCAAATGCATCTAGATTGCATTGGATTCTATACAAATCTGAATTGAATATACTTAAATTTTAATAAACTCCATACAAATCTGAATTGAATATACCTAGATTTTAGAAGAATAACAATATATATTACAAATTTCTTTCTTCATAAAAATCAATTTAAAATCCATCCAAATTTTATCCAAATCCATCACTTAAATGAAATCTATGAAATCAATGACTTTTCGAATATATCTAAATTTCATTGGATTCTATATAAATCTTAATTGAATATATCTAAATTTCATTGGATTCCATATAAATCTTAATTGAATATACCTAAATTTTAATGAATTCCATACAATTTAAAATTGAATACACCTAGATTTTAGGAGAATAATAAGATTTATTACAAATTTCTTTCTTCGTAAAAATCAATTTAAAATCCATCCAAATTTTATCCAAATCTATCACTTAAATAAAATCTATGAAATCAATGACTTTTCGAATACACCTAAATTTCATTGGATTCGATATAAATCTGAATTGAATACACCTAAATTTTAATGAATTCCATACAATTTAAAATTGAACACACCTAGATTTTAGGAGAATAATAAGATTTATTACAAATTTCTTTCTTCATAAAAATCAATTTAAAATCCATCTAAATTTTATCTATATTCATCATTTAAATGAAATCTATGAAGTCAGTGGTTTTTTTTAATGCACCTAGATTTCATTGGATTTCATAGAAATCTGAATTGAATAACGATAAGATTAAATACAAATTTCTTTCATCATAAAAATCTACTAAAAATCCATCAAAATTTTATCCAAATTTATCATTTAAATTAAATTTGTGAAGTCAATGACTTTTTTAATGCACTTAGATTTTATTGGATTCCATATAAATCTAAATTGAACATATCTAAATTTTAATGAATTCCATACAATTTAAAATTGAATACACCTAGATTTTAAAAGAATAATAAGATTTATTTCAAATTTCTTTCTTCATAAAAATCAATTTAAAATCCACTTAAATTTTGTCTATATTAATCATTTAAATGAAATCTATGAAGTCAGTGGCTTTTTGAATGCACTAAGATTTTAATGGATTGCATAGAAATCTAAATTAAATAAAACTAAATTTTAATGAATTTTATACAAATCTGAATTGAATTTACCTATATTTTAGGATAATGATAAGATTTATTACAAATTTCTTTCTTCATAAAATCAATTTAAATCCATCCAAATTTTGTCCAAATTTGTCACTGAAATGTAATTTTTGAAGTTAATGACTTTTCCGATGCACTTAGAAGATGTTGGATTCCATGTAAATCTAAATTGAATACACTTAAATTTTAATGAACTCTATAAAATATGAATTGAATACACCTAAATTTTAGAAGAATTATGAGATTTATTAAAAAAAAAATTTTTTTTCATAGAAATCAATTTAAAATCCATTCAGATTTTATCTGAATCCATCACTTAAATAAAATCTGTGAAATTAATGACTTTTTAAATGCACGTAAATTTCATTGGATTTCATAGAAGTATGAATTAAATATAACTAAATTTTTTTCTTCATAGAAATCAATTTAAAATCCATTCAGATTTTATCCAAATCCATCACTTAAATGAAATCTGTGAAATAATGACTTTTTAAATGCATATAGATTTCATTGGATTTCATATAAGTATGAATTAAATACATCTAAATTTTAATGAATTCTATACAAATCTAAATTGAATGAACCTAGATTTCAATGAAATCCAATTAAATTTAGATGAGATACACCTAAACTTTTAAAATATTTTAAATTCTAATAAATTATAAATTGAATACATCCCCTTAAGATCTGCACAAGGAGAGATTTTTGTAGCTCAATTAACTAGGAGCAAATAATCATGAGTCCTCTCAACAAATATATTTTTCAATTGTTTTTGCTTCTCTTGGTTCTAAATATTGCATGCCAAGCGGCAATTTTTAAAAATCCATTTGTGTATGTCAATATAAAAAATGAAATTGGTGCAGGGGTAGATCTCACAGTTCACTGTGAATCTAAAAATGATGATCTTGGGCAGCATGTCATCCCTTATTTTCAAATCTATTCATTCCGATTTCGACCAAATTGGTTCTATTTGCCAGGCACATTATTTCATTGTCGTTTTGCATGGAGAAGTGAATCTCATTCGTTTGCTATATACAAAGAGACTAGGGATGATTGTAAATTTTGTAACTGGAGTATAAGAGTTGACGGAGCATATTTCATGAATCCAAAAACCCATCATGAAATTAAATATCCCTGGCCATCTTAATTGTATTCAATTTCACTAAGTTTATTAGTGTGGCCTGCGATGTTTCGACTTCTTCTCTTAAATAAAAATACAAGTCACAATAATTTCTAGTTGCTAAGCTGGATTATTCCATTTTTCATGCTCAAGCTTCGTTTCTTATATAAGCATATACTTGAGGCTTGAAAAGAATGTCCAATCAATTATAGCTTTCGTTTTAGAGTTGCATTGTTTTGAACTTATATGTATTCAAGTGTGTTGTTTTTCATCTTCATACAATCTTATTCCCAATATGTTTTTTTATTTAAAAAAAATTGTCGTGATATTACAGTCATTATGATATCATGTATACACGATTCAATTTGTTGTGGTAATGGTACATTTAGTAGATAATTGAGATCGGTGAGGCTATAATAAAATATCTAAATTGACTTGCCATTGCAAAGTTGGTTTCTTCCATCTACATAGAATCTGGATTTTAATTGCTTTTTGCTTTGGGATTGGGCTATAATATAATATCTAAATAGGCATTCTTCCACTCCCTCTCCCCCCTCCCCCTCATTAGTTTGACATCTAAAAAAGGTGTGTCTGACACATTCAGAGGGTTAAATGATCCATTTGCCCCTACTTTAAATGTAATTAATATAAAATTTAAAAATCAAAGTAAAATAAAAAATTAAATTTAAAAAAAAAATTAATAAAAGAAGATCTCCACTGTCCATCTTTAAAATGGATGGTGGAAGATCAAAATTAATTTATTAATAATAATAAATAAATAAAATTTAAAACTAATAATTAATTAAAAATAGATATTCACCATCCATCAAATTAATTTAAAATTTATATTTTTTAAAAATTTAATTTTTAAAATTTTATTAAAAATAAAGATAATAGATCTCCACCATCCATCTGTAAGATGGATGGTGGTGGTCAAAGAATTAAAAAATATTTATATGAAAATAAAATTACTGCATAAAAAAGAAAATAGAAAAAAAAATCAGTTAAAGGTTTGGGTTGTGAACCAAGATCTAAAAAAAATTAAATCAAATTAAATCAATTAAAATTAAAAATAAAATAAAATTTCAACTCCAAAATCATCTGCAAAATCATCACCTGCTAGTTCATCACTCAACCAACATATCAACTTCTATCAAAATCAAAACCCCAACATCTCAACTTCAATCAAAATTATCTTCATCAAGCAATTCATTGATAGGACCTGACCTAGATTCTCTCTAATGAATCCAACGATTCTGTCGGGCACCCCACGAAACCTTTCTGAAACCTAACTAACCAAGCCCAAAAGGATGTCGTGGAGTGAACCCTTAACTATTAAAGTTTTGCTAAGCATATAAACCGTAAGTTTATAAAATCTCATTTCAATTTTCAAGGTAAATTCTCGAGAATATTATTGAAAATATCATCACCAATATTCAGACATCTCAAACATGCATGCGTCATCTTAACATAAAAATTTTACAAAATTTGTTCACAATCAAGAATATGCACAAACTTATGATTGATGTCCAAGTCACAATATTTATAAATGAAACTATGTAGCATCATCGATCATCTTGGCCCACCGAATCTCAATGAGGCGATCTGGTGCCTTGATCATTTGTTCCTACACCTAAGAGGTTTTTGTAACATAAGACTAGAAATATTGTGAGCTACAAGGCTCAGTGAGTGTGTATGTGTTTCTATTTAAACTAATCTTTATAAAATTTACCTCCCAAAAAATATTTGAAAAACATTTTCTTCACTAAAAACTTATGGTTTAAAATCTTACTATAAAGTTTCAAAACTCCTACTTAAATTAAGTTCATAAAATGCTAAGATATTTCATAAGTTCCAAAATATTTCTAAAATATTTTCTTTCTAAAAATCCACTTTTGATGGTATACTTCTATTTCTAAAAGGCACTAATGGGAACTCAAGGGAAGCTACAACCATATCTAGTGGCCAAACTAGCTCTGCTCAATGTGGGGGAGTCACGTGGTGCAAAAGCTAGCATTGCACACTGTGACAAATCTACAAAGACATCTTTCTATTACGTGACAAAATGCTACATCGCACATTGCGTAACGAGATAATACCCCACAAGTGTAGAAGGTGACTCAACTGACTTGACTCTGACAAACTCAGTCCCTCCAGAGTTAGTTGAACTAACCCTCCCAACACTTGCCATACATTGCGAGGTATATCGGCCGGGTTTAAAGCTATAAATTATATCTATAAACTTGGATAGGCCATTAGCCTTTGAAAAACTTTTCTGTCTATAATTCAATTTAAATTCTTTGTCATAAAATATACTAATGTATTGCATGCCAAATCATAATTAACTATTTCCTTTCATGCTAGAATAACGAGTTATTTATAAGCTAAAACGTGAAATAAAAATCTATAAAATGCTTGTATGATAAACTGACAAGTATTTAACAGTTATAAAAATATATTCACACTCACTGCTTATTGCCCAACTCACCAACAATCACTCTTTCAACGTTCTACATTAGCTGATTAGTCATCAGATTCTTTCTCAGTCTTTTGCCTAACTTTTTCAATCGCTAGTTGCTCCAAATCTCTAGATCAGATTTGGCTTAACAATCCTCCTAATATTCGTTCTTCACCTTCCTACGACTTGATTTCCCTTCAAAAACGGTAAAAATCGGCTTGATACGACTACTGATTTGCTTCATTTGGTCTGCAGATAGCTTTCTCACTCTTTTTTAGATTTTTCTTCCACTTTCGTGACAATGCTCACCACCACACACACATATATATAGGTGTGGGTCAAGCTTAACCTTTACCCTCAAACTTCCTTAAATTTACAATTTTGCCAATCTCTAGAGAATTCTTTATTTTTCCAAATTATCCTTGACACTTCTTCTTTATTTACCATTTTGCCACGCTTTTTAGAAAAATCTTTTATTCTATCAATTGTCCTTTAGCTTTTTATTATTCAAATTTATTTCTGATCCTTTCGAAAAATTTACAAAAATTAAATTTCACATTTGAGCACTTTAATAATCCTTTTATTATTTCATAAATGAGGGTATATAAGTACAATACATCATTTCATATATATATACAGTAATAGAATCGGGAGAGGGTATTACATTCATCGTCACCCAACCAACATGCAGTTCATCACACAACCAACCAAGATTAAGGCATCTTCAACTGTAGGATCCAGAATTTCATTTCCCTAGAAAAAATAGTTTTTTCCAACCAAATAGTATTTTTGGATGAATAGTATTTTCAGATGAATAGTAATTTCATGTGAATAGTGATTTTCGAGAAATGAAAATTTTCTCAAGTTTCGTGAGATCAAATTTTTTTGGTGAATAGTATTTTCGGGTGAATAATGTCTGCATGAATAGTGATTTTTAAAAAATTGACCCTAGACATCATAAGTTCCAAAATAGGAATTAAAGTTATTAGAAACTGAAACGGAGCAAAAAGGAGTCTGTTTAAATGGATTTTAGGGGTTCCGAAAATAACTAATAAAAATACCTTCGGTGGAAACGTTGTGAAAATAGTGAGTTTAAAACCAATGAAAATTTTTTTTGAAGCATGGGATTGAAAGTTAAGACACCCAATTAGAATATTGCATGGTCAATTTGATGATTGGATGGCCATGGAATATTTTTAGAATTTATTAGTGTTAAATGATAATTAAATTTTAAGTTTAAGGGATTATTAAAATATTGCATGAAGAGATAATCATCAAACAAGCACAATCCTTGTGAAATTGAATGGACCAATTAGGGGATGACATCTTAGGGTCAATTTGGTGACTAAATATGTGGTTGAGAAAATTTTAAGTTGATTAATGAATGATTTTTTTTTTTTTTTTTTTTTTGCTTTAATGGCAATTGTGAGAGCGTATTTTTGTCAACTAAAAGTGGGCTCTATATAAGTGAATGCATGAGAGAGTGAAACAAGCGATGATATTTAATCAAATTGAAGCAAAACCGTGAAGTGAAGATGAGAAACAAAAGGGAGAGCTGGAGACCGTGAAGAAGTGCAGACCGAGAGGAAAATTCTACAGTCGTGAAGAAGAAGAAGAAGAAGAGGTTCCAAGGGTGTTCCTCCATCAAACCCCTCATGATTTTCTTAAGAAAGATTGAAGAAAAGTTGTAGGTAAGTTGAATAAATTCCATGAATTGTTGATGGGTTTTTTTTAAGTTGTTGATTAAATGAAATTTTGATGAATTCTATGGGTTACATCAAGGTTGATTATCATCAAATCTAGCTTGGAAGTGGAAGGAAAGCATCAATCAAATTTGGGTCAAGAATCTAGTGAGGTAAGGTTAGGGTTTGATATCTTGAGTGATGAGATTTGATTGATTTTTAGTTTAAGGTTTTAGTTGATAAACCAATGAATTGTTGATGCTTTTGTGTGTAATTATTTAGCTTGAAATGAAGACGAAGGATAAAGTTTGTTGTATACTAGTATGTGATTAATTTGGAAAAGAGTAGGTAATTGGATGAGTTTATAGGTGATATTAGATTAATTTGAGATGAATTTTGGAAAGAAAAATCAAGTGAATGAATTGTTGGATATGTATATTAGTGTATGGACCATTTGTGTTTTTGCATGTGTTTAAGTTTATTATAATGTTTGAATGAGTTATATCAGGTTTTGGAATAAATTTGGAGTAGTTGGAATCAAATAAGTGGAAGGAAATATTACAATGGAAAGTTTGGATGTAAAGTTGGTTAAAGTGAAAAATGGGTGTGTGAATGGATGTTCAATCCTTTTATTGTGTTTTGATGATGTTTAGGATGTGTTTAAATGATTTGGTGCAAAGGAAATCAAAAGAAATGATGTTAGAAAATTTGATGGAAATATAGTAAAGTGGTGAATTTTTTAAATATATGTGTTGAATTAAATTAAGTGATTAATTAACAATCTATTGTGTTAAAGATCAAATTAAGTGATTGTCGGATAACTGAAGAAGTTTAAATGCAAAATGATGGTTTGGAAGTTGGTTGGAAAAAATTTGTTAAAAATTGAAATTAAATGGGTGCATGACCATTTAAGTTTAAATTGAAGAAATAATGTGATTGGCTTTGAAATTGAGTGAAAAAGGTGATGAAATTATGGTGGAATGTGATTGTAGGAATTAGAAGCAAAAACATCAAAGGAAGGTTTGGAAGAGTGGTGAATTTGTGGTGAAAAAGTTGTGAGTGGTTAGATTTTTATTTAAAGTGTTTATGAAATTTATTGAGCTATAATGAATTTATTTAAGTTGTTGTTTAAATGCTCCTTTTTTTTTTTGTTCAAGTAATCATATTATTTTAGTTACCAAATTTATAATTTTGAATCGTTTAAACTTTAGCATGTTGATTATTAGTTTGAAAGCAATTTATTTTATTTGAGTATATGTATGCAAAAATAAACATGCTAAAGTAGATTTGATGTTAGGCTTTGGCCTTAGAAAAGTGAAGTTTTATTTTCAAGCAATAAGTTGAAATAAAAAGAAAGAAATTTTAGTACTTTGAAAAAGAAAATTTGGATGCATTAGGTTTACCCTAACTCCCAAAGATTATCGGTCGAAGTACTGTATGCGTGTATGATAAGAGTGGTTGGGAGAGTCAATCACTAACTTGGGGGGTTGAGTCGAGTCTATGAGTCACTCTATACACGTATATGATAGTGTAGATCTGCCGATGTTGGGGAGGATAGTAACCTCAAGTTTTCCTGCATCTACGACTACACATAGTAGCACCCCCGAGCTCAGGTGGCGATGATAAATTCCGTCACTATAGAGCTAAGATTTCCTTAGGTTGTCTTTGGCGAGATCAAAAGAGAAAACACGTCAATAAACGTGAAGTTTATTAAATCATAAATTTATCTTCAGTTTCAAGAAATAAAAAAAAGTTTATAAAAATCAAATTAGTTTTGTAATTTTAATAAAGTTATCAAAAAATTTCTAGTTTTATAAACTTATTTTGGGAGCATATATAGATATTTTAGAAAATGATATTTTAGTTTAAAAGTTATCCGCTCATTGAGTTTTATATTCACCATTCTTTCTATGTATTTTTGAAAAATCCTCCCTAGGTACAGGTACCAACCGTCAATCAAAAAAGGCTCTGTCAGACGCGTAGCTGGCCTAACACGAAGATAATCACTGCATCGGTTTACATGTTAAATTGTATGTCATGACATAAGTAGATTTTGGTAAATATATTTGTAAATTATTTTTTGGGTTGTATATAATATATTGTGATAATGAAATTAAATTTTTGGTAAATGAAATTACACTTTTGGGTTAAATGAAAATAAATTATAATTTTATTGTTTCCAAAATTAGAACTTGTTTGTGGTTGGAATTGTGGAAATTGATTTGAGGGTCCGAGGCCCAATAGTGGAGAAATATTTGTTATAGAAGTGTTAAATTTTCAATTTGCATAGTGGCATGTTCGGAAAATAGTCGTTATGCTGCCTGTATTTTTATAAATTTATTTTATAAATGATTAAAAGAAAAAGAAAAATTTCCCTACATTTCCGCATTAAAAGAAAGTTTTTAAAAGTAAACGGTGTAGTTTTACGGAAACTTTTTAGTTGGATCAGATATCTATTAGAGGGCTACCGTAAGGTGGCCGGCAAGCCTAGTAAGGAGAGGGGTCTGTCATCAACCCTTTCATCTTCAACTTCAATCAAAATCAAACCTACAAAATCAACTCAAATCAAATCAACTAAAACCCACTCATTGGGAAACCAAACCTAGTTCATCACCTAACCAACACAAATAATGAGGTTGTACCAGTGAAAAGGAGGCATTAGGTTAGCGGAGAGAGGTTTCTAGATGGGTTTTTGGGAACCCACTCACCTAGAAGCCCAGATATCCATGTGAGTTAAGGGAGATGAAAATGGATAGAAAGAGAGGGAGAGATGGAGAGCGAGGAGATGATGATGGTTCATCACCGAACCATGGGTTTGAATCAAACCTAGAAGGGTTAACGATGGGGGAGGAGTGGATGAGGGAGGGGAATCGACATAAGAGGAGAGGAGATGATAATTGTTAACCTGGGTTAGGTTCGAATTGAACTCAGAGCAAGTAGTAGTAGGCGAAGAGCGGAGGAGGGTAGGGAGATCGATGTCGAAGATCAAAGAGAGAAAAATCTTTTGGATGGTGGAAGATGAAGTGGAGAGAGAATTTAAAAAAAATAAATAAATTTTCATATAATTTTTTTTTTTGTTTTTTACATAAAAAGTAAAGAAAATTTAATTAAAAAATAAATTAATTTTCAATTTGATCTCAACATTTTTTTGTTTTTCAAAAAATAAAAAAATTACATTATTTATTTATTTTTTGGTTTTTATTATTTTTTATTAATTGATATTTATTTGTCAGCTCCATTTACCATTTTACCCATCAACCTCTAACGACAATGGATGGAATTCATAATGGTCGAAAGTTGATTCTTTATTTAATTAAACTTTGAGGAGATAAACCACTAATTCCGAAACCAAAAGGAGCCATTTCAAATTATGATCAAAGGTTGGGGGGCAAACTATAAATATCCCTAATAAATATTATATTTCGAGTGTAAAGATAAGTTATATTTTTAGGGGTGTGATTATATTTATTATCTAGGATATGATTATATGTTAAACATGATCTAAATTCTAATTGGAAGAAGATAAATTATTTTATATAGCTGCAAGTTATATTAAAGATAAATTATTAATTCAATTGATATACTTTTTCAAAACAATATGTATATTTAATTCACATGAGCCAAAAACAACATTAAGCCATGAACAAAGTAGAATCATACTAAACATTCTTCTATGAATATTGATGTCGTGTTTGTTAGCTAGGAAAGGATGGAATTGGATAAATCTTTTTGTCCGATCTAATATTTGTTAAGGAGGTGGGATTGGCTAAAATTTAATCTCATCTCCTCTTTAATTCTACTTGAGTGAATAAATTAGGTGGAATTGATTTATCTCACTCAAATGTCCCTTTTTTTTTTTTTTTAATTTCTTATCTTTTCTTTCATCCCATATTTATTTATTTTATTCGGATTTCTACTTAAGATTTTTATTGATTTATTTCTTTTTGTATTTATTAACCACTAAACCAACCCATATTAATTTGTTTGTGTTGACGTTGATTTCTGGTCGACGACAGTTCAAAGCCTAATACCTGCAATTAGTGTAAAACAAAGCAACAAAGCAAGTGAAAAATAGAAGGCAGAGAAGAAGAACAACGCACAAGGGAATTTTTTACATGGTTTAGCAAGTGTGTTTACGTCCATAACTATTCCTCTCAATAATTTCTGCAGAGAAACGGTCTTTTATTGCTTGTATGTCTGTCTGAGTCTCTGTTACAATGAATTTATGGCTGTTCCTCTTAATAATTTTAGCTTCTGCCTACTTAGTAAAATAATCCACAGTCACCATAGCATGTTTGCATCTTCTGTGAGCTATTGGTAATGACCCAATCAAATCCATTCCCCAGATCGTAAAGGGTCACAGGCTCACCATTTGTTGGAGATATGCTGGCGAAACTCATGGAACCTAAGCAAACATTTGGCACTTGTCACACTTCTTGACCAGGTTGATGGCATCTTACTTCATAGTGGGCCAATAGAACCCTTGTCGGAGTGCCTTCTAAGCTAGAGATAGCCTCCCAGTATGATTTCCACAATGGCCCTCGTGTATTTCCTTCATCACGATTTCGCAATCTTAGGTATCAATGTACCTTAAGAGCGAAGCTGAAAACCCCTTCTTGCACAATATGTCATCATAGATGCGATATCGAGCTACCTTAGCTCGTAAACACCGTGCCTCCAATCTGTCACTTAGCAACTTTCCATCCTGCAAATAACTTAAAATCAGGACCATCCAGGAGTTAGACTCTACGGTTATGGCCATCATTGAATCTTTCTCTTCTGTGCTTGGAACTGGCAAAAACTCCACTAGGATTACCCCTAGAAAGTCTGCATCTCGAGTGGTTGCCAGGCGAGCTAGTGCATCTGCATGTGAGTTCTAAACTCATGGGATCTGCCTCACCTCGTACTTATGAAAAGTACTTAGCATGTCATGGACTTTCTGGAGGTATATAGCCATTTTCGGTCCTCTGGTCTGATACTCCCCCCATATATGGCAAACCACGAGCTGAGATTTGTTGAAAACCCTTAATCATTCAGTTTGCATCTTCCTAGCCAGGCGCAAACCTCCAAGCAATACCTCATACTTAGCTTCATTATTGGTGGCCTGGAAACCAAACCTTAAAGCACAAAAGATTTTATGGCCTTCAAGACTGATTAATAAAATTCCAGCTCCAGCCTTCTGCTCGCTGGACGACCCATCAACGTATAACTCCCAGGTCAAACCTTTAGAAGATTCAGCCTTTTTATTTGTGGGCCCTATAAAATCTGTAATGAAATCTACTAGAGCTTAGGCTTTAATGGCCGTCGTTGGCTTAAACTGAATGTCAAACTATGCGAGCTCTACTGCCCACTTGAGTAAGCGACCCGAGGTATTTGATTTCTGGAGGACCTATTTCAACTAGTATTCGGTGAGGACTTCAATACTGTCGGCCTTAAAATAAGGGCGTAACTTCTTCGACGTAACTACCAGGCAGTAAGCGAGCTTCTCCATCTATAAGTACTTAGTTTCAACATCAAGCAACCTTTTACTTACATAGTACATAGGAAGTTGTGTCCTTCTCTTCCCACCAAGCAGCACTCAAAGCTCGTTGAGATACTCTCAAGTATAGAATGAGTTTTTCTCCTTCTTTAGGCTTGGAAAGGAGTGGAGCTCATCCCATATATTCTTTCAGTTGCTGGAAAGCCATTTCGCATTGTTCTGTCCACTTAAAATTTTTTACCTTCTTCAAAACATCAAAAAATGGAATGTATTTGTCTGTTGCCTTCGAGATGGACCTGCTGAATGCTGCGATCTGGCCATTAAGGCTTTGCACATTTTTAACCCGAGTAGAAGACCTCATATCAATCAATGCTCTAATATTCTCTGGGTTGGCCTCGATTTCTCTACTATTCATCATGAAGCTAAGGAATTTCCTAGAGACTACCCCGAATGCACACTTGTATAGGTTTAACTTCATTTGATATCTTCTCAAGAGTTGGAATATTTCCTCCAGGTCGCGCACATGATCACCCATCTGTTTGGATTTCACTAACATATCATCGATATAGACCTCCATGGTTTTCCTAATCTATTCTTCGAACATCATATTCATCAAGCGCTGATAAGTCGTTCCTGCGTTCTTCAGCCCAAAGGGTATCACCTTGTAGCAATATAGGATACAATCGGATACAAACGAGGTGTGCTCTTCGTCCTCGAGATTTATTGGAATCTGGTTATAGCCTATGTACGCATCCATGAAGCTCAGGAGTTTATGGTCAGCTGTTGTATCCACGAGCTGGTCTATTCTAGGCAAGGGGAAGCTATCCTTTCGACACGCCTTGTTTAAATCTATGAAGTCTATACAAGTCCTCCACTTTCCATTGTTCTTCTTTATTAGCAAAGGATTAGCAACCTAAGTTGCGTAGTATGCTTCACGAATGAACTTGTTTGTCAGAAGCTTATCTCGTTCTTCCTTCAATGCAATATAGAATTCCCTTATCATCGGTCTTCTCTCCTGGTGAATTGGTTGTGGTGAGGGTCGATGTTCAATCTGTGACATGACCTTGGGGTCTATCCCCACTATATCTTCATGATTCCAAGTAAAGACATTCAAGTTCACCTTAAGAAAGTCAGCGAGCTGGGCTCGTACTTCTGGAGTTAAGCCTTTTCTTAGCTTCAAGCATCTCTCAGGATCCCCTTCGCTCACTTGAACATCTTCCAGCTTCTCAATTGGCCCAGTGGCTCAGTCCGTATCCACCTCACGAGGGTCGAGATAATGACTCACCCCCTTTTCACTCACAGCTTATGGCTCGCCCCCTGAAACGCTCACCTTCTTTCCTCTAACGCCCATTTTCACAGCATCTTCATAGCAATGTCTAGTCAAGTGCTGCTCTCCCCAAAAACACCCTATGTCATTAGGGGTTGGAAACTTGACTGTAAGGTCCTGGTTGAGGTGATTACATTAAGGTCGTTCAGTATAGGTCCTCCCAAGACCACATTATAGGCTAATGGGCAATCGATGATCAGAAAATTCACTAACACAGTAGTTTGACGACCTGTTTCCTGAGTGTGGGTGGCAGCTCAATCTGACCCATTGGTGTGATGACATCTCTAGTAAAGCCATAGAGAGTCTCTAGGGAAGGCTTTAATTGTTCTGCTCCCAGTCCCATCTAGTCAATGCAACTCCTATATATGACATTGACCGAGCTCCTAATGTTGATCATGATTCATCGCACCTCCATATTACTAATTTTGGCTCAGATGACAAATGCATCATTATAAGACCAGATCACGCCTCTAGCATTCTATAGGTGTAATTTGGTTTGAACAAGGGCAAAAATATATATTTTTCAATTATTGCTGCATAAATTTCTTTGAAAAACGTTGATGTTGAATGAGGACTCTTTAATTTTGGTCTTCACAACCTTCACGATCTGATTCTCAACGTCAAGGTTGGGATACAGGTTCGGATTCCCAACTTGTAAGGAAGGAGAGACATCACCAGTATATGGAGAATCCCAACCTTAAAGTTGAGAATACAAACCTCTTGGTTGAGAGTCAGGACGTTAAGGTTGGGAATCCAAACTATCAGTTGAGAATCCAACATAGATGTTGGAATCCCAATCTCAAAGTGTGGATTCTTAACATATAGATTAGGAGTCCCTACCTTGACGTTGGGAATGAGGTTGGGATTCCTAAACTTGGAAGTTGGGTATCTAATTGAACTGGATGTGCAAGAGTTAAGGAATCCTAACCTGTTGGTTGTGATTCACAACCTGGAGGTTGGAAAAGAAGTGAGGTTGTCAATGATAATGTCATTCCCAACCTGGAGGTTGGGAGTCCTAACCTACAGGTTGGGAACCGAAAATGAAATATTGTTTGAACTTGTTGGTTGGGAATCCAAATATTTAACTTGAGAATATGAACCTGTAGGTTATGATTCCTTGTCTTGATTGAGCTTCCCAACAAGTTAGAAGTATTTTGTATTCCATTTATGAGTGTGTTGAATGTGAAATAATTTTTTGGTTTTTTGTTAGATTTTCATATACGTACTTGTTAATCGATGCTGTGTAATCAATGTTTGGTACCTTCAGTTGGATAATTTATCTGAAAGAATAAGATATTGGCATGAAATGTGTATAATGTTGTGTTTTTTTTTTTTTTTTTACATTCAGGAAATTGGTTTGGAGGAAAAATTTAATAATACAACCTGCACTTATTTCAGAGTTGTTAGAGTAGTAGTGCTTGTCTGTGACAAACTAGCAAAAGGCAATCTTAGGATATACTGCTAACCACAAGTATTGCCTTAATTTGACAGGTTGAAGGATATGGATAAAGTTCGGATTGTAGTTCAATACCATGGTGAGTGGATGAATAAGGGAGGAAACCTTATGTACGAAGGTGGGAAGGCGAAAGGAATTTTGTTGTCGAAGAATGTAGGGTACGAAGAATTACATGAAGCTATATGTCGTGCAGTTGATATAAGCCTAGCTGAATTTGGAATATTAATGAAGTTCAAATGTAAAATGTGTGATGCCACCCCACCAATTAAGGTGTTGAATGATAGTGATGTTGAGTTCTTTATCGTTGAAGTTAGTGATGTAATCACGAGGAATGCATTATGCATTACATTGGAATGTAAAGGTGACTCAACAGATGCCATGTTAGTAGGTGAGGAAGAATGTGCCACAAAAGTTAGAGTACATGATGCTGTGCAAAAATGTTTCAACAGTGAAGTTCCGGATTGTGCACAAGCAACAATGAGCGATGAAGATGTGATGGGGGTTGATAAATATACAGACTTTATATTTGATCATTATGGTACTGAAGCTGCAGATGTCTGTACATCTCCATTGGCACCTATGGAAGCATCACCATTTGATAGGGTTGACAGTGCAAAGGAGAAGAAGCTGAATTCAGAAGAAGTTGAATGGGATTGTCATGTTGCAACAACATCTGCGGTTCCTCAGGCAATAGAGGGTGGCTGTATAAAAGATAGATTTTGCAACAGTGTTAAAGAACCCCGGCATAGTGATATATTCTGTAATAAGGAAGAGCTACAACTAAATATAAGAATGTTAGTTATTGGTAGATAGTTCAATGTAAGAGTAAAGAAGTCCACAAAACAGTTATTGGTTATGTCTTATGTGGATAAAGGTTGCAAATGGTGGCTATGGGCAACAAAACTTGGGCGGTCAAACTCTTTTTTTGTGCATAAGTACATTGTAGATGACACATGTTCTCTTGATGCGCTCGTATTTCACCGTCCGTAAGCAACAAGTAAACTGATTGGGCATTGTATCAAATGGAAGTATGAGGGTGATTCTCAGTGTTTCCGTCCAAACGACATTGTTGCGGACATGAAAAAAATGCATGGGCTGAGTTGTAATTATAATAAAGCATAGAGGGCTAGAGAGGTTGCAATGACGTTAGTAAGGGGATCACCGGAGCAATCGTATAGTGTGCTTCCGATGTACTGTGCGATGTTGGAAATGAAAAATCTAGGGACTATGACCCACATTAAATGTGATGCTTCCAATCGGTTCAAGTACTTTTTTATGGCCTTAGGAGGTTCTATTGCTGGATTTAAATCTTTCATTTGGCCCGTTATAGCTGTTGATGGAACTTTCCTGAAATCCAAGTATAAAGGTACCCTATTTATTGCGACTTGCATGGATGGCAATAACCAAGTGTACCCATTAGCTTTTGGTGTTGGAGATTCAGAAAATGATAACCCCTGGATTTGGTTTATGATGAAGCTACAGGTCTGTATTAGAGATGTTGCTGATCTGGTGTTCATTTTAGATCGAAACACAAGTATAGCAACGGTGATAACACATTCGTTTCCCGAGGCATTGCATGGAATATGTATGTATCACCTAGGGTAAAACATGAAGGCCAATTGTAAAGGTGGCAACGTGCAGCAGATGTTTTATAAGGCAGCCAAAGCATACCGGGTTTCACTGTTCAATATGGTTATGTCCCAAATCGCAGGAGTTAATAGTCAGGCAACTGAGTATTTGATGCTTGCAAAATCGTCCAGATGGGCTAGATGTGAGTTTGATGGTAGAAGATATTTCATAATGACAACAAACATTGCAAAGTGTTTGAATGCCATTTTGAAGGAGGCATGACAACTACCAATGACGAAGTTAATAGAGCATATACGTGGCCTACTTTAAAGATGGTTTTGGGAAAGGCATGAGGAAGTTGCAAATATGGCAACGCCAATGACCAAATGGGTTGAAGTGAAGCTATGACAGAGAATGAAGAAAACCTGTAGTTATCTTGTTTGTCCCATTGATGTTGATAGGGACCTTGTCATCAATGGAGTTTTGAACTCGATTGTGAACCTGTAGAATAGAACATGTGACTGCAAAAAATTTCAGATGGACCAACTGCCATGTGCACATACACTAGTAGCCTGTAGTAGTCGGCGTTTATCTTGTTACGACTACTATGCTACGTACTATAGAACTGAGCATTAGTAGCAACTTATGTAGCTTCCATTAATCCGTTTAGGTCGAAAAATGACTGGATTTGGCCTGAATGTGTTGACATTCCTTTTGTCCTACCACTT
This sequence comes from Litchi chinensis, assembly GCA_019925255.1. Taxonomy (NCBI): domain Eukaryota; kingdom Viridiplantae; phylum Streptophyta; class Magnoliopsida; order Sapindales; family Sapindaceae; genus Litchi; species Litchi chinensis. Next base: position 15,849,628 of record CM034465.1, on the reverse strand, counting down.
GAAGGTCATAAGCCTCGTGGACGACCTACTACAACAAGAAAACCTTCGAAAGGTGAAGGTAAGAAGCAATCAAAGTGCAGCAGATGTGGTGGCTTTAGACACAACTGACAAAAGTGTAAGGCACCAATTCCGGTAAGATAAGGTACTGTCATGGTAATGGGCTGCCGTATTTACATTGTAAGAGAGGAACTCTATTATGATACTATAACAGCTGCAATTGTTTTTTTAGTATTTGTTTACCTCACTATCTAACCGGTTTGTGTTTTGGTGGTAACATGAAATGCAATGTGGATATCATCTTCAACAAACTCAGGTATGAGTTTGTTTCACCAAGGCTGACCATTGTAGCAGTTGTTCAGACAACCTGAATGTTTCGCATAATATATTATCACATCTACTGCACATCGGCATTTTAGTAGCAATCATGTGCAGACCCTGATTCGTAAAAAGCAACAGAAACATAGCAGGTAAAACATGAATATTCTTTATCCACATGTATGGGATTGTCTATTACAAGATGCTACAGAATTGTGTTGTTCATGTCTAAGTGCTTGGGTTGATTCATTGTTACAGTTATTCTATTTTGCACATGTACATAAACATAATAACTATCATTTTTTTTTTTTAAATACAAATCATATCAATATTGTAAACATGAATGTTGTTGCCAACACAATGCACCTTGCTGTTAGCAATCTTGATTTTTTAAATTATGTGTGGTTGTCATTGATGATGAGCATGGCTCCAAAAAATTTTGCATGTTCCTAGTGAATGGCAATTATTTTACTATAAAATGTCTACATGCGCAACATGAATGCTGATGGTATTCCCATATACATAAATATATTATATACTAAGCATGATTCAGGTGATATACATTTTCGTATGTTCATTCTTTCAAATTTTTTTATTGATGATCCGTGTCTTTGTATTTCTATTTATCTTGTATCTTAATTGTTCTTGATGCAATGAAACTAATAGCTGACAATCGCGTGATAGAGAAGGAGCTTGGGGGATTTGGCATAAGGTAATAGGATTGTAATTTTGATATACCTCTGATCTATAAGCTGTTGCTTTCTTAATGCTGCCTTGGAGAAACGGACAACCTTCCTGAGTTGGTGGTAGCCCGTGTGTGGTTTTATGTTCACATGCTTGTTGGCACTAGGTGTGACGCTAGAGCTTGTACTTAAATTGGAATTAAACTTTTATGACCAATGGTCTATAAATTTAGTGAATTATATGTTCATATCTTTTTCTTTTCACCTGCCCTCTTCACATTAATTTACTAACATCTGACATTATCAATCCATGAATAAACGACCAAGTGCTTGACTGTTTTCCATCCTCATATTAAAAGGAAATGGTGGATGAATCTTTAAGTCATTGATTTATTGTGTTCCGTTTGATGAAAGTTGAGTTCATATATGGCATTATCAGTTATGTTGTACATCATGTATACACATGTCTAGGTATATAAACAGAAAACATTATTGCGAATGTTGATGCAGAAGAATTTCACCATATTATAATTTATTTCACATTGATTCCTTGTCATAAAGTCATATAATTACAAGAATAAAAATGAGATTAATTTATGGGCAATATATTGAAGTTTACTTCTCCCAATTTTGGCTTCCTACAACATATTAACCATTAAAAAGGTTCATCCTATGAAATACACATGGTAAAGAATGAATTATCTTCAATTACGGAATCCAGAGGCTGGACAAAACAATGTGGCAATGTTAGCGAATAAATAACCAATAGGTTTATCGGTACATCCGTTGACGGATTGTGGTTTTAATATTTTTTCACCATGTTGTTTTTTAAGAATTTAATACCGTTATTAAATAAACATAACCTTAGATTGTATTGTTTTAATCATGAAATGCTTCACATATGTTCATATCTAATAGTTTGAAGAAATAAAAAAAGGATTTCATCTAACCACTGCAAGCTGCAGGTCTGTATTTCTAGCATTTCATGGGTAATAACTATTTAATGAAGTTTCTAAGAATAAAATAGACATGCATAAATATATATTATATATATACCATAATAGCTTATGTTTAATCACTAGATTACTTTCATAAATTATATGAAATAACGTGAAATGTAACAAAATATGATCTCTTTTTTTTTTTTGCATTTTTTAAGCCATATGCATGAACATATATATTAATTCATGATTTAAAAGTAGATAAATCTTATTTAAATGTAACTGAACTTCTATTGTCTATAAATTTAATTTTATAATCCAGTCTTAATTAATTTTTTTTTTTTCATTTGAATTTGGGTGACAAACAAAATTATTTGGCATTTTTGACATGAACAAGTTCTCTAGACCATAATAATTTTGTTTTGAATATACTGCTCTCACTAACTCTCATTTTGCTCCTTCCTGCTATAAATATTTCTCTCATATTGCTTGAATTAGAAAGAGAGAGGCTGCCATGAATTATATGGACAGACGAGATTTAAAGGTGATGATGATGATAATCGTGAATGTGACAACACCTATACGGTGTGTTTCAGCGAAACTACACCATGTCGGAGGCAGGCCTGGATGGACTCAGAACGTTGGCTTCGCTAAATGGGCTAGCCATGAGCATTTCTACCTCCACGATTGGCTCAGTATGTACCTTCTTTCTTGTCTTAATTAGAAAGATTAGTTTAGTTAAAATAAAAAAAAAAATAAAATTGATTAGCAACATAACAATGTAAAAGATTTTATGAAATCAATATTTTACAACTTGTTATTCACTAGTCAGTCGGCAACTTAGAGAGTAATGAGTATTCAGCTACTCGACGAATACTCGTTACTACCATTTGTCATCAGTTTACCCTAATAAAAAATATAAAATTTTTTATAGGCTTAAAATATAATTACATGACCACAAAATATCATAAAATGTATCTCATATAGTCTCAGAAGTAACTTTAACATAGTACTTGCTAAACTGACGTAGACTAAGTACTCATTGAGCTAATTGAGTACTGGCCAAGTTGATTAAATACTCGCCGAGCAAACTTGTCTCATAAAACCTTATATAGGTCAAGTACTTGCCCAGTTGATCGAGTTGAGCTCAGTAGGCGACTACTCAAACCCGTAATTTAGGGGTTCTTGAGTTGACATTTAATTCACCGACTATGTTTTCGGTGAGGCACGTCGGACCTACTCGCCAACTTTGACAATATTGATCAAACCTTTAGATATTCAAGTTTGTAATATAATTCAATGGATTTTTTTTTTTTTTTAAAAAAAAAAAGCAAATTGTAACAAATTAATAATTTTAGGTTACCAAGCTTCATTATAAATTAGTCCGTAATAAAAAACAAAGATCTTAGAATTTAGGTAGCGTTTGTTTTGTGACTTTGAAACAATTTTCAACAACTAAGATACAATAACTTGAATTGTATTCTTACTTTGCAAGTATTAAAAAAATGTTTTAAAGCTTAGCGAAGTACTTGACGACTGGCTTTATACGTAACATTTTCTTATGAATTAAATTAGTGTTACATTCAATAAACAACACTTCCTACAAAATTATTTATTTGAATCGTAAACCAAACATATTATTCTCTAGAAAGTTCTCCTATAAAATTAGCGCTAATATTAAAATAAAAATTAGCATAATTGTGTGACCTACATAGACGTCTGTACAGAAACATAAAAGTATTTTCTCTTGCTAAATCAAGCTAAAAATTCTTAAATTGAATGCATCACATTCATCTTTAACACAAGAAATAATAGCAAAAAAGGATAATGAATAAGTTAATAGAGCAACAAACATCATTAATATCCGAAAGTAGGTACCAAGATCCGGATCATTGAACGCATTCTACAAGCAAAGCATGAAAAATATATAGTAGTCCATATTGGTCTGAAATTGAAAGTAACTAGAAGAAACCGTTAGGAGCTTAGGAAGACTTAGCAGCATGTTGGGTAACTCCATATTTCACCAACAACTTATTGAGAGACTCTGGTGAGCAAACTTGGTACTTCACTTTGCCTCCTGGTGTAAAGAAAACCTCTGCTAGTTCTAGTTTATCTGAAGTAAGACTGGTGTTGTCCATGGTTTTGCTAAGCACCTTTAGAGCAAGCTGGACCGCTTATTCCCTAGTGAAATCATCCTTATAGTCTTGTTTCAGCATAGACTGTGTAGCCTGGTTATTTGTATCGATTGCTGCAGCTTTCCAACCACCATAGTTTCCACTAGGGTCACTTATGTACAGTAGAAAACCATAATTTTTATCCCATCCTGCAAACAGAAATGTTTGACCAAAAGGATTGAGACCCCCAAACTGTGTGTGACCTTGCATTGTATCATAGACAGACTGAACTAGCTGTTCAACAGCTATAGGCTCTTGGTATGCATATGTATAACGCTGGGCTTGGACCCTTTCAGTGTTGCTAAGTATGTTGGCATCAGACATTATTCCAGCCACAGCACAGGTAACATGATCATCAATCTTGTACATCTTATCAGTGGAAGTGGAGGTCTGTAGGAGTTTAAAAGTAACATTCTTTTCACCAACCAAGACAACTCCATCTTTTGATAACAGTCCAATAGCACTACCAGCATTACCAATGGCCTCCATTGCATACTCAACTTGGTACAGATGGGCTTTAGTGGAGAAAATTGTGGTACGACTATCATATCTTCGAGACATTTTTGCTTATGAATGAACTCAAACAAAAAACATTTATCTATCAATCAAATAAGACAATGTGAAAGAATAGCAAGAAAAGATAATGGCACATGCTTTTATTAACAATAAAGAAAAACAAAGCAAAGCTGCATGAACAGAGTCAAATAATGACAAAAATTAAAGAGAATTATAGAAAACAACAAACTATCTTAAGAAACTTAAGGACCACAACCTGAATCATAGATACATGAAAATCCTAGATAACTTCTAGCCAAAAATTATATAAGCACAATCAATTCAAAAGCAACAGCATTGTTGGCACAGTTTTCATAGATACCAATGATAAGAAGCAAACACCAATAGCAAGAACCAAAACTAACCTGCTCATAACATGTCTCTGCACCTTATATGTTTCAGTTTAAGCTTCATTCCCCATCTTGCTTTCATAAAACAAAAAACAAACAAAAAAAAATTACTTACTAGCAATATAGTAAACTAGATTTTAAATACTAGCTTCAAAAAATGTGCCTTCAATCAATAAACAATTAAAGCGGAAAGGAATAAAGAACCAATATTGATAAAGTCAACATGATGCCTGATTGCAAATTCTAAGTCACCTGTTTTCAATATGACAATAACATTGAAGACGTGTTGGCTTCCATAAACAAAAGCACCATCTTGGAAATGCATCTACAGGAAACCAATAAATTTTTGGGAGTGTCACAAAATTGCAGAGATTAAAAGAATAGAACATCATCAATACTCCCCTAAAAAAAAAAAAAAAAATAGGCAAAGAAAAATATTACCAAAGAAGATAGTAAAACATTACAAGGGGTTAACTGTAACTGGTGACTGCAAGGCATCTTTCGCAGCCTAAAATGGCCATATATTTGACGAAAGTAGTACAAGCACCCTGCCTATTCGGTATGGATGTTTTCTTTCTCCCTTGCCCAGATATGTACACATAATGGGGTTTCATCAACACATTTCCTTTTCATTCGAATGTCATACATCCTGATCTTGAGGTGAGGCACACCTAACGAAGTAGCTGTGTTTGACTATTCAGCAAGCCAGCAACACCATTCAGTTTCAACACCACCTCCCCATTTTGGTCAGTTTATAACTACTTCGTCAAGCATACATAGTCAAGGTTAATAAGCCATAAGCTGTAATATGGCTCCGCTCATTATTCACATACCAAACTCACAAAAAAAAAGGACAAAATTCATATATGTGCACATCAACCGTTATTGCCAACATAAATTTCAAACAACCACCATTTCCACTATTTCCTACGCTTCCTTGTCAAAGACTGAATTTTGTAACGTGTACAAACCATAAACACAAGAACATAAAGACCTGCAGTAGCAAAAACAGATGAGCATCTTCTGTAATAGTATAAAGCTACACTGTCAACCTGCTGAATGAGCGAAACAAAAAATGGTAGGCATGTTTTGCAAATTCAATTGCACAAAATTCTCGCTGTTAGCCTTAGTGAACACAGAACTAACCTGCTCAACACATAAAGATGGAACATTGATTCAACATTATGTTGGACTGTAACAAATTGCATTCGTTACCAATTGCATCAATGAACAACGTTATCATAAGTAAAAATAAAATTAGTACCCCTATGTAATTGATGAAACCAATTCCAAAGGTCCACAGCTAACTGCTCCCGGAAATGTAGTATGTCAGATTTGTCGAATGAGTTCACCGCCATTCCATTTGCCATGTGTTTGGCCAACTTGATAACAAACATTCCATAATCACCATTACTACATAACATTGACAAAAAACTAGTTAGCACATGACGTACCTTTCCATATTCAAGTAACAGAAACAGCTGCCTGTGGTAATGCAGAGCTTACCCTGATTCTTGTTGTGGTATGTCGGCACACCATGACACGGTCCATCCGTCCTTCGTATACCAGTCTACAGTCATACGCAAATTTGCCTGATAGTGATCAGTCTTATGAAGGAGCTACGACAAAAGTGTTTGCATGGGCTGTAGAAACTATTTGTAATTTCGAACGTAGGTGCCCAATGAGTCATATAGCGTAATGGTTCGCTCCCTGAAGTGAACTTTGATGAGGACCCAATGTACACCCCTATAATTCAATGGCATGTACAGCTACAGACAGGACAAACCAGAAAACAACCACCATTCAGTTTGGGTATGTAACATAAGCTACAATATGAGGGTGTGTTACTAAAAATTCAGTATGCTACCGTGGTAAGTCTAGTCCATGGACGACAAGCTACCTCCCCCGAATCATTTCTGCTGTCGGGCACCTCCCCCCTTGCATATCTTATGCACATGTCATCATCCTCCCATAAAGGTTTTTTCTTCGTATAATCCTCCCATTTACTTTGCAAATGTTACTGCATATATTAAACCAAAAAACGCAATCAGTCAACAAGAAACAGGATGGTGGTTTCAAATAACTCAGGTTACTATACCACAAAAAATGTACTTACCCCAAACAAAATATCTTTGGTGGTGAATGCTTCCATCCTGCTAGTAGGCCACCTCATCGCCTTCCACCGGATAAAGCACAAAGTTGCATCCATATGTTGCATAGTAATAAAATGGGAACGTTTAAACTACGATATCTATGTATGACATACCAACTTTCGCTATTGATTATATGGACTGAATCAAACAACCACACATCGGCTTTCGACAAGTCCTTAAACCATTGCCAACTGTAGTCCCCCGTTGGCAACCGAATGGTTGGTCTGCAATCGAAATACAAGCAATTGACAACTTGTTATATTTGAACACCAAACCCGTATAAAAGAAATTAACAATGAAGGTAAAAGGACACAGAAATATACAACTCATTCGGCACATGTTCGTCCCACCATGCTTTAAATGCTATGAATTCACTGTTCGACGGCTTACAAAATGGTTCGAATTTGGTACGCTTTCTTGTACCAACTTCGATTTCCTCAAATGGAGACAATATTTGTGGACCCTTTTTCTACTTTCGCTTCACATATTTGTATTTTGATATGATCTTCATACTGACATCTGAACTTATCGAAGGTGACCATACAATTGGTTGCATATGTGTAACATTGGTTGTGACAAGCTGAAATTTAATTTTCCTTCAGGAAGTTTCTACTGTTGCATGTGTCACTTCGACACTGCCCTTTGCCCGCTTACTAAACCTTGTTTTCGAAACTTTTTTTCACCCACCTTCCTCAAGTTCGGTTTGTGGTATGATCTTCACACTTGCATCCGAACCAATAGAGGGCGACGCTTGCCATGCTTGAGGTGGCACGATAGGGTTCAATAGCATTTTCAGACCAACACTGTCTACTTCTCGACGGTATAAACCCTCTCCACTCCTATCTTATGCAACCGACAGTTCTCCTTCCAACCCAGTACTATCTTCGTTAGTTTCAGCACTTAGGTCGTTCTTATCCTGCAATGCAAAGTTCAAACGATATAATCAGTTTTTATATGTATGTTTGTAAGCCGCGCTACCATCAACTTATTTTCATGTGTACCTTCATAGCAGGTGGCTTCTGCTCTGTATGAACAACAATGCTTCTCATTAAAAAGTCCATAATGTTCTCCACCTTCTTGTTTGTTTCCTGTAGCAGTTGTATTGTCTCTTGTATTTTCTTGTTTGTGTGGCGTTGTGCTTTCCTTATTTCTTGTTGAAACTGTTGTAGCTGTTTCTGGATGGCTTGTAGTTGATCGTTTGCCGGCTTACTGCTATCCTTCGCAACCTGAAGACAAATTAGCAGGTGACGCTTACATGGATAACTGAAAGTACAATAAGTAAAGCCAAAATAAAACCTAACAACACCTGTACCTAGGCAGACGGTCGTCTTCCTACAGGCTGCGACTTTAGAAATGCACGAACACTACACTTGTTAGCTATATCATTCTTACCATGGCCATCACTATCACTTATGACTCTATCAGAAGACCCCTCAGTTGCACCATCCTCCTCCCTCATGAAATACTTGCAGTAATCCTCCTTTTCCTCTGCAGTTGTCACCTCCAACGTAGGGTGGGCTTCCAACTGCCATTAAATAAAAAAAGTCATGATTGCAAACATGAAGTACAATGCAGCATGTGTAATGAAATCACGATTTTAGGTACATACATTAGAGCGATGCAACAATGTTACTATTTCTCCTAATTTTGGGATTGCAATAGAACTCCAACTAATAATTCGAGGCAGCCGTTTGCTGGATTTAAGTGCAATATGTTGACCAATGGTCGGAATTGCTTCACATGCCCATATCTATTAGTGCACAAAAAACCATCAAACCTCATTGTGAAAGGAACCAACCATTACTAACCAAAACAAACCAAAACCTATAGTAAATATGTACCTGAAACGCATATGGGAAACTAGACAAAGAATAGAATGCACTGTCTGCCTTGTAGTTGTGCCCTTTATTGCATTTACCCACGTTGGTAGCCATTTTCTTAAAATCCTTTTTCATGCCACTCAATGTCATCTCATAGCAGCAACGACCCCATGGGTATTTGTTGAATGCATTCATGTCATCCAACAGTTGAATATGCTCTCTTCTAATGTGGTTCTTCGGATCCTTACCAAGTAACACCATCTCTAAGAAGTACAGCAACGCAAGTTTGATGATGTCCTCATCATTGTCCAAAGAAGCACTCCTAAAAGCTGTGTCTAGACTTTTATTTGAAACTTTGTTGTTGCCATTAAACATTCTACGGCTAAACGGCTTAGCGGTTGTACAATCCTCAGTTGAGAAGTCTTTTGAGTATGGCCCATAATCAAGCCCTGTGATGAGTCCAAATTCTTGCATGGAGAACTGAATGACTCTGTCATTGGGAAGGGCAAACCACACTCATCTGAATCATCACATTCCACTTGTCGTAGAAGCAAGTTATGCACTAACTGATCGGCAAACTTAAGCTCATTCATCTGAAACGGTTTACCGAAGCAAGACCTACTGAACATGTCCAATTGCACGTCACTTAACTTGTCAGCTATAACTTTTATTGCTCCCAACTTAGAGAAGCATGTAACTTTTGAACTAAAATGTTGTACATTTATGATCTTGCATGTAATAGCACCATCCATCTTTCTACACACTTGTAGTTACAACATAAATTTTTTCTTAAAGCGATAACCCCATTTTACACTTCACCTCTAAATAACATATATTAGACCGATACACTTTCTACGTATATCAAAGAAATAGGCTGATATCAAATAAATTTGCTACAACATGACCACTTTCACACAACTTGACAACAATAAACAAGCCCATAGTTCACCTATTCTATGCATATATAAGGAACCATATCAAAAATAACTACCAACCAAATAACCTCAATGTTGACATTCTGCACTACCATGACTGGATTGTCCATATACCAAATGGCCATAACATCCCAACCAAAACTACACAGGATTAGACAGAGATCCCAACCTGATTGCGATCCCAACCTCAAGGTTGGGATCCCAACTCTCAGGTTGGGATTGTCCCAACCAGTAAGTTGTAATTCCCTACCATGAGGTTGGGAGTTCCAAAGGCATGGTTGGGACAATCCCAACTCTAAGGTTAGGATCCCAACTCCCAACTCTTAGGTTAGGATCCAAACTCTCAGGTTGGGATTGTCCTAACCATGAGGTTGGAATTCACTACCATGAGGTTGGGAATCCAAAGGCATGGTTAACAATCCAAACTCTGATGTTGGGATCCAAACTCTCATATTAGGATCCCAACTCTCAGGTTGGGATTGTCCCAACCATGAGGTTGGAATTCATAACCATGAGGTTATCAATCCCAACTTGTAAGCTGCCATTAGCAAACCTGGAGATTCGGAAACTACACATTGTGGTTGGGATCCCAACTGTCAGGTCATGATTCCCAACCTTATAGTTGGTATTCTTAACCTCCAAGTTAGGTGTCAACCAGAAAAATTCTGTAAGGAAATCACAACCTCAAAGTAGGGATTCCCAATGTGGTGATAGGGAATTCCAATTCCTAACCATCATGTTGGGAATCCCAACCTCCAAGTTGGGATTCCAAACTTCCTAATTGAGAATCCCCTACCCTTTTGGTTGAGAATATGCATCTGCAAGTTATAATTCCATCTTCCTTCTAAGACTTCCTCCAAACCGAGAGATGGAATTCGAAATAGATTTGATTCCGAGAACCGAGCTGATTTCGATCGCACCATATAGGATAGCCCTAGTCGAGCTAAAAGAGTTGAAAGTTCAGATGGAAGAATTGCTAGATAAAGGATTCATTCAACCCAACCATTCACCTTGGGGAGCTCCAGTACTGTTAATCAAAAAGAATGACCGGAGCTTAAGGTTATGCATAGACACTATAGATAGCTAAACAAAGTGACCATAAGGAATCAGTATCCACTCCCGCGAATCGATGACTTATTCTATCAACTGCAGGGATCTAGAGTATATTCAAAGATCGATCTGAGGTCAGGTTACCATCAGCTTAGAATTCATGCAGAGGATGTTTCGAAGATTGCTTTCAGAACCAGATATGGGCATTACAAGTTTTTAGTCATGCCATTTGGACTAACTAATGCCCCAGCAACATTCATGGACCTAATGAATAGGATCTTCAGGCCGTATCTAGACAAGTTCGTGATTGTGTTTATCGACGATATCTTGGTATACTCCAGTAGTTATGAAGAGCATGCAGAGCATCTTTGGATAGTACTACAGACCTTGCGAGAGCATCAGCTGTATGCAAAGTTTAACAAGTGCCAATTTTGGTTAAACAGCATTGCTTTCCTGAGTTATGTAGCATTCGCTGAAGGAATCAGTGTAGATCCTTAGAAGATAGAAGCAATAATGAGTTTGAGACCGCTTACAAATGTTACTGAGGTCCGAAGTTTCCTCAAACTAGCAGGTTACTACAGAAAATTTGTAGAGGCATTTTCCAGGATAGTAGCCCCACTAACCAGGTTGACCAGAAAAGAAGAAAGATTTGAATGGTTAGATGCCTACCAATAGAGTTTCGACGAGTTAAAGAGAAGACTGACCTCAGCTCCAGTGTTAACTTTACCAACAGGGAATGATGGATTCACTATCTTTAATGATGCCTCAAGACAGGGTCTAGGGTGTCTTCTAATGCAGAATGGTAAAGTTGTAGCACATACTTCCCGACAGTTAAAGCCGCATGAGCAGAACTACCCTACCCACTATCTAGAGCTCGCACCAATAGTATTCGCACTACGAATATGGAGGCATTACCTTTATGGTGTTCCTTGCTAGATCTTTACAGATCACAAGAGTCTGTAGTATCTGTTCACTCAAAGAGAGCTAAATATGAGGCGTTGACGGTGGTTGGAATTGATTAAGGATTATGATTGTACAATAGAGTACCATCCTGAGAAGGCCAATGTAGTGACAGATGCTTTAAGCAGACGACCTGCGAGTTCCCTAGCTTATCTTAGGACAATATATCTTCCACTTTTAGTGGAATTGAGATCGTTGGGAGCTTGACTAGGTGTAGCAGACTCAAGAACTTTATTAGCTGCATTTTATGTTTGCCCCATTCTGATAGACTAGATAAGGGAACAACAATGGTAGGATCCCCAGTTGGTAAAGATAAGACAAGAAATCAAAGAAGGACGTTGAGCGAATTTTACGATCAGGGAAGATGGCATCTTGATGATGGGACAACATCTATGCGTGCCAGATATTAGTGATCTGAAAAAAGAAATCATGGAAGGAGCTCATTCTTCAGCATACGTCATGCACCCGAGCAGCACGAAGATGTATCATACCCTGAAAGAGCATTACTGGTGGAAAGGGATGAAGAGAGAGATCGCTGAATTCGTATCCCGTTGTCTCATCTGTCAACAAGTGAAAGCAAAACATCAGAAACTGACAGGATTACTTCAGTCGCTTTCCATCCTTGAATGGAAATGGGAGAATATCACCATGGATTTTGTTGTAGGGCTTCTACGCATTTAGAAGGGGCATGATGCCATATGGGTGATAGTAGACAAATTGACTAAGTCTGCCCATTTCCTGCCAATCAAGAGTAATTACCCCCTTAGCAAGTTGGCATAGTTCTACATAGATGAGATAGTAAGACTCTATGGTATACCGGTTCTATTGTATCAGATCTAGACCCTAGATTTACTTCCAAGTTTTTGCTCAACTTGCAGAAGGTTCTAGGTACTCGATTGGACTTTAGCACGACTTTCCATCCTTAGACGAATGGCCAATCAGAGAGAACCATCTAGACACTTAAAGACATGCTCAGAGCATATGCTTTGGAATTCCGAAGGAGTTGGGATACGTACCTGCGGCTTGTGGAGTTCACATATAATAACAATTATTAGGCCAGCATAGGTATGGCTCCATATGAAGCTTTATATGGAAGAAAGTGTTGAACTCCAGTATGTTGGTATGAGGTAGGTGAAAAGAAGCTAATAGGTCCCGAGCTTGTCCAAATGACTTCAGATAAGATTAAGATCATTAGGGACACGCTTAAGATAGCAAATGATAGACAAAAGAGCTATGTAGATAATCGACGTAGGGACCTTGTGTTTGAAGTTGGGGATAGAGTATTTCTCAAGATATCCTCGTGGAAGGGCATGCTCAGATTTGGGAAGCGTGGGAAGCTAAGTCCGCGCTATATCGATCCGTACGAAATCGTAGAGAGAGTAGAATCTGTGGCCTATAGTTTGAAGCTGCCTCAGTAAGTATGTTGCAGATCCCTTCCACATACTTAAGGAACAACCGGTAGAGTTAAAAACGAATCTAACTAATGAAGAGGAACTGGTGCAAATATTGGATCGTAGAGAGCAAGTGTTGCAAAATAAAGTTATCCCTCTAGTGAAAGTATTGTGGAGGAATCATGAGGTAGAAGAAGCTACTTGGGTGCATGAAGATCAGATGTATCAGAGGTACCCCCATTTTTTTTAGTATAATATGTCAATTTCGAGGACAATTTTTATAAGGGGGAAGAATTGTAACGCCCTCTTCCAAGTTGTACTGTATCCATGTATGAGATGAGATAAATTTTATTTATAAAATAATAAAAAGGATTTTTAGAGAGTTTGGAAGTGCAATTTAATTTTTATAGAGTTTTCGAGATGATTGGGAGAATATTTTAATATTAAAAGTTGAGAGTAAAATGGTAAAAATAAAATATTTTATTAAGAATGGCAAAATTGTAAATATGAGGAAAGGATAAGGACATTAGAGGAAAATGAAGAATTCTCTACAATCTAGTAAAAGCATAATTTGAAAGAACTCCAAGGGTAGAATCAAGCTTAACCCACGCCTATAAATATAGATGTGTGGTAAGTGGGTCGGCAGGAGAAAAATATTTGGAAGAAAGAAAGGGAGAGAGAGAGAGCTATCATCGAAGAAGGAAGGAGAGCAAATCTGTAGCTGCTTCAAGCTGATTTCTACCATTTTTTAGGAAGATCAAGCTGATTGGAAGGTGACGAACTAGATCTGGTAAGATTTAATGGAAAAGAAATGAGTTTATATGATTTTAGGTTGGTGAGAAAATTGTTGAGAACAGCTTTTGATGTGCAGGTGTTTAACCAAAATTTTGGTGTGCAGATCTGGTGATTGAAGCTAAAAGCAAGCAAGGAAGCAAGGAAAAGGTTGAGCAAGGATCTGGTAAGTAAAATGACTGAAAATAATTTTGAGTTGTGGTGATTTGGTTTTGATTTAGATGATCTAGTTTCTGTTGTTGAACCTGATGAGGTCGGGACCTGATATATTTGTGAAGAACTGATAATGTATGTGTTAAGCATTTGAATGTGCGATTAATTGAGGTTAGAATGTGTTGGTGCTAATGTAAGTTTGAAGAAAAGAGTGTTAGGAGTAGGCATGTGTGAGTTCGGGCAAGAGCTCTCGAGGTGCGAGCTGAAGGAGGTCCCTAGCGTATTTCAGCTGGTTAAGATGGTAAAATTGGAGATCAAGCTGAGTTATGCCCGTTGCTCTCCATCTCGCCTGTCTAGATTAGGCTGGAGTGTGAGCTCGCAAAAGGAGCTGAGTGAGGTCGCAGCTCATCAGGGGTGCCTGGCCGAACTGGCCTAAGGCTATATCCCGTAAGGGCAAGCTGAGAGATATAAGGAGTGACTTGAGCTAGAAAAAGATCTCAGCTCACTAGGGGAGTGAGCTGAGCGAGCTTGCTAGAGGTGGATGCCCTTAGTTCGGGTTGTGCTGAGCGAACTCACTAAGGTTGGTGCCCTTAGTTCGGGTTGAGCTAGGCAAAGTAGGAGCTCGCTGAAGGCGTGAGCTGGGTGAGCTGAGGTGCGAGCTCACAGCGCGAGCTGGACTGATGGTATTACCTGTCTTTAGCAGCTCGTATGGATTAGGAGTTGGATAATAATTTAGCTAGCTAAGTGAGGGTTTCGTTGTGAATAAATATAGGTGGTAGCGAGCTGAGAGAGGATGTCACTGAGGAGGTCGTGGAAGCATTGACGCAAGTGAATAGGATAACAAGCTGTGAGTGTGAAAAGATTTTATTTATTTTAAAATGCTTTTTAGATTTTCCTACAATTATTATATAAATTCTCATAAATTATTTTTAGCCCATCAACGATTTATGTTTAGCATGAAAGACTAGCTTATTTGACTATAGAAGAGTAAAAAAAAAAAAAGTAAAGATTTTCAAGAACTAGTGGAACAACCCAAGCTTATTGATAGATAGACCTTCTAGCATTTTAGACCTAACCGGTATACCCTACAATGTAGGGCAAGTATTATGAGGGTTAGTCCTGTTAACATCGGAGGGATAGAGATTGTCATGTTTATTGAGTTGCCTTCTATACTGTAGGGTATTGTCTCGCTTGCAGTGTGCGATGATAGTTTCACCACGTAGTAGCAGGGTGTCTTTGTAGCTTTGTCACGGTGTGCGATGATAGCTATTCCGCCATGTGACCCCCTACACTGAGCAGAGCTGGTCTACCCGTTCATGTGGTTATAGCTTTCCTTGGGTTCTCCATTAGTATAGATTTTAGTAAGAGTAGCATACCATTGACAAGCACGTTCCAGAAATAAATTATTTTAGAAAAGGCTTTTGAATTCCTAAAGAAAATTTATAAAAACTCGAATTTTTGGAAACAAATCCCTTTTTAAAGAAAAATAAAATGTTTTCAGGAGGTATTTCATAAAACTTAGTTTAATCAAATCCTCACACTCACTAAACTTTATAGTTTATTGTTATTTTTGGTTCTATGTTACAAAATCTCCTAAGTGCAGGTACAAGGAATAAGGGTATCAGTCCACCGCGATCAAGCTAGGTAGGTCAGATGACTGACGATGTTACATTGTTTCTTCCGTAAACATCATGCTTCTAATGTTATTATTAATTATGTTATCTTGCATATTTCAAAAATTTGAATAACATTTTGTAGAATTTTTATATAACCATGACGACATGCCTATTTTAGATCTCTGCTTATTCATGATAATGTTTTTAATCACAACATGATTAGCATGAATGCTGAGAAGAAATTTTAAGATTGATGGTTTTTCTTGTTTAGCAAAGTTACTTATGGATACGGGTCCGTTCCACGACATCCTTTTAGGTCTTAATAGTTAGACTTCAGAAGGGTTTCGTGGGGTGCCCGACAGAATCACCGGGTTCATTAGAGGGAATCCGGATCGAGTCTTGTCATTTACTGATTTTTACAAATATATATATGTAATGTCTTCTATGTATACATAGAAATTATCATATTGATATGTATAAGTTTACTATTATTTATTTATTTTTAATATAATGAATTCGTTCCCATCCAAAGTACCATACTATTTTATTAATATCAATCATCTCAGCCTATGGAAAACAAATATGGTATATATTAGGTTTCCTGATAGAATTTAGATCCAGTGTTGATTTGATTTTTGTTAATGTTTTAAAGTTCCATCGACATGTGAGAAACTTTGCAAATGAATAGACAAGATTAATCTACTTTTGCTTTTTTTTTTTTCTCTTACTGTTAAATACAATTGTTATTATTTTTTCATTTTTTCTTCTATCACATCAAAACATTAGTAAAAATCAAATTAGGAATTGATAAAAGTTCTATCTAGTGATCCATCATATGAGGTTTCCTCCAGCAAAAGATCTTGTATGAGATATGACAGTACCCGACCTGACCCTTATCTCGAGTCCGAGAGGATCATGTGAAAACTAAAGTTTTCTTGATTTATAACCTGTGTTTACTAAAAAAAATTTCAACAATCATCGAAATTTCTAAAAATATTTGGAAATAACCACCGAAATTATGGATATGACTTCAATCGAAATGCAAGTTGAACAAAAACTTAATCTTTAAATTTCTCAAGTTGAAAACCACAAACTAAACATATAAAATGATTTCTCAAATATTTGAAAAGTGATTATCAATTTGTAAAACTAATACGGGGAATACACTTACGAATTTTGTAAATAAGAATTTAACAAACACAAATTCAACTAATTGGCATCAGGTGGCCTTCCTCGTGATACGTGATAATCTACATGAATCTACAGTAGATACCTAAGGGGAAAAGGGCTTTTTTTTTTTAAAAAAAAAAAAAAAAAAGGTGAGCCTAATGCCTAGTGAGTGGATATAAGTTTTCAAAAACATTTCTAAATAAAACAAAACATGTTTCTAATAACAAAAGCTACTTTTCAATGAATCATAAAATTTTACAATATGAAATAATAAAATAAAACTAAATCTGAAGCATGATCTCCAAAGTAAAACTGTGAACCTTGATATAATTTCTCTAAAATTACTTCTAAATAATACTCAAAACTTATCAATCATAAAAAGAAAATGATCTCATAAGTTCATATATAATTATTTTTGAAATAATATCATATCATCATAAAACTGTAATTTTATATAAATTTTTTTTGCAAAACTTTTCTATAAGACTTTTCTAGAAAACCTCTTTTCTAAAATTTTGTAATTCTATGAGTTCTCTTTCTTGTACCAAACTTTGAAAAAACTTTCTTTTAAAATGCTTTTGGATTAATTTTCTACACCTATTAGTACTTGGGATTTCTATCATGCATGGTGGAAAAACTCAACACTCACGCAGAGTGAGGATAACTTCAAGGGGAGGGGGATTTCTGTCATGCGTGGTGGAATTTACTCATCACACACACAAAGCGGGGATTCTGCCATCCACATATTGGGCGACTCAATGACTTTTTCCCAAGCCTCTAATGGCTTATCTTTCTAATTTCCCAATTGACCCTTCCATTAGCATGTGGTAGGCAACTTCTAATTTTGAGTCTTACACATGTGATGCCTGTTCTAACACTGATCGTTAGAGATGAGGGTACGTTTTAGTGTTTTAAAAACATTTTTCTTTCTCTTTCTTTTCTTCAATGCTTTCGAAAAACATTTTGATTTCTCTTTCTTTGCTCAATACTTTTCTAAAATATTTTCATCTTTCTTCCTTTCTCAAATCTCTTCTAAAAAGCACTTTTGCAAGGAAAACTTCTCCAAACACAACTTTTATAAAACTTCCCATACTAAAAATTTAGTTTCCAACAAAATCTCATCCATGCTTGTATTTATCAAAACTAAAGTTTTTCAAACCCTTTGTAAAACATACTATAAGCATCATAAATCAATTAGTTTATTCAAAACTATAACACATAAGTTGCTTTCTTAGTTTGTAATACACATTTTGAAAACTCAAATACCAAATACAAGGTTCACAAATCATAAAACATACTTTAAAAATACCAAAAGCATAGCTTCTAATTTCATAAACATAAGTCTAAAAAACTTAATCTCAAACCCATAATTTACAACACATTCTTTAAGATCTCAAAACCAAATACCTTATTTCAAAAGTCATAAAACATACTTTGAAAACTATATAATATAGGTTACTTTGTTGAATGGTAAGCATACTTCGAAGATCATAAATTCAAAGCTTACTTTGATAAATTGTGAAATATACTATGAAAGTCATATAATTCAAACTTACTTTGTTAAATCATTTAACTAACTTCGTAAACTCAACACAAAACCTAAAATTCATAATTCATCAAACATACTTTAAAACCTCAAAACATAAGATATACTTCTAAAATCACAAAACATAATTTTAACACATAAATTATAAAATATACTTTAAGATTTCAATATCAAGTAATATAATTCATAAATCATAAAACATATTTACTTTCTTAAATTGAAAAACATAGTTTAGAAATCATAAAATCAAAACTTATTTTGTTAAGGTATAAAACATACTTTGAAAATCAATTAATCAAACCTCACTTTGTCAAATTGTCAACTATACTTCAGAAATCAAAACATAATTTTACTTTATTAAATCATAAAACTCACTTTGTTAAACTATAAAACTAACTTTGGTGACTCAACACAAAATATAAGATTTACAAATTTTTTTAAACATATTTTAGAATCACTAAAATGCATACTTTCAAACTTTATAAACCATAAGGCATACTTGAAATTACATGACATAAATTTGAATTCATAATCTCCAAAATGTACTTTGAGTTTTTAAAACAAAATCCATATTTCATAAATCACAAATCACATCTTAAAATTTAATCTAAAATTTATAAAAACATATTCTAGAATTCATAGATTCTAAATATACTTTAAAAGCCTCAAAACATATTTTAGAATTCTTACTTCATAAAACATGTATTTTAACAAAAATCCATCCTTTTCAAAATATAAAACATGCTTCAAAATTTTTAAAACATATTTCAAAATTATAATTTCAAAATTATAAAGTATACTTTAAAATTTTCAAAACATATTCTTTAAAAATCTCCAAAACCTATTCTAAAAATCATCCTTTATACAACGTACATACTAAACATCATCCATCTCAAATCATGAAACATAATTCAGTTTCTTGAAAGCATATTTCAAAACCTTAGAACACACACCGATGCTCTTAGATCACAAAACATAATTCAATCATCAAACTAATAAAAGATAAAACATAACAAAAGTACTTTCATAAAACAAGTTAAGGGAAATATTCACTCACTAGATTGGTTGTTTCCAAGCCCTATGGACTCCTCTTGCACTTGTCTCCTCATTGGAACACTTTTTCACCTAAAACAACATCAAAACTTATTTAAAATCTACAAGAACTAAACTAAGAAAATTAATCCTAAATTGAAACTAGTTTCTTACCACAATTTCATCTCTAACTTCCTTGATTTTCTTCACTTCTTTTTGGTTCGCCTTCCTTCTTTCCTCCTCCTTTCTATTGAGTTTTCTCTCTTCTTTTGGATGGGTGCTATTCGGCCAAGAAAGAAAATAGGGATGGGTGTTTGGCTAGCTCAAAAAAAATATAATGGATGGCTTTTTAATTTCATATAATATCACACACACACACACACACACACATATTTCATGCATGGCCCAATTTGTGTACACTTAGTCACCTTTTTACCACTTATTTTTCCATAAAAATCTAATCAAATTTCCTCTTAAATTTCCAATCTTACCCCTCCTATAATATTTCATTTCCATTTATATCCTTTCTAGATAATTCTTTTCTTTTACATTTCCAATTTTACTCTTGTCCTAACACTTGATTTACATTTTTACCCTTTCTAGAGAATTCTTTTATTTCCATCAATTGTTCTTCACAGTCTTCATAATTCCTATCTTGTCCTTTCTAGAGTTTTCTTTCTTTTTCCATCAATTGTTCTCCAAAAATTTTATAATTCCATTTATGACCTTTCAAAAAATTCCATTATCTTTTTGACGGGCCCTGACTCTTTTACTTAAGGTGACCCACCCAGCAATCCCACGGTAGTCTTCTAGTCGAGGTCTGCTTTAGCTGAAAGGTTCTCATGAAGCTAAACGTTTTTACATTTACTGAAAATTCATTTAAGAATTCATTTTCAAGCAAAAATGGATGAAAACTTTTTCATTTTAAAATATACGCTTGCAAAATAAAATTTATAAAAATTTTGGCAGCACAACAACTACTTTTCTAAAAATTGCACCCTATAAAAATTTCATTTAAAACATGTACATTTCTATTTCAAAACAATTCTTAACTACCAGGCCTCAGACCTTCTTTTCACATTTCACAAACAACCACAAGCATGCTTAAGTTTAAAAGATAACATCAAATTCATAAATAAGTCATGCACAAACAAACTTTCCATAAGTGGCATATATTTATATATACAAAGTGTTTCACAAGTTTTCAAAATATAAACATCATACATGTACTAACACAAAATTCACAACTACACACGATGATATCTAACTATTCTAAAGTCAAAGTCCCTACTGCTGAAGTGTCCACATTTATACCTATCCTTGGGAGGTTTTATTTATAAAATAATAAAACTAGGGGTGAGCTAAATAAGTTCAGTGAGTGTCACATATAATTCTATTCAAACTATTTTAAAAAATATTCTCCCTAAAAACTGTTAAAAACGTTTCTTAACTAACATAATGTTGCTGAAGTAAATTAAATTTTCTGAGAACCATACAAAAATTAAAGCATGAATAAGCATGTATAAATGACATAAATCCTACATTGGGAAACTGAAATTCATTAACATAATGAAGAGCAAATTTTCTGGTTTCAACAACTATCATGGCATGTTTTTCAAACACTGGAGTATGTATTAAACAACATATTACATGCTCACATTTTTCTACTATAAATCGTGAATAGTGATGACAAATAAAATTTTCAAAAAGTCTTTAAATAAAATAAGCCATCCACTGATAATTCATTTTCACATGGTCTCCTACGTATATGGCATAGCGAAATCCTACATGGCTCAGGCCATATGTATTCGATAACTAAGTAGCAGAATCCTACATCGCTCAGGTAGTTAGCTAACTTATAATATACCCTATCCATGGAGAGCAGAATCCTACATCGCTTAGGGTACTCTACCATTACTGGTAATATCTATAAAACATACCATAGGCTATAAAAATATTTTCAAACATTTTCTTTTCATCATAAAGCTCACATTTCATGCAAAACTTTAGAAATTCATGTGAATAGGATCTCGTATGGAAATTCACTTATCATATAAAAATTAACTTTCAATCAATAACAGGATGAATTTAAATTTAACATATAAAATCAATATGAATAGAAATATAAACATTTCAAATCATTTTTGTTAGGACACTCACCTTATTCCCTAACTCGCTATCAAGTTCAAACTCAACGGAAAGGTTTCCTTGCCTTTGCATAGCCTAAACATTTTTGTATTCTATTTTTAGGTTACGTCGCAACTAACGTTATTCGTTCGAATAATTACATAATCATATATTAATCCATGCAAACATCTAACCATTCTAGTATTTTGAAACATCCCTTGTTAAATCGTTTCAATGTCGATTATTCATGTTTATCTTTCGTTCGAAATTCTAATTATTTAAACATGCAAAGATCATCGTACGAAGCCTATATTCATACTAACGGATCAAACAACATTTTCGAATCAATATCTTCCTATGTTAGCCGAACCTAGCTCATATTGATACCATCAATCTTATTAAGTTTTCTCATCAAATTCACATTCAAACATATCAAAGAATGATGCAAATACTTTTTAAATTCACCAAGCATCGCTTTCGGACGATTACAAAACGTTTAACCGCAAAATGGTTATTTAACATTCAATTAGTTTTTTTTTCAATTTTCATACCAATTCTATCATCCAAATACTCCATAAGATCACACAAACAAATCAAAAACAATTTTCCATCATCAAAGCAATGCCTTGGTTGAATCTGCCCCATATAATTCTACCAAGTTTTATTTTTTATTTCAACATCAAAACCCAATCTTTCAACACATTTTCAAGCATGGAAACCATTCAAATAATTCAAACTCAAAAAGAGCCAAATCAAATCCCTCTTGACCGAATGTAACATGCAACCCCATTTCAACATTTCAAAGCATTTTATACATCCAAATCACACCAAAACACAAGGCAAAGCAACCAAATTCCATTCAACTCACAATTTCATCCTTTAGTCGAAACCATTACAACATGCATTTAAAATTTCTCACTTAATACATCATCATATCCACATGCATATCAAGCTCCACACTACTGAGGTTTTAAACCCTAAAACCCAAACATATTTCATGGTAAAAGTTATCAAACAACAATTCATCCACCAACACATCTCTTTGGCCAAATTTAACACACATGACCACATCAAAATTTTCATCACTTCTTGCATCAAAACCACATGCAAACCATCATTTGTCACCTTAAGACATTAATCATTCAAACCCAAACATAATCTCACAAAAATCCATCCATTTACTCAACAAAATTCATGGAAACTTAAACTTACCTCTTGAAATAGATGAAAATGGCTTCTAGCTTGGTTTACACTCCTTACATGCGGTAGATCTCTCCAAAAATGACTTCAAATCCCTTTGTATAGCAAGCTATCTTGGTCAACTCTTTCTCCTCTCAAGCTGAACTCTCACTTCTCCTTTCTCCCTCTCAGTTTTGCTCTCAAATTGTTGGTGTGTTGTGACCGAAAGCACAAAATGAAATGCTTTTCTTCTTGTTTGCTTTCACTTGATTATATATATAGTGTTCATGGATGGTAGCCACTTGTCAATCTCTTAACTTATTCACCATATATTTGTCTTCCATATATTTCTTATTCCTCTACTAACTTGCCACTAGGAATTCTACTAACAAAAGTTCTTCCATAAATTTCCAATCTTCTAAAAAATTTTTTTCGTATTCGAAATTGTCTTGGGTCCACCTAAAAATTTTATTATAATCTGATTTCACATTCGAAAACTTTATTAGTATTCGATTATTTATTTGGGTCCGATCGTTTTAAATTATTTCATGATTTTGAAATTAAAAATCATCCCTGGACCCATCAAGAAATTCTACAAAAAATCTAATTACACATCCGAATCCAAATACTTTAATAATTCTATTGTTCCATAAATAAGGGCAAAATGTAACAGATTACCTGTATGTCGGAACAACATGTTATATTTTTTGCATATTTAACCCTAAGTGGGTGTATTTAAAAAGCAAGTGGGGTGTGCTTAGAAAGTAGTTGGGCCATACAAATTCTAATTGGGTTCACTTGATTAAATTTTCTTTAGGCCCTTTAATTTTTGTTTCTAATTGCACCCCTTATGCTTTTTATTTGAACTCCACCTATAATTCATTAACACTTACATGTATTTATAAATGTAACTTATTAGACTAGTTCAGATTTAGGGTGTTACAGGATATTTATGAAATTTAAATAATTTTATACAAATTTGATGAGATATATAGTTGTGGATAAACATAAATAATGTAATATGCATAGCAAATAATTAATATAATCGGCAGGTAAGGAAGAAGAGTACCTACTTTAAAGTTAAGATTGCTAATGTACGTGTTTATGATTATTATACTAGAAGAAATTGTATAATTAGTAACAGAAAATATGGTCACTAGAAATATTAAATTTTGTGACAGAACCTGACCCAGATTTCCTCTAATGAACTTGGTGGACCTACCGGGCACCCTGTGAGGCCTTCTGAAGTCTAACTAAAAAGACCCACGAGGACGTCGTGGAGCGAACCCGTATCTATAAATAACTTACTAAACATAGAAAATCTTATGTATTTTGAAAGCCCATTTTAATTTTCAAGTAATTCTATCAAAAGCATTAATGTAAATAAGCAATAATCTAAAATAGGCATGTCATCATGATTACATAAAAATTCTATGAAATATTGTTCAAATATTAAGGTATGTGCAATTACATAATTGACAACAGTGTTAAAAAAATAGTGTTTACATAGGAAGCTTTGCAGCATCATCAATCATCTCACCCACCTAGTTTGATCGTGGCAGACTGGTAAACTAATTTCTTATTTCTACACCTGGGAGATTTGGTAACATGAAACCAAAACAGTTGTAAGCTATAAAGCCTAGTGAGTGCGATAATTTTGTTTAAACTAAGGTTATTACAGTATCTCCTGAAAACATTTACGAAAACATTTTTTTTAAAACGATTTATTTTCTAAAAAGTTGGGTTTTATATATTATCTTTAGAATTTCAAAGCTTTTTCTAAAATTCTTTTCTAAAATCTTTTCTTTCAAAAATATGCTTTTCTAGGTATGCATCTTTTTCTAAAATCTATACTAATGGGTGGGAACCCAAAGAAAGCTATAACCATATGAATGGGTAGACCAGCTTCGCTCAGTGTGAGGGGGTCACGTGGTGGAATAACTATCATCGCACACCGTGACAAAGCTACAAAGATAACCTATTACTACGTGGTGAAACTATCACTGAACATCATAAGCGAGACAATACCCCACAAATGTAGAAGGCGACTCAGTAAACATAACAGATTCTATCCCCCCGATGTTAGTAGGACTAACCCTCCCAATACTTGCCTTACACTATTGGGTATACAGACCGGGTCTAATGCTAGAAGGTCTGTCTATTTATAAGCTTTGGCCACTCCACTAGTCTTTGCAAATATTTTCTTTCTATGATTCAAATAAGTTTTTTTTTTATGTTATAACCATAAAAACTACTAAATATTGCATACCACTAAATAAAAAAAGCTATTTATTTCCATACTAAAATGTAAAGATATTTATAAACTAAATAATGAAAACTATAAATTGTTCAATTAATAAGCTGAAAACTATTTTAAAAACATTTGTACTGTAACGCCATCTCTCAAGTTGTACTGTATCTATGTATGAGATGAGATAAATTTTATTTATGAAATAATAAAAAGGATTTTTAGAGTGTTTGGAAGTAAAATTTAACTTTTATAGAGTTTTCGGGATGATCAGGAGAAAAATTAAATATTAAAAGTTGAGCGTAAAATGGTAAAAATAAAAGATTTTATAAAGAATGGTAAAATTATAAATGTGAGGAAAGGATAATTACATTAGAGGAAAAATGAAGAATTTTTTAGAATCTGGTAAAAGCATAATTTTAAAGAAGTTCAAGGGTGGAATCAAGCTTAACCCATGCCTATAAATATAGGTATGTGGTGAGTGGGTCGGTAGGAGAAAAATCTGGAAGAGAGAGAGAGAGAGAGAGCTATCGTCGGAGAAGGAAGGAAAGCATATCTGCAGCTACTCCTAGCTGATTTCTGTCATTTTTAAGGAAAGTCAAGTTAATTGGAAGGTGAAGAACCAGATCTAGTAAGATTTAATGGAAAAGAAATGAGTTTATATGATTTTAAGTTGGTGAGAAAACTATCGAGAGCAGCTTCTGGTGTGCAGGTGTTTACCCAAAATTTTGGTATGTAGATCTAGTGATTGAAGCTAAAAGCGAGCAAGGAAGCAAGGCAAAGGTTGAGTAAGGATCTGGTAAGTGAAATGACTGAAAATAATTTTGAGTTATGGTGATTTGGTTTTAGATTTAGATGATCTAGGTTCTGTCGCTGAACCTGATGAGGTCACGACCTCATATATTTGTGAAGAACTGATAATGTATTTGTTGAGTATATGAATGTGAGATTAATTGAGGTTGGAATGTGTTAGTGCTAATGTAAGTCTGAAGAAATGAATGTTAGGTGAGTTCGGGTAAGAGCTTGCGAGGTACGAGCTGAAGGAGGCACCTAGTGCATTTCAACTGGTCGAGATGGTCAAACTAGAGAGCGAGTTGAGTTATGCATGTTGCTCTCCATCTCATCTGTCTGGACTGAGCTGGAGTGTGAGCTCGCAAAGAGGAGCTGAGTGAGGTCGCAGCCCCTTTGGGGTGCTTGGCCAAGCTGGCCTAGAGCGGTAGCTCGTAAAGGCGAGTTAATAAGTGTTAAGAAGCAACTTGAACTATAGGAAGATCTCAGCTCGCTAAGGGAGTGAGCTGAGCGAGCTCGTTGAAAGTGGATGCCTTTAGTTCGGGTCGTGCTGAGTGAGCTCGCTAACATTGGTGCCCTCAGTTTGGGTTGAGCTGCGCAAAGTAAGAGCTCGCTAAAGGCGCGAGCTGAGGTGCGATCTCACAGCTTAGCTAGACTGACGGTATTGTAGTCCTTAGTAGCTCGTATGGATTAGGAGTTAGAGATAACAATTTAGCTAGCTAAATTTAAAACCCAAAACTTCTAAAATAGTATTTTCTAGATGAATAGTATTTTCATGTGAATAGTACTTTTGAGTGAATAATGATTTTCCGAAAACAGAAAATTTCCTCAAATTGCGTGAGATAGAATTTTTTCGGTGAATAGTGTCTCTGAGTGAATAGTATTTTTACGTGAATAGTGTCTGTATGAATAGTGATTTTCGAAAAATAGACCCCGGATATCATAAGTCCCGAAATAGAAATTAGAATTATTAGAAACTAAAACGGAGCAAAAATGAGTCCGTTTAAATGGATTTTAAGGGTTATGAATATTTATCGATAAAAATACCCTTATCGGAACCGTTGTGAATTTAGTGAGTTTAAACCTAATTGAATTTTTTTCAAAGCATAGGGTTGAAGGTTAAGACACCCAATTGGAGTATTGCATAGTCAATTTGATGATAGGATGGCCATGAAATATTTTTGGAATTTATTAGTGTTAATTGAGGATTTAATTTAAGTTTAATGAATTAATATAAGTTCCATGAAAGGATAATCATCAAAGAAGCATAATCCATGCGCTTATGTAAAGACCAATGATGTTGTGACACATTTAAATCAAAAAGAGGTGTCATTAGTTGAATTGAAACCAATTTGGATGGAATTGATTGGTGGATTAATTGAATTGATTTGTTGGACCAATCAAATGTAATTATTTATAACTAATGGCACAAGTGTGATTTTAAAGTCATTCCAAGGGCAAATTAGACACTTGGGAAGACTAGTATATAAAGTGAGGTGTGAGATGAGTTGAGGTAAGAGATTCATTCGGTCAAGCAAGGGAGAACGTGAAGACAACAAGCTAAAACCGAGAGGAAGAACAGCAGACTGTGAAGGAGCAGAATTGGAAGAAGAAAAAAAAAATAAGGTTGCAGCCGTGAGAAGAAGAAGAGATCCCAAGTGAGTTCATCCATCTTTACTTCTCAAAACCCATCCAAGTTTTCTCAAGAGAATTATGGAGAAAGTGTTGCTGAGTTGAATTAGTTTCATGGGTATTTTTATAGTTGATGTAAATGTTGTTTTGATGGAATTTATGGGTTGATTTGAGGTTGATCATCATCAATCTAAGCTTGGAAGTGAAGGAAAGAATCAATGATTCTTGGATCAAGATTTTTGAAAGGTGAGGGTTAGGGTTTTGATAGTTAAAGTTGATGAAATTTGATTGATTTTTAGTTTAAGGTTTTAGTTGATTAATTGATGGTTTGTTGAAGCATTTATGTGTGATTATTTGGCTTGAAATGAAGATATTAGCTTAGTTGTGTTTTATATTAGTAAGTGGTTCACTTGGAAAAGTTTATGTAATTGGATGGTTTTTGATATTTGAATGAAGTTATATGAGATTTTATGTGAATTGAGATGAAAATTTGAAAAGAAAAGCAAAGAAATGAAGTGATGTATATTTATATTAGCATATGGACACTTTGTGTTTTTCCATGTGTTGAAGTAAGTTTAATGTTTGAATGAGTTGTATAAGGTTTTGGGATGAATTTAAATTGGTTGGAATTAAAAGAATGCAAGAAAAATGGAATTGGAAAGGTTTAGGTGTTAATGTGTTTAATGTAAAGAATTGGTTCCTAAAGTGTTATCCAATCTTTTTAAGGTGTTTTGGTGATGTTTATGAGGTATTTGAATGCCTTGGTGCAAAGGAAATTAATAAAAATGGATGTGAGATTACTTGGTTGGAATTATGTTAGAGTGGTGAATTTATTGAACATATATATATATATATATATTGAGTTATGACTAAGTATTTAATTAGTGCTTGATATGTTGGAAATTTAATTGGGTAATTTGTTGGGTTTTGAATTGAGTTTAAATGCAAAATTAAGGTTAGGAAATTGGTTGGAAAGATTATGTTAAGAATTGGAATTAAATGGGTGCATGATCATTTAAGTTTAAATTGAAGGAATAATGTGATTTACATTGAAATTGAGTGAAAAAGGTGATGAAATTATGGTGGAATGTGATTGTAGGAGTTGGAAGCAAAATCATGAAAAGGAATATTTGGAAGAGTGGTGATGTAGTGGTGATAATAAAGTTGCAAGTGGTTTTATTTTTGTAAAGTATTTATGAGTTTATTAAATGAGAATTTAATTATTTAATTATTGTTTTAATGAAAGAATTTATTTTGTGATTGTAAAGTTAATTTAGCATGTGATTTATTTTTATATGAATTGCATGAAATTTTTAAGATTATATTGCAATTGTAATTATTTTAGTATATAGCAATTTGGTATATTTGAGTAATTATACTCGAGAATTGACATGCTAAAGTTGTTTACAGAAGTTAGGCTTTGGCCTTAAAAAAAAAAAAAAAAAAGAGATTTTAGTTTCAAGTCTTATGTAAAAAGACAAGAAAGAATTTTTAGTTCATTGAAAAAGAAATTTTAGATGCCTTTGGTTTACCCTAACCCCAAAGATTATCAGCTGAAGTACCATATGCGTGTGTGGCAAGAGTGGTTGGGAGAGTCAGTCACTAACTTAGGGGGTTGAATCTGAGTCTGTGAGTTGCCCTCTACATGCATTTGGTAGTGTAGATCTACCGATGTTGAGGAGGATCGTAACCTCAAGTTTTCCCGCATCTGCAATTACACATAGTAGCATCCCCGAGCTCAGGTAGCGATGATAAATTTTATCACTATAGAACTAAGATTTCCCTGGGTTGCCTTTGGCGAGATCAAAAGAGAAAAACATGTCAATAGACATGAAGTTTATTAAATCAGAAATTTATTTCTAGTTTCAAGATACAAAGAAAAGTTTATAATAATCAAATTAGTTTAGTAATTTTAATAAAGTTACAAGAAATTTTTTAGTTTTATAAATTTATTTTGAGAGGATATATATACATATATATTTTAGAAAAGGATAGTTTATGTTAAAAGTTATCCGCTCACTGAATTTTATACTCACAATTCTTTCTATGTATTTTTGAAAAATCCTCCCCAGATATAAGTACAAGCCGTCAATTAGAAAAGGTTTTGTCGGACGCGTAGATGGCCTGATGTAAAGATAATCACTGCATAGTTTTACGTTTTAAATTGTATGTCATGCATCATAAGTAGATTTTGGTAAATATAATTGTAAATTATCTTTTAGATTATATAATATATTGTGTTAATCAAATTAAATTTTGGTGAATGAAAACGAATTATAATTTTATTGTTTCCAAAATTAGAACTTGTTTGTGGTTGCGTTGTGAAAAATGATTTGAGGGCTTGAGGCCCAGTAGTGGAGATTTGTTTGCTATAGAAGTGTAAATTTTGAAATTTGCAGGGTGGCATGTTCGGAAAATAGCCGTTATGCTGCTCGAATTTTTATAAATTTGTTTTATAAACGATTAAAAGGAAAAAACAATTTCTCCACGTTTCCACATTAAAAAAAAGTTTTAAAAAGTAAACGGCGTAGCTTTATGAGAACTTTCTAGTTGGATCAAATATCCGCTAGAGGGCTACTGTGAGGTGGCTGGCAGGCCTAGTAAGGAGAGAGGCCTATCATTAAGTGAAAGTTTCGTTTGTGAATAAGTGTAGGTGACAACAAGTTGAGAGTGGGTCATTGAGGAGGTCGCTGAAGCAAATAGTCAAGGGAATAGAATAGGAAGCGGTGAGTGTAAAAAGATTTTTTTTTTTTTTGTTAAATGTTTATTTTTCAGATTTTTCTGCAATTATAATATAAATTCTCATAAATTATTTTTAGCTCATCAACCAAGCATGAAAGATTAGCTTATTGGAAATGTAGAAGAGTTAAAAAAAAAAAAATACAGATTTTCAAGGACTAGTGGAACGACCTATAGATAGACCTTCTAGCATTAGACCTGGCTGGTATATCCCACAATATAAGGCAAGTGTTGGGGGGGTTAGTCCTGCTAACATCGGAGGGAATAGAGTCTGTCATGTCTGTTGAGTCGCCTTCTACACCATGGGGTATTGTCTCGCTTACGTTGTGCGATGATAGTTCCGCCACGCAGTTGTGGGATGTCTTTGTAGCTTTGTTACTGTGTGCGATGATAGATATTCCGCCACGTGACCCCCTACACTGAACGGAGCTGGTCTACCCATTCATGTAGTTGTAGCTTTCCTTGGGTTCCCCATTAGTACAGATTTTAGTAAAAGCAACATACCATTGAAAAGCAGGTTTCAAAAAGAAATTATTTTTAAAAAAAACTTTTGAATTCCTAAAGAAAATTTATAAAACTCAAGTTTTAAAAAATAAATCATTTTTAAAGAAAAATGTTTTCATGAGGTATTTTATAAAACTGAGTTTAATCAAATCCTCGCACTCAGTAGGCTTTACAACTTACAATTATTTTTTGGTTATATGTTACAAAACCTCCCAAGTGCAGGATCAAGGAAATCAGGGTACTAATCCGCCGAAATCAAGCTAGGTGGGTCAAATGACTGACGATGTTACATGTTTCTTCTGTGAACATTATGCTTCAAATGTTATTATCAATTATGTTATCATGCATATTTTAAAATTTGAATATTATTTTATAGAATTTTTATATATAACCATGACGACATACCTATTTTAGATCTTTGCATATTCATGATAATGTTTTTAATCATAATATGATTGACATTAATGTTGAGAAGAAATTTTAAGATAGATGGTTTTCTTGTTTAGCAAGTCACTTATCGATACAGGTCCGCTCCACAACATCCCTTTGGGATCTTAATAGTTAGACTTCAGAAGGGTCTTATGAGGTGCTCGTAGGACCGCCGGGTTCATTAAAGGGAATCCAGGTCGGGTCCTGTCATGTACACTCACTGCTTGATGTCCTACTCGCTTACACTACTGTTTCAGTGACCTCCATAGTGACCTCCTCTCAGCTCATAGTCACCTACACTTATTCACAAATGAAACCTTCAATTAGCTAGTGAACTAGTATCTTTATCCCCTAACTTCATACGAGCTACTAAGGATTGCAATATTGTCAATGTAGCTTGAGTTGTGAGCTCGCACCTCAACTCGCTCTAGCTTGCGCCTTCAGAGAGCTCCTACCTTACTCCGCTCTACCCGAACTAAGAGCATTCAGCTTAGTGAGCTCGCTAAGTTCACTCCCTCAGCGAGTTGCTACCTTCTTCCAACTTGGTTAGTACCTTAACCCCACTCAGCTCGCTTTTACGAGCTACTGCCTTAGGTCAACTTGGCCAGGCATCTAATAGGCTGCGACCTCACTCAGCTCCTTTTTGTGAGCTCGCACTCCAGCCTAGTCCAGACAGGTAAGATGGAGAGCAGCAAGCGTAGCCCAGCTTGTTCCCCAGTCGACCATCTCGACTGGCTATAATGTGTTAAGGCCTCCTCCAACTCACACCTCGCAAGCTCCTGCCCTGACTTACATAACTCACTTCTAACACCTCGCTTTCTAGGTTTCACCTTTCACATTATCATACACTCAAAAGTATATCATCACCTCACTACCAAACTCTCAGTTCACAACCTTATAAGGTTCAATGATAGAAACTAAACCATCTAAATCTATAAACAAACCATTACAAATCAGCATTAGTTTCAGCTACTTCACTTACCAGACTCTTGCTCAACCTTTTGCCTTGCTTTCTCACTCACTTACAACTTCAAATCACCAGATCTACATATCAAAAAATCTCGTTATCCACTTACAAACCCAGAAGCTATTCTCGATAGCTTCTTACCAATGTAAATATCATAAAAACTTGCTCTTATCACTTAGATCTTACCAAATCTGCTCCTTGAATCTAATTTTCGCCTCTCAACAGCTTGGTTTTCCTCAAAAATGGTAGAAATAAGCTTGGACATCGCTGCAGATCTGCCTTCCTTCTCTTCTGTCGACAACTCTCTCTTTTTTCTCTCTCTCTCCAAATCTTCCTCTTTTACTAACACTACTTACCACACACTTATATTTATAGGCTAGGGTTAAGCTTGCTTTTACTCTCAAACTTCTTTAAAATTACGCCTTTACCAGATTCTAGAAAATTTCTTACTTTTTCCTAATGTCCTTGTCCTTTCCTCATAATTATAATTTTACCATTCTTTATAAAATCTTTTATTTTCACCACTTTATCCCTCAAATTTAATATTAAATTTTACTCCCCATCCTTTCGAAAACTTTATAAAATTTTATTTCATCACAAAATACCTTAAAACCCTCATTTATTATTTTAGAAATAAAAATCATCTTATTCCGGACATGAATTCAATACAAACTTGGAAGAGGGTGTTACTTTTTGTCACTAATAAATTTTAATGAAAAGAAAAAGTTTTCATTCCCATTCATTACTTAAAGTTCGATACTAAAGACAATTAGTGACCAACAAAAAAGCTCATTACTAATTGTTGGGAACATTAGTGACCACCAATTTTATTGTTAAGGATCATTTATTTTTATCACTTTTCATTTAATGAGTTTGAATTATACTTATTAAGTGATTTTTATTTTATTTTTTCTAAGTGGTTAAACCATTTAAAACCACTCAAAAATCACTGAAAATAAAAAGCTAAAATTTTTTATTTTTCATTGAATGCCAAATCACTTAATAGTTTTTTAAATATATTATTTCAAGTCTATCATTCTCAAAATAATATATTCCCAAATTCGTTTTAATTTTACATTATACATATTCCATTTAAATGTAATTTATGAAATATTACAATAACTAAAATGTATGTTACTTTATAATTTCAACTTTTGTTGCAATAATAATTTAACTTAAGAATATTTTGTTTATTTCTTCTAAATATATAAATTAAATTTATTTTACTATAATAATTTATTTACATATATATAATTTTAAAAAAAAATTTACTATAATAATTAATCACATTTTAATTATAAATAAAATATAATTAATATATACATAAAAGTGTTTTAGTATTTGTTAAATAATTTATTATAATTGTTTGTATTATATTAAATGAAGTTACATAATAACTAAAAGTAAAAAAATATAAATGTTAAATTATTAATTTTTAGATAATTTTAATTTTTAAAAACAAACAGGGTTACTATAGATTTAGAGATAAGGAAAAAAATAAATAAATATATTATTCAAATTTCAGATTTTATTCTCTATTTAGTCTTCAGCCTTTAACAATATTGTTTAATCTTTAGACAAAAAAAAAAAAAAAAAAAAAAAAAAAAGCCTTAATAGTTAAAAGGTTTCATTACTAAATCCATTCACTAGTCCCATAAAACAATATAGTTATGTAATATTAGTAAAGAAATGGTCACTAGTAATACACGTTAGCTACAAAAATCTATTCACAATACACAATTAATGGTCACTAATGTGCATATAATTAGTAATGTAAAAGTTGGTCACAATTTATCTATTTTTTCTTACTATAGAGTCTTTGATTGGAAATGAAGATTTGGTCACTAAAACAATTTTATAATTAGTGACCACTATTTTGATCACTAAAAATCAAATATCTTTGCTTCTAGATCCATTTAATAGACTTATAATTGAATATCAACAGCGTATATAACTTCTTTTAGCCGTAAAATATTATATCACAAAAACATTGCATTTCGCCACTAATATTTCATTGTTGTTCAAAATTTTCACTAATTATATATATAATTTTAATTGGTTAATACATCAATCATAAAACTTGTGTTTTGGTCACTAATGGCAACAACTAACAAGTTCCATAGACATTATGCACAATATATTGAATTTACAATTTGTAATAAATAACTAAATTATATTTACTTAATTAACAATGATTGTCGCTTTTATAATTGAATGAAATAATTGTATAAACAATATAAATTTTGAAATTCAAAATCTTATTTCTTAAACCAATAAAGTCGTAAATAAAATATATAAAAAAAACAACATAATTTTCCCCAAAAAAAGCATAAATTAATAATCATACCCATAGAATCTAACCGAAAAGCATAATATATCCAACATAAGTACTACAACAAAAAGATCAAGTCATTGACATAAGCCAATAAAGACCAATAAAATAACAATACATCCCAAAATACTAATACAAAGCTATAAAAATGTTCAACATAAATAACTAAATACAAACTATGATAGAAAGATGCATCTTGTTGATATAAGCCAATAACCATATGTGTGCAAAACATAAGAGGAAAAAAAGAGCATTGACTATTTCATAATATATAGGAATATGATAAGAACCTTCGATGACCAACCAAGAAAAGCTGGTAAGTTGTAGTCTTAGCATGATTAGGAGTTATAGTTTAGAATTAATTTAGAATTTTTACTAATTTAGATTTATCATGTTTAGGATTATTTTTTATTATAATCATCCTTTATTTAATCATGTGATAATTTAGGATTAGATTTATCTTTAATTAATTTTAGATAAATTAGAATTAGTTTATGAGTTTATTTTAGATTAGGAATGTGAGGCAATAACTTGAGAATTCATTATGTTGTTTTTGGATTTTGATAATTAATAAAAACATGCAAGTTTTGTATGGTAAATATCATGTTGTTTTTCAACTATTCCATGTAGATTTGTTTGGGAAAGTTTGGGCTAGATCTCAAGGCAATTCTAATTGCTTGAATCTAGAAAATTAATTTGCTCATTCTATAAATAAATTGATTCACGATTTATCCTATTTACGGTGTGTTTTGGCTGAGAATTTAACTTATTATTGGATCTAGATTTAGGTCCTTAACAATTGGTGCTTTCATTGGGTGCAAGAGAAAGAATAGTTGTAGTTCAAAAGAGTTAGAGTTGCAATTGATTTAGTTTTTTTAGGATTATCTTTTCAAACTGTTTTAGTTTCAGAAACACTGCATTGATCTTAAGAGAATCTGAACATACCTTAAAAGTAATTAAAAGTACTGTAGATGACTCCTTTTTTTTTTATATATATTTATCAGGGAGGCGATATTCATTTGATCAGTTATATGGATACCAATTGGGGAGGTGATTTAGATAAACATAAATCTACCTTAGGTTATATATTTTTGCTCAGTCAAGGTGTCATCACATGGTGTAATAAGAAGCAAACATGTAGAGCCCTATCAACAATAGAAGCCGAATTTATGGTATGTTCAATAGCAGTACAAGAAGTAGTTTGGCTTAAGAGATTCTTAAAAAGATCTTAAGATCATTACCCGTGTAGAGTAACTAATAACTATCTATTGTAATAGTCAAACCGCCATTGTCTATACAAAATATTCCAAGTACTATAACAAATCTAAACATATAGAAACGAAGTACAATTTTATAAAAGATATCATAACGAAGAAGGAAGTGAAAGTTCAGTATATTTCTATGCATATGATGATTACGGACCCATTGACTAAAGCAATGATGAGGGTCGTGCATAATTCACATGCTAAGCCCTTAGGATTGTATAGACTATAATGTTGTGTATATATATATATATATATTGAATTGTTTAAATTGATTTATTCTTCCATTTATGAATGTAAATATCAATTCATTTTTGAGTCTTAGATTTTAAACTAGCATACACGTTTCATATGAAAATTTATTAAATATATGTCATCAAGTAGAGACTGGCATTTTTACACATGCTATCGCCTTAGTTGTTGAGATAACAAGCTAAGATGAGACACATATGTTATTGAAAATTATAAGTGATATAATTTTTTTGGAGCTCACATATATGATTTAGACGCCTTAACCTAGTCAAGATGAGATTTTCTTTACATAAACTATGAAAATCGATCAATGGCATTACCCCACTGTCATTGATATTTGATTAAGTTATATGTGAGATCTTAATATGATCCTTCGAAAAGTGAGCAATTGAGAACTCTAGTTGAACTCTCTGACTGTATTTGAATTTAGATTTGTATAATGAAATAATTATAAAACATAGTTTAGAATAAAATTTACTGTGATGCATGATTCATATCATGTCTACTTGAGTGACCAATATGGAAAATAAGAGAATATTGAATCTTTACTTTCTCATTGTGTAAGTTTCATTAGAGTTGTAAAACTCTAAACTGTATCCTCAAAGTCTATTGACTTTGACCTTAAGTCACAAGATAATGTTAGTGCCTTTAGTATATTTTTCTATAGTCATGATAATTCGACCTATGTGATATGTCTAAGGTGATAGGACCAAAGGACAAAAGTTGAATAAGAAGATTCAATATTTCTTTCCTTAGATAATATATTCATTGATCGACCAATTGTGGTCAAAGTTGTGATTGCAATTATTAATACATAGAATTGTTAAAGCTGAGTATAGCTACTTTATCAATTAAAAGAGGGATTAAGTGTACTTATATTGATGAAATTTTAAATTGAATCTAGGATATATATGAACAATATTTGATACTTCATGATTGAAATATCTAACAATAAACTTCGAGATCAACAACTATTTATAGGTTGCATAGTGTATTTGCCTGTATGAATATTTGAGAGTAGACTTGTGTTTGAATGTTTGTCCCATTCTATACTAGTGGGAGATGTTGGAATATTTAATTAGAGCCTCTACACTGGTGTGAGATGTTGGAATATTTAATTAGAACCACCCAAAATGGTTCAAATAAGAGTTATTGGCCTACTAGGTCATGAGTTGGGTTCACCCAAGACAGTTTAATAGCAGTTGAAACTGCTTTGGCAGTTTGGGGTTCATAAAACATGAATACAAACAGCACAGTTTTGAGCGTGCAGAGGTGGTTCTTCTTCTCAGAAAAAGAAACTGTGAAAAATACACAATCTCTCAGATACTTGGTTCTTACACTATGGTTTAAGTCTGCTTTCCTTAATTGTGATTGCATTCCAGACCCCATAGTACTGTTTGATAGATTATGCAAGTTCGAAGGTATGTTTTTCAACATCTTTAACTCATGTTTTTATAAGTTTTGAAGTTGTTATCATAAAATCGCATTTAATTATTTATTTTTTTGGAATTTATTTTTATTCCATCACAACCTAATGTATTGAGTTGTGATAGACATTATTATATATATATATATATAAACCTTTTAATGTTAGGTTTATTTAAAAATTCTTTGACTTCAATCTTTACATATGGCATATGTGGTTTACATGTCTTAGTTTATAAGAATACATACTTACGAATGGTCAACATTTGCACTTACAACTAAAGTAGTAAATGACTTGTCAAGTTTCGAATATTGCATTAACAAATCGAAAAAGGAAATCCATAATTGTCAAAACCTTCCATGACGCCAGTAATATATATAACTAAGTTTAAGTTTAAGTTCCATTATTAAAAGACTACTTTATTTATTTATTTAATTTAAAAGCCATTTGACCAAGGAAAACCATTTTCATGCATTATAGGCATAACGACAACTTGCAGCCTTGCGAATTACAAATGAAAACTAATTGCAATCTCTACGATGAACATAATCCGAAGCCAGATGGTGCACCAACGCAAATACAGTGGCCATGGAGACACAAGCCAGGATTACCATCACAAGGGATGCAGCAATTCATACCTTTTGAACATGGTGCTCCGGCGTCAACTTGAGCAGTCATAGGTTCAAGTCTTGTTGCTGTTGAGAATGATATACCTTTGTCCAATATAAAAAAATATTTTATTGAGTCATTCTCTTGTGATGTATCAAAGAGTATTATGTTAATTTTTTAATTAAAAAAGCAAATATTGCAAACATGAATATAACACAGCTAATTTGTCAAAAAAAGTCTTTCTTAAAATACACCTTTGTAATAGACATAAATGAAATTCTATTCTAATTAAAACCAAATGTGATTGTGCTAGTTTAGTATGTATATGTGAAAACGAAATTGAGATATATGTCTTTTCCAAGAAATTAAAAAAAAAAAAATTGAGATACATGTAAGAGAGACTAACATGATGTTACAATGAAAAGGAATGTCAAGAAAGCCATTGAGGAGAAGGTCTTCTGCATTGTTGATGCTTGTATGTATTCTAGTTTGATCTTATTTTTGGAGACTCGAGTTTCATCTAGCTTGTAGAGGAATTAGGCTATTTATATTAGGGATAAGAGTCATTTAAGGCATGAAAATACATGTCAATTGACAAAAATTAATGGTTTTGAAGTTATCAATTTTTTAGGTAAAAGCACACATTTTTATTCATAGAAACACAATCCAATTATACTTAATTGGTAGATGTTATTTCCTTATATGTTCATCTATTTGTTACAAATACTTTCTTGATGTTGTAAGACATTATGAACTTCCTCTCTCACACATCCATAAAAAATTTTGATTTAAAAATTACAATGTGTATATACATACTCACACAAATAGTGGTCCTTATATTAACATTTATGAGGATTGAGATACGATTTAATTAATTTTAATAAATTTTGATGTGATTGTTTTCCTAAACAATAAAAATAATAAAAAATACTAGTGAAAAAGATTGAAAATTAATATAGAACTAGATTTATTTGGATGAGATTTTGACTATGATAATGTTTAATTAATTTTAATGTTTGGGCTAGGATTAAAGTGGGTGTATTAAATTTAAGATTTCATTGAAATTTAATGGATTTTAAAAATTTGAGTGCATTCAATCCAGATTTGATTGAATTCCATTAAAATCTAGGTATATTAAATACATATTTGTATGAAATCCACTAAATTCTAGGTGTATTGAATTCAGATTTATTTGGAATCTAATAAAAGCTAGGTGTATTAAAAAAATCATTGACTTTATTGATTTCATTTAAGTGATAAATTTAAAAAAGTGTATTCAATCTAAAATTCATTAGAATTTAAATTTTTTTAAAAGCTTGAATGTATTTAATCAAAATTTGAATGGATTCTATTACAATCTAAGTATATTCAATCTAGATTTTATAAAATTCATTAAATTTTAGGTGTATTCAATTTAAATTCATATGGAATTCATTAAATTTTAAGTGTATTCAATTCAGATTTATATGGAATCCAAATAAAATTTAGTTATATTCAATTCAAATTTGTATAAAATTCAATAAAATCTAATTGTACTAAATAAGTCATTGACTTTATGGATTTTATTTAAGTGATGAATTTCGATGGATTTTACAATAATTTTTATAAAAATAAAAAATAAAAAAATAAACTTATAACAAATCTTAGGGGGTTGTATTCAACTTAAGAGTTTATTGGAATTCATAAGATTTTAAAAATCTAGGTATATTTAATATAGACACTGAAGGAACCCAACCCAGATTTCCCCTTTAGAGACCCGAGCGAAACCGTCTCGGCACCTTAATAGAAGTCCTTACAGTTTTCATATCGGTGGCTGACTGCAAAGGGTTTCATAAAGCGAACCCATGATAAAATTTTCATTTCATAATCATTTAAAAATTAGAGTGGAAAAATTTTGTAAGACCCGGATTTTCATTTTCCTGGGAGAAATAGTGTTTCCCGGATAAAGGGTTTTTCGGACGGAATAGTATTTCCAGATGAATAGTGATTTCGTATGAATAGTGTTTTTGAGTGAATAGTGATTTCCGGGAAAATAAATATTTCCTCAAGTTTCGTGAAATAAAAAGTTTCCGGGTGAATAGTGTTTCCGATGAATAGTATCCGTGTGAATAGTGATTTTCGAAAAATGGACCCCAGACATCATAAGCTTTAGAATATGAATTAGAGTTATTAGAAACTAAAACGGAGTAAAAATGAGTTCGTTTAAATGGATTTTAAAGGTTCCGAATATTTATTGATAAAAACGCCATCGTGAGGAACGTTGTGAATTTTAATGAGTTTATAACCGATTGAATTTTTTTCGAAGAATGAAATTAAATGTTAAGACACCTAATTAGAGTATTGCATAGTCAATTTGATGATAGGGTGATCATGAAATATTTTTGGAATTAATTGGTATTAAGTGAGGATTAAAATTTAAGTTAATTGTAACATTATATGTGTAGGAGATAATATGTATTAAAGAAGCACAATCCATGTGCTTGGATGAAGGCCAATAAGGTTGTGGCATCTTTAAGTCAAAAAGAAGAGTTATTAATTGAATTGAAACTAAGTTGGAGTGACTTGGTTGGTGGATTAATGAGATAGATTTGTTTAACCAATTAAATGAATTTATTCATAACTAATGGTATTTTTGTGATTTTAAATCCATTCCAAGGGCAATTTAGACAATTAGGGAGTTAGTTTCTATAAAGGAATGCATGAGAGAGCTGAAACAAGTGGTGATATTCAGTCAACAAGAGAGAAAAACGGGAATGAAGTTGAAAACCGAAAGAGAGTAGTGACTAGTGGCATTGTTGTGATTATGGAATTAATTTAATGGCAATTTTGGCATGGACTAAGTGTTAGTATATAAGTGAGTGCATGATAGGTGAATGAGAGAGAGATAGGTCGGTGAGAGGAGAAGAAAACCGTGAGAAGCAAGCTGAAATCAGTAAGAGCAAATCAGAACCGAGAAAAAAAAAAAAAGAGCTGGACCGTGAGCTGCAGAAGAAACGTGACAAGCTGAAGCACAACCGTGAAGAAGAAGAGGAAGCTGCTGCCGTGAAGAAGAAGAAGAAGAAGAAGGAGAAGAGGAGATGATCTCACCTTGATGACCTCTCAAACCCATCCCTCTTCATCAAGAAAGAGTGAGAGTAAGTGAAGTTGTTTTGTGTTTGGTTGCTGGAAATTTTTTAGTTATTGATTTATATGAGATTTTGATGAATTATTTGGGTTAAATCAAGGTTAATCATCATCAATATAAGCTTGGAAGTGAAGGAAGAGAATCAAGAGGCTTGGATCAAGGTTGTTGAGAGGTAAGGGTTTGGGGTTTGATGAGTTAATGTTGATGATATTGAATTATTCTTTTAGTTTAAAGTTGTAGATAATTTAATGATTGATTTGTGGAAGTATTATGGGTGATTATTTGCTTGAGATTGAAAGGATGAATGGAGTTGTTATAAATTAGTATGTGACTAAATGATGAAAGTCTAGATGATGAGGTTATTTGGATGGTTAATGGAATTATATGTGAGATTTTATGATTATGGAATTGAAGCCTTGAAAAGAAATATTAAGTGATTGTGTTATTGGATATATATATATGTATATTAGTATATGAGTCATTGTGTTTTTGCATATATTTAAGTTGATTCTTAACATTTGAAGTCATAGTATAAGGTTTGGGAATGAAATTGAATTGGTTGGAATAAAAAGGAGGTAAGAAAAATGGAAATTTGAATGTGGGATAGTTATGTGGGTTAAGATTAAATGTGAGACAAAATTTGTCATCAAATAGATTGTATGTATTTGGATGATGACTATAAGATGTTTGAGTGCTTTATTGTCAAAAAAAAAAAAAATTTAAATGGAAATGGATGTGGAAATTTTATTTGGAAAGTTGATAGAGTTGTGGATTCCTTGGGAATATATGTTGGTGGATAAAATAGTTAACTAGTTAATATATTTTAGTGGAAGTTTATGTGAGTGAATGATGAGTTCTTGGATGAATTATTATATGTGTTTGGATGGTGAGTTTGATGTGTTTGAATAGTTGAGCATTAAAGGAATGAATTAAGTTTGTTGTGAAATTATCAATGAAAGATAAGGCAAAGTGGTGAAGTTGGTGAATATATATATATATATATATTTTGAGTTAGATTAAATGATCATTAGGTAATGTATGTGTTGGATTAAAAGTGAATAAATTGTTGGATGTTTGAATGAGTTTAGATGCAAAAATGTTGAGATAGAAAGTAATTGGAAGACTAGTCAAGAATATGGGTTATATTGTTGGTGCATGTGATT
Source organism: Litchi chinensis (assembly GCA_019925255.1). Classification (NCBI taxonomy): domain Eukaryota; kingdom Viridiplantae; phylum Streptophyta; class Magnoliopsida; order Sapindales; family Sapindaceae; genus Litchi; species Litchi chinensis. The sequence goes on along the minus strand of CM034465.1, from coordinate 15,807,210 downwards.
TTTATTGAAATTGAAATTGTAATGTATTTAAGGATCCTAAACCAAGATTTTTGGTTGGATTATGATGTAGGAAAATCTCAAGAATAAAAAAGGAGGTTTGGAGAGGTGGTGAAGTAGATTGAAGTAAATTGTGAGTGGTTTTATATATTTTTGAATTGTTTTATTGAAATGCCATGAACATTATTTTAACTATCAAGTTTATTGCAATTCTAGCATATTTCTTTGAATATTATTATGCATGTATATTGCTTGAAGTTATATTACAATTGCATGTATTTTTAATTAAAGTAAATTAGTGGCTTTTGATGCATATACATGCATGAAAGTAATTTAATGAGATATTTCAAAAATCAATTTCAATTACAAAGTTGAGATTAGAAAAGAAATTTATAATATGAGAATTGAGTTGTTTAATTGTTGTTTTAGTAAAAGAGTTTATTATGTGATTTTATATTTTCTTTGTTATGAGATACATTTTTATATGAATTGCATGAATGTTTTATTAAATCGCAAGCATGATCATTTGAGTATTAAAGTAATTTAGTATATCAAGTAATAATATTCGAGAATTCATACATACTAAAGTTGTTTATAAATAATAGGCTTCGGCCTCGGAAAAAGTATTTTATTTTAAGTGATTAAAGAAAAGAAAAGTAAAATTTTTATTAAAGAAAAGAAAAGTAAGATTTTATTATGAAAAGAAAAGCAAGATTTTTATTATGAAAAAGATTTTAAATGCCTTGGGTTTACCCTAGCCCCCAGAGATTACCGACCGAAGTACCGTATACGTGCATGGCAAGAGCAGTTGGGAGAGTCAATTACTAACACTAACTTGGGGGGTTGAGTCGAGTCTGTCAGTCGCCCTCTACACGTATATGGTAGCGTAGATCTGCCTAATGTTGGGAGGGGATCGTAACCCCAAGAGAGTTTTCCTGCATCTACGACTACGCCTAGTAGCATCCCCGAGCTCCTGTGGCGTTGAGAGATTCCGTCACAATGGAGCTAAGTTTCCCTGGATTGCCTTTGGCGAGATAAAAGAGAAAAGCATTTTAAAAAGACGTGAAGTTTATTAAATTAGAAATTATTTTTAGTTTTGGGAAATAAAGAATTTATTAAATTAGAACTGATATTTCAGTTTTGAAAAATAAAGAAAGGTTTATAAAAATATTTACTCAGTTTTGATAAAAGAGAAAAGCACGTTAATAGACGTAAAATTATTAAATTAGAACTAGTTCCGGTTTCGAGAAATAAAGAAAGATTTACAAGAATTACTCAGTTTTGTAATTTTAATAAAATTTTTATGCATACTAGTTATTTAAGCTTTTTCAGTATTATATTCCAAGTTGTACCATTTACTCATATTTGTGCATGCAAGACATTTTAAAAAGTATTGTATTCGAGATATACTTCAGCATATGAATTAATTATTTTAGTATGCGAGATATTTAAATGAGTAAACATTTGAAATTAATCATAGAGTGCAAGAAATTATTTTTAGTTTCAGACCCTAAAAGTTTATTTTCCAACCGTTTTTGGGAGGAATTAGTTTAAACCTGCATACAGTTAGATTACTTTAACCACTCACTGAGTTTTATACTCACCACCCTATTTTCGTATTTTATAAAACTCTTCCCCAGGTACAGGAACGAGCCGTCAACTGAAAGAGACTCCATTAGACGCGTAAGTGGCCTGACGAAACAGCATCACTGCATAAGTTTAGATTAAAAGTGTAGGCCATGCATTTCATGAATTTTTTTATGACAATATTGTAAAGAATATTTTGAATTGTATATAGTATGTTGTTTATATATAAAATGTAGTTTTTGATAAATTAATTCATCTATTTGCTTTAAATCAAAATGAAAAATATTTATGGTCTTGAAATTGAAAATGTTTGTGGCTGGATTGTGAAAATGATTTGAGGGCCTGAGACCCAGTAGTGGAGAAATGTTTGTTATAGAAGTGTTACATTTTTAAATTTACAGGGTGGCATGTTTGAAAAACAGCCGTTATGCTGTCCAAATTTTTATAAATCTGTTTTATAAATGTTCAAAATAAAAAGAAAAATTTTTTCACGTTTTCGTATTAACAAAAAGTTTTAAAAAGTAAACGACGTAGCTTTACGAAAACTTTCCAGTTGGAACAGATATCCTCTGGAGGGCTACCGTAAGGTGGCCGGCAGGCCTAATAAGGAGAGGGGCCTGTCAAATTTCGACAGCACAATGATTGTTTTTCGACTTTTTCAACCCTTTCAAAACACCTGTAAATCAATATATAAATGATTCGAAAATCATACATTTATTTCTCCACTTCTAATATGGACCTCAGGTCCACTTCATAATCAAACTCAATCATAAAACAAAATAATTCAATCAGAAACCACATCGAATTTCAAAATATCTCATCATACAAAAATCTCAAATATTTACATGAGATCAAGGAAAAATATTCACTTTATGCGTGTTTATGAAACATCAAAATATGTGCATTAATTTAACAGCTGCATCGTCGGAAATACCCGCCTAACTCTGCATTGTAGATCACTCGCTTTGAACACCTGTCCCCACACCTGAGGAGGTTTTTCATAATATAAACAGAGAAAAGAGTGAGCTAAGAGAGCTCAGTGAGTGTTATGCATTTCTACTTAAACTTTATTTTTCTAAAATAGCATCCCAAAAACATTTTAAAGGAAATATTTATTTCATAAACATTTTTGTTTTTAAAACCATATACTCGATAAATCTAATAAACAATTTTAAAAGCTTATACTTTGAATAAAATCATAAAATTTTAATATATTTCATAAACTTTCAAGAAGCGGTTAAAATGCTATTTTTTCAAATCTCACATATAATAAATTTGCTTTTCTTTCTAAAATGTACGAATGGAACCCAAGAAGCTTATCTCACATGTCGACTATCCTAGCGTTGCATAATATGATGTCACGTGTCGACTAGCCTAGTGCCGTACAAAGTGACTACTAGAGAGATATCTCAACTACTACGTAGCGGAATTTTACCATCACATATGTAAATCTGGATAATACCCCACACATATAGAAGGTGACATGACTAACTCAACCCTCACACATAGACGTTAGTAACACATAAACATGCCATCCCAATACTAACTATACACATATAGGGTACTTCGGTTGGGTTTGTATCTATAAATATATCTATGAATTTGGGTATGTCATTAGCCTTTGAAAACTTTCTTTATACATTTATTTTGAACTTGAATTTTCAATTCTATAAGCATGAAAATGTTAAAACATATTTCATAAAATTTTGCTAAAGGCATAAAAACTCATTATTTCTTCATAAATCATTTCTTTCTTTCCTTGTTTTTTTTTTTTTTTGAATAATGTGAAGGAGTATCAATAAGCTAACATATTTAATGGAAATTCATTTAAAATAAATAACAAAGCTTTAAAGATAAGCTAGTAGTGCATTTAACATTCGTAAAATAAATTTGCGCTCACAGATTCCTATCTCACGGAAAGTTTCATGATTTTCTGTGATAATTTACGACTTCGATTTACCTCGTCTCCATGTTACTTACATATTTTAGCATTCTATTTTTAGGCAATGTTGTAACTAAACTTATTCGCACATTCAACACTTTCATTAACACATATCAATTCACACAAATGCTTTACTACATAAAGATTTCTTAACACCCCAATTTAAGTCTAAATTCTATATCAACATATGAAATACATTTTTAGATTATTTTGGTCCATATTGGTCGAACCTAAACTATAAATTTCATTCAACTTCCTTTTTATCGTAATCACATTTAAACATATGATTAGGGGTGTAAATGCAAGTATAATTCTTAAAACATTACATTTTTGTAAATAAGCAAAGTTTGATCGTAAAGTTGCCATTTACATTACAATGCATTTCTTTTAATATCTATGCTATTTTTATCATCAAAACAAGCTATAAAATCATTCAACACATTCCAAAACAATTTTTTATCACCTTAACAGCAATATGGCAGCTTATATACTCAAGTTTTTCTTTTAATTTCAACACCAAGTTTTCAACATTTTGACACATCTATTAACATTAAATTTACTCAAATCATCCAAGCCTTAAATTGGTCCATTTATTCCCACCTTGGCCGAATACTTCACCCACACACAAGACCAACATTTCATCAAGTTTCTCTCTTAAATTTACATCTTAAATCACACCAAACATCTTGACAAAACAATTAAACTAAGTTGAACTATGAAACCCTCTCTTTGGTTGAATTGCATGCAATCACTTTTCCAACATTTCTTCAAGATTTTACACATCAATATCACACCAAAACTCATGAAAACACACTCAAACTACATTCGAACCATTCACACACTACGTGGCCGTGACATTTCATGCATCCAACACAAATTTTCTCTCAAATTTCATACCAAATTCACATGCACTTTAACACCCATCATTTTAAGGTCACCAATTCTCAACTCAAACATAATATCATAAATCCACACACTTACACAAATTAGTTCATAGAAAACTCAAACTTTACCTTTCAAACTAACCTCAAATGGATAGATTTTCCTTTTAGGTTGGTGTACACCTCTTGCATGTGTGAAAAACCTTCAAAAATGGCTTTCAAATCTTCCAAAATAGTTGTTTGTCTTCTTTGGTTTCTCACGAAAAAATAGTCATCCTCTAGTTTCTTTTCTCGGCCCAAAAGACCACTCACATTCTCTCTTGCTTGAGTTTGACCTAATGGAGTGTTTATGTTTATCTCTTGCATTTGAGTTTGTTTTTACTTTATATATAATTTATATTTTCTTGCCACTTGTCAACCATTTAGTTTCTTTTGTTGACACATGTTAACCATACAAACTTCGTTTCTTCTTTTCATGCTAAGTATCTCCTCTTCATGCATCAATTTTAAGCTTTTCAATTTCCTAAAATGCCCTTCTTGTATTTGAAATAATTTCGGGTCCATCTGAAAATTTTATTAGAATTTGATTACACATCTGGATCTGGTCACTTTAAATTATTTTATTACTTCGCAAATAAAATTTTCTCCAGCCGTATCCAAAAATTCTACAAAAGTTCTATTTCATATTTAGGCATTTTAATTTATTTATTTCTCCATAAATACTATATATGGTACTAAAATCGAAGAGAATATTTTTGTCTAATAAATTTTAGATCACTTACAATCTCTTCAAATTGACTCATCTTTAATCCATCTCAGTTTTGTTTAACATTAGCATTAATTCCGAAACTTTTGATTTACAATATCCGCTTTCTGAAAATCATTATTCACACAGACACTATTCACTTGAAAATATTATTCATAAAAAAAAAATTATTTCTCCTAAGAAGAGGAAATTCTGGGCTTTATGAACCCGAAAATCACTATTAACTCAGAAATACTATTCATATGAAATCACTATTCATACGAAATTACTATTTATCGAAAAAAAAATTATTTCTCCTAAATAGAGAAAATTCTAGGCTTTACAAACACTTTTAAAAGTCTATTAAGATCTATGTGTATTTAATCCAGATTTGTAAATATTCTAACGAAATTTTGGTGTATTCAACTCAGATTTTTAAGAAATCCAAATAAATCTAGATATATTAAAAAAATTAATGATTTTTGTAGGAATTGGATTTTAATGATTTTAATGGATTTTTTTAATATTAGGTAAAAATAAAACGACCATCTGAAATCTTATGCTACCCCCAAAGATTTTCTAGATTTCATACTTTTTTTTCTTCCTCTTAGAACAAACTCACACATTACTCTTTTGGTGGTGGTAAATTGAATGTATGTTTTGTAATCTTTTTCTCTTCCATATTCAGTTGTTGTTTAAAATCTCCAAAACCCAAATAGGTCCTCAATAGAACCCCACTGCAACATATGATGAAAGTGAGATCAAAATAGAATGAAAATTATAATAAAGAAGCACAACCAAAAAATAGATTTTTGTATACAATCAAATTGAGCTCTTTAGTTCATAAAATAATAATTGGATTAAGTTAAAAAAGATAATAAGCCTACAATAAGTCAAACGAGTGTAAGACGAAGAAGAGAGGGAGCGGGAGCGAAGATGTGAATAGAATCATGAAAGAAAAGGATTTTTTAAAAAAAAAAATAGAAATAAAAGTTTTTTTATGAGAAAATCTAGAGATTCTAAAGTGGGTGTGTGTATGTTGGGTTGCGTTTGGCGGTAGAGAAAAAGAAAGGTTAATTGATTTAGGTAAATTGGAGAAGAACAGGTTTTTGGGTGTAGCTAAAAGCAAAGAGAAATTCAAAATTTTTTCTTTCATTAAAAAAACCATGGACTAGAATTCCAACAAAAGTTGATGGAATCTATTAAATAATCTAACAAACTCTTAAATAGAATTATAACAAAATCTGATGAAATCTATGTAATCTATAGAATTCATTAGATCTATCATTAAAAAAAAAAAACCCCAACATACTCCAATGAAATTTAGATTAAATACACCCACTTTAGATGATTTTTAAAATAATTTTTATGAAGAAAAAAGTTTATAACAAATCTTATTATTCTACTGGAGATTTTATTGCATTTCTCAAAGAATTCAAACAAAATAAATATGGAGTCTATAGAATCCATGAATTCTATCAAAATCTATCATTAAAAAATAAATAAAAATCCATCAAACTTCAAAAAAATTTAAATTGAATACACTTTCTTTAAATTGGAATTGGATTGATTCCAGTCTAGTATGTCATTTGTGGTAGTACAAGCAAAGTCCAATCCTATGTAGAAAAGTTATATTGCTGTAGCAAGACAAGACTAATGAGTTCGTCCTACTATAAAGGATCCATTCCTTTCTTTTTCTTTTCTTTTCTTTTTTTTTAAAATTTATGTTATTAAAGTATTTATATATAAAATATCAAATACATTTAAGGTTAATATAAAATATTTTACAACAATATTTTAAATGATATTTTCAAATCAATTAAAATAATGTTAATTTATTTAAAATTATTTATAAATAATGTTGTTTGTTTATTGAAATTAATTTGAATATTTTATTTATTAAAAATCAATTTAAACAAAACTATAATAAATTTAATTTGATTTATTCTTTTAAATTGATTTTATTTTATTTAAATAACTTGATAACTCAAGTTCATTTTTGGATTAAAAAACAATGGTTGATAGTTGAGGCAACTCTACTTTCTTGTGTTTAAAACTTTTAATTACTGTTGTTTTTTTTTTAATGAATTTATATGGTTTGTGGATAAAACAAAGGCCAAATTACATTTTAGCTCATATATTTTCATGATTTATAATTGTTTTAAGCATGTTTCCATTTTCACTCACATAGTCCCTAAATTTTTATAAACTCATTAGTTTGATCTCTATCATCAATCAAACATTGATCAAACCTAAAGAAGGGAGGATTATGTTGCCATTATAGTAGGTTATTTTAAGTTTAATTAAAATAAAATTAAGAAAATAAAATAAAAATGAAAAAAAATAATACAATGAATCTCCACTATCTATTTATTTTTGAGATGGATGATGGAGATAAAAAAAAAAAAAAAAAAAAAAAAGATGGATATCCACCATGCATCTATGAGATGGAGAATGAATGTTAATATTTATTAAACATTTAAAAAAAAAAAAAAAAAGAACGAAAGAAAACTTGATTCAATTTTAACTGAATCATTAAACCACCAGATTGTCATTCGATATTCTAAATGTCAAACACTATTTGGATCATCTAGATCATGTTCAATGATCTGGGTAACTTACTTTATGTTCTAGATCATGTTTGACAATCTAGATTTTGGAACCACCAAATTGTCGTTCAACAATTTGATTTATAGATTGAACGATGATCATCATTCAATTAGATTTTTGCCTAGTGATAGTGATCATCGGCCATAGAGATCTAATGTAGATCTTTACTATATGAGGATAATATTTTGTGGTTTTGTTGTGATAATTGGTTCTTGATGGTTCAATAAACATATTGGCGGCATTAGCATGCACAATTGTCTTGTAATGTTCTCTTGATTTGTTGGTTAGAATAATTTCAAAATATGAGATTAATTAATGATTATAAATTTTGTACATTTGCATTTGATAAAGATGTGGATGAGGCTTTTTTTGTTGAAGAAAAACAAAAAACGAAAAAAATGGCTGAAAGAAAAATAATTTTGATAATTCGGTGCATCCATGATTTGAACAGAAATGACTGATAAACTATTGACATTTGGTTCTGGGTTAATTAAGAAAGAATAACATATTTTTTTGGTCAAATTATTTTTTTTTTAATTTGTACTAAAAGTGAATTTATTTTTATAAAATGGGGTGTTTTTAAAAGTTTAATTAACTTTTTTTTTTTAACTGAAATGTTTTAAGAATAAAAGTGTCAATATATAAAAAGGAATATTTGTAAAAACCCCCCTGAAAAGCAAAATAATAAGAAAATACCCCCACTTTTTTTTTATTAGGCAAACTACCCCCCACCGTTAAAATTCATACAAACCGTTAGAGATTTCCATCCACAATTGTTAAAAGTCCAAAATGCCCTCAGTTTGGGGGGGGGGGGGGGGGGGGTATTTTCCAATTATTTTGCTTTTCAGGGGGGTTTTTTCATAATATCCCTCTCATCAACTTATCAAAATTGAGGGCATTTTGGACTTTTAATAATTGTGGATGGAAATCTCTAACGGTTTGTACAGATTTTAATGGTGGGGGGTAGTTTGCCTAATAAAAAAAAAAGTGGGGGTATTTTCTTATTATTTTGCTTTTCAAGGGAGTTTTTACAAATACCCCTATATAAAAAGGACAATTTTGGAAACAAAAAGAAGTGATTAACATTAATTAAAGGTTTTAGGAGGTGTGTTCTTAGAAAAGAAGTATCCAAACAAAAAAATTGGATATTAAAGAGAATCTCTATGGATGATTAAGAGTTTATAGCATAATCAACATACAACAACAGGTTTATTTGGGATTGCTTTTGAAAGCCATTTTTTGACTTGTTGAGCTCAAAAGTTATTTTGAGAGTCGTTTGGATGAAAATTAGAAATGAATTTTTACCATTTAAAAGCCCTTAGAAGAAACTCAGCCCTTTTGGTTTTTGAAAAAAGAGCTCTCATTTCTTTTCTTCTACTGTCAAAAGCAATAACTATCTCAAACAAGCCTATAACTTTTAGTTTTGTTTTGTTTTTTTAAATAGTTATAAGGCAATCTAAAATCAAATAGTTAGAGATTTTGTCAAGATTTGTTGAGATTAAATTTTGCAAGCACAGTTTGAAAATTTACTTCTATAACATGGTAGAAATTTTCACTCTTTCGATATTTTCTGGTAAATATTTGTGCTAGGATTCAAATACATATTCTAAATGTAAAGAGGAAGTGTACTAACCACTAGAACTTTTAATGAACTATGCAACAAAGATAGTATGTACATATGTATATGTATGTATATTAAAAAAAAAAAAAATTTCTTTCCGAAAGTTGATTTCTGAAAGGATATTTGAAGAAGGACATAATACCTTTTCCTTTATTGTTTTTATTTAATAATAATAAGTTGTTATCAAGAAAATTATATTCATTGTCTTCTTATCTTCATTGTAAACTAAGCAACATAAAAATCTCTTTCCGTGCCCTTTTACTATTCGCCCCTACTTAATCATTTTAAAAGTCCTAAATTCGAGAAGGTTAAAACTAACTTTAAAAATTAATAACTAAAATATTAATTAAGGTAAAATTAACAATTAGAAAAAATATGAAGAGAAAGAGATGACATATACGAACGATTATATTAGTATTTAGATTTACCTAAATATGAAAATATAATTCATAAATGCTATATTTAGATTTATAGGCGTATCGTGGTTGGCAAGTAGGACCATAATATTATCGTGTAAAATATTAAAGAAATAACTGAACCAAGAGGTTGCCATTAAATAATGGCCGAAGTTACCAATATCTCCATCCTTACCCAAAAAAAAGAATCATTTATTAATTTAACTAATAGAAAATCAAATCAATATGCACCCTAAATTTATGAGTGACATTTATATTTGGAAAGTGGTTTATACAATATTACATAGCTTTATAACGTAACCGAACAACTTATTCGATTATGGTACACATTATTATATAAATCTTTCTGAATGTCAAAATTTATTTTCAAAACTTCTAGCTTCATATGTGGAATAGCTTATTACTTGTCTTAAAATGTAGGCTTTATATTGTTTTACTACAATATTTATTCGTTGATTGTTAGCATTGTCGTCTAACGATGTGATCAACGGAAAAAGTTGTACAAAGTAACATCACAACTAAAGCAGTAAATGAGTCAAATCAACATTGAATAATGCATCACAAACAACAAAATATCAACACTGCTTAAAATCTTTCACAACACACATTGATAAAGTAAATATAGTAACTAACAGGACTCGACCTGAATTCCCTCTAACGAATTTAGCAATCCTGTCAGGCACCTGACAAGACCTTCCTGTAGTCTAGCTAGCAAGGCTCAAAAGGGTGTCATGAAGTGAACCTTTAACTTTAATCTTTTGCTAAACAAATGAAACATAAATTTTAAAATGAATTTTCAAGAATACGATCAAAAGCATTTTCACAAATTCATCATTAAGTACATTATATATGGTAGCGTAATACACCACCATAAATATAACAAGCTCTACAAAATTTAACTATAATCCAAAATATGCACATGCGCATGGTATATATCTAAACCAAAATATTCATAAAGTGGCTTCACAAAAACGTTGATCGTCTTCGGCTCATCTAATCTGAAGGAGGAGAATGTGTACCTTGATCACTTGTTCTTGTACTTTTGGAGGTTTTTATAACATAAAACCAAAATATTGTGAGTTACAGAAGCTCAGTAAGTGCATATGATTTTCTGTTTAAATTCATCTTTAAAAAAAAATTTACCTCTCGAAAAAAATTTCAAAAGAATAACTATTTAAAATATTTTCTTTTCTAAAAATGTGTGTTTTATAAACTAGCTAAGTAATTTCATAAACTCATAATCATGAGTAAAACATGATAATAATTTCTTACTAAAATAGATTCATAAAATGCTAAAATATTTCATAAATTTTCAAGGTATAGCTAAAACATTTTCTTTCTAAAATCCACTTTTAGTGAATTATTTTTCTTTCTAAAAACTAAACTAATGGGAACCCAAGGGAAGCTACAACTACATGACGACTAATCTAGTGCCATTCAATGTGGGGTCACGTGGCGTAAAAACAAGCATCACACACCGTGACAAAACTACAAAGACATCTCGTTACTACGTAGCGGAATTTTACATCGCACATTGCATAGCAAGATAATACCCCACAAGTGTAGAGGGCAATACAACAAACACGACAAACTCAATCCCCCGAGCTTAGTGACATGCCCTCTTAACACTTGTCATACACTGTGGGGTATACCAGTCGAGTTTAAATCTATAAAATCTATAAACTTGGGTAGTCCACTAGCCTTTGAAATCTTTCTCATTCTATAATTCAAATCAAGTTTTTTCATTCTATAAACAGAAAAATATAGTAACATATTGCATAACATCTTGTTTCATGCTAGAACATAAAACCATTTATAAACTAAAAATGATTAATAGAAGTTTGTAAAATGCTTGCAAAGTAACTAAGATGTATTGAATATAGATAAAATATTTTCACACTCACAACTAGCTTCTAGTTCAATAATAATCTCTCTTCTATGTCATTCACTACCTTGCTATGCCACTTACATTTATATACAGACGTGATTTCCACTTAGAATATTCATGCACATCACACACCTCAATTCTAAGTTAATTCTATTATCGATATAATTCATAAATTCATCCAGGTTATAATGAACTGTAGTATTGCCCAGTCTAGCTTGAGCTGCGAGCTATATCCAGCTCGCCTGACTTGCCTCTTTTTGCGAGCTGCTGCTGTCATCCTATTTGGCCTGAACTGCAGGCATCGTCCAACTCGCCTTTTGCGAGCTGCTGCCTTAATTCATTCAGTCAGGCACTACAGTGGGCTGCGGCATTACCCGGCTATCTTTATGAGCTACTGCTCTAGCCCAGCTCTGACAGACACTGAAGAGGGCTGTGAGCATCACCTAGCTCGCTCTTTGCGAGCTTTCGCCCCAATCTAGCTTAACCTTAACTCACGCATACTAAATTTTAACATTTCTTTTTCATGTTTTACACTTACACATGCATCAACACATCCTGATCACATCAAATTTCATGCCCATATACACACCAGCATTTCATCAATTTTCTTAAGATAAAATCATATCACAACCTCAATTGACTTAAATTTTACCATTTTAAACAACCATCAAACTACTTCAAATCAACGTATTTTCTTAGCTATTCACTTACCAATTCCTCCTTAGCCTTTTGCCTTGCTTTCCCACTTGTATGTTGTTGCAAATCTCTAGATGTATGTACGAAAATCTGATTTATATTAGGTGCAGCTCATGGACTGCTTCGACAGACTCTTCACTAAAAGAAAACTATGAAAACTATGAAAACTTCATCTTACCACTTGATTCTTATTAGATCTAGCTTGATGATCTTCCCAAACTTGTTCTCCACCTCTTTATAGCTTGAAAATTCTTTGAAAATGGTGGAAAGATCACTTGGGATAGTCGTTGCTCTCAGATATGATTTCTGCTCTTGTGTTGTCAACAACTTCCTTTTCTTCTTTCAAATTTCTTTTCCAACTTCACTTTATATAAACCCTCACTCCTTTGTAAGATTGCTTCTCAAGTTCTTATCAATTTACATGCATGTCATTCTCTAGAGAATTCTTCATTTTCCCAAAATGTCCTTGACATTTCACTTTATTTGAAATTTTGCCATTTTCTAACAAAAATCTTTTATTTCCATAGGTAAGAGTATACTTTATGCATTTCATCTACAATAATAGGTTCGAAAAAGGGTGCTACAGTAATTGAGTTCAAATTTCATTATCAAGAAACTGCTACATTTATTTATTTAATTTAGAAAAGATCTTGCAATTTGACCAAAAAAAAAAAAAAATTTCAAACATTAGTCACAATGACAACTTGTAGCCCTATGGAGAAATTAAAACTAGATGCAGTCGCTACGATGGACATAGTTTGCAGGTACTTCGTGGTTGTTTGTGGTGACTGGGAAATTTGAAGGTGGTCCTGAGAAGCAATCACACAGCCATGGTTACAATAACCTGGTCCAGTTGGACATTCAAATGCACAATCAACTTCACGTTTTCATGGTGGTCCTTGCTGCATAGGTTCAACTTCAGCACTCGTAGGTCCAATTATCCACCCTATCATCTATAATAATGATAAACCTACATGCCAATAGAAAATTTCATTACTCACTTTCTGGTGACATATCAAAGATTAATACATCTATTCATTTGAAGGTTGCTCATTAACATAAGAAATATTGCAAACATGTGCATAATGCAATTATTATGTTAGTAAGAGTCTTAATGTATGCTTTAAAAGTGAATGTGAATGAAATTTTATATCTAAAACTAACTGTGATTATGCTAGTTTAGTTAAATACATATGTGACCATCCAAATATATATGAGAGACTAACAAGTTGCAATAACGAAAAGGAATGTAAAGAAAGTCTTGGTGGAAAAAGCCTTCTCCATTTTTTATGCTTGTACCTATCTAGTTTGATCTTCTTCTTTTTACTTTTTTCTTTTTTTGACTGGTATTCTAGTTTGATCTTGCATTATAGAAATTGGTCTATTTATAATAAAGTACAAGTGTTATTTAAGGCATATAAATCTTTATTACATTTGAGCAATTTTAAAAGAATTGGAATAACATTTAAGTGATGTAATGGTTTTGGAAAGTCTCATCTTTTCAGGTGATACCCAATCCAACTATAATTAATTGGTAGATATTATTTCCATATTCAATACAACTTTTATAAGTTAATAATGTTGGGACTATATAAAATTTAGTAATTAATCAAAATTTTAATTTTTTGATAAATAGAAATTATCGTTTAATGAGGATATTGACAGCACAATTTTTTAGGAGTACGAAAATCCAATATTTTTAAGAAATTTCAACTGATGCATAAGTGGTGCAAACAATGTCAATTATTTTGAATGAGGTACCATTCAAATGAGAAATCTAAAAGGAGTCCAATGAAAAGTAAGAAAACGATGTCATTTATTTCTTCAATGTAAGTAATCCATCTAACTTCAAACATTCTTTTCATGCCCTCCTACTGTTGGCCCCTCCCTTAAACATTTGAAAGTGTGCTTTCTTAAAAAATGTCAAAACTAATCTTAAAATTTAATACTTAAAATAAAATAGATTGTTAATTAAGATAGCAAAATCACAATGAGAAATAATTTGAAAAGGATCAAAGATAACATATACATCTGACTATACTATGATTTAGATTTACCTAAACATATAAGTATTTATGTTTAGATTCACAAGTGTATATTGTAGTTGGCAAGTAGGATAATGATAATAAGGTGGTGTAAAATATTAAAGAAAGGATTAAAATAGGATATTACCATTAAACAATGGCCAGAGATTATAGTAATATCTCCAAGTCAACCAAACCAATATGCCGCCCAAATTTATGTAAGTGATGCATAGGTGATTCAATGATGCTCAATTACTATGAATGAGGTACCATTCGAGCGAGAAATCTAAGAGGATCAAGCACAATAAGCAATATTGGCATAACATGTTGTTTATAGATATATATATATATATATATATAAGGTTGTTGGTCAAAACTAATGTATTATTAAAAAAGGAAAAAACTTTCAAAGAAGGACAAGGCAAAAAGCCAAAACAAAACAAAGAACAAACTTTAAAAGATTACAACTAGGTCATGGGAAGGAAAAGACAGTTGAAGATTCAGTCAAAAATAAACTTTTGCAAATCACATCCTATAGTAGACCTCATTAGAAACCTTACCAACAAAACCTAATGGGAAAACCTCGGCAATGAAGAAAGAGTGTCTGCCCCAAAAAGGCAAAACTAACTAAACTAATAATGATATTTGCTAATGTAGGACAAGTTTGATCTCCTAGGATCATTATTTGATCTCCTAGCATCTTTATTTGATTTTTTAGGATCTTTATTAATTAAGGTTTTACTTGGCAATCAAAAATTTAATCTACATTTACTAATTCAGATTTTGCTTTATAATCAAGATTAGAATTTTTATTTATTAGCTAAGATTTTTATTTCCATTAAGAATAGGATTAGAACATTACAAATAAGTATTGAGTAGTTTATGCTTTGTATCTTGTTTATGATTTCTCTTTAATAATAAAACTCTGAGTTTTAGTTTTATTATGTTAGTTTGAGTTTATTCGTTTTGATTTTTTGAAACAAACTTCCATTGTACCAAAATTGGTATCAGAGCATGGTCTACCCTTGGTGATGGCTGAAATTGATTCAAGTGGACACCAAACCTCTGATAATCAATGGTGGTTCACAACTGTCAATAAACAATTCAATAGAATGATGTGATAGAATCGAATGACTTGATAGGATAGAGGAAACACTTCTAAAACTTTTGCAAATGATTGCTGCAATGGTTTTTGAAGGTCGACAAGTTACTGGTTAGCATCAACCTGATCTGACAGGTGGCTGGACAATGACCACCTGCTAAGAGGCTAGAGATGACAAACCCCAGACACACAAATAAACCCATAACCCTTGCTCAAATTGCATGACCCAGTTCTAAATATAAAGAACCCATATGACCTGCAAATTCTACTCGCCACATAAAAAGACCCATGAATCCACCTTCCACGCTAGTGTGCAGGACTGACTTATCTACCAGACCAACAAGATTTGGTCAACACACCTTGAAACCATCTAGATCCTTGCAACCTGCTTAGAAACCTTAGAGATCTAGACCTAAGCAACCTATGTCATAACCTTACAACCCTAGGTTCTTGCAACCAAGCCTACATAGGCACCGGCAAAGGTTGGATCTGTGACGATGAGGGTCGACAACCCCATATCAATGATAAAAGAGATCAGATCAATGATGAAAGATACTGGTTTGAATTAACCCGTGATCAACAGCCCCGACCTGACGTTCTCTATACCAACCAGGCCTAATTCATCAACCCGACCTAACTTGAGGGTTTGAAAGGGGTAACTAAGGTGTTTTTGGATGGTATGATATGTGGGATCCAATTGATCATGTAAAAATATTTCATGACTTCATGCTCCCAACTTAAGCTTTGTGATGAAGAATCGAGTGAATTATGGTTGTTTTAATGTATTTGAAGAAGTCTATTTGTTATAGAATACCTAATATTTGCAAATGTTAGAATCAATTAATGTTATGACTCAGTCTGTTATGTTGTAACTTATGAATTATGTCATAACATGTAATTGTAACAAATTAATACAGATGTAGTATATGCTAAAAAAATAAAATCAACACAAAAACATTTTTAATATGGTTCGATGTTACCCTACATCCATAAGGTCTTATTTAGAGAGATTAACTTATTAATGAACTGAATAAAGTACAACTACTTGACTTATTCAATCTAAGATTCCCCCTTAGAATCGACACAAGCCTTGTACACATCCATCATCTTTGTTTCAACAAGCTCCTCTTGCTTTTAGTGGTGAATTACGGCTTGAACTCCCTTCAACCTATGTACTTGTTCCCTCTCACTATGGCTTAATGTCTTAACATCATAACAAGCACTCAGTCTACACTAAATAGCCTCACCAAGCCTAAGTCTAGCATACAAACTTAGAAAACAAACCACTCTTATTTACTCTCAATGAATACATACTACTAGAATAATAAAAAATAAATAAATAAATAAACCCACACAATTCACCATCATCAATGCCATGAGATGCACTTTAATGCTATAAGATGCCATCAACAGTGCATTACACACATGTGCACTAACAATCTACCCCTTTGGCATCTTTTATGGCAAAACAATACTATGAAGTGAAACAACATGGACAACATTTTCCTGCAAAACAAAGCTCAATGTACTTCAAAATCAAAACTTCAAAGACAACTGCCCCTAAAACTGTCCTCCCTCATTACCCAAAAAAAAAAAAAACTCCCCTATCTCTTGCAACATATCACTGTTCGCCTCATTTTTGGTATAAAAGGGCCAAAACAACCACAAAAAATATAAACAGAGCAAAAATATAACCAAATCAAACATAGAAGATATAAGGAAAATGTCAATAATACTGTTTTTGTTCTTGAAACCTACATAAAGTTCTTAAAAAAAGAAACCAAGAGATCTAACAGAACATAGTGAGCAATGTTGCAATACTTATTATACCTATTATAACATCTACATAATAGTTTTAAACATTTATAGAAGAAAACTTGGATTTTTGTGTTAAGGTGCATGATGAGTAAGTTGTCGTTAAGCCTTCCAATCTCACAAGCATATCCTAATATGCCTTATCCAATCTCTCCAAACAAGCTTTGACAGTTTAAGTGAAGGGAAAAATTGATTTTGAATTTAATGCGGAAATGTGGATTTTAAATTTTTTTCCAAACAAAACATACCCGATCGATGCTAGTAATAACAATTCAATACTTAAATTAATAAGATCGAATCTTACCTTTGCATGATAATTGAATTGATCCCTTTTGATTTGCAGATTCTTCACCATCCAATCTTCCTTGCTATGACTCTTCACAAAAAAAACTGTGTGTGGGCACAATCTCGAAGAATCAAATCACGAAATCTTTTATAAAAGATTATTATATGAGATGAAGTGATTTGATGTTTTTAATTAATGGAAGTTTTTGGTTCAAGCAGCCAAAAAATTCTCACCCTGGTTACCAACATAAAACACCCTTTTATAATGGTAAGTTAGAGTTTTCCAATTTAACAAGGAATACAATTTCCTATTTAAATTAGAAAACATAGTTCATATCCAATATGGAATCAAATTCCTTATTAGTCAAGAAGTCTTTACTTTTAATTTAATATGGAATCTAATTCCTATTAAAACTTCTTTAATTCAATTTAATATGGAATCTAATTCCAATTAAATTAAATTACTATTTCCATTAATTAAAAGATTTTTCATTAAATTAAATGATTCTAAATCATAAATAATTTAATGACACTATTTAAAATTGAACTTATAATTTCTATAGATAATTAAATAATTAGCACTTAATTAAATAATTACATATATTTAAATAATCAAATAATTCGTGAACATGTCCATGTGACATTAATAATTGGACAATCCAATTATATTCTTTCATTTATTTCTTTATGTGGTTGTGAACTAGCAAGGGGACCAAATGGACCTATAATTTGAGCTCCAATAATATCGGAATTATTAATTAAACTCTTTAATTAAATAATTCACTATTATTAACCTCAGAGTTACTCCACTAAAAACCTAAGATTGCACTCTCAAGAATGTAATGTTTTACACAATCTGAATTTTCAGTGTCCATCGATTTAATCATTTCATATGGTTCGATTCTCCACAAGTAGTTCATAATTAGAGCTAGGTCATTAAAGTCCGTTATACCTCTCTAATTATATCTTATTCCAATAAGTACCATTGATTCTCTAATGAACAATATATCCATAACAACTTATGAATTTATCTTTTCGTTTACTCGCAAACAAAAAGTCGAGCGCTCTTATTGTTCAAGACCCGAATCAACACTTTAAGGGAATTACTCATCTGCTTCTCGCAAGAAGGAGTGGATTCCACTATTGTGTAGAATGTTCCCAGCCATTTATTAAATCACATCTCCAAAGTACAAAACTTATTGACCGTAAATCTATAACAGTCTCACCCATGTAAATCAAAAGATATGACTCAACAAATAGGAGTCCATAAAATACTCAGGATTAAGATCAATCCATATATGATCATCTAGTTGATAAATATGAATTTCTTTATTTTAACGGATATTAATAAGAAATTCATTTTATCGTGGTCCAGTTCTATATAATCTCCATCATATAAGGTGCCTCCATTTTCATATCGCCACATAAACGATCCCGGATAAAATCATTGCATCAAATACAAAATGGACCGCAACTGTAGATTTACCACAAACAAAGTACCCAGCTTTGTTTGCTTTCTACGGACTCTTTAGATTATTGATCTCAAACTAAATCCTCTTGTATATAACACTTATATACTTAGTTTGAGATTACATAAGTAATCATGGATGTTACATGATATTTGTATGAAGCAAATATTTCATAAATGCATATCAAAATAAATATATTTTATTTATTGATTAATTTAAACATTTACAAATTACAAGCTCTTAGGGCATATTACCCTAACATTAAGTTGGTGCACTGAAAGGGCCTATTACCTGTACACTTAGTGATGTAGATGTATGGCTTACTAAGTTCTTTTGAACTGCTAGTTTGGAAGCTAAAGCTGAAGAAGTCTATCTCTTCTTGTGGGAGCTTATTCTTTTGCCTTTTGAAGACTAATCTTCATCTCCATCTTCCACAACACCTGACTTTAACCTAAACACAACCAGATTAGGACTAACACTAACAATGTCTCGATAGGGAGAATTAAGTGATGTTGACTTTACAACATATTGGTAATTAAGCATACAAGTTTCTATATTTTCTTTTCTCCCTCAGCCAAAGATGTGATGTGGTCATAAATAACAGTTACCAAGTCTGTATCCACATTTTTTCTCACATCAAACAAAAAGAATGCCATGTAGTCTATCACATTAGAGTAGTTACTGGTTGGTAACCAGTTGGTCATGCCTATTTTGTGCAGTGCAAAGTACTTAAGGATCAAACTAGAGATCTCCAAAGAATTGGACTCAGGGCCATTTGCTAATCTGTACTTGTAGTTCAAAAGATACATCATCCTCTTTATACTTCTTATCAAACTCAGACACAAAGTATGTTTTTGTCATCTTAAAATAGTCCCTACTGGCCCATGTAGAAAAGTCATACATATGCCCTCTAACATACACCTTATGTTTGACACACACATCATCTTCATTAACAATCAAGTTAGCATAAAACTCTTCAACAACCCTAGGCACATATTCCTTAATGTTGGTGACAGTATTCATCCATTCTTTTTCCTCTAACACCTTAAGCATACCTAGAGACTTAAAACTCATAACATCAACGTTTTTCTCAACAATACAACTCCTGTTTTGATACAACTTAAATATATGTTATTGTTCCTACTTAAAGAAATAGGAAAGTGAGCATTAGAAGGAATATACTAATTTTCAGGAGTTAGATATGTGCTTTTCTTAAGTACTGGTTGGGGTTCACAAATTGGTTCCTTGCCTTTGTTAGAAATAGTATCAGGATTGTCCTCTGACTCATCTTTCTCACTCAACAAGTCACTAAACTATCATTTTTTGAGTTGGATTACGAATGCTCTAATGAAAATGATGATGAACTTACTAGTTTCCTTCCTTTAGTCTCAGAAGTTTCTAGAATTGGTTCAGTTGGTGGAGGTATTGATGAGGTTTGAACAGTTTGTTCTTCAGATTGTTTGTCAACATCCATTGATTTTGCAAGGTCTATGAATGTAGTACTTGGTTTACCATGGACTGTCTTGGTGCAATTGACCTTTTAATTGGAGGTTTCAACTTCACTGCTCCCTTTTTCATTCTCATTGTATCAGTTGTAATATCTACTCTTCGTGTGACAACACTAATTAGACAAATCAAATTCACAAATAACAATGGTAAAGAATGTAAGTGAGATTAAGTTTTAACCTAGTCTCCTATTTATAGAGAAAAATCAGCCACCAAATCAAGAAAACTAAATTAGAATTTAAATGAAGATTTCCTTTTCCAACACATCATTAAACTAGGAAATTTGAATTTTAAACCAAGTTAAAAATTGATTTCCCACTCATTTAGAAATTTAGCCAACTTCAAAATTTTGGAATTCTTGCAGTTTAAGGTAAATAGAATTTTAACCCTTATTTTCCTAAAAAATAAAGATATTTTCTCTTTTTTTGAAAAATCCACTTCCCTGGTAACAATTAAGTTCATACTCAATATTTTGTTTTTTTTTAAAGATTCCAGTTCCCTAGTAACAAGTAAGCTCATACTTGAAAATAATAAAAATTGCAAAAATCAAACAATGCTTCATATCAATCCATCAAATAAGTCCTATTTTGTGAGCACATGATGAATTAAACTAATTGGAAGAAAAAATTATTTATTCCTTTTTGATGAATCCTGGAACATGCAAATTTCTCTTCGTGTCATAAAAAAGGCTCTCAACACAAATGCTCTCAAGTTGTAACATGTCATTTGAATGTCATCACACTCATTTGTCTGTTTTTCACATGACTTTTAGATATTGCAATACTATCTTTTCCAGTAGAATTTTCTTTTAAGCTCATGCAACCTTTTTTAATTTTATTTTTCAACAAAGGTCTCCCGTAATCAGGTATCTTTCACACTATGATAGAGGTAGCTCTTTTTCACATTAGATTATCTTCTCCATTTTTGTGATATAGAGGCCCAAATTACTCATGACTTGCTTTCACATATCAATGGAGGTAGCTCTTTTCTAATATAGGACCTCAAAGATCTTTTGATACTTTTCACACAAAAGATCAATTAAACTTTTATAGTGAAAGTTCAAATAATAAAAATTCACCTAAACTCAACTCTAAAAAAAACTTGTAAAACAAACATCAATTAATGCCTCATTCAATTCAACAACAAGTATTATATAAGAGCATGAATTCAACTATATGAGTTCACCATCAATCTTCTGTTGAAGAAAATGCACTAAATTTTAAAGAAAAATCAAGCAAGGAACTCATATGATTCACAAAAATGAGCAAATCCCTAGGACTTTCTCAATGAATCAAATATACAAGCATCAAGGTGTTTTATAAGAATAACTGCAAGTTGTTTGTTTGTTTCAACATATTCCAAAACAATTTATTTTTTTTCAACCAAATCTCTAATGTAGTGATATCTAATATGACAGGACCCGACCCAGATTCCCTCTAATGAAGCCGGTGGTCCTGTCGAGCACCCCATGAAACCCTTCTAAAATCCAATTAATAAGACTCAAAAGGACGCGTGAAGTGAACCTGTATATATAAATAACTTTGCTTAACAAGAAAACCATCTACTTAAAAATTTCATTACAATTTCTAAGTAAAATATATCTGAAAACATTATCATAAATATAACTAAAAATGTTATCTAAAATAGTCATGCCATCATGTTTACATAAAAATATCACAAAATACGTTCGGATCTAAAGTATGCACAATAACATAATTAATAATAAGGTTAAAAGTATAATGTTTACAAAAGAAGCTATGTAGCGTTGTCAGTCGTCTGACCCACCTAGTTTGATCACAGCGGATTGGTACTCTGATTTCTCGTTCCTGCACCTGGAAGGTTATTGTGACATAAAACTAAAACATTGTAAGCTATAAAACTTAATGAGTGTGAGGGTTTCGTTGAAACTAAGTTTTATAAAATACCTCCCGAAAACATCTTAGAAAACATTTTTCTTTAAACAATTCATTTTCTAAAAACTTGGGTTTTATAAATTATCTTTGGATTTCAAAAGCTTTTTATAAAATACTTTATAAAATCTTTTCTTTCTAAAATCTGTTTTTCAAGGTATGCTTCTCTTTCTAAAATCTGTACTAATGGAGAACCCAAGGAAAGCTACAACCACATGAATAAGTAGACCAGCTCCGCTCAGTATAGGGGGTCACATGGCGAAACAACTATCATCACACATCGTGACAAAACTACAAAGACATCCCACTACTACGTAATGGAACTATCATCGCATATCGCAAGCGAGATAATACCCCACAAATGCAAGGATGACTCAACAGACGTGACAGACTCTATCCCCCCGATGTTAGTAGGACCGACCGTCCCAACACTTGTCCTACACTATGGGGTATACTGACCGCGTCTAATGCTAGAAGGTCTATATATCTATAAATTTGGGTCATTCCATTAGTCTTTGAAAACTTTCTTTTTGCTCTTTCTATAATTCAAATTTAAAATCTTTTTCATGCTATAAAAGTGCTAAAAACATAGATACGCTCGTATAAACGACAGTGTATTTGCATGCTAATAAATAAATCATCGATAAGCCAAAAAAAAAGAGTGATGTAAATCTATAAAGATTTTTAAGATAAACTAAAAAGTATTTAAAATATTTTCATACTCACAACTTGTTGTTCTATTCACGAGCACCACTGCTCTAGCAGCCTCCTCTCAACTCGCTCTGTCACCTACACTTATTCATAAATGAAACCTTCACTTAGCTAGCTGAACTATTATCTCTAACTACTAATTCCATATGAACTACTGGGGACTGTAGCATTGTTAGTCCAGCTCGAGCTATGAGCTCACACCTCAGCTCGCCCCAGCTCATGCCTTTAGTGAGCCTTTACCTTGCTCAACTCAGCCGGAATTGATTGCATTCATCTTCAGTGAGCTTGCTCAGCTCACTCTCTCAGCTCACTGCTACCTTTTTTCAGCTAAGTTCGATCCTCAACCCCTCTTAGCTGGCCTTCACGAGCTACTGCCTTATGCCAGCTTGGCCAAACACTCCTAATGGGCTGCGACCTCACTCAGCTTCTCTTGCGAGCTTGCACTCCAGCCTAGTCCAGATAGACGAGATGAAGAGCAGTAGGCATAGCCCAGCTCGCTCCCTAGTCGACCATCTTGACTAGCTGAAATGAGTAAAGGGTCTCCTCCAGCACGCACCTCGCGAGCTCTTAACCTGACTCACACAACTCATTTCCTAACACCTCATTTTTCAGGTTTCACCTTTGATATTACTATTAACATAACTTGACCTCATTCCACATACATACACTTAATCAACATATCATTAGTTCTTCACCAAATTCTCAGGTCGCAATCTTATCATGTTCAACGATAGAAACTAAATCATCTAACATCGTAAATAGACCACCATAAATCAGCACGATTTCTTAGCTATTTAGCTTACTAGATTCTTGCTCAGTCTATTGCCTTGCTTTCTTTCTCGCTATAGCTTTAAATCACCCAATCTACAAACCAAAAGTCTCGTTAAACATTTGCAAACAAGAAGCTATTCTTGATAGCTTTTTACCATCATGAAATTATAAAAGCTTACTCTCATCACTTAGATCTTACCAGATTTACTCCTTAAATCTATTCTTCACCTTACAGTAGCTTGATTTTCCAAAAAAATGGCAAAAATCAACTTGCAATAGCTACAGATCTGCCCTCCTTACTTCTGCCGACAACAACTTCCTCTCCTTATCTCTCCTTTCTAGATTTTTCTCTTCCGTCGACATTACTCGCCACACACCTATATTTATAGACGTGGGTCAAGCGGATTTCACCCTTAAACTTTTTCAAAATTATGACTCCATCCAAATTCTAGAGAATTCTTTACTTTCCCCCAATGTCCTTATCCTTTGCTCATGTTTATGATTTTGCCACTCCTTATAAAATCTTTTATTTTTACTAATTTACCCATCAACTTTTAATATTTAATTTTACTCCCAATCTTTTTGGAAACTCCATAAAAAAAATTAAATTTCACTTCCAAAGACTTTAAAATTCCCTTTTTATTATTTTATAAATAAAAATTTTCTCATTCCGTACATGGGTATGGTACAAATTCGGAAGAGGGTGTTACAATTCTTCCCACCTTATAAAAATTTCATCCTCGAAATTTACACATCATACTAAAAAGATGGGGATATCTCTAGTACATTTGGTCTTCAGGCTCCTAAGTAGCTTCTTCTATTTCATGATTCTTTCACAATACTTTCACCAAGGAAATAATCTTATTGCGCAGGACTTGCTCTCTACGATCTAATATATGTATCGGTTCATCTTCATAAGTTAAGTTCCTCCTTAGTTCGATCACTAAGTATATGAGAGGGATTTGGAATGTACTTGTAGAGCATGGACACATGAAACATATCATGAATTTTGCTTAGCTGTGGTGGTAGCTCCAACCTATAGGCCATGGGTCTTACTTTCTTTACAATTTTGTACGGACCGATATGGTGCGGACTCAACTTACCTGACAGGCCCCTCTCCTTACTAGGCCTGCCGGCTGCCTTATAGTAGCCCTCCAGCAGATATCTGATCTAACTGGAAGGTTCCCGTAAAGCTACACCGTTTACTTATTAAAAACTTTCTGTTAATGTTGAAACGTGGTAAAAATGTTTCTTTTTATTTGAACATTTATAAAACAGATTTAGAAAAATTTGGGCAGCATAACGACTGTTTTTCAAATATGCCATCCTGTAAATTTCAAATTTTAACACTTCTATAACAATCATTTCTCCACTACTGGGCCTCAGGCCCTCAAATCATTTTCACAATCCAACCACAAACATTTCAATGTGAAATCCATAAATATATTTCCATTTCATTCAAAACAAATAGATAATTTAATTTATTAAAAACGTAATTTTATAAATAGAAAGTACTATATACAACTCAAGATATAATTTATAAATACTCATCAAAAGTTGCATGAAATGTATGACATATACTTTTAACTAACTTATGTAGTGATGCTGTTGCATCAGGCCACTTACAAGTCTGATGGAACCTCTTCTGGTTGACGGCTCGTTCCTGCACTTGGGGAGGATTTTTATAAAATACGAAAATAGGGTGGTGAGTATAAACTCAGTGAGTGAGTAAAGTAATCTAACTGGATGCTTGTTTAAACTAACTCCTCCCAAAAACGGTTGGAAAATAAATCTTTAAGTTCTAAAACTAAAAATGATTTCTCGCATTCTATGATTAATTTCAATTATTTAGTCGTTTAAATATTTCGCATACTAAAATAATTAATTCATATGCTAAAATATATCTCGCCAAAGGGATAGCTTTTTATTAATATGTTCTTTTTCAAAAGTATATACTTCCTTCCAAAATACTTAGTAAACTAATAATCTTTCTATAAATTTATAAAAATCAAGTGGAGAAACTTTTTCAAAAATATAAACTAATACTCTTTCTATAATTTTATTAAATTTACAAAACTGAGTAATTCTTATAAATCTTTCTTTATTTCTCGAAACTGAAAATCAGTTCTAATTAATAAATTCTTTATTTATCAAAACTGGAAATAATTTCTAATTTAATAAACTTCATGTCGTTTTAAAATGCTTTTCTCTTTTATCTCGCCAAAGGCAACCCAGGGAAACTTAGCTCCATTGTTACGTAATCTCTCGACGCCACAGGAGCTTGGGGATGCTACTAGGCGTAGTCGCAGATGTGGGAAACCTCTTGGGGTTACGATCCCCTCCCAACATCAGGCAAATCTACGCTACCATATACGTGCAGAGGGCGACTGACAGGCTTGACTCAACCCCCCAAGTTAGTGTTGGTAATTGACTCTCCCAACTGCTCTTACCATACACATATACGGTACTTCGGCCGAAAATCTCTGGGGGCTAGGGTAAACCCAAGGCATTTAAATCTTTTCCTAATAAAAATCTTTCTTTTCTTTTCTTTAATAAAAATTTTACTTTTCTTTTCTTTAATCACTTGAAATAAAATACTTTTTCTGAGGCCGAAGCCTATCATTTATAAACAACTTTAGTATGTATGAATTCTCGAATATTATTACTTAATATACTAAATTACTTTAATACTCAAATGATCATACTTGCGATTTAATAAAACATTCATACAATTCATATAAAAATGTATCTCATACTAAAGAAAATATAAAATCACATAATAAAGTCTTTTACTAAAACAACAATTAAACAACTCAATTCTCATATTATAAATTTCTTTTCTAATCTCAACTTTGTAATTGAAATTGATTTTTGAAATATCTCATTAACTTACTTTCATGCATGTATATGCATCAAAAGCCACTAATTTACTTTAATTAAAAATACATGCAATTGTAATATAACTTCAAGCAATATACATGCATAATAATATTCAAAGAAATATGCTAGAATTGCAATAAACTTGATAGTTAAAATAACGTTCATGGCATTTCAATAAAACAATTCAAAAATATATAAAACCACTCACAAATTTACTTCCAATTTCTTCACCACCTCTCCAACACTTCATTTTGATTCTTGAGATTTTCCTACAATTTAATCCAACCAACAATCTTGGTTTAGGATCCTTAAATACATTACAATTTCAATTTCAATAAAAATCACATGCACCAATACATAATAACCATATTCTTGACTAGCCTTTCACTCACTTTCTAACCCAAAATCTTTACATTTAAATCAATTCAAATATCCAACCATTTATTTACTTTAATTCAACACATATCAATTGCCCAATGATCAATTAATTTAACTCAATATATATACATATTCAATAAATCCACCAATTTACCTTATCTTCCAATAAAAATCTCATATCAAAATCAATTCATTCCTTTGGTGCTCAAATATTCAAACACATCATAATCACCATCCAAACACATATAACAATTCATTCAAGGATTCCTTCATTCACTTACATAAATTTCCAATGAAAATACATTCACTAAGCACTTACTCTATTCTTTAATATAATTTCTCAATAATTTCACAACTCCATCAACTCACCAACTAATATTCTCACATCCATTTCCATTTATTTCCTTGGCATTAAAGCAATCAAACACTTCATTATCATCATTAAAGTACATGAAAAAGATTGAATAGCCCTTTAGGAACCAAATACTTATATTAAACATATCAACACTCAAACCTTTCCCATTTCCAATTTTTCTTGCATTCTTTGATACCAACCAACTCCTTTTTTATTCCATAACCTTATACCACTTCTTCAAGCATTAAAATCAATTTAAATACATGCAAAAACACAATTATCCATACACTAATATACATGTATATATCCAACAACACAATCACTTGATATTTCTTTTCAAGATTTCATCTCAATTAATATAAAATCTTACATATAATCTTATCTAATCATCCAAACACTCTCACCACCAATACTTTTATCATTTAATCACATACTAATACATAATAAACTTCATCCATCCTTCTCATCTCAACCCAAATAATCACACATAAACTTCAACAATTCACCCATTAATTCAACTACAAACTTAAACTAAAAGAATCAATTACTATCATAAATTTTAACGTACAAACCCTATCGTTTACCTTTACAAAACCTTGATCCAAAGCTTCTTGATGAGTTCTTTCCTTCCCAAGCTCAATTTCATGGTTATCTAACTCCCTTCAACACATAAAATTCATCAAACAACTCATTAATCAATTATAACAAAATTTTCCAATAAAACTAGTTCATCACTCATACTATCTTCATACTTTTATCAAGAAATTTTAGATGGGTTTTAAAGAGAAGAAGGGATTGAACTCACTTGGGACTTCTTCTTCTTCTTCTCCTTCCTCTTCTCCTTCTCCTCTTTCCTTTTCACGGCCTGTAGAGCTTCTTTCTTCCTCACAGTTTCAGCTCGCGCCTCCAGCTCTCTCTCTCCCTCTCGGTTCTGCTTTGGTCTCACAGATGTAGCTTGCTCTTCACGATCTCTTCTCCTTCTTCACGGCTGCAGAGTTTCTTCTTCTTCTTCCGTTCGGTTCTGCTCACGCTTGGGTCTGCAGCTCTCTCTCGGTTTCTGTTCTTCTTTCACGATTTCAGCTTGTCTCACACGATTCCCTCATCTCTCAACCGACTTCACTCTCTCTCAATCAGCTCTCAAGCACTCACTTATATACTAACACTCTTTCCATGCCAAAATTGCCCTTAAAATAACTCTAAATTCACACAATTGCCATCATTCATGCATGAACACATTTCATTGGCCAATTATTTCATCCACTTAATTACTAACAACTCAACCCATTTCTTAGTTAAATCTCTACTAACCACTAGCTTTTTGACTCTAAGATGTCTTAACCTCATTGGCCTTCACTCAAGCACATGGATTGTGCTTCTCGAATACATATCTTCTCTTACACATTTTATGTTACAATTAACTTAAATTTTAATCCTCACTTAACACCAATAAATTCCAAAAATATTCTATGGTCATCATATCGTAAAATTGACCATGCAATCCTCTAATTGGGCATCTCAACTTTCAATTCCATGCTTTGAAAAAAATTCAATCGGCTATAAACTCATTAAAATTCACAACGTTTCCTACGAGGGTATTTTTATCCATAAGTATTCGGAACCTTTAAAATCTATTCAAATGAACTCAGTTTTACTCCGTTTCAGTTTCTAATAACTCTAATTCATATTCTGAAGCTTATGATGTCCGGGGTCCATTTTTTGAAAAGCACTATTCACACGGATACTATTCATCGAAAACACTATTCACCCCTAGAAATACTATTCACCGAAAATTTTTTATTTCACGAAACTTAAGGAAATTTTCCTTTTCCCGGAAATCACTATTCACTCGTAAATACTATTCACATGAAAATCACTATTCATCTGGAAATACTATTCCATCCGAAAATACTATTTATCCGGGAAACACTGTTTCTTCTAGGGAGATGAAATTTCGGGTCTTACATTACCACACTTTCCAAATCTGGGCACTCATTTCCAAGAGGATATCTTGAGGAATACTCTATCTCCAACTTCGAACTCGAGGTCCCTACGACAGTTATCTGCATAACTTTTTCGTCTATCACTTGCTATCTTAAACTTATCCCTGATAATTTTAATCATATTCGTAGTCATCTGGACAAGCTCGGGACTTATCAGTTTTCTCTTACCTATCTCGTACTGGCATACTGGAGTTATGTACTTTCTTCCATATAGGGCTTCATACGAGACCATACCTATGCTGGCTTGATGACTGTTATTGTACGTGAACTCCATGAGTGATAAGTGTGTATCCCAACTCCTTTTAAATTCCAAAACACAAGCTCAAAGCATATCTTCGAGCATCTAAATGGTCCTCTTTGATTGACCGTCCTTTTGAGGATGAAAAGCCGTTCTAAAGTCTAGTCGAATACCTAAAGCCTTCTGTAAAATGAGCCAAAACTTGGAGGTAAACTTGGGATCGCGATCTAATATAATAGAAATCGGTATACGATAGAGTCTAACTATATTATGTATGTAGAGCTGTGCTAACTTATTGAAGGGGTAGTTGCTTCCGATTGGCAAGAAATGAGCAGGCTTTGTCAATCTATCTATTATCGCTCATATAACATCATGCCCCATTTGACTGCGCGGAAGCCCTACAATAAAATCTATGGTAATATTCTCCCATTTCCATTTAAGAGTGGAAAGAGGTTACAATAATCCTACCGGTTTCTAAAGCTTTGCTTTGATGTTGACAGGTCAAACATCGAGACACAAATTCTGAGATCTCTCTCTTCATCCCTTTCCACCAATAGTGCTCCTTTAGGGTGCGTTACATCTTTGTGTTGCTCGGATGCATAGCGTAAACTGAAGAATGGGCTTCTTCCATGATCTCTCTTTTCAGGTCACTAATATTCTACATGCATAGACGTTGTCCCATCATTATTGTATCATCTTCCCTAATTGTAAAATCTACTCGACGTCCTTGTTCAATCTCTTGTCTTAGCTTTACTACCTAGGGATCTCACCATTATTGTTCCCTTATCTAATTTATTAAAATAAGGCGTACATAAAAAGCAGCTAACAAAGCCCCTTAGTCTACCATACCTAGCTAGACTCCTAACGACCTTAACTCCACTAGAAGTGGAAAATACGCCGTCCTCAAATGAGCTAGGAAACTTATAGGTTGCCTGATCAAAGCATCTGTTACACATTAGCCTTCCCGAGGTGGTACTCTATCATACAATCATAATCTTTAATTAACTCTAACCACCTCCGTTGCCTCATATTCAACTCCTTCTAAATGAACAGTTACTACAAGCTTAGATGATCTGTAAAGATCTGACAAAGCACACCATAGAGGTAGTGCATCTAAATTCTCGGTTTAAATACTACTGCTGCGAGCTCCAGATTGTGGGTAAAGTAGTTCTGCTCATATGGCTTCAATTGCCTAGAAGCATATGCTACAACTCTATCATTTTTCATCAGAACACACCCCAAACCCAGTCTCGAGGCATCACTGAATATCGTAAATCCATCCTCCCCTGTTGATAAAGTTAACACTGGAGCTATTGTTAATCTTCTTTTCAGCTTGTCGAAACTCTACTGATAGATGTCTGACCATTCAAATCTCTTTTCCTTTCTAGTAAATCTGGTCAGTAGGGTTACTATCCTAAAAAACCCCTTTACAAATTTCCTGTAGTAGCCTATCAATCTGAGGAAACTCCTGACGTCGATAACGTTTATAGACGGTCTCCAGCTCGTTCACTGCTATCTTCTGGGGATCCACACTGATTCCTTTAGCTGATACTACATGACCCAAGAAAGCAACACTGTCTAGCCAAAATTGGCACTTGCTAAACTTTGCATACAACTGATGCTCTCGCAAGGTCTGTAATACTATCTGAAGATGCTCTGCATACTCCTCATAACTACTTGAATACATCAAGATATCATCAATAAACGTGATCACAAACTTGTCTAGATATGGTCTGAAGATCTTGTTCATTAGGTCCATAAAAGTTGTTGGGGCATTAGTCAACCCGAATAGTATGACTAGGAACTCGTAATGTCCATATCTAGTCCTGAAAGCAGTCTTCGAAACATCCTCTGTGTGAATCCTTAGCCGATGATAACTTGATCTAAGGTCGATCTTGGAATATCCTTTGGATCCTTGCAATCGATCAAATAAGTCATCGATCCGTAGGAGCGGATATTGGTTTCGAATCGTCACTTTGTTCAACTGCCTATAGTCTATACATAAACTTAGGCTCCCATTCTTCTTCTTGATGAACAGTACTGGAGCTCCCTAAGGCGAATAGCTGGGTCGAATGAATCCTTTATCCAAAAGTTCTTCCGTCTATACTTTCAATTCTCTCAACTCGGATGGTGCCATTCTAAACGGTGCAATTGAAATCAGCTCAGTTCTTGAAATCATATCTACTCGAATTCCATTTCTCGATTTGGAGGCAATCCTGGAAGATCCTCTAGGAACACATCTAGAAAGTCTTTGACTACTAGGATGTCCTCTAAGCCGAATCCTTTATTCAGTAATTCTTCTATCTGTACTTTCAACTCTCTCAACATTGTTAATGTTTGCTATAACCTACGTAAGTCCTATTACAGTAGTTGAATCAATAACATATTCATCTTCTATCAAGCTAACTACCACCTCCTTCTTTGATCCTCCTATAAAATTAGCACAATTATCAACAATTACAGTTACATACTATATAGTATGAGTTCTCATTTTATAAGCATGATAAACTCTACTGTTGGTTGAATATCCCAAGAATATTTAGTTATTGCTCTTGGAGTCAAATTTCCCAGCTATTCTTTGTCATTCAAAATATAACATACACTTCAAAGGTATGAAAATAACTTAGGTTAGGTTTCTTATTATTCCAAATCTCATAAGGAGTTTTTTAGTACCCAGTCTAAGATAAACTTTGTTGACTGTGTAGCAAGCTGTGTTCAAAGCTTTTGCCTAAAACTTTTTGGTAACCTTTTTGTTGTTCAACATAACTCTAGCCATTTCTTGTAAAGTCTTATTCTTTCTCTCTATAACACTATTATATTCAGGTGTCTTTAGAGCTAAGACTTCATGTGAAATTCCATGACTATCACAAAAATCAATATAACTAGAATTGTCAAACTCTTTACCATGATTATTCTTTATCCTTTTGATTTAATGTTCTACATGAGTGATAAGTTTAATACATAATTTTTTAAACATAGCTAAAGTATTAGACTTTTCTCTTAAAAAATCAACCCATATGTATCTAAAAAAGCATCTACACAAACAAAAATGTACTTCTCACTTCCTAAGCTTTCAACTTGTATATGACCTATAAGATCCATATGAAGTAGTTCTAACACACTTGATATTACAATGTTTTGTGTGTGAACTAACCTATGTTTAATGTTGACAATGACCACAAACTCTTGCTAATTTCTTGTTGAGCTTAGGTATCCCTTGAACAACAGTTTTGTAATCAAACACTTAGGGTTTCTTACTTACTATCAAGACATGTTGTGAATATGTTGCATCATGGAACATGGAAGTTGCAACTTCCTCTTTACCGAGGACTTAACAACCATTATTTTTTATTCTAAATTTATACCATCGAAACCTAATCCAAAATGATTTCTTGCTTTTTTCCTACTGTCAAGATCTCATTTAGCCTCTCAGTTCCAAAATTCGTCATCTTTATGTTTTTTTTTTTTGTGTTCTTACAAGTTCACTTGAAAGCTCTCTTATGTTGCACTTCTTCTCTTAAAGCAAAGTCTCACATTCCTGCAATTTTATCTCAAACCTTTTCCTTAGATTTAACAAGGATTTCATTTTCCTTTATGAGAGACTGATTGATGATCACTCTCAACCATTGATCACACAACTTTTAATAGGCTTCCCCGAAACGTTTCCTAATCTGCTTTTGAGTCTAAATAATTACTATTTGTTAAGACATCTTTATCAGATGTTGTAACATTGGAAATTAATGTTACAACATCTCATGCGCAGTCCTGCACAATAGATTCATTTTTCAAAAATGAAATTAAAGTAATCTATCCTACCAAATCTTTATCACTATCATTGTTAAAATATGAATGGCCTTGGCACATTCAAATTTTATGTGAACAAATCCTTTACATTCCCTGTATTGTATCCTCTTCTTTTTGTTAGAATCAATGGGTTTAAAAGGGTTATTACCTTTAGATGGTTTTAAAGTAGCCTTGAAATTCTTTTCAATCTTTTTCAGATACTTCTGAAAAATCTTTGTTAGCAAAGCCAACTTAAAATCCTCGCTTGCATCTATGCAGTCATGTTCCCTCACCTCTTCTTTAGTTGATTGAAGTGTAATTGACTTCTTTTATTTGTTTTACTTTAGGTTATGTGATGTCCCTCTTGTAGATTTCATATTGTAGAGGAAACCTTGTATAAACAATGTATATATGTACTAAAATGCCCTCGATTGAAAATTAATAAAGTTAGTAATATTTCGAAATCACGTAATCGAATTTTAATAGAATTTTTGAATGGAATGAAAACGGATTCGAATCTGATAAAGGATATGATGACTTATTAATGATATAAGATGAAATTCATGATCAAAGGATATCCAAAAAGAGGTAAAAGTGATTAAAAAAATTTATTGGCTTGAATGGCAAAATTTCATCAAAACTAATAGGCATATCATGGAAATATCTCAAACAAAACAGGACATTTTGGTCCAAATAATATAGTGGCATAACATATAAATAGGTAACAAAGGTTGAGGGCAATCATACAAGTGCAAGAAGTCTATATATATATATATATATGAGATGTCATGAAAAATCTAGAAAGAAAAAAAAAGAGTGAACTACAGGGGAAAGAAATCAGTCCCGAGCAGCAGCTATATCCACCCATTCTCATCCCAATTTCAAGTGATTTCAAGCCCCAAAAAGGTTCTAAACAAGTCTAGAGGATTACACTACTTGGGTAAGTGAATTTCAAGTAATATGGAATGAGTTTTCATTGAGTTTTAATGTGAAAAAGTTGATCTAAAGCTGTCAAAAACGGCTTTCAGGACAGCAAGTGATCTAAATTAATTTTCTATGGTTTTGTTCAAGGTTTGAGCTATAAAACAAGTGGAGAAGCAAGCCAAGACCTCAAGGAATAATTGGTAAGTGGTTTGGTTAAAAATTAATGTGATTTGAGTAGGTTTTCGTGGTGATAAGTAAAGGTGCATGCTGCTGGAAATTTTTTTAGTGTAATTGTGATTGAAGTTGTGTGAAGAATTTGATAATATTTTGAAATATATATTGTTATGCATATTGGCTAGGTTGATGTGAGATGTTATGGATGAAATATGATTAAATTGATGTGAAATAGGGGCTGTTTTATATGAGTGAAAACATGAGATTGAAATGAAGTAAACTGTTTGATAAATTGCTTCTGTGATCGGTCAAGTGAAGGATGATGATATTTCATGGATTTTGATGTGCCTTAATAAGACTTGTAAAACTTATAAGTGAGAAAATTTTATTAGAAATGTGAAATGAAAAGGTGGCATGCATGATTTGATGCAATTGATCAAGAAAATTCAAGTGAGCCACATGCTGTCCATGAAAGAATACATGCTGGCCATGTTGATATGGTTAAGTTGTTTTGGTAATGTAGGGGTTGTTATGATGATTAGAAACCTTATGAAAATGATATAAAAAGGTGGAGCTTGGATATGTGTAAAACTAGTTAAGAAATAATGTGAAATGAGCGATTAAATGGCGCCAGATAATTGAATGAAAAATTTGGAGTTAGTTAACAGATTTAGTATGGTTATATGTTAGTAAAGTTCGAATAGGAAATTGATGCAAATAATCTTAGTCGTAACGTCGTCTAAATATAAAATATGTTATGTGTAGGGTATTTCGACTACGAAAACTTGAAAACGAAATTTTGCCGTAAGCTAATATTAGGTAAGTGTCTTACTAAAAACATTTTGAATGATATTAATTTTTATAAATCATGACTTTATATGTTATATGAAAATATATGTTTAAAGCATAGGAAACTAGTTTTAGTATGCATGAATGTGATATGAAAATCCTTTTTATGGACTTTCAAAATAATTCACGAATTATGGAAAGCTTTATATTAAGAAATTGATATGCATGGAAAAGATTTTAAATAGCATGTGATACTAATACTACCTGTTGGGGATGATGGTTTCGTCCCGCCCAGTTACATGTTATATTATGTTACCGATCAGCATACCCAAACCGTTCATGGATTGTGTCGCGAGTGTTTGTCACTAATAGCGAGAGAGACTGAGTCCGTAAGTCCTATTCAGTGTGTCATCCATGCACAAACTGGGTATATGAGATAGCTAGCTATTTTACGAGCAATGTAGCATTCCGCTCTCATCAGTCAGAACAATGCCGGGGCCGGGGCATAAGGCCTGTCTGGCTGAATCCTGGTTGTTCCACGTTTAGGGTATTATATGGTATTCAGGCACCATCATGGATACGAATTTTATATCACCATCTCTTCATGCTATTATACTTCATTTTCATACAATATGAAAGTTAATTACATTACACTTTATGCATGCATTCATGTAAAATAAATTGCATTGGAAAGTCTAAATATGTTTCATAAATTTTTCATAAAAACCAATATAAAAATTTTTAGGGAGGTTATTTTAGAAAACGTAAATTCGATTTAGAAAATACAACACTCACCAAGCTTTATAGTTCACTTAGTTTATGTTTTATAAATAAAACCCCTTAGGGGCAGGTATAGGTGTCGGGACATCAATACAGAAATCTCGGTTCAAGATTAAACGTTCCTAGTCAAATGCTTTTGTGATTTTGTGCTTAGGTGATTTTGTAATTTGGATTGAAATAAAAAAATTGAAAAGTTGTATAATCCAAATTTTGTATAAAGGATTGTGTGTTTATAAACATGTTTATCTTAATGCATTGTTTTCGATATGTTGAATGTCATATTGTAAATTTAAATTTTCAAGTTCTCGAGTTTCCATCTTTATTATTTTAAGCATGCTTGTGAGCAAATGTGTTTAGGGTTGGTTGTGAAATGATGAGAGGGCCGAAGGCCCCAAAATTGAGAAATTGTTTGAAAATATAGAAGTGTATTCATTTTTATGAAATTGTAGGTTGGGATTGTTTAAATAATAGCCGTTATGCTACCAAAATTTTTAAAAAAATATTTTTATTTTTTATTATTAAAACGGAAAAAGTTCTCACTTGTTTTTAGTTTATAAGAAAATTTAAGTAAACCGAAATAGATTTCTCATGTTTAAGCAGATGATTTAGCTTTATGGGAACTTTCCAATCGGATAAAGGCCATCTGGAGGGTTATCGTGGAGTTGTCGGTGGGTCGTCTAAAGTATATAGGAAAGGGGTCCATCAAGTTAAGTTTAAAAGAATGAAGTGATCCTATCCATTCATCCATTCTCATCATTTCCATGTTCTTACATTCTTCAATTGTAGCAACCTTTGCTTGGAACTTATTTGGTAAAGATCTCAAAACTTTCTGCACCAATTTGTTTTCTATTATCCTTTCACCTAAAGCAAAACAATCATTAGATATGTCATTCAACTTTGCAAAGCAATTAGAAAGTAATTCATTTTCACACATCTTCTGATTTTCAAATCTAGAGGTGAGCATTTGGAGTTTGAAATGTTTTACATCATCTGTTCCTTCACGAGCATTATCTAGAATATCCCATGCTTCCTTTGTTGTGACACATGTTGAAATCAAATTGCATATTCTTGTATCAACTCCATTGAATATTGCATACAAAGCTTTGCTGTTATAATTAGCCAGCTTGTCCTTTTCTGCAGTCTATGACAATTCAGGTACCTAAATTGTCATAATTTGATTAGTCCATCAAATTAGAACTACTCTCCAAGTCTTTTCATCATTTGACTTGATGAAAGCTCTCAATCTTGCTTTCTAATATGGATAATTTGATCATCAAGTAATGGTGGGCAACAAATTGAGACACCTTCTATTAAAGTTGCCATGTTATCAGGCCAACAAATTAAAACAAAAAAAAAAAATCGAAGATCTCACTAAGTAACATCTGGTGACCCATTCTGATACCAATTGAAAAAGCTTGTTTGCTGTAGACAACCAAATTTTTGCAAATGTTGAGATTAATCAATGTTATGACTTAGTCTGTTATGTTATAACTTATGAATTACATCATAACATGTAAATTACATGTTGTAAAAAAGTAATACATATGCAGTATATGTGGAAAAATAAAATCAACATAGGAATATTTTTAACATGATTTAGTGTTATCGTACATCCACGAGGCCTTATCCAGATAGATCAACTTATTAATAAACTTAACAAAGTACAACCTACTCGACTTATTCAATCTAAGATACCCTCTTAGAATTGACACAAGCCTTGTACACATCCATCATCATTGTCTCAACTTATCTTGCCTTCAATCTTGAATAGCAGCTTGAACTTCCTTTAATCTATATACCTATTTCCTCTCCCTATGGCCTAATATCTTGTCATCCCAACAAGCACTTAGTGTAAACTAAACAGCCATACAGAACCTAAGTCTAGCACACAAACTTAAAGAACAAACTTCTCTAAGCATTACAAGCAATTCTTATTTATACTCAATGAATACATACTATTAGAACAAAAAAAAAAAGCTACACAAATCTTCATTCTTTGTCTTCCTTTTATTTATGGTACACAACCAACATTCTGAAAACAAAAACATATAAAAATTAGTTCCAAAATCAATAAAATGAGAATTAAAATCTACATTAAAGAGCATTTAAAAAATGGAAGGAAACTTCCCTACTTTTTAGAGCTTGACCTAATTCCTTAGAGATTCAATATCTCTTCTCATCCAAACCTAGAAACTAGGAAGTAATTAATGCTTCTTGTATATTGAAACCCTAATTGACAAATAAAAATCTTTCCATAAACAAAGAAGGATATATTCCAAGTTTCTTACACAAGCAAGAGCCAATAAAGATTTCCTTATAAAAGGATTTCATCATCAAATTTAACCTATAACGAAAGTAAACACTTTATTCTCTAC
Organism: Litchi chinensis; assembly: GCA_019925255.1. Lineage (NCBI taxonomy): Eukaryota > Viridiplantae > Streptophyta > Magnoliopsida > Sapindales > Sapindaceae > Litchi > Litchi chinensis. The sequence continues at coordinate 15,768,558 of CM034465.1, read as the reverse complement.
AAAAATCTTGCTAAATAATCACAAAATAAGTCAACAAGTCAAACAAGAATCAATAAAACAAAATTGAGTCAATTTTAAAAATATTTAGAAAATCTGCACTGAAACCTGCACTATGAACTATCAGTAAAAATTTATTGTAACATCATAATTAATGTTATAATATTATCTTTCATGTTATAACATAGACAATAATCAACAAAATACTTCATACATAATACATATTGCTATCTATGAGTTTTGCTTCACACATAAAGTCCATCTTCAATGTCATAAAATGCACTTTAAATGCTAACACTAGTGCACTACACACATGTGCACTAATAGTATTATTGACGTTTAAATTTGGTCGATCGAAGTTCATAACCTAATACTTGCTGATAGGCCCCTCTTCCTATATAGCTTAGACGGCCTGTCTAGCAACCCTACAATAGCCTTTCGAACAGGATCTACACCGACTGAAAGGTTCCCGTGAAGCTAAGCCTTTTTCTTAAAACCTGAAAACCTTTAGAACTCTTCAAAATAATTCCCCTAGTGGAAATGGGTGCAAACTTTTTCTTTTTAGAAAATATTTACAAATCAGATTTTATTAAAAATTCGGTAGCACAACAATTGTTTTTCTGAAAATCCACCTTGTAAAACAACAAAAAAAAACTTGTGCACTTAAAAATAATTCATATTCTCAACTACTGGGCCTCAAGCCCACATTTATTTTCATAATCAATCCACAAGTAATACTCTGATAATAAAATCATTCGAAAATCATCGAATTAATATTAAACCATGCACATGCAAAAATCTTAAAACATAATACGAATCATGAAAGTATAAATATCCTCCAAATAATATCCACAAAACATGCATAAAATCATGAAAAATATGCATGTACATGAAAATTTCCAAAATGTTGGTTTGTGCAATTATGTCGCATCTTTAATCAGCCTGCACATCCAACGGAGCTCTTTCTGCTTGTTGACTCATACCTGCACCTGAGGAGGATTTTATTTATTTATTTATTTTTTAATGAAAACAAGAAAAGGTGTGGTGAGTAATAACTCAGTGAGTGGGTAAGCTTTATTACTTGGAAATTCATTTTCAAAATATATCTATCCTCCCAAAATAGCTTTCAAAACTAATAACTTATTTCTTTACATTAAAAATTCGTAGAACTAGTATAATACAAATATTATATATTTTGAAATTCTAGTAATACTTCATAAAATCATACTTTTCTTCTTTCAAAAGCTTTACATCTAATGACGTGTTTTTTATCTTTTTAACTTGCCTTAGTTGGTAACCCATGGGAAACTTATTCTTTGTGATGGTATCTGGAAATAATAGTAACAGAACTCGCACACATCAGTAAGACTAAGGAATACTATGTAGTCGCTGATGAGGGACCTCAAGGATTGGGATTCTCACCCTAACATGAATAGATCTTCAAGAATAGGGAAATACTAACTATGTAGTTGCAGATGAGAGACCTCAAGGATTGTGATTCCCACCCTACATCAGGCAGATTAACACTACCGTATACATTCAGAGGGCGACTAACTGACTCTGACTCAAACCCCCATAGTTGGTGACTCTCCTAACCACTCTTGTCATACACGCATACAATACTTTGGCCGATAATCTTTAGGGCTTAGGTAAACCATAGACATTTAAAATCTTTTTAAGCTACTTAGAACTTTCTTTTTTCTTTATCTCGGAAATATATTGATTTAGCTCGAAAAATATTCTCTAGCATGTCTTTTATCGGCATGTACATAAACATAAATAAATTGCTTTGCTACTAAAGTATATAAACATTGATAATATAAATTTAGAAACTTACATACGATATATATAAAATAGAGACATGCTAAAATAAATCATTTCAATATAATAACCCATATACTAAAAATAAACAAGTGCAATATTTAAATTCGATTAATGAACTTGTAAAAGCTTTGAAAATTAACCGCACTCATAACTTGCTTCCGAGTTTACTTCACCACTATTCTACGTTTCCTTTCTGCTCGGCACTTCACCTATATTTTAATACGAGCGAATTTCTGTTTAGAACTTACAAACGTGTTAATGTATAATTTCAACTATGCAAGAATATCAAAATATCCATTTTCAAGCTGTAACGACTTTATATAATCACACACACAACATCTAATCAAATACTTTAATGTTCATGCATAAAAATCGCTTCAATTTAAATCTAAATTTCATCCTAACACATCAATCGAGTTTTTAGATTCTTTTATCCTACGATGGCCAAATACTTACCAACTTCTAAACCATCAATCTGAATCAATTCTTGTCATTGCAAATACACACAACTTACATAAAATGGTGCATAATCTCAACAAATCTATAAAACGTTATACTTTTGTAATTTCAAGAAGTTTTTCCGCAAAACGCCAATTTAACGTATCAAAGTATTTTCTATTAATTTCCATACTAATTCTAACATCAAAATAGCCCATAAAAGCACCCAAACCAACCAAACAAAATTTTCTAACATCAAATCATCACTTGACTGAATCCTTCTTACATCCACACAATCACATTCTTCCAATTTTAACCATTAAAAATCAATCCTAACTTTACATAATTCATGGCAAAACACCCAAATGCACAAACCTATCAATATTCATTCTTTTGGCTGAACTAAACGAACATCCATCATCAAATTTTCCTCAAACATCACATTAAAATCACATGCAACACATAAACCATTTTAAGTCTCAACATATTCCATATTAAAAATTCATCAAACAATAATTCAACTATAAACAGCACACTTGGCCAAACCAACAACATCACCACATCAACATTTTCATCAATTCTAGCTTCAAAAATCACATGCAAACTATCATTCATCCTCTTGAGACATTAGTTTATCAAACCAAAACAAAATCTCACAAAAATCCATCCATTACTCAAACAAAATCATAAAAACCATCACTTACCTCTCAAAATGAATTTAGGATGAATGTCTTGGCTTCTTGACTTGCATGCAAGCTTGATGGGCTTGGAATTCACTTGGAAATGCTCTCAAGCATAAAAAAAAGGTGTAGGTCTTCAAGCTTCCTCTCAGCTGCACTTAGAGCTCTCAAAACCGAGAGCTTTTCTTACCACTCAAACTTCCTCTCTTGGCCATTTTGAATTACTCAAGTGCATTCTTCAATCTTTGCCTTTTTGTTTGTTTAATTTAACTTTATATATATACTCCAAGATCTTGCCATTTGTCACTTCTTTATTCTCCTTGCCATCCATTTTTCGGTTTTCTTAAAAAGCTTGCATGCCATTTGGCAATCATGCATTCTATTCCACCTTTTCATGCATTACTTTTCATGTTTTTCTATTTCTGTATCCAAATATATTTCCGGTCTATCTGAAAATTATACGAAAACTAAATTAACACTCCCAAAAATTTATTAAAAATTCAATTAATACCTATAGGCTCTAAAAAAAATATTACATTATTTCTGAAACAAAATCATTTCTGGTCCTATTTGGAATTCTACTAAGATTAAATTTTCACATCCGAGTACTGTAAATTATTTTATTTCTCTATAAATACTGTATACGGGACACTAATCGAATAATATACTTCCATCCAGTATACTTCAAATCACTTAAAATCTCTTCAAAGGGACTTATCTTCGCTCCATTTTAGTTTCCATTAATTGTAATATTAATTTTGAAACTTTAATCAACGGAATCCATTTTTCAAAAATTATAACTCATACGAACCCCCTTTTTGTTTGGAAACCTTATTCATTAGAAAAATTAATTATTTTTCATAAAACAGAGTTTTGAGTTTTACGCAAAAAAAAGCAAAGACAAGAGAAAGGGAAAAGGAAGAATGGTAAATGCAGTTCGGTCCAAAAAGATGCATACGTCTATAACTGCTTCTTTGGTTATTTTAGTAGAGTCGCAATATTTTATTAATTGCTCATTCTCTTTTTACAATAAATTTTCAACCCTTATAGAAATTTTTTTTACATTAATTACACTTCCAAAATCGATGTCCATAAATGTTAGGATATGCTCCACCGAAATAGAAGTTTGATTCTATTTCCCATTCTGGTAGTTGACTCCTCAATTTAAGTTGCTACTATTCTAGAAAAGTTCCTTTATTGAGTAGTTCAAGCTAGGAGCTAGACCTGGATCCAAGCGATCTAGAGCTGAGCATGAGGCGAGCTGGACCATGGATGACCAGTGACTTAAGAATAGCAATAGCGAATTGAAAGCTCATTTCTGTGAGCTGGATGTTGGTAAATTGGGCTTTTGTCTATTAGGTCTGTTTATTGGATCAGTTCATTTAGCTTTTACCAGCCCACTTATGCAGCCCCAAATATACATACAACATCAGCCCCCCAACTTTCAATGCAATTTGTGGACTGGGAGCTTAAGCTCACTGGTAAAAGTTGACATGTCACGACCTCTTGTGTTGTCTTTTCAAATTCTATCCCATCACTTGACTTGTGGTGACTCTTCAAGTAACCGCACCACTGGCACATCTCGTGCCATGCACATTTAAGGTGCACGTTTCTGAACTGACAACCCATGATGCCAATTCCCATAACTCGCTGCACCATTAGATTTAAGGCGGTTGAGTAGCCCCCAAATCTAATAGTTAAGATCTCGTGCTTATATACAAGTAGAGGCCCCTTCGTTTTCCTCTTACATCACCATTCTCAAACTCAGACACCACCGAGCATCTTTCTTCTCTCGCTTTTTTTGACACAAGTCCATTGAAGATTAGCATTGTTATTCCCAAGCGATTAAGAAGTATTGCATTTATAGTAAGTCTCTATAACTAACTCATGATTTTTTTATTCTTATTCTTGAGCTGCATTATATTTTTGCTGGATCTGAAACTGGCCTAAACGCTTCATGTTCTTGATATCACATGCTTGTTATTAGTTGTGACTTTTCATTTTCTATTGGTTTGATCTTATTGGTCAGCCTTTTGCTGACTATTTGTTGTTTATGACATCACGTATCTGAGTTGTAAAATGAGATACTTGTAGGTTGTTAGCTCGTAGGTCATTTACCCGTAGATCGAACCCCTCATGTCCTTAGTGATTTGTATGATGTTTGTGACCTATAGATTAGGGAGTTTGTTAGAGACTAGAAAGCTTAAATTTTTAGGCATGATCTGCTTGTGGTGACCTAACTGCTTTATTTTATGTGTAGATGTTTTCAGGTCACAGACGTCTATCATACAAGATAGGAGATGATGACTCTTCCAACTCGGAGGAGCTCGGCTTAGGGGTAGTTTATAATGTTAGAGAAGTGACCTCTTTAAGCGGTAATGTCATTCAAGAATTCATAGCTCGGGCTAGCCCTATAATGATCCGTCAGTCTGTTGAAGAGCGGAAAGCTCGCAAGGTTTTTAACCACTATGCCTCGAAACTGATATATGAGGAGTTGGGGGAAACTGCATTAAAATATCACCTTTCTAGCGGTTACCGTGTCATGCTACCCTCAGCCAATAACCACGCGACTTATTCTCCTGGTGGGTTTGTTGCCATCAGCACTTATCATCTTAGGCACAGGCTCAAATTTCCAATCCTTGCCTATCTCATCAACCTCCTAAATAGGTTAGAGCTTAACCCTTTTCAACTAACCCTTAACTCCTACTCCCAGCTCATATCCGTGGCCCTAATTTTCAAAAGGAATGACCTTCTGCCTCTAAACTCAAGAATTTGCTGCCACATCTTTAGTACCAAAAATGTGGGCGGCTTAAAAATGGGAAAGCGAGATGAGATTTACTATCTCATATCTCGAAAAATGAGCTTCAAGGATCTCCTACCTTAGGGTGAGGTGAAGCACAAGTCTAACGTAGGCGACTACAAGTCGAGCTAGTTTTACATTTTTTGCCCTTCCCTTAGACAACTCCACAATTTCACTTTCATCCTTAGTTTAGGTAGACAGATGAGGTTGACATCTAAGAGCTATAGCTGTTTTTTTTTTTTTTTTTAAGTCCTTTTGTTTCACCTTGCAAACTTCACAAGAGATAAGATTGTTAGTGATGTGCCCTAGAACCAATCAACCTTAGGTTGTATTTATGCATATTTCTTTTTAATAAAATGGCAACATTATTATTCAGTTTATATTCAACTGCATAATAAAGTCCTTAGTACATATAACACAGTATAAAGGAAATCATGAAAGAGTTCATGATATGAGATTCCTGTTACATATAAATGTGTTTATACTTAAACATCCCTAGTCATAGTATTAATGAGATGGGACATCATTAGTACAGATAGACTAGCACGTGTTATACTCCTCAATTGGATCGAGCAGTAGTTCTCATAAGCTGATGGCATATGAGATTCCTAGAGTAAACATGTGGATGCTTGTTTAGAATGAGTACATTGGATGACCTGATTGTAAGATGATCACATGGATAGTTTTATGTCAATGATCTCATCTTAACATATCAATAGGTGCAAGTATCCTTTGACATGAGATCTTCAAAGTACACTGAGTATCAACTATCATCCTTTAATGCCATTCCTTGTTAACTCGGAGAGTTGACTCGTAGGGTGGTGCTTGAGTTCAACATAAGCTACTGGAGCGTAGTTGAGTGATCAATAAAGGATTCGTCACTTCTCATAGTAGAAGAAGATATCTTATAGCCTCTTGAGGAAATCGTTATTCAATGAATCTCTGGCCAGAGTGATCGTACTAGTAGAAGAGTCTCCCAAGATACGTAATTGGGAATAACAGATTTCGGGAACAAGAACTAATAAATTCGGGCTAGACATGACTTAGTCATTCTAGTGAGAGTTGACACATAGTCCATACTCATAACCGAATGAGATATGTTATGACGAAAGGATGAACTGCACGACAACTGTTTATGGAAAGGTATTGTTCTAACCACAGACAATTCTGGGCACTTGGGTGGTCATGATGCATTGCTAGGTGCCAATCTTGATCTACTCAGAATCAATTAGTTGATTGGTGAATCAAGGATTAAATCAAAAGGTTTAATTTAATCTAATCCTAATTCAATTAGGATTATAATTCATTCCGGGTTGTCAACGTGTTTGGATACCTAATGGGTCACACACTTAAGCAACTCGATGTACAGTGTAAAATGGCTATTCAATAGGATTTAATATATTAACATGAGATGTTAATATTAATGGTGATAAAATAAAATAAAGGCTCATTTATTTTATTCGGATCAATTTAATTTAATTGGATTAAATTAAAATTGGACCTAAAAACGAATAGGTTCGGAGAATTCTTAATTGGCTTAGATTGGGGATTCTTTTCTTTGTCCAATAGAAAGACTAGATTGTCTATAAATACCCATACGATGGGGTAGCAATAGTTAATCTCTCTTAAAAAAAAAATTGGGGCAAAATAAGAAGCTCTTAATATCATCACATAGCCAACCACCTTGACTAGCACATAGGGTGTTCGTTCAGCTATCGCCATCTCCAATTGGGTTTTTGAACATCGTGTTGTTGTGTGGATACCTTAAAGGCAATTCTATACTTGGATCGCTAGTGGATTAGATCATACGAGAAGGGAAGAAGCTGCCAACGAAGGTATGGTTTCAATAAAACACCCTATGTATGTTTAATTGTATTGGTTTTAAACTAATCTAGAGTGATCCAACTTGAGTTTTTGATTTTTGTTTGCTGTAAATTTTTGTTTTTTCTGTTGTGCTATGATGTATGAGATGCATACAAAAACCCAACAGTGGTATTAGAGCCACTCTAGATTGATTTAAAATCAAATTCTAAAATCTGAAATAAAAAAAAAAAAAAAAAAAGATTTCTGGACCAGTTTTGATAATGACATTTGGCCACTGGAATTTTGTTAATATTTTAGGCTCGTTTAATTTCTGCATGTTGTTAACAAATTAACTAACCAGCATATGAAATTTGGGATCAATCCGACATCATTTAGTCAGTCAAAAAAAAAAAAAAATCACATGTTATGAACCAGAAACCGAAAACTAGGCTGAAAATTCTGCACATTGTTTTTTTTTTTATTACGGGCTGTTTTTAATATGAATTTTGTTTTGATTTTGATCTTTCAAAAATATGTTTATGATTTGTAAAAGTGTTTTAATGAATCATTACAGCCTGGTATAATTAGGTTTGAAGTGCTCAAATCAAAACGAAATTGAAAATTGTGAATTATTCATAATTTTCAATTATGGTCGGATATCTATATTAAATGAATTTGAATAGGATTTAATCTCCTATTATGATAGGATTTAAGCCTAATAAAAGAGTTTTATTGGAATCAAATTTTCTTATATTAAATGAATTTCAATAGGTTTTAATCTCCTATTATGATAGGATTTGAGTCTAATAAAAGAGTTTTATTGCAATTAAATTTTCCTATATTGGTTTTACCTTAATTAATGAGATTAATTTAAGAATAAATCATATGGATCCCATATTAAACAAAAGCCCAAGCCCATGTCATTTATTTCAATTGTTGAAGTATAATTAAAATAAATGGTCGAAATCGTTTTTTTTTAATATATAATTTAGAAATAGTTTTTAATTATATCTGGTTAGAAATTGTTTCTAAAGGTGTATGGATAGCAAGATAGTTAGATTATGGACTTGGCCCAATATGACTGAGCATTTGCATGGATTTTGATTTTGATCAAAATAAGGCATGCGTGCCCTGTCTTCTCTTAATATTCTCTTTGTACTTCTCTTCTCATCTCACTCCCCTCTAATGTAACTCGAGGTTTTTTATTAAATAAATGTAATAGTTATGTTTAGAAATAGATAAGATTAGGAATACGAATAAGATAAAGACAAAATTGAAGAAGGGAAATGTTCCTTTCATTCTTTGTAATTCATACATGAGCTAGGTTTGACCTTTCGGTTACCCTGTGGCTCCGGGGAAATCGATATAGATAAAGTCCATAATCAACCATGTAATTTTATTACCACAATTATCTTGATGATGAATAAGGATAAATTATGCATGCTAGATGAGACTAAAAGGACAAAAATGCTTAATTAATATTAGGACTAACATCTTCCATTAATATAGGAAGAACTAGAGTTATCCTCGATGTTGGGTTGTTGGGTAAACCCAAGCCTGCTCTAGGTTAATATGTTCAACCTATAGAATATGATTTCTGATTAATGGGCCGGTCTTAACTGAATACATTGGCTTGTTGGGTAAACCTAAGGCTTATGTATATCAGAGGTGAGATTGGGTCAATGTATATACGATATACACATATCAAGGATGTTGATAGCCCAATGTTTTAGTAGTTGCATTGAGATGCAATTGGTATGAGATACCTACCATTTGAAGTCAAAGGGGCTTGTTGGGTAAACCCAAGGTCTTCCTTAATGAATGATGGATACTAACCCACTAGGAAAGCATCCAATGTGTTTTCTCGGATTAATAGTGAGGGCTATTAATTCGTAATAAAATAGTGGGAGTGTAATACGCTTAATCAAAGACCACATTAAATGTATATACATACTAGATCTCTAACATTTCATTCTTTATATCTAGGTTGAAAAGAATCATGAGCTCGAAATTGAATTTATATTCCATACTTGAGGCCAACAAACTTACCAGGCCAAACTACTTGGACTGGATAAGGAATGTTAAAATAGTGTTCAGGTTTGAGAAAATTGCTTATGTGCTTGAAAATGACATCCCTTCTCCTCCAAGAGATGATGCTCCATTGGATGAGCTTGAAGCTTATCTAAAGCATAAGGATGATGCTGATATGGCGGCTTGCATCATGCTCGCTACTATGACACCGGAACTTCAAAAACAACATGAGCATATGGCTGCTTGTACTATGATTGTTCATCTCAATGAGTTATTTGATGAGCGGAAAAGGACTGAAAGATTTGAAACATCTAGAAGTCTCTTACGTAGTCGAATGGCCGAAGGGGCTTCCGCTATGGATCATGGCTTGAAGATGTTGGGCTACATTGAAAAGCTTGGATCACTTGGGTTTATTATAGATCATGAGCTAAGTAGACTTAGTTCTACAGTCCTTACCTGATAGTTATTCATAGTTCGTAATGAACTATTATGTCAATAAGATTGATTCTTCACTACCTGAGTTGATCAACCTTCTCAAGACTGTTGAACCTTGTATTAGGAAGGATTAAAAGTCTATAATGTTGGTGGATAATTCTAATTCTTCTAAAAAGAAAAAAACTCAAAAGAAACTAAAGAAGAAGAATAATCCTACCAAAGCCCAAGAAGGTGTCAAGAAGAAGAAGAACAAAAGCAAAGAGACACCTACAAAGGATCGTGCTTCCATTATGGTAAAGCTGGTCACTGGAAGAGGAGTTGCAAGGAATATCTGGATTCTTTAAAGAAGGAGAAGCATAGTGATGCTTCTGCCTCAGGTATTTTTATGATTGAGGTTAATACTACTTGTGATATTAACACATGGGTATTAGATACCAAATGTGGGTCTCACATATGTACTAATATGCAAGGATTAAAGAACAGTAGGAAACTGAAGAAAGGAGATATGGACTTACGAGTGGGAAATGGAGCAAGAGTTGCTGCATTAGCTGCGGAGACATACACCTTGACTTTACCTTCAGGATTAATATTAAATTTAGATAATTGCTTTTATGTGCCTGTTATTTCAAAGAACATAATTTCAGTTTCCAGTTTAGTGAAACATGGATTTCATTTGATTGTTAAGGATAATAGTTGTTCTATATGGTTGAATGACATTTGTTATTGTTCTGGTACTATTAGCAATGAGATTTATATTCTGGATTTATCTAATTCAATTCTCAATCTAAATACCAAAAGATTAAAAACGGATAACCTGAAACCCTCCTATTTATGGCATTGTCGACTTGGTCATATAAACGAGAAACGTGTGAATAAGTTACACAAGTATGGTAGCTTGGGATCATTCGATTATGAATCTTATGATACATGCGAATCTTGTTTGCTTGGTAAGATAACTAAAATACCCTTCTTAGGAAAGGGTGATCGTGCCACTAAGTTGTTAAAGCTTGTACATTCTGATGTATGTGGCCCAATGACGATACAAGCAAGAGGAGGTTTTTTATACTTCGTAACCTTTATTGATGATTATTCTAGATATGGGTATTTGTATTTGATGAAATACAAATATGAAGTTTTTGAAAAGTTCAAGGAATGTAGGAACGAGGTAGAAAAATAACTTGGCAAGAGTATCAAGACACTCAGATCGGATCAAGGTGGTGAGTACTTAAGTCAAGAGTTTCAGGATTATCTAAAAGAGAATGGAATATTGTCTCAATGGACTCCACCATATATGCCACAGCATAATGGTGTGTCTGAAAGGAGAAATCAAACTTTGTTGGACATTGTTTGATCTATGATGAGTTTTGCAGATCTTCCTAAATCCTTTTGGGGTTTTGCACTGAAAACTGCTGTTTATATACTGAACAAAACTCCATCAAAATCGGTTGATTTTACTCCATATGAGATGTGGAATAATAAAAAACCCTCACTTTCTCATATGAAAGTTTGGGGTTGTCCTGCCAATGTTAAAAGGATAATGTCAGAAAAGCTTGAAGCGAAGTCTGTCAAATGTCTATTTATAGGATATCCTAAGGAAACAAATGAACACTACTTTTATCATCCTTCAGAACAAAAGGTGTTTGTTTCAAAGCAAGTTGTCTTCTTAGAGAAAGAGTTTCTTCTAAAAGAGGATAATGGGAGTAAACTTGAACTTATAGAAGTTTAAGGAGAACAAACAGTGCAAATGGACATAGAATAATCGATACACCCTAAAACCACTACAAAAGAAAATAAGATAGTGAGTGAACCTATTATTACACAAGAACATCGTAGATCATATTGAATAAGGACAACTCCTAAGAGATATGGATTTCTCATTAGCAAGCATGACCATATTCTAATCATTGAGAATGATGAGCCTACTAACTATGAGGAAGTTCTGAAGAGTTCAGAATCTAACGAATGGCTGAAAGCTATGAAGTCAGAAATGGATTTCATGTATGAAAACCAAGTATGGACTTTGGTTGACCCACCTGAAGGGATAAAACCCATAGGGTGCAAATGGGTTTTCAAAAAGAAGACTGACATGGAGGGTAATGTGGTTACCCATAAAACTCGCTTAGTAGCAAAAGGATAATGTCAGAAGCAAGGAATTGATTATGACCAGATCGTTTCTCCAGTAGCTATGCTTAAATCCATAAGAATACTCCTTACTATTGCTGCTCATTATGATTATGAGATATGAAAAATGGATGTAAAAACAGCTTTGCTTAACAAAAATTTGACCGAGGAATTGTATATGACACAACTCAAGGGATTTACATTCAAAGATAGCAATAAAGTAAGTAAGCTGCAAATATCGATTTATGGACTTAAGCAAGCATTTAGGAGTTGGAACATTCATTTTGATGAGATAGTCAAAGAGTTTGGATTCTCACGAAACATGGATGAACCTTGTGTATATAGAAATGTTAATGGGAGTGCAGTCGTTTTCTTAGTATTATATGTGGATGACATATTACTTATAGGAAACGATGTCTCAATTCTTCAATCAATCAAGATATGGCTTTATAAGAAATTCTCCATGAAAGACCTTGGTGAAGCAACTTATATACTAGGGATAAGGATTTATAGAGATAGATCCAAAAGGTTACTAGGTCTAACACAGTCTACATACATAGATAAGATGCTAAAAAGGTTTAGCATGGATCAATCCAAAAGAGGATATTTACCCATGTCGCATGGGATAAATCTCTACAAGTCTATGTGTCCTAAAACACAAGACGAGAGGGAACACATGAAAAGGATCCCATATGCATTAGCTATAGGATCTATCATGTATGCTATGTTATGTACTAGACTCGATGTTTCATATGCTTTGAGTGTTATGAGCAAATATCAATCTGATCCCAATGAGAGACATTGGGTGGCTGTAAAGAACATCCTTAAGTACTTAAGAAGAACTAAGGATGCTTTCTTGGTTTATGGAGAGGGTGATCTACAGGTAAACGAGTATACTGATGCCAATTTTGAATCCGATAAGGATGACCTAAAATCACAGTCTGGATACGTGTTCACTTTATGTGGAGGCACAGTTAGTTGGAAGAGTTCCAAACAAGATATGACTGCGGATTCAACAACCGAAGCAGAATAAATTGCGGCTTTAGAGGCTATAAAGGAAGCAGTGTGGATCAAGAAATTCATCATAGAATTAGGAGTGGTTCCAAGTATTGTTGACCCGATACCTCTATATTGTGAAACAATGGAGCCATTACGCAAGCAAATCAACCACGATCTTATCAAAGATCTAAACATGTCCTTCGAAAGTACCATTTGATACTAGAAATAGTTGGTAGACAAGATATAAAGATTGAAAGAATTCCCACAGATCAAAATATTGTAGATCCAATGACTAAGCCACTTCCCCAGAAGAAATATAATGTTCATGTAAACACCTTTGGTATTAGATACATTGGTGATTAGATCTAGTGCAAGTGGGAGTATGTTAGTGATGTGCCTTAGAACCAATCAACCTTAGGTTATATTTATGCATATTTCTTTTTAATAAAATGGCAACATTATTATTGACTATATATTCAACTACGTAATAAAGTCCCTAGTACATATAACACAATGTAAAGGAAATCATGAAAGAGTTCATGATATGAGATTCCTATTACATGCAAATGTGTTTATACTTAAATATCCCTAGTCATAGTATTAATGAGATGAGACATCATTAGTACAGATAGACTAGCACGTGTTATACTCCTCGATTGGATCGAGCAGTAGTTCTCATAAGCTGATGGCATATGAGATGCCTAGAGTAAACATGTGGATGCTTGTTTAGAATGAGTACATTGGATGACCTGATTGTAAGATGATCACATGGATAGTTTTATGTCAATTATCTCATCTTAACATATTAGTAGGTGCAACTATCCTTTGACATGAGATCTCCAAAGTACACTAGTATCAATTGTCGTCCTTTAATGCTATTCCTTGTTGACTCGGAGAGTTGACTCATAAGGTGGTACTTGAGTTCGACATAAGCTACTCGAGCGTAGTTGAGTGATCAATAAAGGATTCGTCACTTCTCATAGTAGAAGACGATATCTTACAACCTCTTGAGGAAATCCTTATTCCAAGAATCTCTAGCCAAAGTGATCGTACCAGTAGAAGAGTCTCCCAAGATACGTAATTGGGAATAATAGATTTCGGGAACAAGAACTAATAAATTCGGGCTAGACATGACTTAGTCATTCTAGTGAGAGTTGACACATAGTCCATACTCATAACCGAATGAGATATGTTATGACGAAAGGATGAACTGCATGGTAACTATTTATGGAAAGGTATTGTTCTAACCACGGACAATTTTGGGCACTTGGGTGGTCATGATGCATTGCTAGGTGCCAATCTTGATCTACTCGGAATCAATTAGTTGATTGGTGAATCAAGGATTAAATCAAAAGGTTTAATTTAATCTAATCCTAATTTGATTAGGATTATAATTCATTCTAGGTTGCCAATGTGTTCGAATATCTAATGGGTCACACACTTAAGCAACTCGATGTACAGTGTAAAATGGCTATTTAATAGGATTTAATATATTAACATGAGATGTTAATATTATTGGTGATAAAATAAAATAAAGGCCCATTTATTTTATTAGGATCAATTTAATTTAATTGGATTAAATTAAAATTGGACCTAAAAGCTAATGGGTTAGGAGAATTCCTAATAGGCTTAGATTGGGGATTCTTTTTCTTTGCCCAATAAAAAGACTAGATTGTCTATAAATACCCATACTATGGGGTAGTAATAGTTAATCTCTCTTAAAAAAAGAAAAAAATTGGGGCAAAACAAGAAACCCTCAATATCACCATATAGCCAACCACCTTGACTAGCACACAGGGTGTTTGTTCAGCTAACACCATCTCCAATTGGGTTTTTAAACATCGTGTTGCTATGTGGATACTTAGAGGCGATTTTATGCTTGGATCGCTAGTGGATTAGATCATATGAGAAGAGAAGGAACCGTCAATAAAGGTATGGTTTCAATAAAACACCCTATGTATGTTTAATTGTATTGGTTTTAAATTAATCTAGAGTGATCCAACTTGGGTTTTTGATTTTTGTTTACCGTAAAATTTTGTTTTTTTCGTTATGCTATGATGTATGAGATGCATACAAAAACCTAACAAAGATAACCCTCATTGAGGAGGAGATCGAAATTCTCAGAACACTTGTGATCTCACAGAAAGGAAAAACCAGCCATGCGTTCCACGACGAGCTCCTCAGGGCCCATCAATTAGCTCACCCTCTGAACAGCGAACTTTTTGACAATACGAGAGACATCAAAATTCAGGGTGAACTCTAGCTCGCTTCTACCTTCAACACTGCTGGTGAAGTAGAACCAATTCCAATCCCTCAAGTAGCTTTATAAATGGTGAAGGTCGCTTTCCAAAAGCCCCCATCAGCTCGATCTATTTAGCCCATAGCCCCTCCAGTTGCTGCTTCTATTGAGGTGCCCATCTCGACACCAGTTTCAAGACCTTCATAAGCCTAGGTCCCCACCTTAAAGCTAGAAGTGATTGAAGTTCAACAAGAGCAGATGAGAGCTCCTGCTTACGAGGGTTGAGCTGCTCCAAGTAAGGGAGCAAAAAGAAAATCAATGCCTAATCCTCCTCTAGTCAAGCAACGACAAGTTGACAAGGGTAAGCAACTAAAGGTCGTAGAGAGAAAAGTTGAGCCACAAGCTAGGGTGTAGCCCGAGGATGGGTAGGGAGGAATATACTTCAATACCATCCTCGATAGCTTGCCCGAGATCTTGAGAAGCTCTAGGGGTGATGGCTTGTTTGGCTACATAACTTATCATGGACTACTGATAATCTCCAATATCTTTGCCTTTCTTGGTTTCTTGCTTTTTTGGTTTAAATATTAACTTGCAGAATTGTAAGCCGTTATGAGAGTGATGAAGCAAATGAAGGAAGTTCTGACTTTTGAAGAGGAGAAGAAGAAGCTCAAGAGCAAAGAGAAAAAGTTGAAAGATGAGCTCTCGTTTATAACCATGGAGGCTAAGAGAGTAAAGAGATTAAAGCAACTCCTTTAGACCAAGCTGAAAAATGTTGAGGAAGCTAAGAATGATGTTGAGGATGCTCTAATTCCAGAGAAGAGTACTCATGCAGTTATGAGGACACACTTCATTACTAAGTTCCTTCAAAGTAAAGAGGAACTGAAAAAGGCAATGGGTGACTTAGCAAAGGATAAACAGAGAGCTGAGGCTACTAAGAAGAAGGTCACACTTGCTAAGGAAGAGGTCAAGGTGCAGGTTGCCAAAGCTAGAGAGGAAACAGAGTTTAAGACATCTAGTTTGTTCCCCTACACTTTATAGAAAGTTCATCTCGAGCTGGATTTCTCATTCTTGGTGAAGAGGCAGTTGTAAAGGTGAAGAAGTATAAGGAGTAAGCCACCCAATCCTCGGCTATTCCAAATATAGCTCCTCAAAATATCGAACTCTCAGATGCGACCTTTCAGGAAGAGACAACTCAGGTCATAATGTCTTCAGATGCAACCTTATGATGCAGCTTTCAAAGAATCATCTCTCAGGGCCAAGGCTCCTAATAGACTGCAAACTGTGTCGAACCCTTTTTTTTTCTGTAATTTTTTGACTCTACATTCCCATTCACCTCACCTTGCAAGGTTATTTTGTAAGCCCCTACTCTTAACTTTTGAATTTCCTAGTACTAGGACCTAAGTAATAGGATAATGATGATGAATTTCGTCAATAATATAATTACAAGCGGTATTAAAACAGTAATACAAATTTTAGGAAGTGTGCGACCTTTATAAGAAAGAAAATTAAAGAAGGGTAAAATAGTCTTTTGCAAATAAGAGATATATCATTAAGTAGCAAGATGGTTTAATGTCTAAATAAGAGTATATATTAGGATATAAGTGATTAGCATTTAATATTTAGCCAAAATTTAAGTTAAGTTGAAATAACTTAACAAGGGACATTATAGTAAATTGACTAAATAAATAGCCATATAAATATGTGAGTGACGGCGGGGGGGGGGGGGGGGGGGGGGGGGGGGGAGGGGTTGGTTGGCCAACACTTAAAAAAAAAAAAGAGAAAATTGAGAGGGAGAGACCAAGTGAGGGACGACAACATAAGGGAGGAAGAAGGTGACTTTTCCATCAATTTTTCAAGTCTCAAATCACAACCCTAAGGTGTTTCCAAGCTAGAACCACAAAACCCAAGCAAGATAAAAGTAATTTTCATGGTTTTTCTTGAGTTGAGAATTGATTAGAATGCGTTAAAATATGATGTTCGACTATGTGATGTGGTGATGGATTGAGTTAGTTGTTTGATGAGTATTTGATAGGGTTTTGATTTAAACCAAGTGTAAAACTTATTCCTATGAAAAAGAGAAGTTTAAATTACTAGTAAACATGCATAGAAAGATAGTTAGGGTTATGGAGATAAAACCCTAACTTGTATTTGAAATATGTTTAAACAATTTTAATGGTAGTTAATGTGTTTGTTAAAATACCTAATAAAGTGAGTTAATGATATTATTGAGAATTGAATGAAATAAAGTATTATGTGGACATATGTAGGTCATGGCCCCTATGGTAAACATGTGATCTATTGGAGTTTTCATATCCATGAACTTGATTTTATACCCATTATAGTCTAAAAAATCACATGGAACCACTAGTTTTAGAAATAGAAATAAAATATAGTAAAGGTGTAGTGTGTGTGTGTGCATGTTACTGTTGATGAAAGGGTGTATGACCCCATTGTATTCCTATCCTTTAAGCTTTAAATTATGCATAATAGATGTCATAATAGCCTCTAGAAAAAGCTAGAACTGAAAAAGGAAAAACGTAGAAGCAAATTGAGAATTTCGAGCCTAGATGAAGGGCTATAGAGACCTGCACTATTTGGGCTTAATTGGGGTTGTTTTCTATCTCAAAACATGCATAAATGTCATAGCAAACCATAAAAATTTGAAGGAAAAGGTTTGGATAAAAATTGAGGAAGTTATGATTTAAATAATGCACCTAGGTAGTCGTAAAGTGAGTTGAGAATGTAAATGCATTATTTGATACATGAAATGAATGTATTCGATCATAATTGAGTAAAAGAACTTAGATACGAAAGAAATGACATCATTGCATGTGCGATGCGAAAATACGCATAAAAAAGTGTCGAAAAATAGATGTTTTTCATAAGTTTCACCCCTAAATACTTAGAAGTTTTCCAAACCATTTTATAGGGAACCTAAGTGAGAGATAAGAAGATAATCCAAGTGAAAACAAAAGCGAAATGACCTAGAGAATGGGCTGTGAATAGTGTTCTGTTTGAGAGGGTCCAAAAAAGTTGACTTTTCGTTCTGGACCTCTGAAAATTATACGGACTATATAGGGATGTTCCTAGGGGTATAAAAGTTAAACTTTTGTGAAAAAATCGTAATTAGAAAACTTTGATCGAGTTAAAACTTAGAAAAGAAAAGTATAGTAAAAAAAGGTATTGTACAGGGCTTGTAATGTTAAAAGCAATGTGTGTCATTTTATGTAACACATTGTGGCCTATTTTAAGTTAGAATATGTAATGCAGGTGACGAGTAGGCCAACGGAGCATGGGAGGCCTGTTAATGAGTATAGCTCGCTTGGTGAGGTAAGTGTTCTATCACTTACGTTATTTCAATTCTTCATTTAAATACATATACTATTGTAGTTAAATGACTTTAAAAAAAAAAAGATTTTCAAAATTACAAGTTAAAGTATTGCAAAATGATTTCTATGCCAGATTTAGAAAAGAGAATTTAAAAATGAAATGTTTACAAAAAGAAGTAAAGAGATTTGTACACCATGTATACCCCCTAGTTTATATGAAAATTTAGCACTACGCAGCGATGCAGAAAATTTCGTCCGTAGTTGTCTAGTTTTTCAGTGTATCTAGCGCTATATGTGCGATGCAGACTATTCCACACATTATGGTCTAGATTTATAATTTTGGCACTATGTTGCGATGCAGCAAATTCCACTCATAGTCACCCAAAATTATAGCACTACAATTGCGATGCAGAAATTTCGCATTGTGGTTACTCAGATTTGAGATCGTTTAACACTACGTTGCGATGTAATAAATTCCGCATCGTAGTGTTTGATATATCCTAGTAGCTTTACGTTCGCGTAAGTTGAAAATTGTCATGTGATGGTTCAAGTACACGAGGGATATACATGGAGTTTTAGAAGGAAAGGTTTTAAAATTGAAAAGATTTAACACCCGAACAAGATTACCAATTTTGATATAATTATATCTTGATGTTACTATCAATCGTTGAACTAATCTTTTCACCTTTGTGCAACTTGTATATTGAAATAGGTGATTGACCAAGTGATTTTGCATTCTGAAAACCTCATCGGATATTTTAGGTGGGCATCGACTAGGCATATTGGATAAACGTTGAACAAAATTTTTAGGATGTCTAAATATTATAACTAGAAGATTACATGTGTGGAAATTGTAGTCCATACTTTGTTTTGTATTTATATATATAATTGAACACTTGCACATGACACACTACTATTACCTAATATATCTATGTTCACATATATATAATGATACATATATGTAGCATGTAAATATTTATGATAGTGATATATGTTATGGAAATTATACATTTGTGAGAATGTGTGTTGTGAAATGGAATGAGCAAAAGCATGTTTGTGGTTAAAAAGAAGTTGGGTGGTGATTGAAAATAGTTCGAAGTGTTTCCTTTTATGCAAGTAAATTTTGAAAACCTTAAAAATGCAGCCGTTATGCTGTCAAATTTTTTGTAAAATCGTTTTAAATGGAATTATGAAAAATTTACATCCACCCAAATTGTTTACAAAAGAAAAGAATAAATTTAATTTTAAATTGAGGAATCAGGTAAGATTAAAAGGTTCCCTTCATGGATCTCGCCATTCCGACAAGTCAGGTTAAGAGAAGTCCGTTGGAGTGCCTGACAGGACCCTCCAGATAAGAGATTAGAGAGAGTCTGCATTGGGTCCTGTCAAGTTGGTATCAGAGCCTAGTTTTCAAAAGATCTGAGATTAAGTTTCAAGGAAAAGATTTGAACTAGAATATGCATGAGTTTATATATGAATCATGCATTAAGTTTTTAAAAAAGTTTAATGCTATTTTGTGCATTAAGATGAGTTTGTTATGCATAAGTTGATGCATGTGTTATGCATGAGACTATTGTATGCATGAGATTGTCTTAAGATTTCATGAGTTATACTCTCCCAGATTTCATGAGATTTTGCATTAGATTGCCTAAGTTATACAACTCATTTATACAGAGTTTAGTCTGAAACATTGCATAAGTTATAAAGCTTAAAGTTTGAGCATTGCATGAGTTTCAGAGTTATTCCACACATTGCTAGTGTTCTAACTCAAATATCTTATGGTTTTCATACCTATATGGTATAAAAGTATATATATGCAGCGGCGTGGTCGTCCCCGGACTAGGAGAGCAGTCGCACTAGAGGGAGAGCATGTTGATGAGTCCATCAATGTGCCGATTAGTTCCTCACACGCAGAGCCATCCAGATCAGAGCCTACCCCAAGACCTACTCCAGGGTATATGGAGCAGATGGCATAAATGCTGGCAGCGGCACTTCAGTAGCCGCAGGAGACAAGTGTATCTATTGAGCATGCCTACAAGCTAGGCGCCAAGCCGTATGATGGTACCAGAGAGCCTGAGCGAGCACTATCCTGGTTAGAGAGTAATGAGGAGATATATTGGGTCATGGGTTGCAGCGAGGAACAGATGGTGACATTTTCCGCTTTCCTCCTGAAGGATTAGCCAAAAGATTAGTGGAAGGCCCACCAGAGAGAGCGTCCAGCTGGGGTGTCATGGCCAGACTTCAAGAAGGAATTCACTGATAAATTTTTCCCCAAGAGTTACAAGGATGCGAAGATAGAAGAGTTCTTTCATTCAAAGCAGGGGAGCTCTACAATGTCCGAGTATGAGAAGAGGTTTCTCGAGCTAGTTTGCCTGATTCCCTACATATTAGAAAATGAAGAGCAAAAGATCAATAAGTTCATAGCCGGATTACACCCAAGGATTAGAGCATACGTGACATCAGTGGTACACACTCAGTATGGACAGTTAGTTGAGGTCGCCGTCAAAGTCGAGAGAAGTGTGGAATCCGCTCCTCCATTTAAGAAGTTTGAGCAAAAGCGTAGTTGGGCGAGTAACCAGTAGGGATGACCTAGTAAAGTGACCAAAAGCAATCCGAAGCCTACCTGGTTAGAGAGTCGGCGATAGAGTCAAAGGCCCCAAACTAGTCAGAGTTCAGTCCAGTCGTCAAGAGGGTCCATGAGTGAACAGAGTTGGAAGAGCCAACCTGTGTGTAGCAAATGTGGTCGATCACACCCTGACGAGTGCCTGTAGGGTAGGACCATATGCTTTAGGTGTGGCAGGAGGGTCACTTCATAAGAGACTATCCTAGTGTGATCGCATCGAGCCTAGCAAAGGCCAGATCTATAATGCAGGGACAGATCAGTGGGGGTCATAGACCAGAGAGGGTAGGCCCCTAGGCCAGAGCAACTACAACCCCAAAGTCAACTACAGGTGGACCTAGCAGAGGAATACCACTTTGAGCACCGTCTAGTAGACCCCATAGCCAGGCAGCTAGAGTATATACCGTGACACAGCAGTAGGCCGATGCCGCTCCCGATCTGGTTACAAGTATTCTTACCTTATTTGAGTTTGATGCACATGTACTGGTGGACCTAGGAGCCACCCATTTCTTTGTCTCTAAGGATTTCATTTATAGACTCAGGGTAGAGTTGAGACCGATTGAGTGTAGTATGGTGGTATCACTTCCCATGGGAGATTCGCTTATTGCGAATAGAGTCTACATGAGAAGTAAAGTGAGTATAGCGGATCATGAGCTTGAGGCTGATTTGATGGTGCTTGATATACATGACTTTGACGTTATATTGGGCATGGACTGGTTGTCGAAACATCGCTTAACAGTAAATTGCTATAGAAATGAAGTCAAGTTCAGTAAACTTGGGGAACCAGATGTGGTTTTCTGTGGTGTAAGGAAGCTACTCTCCATGAGATTGATAAGTGCAGCAAAAACCAATAAGATGCTTAGGAAGGCCTATCAGGGGTACCTAGTGTATGTAGTGAAAACTGGTAGCAATGAGTTACAGCTAACAGAGGTTCCAATTGTTAATGAGTTCCCAGATGTCTTCCCAGAGGACCTACCAGGATTGTCACTGGACCGAGAGATTGAGTTCGAAATTGAGCTAGCTCCTGGTACTGAGCCTATCTCGATAGCGCCATATCAGATGGCACCTGCGGAGTTAAAAGAACTAAAGGTCCAAATGGAAGAATTACTATGTAAAGGATTCGTGAAGACGAGCACATCTCCAGTGCTATTTGTAAAGAAGAAAGATGGGAGTCTCTAATTGTATATTGACTATAGACAGCTCAATAGGGTTACTATTAGGAACCAGTACCCGCTGCCATGGATAGACGACCTGTTTGATCAGCTTCAAGGGGGCAAGGTATTCTCGAAGATTGATCTACAGTCGGGTTATCATCAATTGAAAGTGCGTAGAGAAGATGTTTCTAAAACAGCCTTCAGAACTTGTTATGGGCATTACGAGTTTCTAGTGATACCATTTGGATTGACAAATGCTCCAATGACTTTTATGGACTTAATGAATAGAATCTTTAGTCCTTACTTAGACAAGTTTGTAATAGTTATCATAGATGGCATCTTGGTGTACTCAGGTAGTCGGGAGGAGCATACTGAGCACTTGAGGATTGTGCTACAGATGTTGAGAGAGCATCAGCTTTATGCAAAATTCAGTAAGTGCCAATTTTGGCTCGATCGAGTAGCATTTCTAGGACACGTGGTAATGGCAGAAGGGATATCTATAGATGCTCAGAAAATAGAAATCGTTGTGAATTGGAAATCACCCACGAATGTGATCAAAGTCAGAAGCTTCTTGGGCTTAGCCGAGTATTACAAGAAGTTCATGGAAGGTTTCTCGAAGATTGCTACTCTGTTGACCCGGTTGGCAAGGAAAGAAGAGAAGTTTGTTTGGTCAGATGCGTGTCAAAGCAGTTTCGATGAATTAAAGAAGAGGTTGACTTCAGCACCCGTGCTTACGCTGCCATCAGGAAGCAATGGGTTTACGGTATACTGTGATGCTTCCAGATAGGGATTGGGTTGTGTGTTGATGCAGCATGACCGAGTGATAGCATATGCTTCGAGGCAATTGAAGAAGCATGAGATCAACTATCCACATGACTTAGAACTAGTTGCAGTAGTGTTTGCTTTACGTATATGGAGACACTACTTATATGGAATACCCTACAGAGTCTTCACTAACCACAAGAGTTTGCAATATTTGTTCAATCAAAAAGAGTTGAACATGAGGCAAAGAAGATAGGTTAAAGTTATCAAAGATTATGACTGCACCATCAAGTACCATTTAGGCAAAGCTAATGTGGTAGCAGACGCATTGAGCATGAAGCCTACCAATTCTCTAGCCTAATTAAAGAGCAAAGTACCTACCCATGTTAGTATAGTTGAGATCGATGGGGTTCAGATTAAAGACGACGGATTTAGGTGTCTTATTAACACTTTTCACATTCGTCCAGTGTTGCTCGATCGAGTAAGAGAGTTGCAAACCCAAGATCCCTACTTAATGAAGATAAGGAGTAAAATAAGGGAGGGTCAACCAAGTAGCTTTACGTTGAGAAGTGATGGGACACTAATGTTAGGGCAACGACTATGCGTGTCAGACGTAAAAGAATTGAAGAGAGAGATCATGGAAGAGGCCCATTCATCAACCTATGTAATGCATCCAGGGAGTACCAAGATGTATCGGACTCTAAAAGACCACTACTGGTGGAAAGGAATGAAGAGAGAGATAGTAGAGTTCGTATCTAAGTGTCTAATCTGCCAGCAGATCAAAGTAGAGCACCAGAAACTGATAGGTTTGTTATAGCCTCTGTCTATTCTGGAATGGAAGTGGGAGAGAATTACTGTGAATTTCGTGGTTGGACTTCCACAAACTCAGAGCAGACATGATGCCATTTGGGTAATAGTTGATAGATTAACAAAATCCGCTCATTTTCCTGGAGAAGTTAACCCAATTATATGTGGACGAAATCGTGAGATTGCATGGCGCACCGATGTCCATAGTGTCAGATAGGGATCCAAGGTTCACCTCTCGGTTATGGTTGAAGT
The DNA here is from genome assembly GCA_019925255.1 of Litchi chinensis. Lineage (NCBI taxonomy): Eukaryota > Viridiplantae > Streptophyta > Magnoliopsida > Sapindales > Sapindaceae > Litchi > Litchi chinensis. The sequence goes on along the minus strand of CM034465.1, from coordinate 15,744,267 downwards.
TACCAGAAGCACTAGGCACCAGATTACATTTTAGTACGGCTTTTCACCCACAGACAGATGGCCAATCAGAAAGAACCATCCAGACTCTTGAAGACATGCTGAGAGCTTGTGTGATAGAATTTAGAGGGAGTTAGGATAATTACCTTCCTTTGATAGAGTTTGCCCACAACAATAACTACCAATCTAGCATTGGTATGACACCTTATGAAGCGTTGTATGGCAGAAAGTGCAGAACTCCAGTTTACTAAAACGAAGTAGGTGAAAGAAGATTGATTGGCCCAAAGATTGTCCAAGCTACCACTAAGAAGATAAATGTGATTAGAGAATGGTTAAAGATAGCAAGCGAAAAATAGAAAAGCTACGCAGACAATCAAAGAAGAGATTTAGAGTTTAAAGTGGGTTATAGAGTATTTATGCGGATCTCACCATGGAGAGGCATTATGAGGTTTGGGAAGTGTGGAATGTTGAGTCCACGTTATATTGGACCGTATAAGATAGTGGGTAGAGTGGGTGAAGTAGCATATCAATTGAAGCTTCCACCATAATTGGCGAACATTCATGATGTGTTCCATGTCTCTATGCTTTGCAAGTATGTAGCCGATTGTTCGCATATCCTGAAAGAGCAGCCGATGCGGTTGAAGGAAAACTTGATCTACGAAGAGTAGCCTGTAGAGGTGTTAGATCGTAGAGATTAAGTGTTGCGTCACAAGATAATTCCGCTAGTGAAAGTGCTATGGTGAAATCACGGATTGGAGGAAGCAACATGGGAGCCTGAAGAACATATGCGCGCCTAGTATCCGCATTTATTTGAGACAGGTATACAGTTTAAAATTTCAAGGATGAAATTTTTATAAGGGGGGCGAGAAATTGTAAGCCCCTACTCTTAAATTTTGAACTTCCTAGTACTAGAAGCTAAGTAATGGGATAATGATGATACATTTCGTCAGTAATATAATTACAAGCGGTATTAAAATAGTAATACAAATTTTAGGAAGTGTGTGACCTTTATGAGAAGGAAAATTAAAGAAGGGTAAAATAGTCTTTTGTAAATAAGAGATATATCATTAAGTAGCGAGATGGTTTAATGTCTAAATAAGGGCATACATTAGGATATAAGTGATTAGCATTTAATATTTAGTCAAAATTTTAAGTTAAGTTGAAATAACTTAACAAGGGATATTATAGTAAATTGACTAAATAAATAGCCATATAAATATGTGAGTGAGGGCGGGGAAGTGTTGGTCGGCCAACACTTAGAAAAAAGGAGAGAAAATTGAGAGGGAGAGACCAAGGGACGGCAACATAAGAGAGGAAGAAGGTGACTTTTCCATCAATTTTTCAAGCCTCAAATCACAACCCTAAGATGTTTCCAAGCTAGAACCACAAAACCCAAGCAAGATAAAGGTGATTTTCATGGTTTTTCTTAAGTTGAGAATTGATTAAAATGAGTAAAAATATGATATTGGACTATGTGATGTGGTGATGGATTGAGTTGGTTGTTTGATGAGTATTTGATAGGGTTTTGATTTAAACCAAGTGTAAAGCTTATTCCTATGAAAAAGAAAAGTTTAAATTACTAGTAGGCATGCATAGAATGATAGTTAGGGTTATGGAGATAAAACCCTAACTTGTATTTGAAACATGTTTAAACAATTTTAATGGTAGTTAATGTGTTTGTTAAAATACCTAATAGAGTGAGTTAATGATATTATTGAGAACTGAATGAAATAAAGTATTATGTGGACATATGTAGGTCATGGCCCCTATGGTAAACATGTGATCTATTGGAGTTTTCATATCCATGAACTTGATTTCATACCCATTATAGGCTAGAAAATCATGTGGAACCACTAGTTTTACAAATAGAAATGAAATATAGTAAAGGTGTAGTGTGTGTGTGTGCATGTTACGGTTGATGAAAGGGTGTATGACCCCATTGTATTCCTATCCTTTAAGCTTTAAATTATGCATAATAGATGTCATAATAGCCTCTAGAAAAGCTAGAACTAAAAAAGGAAAAACGTAGAAACAAGTTGAGAATTTCGAGCCCAGATAAAGGGCTATAGAGACTTGCATTATTTGGGCTTAATTGAGGTTGTTTTATACCTCAAAACATGCATAAATGTCATAGCAAACTATAGAAATTTAAAGGGAAATGTTTGGATAAAAATTGAGGAAGTTATGATTTAAATAGTGCACCTAGGTAGTCGTAAAGTGAGTTGAGAATGTAAATGCATTCTTTGATGCATAAAATGAATGTATCTGATCATAATTGAGTAAAAGAACCTTAGATACGAAAAAAATGATATCATTACATGTGCAATGCAAAAATGTGCATAAAAAAGTGTCGAAAAATAGGTGTTTTTCATATATTTTACCCCTCGATATTTAGAATTTTTCGAAACCATTTTATGGGGGGCCTAAGTGAGAGATAAGAAGATAATCCAAGTGAAAACCAAAGCAAAACAGCCCGGAGAATGGGTTATGAATAGTGTTCTATTTTAGAGGGTCCAAAAAAGTTGATTTTTCGTTATGGACCTCTGAAAATTATACGGACTATGTGAGGATGTTCCTAAGGGTATAAAAGTTAAACTTTTGTGGCAAAATTGTAATTAGAAAGTTTCGGTCGAGTTAGAACTTAAAAAAGAAAAGTGTAGTAAAAAAGAGTATTATAAGGGGCTTGTAATGTTTAAAGCAATATGTGTCATTTTATGTAGCACATTGTGACATATTTTAAGTAAGAATAAGTAATGCAGGTGACGAGTAGGCCAGCAGAGCACGGGAGGCCCGTTGACGAGTATAGTTTGCTTGGTGAGGTAAGTGTTCTATCACTTGCATTATTTCAATTCTTCATTTAAATACATATACTATTGTAGCTAAATGACTTCAAAAAAACGATTTTTAAAACTACGAGTTAAAGTATTGCAAAATGATTTCTATGCCAGATCTAGAAAAGAGAATTTGAAAATAAAATGTTTACAAAAAGAAGTAAGTAAAGAGATTTGTACACCATGTATACCCCCCTTAGTTTATATAAAAATTTAGCACTACGCAGTGATGCAGAAAATTCTATCTGTAGTTGCCTAGTTTTTCAGTGTATTTAGCGCTATATGTACGATGCAAACAAATTCGCACGTTATGGTCTAGATTTATACTTTTGGCACTATGTTGCGATGTAGCAAATTCCGCTCATAGTCACCTAGAATTATAGCATTATAATTGCGATGCAGAAATTCCGCATTGTGGTTGCTCAAATTTGAGATCGTTTAACACTACGTTGTAATGCAGTAAATTCCACATCGTAGTGTTTGAGATATCCCAGTACCTTCACATTGGCGTAAGTTGAAAACTATCATGTTATGGTTCAAGTACATGAGGGATATACATGGAGTTTTAGAATGAAAGGTTTTAAAATTGAAAAGATTTAACACTCGAACAAGATTACTAATTTTGATATAATTGTATCTTGATGTTACTATCAATCGTTGAACTAATCTTTTCACCTTTGTGCAACTTGTATATTGAAATAGGTGATTGACTAGGTGATTTTGCATTTTGAAAACCTCATCGGATATTTTAGGTGGGCATCGACTAGGCATATTGGATAAACGTTGAACAAAATTTTTGGGATGTGTAAATATTATAACTAGAAGATTGCATGTGTGGAAATTGTAATCCATACTTTGTTTTGTATATATATATATATATATATAATTGAACACCTGCACATGACACACCACTATTACCTGATATATCTATGTTCACATATATATTAATACATATATGCAGCATGTAAATATTTATGATAGTGATATATGTTATGGAAATTATACATTTGTGAGAATGTGTGTTGTGAAATGGAATGAGCAAAAGCATGTTTGTGGTTAAAAAGAAGTTGAGTGGTGATTGAAAATAGTTCCAAGTGTTTCCTTTTATGCAGGTAAATTTTGGAAACCTTAAAAATGCAACCGTTATGCTGCCAACATTTTTGTAAAATCGTTTTAAATGGAATTATGAAAAATTTACATCCATCCAAATTGTTTACAAAAGAAAAGAATACATTTAATTTTAAATTGAGGAATCGGGTAAGATCAAGGGGTTTGCTCCACGGATCTCTCCATTCCAACAAGTTGGGTTAAGAGAAGTCCGTTGGAGTGCTTGGTGGGACTCTTCAGATAAGAGATTAGAGAGAGTCTGGATTGGGTCCTGTGATATTTGTAATGAAATTTTCACTTCATTTGTAATGAATTCACCTTGTTGCGAGGTTTGCTTTGAATGCATTTGCTTTACTCCAATGTTATTTCATGCTTTGATTACATCTTTTTCTTTTTTAAGTATTTGAATTTCCTACGAACTGAGAAGTTAGATAATCAATATGTAAATAAGTGATAGTAAAACCTGGTGAGACCTTGGAAGGTCCCTGAACTTGATGCATCATAGTTTGTAAATTGTAGCTTAATTCAAAAAATTTTGCCATATTCAGTAGATCGAGACTTCAACTATCACAGTAGTGTCAAGGTTGGAACCTTAATAAAGACAACATAATGTGGAGGTCAAAACCTCTGCCAATATAGTGTAATAGTGAGCTAGTAGGTTGGAACCTCTACCAACATCATATTTTGTCGAGCTATCTTGTAGATCGGAACCTTAGCTAATAACATAATTTTATCGAGCTATTCAGTAGGTCAGAACCTCAACTAATAGCATATTTTTATTGAGCTCTCTAGTAGGTCGAAACCTCAGCTAACAGCATATTTTGTTGAGTTGTCTAGTAAGTCGGAACCTCAGCTAGCAACATATTTTGTCGAGCTGTTCAGTAGGTCGGAACCTTAACTAATAACATATTTTTATTGAGCTGTCCAATAGGTCAGAATCTCAACTAACAGCATATTTTATGAAGTTATATCCAGTAGGTCGGAACCTCAACTAATATAGTGTAATTTTAAGAATTTAGTCAAGCTATATTCAGTAAGTCGGAATCTCAGTTTATATAGCATGACTTAATAAAACTTTACCAAAGAGAAACTTAGTAGAGAGGTCGCTGTTCACTTAGCATTTAGCAAAGAAATCAATAGAGCAATTATTCAGAGCAAAGCAGTATGGGAAATTTAGAGTTAAGCAGTATAGGAAATTTAGAGCTTTTATTGACTTGAAAGCAGTATGGGAAATTTAGAGCAAAGCAGTATGGGATTTAGCTTCCTAAAATCCTCTCCGTTCCTTTTCATTGCAAAGATCCTCTCCTATGTATCTAATAGAATGATGTAGTTATCATGACGACCTTGACGCTGCAGTCACTCATTTTTGGGCTCGTTCTTGGCCTTTTTAATGGCCTGATTGTTTGAGCCATTATTCCTACCTTTACTTCCGTTCTCATCATTATTTCTTTTCTTTGGTTGGTTGGAACTGCTCGTTTTGCCTTTCTAGTTAGACTGCTTGGGGCCAAAAGTCTCATTCCATCTGATCTCCTTAGTAGCTCGCTCGTAGAACTTGCCTAGATTTCTCACCAGAGACTTATATATGCTCTCATACAACTTCTCATCCTTATGAAACCCAGCTGAGATTGCAGTTAAGATGCTTTCCTCTAAAGGGTTCTCCACATTGGTGACTTCACATCTGAACCTGGTAATGTAATCTTTTAACAATTCACTTTGTCATTGGAAGATTATGGCGAGGTGACAAGATGGCATCAGTTGCCTTATCAGAGCTTGGTACTGGCGGATGAACTTTTGATGACATTCCTCCCAATTATCTATGATGAGAACTGGGAGACTCTTGAATCAGGTCTGTGGAACATCCCCTAGGGTGGCTAGGAAAACACGGCACTTGACCAACAGATTAGCTGTCTAGAGATCCATTTTGACATTAAATGCATCAAGGTGATCATAAGGGTCGCTATCTTCCTTATACTGAGGAATGTTAGGGACATTGAATTTGTGAGAGAGATAATGTATCTCGATCTCCTTGGTGAATGGTGTAACACCCTTTTTCTGAACTCAGTAGTCTGGATGAAATGAATAAAGTAAACTTTTGTTTATGGAAATAAAAAAAAATTTAAAGTGACAAATTTATAAATAAAGTGAAATGACAAAGACAACTTGGAAAAGTGAAGAATTCTCCAGAGAATGACATGAATATAAATTTATAGGCAACTTGAGGAGCAAACTTTACAAAGGAGTGATAGCCTATATAAAATTGAGCAAATGAAGAAAACTCTAGAAAAAGAAGAGGAAGTTGTTGATAGATATAAAGCAGAAAAATATATCTGAGAGTAGCAGTCGATCTAAGCTATTTTTCACCATTTTTGAAGGGTAACCAAGCCGTGTAGAGGTGAAGAATGAGTAAGGAGCCAGATTTGGTAAGATAAAGTTTTCATACTTTTCTTTTAGTGAAAATCTGTCAAAGTAGTCCATGGGCTGCCTCATGTTAACGAGATTTTTATGCTTAGATCTAGAGATTTGAAACAGCAAACGAGTGGGAAGGCAAGGCAAAAGATTAGAAAGAAATTGGTAAGTAAAGTAGCTAAGAAAATATGTTGCTTCAAAGTAGTCCGATTGTTGTTAAGATATTAAAATTCTACCATTAAGTCTGTTGAGGTTGTCATATGGGTTTATATGAAGAAACTTGATAAAATGTCGGTGTGTGTACGTACTGTATATGAAACTTGGCGAGATCGGAATGTGTTAATGCCTGTATGAATGAAAAACATGGAAATGAAATGTTAGAATTTAGTATACGTGAATTAAGGGCGAGCTGGACTAAAGCGTGAGCTCTTAAAAAGCGAGTTGGGTGATGCCCATATCACTTTCAGTGCCTATTCGAACTGGTCGAAAGCCAAAAGTTGCCACGAACGACCTAAGTGAGCTTGCCGAGCTGGGCAGAACCTGTAGTTCTAGTTAAGCTAAGCATAAGTAAAAACTCGCAAAGGAGCGAGTTGGGTGGTGCCTATGAATTAGGCTGAGTTGAAAGAAGGTAGTAGCTCGTAGAAAGAGATAAGCTGGATGCCCTGGATAGAGCTCATAGCTCAAATTAGACTAGGTAATGTTATAGTCCGTTACCTCTTGAATGAGATTATAGTTATATTGATAATTGAATTGACTTGGAATTGAGGTGTTTCATGTTCATGTATGTTCTAAACAGAGATCTCATTTGTATTAAGTGTAGGTGACTCAACGAGTGACTAGAGGTCATTGAAGAGTAGTTATTGTTGATTTAGGAAGCAAGCAGTGAGTGTGAAAATAATTTTTTATTAATATTAAATACCTTTAAGCTTATCTTGCAAGCATTATATAGATTTCCATTATTTGTTTTTAGCTTATAAATGACTTTATGTTTTAGCATGAAAAGAAATTATTCATGTATAAAATTATGAAATAAAGAGCTTTATGCTAAATGAGATGTTATACATTATATTAGTATATTTTTATATTATAGAATGAAAAAGAATTCAATTTGAAATTATAGAAAGAGAATGTTTTCAAAGGCTAGTGGTTACCTAAGTTTATAGATTTTATAGATGCAGATTCGGCCGATATACCCCGCAGTGTATGGCAAGTGTTGGGAAGGCATGTCACTAACATCGAGGGGAGTCCATCATGTCTGTCGTGTTACCTTCTACATTTGTGGGGTATTATCTCGCTATGTGATATGTGATATAGAATTCTATTGTGTAGTAGCGAGATGTCTTTATAGGTTTACACGGTGTGCGATACTAGCTTTTATGCCACGTGACCCCACATTGAGTAGCGCTAGATTAGTCGCCATATGGTTGCAGCTTCCCTTGGATTGCTATTAGTGCATTTTAGGAAAAAAAAAAAAAGCATACCACTAAAACGTGGGTTTTAAAAAGAAAATGTTTTAACCATACTCGAAAAATTGGGATATTATTTAACATTTTATGAACTTAATTTAGCATGAGCTTTTGAAACTTGATAGTAAGTTTATTAAGCACAAGTTCTAGAGATGAAATGGTTTTAAACTAAAAATACTTTGTAAATGCTTTTTGGGAAGTAGAATTTTATAAAGATTAGTTTAAACGGAAACGCTTACACACTCACTAAGCTTTTGTAGCTCACTATATTTTTTGTTTTATGTTATAAAAACCTCCCTAGGTGCAGGAACAAGCGATTAGGGTACTTGTTCTCCTCTTTCAGATTAAGTGGGCCAAGAAGGATCGACGCTACTGCAAAGTCCCTTTGTATGAATATTTCGATTTAGACAAAAATCATGTGCATGTGCATACTTTGGTTTGTAAAACTTGCTATGTTTGTGGGGTTGCGTTAGGTGATTATATATATAAAGTATTTAATGACTGTTTGCATGCATGTTTTAGATACCTGAATATTTGTGATGATACTTTTAATTATATTTTTGAAAACTTACTTTGGAAATTGAAATGGTTTTGTTGAATTAGCTTCAAATTGTGGTTAGGGTTGTGTTTAACATGGATTGGAGGTTCTATATAGTAGTTTAGAATGAGAATGAACTTTAGAAGTGTTTCCAAATTATTTTCAGGTGAATTGAGATTTGGAAAATATTGAAAAGCAGCCGTTATGTTGTCAAATATTTTTATAGAAATATTTAACTTTGAAAAATGAGATTTCAAAATTTTTGTCACATATGTTTAGCAAAAGATTTAAAAGTTAAGGGTTCGCCATGTCATCATTTTGGGTCTTGCTAGTTAAACTACAGAAAGGTTTCGTGGGATGCCCGGTAAAATCATTGGATTCGTTAGTAGGAATTCGAGTTGGGCCCTGTTAGTTTTGGTATCAGAGTGTGGTTTTTGTATGATTTTGAGATAAAGTTCCTAAATGTTTAAACGATCATTTTAGAATGAGTTTTTTCATAGTTTCACGATTTCACGAATGTTATTTTTCACTTTATGCATTACATGATTTCATTCATGTTTGAATTTCTCAGAATTATGAGTCGTCGAGGTCGCCCACCTACTAGAAGAGTAGCTGCTAAGGTACTCGTACTAGATGAGGGACAAGTTAACGAGTCTGTCAATGTGCCTATAGATCAGTCTCAAGCAAGACCTTTGTGACCTACGGAACCAATAGGTGGGAATGTGAATGTAGAGCAACTAGCTCAAGTTTTGGTAGCGACATTTCACCAATCGTTGGAGACAGGGATTTCTATCAAATGCGCTCGGAAATTGGGCGCTAAGCCTTACGATGGGACTAGTGATCCGGAACGTGCATTGTCTTGGTTAGAGACCAATGAAGAAATATTTCAAGTTATGGGTTGCTCAGAGGACTAGATAGTGACATTCTCCGTCTTCCTGCTAAAAAATAAAGCCAAGGGTTGGTGGAAAACATTACAAAGGCGGAATCTAGGAGGAGTGACATAGGCTGTATTTAAAAAGGAGTTTACAAATAAATTTTATTTGAAAAGTTATCAAGATGTAAGGATTTAAGAATATTTCAAGCTAGAGCAAGGAAATATTTCAGTGGCAGACTACGAAAAGAGACTTTCAAAGTTGGTCCACGTGGTTCCATTTATTGCAAAGAATGATGAGTAGAAGGTGAAAAGATTCATAGTAAGCCTAAATCCCAAAATCAAGGCCTACGTAGCATCGGCAGCCCACACTCAGTGTGGAGAGTTGGTATAAGCAACAATCAAAGCAGAAAAGAGCATAGAGGCCATTCCTAAACCCAGACAACCAACTAAAAAACATGGTTGGTCGGGCGATCTTTCAGGGGGGCCTAACAAATTCACAAGAAATGGGGGAAAGTCCACTAGATCCGATAGCCAAAGATCGAGCCAAGGGTCACAATTCAGTCAAAACTCTATAAAGCAATCAGTTGAATCTAGGAGCAGTGGTAAGAGCTGGAAAAATTGACTAGTGTGCAAGAAATGTGGGAAGACACATCCGGATGAATGTTTCAGAGGTATCACCGGATGTTACAAATATAGAAAGGAGGGCCACGTTATGAAAAACTGCCCAAATTCAGCTTCAGCTACCAAGCCAGAGATCAAAACTGCGATGCCGGAGACGGACCAGTGGAGGTCGAAGGCTAGATAAGAGGGGCTTTAAGCTTGAGCGGCCACTAGTTCCGACCAGCCTAGCAGAGTAATAAGTAAGGGTGTATCATCCAAAGGTCAGCTAGGTAGACCCCGTACCCAGGCCCAAGTATTCGCAGTGACCCAATAGGAGGCAAATGCAACCCCTGAAGTAGTTACAAGTACTATTATAGTTTTTTTTATCGTAATGCATATGTATTGACTGATCTCAGGGCTACCCATTCCTTTGTGTCTACAAATTTTGCTAAGACTATTAGTATTGAATCGGAATTCCTAGATTATAGTATGATGGTGTCCATCCTTATAGGGGATTTGCTTTAGGCAAAAAGAGTATTTAGGGAGAGTACAGTAGTTATAGAGAGTAGAGAATTCCCAGTGAACCTAATTTTATTGGACATCCATGACTTCGATGTCATATTAGAAATTGATTTGTTGTCCATGCATTGCGCCTCAATGGACTACTTCCAAAAGGAAGTTAGACTTACCAAAGCAGAAGAGCCTAATGTTATTTTTCATGGAGTACAGAAATCGCTTCCTTCCAGCATTATAGCGGCAATGGATGCTACCAGAATGCTTAGAAAGTCATGCTAGGGATAACTAGCTTATGTCGTAGAGGCAAGAGATGATAGAGCAAGGTTGGAATATATTCCAATGGTTAGAGACTTTGTAGATATGTTCCTGGAGGATCTTCTAAGTCTACCTCTGGACCAGGAAATGGAATTTGAGATAGATTTAATTCCGGGAATTGAGCCAATTTCTATCGCATCATATAGAATGGCTCCAGCCGAGTTGAAGGAGTTGAAAGTACAGATGGAAGAATTGTTGCATAAAGGTTTCGTGAGACCCAGCCATTTGTCATGGAGGGGCTGTAGTGTTATTTGTCAAGAAGAAGGATGAGAGCTTAAGATTGTGCATAGATTACAGACAACTGAACAAGGTGATGATATGGAATCAATATCTACTCCTAAAAATTGATGACCTGTTTAATTAGCTGCAAGGATCCAAAGTGTATTCGAAGATTGACCTAAGGTTAGGATATCATTAGCTAAATATTCATGCAGAAGATGTTCCTAAGACTGCCTTTAGAACCAGATATGAGCATTATAAATTTCTAGTTATGCCTTTTGGATTAACTAATACCCCAACATCTTTCATGGCTCTGATAAATAGGATTTTTTGAGTTTATCTAAACAAGTTTATGATAGTGTTTATCGATGACATTTTAGTGTATTCAAGCAGTCTTAAGGAACATGCATAACACCTCGGGATAGTTTTACAGACCTTACGAGGGCACCAGTTATATGTAAAGTTCAATAAGTGCCAATTCTAGCTAGACAGTGTTGCTTTCTTGGTTCATATAATATTAGCTGAAGGACTCAGCTTGGATCCCCAGAAGATAGAACCTATAATGAGATAGAGACCGCCCACTAATATTACTAAGGTCTGGAGCTTTCTCGGATTGGCAGGTTATTACAAGAAATTTGTAGAGGAGTTTTCTAGGATAGCTGACAGGACCCTTCCCAGACCTTATCTAAGCTCTCGTCTGGAGGATCCTGCCGGACACTTCAACGGACTTCCCGAAACCGACTTGTCGGATCGAAGACATCCGGGAAGCGAACCCTAACTTTCTGTTCCGGTTTACTCGTTAAAACTTAGTGATTTGATTTTCTCTGTAACTGGTTGGGAGGAATAAACTTTTTCTTTGATTCTATTTCAAATTCATTTTATAAAAATTTCAACAGCATAACGGCTGCGTTTTTGATAAACCAAAATTTCACCTGTGAATAAAATGACACTCCGACTATTTCTGAAAACCTCCAAACTTCTTTATCCACAATCATGCAATACTCATCACGTTTCCATAAGCATCAACAATAAATAAATGCCAAGTATACATATATGAGTCATATATATGTAGTATGCATGAATATATTTACATTTTACAAATTCAACATCATTCAGATTCAAAATATACATGATTAAATACATATACAAAATGTTTCTAAGCGTCTTTCGTGATTGCCCACCGATAGCTATATATATAAAGCAAAAGTCGGTCTCGTCCGGCGGTGGCACGAAATGAAAACAAACAAGCTACAAAACGAACAGCAAGTTAGTGCGATAACATCATAAGATATCATATCACACATACTAATATATAATTTACAAGTCTTAAAATTTTCTTTAAAACTTTCCATGTATACCCTTGACTCGTTCTAACCATCACGAGCGATTTTAACTAACGTCAACGTGAAGCTTACTAATGCATCTCAACCACTACGTTACGGAATTTACTGCATCGTACGTAGGGCGCTAAACTATTCACTGAACAACTACAATGCGGAATTCTCTGCATTGCAAATGTAGTACTAAATCTCTAGACGACTACGAGCGGAATTTACTGCATCGCTTCGTAGCGCTAACTGTCAACTAACCAACTACGTGCGGAATTGTCTGCATCGCAACGTAGCGCTATACTTCTCTATAAACTGAGCAATTACGGACGGAATTCTCTGCGTCGTCACGTAACGCTAAATCTCATAGCTTTTAAGGTGTACACATGGGTTTTATTATTAATTTTTCTAGTGCCAAAGCACAAAACTCTATAGTTTCAAAACCTCTAAATACTTTTCTACTTTCATTCTCTTTTAACAGCAACTGAGTATCAATTTCTATTCTCGTATAGGATCCATAGGAACCTATACACTCACATTTTGACATTTATATAAGAAAGCATTCTCATTTTCTTTTATTACTTACTACTATATTTATATTCAAACATCAAGCGATTTCATAAACTTGAAAAAGAAATCAAGTGGCGAACCACTTACCTCAAGGCCGCGTCAAGCGTCTCGACGAGGCTCCTGGACACCGCTCACGCGCTCGTCACCTACACAACATGATCTCATCATTACTATTAACAAAAACCTCCATTTCTCAACTATATGCTAGGAATTCCCAACTATGCCCAATTCTCTCTATATAGCTCCTAACTCGTTTCTAATTCAACCGAGACTCTCAAATCCCGATTTTTGTGGAAAATTTTTAGTTTTGGACCCCTAGGGATATCCCCACACGGTCTGTTTACTTTTCGGAGGCTTAAAACGAAAAATCACAATTTTATTTAAAATGGACAGCCCTTGACAGAACAGACGATAACCTGCTGCTCGGGGCTCCGTTTTCCTTCGTTCTTTTTCCTATGGCTCACTTATATCACATTCTAGTCACACGATAAATTTCATTGAGAAATATTATCGTTTGCTATGTCAAATCTAAGGAAAACATCCGTTTTGGACACTTTCGGGCGCAATTTAATGCACGTTTTGTAAACTCTTGGTTTCGGATTAGCGACGCTAGATTTTATTCCGTAACTAAGCTTCATTTAACTTATAATGACTAACTAAACTCATTTCATGCCATAAAAATTGCATTAAGCTAGTCGTTTCACTTCTCAGAGCTCTAACGGCACTATATTGTGCATAACTTGCACAATTTTTATCGGATTCGATCCGTTCCAAAACCTATGGTTTTCTATGGTTCCTATGCATCATTTGAGGTGTAGAACACCCCCAAATAAGCCAAATATGGTCAGGTCCCCTCTAGCTCAAATTTGAGCTCGGGTTCACCAACATTGTCAAATTTCCCCCTTTTTGCAACTCTAACTCTTCTCTAACTTTTCTAACCTCTTTAAGGCTCAAAATTGGTTTCAAAACCATCTAATTTCAAGGTCTAGCTGCTGCCCTACAAGTTTCTAATACATACATAAATCTAACTTAGTCATTAGAGTGCTCAAAATTCACTCAAAACTTTTCTCAATCACTTGGTGTGCATAAAACACCATTTTCGGTTTCTATTTTGAGGGAGGGTATGACAGCCCATTTACATCAATTCATGGCAGCTATTACACTCAAAACTCATCATTGATGATTCTATAACAATCTCATGAGATTCTAACAAGATTTAAAAACAATCTAATCAACCAAATCAACAACAACAACAACAACAACAAGAGCTGTCATCAATTTCTGTTCTGTTTCAGCAACAAGTTAAAGAAAATACATTGTAATCTCACTTAGAGCTTGCTTGGAGAGTTTGGATGACTTACTAGGGACCCTAAGAGGTGGATTGAGGGGATGGAAGGCTGGTTGGGAGGTTCTTTCTTCCCTGGCCAACCAGCTCGCTGCACCCTGTCGCCGTTCTGTTCTAGCTCGGGTCTGGTGCTGATTTGCTTGCTGTTTTGCGTGCGTTTTGCACGACCAGACCTGCACCTCTCCTTCTTCTGCTCGTCCTCTTCCCTTGCTGCCCAGATACTGCAGTTTTGCAGCCTCAGATCCCCCTCACACGAGCTGTCCTACTCGAACTCGCGTCCATTTCCTCGCGCGACTGGTTCTGCTCGCGACCAGCTCGCGTTCTGCTGCCGTCCTGCTCTACTCCTTTGCTGTTCTGGATGGTTTCTGCTGCTCAAGACTCCTTCTTCTTCTTCTTGGCTTCTTCCTTTCCTTGGCTCACGCTGATCACTTCTCTCTTTCCCTCTCACGAAGCTTCTCGGTTGTTCTCTCGATTGGTGACTGTTGATGACTGAATGGGCTGTAATTTCTGCTGAAAAATCAGCTAAGTGTTGGCTTATATACTACTCAACTTCTCATAATTTCATCTTGCCCCATTTCTCTTAAATTTTATCTAACTCTCATCTCTTTCTCTTGATTCTCCTATTAGCCCATTTATCTTCCACTACTTGATTAAATTCTCGTTTCGTTAGAATTTATCTTAAAACGCTAAACTTATTTCATTTACCTTAACTCTCTCTTTTTAATCGAATCTTAATTCGATTAGTCTTTACTAAAATCTTGGATCTCCCAGCTTGGATTTTCATTGGGACGTTACTAAACATTTTAATACGACGAATTTCGTCGTATTCTAAATGAATAAATTTCGGAGGCTATGAAATTAAATCAATTAAACGTAGAGAGTTATATATTATCTCTCTAACTTAATTTCTAACGTTGGGACTTTAGAAGTCGAAGTTAGGAATTTACAATAGCAGCCCCACTGACCTGATTGACTAGAAAATAAGAAAAGTTTGAATGGTCAAACATCTGCCAATAGAGTTTCGACAAGCTGGAAAGAAGGTTGACATCAGCTTTAGTGTTAACCCTTCCATCGGGAGAAGATGGTTTTATAATATATAGTGATGCCTCAAGATAAGGTTTGGGATGTGTTATGATGCAAAATGGTAAAATTGTAGCATATGCTTCTAAACAGTTGAAGAAGCACGAACAGAACTATCCTATCTAGAGTTGGAGCTCACAGCAATCGTGTTCGCATTGAAGACCTGGAGGCATTATTTGTATGGTGTCCCTTGTCAAATCTTCATAGATCATAAGAGTTTGCAGTATCTATTCACTTAGAAAGAGTTAAATATGAGGTAGGAGGAGGTGATTAAAATTGATAAAGGATTATGATTGCATAATAAAATACCACCCTGGGAAGGCTAATGTAGTGGCAGATGCTTTAAGTAAGCGACCTACGAGTTCCCTAGCTTATATGAAGACAATATATCTTCAATTCTGGTGGAATTGAAGTCGTTGAGAATCAAATTAGACATGACAGACTCAGGGGCATTGTTAGCTACTCTCCATATTCGCCCCATTTTAGTAGATCAAGTAAGGGAATAGCAAAGGCAAGATCCCTAATTGGAAAAACTAAGAAGAGAATTTGAAAAATGACATATAACAGATTTCACGATCATGGAAGATGGTACGTTAATGATGGGTTAACATTTATGCATACCAGATGTAGAAGAATTGAAAAAGGAGATCATAGAAAAACTCATTCTTCAACTTATACTATGCATCTAGACAACACTAAGATGTACCACATTCTAAAAGAATATTATTGGTGGAAAGGGATCAAAAAAGAGATTTCAAATTTTGTATCCCGATGTTTCACCTGTCAACAAGTCAAAGTAAAGCATCAGAAACCGATAGGATAACTACAACCACTCTTTATCTCAAAATGGAAGTGGGAAAAGATTACTATGGACTTTGTTGTAAGGCTTCCGTGCAGTCAAAGAGGGCATGACGCTATTTAGATGATAGTAGATAGACTAATGAAGTTTGCCCATTTCGTGCCAATCAAGAGTGACTACCCCGTAAGCAAGTTAGTGCAGCTCTACATAGATGAGATAATTAGACTCTATGGTATGCACCTCAAAGTTTTGGCCTAGTTTACAAAAGGCCTTAGGTACTCGACTGAACTTTAGCATGACCTTTCAACCCCAAACAGACGATCAGTCAAAAAGAACAATTCAGACACTCAAAGATATATTACGAGCGTGTGTCTTGGAACTCAAGGGGAGTTGGGATACATATCTACCACTAGTGGAGTTTGCATACAACAACAGTTACCAGACCAGCATAGACATGGCCCCATACGAAGCCCTTTACGGAAGAAAGTGTAGAACTCCAGTGTGATGGTACAAGGTAAGTGAGAGGAAATTTATAAGTCTCGAGCTTGTCCAAATTACTACAAACAAGATTAAAATTATCAGGGATAAGCTTAAAATAGAGAGTGATAGACAGAAGAGTTATACGGACAAGTGCCGTAAAGACCTTGAGTTCAAAGTTGGCGATAGAGTATTCTTTAACATATCCCCTTGGAAAGGCATGATCAAATTTGGAAAGCATGGTAAGTTGAGTCCGTGCAATATCGAGCCATATGAGATCGTGGAAAAAATGGGACCCATAGCATACAAGTTAAAGCTACCACCATAGCTAAATAAGATTCACGATATGTTTCATGTATCTATGCTTCGTAAGTACATTCCAGATCTCTCTCATATACTTAGAGAGCAACCGGTAGAGTTAAGGAAGAACCTGACTTATAATGAGGAACCAGTATAGATTTTAAATTGTAAAGAGCAAGTTCTGTGCAATAAAGTCATTTCCTTAGTGAAACTTTTGTGGAGGAATCACGAGATGGAGGAGGCCACTTGGGAGCACGAAGATCAAATGCGTCGTAGATACTCCCACCTTTTTCAGTATGTTGAGTTATACAAATTTTAAGGACGAAATTGTTTTAAAAGGGAAGATTTGGAACACCCTTTTTCTGAACTTAGTACTATAGACGACATGAATAAAGTACACTTTTGTTTATGGAAATAAAAGAATATTTTTTTTGAAAGTGACAAATTTATAAATAAAGTGAAATTACAAGGACAATTTCGGAAAGTGAAGAATTCTTTAAAGAATGGCATGAATGTAAATTTATAGGCAACTTGAAAGGCAATTTTACAAAGGAGTAATGGCCTATATAAAGTTGAGCAAGTGAAGAAAATCTGAAAGAAGAAGAGGAAGCTATCGATAGATATAGAGCAGAAAACAGATATGAGAGCAGCAGCCAGTCCAAGTTATTTTCCATTGTTTTCGAAAGGTAACTAAGCTGTGTTGGGGTAAAGAATGAGTTGGGAACCAGATCTAGTAAAAATCAACTAGTAAGATGGAGTTTTCATGGTTTTCTTTTAGTGAAAATCTATCAAAGCAGTCTATGGGCTGCACGTGATGTTGACAGGATTTTCGTGCTTAGATCTGGAGATTTGAAGCAAGGCAAATGACTAGAGAGAAATTGGTAAGTGAAGTAGCCAAGAAAATATGCTGATTCGAAGTAATTCGATTGTTGTTAAGATGTTAAAATTTTTCCATTAAGTCTATTGAGGTTATGATTTGGGTTTATGTGAAGAAACTTGATGAAATGTTGGTGTGTGTATGTATTGTATGTGAAACTTCGTGAGATCGAAATGTGTTAATGCATGTGTGAGTGAAAAACCTGGAAATGAAATGTTAGAAATTAGTATGCGTGAGTTAAGGGCGAGCTGGACTAGAGAGCGAGCTCATAAAGAGCGAGCTGGGCAATACTTGTAGCCCTTTTAGTGCCTGTCCGAACTGGTCGAAGGCAGAAGGCTGCCAAAGCCGAACTAAGTGAGCTTGTCGAGCTAGGCAGAACCTGTAGTTCTAATTGAGCTAAGTGTAGGTAAAAGCTCACAAAGGGGTGAGTTGGGTGGTACTTGCGAATCAGGTTGAGCTGAAAGAAGGTAGCAACTCATAGAAAGAGGTGAGCTAGACGAGCTAGATGGAGTTTGCAGCTCGAATTGGACTGGGCAGTATTGTAGTCCATTACCTTTTGAATGAGATTATAGTTATATCAATAATTGAATTAACTTGGAATTGAGGTGTTTCATGTGCATGTATGTTCTAAACGGAGATCTCATTTGTATTAAGTGTAGGTAACATGATGAGCCAGTATAAGTCATTGAAGAGTGGTTATTGTTGATTCAGGAAGCAAGCAGCGAGCGTGAAAATAAATTTTTATTAATGTTAAATACTTTTAGCTTGTCTTGTAAGCATTGTATAGATTTCCATTATTTGTTTTTAGCTTATAAATGACTTTATGTTTCAGCATGAAAAAAAATTAATTATGTATGAAATTATGAAATAAAGAGCTTTATGCTAAATGAGATGTTATACATTATAGTAGTATATTTTTCTGTTATAGAATGAAAAAGGATTCAATTTGAATTATAGAAAGAGAATGTTTTCAAAGGCTAGTGGATTACTCAAGTTTATAGATTTTATAGATTCAGACTCGGCCGGTATACCCTGCAGTGTATGGCAAATGTTGGGAGGGTGTGTCACTAACATTGGGGGGATTGAGTCCGTTGTGTCTGTCGTGTCGCCCTCTATACTTGTGAGGTATTATCTTGTTATGCGATGTGAGATGTAGAATTTTGTTGTGTAGTAGCGAAATGTCTTTGTAGTTTTGTCATGATGTGCAATGCTAACTTTTACTACACGTGACCCCACATTAAGCGACGCTAGATTAGTCGCCATGTGGTTGTAACTTCCCTTGGGTTTCCATTAGTGCATTTTAGAAAGAAAAACATTGATATAAAAAATGGGTTTTAGAAAGAAAATGTTTTAGTCATACTCGAAAAATTGTTATATGATTTAGCATTTTATGAACTTAATTTACCATGAGTTTTTGGAACTTTATAGTAAGTTTATTAAGCGCAAGTTTTTAGAAATGAAATGGTTTTAAAATAAAAATGCTTTTCGGGAGGTAGAATTTTATAAAGATTAATTTAAATAGAAACGCTTACACATTTGCTGAGTTTTTGTAGCTCACTATATTTTTTGTTTTATGTTATAAAAGCCTCTCCAAGTGCAGGAACAAGCGATTAGGGTACCTATTCTCCTCTTTTAAATTAGGTAGGCTAAGAATGATTGACCCTGCCGCGAAGTCTCTTTTTATGAATATTTCGATTAAGACAAAAATCATGTGCATGTGTATACTTTGGTTGGTAAAACTTGCTATGTTTATAGGGATGTGTTACGTGATTATATAGATAAAGTATTTAATGACCATTTGCATGCATGTTTTAGATACCTGAATATTTGTGATGATACTTTTAATTATGTTTTTGAAAACTTACTTTGGAAGTTGAAATGGTTTTGTTGAATTAGCTTCGAATTGTTGTTAGGGTTGTGTTTGACATGGATCGAAGGTCCAATATAGTAGTTGAGAATGAGAATGAACTTTAAAAGTGTTTCCAAATTATTTTCAGGTGAATTGAGATTTGGAAAATGTTGAAAAGCAACCATTATGCTGTCAAATTTTTTATAGAAATGTTTAACTTTGAAAATTGAGATTTTAAAAATTTTGTCACATATGTTTAGCAAAAGATTTAGAAGTTAAGGGTTTGCTCCACAACATCATTCTGGGTCTTGCTAGTTAGATTACAAGAGGGTTTCATGGGATGCCCGACAAGATTGCTAGATTTGTTAGTGGAAATTCAGGTCGGGTCCTATCAAATTGAGTCCTCTCTTCATATTGATCACGTTGATTTGAGGTACCGGGGGGTGCCTCAAGTTGTTGACCCTCTGAAGGAGCTCCTCAATCCTTAGGTCCTAAAGGTTGTGTCCTCTCCTGAGCTCTTAACCTAGAGAGTGGCGTTCTGGATCGTATCCTTGACTAGCCCTTCGTGAACTGTCAACTCGGCACGACTCCACACATCGTTGATTGTCTACTTCATCCTCTTTATGAGCTTAGTGACCTCCAACTCTCGAATACAGGTTGAAGGAATTAACTAAACTAGCGGGTCGTGGCACCTCTCTAATACATCCTTTAGGAGGTGGCACTTTCTCTCGTTGTTACTGGTAAATTTCTCTAGGAGCAGCAACCTCAAGTCTGGGTGCGTTTTGTACTTGGGCCTGTGCCAGTGTCCTGACTGTATCCGCAGGTTGCTGCACTGTATTTTCCAACACCTTTTGAAGTAGGTGCCACACCTATAGCCCCTCGATTGTAAGGACCATCGGTGTTGGTTGGCGAGGGGCTTGTAGAGGCATGCCTACAGTAACGTTGATTGTAGGGACATAAGATGCATTTGCCATGAGCATGGTTGCATCCTCCATTGGTTGGACATTATACTACTGCTGATTTATCTACCTTTTTGGTTAATTAGTCATCGTGTCAGAACTTCTAATGATTCTTCCTCTTGCCATGGTAGTTAAAAATTCTAAAGATCACAGTCTGGGCCCTCCTTCTAGGGTCAAAATATTGACATCTGAATTTAGTCAACCGAAGTTTGTAACCCAATACCTACAAATAAAGCGAAACAAAGCAAAGACAAAAGGAAGGGAAGAGGAAGAATGGTGAATGCAAAGGGATTTTTATATGGTTCGGCCTAAAAAAATGTCTACATCTATGATTGCTTCTCTGGTTATTTTGACGGAGTCGTAGTAACCTATTAATTGCTCATTCTCTTTTTACAATGAATTTTCAACTCCTATTTATAGCGCGAGGTGTTACAATTTGAGTACAACAAAAATAGGAAAGAATTTTATATTAATTACACTTCCAAAATCGATATCCATAAATATTAGGATATGCTCCATCGAAATAGGAGTTTGATTCTATTTCCAATTCTAGTAGTTGACTCCTTAATTTAGGTTATTGCCTTTCTTAAAAAATTCCTTTATCTAGCAGTTCGAGCTACGAGCTAGACCTAGATCTGAGCGACCTAGAGCTGAGCATAAGGCAAGCTAGACCATGAATGACCAACGATCTGTAATCGCAATAGCGAACTGAAAGCTCGTTTCTACAAGTTGAATTTTGGCAAACTGAACTTTTGTCTATTGGGTCAGTCTATTGGATCAGTTTGTTGGGCTTTTACCAGCCCACTTATGCTGTCCCAAATACACATATAACAAGTATTTATTTAGTGTTTTGTGTATGTGAGTCATGGAAGGTGATGACAAGCAATTTTAATTGTTTTCAAGGCAAAGTCAATAGAAAAGAGCTAAGAGTTTCACTAGTTTCATTTTCAAGATAAATTGGAGTTGAATTGATAGATTTTTGTTTTTGGGTTGGAATATAGGTTGTCTTGTTTGAGCTCGTAAGAAGTGCATAATTGGAGTTACGTAAGCCATAACCCGCCAAATTATTAGATGTCAAGTTTGCATAGCCACTAACGATTCATAAATTAGTCTCTTTTAGAGAAAGTTATGACCAATTTAATGTCTAAAGGTAAGTGTTGACGTGTGCTACAATCACGACCCAAAGCTTGTGACCCAAAGTCGTAACCTTTGCTTGCGAGAGTGCCATGAGAAGTGGTGGCAAGGCATTGTCTCATGATTAAAACTCGCCATTGATGTTGTGAGCATAGGTACCAATCCTCGCCATTCAACAAAAAATTATGTCATGAGTAGGCATTGTGAGATGAGGCTTGTGCCTTAAGGTCGCAATCAATATGGTGGCATAATATTTTCATGTTTAACAAGCCAATCTTGCGGCTGAAAAATGATCCGTGATTAACAAGTAAGATCTTAAGGTTTGAAGAAGAAATTGTGGTCGACATTTGATATAGAAATTTAAGCATGGAAATTTTTCAAATTTTATTTTGGAAATATTCTCCTTGGCCGACCTAAGCTCAACACTATAAATAGAGTTGTTTCAACGTGCAATTCATTCATTCGTAAACTAGAGTTCAACGTGAGGGTTGAGGGTTTGGTTTTAGGCGTAAGCATCCATATTTTTGGCCTCTCCATCACATAATTGCAACATTCTTGAATAAGAGGAAGCAACCAACGTCCACCATCATCAATAATTTGGAGGCATGAGTCACAACCTATTGAAAGCTGATCACATAATGAGATTTTCTTATCCTTTATTTTTATTCATTTAACTATGTTTTTTCAGTTCTTGCTTTAGTTATTTAATTTATAAATTGATGATGAACTAGATCTAAGATCTAGGATTACAATATAACCTTAAAATCGTGAACTCACTTATATAATATTGTTTTTAATTAATTTATCATTATTGCATTCTATTCTATCTTATGCTTAATGTTTTTGAATTAACTAGCCATTGGTTCAATTGACTTGGTAACCTTGAATGCACTTGGAAAAGGTAGTCTTGGTTTAGAGCTAAATAGGATGGAATAAATTGCATGGGATAGGAATATACATGTGTGGTTTGTGTGGTCATAATGAGTAGTTGATGCTTAATATGCCTAGGTTAATTGATCATTATATGAACATAGTCGATTAAGTGATTCAGTTAATTCTACTCGACTGTTCAGAAGAGGCTTGCGGATAGTTTATGAGAATAAATTAATAACGGTAGAAATACAGGTTGAGTGAATTGATATGGTGAAATTGTACTCTAGAATCCGATCTCCATTTGCTATGATTTAGTTTAATTATTTGTTTCCTATTATTTTTATTTTTATTTTATTTAACAACTTATTATTTCAATAGTTTGGTAAGGTTTAGTCTCGATCAATTTAGCACTTAACAAAAATAATTTGAACAATCCTCGTGGGAACGATATTCTACTAATCACCATATTACTAATAAACCGTGTATACTTGCGCCTGTTTCTGGTGTAAATTTTATCCATTAGAAAATAGCCCATCATTTAAATTATTCTATAAAATACACAAGAAATTTATTCATCACCAATGTTAATGATATCTTCAAATATTTTTCTCTGAATGAGTTATCTTTGCAACCACGAAACTCAAGGGCGAGTTTTTATTGAGAGGAGGGGATTTTATGTAGGACAAGTTTGATCTCCTAAGATCTTTATTTGATTTTCTATGATCTTTATTAATTAAGATTTTACTTGACAATCAAGATTAGAATCTTCATTTATTAATTAAGATTTTACTTGATAATCAAGATTAGAATATTCAATTATTAGTTAAGATTTCTATTTCCATTAAGAATAGGATTGGAACACTATAAATAGGTCATGAGTAGTTAATGCTTTGTATCTTGTTTATGATTTCTCTTCAATAATAAAACTTCAAGTTTCAGTTTTATCATGTTAGTTTGAGTTTATTCATTTCATTTTTTAGAACAAACTTTCATTGCACCATTCGCCAAGAAAATCATCAAAAATAATAGGACCCAAAAAAATCAGAGTTGTCCACAACAAGAAGCTAAAGCACCTACAATAGAATTTCCATCACAATAATAGAAGTCACCATGAAATCCATATGTTGCAAATAAGAAAGACACATCTCTTAAGCTGGATGCCAATGCCAAGGGACCTTAGAAAAGCTGGCAAGAAGAAGAGAAATAATATAAGCGAAGTCATTGTCAAACCAAAGCTTCATTTAGTGATAAGTTCCAACATATTGGATGACATGAATAGTAGCTGCTAACTCTACCTCAAAAGTATAGCCAATCCCTAAAGGAATAGCAAAAAATTTTTTGAAAAAACAATAACAAGTATGAAAAACTCCAGTATAACTAGCCAAACCATGAGCCCTCTGTAATGCGATGAGCCCTAGAAGGAAAGCTAGGACATGGAGCTTGTGCAAAATCAAAAGATCATCCACTAAATTCTACACAATCCCAGAATTGAGAGAATTCGCCTCTCAAATAGAACACCAAACAAAGGAAAGAGTCCCATAAAAGGAAGGGCATTTACTCTCGAAAGTAGCACTATTTCATGTAACCTAAATAATCTTAAAAATTACAATGATACCAGCCTTCCAAAGATTTTGAAGTTGAGAACAAAAATTAATAGGCATATCAACTTTCCATAAATCCATCATAGTTCCAAGTAGAGAAATAACATGACCAAACATAGATGACAAGGAATGCCTATTGCAAAAAGACAGGTAAGAAATAGGTGTTTCAAACTCTCCTTAGCATATCAACACAAATGACAGTAGGAAAGGAATATAAATCTACAATGCCAGAGAGACAAATCAATGGCAATCTATCATGCATAAATCTCTAAGGTAGAATAGATCTTGAAGAGGGAATAAAAACGACCCAAATATGTCTTGCCCAATAAAGGTAGGGATGCAACAGAGCTAAGGAAGTATAAGCACCAGTAGTGATCACTCTTCCATCCATAGAAAGAGTCCAAACTCTTGAATCAATAAAAGTGCCAATAACCACCCTTTCTATATCATCAACTAAATCTAGATGAGACATACAGACCAACTAATGAAAATACCAACTATGACATAGTGTACATTCCGAATACGAGTTGAAAGAGGAAGCTTCGAAAGAGACAAATCATAAGTCATGTCCCTCAGAGGCCTATCCATCCAATTGTCTAACCATAGACATACCTTTGGACGATGACCCACCAACCATTTAAACTTGAGCACCAAAGAAACATAATGACTTTTCATACCAAACCAAATAGAGGGAGAAAGGTATCTCACCTTATGAAAAAGTGAAGAAGAAATGCATTTGTCACGAAGAAATGTGAAAACCATATGATCCTCAATCATAAACCATGAAGTAAATTTCTTAAGAAGAGCTTCATTAGGAATATGCAAATCTTGCAAACCAAGACCCCTCTCAAGTTTTGATCAACAACAAACATTTTAGGAAACTTGAATGGGCTTCCTCCTATGAATATAGCTTGTCCAATAAAAATTTTTAAATAAGGAAGTAAGAGAACACAAGATAAACAAGAGCCAATGATACATTGAAAAAGAATGAAGAAACAAACTATAAACCAGTGACTGAATAAGACACAGTCTACCAACCATAGAAAAAGTAAAGCCCACCCAAGATTGAATCTTCAAATGAATTCTATCAACCAAAAACATAAACCGTCATCTACAAGAAGCACCACGAAGAAAAAGGACACCAAGATAGGTCATAAAAGAAACCTCTCTTTTCATGGCACTAAGAGACAATTTGGTTTATGTTATTTAGGTATGAAGTAATTTTGTTATACTAACTTAGCAGTTTGACTTAAATTTTGTAATCTCAACATTCATCTATCCATTAATTCTTAATTCAATGGTTGCAATGTATTTTTAATTTGTTTATGTTTTTCCCCACTGAATTGAAAGCAAATGAGGAGATGATCATAAAATTTAAGCCAAAACTTTTACATCAATATGACTTTATTAATGTGTAAATCACATTTGTATGAATTGTGCATTCTTGATTGGAGAAGAGCCTAGATTAATATAATATGAAATGTACAAATTTATGTTCGAGAGAGATTATTAATTATTTTTCAAGTATTTTGAGAATATTTTCTAAAGTTTACCACACTAGAATTAAGACACTGACAAAAACTAATCTTCTTATTTGTTTCAGTGATTTGTTGTTACATTATATGAACTTAGATTATAGGACTGATGAAGAAAAAGCTAGGTTTATGTTATTTGGGTATAAAAGTATTTTGTTATAAACTCTTTTATTAATTAAATATATGGATATTAACAAAATTCTCCCTAGAATGCAAAAAATAATATCAAATCACCTCTGGTTTTGGAATTATTATCCAACAAACCCCAATCATCAGTGGACCAATGATTTCCATCCAAAATGTGACGGATCCATTAGGATCAAAGAGAAAACAGAAAATAGTATGTTGGTTTAATAAATATTATTTTTAATTTAATAAAAGGTTAATTGAAGGCTTAGATTTTGACATGTGGCATCCATTTAAAGATCCTACAAAAGTAAAATCCCTAACCTTATTATCTTCTTTTCTCTCTCACTTAGGGCTGGGCATTTATATGTTCGGTATTGTTTCTATTGGAACTGAACATGAACTGATTTTTAATCTGTTCTCAAACATTGGAACCAAACATGAACAATTTGATGGATGAAACTGACTTAAACTGAATATGATAGGTTTGGTTCAATTTGGTTCAGTTCTCTTGGTTTAGGCTTTTTTGAGCCTATTGGGCCAATACACAAATTAAAAAAAATAAAAATTAAATTTAAAAAAAAACATTTAAAAAATATTACACCTTTGAAGTCTTAAAAGTTCGAACCAACAACTTTCAAAATTTCATCTTTAAAGAGCAAAACGAAAAAGATATATATAAAGAAGCAATCCTAGTAGCTAGGCCATCAATTTTAGATGTGTGACTTGGTCTAGTTTTAAACTTTAAAATTCATCAACTTTCAAGTCAATCGACTTGAAATCTTTAAAAAACTTACACTCAAGTATTGAATCAATTGATCAACACACTCACACTCAAATATTGAATCAATTGATCAACACCCTTAAATTGATTCATATTTCTCACAATTAATGATATATATATATATATATCTATATATATGAGAAAATATAAATTCAAAGTCAACTAACAATGTAAGATTTGATTTCAAATTTACCTTTTGTTTTATTTATTTATTTTTAACACATGTTTGTGAACACACCATGAATAAAACAAATTAAATATAAACATAGAGATGGAAAGAAGAAGCATCACATGTGAAATTCTAAGAAATTTATTTAAAAAATACATAGCAAATGGATGAATAAGAAATCAAAGGGTTGTATATATGAGACTTGAGAATTCAAACTTCAATCTACTACTTTGTATCACACATTGCTTGTGGATGTCAAAAGATGCTCTCTCCACCTCTACTTATTGTTATCCAATGTTGAAAAAAATGAGCCAAAAACAATTGGATCCAATTGTTGTGATGTGTGACCAACAACAATTGTTTATACTGAAGTGTTATTTTCAACGAACATACAAACTGCACTTTAAGTTAAAATATTTATTATAAATTTCATATATATAAAAAAAAATACTTTTTTTTCTCGTTTTCAGGTTTGGAATCCCCGACTCGAACATGAATTGATTATTGTTGGTTCTTCTTTTGAAGAATCGAATATGAATCAACTTGTCACATAAACCAATTCAAATGCCCAAAAATCGGTTTGGGTTGGTTCATGTTTTTGTGCTCAGCCCTACTCTTACACCAACCCTCTCTCTTTTCTCCTCTCTTTCACCACCGTCATTGGCCTTTTCTCTCTTTTTCTCTTCCTCTAACAAGCCGAATCTCTCTCTCTATCTTCTGTCTCAACTCTCCATCTGCATATCTTCTCTCTCCCCTACTGTCCTCTCTCTTCCTGTTATCATCGCCCTTTCTCTTCCTCTTGCTGTTGCATATATCTCTTGTATCTTTCATTTTTTTTCTTTTAACTTATTTGAAAGGTGGAGATACTAAATGGGATCTCTACTGTCAATGGATCTTGATGGTACTCTTACACCAACCCTCTCTCTTTTCTCCTCTCTTTCACCACTGTCATTGGCCTTTTCTCTCTTTTTCTCTTCCTCTCACAAGCCGAATCTCTCTCTCTATCTTCTGTCTCAACTCTCCATCTGCATGTCTTCTCTCGTCCCTACTATCCTCTCTCTTCTTGTTATCATCACCCTCTCTCTTCCTCTTGCTGTTGAATATATCTCTTGTATCTGTAATTTTTTTTCTTTTAACTTTTTTGAAAGATGGAAATACCTAATGGGATCTCTACTGTCAATGGATCTTGATGGATAGTGAATATCCTATATAGGATCTTCACCACTGTAGTTTTCTTTAATTTTATTATATATGTTTTTTAATGGTAGACTCAACTTTTACATTGATCCCCAGTAGGCTGGTCAAGTCAATGAAGAGCATGGTAAAAGAAAATATTTGCTGTTTGTGTTTTCTGACGGCTTTTGCATGTGAAATTTGTAGAGGTTTAAAAGATCTATAATAGCTGTACAAGGAGCAATGCTTCTTGCACCACTCTTCCCTATGGTAATTGGCTTTTTCGGTTTTTGGAAGGTAAGATGTCATGGAGAAGGCTTATTGGATTTCAGTTTGTGTTTTTCTTCTAATTTTGATTAGGAGCCTTGGTTTGATGCAACCCTCTCGCTGCGGCTCCGTTGGTAACTCTTACTGGACTTGGACTCTATGCGCTTGGCTTCTCACAGGTAAGAGTGGTTTTGATGGTTTTGTGTCTTATTGACTTAACCAAGTGATAAAGCTGGGTGACATCAATATCTCCAAAACTCTTTCAATTCTTTTTTGAGTTGTGTTATATTTATTTGTTTGTTTAGTTTTAAGTTTTCATTGCATTATATATACATATATATATGCACTCATATATTGAATATTGAGTTTGATTCTTAAATTTGGCCTGGTTATATATCAAGATCTATGATATTTATTTTGTAACAAACATATTTACTTTGAAGGTGGTTATGAAATTTGTTATATGTATTTTTCGGATTCATTAATTGGGCTGGTAAAAGTCCAATTTAGGCCTATCCAAGACCTAATAAGAAGGCCCAAAAGGGTTAACCCAGTCAAAGCCCATCAGATGAGACTCAGTATTGACTTTGAAGCCCAGCAAGTTCTTCAGTTTGCTTAAAGGATCTTCCAGCTGGCATCAACAGACCTATAAACACAGCCAGGTCGCAGCTCGTCGCTTGCGCAGCTTATCTCTCAGCGAGCTCGAGCTCGAGCTCGAGACCACCATGACACATCAGCTCGCTCAGACGCGTAATAAGTACAATATCTTCCAGAACAGGCAGTTACCAAGTTCAACCATGATTCTCTCTCCGAATATGGCAATTGCCCAGTCAAACCATGATTTCCTCATCAGATATGGAGATCAATTCAAATTCAAAATCAAATCAACATTATCTTGAGATAATTATAGTAATTTCCTGATATTATCTAAATATATTAGGAAGTATAATTAATTCATAATTCTTTTCCTTATTTTTCCCAATTGTTTAGGGAATATAATTAATTCAGGATTCTCTTCCTGATTTGCTACAACCAGAATTGTAACACCTCTTTCCCTATAAATAGGGATTAAGATCATTGTAACAACGACGGACAATATTCAATAATATACTATCACTCTACAGAATTAAAGAGACAGACAGTCGTGGACGTAGGCCAATTATTGCCGAACCACGTAAAATCTTCGTGTTCCTCGTTTGATCATCTGTTTCTGTCTTTGTCTTTCCTTGGTATTTGTGCTTTCTCACATTGATTGTAGGTATTGGGCATTGATTACTCGTCGACTGAATTCCAACGTCGACAAAATTAAAATTGGAAAAATGATATTTCACTTAGTAAGATTAACCTCTTACTTAAATCTATGTATATATATATATGTACAAACACACACACACACACCCATATGTTTGCTACTAGTATCTGTTATTTCCATGACATTTTCAGATATTGGCCGAAGGTACATACATCTAGTGATCCATCTTCAAATGACTAGAGTGGTGAGAAGAAAAGAAAGAGAATGGATCCCAAATTATTATATTTATGTTGTTAATAATATTTTCAAGTGATTATATATATGTAAATAAATTTTTTATGTATGTTGTAATATTATTTTTATTTAATATAAAATTATATATTTTTCTTAAAAAAATATGTTAATTTTTTTTCAAAATATAAAAAAAGGTATTCATACTGGGCCGAAGCCTGGCATGGCTATGGTTATCTATACTGAGCAGCAACCCAATATAGATAGTGCTATCCACACTAGGCTTATGCCTGGTATGGATAAACGTATCCACAGGTCGACCCACTTTCGGTATTTGTATGCCCGATATGGTTACCTGTATCCATACCTGGCCTAGTTACCTGTATCCATGCTAGGCGGGTGCCCTGTATGGATACTATCATTAATTATACCAAGTCTCCGCCCAATATGGATTGTCAACTATATCAGGCATTGCTCGATGTAGTTGACCTATTTTGTTGCAGAGGACTCCGCCTCCATTTTATTTTATTTTTTAATTTTTAATTAACAATTAATTTAATTTAATTGATTTGGATGATGATAGATGTGTAATGTAAGGGTGGTTTGGTAAATAATTTAATTTAATTAAATTTTTTATTTTTTATTTTTTATTTTTAATATGCAAGAGTATTTTCGTATTTTCAAGATTTTGGTCAAATACTGCTTACTTTTGGATGAAACCACCTTCCCACTAACAATAGGGGATTTTTGGATAATATTTTGAAAACTTGAGGTAGATTTTTCATTTTAGGAGACATTTTGATAATTTCCCTTTAATATATTAAGAAAAAGTGATTGTAGAAACATATTTTATTGGTGGTAATAGAGACACCCTTATGTTATATAATTATTATATAAATTTTCGAATAAGAAATATGTGAACTATTTTCTTGCTATAATACCATTAAATTAAACATCATTTAAAGGAAAACAAAATTACGTTTGTATATTGACTGCTTCCAATTCAAATGTGATGGTTCACATTAATAATTTTTGGAATGTTGTGAAATGAAGAAAATAAGAAAACAAAAAAAAAAAAAACAATTATATTGGACGCTGAAAAATAAAAGTTGAAATCAAGTTTTAGAATTGAGTTTACCTTATTTTTTACAATTAAGCAAGAAATAAAGATTTCCGTTGAACTTTTATAAACAGACTTTACTTTATTAAAATTTAGTAACTTATAGCTTTTATGTCTATCTCAATATTTCATTCGATGATGCATCTCAGTTAAACAATCATGCCATAAATAAGACAGAAGTCACATCCAATTTGCGTTACCAATTAGGTAGCAGTACTGCATGTGGCATAATATATGTAAATTAGTCACAAATTTTGGTAGATTTCTTGATTATAAAAAACTAGCTAAACAGTGGAATAACTAGGCTCTGGTACTCCATTTTATTTACATGAGACACAAACGTGCTATCAAATGAATTGCTAATTGTTTTGTCTTTGAGAATATGTTATAGTATCAAACATTAGAATTTAAGATGACGGAGGAAAGCAGAGTTGAGAAAAGTTTTTGCCACAGTCACTGACTTAACTGAATTCAAGGACAAGTATGACAGATTTTCTGTATGTCAATTAATATTGTGCAATGTACATGGGATATCAAAGTTAAGCATTTTTTGTGGAAATTAAATGACGAGTGATGCAGAAGCAAATGTGAATCCGTTGTTCAACTTTAACTTGAATGACTTAACGAAGTTGTAACACAAATTACTTATTTGAGACCATAATATATAAACCACCCAAAAAATTAATTGTTTAACAACTTGATCAAATATGTCTTATGTATTATTGTTTGCTAATAAAAATTTGCAAAATTGTAATTATAAATATTATCATCTTTATCTTGCATGATCATCTATCTCAGAAGTGTAAGTTAAAGTCAATAAAGGTTCTATAAATCAACAATCAATCCTTCAAGTAGATTTTGCTATCCAGTGTTGAATACATGCATTTGGGTACTTAAGATCAATATTTAAGAAAGTGTTAGTTGCTAAACGGTTAGCTGCTTAGCGACTAGCTACTAGTTGGCTAGTCGGCAAATACTCGACAACTAGTCAGTTTGACTATTAGTCAACGATCAACCCGTTGATTGATGATATGGTCAAACATGATCAAAGCTATAAAAAAGTATAAAAAATATATATATATATATTTATATGATCAAAATACAATCATATAATTACAAAACATCATAAAACTTATATCATACAATTTCAAAAGCAACTTTACTACAAACAAGTAACATAATAAGTAATGTAACATAAAGAAAATAATGAACAATTAAAAAGTTAATAATTAATATAAAAAAAATAACAGACTAGCAATTTAATAATAGTAAATCATTGTGGATTTAAGTAAAGTGGATTTTGGTAAATAAGTAAAACAATTGGCATATAACCAGATAGTGCCATACTGGCAAGAGGCAAAACTAGCAAAAGTCACTAAAATCGTACCAAATATTTATTTATTAAAAAAAAAAATCACCACAATAACATATCAAGACTAGCGTTGGGCACAAAAACATGAACTAATCCGACCTGAAGTGTTTGGATCGGCTGGGTAACAAATTGGTTCATAATTTCATATTCGGTTTTAAAATAATAATATTAAAATAAAATAAAAAAAAGCCCGACCAAATTCAGTTCATATTCGGTTCTGGGTCTTGAGTTCTAGATCTCCAAACTCGAGACCCGAATTGAATGTATATATTTTATAAGATTTATTCATGTACCAGCTCAGAACTTTACAAATATCTTAACTTAAAAGTGAAGTTTACAATGGTTGAAAACTTCACTAATAGCAATGGCTGTTGGTCACCAATCACAACGAACCACTGGAATTGTTTTTGGCTCAAGTACTACAATATTAGATGACTATAAATAGAGGTGGACAGAGCATTCTTTGACATCTTCCACAAGCAATGTGGGATAGAAAGTAGTAGTTTGAAATTTTACCTTGAAGTCTAATATATACAACTCTTTGATTTCTTAAACCTTTTTTTTTTTCACATTATTCATCCATTTTCTGTCTAATTTTTTAGTAAATTTCTTACACTTTCACATGTGCTCTATATTCTCTCCATTTCTATGTTTATATCTAATTTGTTTTATTCATGGCGTGTTCACAAAATTGTGGAAAAAAAGTGATAAAACAAAATTTATTAAAACCAAATCCCACATTGTTAATTGATGACTTTGAATCCATATTTGCTCCTATATATATATATATATATATAAATAGATATATATATCCTTGTTTGTGAGAAAACGTAAAGCAATTTGAGGTTTGAGGGTGTTGATCAATTGCTTTAACACCAAAGTATAAAATTTTCAAAGATTTCAATATGATGATTAGAATTTAGAAAGCTTGTTGGTTAGTTTGAAACCAACAACCCAGTTTCCCACACCAAAAACTGGTAGCTTCTTAACATGGGAGCTTCTCTATATATTTCTCTTTGTTTGACAACTGAGTGGATGAAGTTTGAAGGGTGCTGGTTCAACTTTTGAAACACCAAAGTTTAAAATTTTAGGAGAATCAAATCGAACCGATCGTAGTTGGTTCTAGGCCTCAAAGTGTGTATGTTTGGTTTCATATTTGATAACTGATAAAAAATCAGTTCATGTTTGGTTCAAATAGAAACCGAACCGAACATGTAAATGTCTAGCCCTTACCAAAACATTACGTTATTATAACAAAAGAGAGAGAGAGAGTGCTTGTTCACCAAGAAATAAACCAATTGTTTAGTGTTGAAATTTTTGGTATTTGAAAATAGAATACAGAATACTAGACTAGAAAAAAAACAATTTATTTAATTATAAAATGTTTACAATGTGAAGGAGCTTTTCTGCTTTGAGAAGAAACCGAAGATGAAGATTGTCTGCACTCTTGAGAACTCAGCCGAGTTCTAAAACACTGCCTAAGATATCATAAAATTTTAACAAAACTCCTCCAACATTTTGTTATCTCTATTGTTTTAAAATGAATAAGCTTCCTGCAATATTTGTTTTTTCTCTCATTAGAACAATAGCTCAGAGTTTCGAAAAAAAAAAAAAAAAAAAAAAAACCTACTGCTCAGATATTTATTCTGGTCTGATGATGATCTAGATTTTAGAAACATGGTTCAAATCTATTGAAATCTGACCTACGGCTTCAAGGTAATCACAGGTCTATAAATTTTGTTTGGAGTCGCTGACTTTACTGAGGAATCACTTTGGTACAACTTCTTTCAATCAAATATGGTGATATTATTTTCCTCCGAAAAAATTATTTATTTGCTAGCGGAGATTTTTTATTTGGGTTTGGTTTCCAAGATTCTACGCAAATGTATATTTTCAGCGCAGACCGCACCTAACCACTTTTTGTCTGAGTTGCAAGCATAGTCTAGATATGTCTTGTCCCAACGTGAATCTTGGTAGACAACGATTAAGAACGGATCAATTTTCCATTTTATCTCAAAAACCTATTCTTCAAAGTATATAAATATAAATATATATATTACTTCTACCATCAGTACTTCCTAACTTTAAAATTAAGACAAACTAATCAAATTCATTCATTGTTTGATCTCTCTCCTAAAACAAATTCTCTCTTCTATGTAATTCAAATAAAATTAATGAATTTAATTGATTCGTTCAGGAAGCACTGATAGCAGAATCATTATATTTGTGTGTGTGTGTGTGTGTGTGTGTGTACACATATATAGGGTTCCCTTGGGTAAACCTAGGTATGTATACAATTGACAAAAAATATATATGTGTGATTGCATATAAAATGTATGATTGTAATTTGTTATATATAATTACAACTAAACATATTTGATTACAATCAGTAATTATGATCACAATCAGTAAATCAGTAAATGTGATAACATTTACTGATTGTAATCACAAATATTTTGTTATAATCACATATAATAAATTATAATAACACATTTTATAATGCAATCATACTTTTTTTTTTTGGTCAAGTGTATGCATACCCAAGTGTATGCTAAAATGTGTCATACACAT
Organism: Litchi chinensis; assembly: GCA_019925255.1. Lineage (NCBI taxonomy): Eukaryota > Viridiplantae > Streptophyta > Magnoliopsida > Sapindales > Sapindaceae > Litchi > Litchi chinensis. Next base: position 15,709,606 of record CM034465.1, on the reverse strand, counting down.
ATATACATATATAGTGATTCTATTATTAATACCTCTTAACTTTAAAAAGTTAGGACGAACCAATCAAAATCATCCATCCTAGAACAAATTCTATCTCTATTTAATTCAAATGTAATTGACAAATTTAATTGGTTCATCTTAACTTTAAAAAATTAGTAGACATTGATGGTAAAATTACTATATATATACATATACATATACATATATATAAGTTAAGGGTGGGAATGAAAACATGGAACCAATCCAAATGAGGGAGTGTGAATAATTTAGACTTTATTTTATGCTAGTTATTATTAAAAGGAAATGACTATTTAGTTTTAAAAAGTTATATCCACCCACTGGGTGTTACGACTCGCTCTTTTATAAAACTCATTTTTTCAAGTATGTACTACAAATTCGTGCAGATTATTGTATATCGTGAGAATGGTCATATTGTGATAACAAAATACATTAATAGTATTTTTAAGTAAAAACATGTTGTATCAGTGTATATTATTTTTAATTAACTAGATTTCATAAATATATTTTTAGAATAATTCTACAAATGAAATATCTTTTCTAGAAATTTTATAACTATTTTGATTATTTAGTTCAAAGGTCCAACATGAGAAACGTAAAAATTTTTAGTTTGTTCAAATTATATTTACAAATTGATTTCTAAAGGCTTTTCAAGAAAACTCCATAGTTAAATCAGAAAGACCCTAGTTTTTATAATATCTTCCTAGACTCAAGATAGTTCCGTTAGTTCTCACATAATTCTCCCGAATTCAAGAAAGAAATTGGAATAGATATCGTCAATATATATATATATATATATAATACTTATATCATCAGTACCTCCTAATTTTAAAAGTTAGGATAAGTCAATCAAATTCATACATTGTATTCTTTCTCTAAAAACAAATTGTCTCTTCTATTTAATTCAAATGCAATGAATGAATTTGATTGATTCATTCTAACTTTTTAAAGTTAGAACGCATTGATGGAAGAATCACTATATTTATATATATTTATAAAACCGCTTGAGATGACACTAAAAAATAGATGATTTATATTCCAAAAAAAAAAACAAAGATGAATTTTGAAAATGAAACTGAATACTTGAAATAAGTTTTTAAAGCATAGTTATTACGAACTATAGTCCGTAGAAATTTAAGGTGTTTTTCGATGACATTTTTAGAACTTGCCCTATTTTGCAATATATATATATTATGTCATATCTATAAATATAGTTTGATCAAAAGATATATTAAAATTAGTTTGTTTATTGAAATATTACTTAATTCATCCTTATAACACTATAAGAAAACTGAGCTATTGGGACTAAAATTTTTCATCCCTAAAAATCAGAACTTGTCAGTTGAAAGTTGTAAGGACAAAAAATAATTCATCCAAAATCCGTCTCTTTAGGTGTGTGGCAACTGGCAATAGATAAACCCAAACATGACATGATTATTACACGGATTATCTAGATTGACTCGATTAATAACATAATTCATTTATATTTAACCTAAATCCATAATATTTTTATTAATTTTTTGCCGATTTATCCTGTCATGACCTAAATTATTGTTCCCATTTGTTGGGACTAAATAAGGTATTGGTTAGGACGAAAACTCTTTCCGTTGCAGTAAAGTACTCTTATTCTTTTATCCTATAAAACCTTTTCGAAATTAAATATTCTTATTGAATTTGTGGTACCTATTAAATGGTAAATTATTATCCTTTCTTTGTTTTTTGTTTGTTTTTTCCTCTTCTTTGTATTTATTGCAATGTCATTGGTGTTCCATTGCATTTACTTACACGTAATCAAAATATCTTAAAATCAAATTGATTTGGAATCATATTAAGATATCAAAATCAAAATAAGTTATTGACTTTAATTGTAAAAATCATAATCGAAATTAGCAATATTCTCATCGAGATGTTTATTTTGATTTGAAATCAAAATGGGTTGTTTGTAAGTTACAAAAATGCCCTTAATTAAAATTATATAAACCATAAGCATTTTTGACGAATATATATCTATATTAGCTATCAATAAATATGTATTTTATTATAATAATATTATGCTTATTAAATTTTTTTAATAATTTTAATTTTTTAATAATAATTTAATGTCATCTACTACAAAATTCAAAATTATAAAGGTAACTGATTACAAGTTCCTAAATATAAAAACAACGAATAATGAGGTTGGATAAACTATTGGGTGACATCTTGTACATGTGAAAATAAGTGTTTTTTCACAAATTTTTTTTTTTTAATTTCCAGCTTTTTCCTCTTTTTTTCTAGTTTTAGTTGAAGGTAATAAAAAAAAATTATATTTTATTAATCATAATAGGAATCCAAAGGGACAGAGGAATACTAATCTTATTGTATAACCCCAAATTTGTGTTAAACCCGCCATTTTATTTCAATACAGATTAAAAAAAGTAAACACTTATAATCATATATATATATATATATATATATTCCTCATTCTCATTCTCTCTAGACCCACATGTGAATACACCATAAGTGTATAAGATTAGTAAAAGGATCTTCATAGGAAACTCTCAATCCTTAAATGGTATTATGTTTATTGAAAACAAATTAGTTAAAGGTTATAAACATTAAATTTATACTTTTTTTTCAAACTCATAAAAATATTTTTTAATTTTTATCATAACTTTTTTTAAATAAATATATTCCAACAGATTTTAAATTAATTACATTAATTTTTTATTATAAAATACCGAAACACACACACACATATAATATATATATGTATATATTTACACACTCATAGCAAAATTAATTTAAATTATACACTATTGTTTTTATTCTTAATATATTTCATAATATTTAGTTATTACTACCAAAATGCATATTTAAATCCTAAAAATATATGAAAGAGATCTCATTTTCAAATGAAAATTAACAAAACATTACTTGAATGGAAAGTGAAAATTGATTAAAAAAAATAAAATTATAAAACATGACCGAATAGCCCTGTAATATAATCAATTAAAGTAAGCCCAAGTTTTGTATTTAAATTAACCTTTGACATTAAATATTTAATAGTTTTTCTTTTTTTTTTTTCTTTATTATGAGTATACAAATCAAGTGTAAATGGAATTACTTAAAACTCTAAGTTAAAACATTAAATTTTTCTTAAGGGTGAAATTGAAAAATTATATAAAAATTGCGTAAAAGTATAAAGACTAAAAAGTTATATTTTTAAAGTTTTAGTTTAAAATCGTAATTTATAGAAAGTTGAGAGGATCAAATTGTAATTTGGCCAAATTACATAACTTATCTTCAACCTGTAGTCGACCAGACTTTCTCTCTCCAGGTTTTCTTTCCAGCTTACCCATTATCGTGACCCCTACTTTGACCTCCTGTTTCAACCATATCTGAACTTCGTTTTGGTCAAACTTAATACCACTGGAAAGTTCATCTGACGTAGATTCCATAGGTACCAATTTCACAAAATTTTACTATCGTTTGGATCTTTCATTCTGCAGAGGAAGTTTTATCACGAACCAACTTCGATTTTTCAAGATCCCAGCGAAACTAAGCGATTCCTACTCTAGCTAACCCCATTTTTAGGACAAGCGTGTCAAGGACAACAAAACTCACCTAGCCGCACCTTCGACCACCATGGTCAATGAAATCCGTCACCAAAAAGTCGCTGCCAACCACCATGTATGGCGAAGGTAAGTTTCTTAAACTCCTAGACTCAAAATTTAACTCCGAACGCATCTACGGACTTGTTTTTAAGCATAGAATCCATTTTTAGAGTTATTTTTCCCCTAGGACAACCGTATTAAAAATTTCCTATATTACTTTACTTTGTAGATTCAATTTGGAACAACGACAACTATATTGGATATCGAGATTTTTGGAGTAGTTAACGACCTACATTGAGGTACGGGTCCAATCCTAACCTTCAGAAATTTTTATATTAAAGTTGGAGTTTATTTAAATTTTTATGATTTTGGAAGTATGTTAATTCTTTGAGAAAATGTATTGTGGATTACTTTGGGAATATATTGTGGTTTATGACAAATTTCGTTTACTAAATTTGCAGCCGTTATGCTGCCAAAATTTTTCATAAAAGAAAATGAGGGCTTTCAAAATATCAATTTTTTTATGTATATTGTATTGATTGCAAGGTGAATTTATTTAAATTGTTGTATAACTTGAATGAGGTAAAAGTCCACCGCCCTAGTCATTATGTGATGTTATCACTAACTATTCATACTATACAACTTTATGTCGGGATCACTGCGTAAGGTATGTTCTGGTATGGTTACCAAGGTCACGATGTGCTAAACATTGTTTTCCTATTCAAAATAATTTATTGAAACTATAAGCCATTGGATATATGATTAGGGGATGGGATTTACATTGTTTTAAAAATGATATGACTTGACTTAAAAAATTTAAATGTTGTATTAATATTTTAGGAGTCTATATGTTTTATGACATGGTTTATGAGATTTGTTAAAGACAATTAACCATGCAGGGTTTTTATAATGATTTTAGAAAGTGGTTTCTGAAACTTAATCGGGGAATGAAATCCTACTGAGTACTAGCTCACCCTTCCTTTATTCTTCTTCACCCCCCCCCCCCCTCCCCTTTCCTTTCAAGAAATGTACAGGGTGACTTAGGTGGCCATCAAGCGAAGTAGGTAGAAAATCAAGGAAATCAGGAACTCTGCTCGTGGTATAGTTATTTAGTATATTTCATTTAAAATTGGTATTTAGAGATGGATGTTCTTGGAACCAATTTAAGGAACTTGCATTTGATGTATTTAAAGTATTGTATTAAGAACATCAGAGTTGTGGATTTTCATTTGGAAATTTAAGTAGAGGTGAATGGTTAAATACGATAAGCTGATTGCATGACTAAGTGTTCATAATTTTATTTATGACTATGAATCCATGATTTCTAACAGGTGTTTACATATCTATAGGAATAGTTTCCACTAGAATTATTTTAGAGTGTTTTGAAGATATTCGTTACATTTCCTCAATATTGTATTTTGGTACTCCGAAGTATCAAAAATATATATATTTTAAAAAGGAGAAAAAAATTTATAAACTTTATAGTGTCAATTGAAAATTTCTATCAATTAATATTTATGATTTTGCCACAGCCCAGGGCCCGGGTTGTGACAAAAAAGATGGGATCAAAGCCTTTGGTTTTTCATACCTCAGAATGTGACACCTACTAGAGTAAATGGATGACATTTTACTTGGCCTACATCATTATTTTGTTAATACTCTGGTGTCTGAATTATAAGTTGGGAGAATGCCTCCAAGAAGGAGAATCTGGGGACAGGAGTCTAGGACTGATAGTCCACCCCCGTTACAACCTATGAGTAAGCAGATGGCCAATTTTTTTTGAGGCTTTTATGGCGATGTCTGCCTCTCATGCTCCTCGAGTCAAGGACAAAAATGAAAGGCTGAAGGATTTTTACAGAATTTTTGATACCTAGTTTGATGGTCGATAAGACCCCATTACCACTGATAGATGGTTAAAGGCAATTAAGAGATCTTTTTTCCCAAGTCAATACCCTTAAGGAGTTCTGGGTGGATTTTGCTGTGTACAGACTAACTAGTGATGCAATTATATGGTGGGAGAATTTGAGAGTACATTGTGATCTTACGAGTATAGATTGGGATGCTTTTAAGGAGTTGTTCCATGACAACTATTTTAACGCAAGCCATAGACGGGCACTACTGACATGTTTAAGACTATTGAATAAGGAGGGATGATTGTGAATGAATACTATACTAGGTTTATGGAGTTATCCCAATATGTAGGTAGGGCTGATGAGTTCTTATTACTATCCAAGTTTTTGATGCATTTAAGGCCCGCAATAAAGAACAGAATCTATACCCAAGAATTTAGAAAGATCACAGATTGCTTAGCTACAACCACCTAAGCTGAGACAATCATTGGAGATGGTCCGTCCCACCGAAATCAAAATCATGGCAGTGGGGATATGAAGATGACTACGAAAAATTAAGGGGGATGGCGTGGTAATAGTAATACTACTAGTAGAAGTGGCACAAGTAGTGGATTCTCAAGGTGAAATGCGCCATATGGGAATTGCTATAACTGTGGACAGCAAGGTCACTTAAAGAAAGCTTGCCCCTATCCAAAGAGGTCGTTATCATCTCGTAAGGGAGTTTCAAAGAGTCATTCAGATTCTATTTCCTTTCAAGGTCAGCCCATGCCCAACCTGTCACATACATCACCTTCAGCTTTCACCTCTCCTCTTCAATATCTACATCAATACCGTGCACCTACCATGGGATTTAATCAGAATGTCCTTCGAAATTTTCAGACCCCATAGGCATTTGGGAGTCAGGGTACCCGCGACTACAACATGGGTCTTAGTGCTAGTGGAAGTCATCCGGGGAATGAGAGAGGAAAAGGAAAGAGGAGGACCAGACAAGCTTATGCTGCCGCCGCTGAAGAGGCATATGATCAATCTGGCAGAGAGGTAATTGATGGTATGATTCTTATCTTCCGTTCTTAGGCACATGCTTTATTTGATACGGGAGCAACACGTTCTTTTATCTCCATGTTGTTCGCAAATACTTTAGGATTGAGTGTTGAGAACCTTAGTTTGCCTCTAAGTGGGTAGAGCTCATGATTTGATAATTTCTTGTAAATCAGTGAGCATTGGGATAAGTGGTAGGAGATTTTCTGATGATTTGATTATGATGCCTATGGGGTAATTTGATGTGATTTTTGTATGGATTGGTTAGCTAAATATTGGGCTATAATTGATTGTTATAATAAGAGAGTGATGCTTCACACAAAGGATGGTAAGGTCATTTACCAATCAACTCAAGAAGTGCGGCAACCAAGTCTAATTTTGAAACCATTGTTAGGTGGGAGAAGAATGTTAAAGACCTATAGGAGTTTGTTTGCTATTAATGGAGAAACGGGGATGGTAAACCAGTATTCCCCATTATATGTGGTTAAGGAGTACTCAGATGTGTTTCCTAATGAGTTACCAGGGTTACCATCGGATAAAAAGATTGAGTTATGTATTGACTTAATTCCTAGAGCTCAACCAATTTCTATCACTCCTTATTGCATGGCACCAGCAGAAAGGGAGGAATTGAGGAAACAATTGGGAGAGCTTTTAGAAAAGGGTTTTATTCGAGAAAGTACTTCCTTTGGGGAGCCTCTAGTTTGTTTGCAAAGAAAGTAGATGGTTCCTTGAGACTTTATGTGGACTATTAAAAGTTGAATCAGCTAACGGTGAAGATTAAGTATCCCTTGCCTAAGATAGATGAGTTGTTTGATCAACTAAAAGGATCAAAATTCTTCTCAAAAATTGATTTGAGGTTCGGTTACCACCAGCTAAAGGTTTGAGAGGAGGATGTTCCTAAAATAGCTTTTCGAACCCGTTATGGTCATTTTGAGTTTCTTGTTATGTCGTTCGGGTTGACTAATGCCCCTGTAACTTTTATGGATCTTATGAATCGGATTTTCAGACCTTTCTTGGACAAGTTCAAAGTAGTGTTTATTAATGACATCTTGCTTTATTCCAAGACTCGAGCAGAACATGCGTAGAATTTAAGGGTAATTCTACAAACACTTAGGGAGAACCAGTTGTATGTTAAGAAAGACAAGTGTGACTTCTGGTTGACCAAGGTCAAATTCTTGGGCCATGTGATCTCCCAAGAAGGAATATCCGTAAATCCAGTAAAGGTAAAAGCTATCCTCAAGTGGGAACAACCAAGGAATGTAACGGAAGTTTGTAGTTTTCTTGGTCTAGTTGATTATTATCATCGTTTCGTCTAGAACTTTTCAAGGATTGCTATGCCATTGACCGAGTTGACGAGAAAGGATGCGAAGTTTATATGGGATAAAGATTATGAACTACTTTTTTGAAGCTAAAACAAAGGTTGACCACATCGCCTGTTCTTACAGTACCAAATAGTAATAAGCCCTATATGGTATACACAGATGCCTCAGGTACCGGTCTAGGTGGTGTTCTAATGCAAAGAAGAAAAGTAGTGGTTTACACTTCTCGTCAATTGAAACCACACAAAAAGAATTATCGCACTCATGATCTAGAGCTTACTGTTGTGATTTTCGCCCTAAAAATATGGAGGTGTTACCTTTATGGGGCAAAGTTTGATATCTACTCTGATCATAAGAGTTTGAAGTACCTCTTCACCCAACAGGACTTAAATTTGACACAGAGATAGGTTGAGTATATGGAGGATTATGACTTCAACTTTAGTATCATCCAGGAAAAGCAAATGTGGTTACAGATGCCTTGAGTAGAAAACCGCATGGTACATTAGCAAGCTTAGCATTGGAGGATTAGAAGAGGGCAATGGTCATTAGAGATTATAATTTGTGTTTATATAAGGACTGCACCACAACTTATGTTTACAACATGGTGGCCACGCCTAGTATCTTACAACTTGTTAAACAAAATTAGTGGCAAGACAAGGAACTGACGAATACTTGGAATCGTCCACAAAATGGAGAACAATTGAAGAATTAGGAGCTTAAAACGAACGGATTTGTGTATCACCATAGAAAAGTGGTAGTTGCCAACAATCTAGAGCTTAAAGAAGCTGTTTTGGCTAAGGCTCACAAGTCAAAATTCACAATGCATCCTTATAGCACAAAGATGTATCAAGATCTAAAAAGACAATACTGGTGGTCCGGAATGAAGAGAGATGTAGCTGAGTTTGTTGCTAAATGCATGATATGTCAATCGGTAAAAGTTGAGCATTAGCGACTGTCGAGGTTACTTCAACCATTACCGATTCCAGAATGGAAATAGGATAGGGTCACTATAGACTTTGTGATGGGATTACCCTTGACCTCACAAAGATAAGATGCAATATGGGTCATTGTGGACCGATTGAATAAGACGGCCCACTTTATACCTATAAGAAAGAACTATGAGCCCGTTAAGCTAGCTAGACTCTATATTGAGAACATTGTCTGATTACATGATGTACCCTCTAGTATTGTTTTAAATAGAGACCCATGTTTCACTTGTAGGTTTTAGAAAGCCTTAAAAACTACCATGGGAACGGAACTAAATCTTAGCACCGCTCATCACCCTCAAACTGATGGGTAGTCTAAAAAGACTATCCAAATATTGGAGGACAGGCTCTGTTCTTGTATTTTAGACTTCGAAGGAAATTAGGGTGAACATCTACCATTGGTGGAGTTTGTTTATAATAATAGTTATCAGACTAGTATCGATATGGCTCCATATGAGTCCCTATACGAAAGGCCCTACAGATCACCTTTGTGTTGGGCTGAACCAGATGAGCGGGCTACTATTAGACTAGAGATTATTGAAGAGACAATAGCATAAATAAGGAGCATTGAGGAAAGACTTAAGGCAATCCAAAGTCGCCAAAAGAGTTATGCTGATCTTCACTAGCGTGAAGTGGAATATGAGGTTAGGGACTATGTTTTCTTGAAGGTGACTCGTATGCATGGTGTAACTAGATTTGGAGTTAAGGAAAAACCAACCCCTAGATATATTGGACCATTTAAGATCATGGAAAAGATTGAAGAGGTCGCCTATCAATTGAATTTGCCACCTCAGTTGGCACATGTCCACAACGTCTTCCATGTGTCCATGTTGAAGTGCGCGGCAAACCCATCTCACATTATCCCTTATATTGGGATTCCTATACAAGAGAATATGACGTACGAGGAACAATTAGTATGGATCATGGCGAGGGAGATTAAGGTGTTATGAGATAGAGAAATACCTATGGTTAAGGTATTATGGCATAATCAAACTCGAGATGAGAGTACTTGGGAGCTAGAGTCAGAGATGTACCATAAGTATCCCTATCTATTTGAAATTCTCCTTGAGGTTGTACTTTGAATTTCGGGACGAAATTCCTTTATGGAGGGTAGAATGTAAAACATTAAATTTTTCTTAAGGGTGGAATTGAAAAATTTTATAAAAATTGTGTAAAAGCGCAAAGACCAAAAAGTTATGTTTTTAAAGTTTTAGTTTAAAGTCCTAATTTATAAATAGTTAAGGAGTCAAATTATAATTTGGTCAGATTACATAACCTGTCTTCAACCTCTAGCCAACTAGACTTTCTCTCTTCAGATTTTCTTTCCAGCTTACCCATTCTCACGACCCTTACTTTGACCTCTCTTTTCGACCACATCTGAACTCCGTTTTGGCCAAACTTGATACCATTGGAAAGCTCTTGTAACGTAGATTCCATGGGTACCAATTTCATAAATTTTTACCATTTTTGGGTCTTCGAATTTGCAGAGAAAGTTATACCACTAACCAACTTCGATTTTTCAAGATCCCAGTGAAACTAAGCGATTCTGACTCCGACCAACCCCATTTTTATGACAAGCATGTCAAGAACAACAAAACCCATCTAGCTGCACCTCCCACCACCATGGTCGCTAGAATCCATCGTCGGAAAGTCACTGTCGTCCACCACGTATGGCGAAGGTAAGTTTCTCGACCTCTCAGACTCGAAATTTAACTGTAGACGTGTCTACAGACTCGTTTTTAAGCGTACAATCCATTTTTAGGGTTATTTTCCCCCTAGGACAATCATATTAAAAATTTTCTATATTACTTTACTTTGTAGATTCGATTTGGAATGACAATAACTATATTGGAAATCAAGGTTTTCGGAGTAGTTAATAGCCTACATTGAGGTAAGGGTTCAATCTTGATCTTTAGAAATTTTTATGTTAAAGTTGGAGTTTATTTAAATTTTTATGATTTTGGAAGTATGTTAATTCTTCCTGAAAATGTATTGTGGATTACTTTGATAATATATTGTGATTTATGACAAATTTGGTTTACTGAATTTGCAGTTGTTATACTGTCGAAATTTTTCATTAATAAAAAGGAGGGCTTTCAAAATATCGATTTTTTTTTTATGTATATTGTATTGATTGCATGGTGAATTTATTTTAATTGTTTTGTAACTTAAATGAGGTAAAAGTCAATCGTCCTAGTCATTATGTGATGTTATCACTAACTATTCATATTATACGACTTTATGTCGGGATCACTATGTAAGGTATTTTCTGGTATGGTTACCAAGGTCAAAATGTGTCAAACGTTGTTTTCCTATTCAAAATAATTTACTGAAATTATAGGCCACCGGATATATGACTAGGGGATGGGATTTACATTATTTTGAAAATGCTATGACTTGACTTAAAAATTTAAATGTTGTATTACTATTTTAGGAGTCTATATGTTTTATGAAATGGTTTATGGGATTTGTCAAAGACAATTAACCATGCAAGGTTTTTACAATGATTTTAGAAAGTGGTTTCTGAAACTTTATCGAGAATGAAATCCTACTGAGCACTAGCTCACCCCCCCTCCCCCCTCTCGGGAATGTACAAGGTGACTTAGGTGACCATCAAGCGGAGTAAATAGAGGATCAAGGAAATCAGGAACTCTACTCGTGGTATAATTATTTAGTATATTTCATTTCAAATTGGTATTTAGAGATGGATGTCCTTGGAACCAATATAGGGAACTCTCATTTGACGTATTTAAAGCATTGTATTAAGAACACCAGAGTTGTGGATTTTCATTTGGAAATTTAAGTAGAGGTGAATGTTTAAATACAATAAGCTGATTGTATGGCTAAGTGTTCATAATTTTATTTATGACCATGAACCCATGATTTCTAGCAGGTGTTCATATATCTGTGGGAATGGTTTCCACTGGAATTGTTTTAGAGTGTTTTGAAGATTTTCATTACATTTCCTCAATATTTTATTTCGGTACTCCGGAGTATCCAAAACAGAGAAAAATTTTATATTTTTAAAGAGAAAAAATTTATAAACTTTATAGTGTCAATTGAAAATTTTTACCAATTAATATTTACGATTTTGCTACGGCTCAAGGCCCGAGTTGTGACACTAAGTGAATGTGATTCAATCCAAGAATATTTTAATAGATCTAATTAACCAAGCTAATATTGTATTCATATACATCTGGTTTTGTTTCTCATTTTTATGTTTGACACTAATCTAGTTAGAAGTCTCTAAAAACTTGATCAAATCACTATTATAATATAAGGACCTTTAAAAACAACTCCAATTGTCTAAATGTATTGATCTTCAACAAATTACAAGCTTCTTCAATAAATCAGTTTCAATAATGAGAAAGAAATGGAAGGCAGTATTCCAGAATCTATGAATTTAATTTCTAGTGAAGAGCTTTAATGTTCAAATAGAATAGCCTTATTATAATTGTCATAAATACGACCGAGTGATGTACAATTTTTCTTTAATTCTATAGTAAAAGTTTAAGTATCACCCTGTGTATTTGCTAATATTTGTGGGTAATTAAATTATTTGTTTATAATTTATGGGTTTTAATGAACAATGGATCTGAACTTGAATGTATTTCAATTTACATTTAACTAAATTGATTCCATTGTGTTTACATTTCGATTTATTCACATATTGAAAATGTTTTAGATCTCCCAACGTGCTTACTTATCCATTTGATTACGTATAAATTAAAACTTAATTTATTTCTTGGGATAACTTGAAAGAGCCCCTGAAAATGAAAATATTATTAGAAAACATCAACTTTTTAAAATATTAACCCAGCGACCCCACTACCATTAGTGAAATGGTGATTTCATCCAAATCAAAAGTGGTATTGGACCAAAATTACAAAAATATGAAACCAACCTTACATATTAAAAGATAGGGAAAATCATTTATTTGTTTAAATAAAAAAATTAATAAAAGCTATAAAACTATAATAAATTTATTCAAACTTTAAACAATTAAAATAATAATGATAAGTAATAAAAACCATAAAAAGAAATATAACAAAAACCATATAAAATAAATAAATGTAATAGTTAATAATTAATATAAATCATAGAAATAAAAATGGGCTCAACTGTTTCTGTTGTTGCAGTCTATTTTTCACCACCTGCACCATTCTAGAACCAGGCAATTTTACAAGTAAACCCTATTTTTATGTGTCAAACAACAAAATGATCACACGACAGATCTAAATTCAAAAAATTCAATAAGCCACCACTCAATTGTCCATCAAAATCAGTAAAACAAATAGATAATATTGGTATCTCTTATGTAAATAGGCACTAATCACTAATGTCACCATGTATCTCAACATTTTTCTAACAAATGCTCACAATCACATATCCTATACTAAAAGTCACCATTATTTCCATTCACACCATCCCCACACATAAAAACCAAAAAATTTACATGAGTTAATATACAATTACGCATATGATAACGTACATTTAAATACAATAGCATTTTTCGTCCAAATCAAAACAAAACAAAATCAACCAAGAACCATAAAAATACAACCTTTCCATCGATGAACCCAAAGAAACTAAATGACAAACCTTGAAAGGAGTAACAATGACAAGAGCTTTAAGGATGTTGGCTGTGGTTGTTGATCTTGCCAGTGTTGGAGTCCTTGAAGACCAACTGGAAGACAGCGTTGGACCCAATTTGAAGCGTGTACTTCCAGGTCAGGTGGTTGCTTTCTGTTCTCGTCACCATTTTCGATTCCTAACCTTGCTCTGTTTTCCTCTTCTTCTTCATGGTCTGGTCACCGTACTACTCTGGCTAGGGCTTTGGTCGATTCCTCACCTTGCTTTGGTCGATTCATCATGACCCTCAAAATTCACCCACAAACACAACTAGAAATCGGAGGCATGAAAAAGGGGAGAAAAAGAATAAAGAATCAAAAATAGAGATGGTGACGATGAAAAACAAAAAAACGGTAAGGGTAAGGGAGGGGAAGAGAGAGAAAGGGAGAGATCGTTAGATCATGACTTAAGAGAGCGTGAGAGATTGTGAGCAGTGTGATGACAAAGGCTGAGAAATGGTGAGATTACTCATTTACCCGTAGCCCTAATAGATCCGTTAAATTTTGGATGGAAAATTCCAATTTACTAACAACTAGGGTCTTTTGGATAATACTTTGAAAATTATAAGTGGTTTTACATAATTTTCGCTTCTAAGGGCTATTTTGACAACATCATTTATTTCTTCAATAATGCATATCGGAACATATTTTTTAGATTATTAGACGGGTTATAACTATATAGTCTTGCTTATGGAAGAAAATAAAGTAAGGAATGGCCAATGTTAATGAATGTTATATGTATTTTCCGGACTCACCAAATGGGCTGGTAAAAGCCCGACTTAGGCCCAATAAAGTCAACCCAACCAAAGACCCATCAGACAAGGCCCAGATACCAATTCTAAGCCCAGCAAGCTCCACAGCTCGTCCAGTAATTTTCTCAGCTCGCAGTAATGAGCTCGTATCACAGCCAGATTACAACTCGTTCCCCAATTCACCATATGCATAGCTCGCTAATCGATGAATAGTAAGGTCCAACTAGACAGTCGACAGCTCGTCCTGAGCGTAATTAATATAATATCTCCCAGAACAGACAGTTACCTAATCTGATCATGATTCTCTCACCAAATATAGCAGTTACCCAATCGAATCGTGATTCCCTCTTCAGAAACGGAAGTTGATTCAAATTCAAATTCAGTCAACCTTATCTCGAGATTTTTAGGAATATTTCTTGATTATATTCAACCAATTAGGAAGTGTAATTAAATCATAATTCTTTTCCTATTTTAATGCTTCCTAATCTGTAATGCTACTTCCCCTATAAATAGGGGTTAAAACCATTGTAAAAGACACATTGAATATCATACTGTCACTCTGCAGAATTTGAGAGAAAGACAGTCGTGGACGTAGGCTCTTTATTGCTGAACCACGTTAAAAATCTTTTGTCTCCTTGTTTGGTTCTTGATTCTTTATTACTTTCTTCTCGATTTCTGTGTTTTCTCACATTGACTGCAGGTATTGAGTATTGAATACTTGTCGACTGAAAATCATCTTCGACAATGAGTAATTTATTTCCAAGTTAACTAGTTAATTTGCAAGTTCAAAATAAAATACAAATTTTATGTGTGTTTTAAGTACCACTTATGGTGTAGTACTTTGACCCTTCAATATTGTGAAACCGAATAAACACTCCTTACCATCCAATTATATTGGACAGTAAAAACAAAAATTCTATGTTATTTTAAAAATGACTGGAAGATTTTGTAAAAAGCTGTTATATAGTATATCGTTGATTACACCTTTAAAGCTTTAATATCCTTGACATGGATAAAGTTATTGCCACCAGAAGGGTCGACTTCCTTTTCATTGAGGGAGTATATTTCTAATGCTTTTGAAATGATAAGAAGAGAGATCATATCTTTATGAATGACTATAGTTGTTTTTCAATACAATATCATTAGAAGTTTTCATAGGCTTAACAATGAAATACAATAAATACCACAATTCATAATATCACAATGCAATGTTAGTTAACAGTGGTTGGATGTCTACTGATGGATTAGTATTATCAGAACTAGAACCCATTGAAATTGAAACATTATCCCAAGGCTCAATTACTTCAGTTCTAATGTACTCGAACTCTTCATAGTTTTGCTGGAAAGTACCATCATTTTGTGATGCTCGAACTCCTTCCAACACCATTGCAACTTCTTTCATGTTAGGTCTTTTCTTCCCATTTAAGCTTAAGCACCTTTTTGCTAGGTTTGCAATTACATTAATGTCCTCTTTCTTTCCTTGCTTTATTACTTGAGGATCAAGAATATCAAACAAATTATTCTCATCCACAGAAAGAATAAAATATGTTGCCAAACTTCTATTGTCTTCTGACCTTGTTAAAGATATTGGTTTCTCTCCAGTTAAAAGTTCAACAAGGACAATTCCAAAACTATAGACATCACTTTTGTCTGTCAATTGACTTGATTGGAAGTACTCTGGATCTAAATATCCAAAGGTCCCTTGTACTTCTGTGGTAACGTGAGTTTGATCAATGGCCATTGATCTTGAAGTGCCAAAGTCTGCTATTTTTGCTTTATACTTATCATCTAATAGTATATTTGCAGACTTAATATCTCGATGATAAATGGGTAAGGAAGTTGCAGAGTGCAAGTAAGAAAGAGCTCCTGCCACTTCAGTAGCAATTTGTAAACGCATATTCCATGTGAGTGGAAACTCTTCATTTTGATTGTGAAGGCATTGGAAAAGTGTTCCATTAGGGACAAATTCATAAACTAATAAAGGAACCTCAGTCTCCAAACAACACCCTAATAGCTTAACCAGATTCCTATGATTAATTTGAGAAAGAATGGCAACCTCATTAATGAATTCTTCGAGCTTCCCTTCATCAATGACTTTGGACTTCTTTACTGCAATTATTCTTCCGTCTTCTAACATTCCTTTATAAACAGTACCTTGGCCTCCTTGACCAAGTATCCTATTAACATTAAAGTGGTCAGTAGCCTTATCTAACTCCTTTGAGTTAAACAATTTGCTTCCATCAACACTGCCTTCGAATGAACTTAACTGTTGCTGTAAAAGTAACCCACCATTTCGATTGAAGAACGTCTCCTTGAGCTTGATCTCCTTTCGTTTCTTTATTACAGTATACAGCCACAATGCCCCTATAAGTAGAAACAAACTTCCAAGGCTTGTCCCAAGACCTGCATAAGTCAATTTAAATCACAAGTGATGGTTCGTTTTTGAACAATTTGAGCTTAAATCAAGTTTTGCTGCCATGATTGATAATGTATAAATTTATTTGGTGAACATCGCTAATAGAGGGTGATAGGTGCTAACTAGCGGTGTTATTGTGCAACTACAAAACCTTGAATGTTGATTACTTGTCTATATATAAATTCTCTGACCAGAAACTGTGAAGCCTATCCTCATCAGCCAAATTAATGACAAGGCTTTTAATTATTTATGAATTACTTAATGTGTTTATTATTTTGGCTGGAAATGTTTCTGTTTCGTCAAACGTCTGGAAGCGCTTAGTCTAATCATCACACATTTCTCTTCATGGTGCATATTTGTGTGCTTATTCAGATAAAGAGATGATTAAATACAGCTGATTTAAAAAATAAATAAATAAATACAGTCTATTGCTCATTCTTTTTCTTATATGAAAGAAAGCTTTTGCAACATCCCCAATCATGCTTGCCCAAAAATTTATTGAATATCAAAATAGCTCCAACATATTCATTCTTTTGGAACAATATAATATTCTTACTACAATAATGTACCATCCATTTAGGTTTTACTTCAAAGGATAGAATAACGTACCTAATATGATCATGTTGACTTTCAATTTTTCAGGTCTGGCCTGTGTAGGTGATGAGTAGCACTTGTAGCCCCCTATGAAGTTCTCGCACTGATCTAATCCGCAAATGTTGGTATGTGCAGCACATTCGTCAATATCTGACATGTATACAATAATTTTTTTTTTCCATTACATTTAATCAAATTTGACGTGTATAAGCAACAAACTAAAAATATATATAAATTAAATTATTTAGAACATAACTCTTTTTCTTCTTAAAATACAATCACTAGTTTATGGTAGTAAAGGAGGAAAATGTTGTTTTTGCTTTCTGTGAAACGTAAATAAATTGGAAACACCTACTGATCACAAATTTTCTTATAGAAAAAATCTAAAAAACTCCTAAAGTGAAAAATAATACCATTGAATCTCATTGTTTAACATAAAAAATAGGTAGTTTAACATTAATTTTATTTTTAAGGGTATTTTGATAATATCCCTATTTCTTATTTGTTGGGAGTTAAAAAACGGAAAAAGGTGATCATACAATGGTATCGAACAGGCCCTAAGTGAGGGTGTGAACACGACTAAAATGTACTATAGTATTAAGGTTGATAATGAAAAAGAGCATAAAAGGTTAGAGAAGAGATAATAAAGATATAAAAATTATTTTGAAGTGGTGTACCGTGACATCCTTCAAGAAGATAGGGATTTCCTTCGAATCCATGCATGCAGTTGCATCGAACAGTTGGAAAATGACTGCTAAAACAGCTACAGGCAGATATCTCACAAGTAGAACCCAACTGATTTAATGTTTTTGATTGATTCTTCGCCATTGCCTCCAATGAAAGCCTGTATACGGTCCACTCCAATGCTACAGGAACATGTGTGAAATTCTTAATATCCAGAGGATTCTTTAAGTTGTCTGCCAACCATTGTTGTTCTACCAAAACAGCATAGTTGCATGTCTGTTTAAGGTCTTCAAAATACGGATCATAACTCTTCAAAGTCGAAACAACTTCATCCTGACAATAACTATTTTCTGCTGTTTGATTATTGTTGTCGCAGGTAGTTGTGCACTGAGCAATAGGAGCATCATCATAGGACATAAAGAAAAACCTGCCACAGCCTACATCAATGAACTTGTTTCTAGCCTGAGAGAAGACAAATGGAGTGTTTTCCAAGTAAGTTGTGTTCTCAACTGACTTGTTCTGATCACAGGTATTGTATACCGAATAACTTACACGCATTGTGCCGTTTAGTGAAATATCAAGCACTTCCAAGTCGAGGTTACGTAGGTATGGCCTGTTTCTTTTGCATTCTATTGTATACCAAACGTCAATAGAGCAGTGATCTCCAATACCAAACGGAAATGGGATCGTAACATCGCCACATTTTGATGCACAATCCTTCGATAATGTTGCTGCTGCTCGTCCTGATGCAGTTACTGGCCATACTAGCAAGATGATCAGAAACCGGAGCGATGCAATGATCATTCTTCAACCTTTAATTTTCTCTCTTGACTTTTATTTTTTTTTATCAAATTTCTTGTGAAACCTAGTTGTCCCTCTATCTGGATTTATAATTCCTATCAAGTTGCCAATTAGGCCAAATGGAGAATTGACAAGTTACCAGAAAGCATATGTGTTAATTAGCTGCAAAACAAAATTAATGAGTAAAAGATACCAGCGGCCAAGCATCCTTGACCATTCTTCTGTAGGATTTTAAATTTAATAAACTGTAATTTAAATAAGGTTACACGAGTGACAGGACGAGGGACGGCCTCTGCCTGCTAGTTGAGTATCCTAAAATAAGTCTATTTCAGTGTGAAAAAGCCATGTTTGGAAGATACGTTAAGTGGTGATTATCTTCTTAAGATAGTGATTAGTTAAGTTAATCTTCTGATTTTTCGATGTCAGCCATGTTTGAAATATATATTAAGTGATTGAATTGTTTTTTCCTATGTTGATTTGGTGAATTCATTGGTGGCTTGGTTCGTTTTTGTTTTTGTTCAAATCTTGTTTCCGGTTAGTTAAAGAGGAAAGTGAAATTTTATAGGTTTTTAATGATTTATATTGCTTTTCCTCACTTCAAGTTGAACCACAAATGTGACCAGATTTGCCGTCCAAGATCATTATAATAATTCGTGATAATATGTAACAATTTTGTATCCCATTTATAAAATGTGTGATTTTTTTTACAAGATAATGTTGATCAATGGTTGTGATATCAAATCATATCAATCCCCCAAAACTTCCGATATAATTTTTTTAAATTTTTTGGAAAAAAAAATTCCAATGTCTTTAACTGTTAAAAAAAAAAAAAAAAAACATTTTTTTCCCTTTGCGCTCAAACCAACTTTAAATGTAAATTAACAGCAACCCCAAGTAGACGTGAATGGAATTTAGAGCAAGACTACCGTTTGTATTTGCAAAGAACATGGGTTCCAAAACCGACCCATGTTCAGTTTTTGTTCAATTCTAGGTCTCCAAACCTACGAACCCAATCAAACAATAAATATGTACACACACACACACCTAACCCTCTCTCAACATATTTAATGCACATCGACTAACACCCTCTCTCTCTCTTCTTTCTTCTGATTTTTCTTCTTCTACTTTCATCTCTCTCTCTCACATCTTCTTCTTTCTTCTTCGCCAACAACTGTCTCTCTTTCCTTCTCTCTTTTTTTTTTCCTTCCTGGTTTTTTGCTGGTTTCATTTTCATTTTCTTGAGCTCCCATCACCAACCCCTTCATTTTCATTTTCATTTTCAGTTTCTAGTTTTTTTTTTTTTTTTTTGGTTTTTTTTTTTTTTCATTTTCATTTTCTTGAGCTCCCATTGCATAAATATGCATTTGGGGTTGGGTTTTTGTTGTTTGATTGGTTTTTAAGTTATTTGATTTGTGTTGATTTGGGTTTTTCTAATTTCATTTTGACTTGTTGTTTGATCTGGATTTGTGTTGATTAGTTTTCTGATTTCAGATGGGCAACTTAAAGCATGGTTCACCAAACTACACTTCTAGAACCAACGATGACCAAACCGACCTGAACCAAACTGATTGTGTTCAGTTCAGGTCAATTTCAGTCCTCAAACTTTTCATGTTCGATTCTCCAGATTAAGAACTGAAAAAAATTGATTCGGTTCAGTTTCTATTAGAACTAAACTAAACATAGAGTTGCCCAACTCTAGTATAGTTTATATTTTTAGACGACATTTTAAGCAATACTTAAAACTAAAAATTCTTAAAGAAAGATATAACTGGATTGATATGGTAATGGCTTGAATGAAATTTAAGAAACATACATTAAACATAGAAAATGACTTTACATAAGGTCTTACAATCAAAAGCATATATATATATATATATATATATTACCACCGCATGCATCCTAATTTTTAAATTTGACATTTGGCTCATCTTCATTATAAGGTTATATATATATAGATATATATATAGTGATTCTACCATCAATGTCTCCTACCTTTAAAAATTTAAGACGAATCAATCAAATTCATCCATTGTATTTGAATTAAATAGGAGTGAGAATTTATTTTAGAAGATAGAATGTAATTGATAAATTTGATTGGTTCATCGTAACTTTTTAATATTAAGAGGCACTAATGGTAAAAATACTATATATATGTATATGGGAGCAACTAGGGACATAATTTTATGGCCTTTAGATCAAATACATTATAACGGTTTGTATCTACTCATGTGTCTCAATTTTAATTTATGGATTTTCAATATTCCCTTTCCATTTTAATTTAATATTTTCTTAATATGTATTTCTCTCAACCTTTTCTCCTCCTCCTTCCTGTATCCATTAATTTTATTAAGATTTTGCAAAATGTGGGTTCCTAAAGTCATATGGAATGAAATTTGGAAAATCAAGAATTGAGTTGAAGTCAAAATGAGGTCATGATAAAACAAGACAGGCAACTACTATGCATGAAACGAACTTACAAAAGTTTTTGGGTGCTTCTAGTTCTAGATAGGAGAGAGGATTTTTTTTATCTATAACTTAAGTGAAGCAAAAAAATTTTTTCTCTAATATCTTATTTTAAGTTAAAAAAAAAAGAAAATCTTATTAAAAAAATGACTTTCTCTTAACTTTTAGTCATAATTTACTAATTCACTAATTTACTAGAATAATCTTATAAAATTAAATTATTACCAAAAGGAAGTAGCCTTCTTCTCAAATTTCTTGGCTTTTTTTAATTTCTGAATAAATAATATTAAATTATTATTTTTATTTATATGAAATAATAAATAATTTTAAATGAAAGTAAATATCCCTTAAAAATATATATACATACACAGTTAAGAAGAGCAGTATAATGGTAATTATAAAATCACTAAATGTAAGTTAAGGAATCCCAGAAAAGAAAACGAAGTATCTTAAATATTACTACTTGTTATTTTTTAAAATAAGAACTTAAAAGACTTACACCACCTAAGACAACGAAAATGGACAAAAATGGTACTTTATTTAATCTAAAGGAAGCCCAAGTGTTATTGATTAATTGATTGGTGAGGTAGATATATTTGTTTTATTTTTTTTGTTTTTGAAGTTGATAATATATATAATAATTCTATTATCACTACCTCGTAACTTTAAAAACTTAAAATTAACCAATCAAATTTATTTATTACATTCTCTTTTCTTAAATAAATATATATGTTCGTTATATAAGAAAATTTGTGATAAGTCTAACACTAGAATTTAGGGTTATCCGGTCTATATTTATGTTATGTTAAGTAAATAATAATTTTAAAAAAAAAAAATTCCCCCTGATTTTTCCTCCATCATTCAATAGTTAAAATCACCGTCATTGGATATTGACACAATGATTCACATACTTTGACAATATCCTGTCTAGTATTCCAATGTATAGTTCATTCATTTCAATAACCTCCATGTGGATGCTTAATTACAAGGAGAATAGGCCAAATAAGAATAAAATAAATAAACAACAGCAAACCCACAAAAACAGATGGTATTATCTTGTCTATCTCAAATAGAATTTATTTTTCCTTCAAAAAAAAAAAAAAGAAAGAATTTATTTTTTCACCTATTTTAAAAACTCTCAGAAAACAAGCCTCAGTACTTTTTCCAACAGTCGATTGACTGAGTTTAGTTATTAATTAATTCAAGTACGATGAAGAATGCTTAAAAAACAATCGGATTGGTCTTCAACTCTGGTATTATCTGCTTGTCGATGCTTGTCGATTTGACTTGGTCAGTAGTCATGGAGGTCGTTGTCTGTGCTTTTACAAAGAAAACCATATTTATAAAATATTTTCTTCTTACAATCAACCTTTTTATTTTGTGACTTCTTTTATTAGAACACTCTAATCAAGAAATTTAAAGTTTAAAAAAAAATAATAAAAATCGTAAGACGCTTCGTTTTGTTCTAACAGAACCCCTTACTTGTAATGTTATTTTGCATAAGATATTTTAATTTCTTTTAAAACTATAACTCTCCTTTTGTTTTGATTCAAGTGTGTTTGAAAATAATTTAATTTTTAATTAAAAAGAAAAGTGATTTGATTTTTACTAATGTATATAGGATGAAAATAATATATTAATTTCTTTTTATTGAAACAAATGTACAAGAGTTTACTAAAACAATGGATTCAATTCTTTTAATGAATACATATTTTAGGTTTAAAAATATTTTAAATATCACTAATTTCATATGAATATATATTATATAGTAAAAATCTCAATAAAAAATATTTTTATTATAAATAACTCGATTTTTGAACTATTATAAAGTTGAATAAAACCTAATTTAATTTAACAAATTAAGAATTTTTCTTTTTTCTTTTTTCCCAAAGAAAAGACCAACATAATGATGAAGGCATTTATGTCATTTCATTAATATTACCAAAAATAGAAACTTGAAGATGATTCATGTTTAGTTGCAGCACAACACACACAACACACAACTTCTCCACAATCTCCTTGGAATTAAATAAAATGTTTGATTACCTTATCCTATCACTAATCTTATCCATAAATTATAGCTTTTAGATTGGTTTCAATAAAATTACTCTTACAACCAATCCAAATGCTACAATTTATGGTAAGGGTTAGTGGTTGAATAAGGTAATTAAATCCATAAATAAATAAATAAAAAATCTAAATCCAAACGACACATTTCGATCAAATAGAGATGACGCCCTTCTAGATGATCCCGCAACTAGTTGCGTAGTTGATTCATTGGTCGCTTCAACATCCTAGTGGAACCCACAATAATATTCTCGGTGATGAGTTAGCATTTGTGAGTCATGATCTTCACGTGCGCACCCTCCTTGGACCGACCTTTGGGCCACCTTGGTTGAAGGGCCCAGTCATATAGGTATGAACATTTCACAATTCAATAATTCCTTTGGAGTTTAGAACGTCCATATGATTTTTGTTTAAATTTGGTATTTGGGCAATTGGTTAAACAATAGATTTGAAGTATCCGCAAAATTTTAGTTTAAATTCGATAGTTGAACAAATGTTCTCTATGTCAAAATAGAATTATAATGAGAGCACTGAACTGAGAAAAAAAAAAAAAAGATTATATCAATTCAAGATGTTAATATCAAGCCGTCTATTTTCTCTTACTGTAAGAGTCCAAAAGGAGTGAAATTAACCAAAGTTCTTGTGATGATGTAAGATTTACAAGGAATTGTAAGGATTGATTGATAGGTTTTTGTTCAAGAAACTGTTGAAGAAACGAAGCTCTATTGAAGAATATTTTCTCTATTTTCTTGATCACACTTTTTACATGACTATTGATAACTTATATGCTAAACATCACTAATCAAATTCTATTCTAAGCGACTTGCTTGATTGCACCTACAGAAGGCTGCCACGCTGTTAGTTTTCTAACTAACTTGGTTCTCAAATTAATGATTTTGGCAACTGAACTAAACCAACTTCATGAGCTAATCTTGAACTAGCTAAGCTTTGATTCTGCACATGATAAGTTTTGGCTTGAGTAACTAAATCAGCTTGATCATTGACTTGTGCTTGCGCAACAACTTGAGCAACTTGAGTTGATGCTAAACCAGCTTGTATACTCATAGTTCTCAACCTTTAAAGGAGTTGAATCTATTACTCATAAATTGTTGCATTATCTCATCTATTGAATTAAATTGACACGATATTTGATATTCGAAAGGAGGATTTTATAATTGAAAGCCTAATATTGCTAACAAATTAATGATAGATGGATTGTAAATGCTAATTCAATCTATTGTCTTAAATCTTGGATAAAAAGTAAAATGGGATAACGATTAAAAGTGCGTTCGATTTGCTTTCTTTATAACTTATTTAAAGCTAAAAATTCTTTTAAATTCTTCTTTTTTTTGAAGCCATCAACTTAAGAAAAGTTAATTTAATATTGAAAATCTTTTTTATGTCTACATGGATAATCACAAATTTTGAGCTTTCTCCAATTAGCTCATTTCGAGTTATTTTACGAGACATAAATTATCTTAAATATCCTCATTACATTTAATAAATTTTTAAGATTTCCCGTTTTGATACAGAACTTTATTTCATTCTCAAACACATTTATGTAATTTCCTAGATTATCTATTAAATTATAAATACACAATCAAACAAAGTTAATTTTTTTTTAAATACTATATTTCAAAAAATTTTACATGTAAAAGATTTACATGAAGTCATATCAAATACACCCTAAATGTCCAAATCGTTGATCATACATTTAAGGCAAATATTGAAGCTAGGCCTTTATGGCCCTTGTTGGGCTTGTATAAGTGATCTTATTTTAATTTGTTTATGTCGAAAATAAAAATGAGTGGCAGTGGCATCTTTTTTTTATTCTGTTGAGCAAAGACGAGTATATTACTCTGTTAAACACTAATTACAAGTCACTTTACTACTTGTTAGCAAGCAGCTGGACAACATTTACAAGCCACTTTACAAAAACTATACACCATCTGCTACACAAATAGCATTAGTGATCAACCTATTCACTAAAGCTATCTTTGCTACTAAAAAAATTATTTACATAAAACAGGCACATCCAGCATTCTCGCAAAATCAGACT
This sequence comes from Litchi chinensis, assembly GCA_019925255.1. Taxonomy (NCBI): domain Eukaryota; kingdom Viridiplantae; phylum Streptophyta; class Magnoliopsida; order Sapindales; family Sapindaceae; genus Litchi; species Litchi chinensis. The sequence continues at coordinate 15,684,332 of CM034465.1, read as the reverse complement.
ACCTGAGACTTGACTCACTTCAAAATTCCAGCTCATTAGCATACTTGATTAACAATGATCGGGATGAAGAATCAATGTCGAAAGTAGAACCTGGTCGGGATGAAAAACCAATTTCGAAAGTAGAACCTGGTCGGGATGAAGAACCAATGTCGAAAGTAGAACTAGGTTGGGATGAAAGCCAATTTCCAAAGTAGAACCTCATCGGGATGAAAAACCAAGTTCGAAAGTAGAACCTGGTCAAGATGAAGAACTAATTTCAAAAGTAAACGCTGCAGTAGAAATTCCATCGCAACGATGCTCAATCAGTTCACAGTTTTCAACCTTACTTGGCGCTCGAATTGCCTCCAATTCATTTGCAACTTCTTTCATTGAAGGTCTTTCCTTGCCATTTAAGTTTACACACATTTTTGCAAGGCCAGTAACTGCCATAATCTGTTTTACCTTTCCAAAACTTGACACTTGACTGTCAAGAATATCAAACAGGCAGTTAACTCCCTTAACAGAATCAATGAAATACCATATCGAACTCTGACCTTCTTATGCAATTGTAAAAGATGTTGGTTTTTTACCCATTAAAATCTCAATAAGTACAACTCCAAAGCTATAGACATAACTTTTATCATTGAATTGACCTGATTGAAAGTACAGAGGATCTAAGTATCCAAATGTGCCTAGTACTTTGGTGGTCACATGAGTTTGATTGATATTAGCTATTGATTTAGATGTTCCGAAGTCTGCTATCTTTGTTCTATACTTATCATCCAATATTATATTTGCAGACTTGATATCTCGATGATAAATGTGAGAGCAAGCATCAGAATGCAAGTATGCAATAGCCCCAGAAACTTCTGAAACAATCCGTAAGCGCATATCCATGATAGAGGAAATTCATCATTTTGGCTGTGAATATACTGGGAAAGGGTTCAATTGGGAATGTATTCATAGACTAATAATGGAACCTCAGTCTCTAAACAAAAACCCAAAAACCACATTCCTATGATTAATTTATAAAAGAATGGCTACCTCATTTATAAATTCTTCAAGCCTTCCTTCTTCAACCACTCTGCATTTCTTCACAGCAATGATTCTTCCATCTGTCAACATCCCTTTGTAAACTGTGGTTTGGCCTCCCTAACCAAGTATTCTGCTCTCATTAAAGTGATCAATGGCTTTATCTAATCTCTTGAATTAAACAATTTTTGATCAGCAGCCTCCCCAAATGAATTTAATTTCTACTGAAGAAGCAAACCACTGCTCCCTTTAAAAAACTTTTGTTTCAACCTGATCTCACTTCTTTTACGAGCTATGTTCTCAACCACCTTGCCCCAATAAATAGAAACAAACTTCCAAGGCATGCGCTGATTCCTACATGAAATTAAATTAAAATTAGTAACCATTGATTCACTATTACTAAAATACATATTAATTTTTCAACTTAGGAGAATGCTACTATTTCTCCACTAAGGCTCCAGCACAAGAAGATAATAAAAATAAGCAACCATAAGATCTATTCTTAGAAATCATTTTGCCTGCAGGCTTCTCGCTGATTGGCATTCAGCCGATCCAAGGTTCTACTCGCCTCTGACAACAACTCGCCGAGTTTAGTTGACTCGGGCTACTCGACCCAAACTACTACCAGGCGACAGTTCTGTTCCATCCAGCCTCATCAGTCAACACAATACAAACGATGCACTACAACATTTTATTGAATTTGACATAACACTTCTAATAGATTGAACTTTAACTTAATTGTAACACAAAATCAATCAACCAAACATCATAAATCATTACAATACAAGACTTAGAAAACAAGACAAATCGATCAGACATCAACTATTGATAAAACTACCCTTCAATCTCTAAATCAAGTAAATGTATTAAACCTGTTAGGCAAGATGAGCAGCACGTGCAACATCATCGAGCTGTACATTCAGTTGTGTGCTCATCATCTCTGTCAGCCTATGACAGTATGGATAAGTGAAGTCTACATAGTAACCTTGGTGGACTTACAACATTTGATTTTAGTAATATCTGGTGGGAAAAGCCGTTGCAAGAGTCCAGCTCAGCTTATCAACAACCAATCAAATGAAAACACATATACGATTAAGTTGCCTTGTAAAACAAGCAATGTTTATGTACAAAAGCAGAGTTTCTGCTTTCAGTTGTAACTACCAGTGTATCATCATCTTTCAGGAATAAAATACACCAACAGATTCTCTGAAAAATAGGTTAAGTGTTTCATTCAATCTTTGCAAGATTTCATGCACATTTCATTTGATTTCAAGAATCAGACAAAACCAAATTTTAAAACCTAGAAGGCAAATTACCTCATAAGCAAAAACAAACCAAAACATGAATGAAAAAAAACCAAAAAAGGAACAAAGACATGGGTAGTTGGCTCTACTTGCTCGAGAGAGATAATGTAAGCTATGAGGACGGTAGAGATAAGGAGAAGAGAGATGATGTATTATAGAGAGGACTGATGTGGGTTCTAGAAATCTTTAGAAACTACATTTGTACATCATAATTAAATAAATATAGTTTAATTGATTAATAAAATAAAAGTGTTTTATATGTGTGAATGAGGTGGGGTGTCACTGTTTTTTACCTTTTCCAAGGTGAATGCTCGAAGGAGAGAAAGCAATGGAAAAATGGAAGCTATGAAATTAATTCTTACTTTAATTGCAGTAGTATTCTTAATTAATTTGATTCTCAATTTATCAGCAACCGTATGAATCACTTGCATGTATCATAACCTTTATTTAAAAAAAAAAAAAAAAAAAAAAGATTTGAGCTTCTAGACAATGTTCAATGTCTATTTAAACAGTAATGGTAAAGTAATTTATTTAATTAAAGTTCTTAATCTTGTCGATTAAACCTAATAAAAGCTTCAATGGAGGAACAAAGATGTATAATACTCAATCCATGTGTTTCTCGCATTAAAGTCAGCTGATTCAAGTTAAGAGAAAAAGAAATTTGGTCTGACTTAGGTTGACTGATGGGCTACAAAAATGGGTCTGATGGCATGGAAATTGTGTCAACTATTGTTCACTTGTATTAGGCTTGGACTCAAGAATGGTCCTCATGGTATGGAAATTGCTTTATATTAATTATTAATATATTAATGGTTTGTTATTTTCTTTTATCTTATATAACTTATTATGTTTTTTGGGTAAATTAATGAGTAAATTTATTAATGTGTTAGATATTTACAAATTAAAAACAATTTTAATTTGCAAATATTTTAATTTTTCTTTTTAATTTTGTATTGTTTTGTTTAAATTCAATTAAAAGAAAAATATAATGTTAAGGGCATTTTAGTCTTTGTATGTTTTCTTTCACAGTTGATTGTTAGATTTTTATTCAAATAAATCAATTTGATTAATGTTTCAACACAACCCATGTTGGGTTGGGAAATTTTCAACCCCACCCAAACCAAACCGAAAGCGCCCACCCATTGACCCTTGTGGGCCCCTGCTCCTCTAACATGGGTAAGATTTTCTATAGAGCTTCAAGTAAAACCCAAACTATAATATGTTCACAACTGTTTATGTTGAATTTTAAGGTGGCAAGAAGACATACCTACTATAATAACGTAAACCTTGGGAGATCTAGGAGGATAGCATCCATAACCTCCTTTAGTGTTTTTACATAGTATTTTTCATACTATATTTGTCAATATCTAAAATATAAAAAATAAATACAATAGATTATGAACAAAGTAATACAAATTAAAAAATAAATATAATAGCACTCAGATTATGAACAAAATAATATAAATGTATAAAGTATAATGGATACATATAGACATATGTTATAAAAGTAAATTTATGTTTCTGAATTATGTTGTAGAAAACATTTGAAGAAAAGAAAATAGTTTAAAGTTTGAAGAATGCTTGTTAATGAAATAAATAAATTATTAAAAAAAAAAAACCAATGTGGCAAAAATCCATTGGGGACGAAAATACTGGACTCGAGTTTTACAAAATAGAGAGTTGGGTATAAGTTCACAACATTCCCTTAATGTGCATGAAAAATAAAAATTACAAAAACTCTGGTCAATCAAATAGGTAGAGTAGCTGAAGTTCATCATTGTGCTGCTATGTATGCATGCTTACTCTTCAATAAATATACAAGGAGATATGGTTTCTACTAATGACTAACAGGATAAAAATATCCGAAAATTTAAAAACCAATGCGCGACATCACAACTAGTATATGAAAATTTGAATTATTTAACAGATGTGTGAAGAGTTGTTTTACCTTGACATCCATCAGAAAGATATGGATTTCTTTCATAACCTTCAAGATATTGATAATCAGGGACAGACATAGCTTAGGACCAAACATGGCACATGTCTCCTCTGGAATTTTATGAAAAATTGTTGAGTTCATAATATTAGTGATTAAATACTTAAAAATATATATAAATATTATATATAATTGACAAAGTATTAGACAAATGGCTCATTCACATGAAGCATCCTTCTGTTTCCATCAGAATCGTGGCTCAATCCCCAACTACCCACATTTGCCTTTCTCAATTTTTTTAAAGGAAAAATGATAACATGTGTGTTGTGGCATTTGAATCGGAAGACTGAGATGACATACCTACTTACCAACCTTGATATTTTGCATATGATGACTTCACATGCTTTTATATTTACTTAGTTGTTCATTATTTTTTTAAAACTCTATTATTTATCCTTCCTATTTCTAATATAATTAACATCATTCCTTTTTATTGCTTCTATTAGACCTAATTTTCCTACTTTTAATATTTTTCCTACTCCTAATTAATTAATTAATTTTTTTTTCAAATTTTTCCTTTTAGTTCTCTCCTAGATAAGTGCTATTTACTTCTACTTTTTGTGTGCTACACAAAATCTATTAGCAATTTATAATTTTAATGAACAACTTTTTTTTTTCCTCTTCATATGTATTTGGCATTTTTTTATCTTCAATTTAACATCTTATCACTTATTAGGTTAACCTACTAAATTAATTATTTATTTTAATGTTTACTAAGATTTTTAAGTATAAGATTATTTGTTTTGCTTATGTATTATGTATGTTTTATTTCATTTAAAATATATAGTATTATCAAACATTGTTTTATATAAAAACATTATATATATGTTATTAATATTTTATATTTTTTTAACTTTACTCATGTACCACCTCCCCCCCCCCCCCCCCCCCCCCCCCCCCAAAAACAAATTTGTTGAATCCACCACTATTGATAATGAATAGATTTATCATCCAAGGCTTACAAATGGTCGATGATTGATAATCATGTCATTTCTTCTTCAAGGAGAAATCAAACGAGAACTCATGTATAGCCCAATTTAGTAGAACCGGGACTTGTTCCATATTTACAACAAATTCAAGAGATAAGGGTACATAATGGACTATGTTTTGGTCAATCATACTAACATTTTTGCTCTCCTCCATAACTTGAGACATTGAAATACATCTTATATCTCTTCAATGCCCTAGGAATTGTTATCTCACAGTTGTTGACTCCATAGCAACTTCCAATTTCTACATTTCCTCTATGACAAATCAACAAGCATCCACAAACAGGAGAATTTTTGAAGAACATGAATGCAAAGTTGTTGCATGTGAAGGTAATAGACTTGTTTCCATCTGAAAACACGAATGATATTCATTATTGAGACAAGAGATTGAAATGGGATGATCCACCCAAACTGTGAAGAAGAGTAGAAAAATTTGCAGCACTCCAAGTTGATGCTTTTGAGAAATGGCTTATGAGACTTGCAGTCTATTACTAAGGAATCATTCAAGTAGCAGTTGGCTCCGATTCCAAATGGAAATGGAATTTTAACAGCTCCGCAACTTGATGGGAAGTTGAGTTTTGATATAGGTAGCATTGAATTTGCCAATAAAATTGGTGAAAAGAGGATGATAATATGAAACAGAAGTTGTAGAAACATTTTTTAATCTCACTAACACAAAACCCCTTCTGTTGATCTTCTAAGCAAAACCTCTTCTGTTCTTTAGCAAAACCTCATATGTTATTTTGCTTTATTATCAACATATAGTACAAAAGAAGCACTTATGTATCAAATTGAAAAGTAAAGACATTGACCCTTTCCAAGGTGAATGCTCAAGAGAAAGAAAGCTATGAAAAAATGGAAGTTATTGAATTAAGGGATAATCCCAAAAAATCCAATGTAGTTTTTATTCTATGTTACCACCTATGGTTTCATTTTTATTTGAAATTTCCTCTGACATTAATAAAAACATTAAAAATACCCCCCTAGAGACTTGTGAAATGACGAAAATACCCTAAATGGGCACAAATTAATGAAGTTATAGAGTGTAAAATTGACATTTTATGTTAATTCTTTAACATCAGAGGGGATTTTAGATAAAAATAAAATATAGATGGTAAAACAAACATTTTTACAAACTACAATAGGTTTTTTAGGATTATCCCTTAAATTGATTCTTACTTTAATTACAATAGCATTCTTAATTAATTTGATTCTCAATTTATGAGCAACCGTATGAATCATTTGTGTGTTTTATTACTTTTCTTTTTCCCAAGATTTGAGTTTCTAGACAATGGTCAATGTCTATTTAAACAGATCTAGTAAAGTAATTTATTTAATTGAAGTTCTTAATCTTGTCGATTAAATCTAATAAAAGCTCTAATGAAGGAACAAAGATGTACTATATAATACTCAATTCATGTGTTTCTCTCATGAAAGTCGACTAGTTTAAGTTAGGAGAAGAACAAATTTGGTCTAACTTAGGTTGACTAATGGGCTAATGGTATGGAAATTAGAGCAGTTGCCATTCACTTTTATTAGGCTCGGAATCAAGAATGGTCCTGCTGGTATGAACATTGTTTTATATTAATTATTAATATGTTAGTGGTTTGTTATTCTGTTGTATTAGGCTTGGAATCAAGAATGGTTTTGATGGTATGGAAATCGCTTTATATTAATTATTAGTACGTTAATAGTTTGTTATTTTCTTTCATTTTATATAATTTATTATATTTTTTGGGTTAATTAATGAGAGTCAATTTATTAATGTGTTAGATATTAGGTTCATGTGATTGTACATTCCTCTATAGACATTAACCAAAAGCAAAAAAAGCAAGATACCTTGATTATTGAAGGGAAAGCTTTTAGATCAGGGACCGACCCTGCACCAACAAAGAACCACAAATAAGATCTCAAATTGTTTAATTACTTCACGATTTTACACGTCATGCATTCTTGCACAAACAAATTCAAATGCAGGGCACTTCAATATGATGTGCCTGTGACTCTGTGCACTTGCATCTGTACATGACTCCGTGAATATTACCAAGTCCTAGAAAATAACTGCATAATGATTCCTCATATCAAATTAATGAATACAATCTTACTAATAAGATAGAAATGGTGTTTTCATTGAAACCTAAGATTTATAATATAATGCATACATATAGACATATGTTATGAAAGCAAATTTATGTTTCTAAATTATGTTATATAAAAAAATTGAATAAAAGAAATAGTATAAAATTTATGTTCTCTTACATCTTTCCAACAGCTCCCATTCCGCATCCGCAAAGTTTATGAGTTCAGGTGTCATGCCAGACCCAGGGGTTGAGCCGCACTCCACCCAAACCTACAAAAATTCATCGAAACTTTTGTTTGTTACCCAGCAACCATCAATTATACTCACCGGAGATCTCAACTTCAATATTGAATGGATCTTCAAAAAAGGAATAATAATAATAATAATAATAAATCACTTGATCAATAAGAACGAAAAAATCAAACAGAACCTAGAAAAAAAAATCATAAATACAACAATTTGAATATCTTCAATACCTTTTTCAGACTCTATTGATGAACTCATGATCACAATCAAATGAAGATTCAAACCATAGTAATATACAAATAACTGCAACAGCAAAGAACAGGGTCACAAAACTTTCCCTTCTGTTAAAACATTTCCACGTGTTCACTACCCATTGAACAGAAAATTTATAAAAATTTCATTTAAGAAACATAATTCCAATTAATCATAAAATATTCAAGAATAAATCTTTAAATTATTTGTGTCACTGACCAAAGAGACAATTTTTGAAACAATTTTAAACATTGCAAAAGCTCCGAGCAATGATACGAATTATAATCTCCCAAAATTACACTAATATTCTAGAACAAAAACAAAACTGGCATAAAGTTAGAATCCATAGTTCGGTTCGGTTCGAATTGGATCTTGAAAATGGGCATTTTTTCTGAATTGTTGTTAAGAAACTTTGTAAATAAAAAGGCAAACGCAACAAACGGGCAGAAAATCATTATCCATTCAGAAATTCTCCAGCCTCCTACGAGTTCATGCAGTGTACAGTATTTGATAAGACTAAACAGACATACAGTATTTGAAAGGAAGGAACATTAAGCCAACTGTAAGAATTTGCAAAACAACAGTCAGATTAGTACATCAAGACCAAGTAATCGCACCCTACAAGTTCAGTTTGAAAGTGTAGAATAATTCACAGGTCGATCTAAATTAACAGACATGAAGTTCCAAGCAAAGAAGATACTCACAGAAGGAAATTTTTTGGAGAAATTGACAGTAGATTTGTCAGGGAAGGCTCCTGGTGTTGGAACACGAAATGTAGAAGGAGTTTTAGGACGGAGAAGAGAGCAAGAACCGCAATTTGAAATGGAGTGGTTCACGTTCACCAGCGAATACGGGAGCAGCCTTGTTTATACGAGCACAGGCCACCACCTTCAAATATTATTCAACATAAATAAATAAACACAGACTGATAAAAATTGAATTGAATTTATTGAATGAATACCTTGCAGAAGAAGGAGGGAGAGAAATCGGAGAGGGAGATGACCGCCGCACGACACGATCCAATGAGTGTTATCTCTTCCACTCAACCTGTGAATTATTCTGCACTGAACTGCTCGTTGAAGCAGAAGCCGTTTGAGTGTGAGAGAAAAAGAAGAGTTGGTTGTGTAAAGAAGCAGTGTGAGTGTGAGGAGGGGAGGGGAGGTTCTCAGACTGCGGTGGGTTAGTGAAAGAGAAAGTGCAAGGGCCTGTGTTATCTCTCCATTTTCTTTGGTGTTATGGAACTAGCAGGTTCGATCTGTGCTTTATACTCGCGGCTTGTCACAAACATCAGATAACTTTATTATTATTATTATTATTTTATCTGTAGTTCAACTTTCAACCAAAGTTCATGGTTGAATGACTGTGCACAAACACACCACGTGACAATCTACCAAGAAAGGGGGAGATTAATTTATAATCAACCGATATAGTACCCCTTGTTTAGGATCTAATAATCACTCACGTTTTACAAATATAGTACCAGTACCACCGTCTACCCAATAATCCCTACCCCTAACCAAATGGTCTTTGGTCTTTCGTATGACCGAATACTCACCCATAAGTCATTACTCGTTAATTCATTATTGACCAAAATGGTCCCACCATTTGTTGGAGTGTTTAGTCGAAAATTACCCACTCATGACTTATGAGTGGGTAATTGATTCGTTTATTTATTTTTATTAAGAAATTGATTCGTTTATAGTTATTTTCGGTATGCATGCGGTTGCTAAGAAACATTCGATGGGGAGTGCTGGCCAGCTAACTCACACTCCCTATCTTCTTTATACGCGGCTTGTCACCGTTATCATATAACTTTATTATCTTTCTTTTTTTTTTATCGTAAGTTCTTGGACGGTGTTTTTCTGAAGTCTCTAAGACCCTCAAAATTGATTATTTCCAAAAAAATAATAAACAGAAGAATTTATTACACTTTGCAGAAGTATGTAAAAGTTTACATTTATTTAGTATTTAGTTTTTTTTAATAAAAAAACATAATTGACTTCACGAGTAATATGGTGCACTTCTTTGAAATTTATTATGTAAAAAATTATTGTATATATTTTTTTGAACAAAAAATTATTGTACATTTATGGGATTCAAATTCACTAAATTGAAGATGAATTGAAAAACGATACTAACTAGTTCTTTATTCCTAAAAAAAACATGTTTTTTATGACTTACATTTTCTTTTTTAGAATTGGTGATACAGGAGAGTTGCAAACACAAAAAGCAGGAACAACGAAGGCTTGAAATATGCAATTGATTACATTTTGGATGCTGAATAAAAGGGAGAGATTAATGAGAATAATGTTTTTTACATTGTTGAGAACATCGGTGTTGCTGAACGTTGGATGATGAAAAAATTATCCAACGGTAAGAAAGGAAGAATCCAAAACTGTACAACAACATTTGATTAGTTTTGATGCCAAAAAACGGTTTACATTTCCTTTAACACTACTTTTCTATGCGGCCCTTCCTCATCTTTTTTCTCCTGATGTCCTCTAGCTACTTTTTCGATTTTACTTTCTGAGTGTTTTTTTATTCTCCAACTAGGTTGATTAACCTTTTTTTTAAGGCAGAATGGGTTGATTTACTTGATCCTTATTTAAAATTTTATGCATAAATAACAAAGTTATATTTATCAGTATAAAGTATTCAAATCAATAGAAATAGGTCGTTAAATTTATAGTCATAACTCGTAAATTGTATCCCACCTAATAAATGAAACTGAGCAAAATTTATAATTATTGTTCTTAGTTCTTCATTTTGGACAAAAAAATCAAAAAGCTAGACCGGTAGTTCACATCTACCAAAATTTCTTTGTTAACAATTTTTGCTTAAACATTGATAACAATTTTAAAATTTTTTACTATTATTATACAAACACCTTTTTAAAAGTGAAAGTGTATGGATCCTACTTTTTTATGCAAAATGTGCAAGTGGTTTTAATAAGTGGACTAAGTCACGAGCACTGCCACCCTTTTTCTTCCATTTACCACTGTTTAATTATTAATGTTAAAACTATTCAAGATATTAATAGTCCTCCGCAAAACTTACCATTATCCTTCAATTATTGTTTAGTGAAAACACTTATTTGGGTTAATTTAGAGGGTTGTGCCCATTTAACATTATTAGAGGTGATAATTAATTTGGTATTCTTTGCAATATTTAGTTTAAACCTTATTCATTTTTACAGGCAAGCAATTATTGGGGGTGATAAGTTAACAATACACCCAACATTATTTAATCAGAGGAGCATTTATTTAGTTTATTGACATGTTAATATAATTTAAAATGTTTTATACAATTTTATTTTTTAAAATTAATTTAAAATAATTTTATTTTTATATAATCTTATACTACCACATTTCATGTTCCATTAAATATAAGATATGATAATTTTTTGTTCATTCTCCTATTATAAAAATATCACGGTCTAGTCTGAAAAGGAGTACAATATTAGATAGGAAATTAAGAAAGCTTTAATTGATTGTCATTCCGAATCTAAGCACATAGTAAGTGGGTTGATGCTACACTAAATATCTATGTACACATATATATCCATGGGATACTCCTATAGAAAAATTTTCTCTTGCATACATGTTCAGAAACAATTAATTAGCTATGGTGACCATATATATATATGCAATTAATTAGCTATGGTGACCATATATATATATATATGTACCGATAGGACTGCATTTACCTCTATAAAATTATTGTTACTAGGCATGCCTTTTGGAGCAAAATTCCAAAAACTAGAGTTGACATCAATTAAAATGGTTTTCGATTGTCACATCTATAAAATTATTGTGATCAATGGAAGCGGACAGCTTCTGCAAAAGGATTTTCTAAAGTTAGCCCGTGACTCGTGCTTTTGAAATTCTATGAATGCAAAGCACTAATATTTCTTGAACTTGATAAATTTGCTTTCGCGTGCATATAAGGGTCCCGTGACTAGTTGCTTGGTGTTGGGCCCAAGTGTAATCATTAATGCTTTCACCCTCACTATCAAGCCAATCAATTACTCAATTTATCATCAAAAATATCATTTTTGAAGTTTAAGAGGAATATTAACATTTATTTATTTTAATTAAAGTATGAATATTATATTATGGGTAGAAAAATTCTAATAATTATGTTTTATCTTTTATTTAAAAATTTGAAAGATGTTTTAAAATACAAATCCAACATTAATAAAACTGGAAAAGGGAGACTTCCGACGAGGGAAGGAGCGAGTGAGAGAGGGGAAGAGCACAGTGTCGGTAGTGCACTAATAGCAGCTAGGGTTGCACGTTTTATATATACCTGATTATCGGATCAGATCGAAACAAAAAAGCTTAGATCAAATTAAAAGGTGTAACTATCACCACTCTACTTGAAAATCACTTCATGTGAATTGGGCTAGCTTGGTTTGGCCTGCAAAACTTTATTTTCATTTTTTTTTTCCTCAATTGAGCTCTCTAATGGAGCCTCTTTTATACTTTGAACATTCTCTTGAGTTCATTTGGATTTGGGTTTTATAATCTCCATCATGCAAATCCAAAACTAGGTCTTTCCCAACTCTAGGTATTCAGGAGACCTTTTTTTTTTGTTTTTTTTCTCGACTCTAGGTTTACGGTAGACTTGTTTTTCCATTTTTTTTTTCCATGGATGTTATTAGTTTGAGATGGATATATATATATATATATATATATATTCGAGATGTTGTGAAGGATTGATTTTGTGAGTTGTAAATTTAGAGTTCTTGTTAATTGGACATAAAAGCTCGACCATTTTGTCATTTTGTCTTTTCATCACACCGACAGCCAACACCTGCTCTCTTTTATTGTTTATCATATTGTTCTTAATGCTTACATGCATGACATTTGTCCATTGGTCTTTTAAAATAACAAACCAAGAAACACTAATCAATCTCTCATTGTCTCTCCTTTCTCCACACCTTATTTTGTCTTATTATCTTCACTAATTCAATATTCATTTCTTTTCTTTTTGATCTCTTACATGCAAGTTTGACATGCTTGCATGCTTAACAGTAGGGGTGGCAATCCAAGTTGACGGGTTGGGTTGGACATGACCCGATAATTTTTGACACGACCCGATAAGGAAACGGGTTGAACCTCCTCAACCCGAATACGACACGGTTACTAACGGGTCAACCCGTTAATGATCCGTTTAACCGACACGAATAATAACTCGTTTAATCGACCCGTTTATAACTCATTTAATGATAGTTAATATATTTAAATTTTAATATAGATATAATAAAAAACAAAATTAAAATAAAGATACATAAGATCTAAAAAATACAATCATCCACAAATACAATCCAAATCATAAAAATACAAATGTTTATAAAGATGATTATAAAAATATCTTTACAAATATAGTCATTCATATAAAAAAAAAAAAAAACATAAAATTTTTTTTGATGTAGTCTTTTATAATAGAAAAACAACATCAAACGTTAATTACATCCGCCAAACTAAACTTGTCAAAAGATAATAATTAAAAGTTAACTAATTAAAAAATTATACATTTATACATGAAAAAAATAGTTTAACAAATATTTTATCAAAACCAATAAAATTTTACTTCTACATGACAATTTCTGATGACATAAAGTTTAGAGATTTGTGTTTAAGTTAGGGTTTGAACTTTGAAAGGTATATATATCTACCACTAAAATTACATGACTACCCTTCTAAAATAAAATTACTTTTTTACTCTTATTTAACGGGTCAACCCGTAACCCGTTAAATAGAACCCGAACCCGAACCCGACATGATAATTAAACGGGTTAGATGGGTTGACCCGTTTATTTATCCAACCCGTTAATACTCAACCCTAACCAGTAACAATCGTGTCGGTTTCGTGTCGACCCGTCGTGTCGGATTCCAAATTACTAGCTCTACTTAGCAGCTTGAGAGCCAATGTTCAATTTGGCTCTCGGTCTTGTCCACAATATATTTATTTATTATATCTTAATTCTCTCTTCCAATTGCTGTCTCACTTTTGGCTATCCCAATTATATTTTGTTCGTCTCTTCCTAAATTTAACTTCCTTTCATGGAATCCAATTGTTTAGTAGGCTTAACTTGGCCCATTATATAACAAATAAGAGTGATAGATATTTCCACCCCTTAAAAATTGTTTGTACATCCCTTTTGACATGAAATTTTTTTAGCTTATTTTTAAATTCCATTTAATACCAAAAATATCCTTTTTTTTTTTTCTAAATGTTATTATACGATTATACCCCATTAATGCTTATTTATGAAATCTGAGATTGACCTCGTTTCTTTTTTGTTTCATTTTCTTTGATTCTCAGAGTTTCTTCGATTTTATAGTTGCTTCCATGTCTAATTTAATTGCACTCTTATGACTGGTGATTGGCTGACATTTATGTGTCCTCTTTTTCTGTTACATTCTAATTGCTCGAGGAATTGCCTCAGAGAGAAATTGTTTTCATGATTACAAACTTGAAACCGCAACTGCTACACACATTGAGCTAATATTTGTTAACTTATTGATTAGAATATTAATATTATTCATCTCTCTAGGAATGGTTATGTGATTGGATTGAGTTTTCTAGCAGGAATTTTTCATGGTAATTTGTGTTAATGTGATATCTGTTTGATATTTTAATATCACAGATTTTTGAATGATTTTAGTTAGTTTATTATGGTTTTTAATTGGTGTTCCCATTCTCTTAAATTGTTGTTTTTAAAAATAATAAGTAAATAAAAATATAGTTATTAATTTTGATCCCATATTTCTTGCAAAGACCTGTTTTTGCTTACCAGGTTAATATGTAAATAAAATAGAGGGTGGTGATGACAAGGAAAAGAAGAAGCGAGAGTAATAATATCATACCAATAATAAAATAGGTATGATAAATTAGATGTACTTATAATAATATAATATGATAAAATTAAGAAAAAATGGTATTCTTAGTATTAAGTGGGGTTTAACAAACTAGAAAAATTTGAAATTTTTACAGCGAAAGGGGTGGACAAACAATTTTTGAGAGGTGAAAATATCGCTACTCAACAATTAAATTGGACTACAATTTAGCTATAATCCAACAATTAGTCTTCGATAAATTCAATAAAATTACTAATTGAGCTTGTACTTAAATCGGACCAATTTATTGATTTCATTTTGGACTCAATTTATTTATTGAATCCATTTCGATTCGGAGCTTATAGTGGAGCCAAGAAATTAGAATTATTTTGGTTTCAAATGTTGAACTTATTTTAATTTTAGAGATTCGAACAAAGGTGGTCTACTTTTTTTGACTTTGTAATTGTGTGAATAGGAGTATATTCCAATGTCGAAAGTAGCATTTACGTGTTAATAATTTATAGTTACAATTGCCTAATCAAGAGCACCTGTTCAATGAAATATATATCTCATTTGGTTTCATATGTTGAACTTATTAAAATTCAATGCGGAATTTTTTCAATTGCTCCTTCGATGATATGTATCTCTCAATCTTTTAATTCAATGAAATTAATATGATAATACGATAAGAGTCTTCTAGAGCACCTCTTTCTAAAACTTTGAAGAGAAAGAAACTCTTAGAAGTGATCGTCTTCGGTAAGATCCATCTTGGTGCTTTGATTTTCTCACTAATTTCCTCTTGATCCCTTCAAAGCTTGCTTGTGATCTAAGGTGTAAGGGTTGAATCTAGAGGTTTTCTGAATCCACCCCTTAAAACCCAAAATATTGTATAGTTTTTGGTCTTTCTCGAAGGGTTTGCCAGTCCTCTCATTCCATGTCTTCCTCTTCGATTCTTTTTAGAGGTTTTCGTTTTTAAAGGTTGATCCCGATGCTATCTGGATCTAACCTTTAAAAGTCGTTTGTTTTTGCAGGTGTGGAGACTGAGGTTGTAGTTTAGGATAAGTTTAGCATCCATCTCTAGCCTCCTTGAAGACCATAGATGTCGGTGAGTCCTAGATCTTCTTCCAAATTTGGTGGAGCAAGCTGAGTTCTTAATCAATGTTTAGTGGCTATTTTCATTCTTTTGAAGATGTCTAGATTGCTTTGGTTTAAAGAGGTGGATGTATAAATTTATTTTGTGCTTTTGCTGGTTTTCTCCTTGTTTTAGGGCTTTGTAATTTCTTTTATATTCCAGTTTTATGAGGATAAGTTGGATTTTAAGTTGCCATGTCATTTCTCGTTTTTGGGAAACCGTTGCTATTCCATCTGGCCATCCATCCTTCTTCCTCTGTAAGGATTCCACTGGATGTGCAAACATAGACTTGATGTCCTGAATTTGTCTGGATGATTAGTGCTTGTGGTCTTGTTGTTCCCAAGCTTGGAATTGAGTAAATGAATTCCAATATTTCAAAAAAAACAAAATTGATAACATGATAATATCCAGTAATGATATATATCTTTCAATAGTGACATTCACTAGTGTTGAGTGTTGACACAACCAAAGTTAATAAAAATTGTTAACTTCGTGATTCGTGCACAGTTTTGGTGTAAACTTAATTAATTAAATATTGTGGGAATTACAAAAATTACCCATCTTTGAAAAGTAAAATTTGTTATTAGCCCTTGCCACAAAAAAATCATGTTTTCACCTCTAAACAAACTAATTACATCATATACCCAAATTGACCAAATTGACCAAATTGCCCCAATCACAAATTTACCCATATATCCTTATATTTAAAATTAAAACAAAAACAAAAAACAAAATGGATAATTATCAAAAGACACTCACATATGTAAAGGCATTAAACCTGGTTGGAAACATTTTCAACTATTTTCAACCCAATTAAACTTGATTGTCAACCCAAGTTAATCTAATTTACAACCAACCATTGCTAACCCTTAGCATTCCTTCACCAACTGTTTGTTGACCGTTGTTGACGCCAACATCGACCACCTCCTCCAGTTGACTATTGGATTGACTTTGTGATTTTGAGTTTTGGTTGCGTTTTTTGAGTTTTGTTGTGATTTTTTGAGTTTTGGTTGCATTTTTTGAGTTTTGTTATGATTTTTGAGTTTTAGTTGCATTTTTTGAGTTTTTTTTTTTTTATGATTTTATAAGGGTATTTTTTTTTGGTGTGTTTTTGTTGTTGGGTTTTGATATTTCTGGTTAGATTTGGTTGATAATGGTAAATTAGGTTTAGAAGTGGAAGATTCCAATGAGATTGCAATGTCGAAGATGATTCATCGTCTTCATCACCGATCAATTTAATGGTCTCATTAAACCTAATTTGGGTACCAACTAGGATTAATGAGGCCATTAAACCGGATCACTGACAAAGAAGATGAACAATGGTCATCTTTGTCAACAATCGGGTTGGTTAAGCAGCTGGATTTTATGAAGCTGTTAAACTCGATCGTTTCATGGCCTTAATACCAATATCATTCTGATCGAATGATCTTCCCTCGGCAACAATCACATTTCCTTGTCATTTACTCGAGAGTCTAGCATGAAGAATTAAATTTTAAAGTACTACTACTGCATTACCAAAAATAAAGTTGATAGTACTGTATATATGAGACCCATAGAAAAAATGATTTTTTCGGGCATATATAAAATTTCCTGATACCCCTCAATGGAGCATCTATGGTATTCTATGTGATTGCCTAGAAGTCTCAGTGCCACAACCTATCCTGCTTTTGGACCTTTAGACTTAATGATACTACTATCTCTTGCTAAAAGATTATTAAAATTCACATCTATAAAAAAATTAGCAGAAAAAAAAAAAAAAATCAGATAAAAATTTGGGTGCCTGAGATATTTAATTTAATCAAATAAAAGGCTACGCAAAATAGTATTGTATGCAATTGAAATTACATTAATTTGATTAAAACCACAAAATCCACATAGTAAGTGTTTTATGATGGAGTTGACAAGTATAATTATAAAATAAATTGTGTATATTAGTATATGAGGATATAAATAAAGCTATAAAATTTATAAGAAAAATATATGTAAGTACACAATAAATTTCACTCACAGTTGCTAGCTTGAATGACAAATCTCAAACTATTGCTCTTATTGAATGTTGTAATTGTTCTGCCCATTCCATTGCCGAAAATAACAACGTTTTTAATTTTCTCATTGCCAATGTCAATGGACTCCTTATATACACTCTCTTTTATACATATGTAACAAAATGTATCATTATTGGAAATAGTTTTCATCTCCTCTCTCACAGAATGAAAATTACCATTTTCATCGAGTAATACAGTTACATTGGGTATTTCAGTATAAACTAACTGAATAGACAATAAACAAGCAACAGACATAAGAAGAAGAAAAGATGAACTTCCCATGACTGGTTGAAGAATATTAAAAGAATAATATTGGAGACAAATAAGAAATCCTAGTGTGAATGTCTAGCTTTTGAGTGGCACTATATATAGATGAGTGAAGGTTAGTATGCAATGCATATCCATCACTGGATCATGGATTAGTACTCCTGCATGATAGCAAAGGAAAGTAAGAGATTATTTATATGACCCACTATATTTATTCAATTTTTTTTTTAATATAAACAGACACACACACACACACATACACACACTAGTACATTATGTCAAATTTTGAATTAAAATATTATTATATTATTTATTATGTTAATTTTTACCAATAAAAAATATAAAAAAGTGAAAAAATATAAAAAGTACCAATACAAGAATGTTAAAATTCATTTTTAACAATATTTTTAAAAATATCTGATCTTAGTCCCTCAAACAAATTAAATACACTATATGCTCACTTTACCCAAATTACCCTTGCTTGTAAAGCTTGAATCCAAATTGACTTATTAAATAAATTGAACCCAAAAAAGAAATCAATAAATGGACTCAATTTAAGGACAAGCCCAACTCAATTATTTAATTGTTGAATTTATTAAAGTCTAATTATTGCATTTAATCGTAGTCTAAATTTTAAGTGCGTTAAAATTTTTAAGTAAGGCCAAATTGAGAGGTGTGGAATGAATTAGAAAATATGAGAATGAAAGGACAGCTCAGAGGAGTGTCATTATGTATATTTGAGAGAAATGAGAATAAGGCAAATGACTAGTGACGCAGTGAGAGAGAATGACTGGATAAAATTTTATAGAGGAAAAGTGAGTGGCGGTCAATCAATATCAATTGAAAATGAAATGGGAAAAGAGTATATGCGCGCGCGTGTGAGGTGTTAGGGGCTGAATTTGGTATTGCATTTTATAGCTCTCCTTATTTGTTTACTTTTAAAAATATCAATAATATTAGTTTCCTTCCCATCATTTATATATTTAATATATTTAAATAATATGATTAATAATTAAAAATATAAATTAAATTATTATAAAAATATATACCTTGATAATTTTTTTATTAAAATATTTAAAATAAATATAATATTGAATATATTTTAATATGTTTTTAATTTCTTAATATATGTTTAAATACTATATTAATATAAAATGAACTAAATATTTTAATGTGTATAAACATTTATTGTTTCAATGATTACTTGATGGAAATTAATTGATATTGATTAAAATTGTGTATATAGAATATTATTTGAAGATACTTTTTATACCAACTTGGTATAAAATACATTGGAGTGCAAAAAAATTTGGTATTAACACCAAAATTGTGTGAAATTTGATGTCATAAATTGGAGATTGTCTTTGGATGATAAGCAAATTGGCACTTGAACGAAGTTACATGTGAGGTGGCAATGCATATTATTTTAATACACACACACATACATACATACATACATACATACATATATATAGGTGCAATTAGAAGCTAACGGAGAGATTGGAATGGCAATAGAAAATAAGAAAGAAAAAAAAATGAAGAAAAATAGGAAGAAATTTTGGATGGTTAAATTAAATATTTGGGTGTTTGATTGATCCAAATAAGTAATTTTATTTCAATGAGATTTGAAATTAAGAAAATTTAGTAATTTTTCCATAAGTTCTCAATTGAGTTTATATGATTTTAAGGTAAATTCAAGATTATGAAGAATTATATGGAAACTCGTATTACACCCAGATATAAGCATATGAGTTTAGTGAATGGATAGTTTTATTTTAATTAAATTGATTGAATTATGTTAATTTATATTTCAGCTTTTTATTATTTATTGGAAGTACATGTTTTAATTAGTTAATTGATTTTATAGATTATGAATTAAGATTTACAATTGGATTATTGGTTATGTTTATGATTGAAATGAAAATTTATTACGTATTTGTATATATGTATATGTATTAGAAATTCCAATAGGAGTTTTATGCTTTGACTTTATATGGAAAGTATTCAGAATATTTTAAAGCAAGATTATGTTATGTTTCAAGAAAAATATTTGTTTATGTTTTGAAAAAAAAAAAAAATTATTCAAAATTATATGTATATTCAGAAAGAATTATATATATATATTCATCTATGAAAAGTTGTTTAAGATTCGAGAAAGAAATAATGATGTTTTCATAATACCAAGGTTGTACCTTACTCTCAAATAGTCCGACTACATATGTGTCAGACCTAAAGTCATCCAGCACATGTATGACAGGCATCAGAAGAGTTATTGAGTCGCTTAGCACATGTTTCTGCGCGTGTGTTGAGTATCTTCATCATGTATGATAGATTTTCCTAGGTATTAGTTGGTGTAGATTTTCAAATTATAGATATTATCTATTGATATTGATCAGTAAAGCAAAAGATTTTAGAATATCAGTTTTACATCAAAGATTTGATGAAAAGAGTTTTCAAAATGGTATAGGATTATTTATAAAGCAAATAAAGAATAAATTATTATTTTGGCTGGATGAAGATTGAGGATCCACACATGTGTATAAAAGTCATAAGTCCATGGATAAAGATCTAATAAAGGCTTGAAACATGGTGGTTCAAACCAGAGAAGTCTGTACAGTTATTCAAAAGAGATTTAACATAGTTTTACATATTATGTTTTATAAAGTTATCAGAAATTATTCAAACAAATATTTATATCTTTATTATGATATGAAATTTAAATTCAATTTTATTGTTCAGATATGATTTGCATATAGATCATTGAGAATTATTTATTATTACTAGATATATGTTATGTTTTCTTCAGAAATATTTTTAAAAAAGTTATATCTACTCACTAGATATTAGCACTCATCTTTTTATAAATCTATTTTTTAAAGTATTTACCTCAGTTTTGTGCAAATCATTACATATCATGATAAGGACTACATGGTGATGACAAAATACATTAATATTATTTTTTTAGGGAGAAACATTTTCACATCAGTGTATATAATTTTTAATTAATCAGATTTCTTAAATATGTTTCAAGATTACTATAGATAAAATATCTTTTTCATATATTTTATCAATATTTTATATATTTAGTAAAGGGGTTTAACAAGAGAAACATACAAATATTCAATTTATTTAGATTAAATGTACAAAGCAGCCATCAAATTTACTAGGATTTTCTAAAGGTTTTAAGTCTTCAAAAACTCCAAATTTTTCATTAGAAAGATCACAGTATTCATGGCATCCTTCTAGACTTGAAACACGAGTCAAAATAAGTTCTGTCAGTTTCACAGGATTCTCTTAGACTCGAAAAAGGGTCAGGATGGGTGTCATCATTGCCTACCTTATTCTCTTTCTCCATTGCTCATAATATGTGATCTTTGGCTTAGGGTTAGATTTGGAGATTTTTCACTTTTATTAATAATAATTTGATCAATAAAAATTAGATTATTACTTGTTGAATTTATCATCTGATAGAATTATGAAGCCTGAAAGAATTTGGATTCAAATTAGAATCAAATTTTGTTTGACATGTAAGTAGGTCAAACGAATTCTATTTTACTCAAATAAGGTATCGTTGGAAATATTATTTCAATACAAATCCAATGTCTCAAAAATCATATCAAACAGAGCTCTTACGCACCCTCATGCACCATAACAAGATCCGATGGTAAGTTTTACATGGATTTTTTGAATCCGTTTTCTTTTCAATTTTTCGAGTCCGAACCTGTAATATACCCTTTGGATTGTTGTACTGTACATATATTGTATAAAGTATGCCCTTATTTACGAGATAATAAAATAATTTAAAGTGGCCAAATGTGTTAATTGAGTTATAGTAAAATTTTCGGGTAGACCGGAGATAATTTTTAATACGAGACTTGGTATAGTAATTAATTAAGGCCTAAAATGCAATTAGTATCAAGGGAATTACCAAAAAGAAGTATGATTATATTGATTATTAAAAGACATGTGCACTGGGCATTTTAGGAAAATTTAAATCATGAGATAAAACATGAAGTTGTGATGTGGGTGTGTGGCATGTGAAATGAGCAAGTGGTAAGAGTGAAATATTGACATAGGACAAGGAGAGCACATGAAGACAAATTTAGCTAAAAGACAAAAGAAATAATTATTTGGTTGAAATGGAATGAAATTAATTAAAATTAATTTTTTTTTTTTATATTTCAACCAATCAAAAGTCTCTAAACCAAACTAATGGCAATCTTATAGATTTAAAATTAGTTTGGGGACAATTTTTGGAGCAAATAAATGCTATATAAAGTTGATATGAGATGGAAATCAAATTGAGAACAAAGAGCAACTTATGTGGGTTTAGAGAGGATCTACGGGCTAGAGAGAAACCAGTGGGCAATAGCTAAAATTGGTGATTTTGAGATCATTCTTGAGTGGTTTTCAAGTCATACAAAGGATGTATACAAGCTTAAGAGTGAAGTCTATCAATATTAAGTTGATTTCAAGTGGTAAGATTCAAGTTTCCATGACTTGTATGTTTAAATATTTAGATTAATGTTCCCTAATGAATTATTTGTGACTTTTATATATGGATTTAAGGATATGAGACTTCAAATTGATGAGAAAGTAATACCAGTGATCCAAGAGCAAGTGGTAAGCTTACCAGTGAGAATGATTTTTTAATTGAAATTTAAGTTGATATTGTTTAGGACATTAGTTGTCTTGTCATAAGATATGATGTGATTGTAATGTAAATTCAAATTTAAAACTTGAGGGAATGTTGGTGTTGTGTTGGGATATGACTCACGGCCAAGAAGGATTTCAATGGTCCAATTTGAGTTTAATTTATTTAAGTAATTTTCATACATATAGATGTGCTAAAATATGAAGTTGTAATGTTAAAATAAGAAGTAAAAGTATGGTATATCCACTTAATATGTTTCAGCCATAGGAAACTTAAAGTGATAGGAATTTTTTTTCAATGTTTTAGATGAGTTTATAGGTCATGTTGATGATGATTTTAACATGAAATTGAATAAGATTGATGATGTAAAAGTTTGGTAAAGGTTTGGCCAATATGAGTCAAGATAATTCAAAAATGCATTTAAATGTATTGATGTGAATTTAGACTTCATTTGAGGTATTTTACATGCTTAGATATTAAGAATTTCGAATAGAAAGTATATGCAAATATTTGGGGTTGGTATAGCTTGGAAAAGGGTATTTTGATATCCTTATGTAGTTAGATGTTTGTGTGTTGATGTGTGTCAATGGAGGTGTATGTGTGAATAAGTTTGGTTGTGACGTTACCTAAAAATAGAATGTGAAAATGTGTAGATAAAGTGGAGGCAAGGGAATCCTTGATTGTGCTCTATCGTGAGTTAAGAAAAAATAAGTATCCTTTCACAATATTTTGATATGATTATGTTTCTATTCATAATGATTTTATGTATTATATTTAAATTCATGTTTTAAAATATTGAAAATTGATTTTAAAGTAAATGAGATTTTTAAGAAATGCTATGAGTTATATGATGTAAAGCAGCATGTTTAGAAATGAATTGTAGGCCTATGGTAGGCCCTATAGGTATCTCGAATATTACTGGTTGTGTACCCTAAGCATGCATGGCAGTGTTGGGAGCATCTATTACTTACAAAGAGAAGGACTGTGTTGGTTAGTTCAGTTTATCGTGTCGCCCTTTACACGTACGAAGTATATTAATAGCTAGCTTTTACATGAGTGAGGCAAAATTCCGCTACATAGTTACTGGATTGGTGGCCTGAGCAAGAGTAAATTCCACTTCGCTGTATATACCTAGGGTACCATATGGTATGGGATATCAGTGGTTGGCTTATTTTGCTCAAAGATTTTTCAAAAATTATTGCCAGATTTTTCGAAAATTGTATTGTCACCACTGCTTATTATTTACAACAAAAACAAAATAATATAGAATTCTACTTTATATATTTCAAATTTGAAAAGCATTTCAAAATAGTTTTTCGGAATCAGAAAGCTTGCTTTTCAATATGTTATTGAATTTCAGTTTTATGATGTGTGATTTATATTTATAATAAATGCTTATTCAATATATTTACTTCAAATGTGGTTTTCAAAAAACCTATTTTAGTTCTGCAGCATTAAAATAGTTATGAAATATTTTTTTAGGGAGGTTTAATTTTGAAAGTAAAGTTTGAATAGAAATGTATGACATTCACTGAGCTCGTTTAGCTCACTCTTTATTTTTATGTTTTACAAACAAAACCTCCCTAGTAGTAGGTGCAAGTACAGATGCTTCAGTGACCAAGACTCCAACCTAAAAGTAGACAGACTAAGTGGTGTGCTGCTATGTTTATGCATTCTTATTATGAATGCTTTTGAAAATCTGTATAATAATATTTATATGTAATTGGATGCATTTTTGGGAAATGTGCAAATGTACTTGTGCATGATATGTAAATATATTAAATGACATTTTATATTTCAATTATATAGATAATTTTGTAGAAAATTTTGTGTGCAAGAAATTTCAAAAAAAATTCCCATTATTTCCATATTAATGTGTTGCTAAAATAAAAGTTATAAAATATTTTCAGTAAAATCAAATGGCTTAACTTCACGGAAACCTTTCAGCCTAAGTAAACATCTACTGGAGGGCTACTGTAGGGTGCCGACAGGCTGCTTAATGTACAAAAATAGTTGTATAAGGATGGGGCCCATCAAAACCAGTTAAGGATTGTTCTTATACTATAAATACACATGTTCAATGTCTCATGGGTGAGATGTATGATGTATTAAGGGCTCTCTAAGAGTTTTAGACTTAGATTAGCAAGTTTAGAAGGTGAGAGAGATTTGTGAGAGAGAGATTCGTGATTGAAAGTGAGAAAGATAGAGGCTTGAGTTTGTAATCATCAATTTGATAGTGGAAGAAGTGTTGGTGCACTCCGTAGACGTAGGGAATTTCTCAAACTACATAAAACTTTTGTGTTTCTTTTATTTTCTATTTTTTATGATGTGCGCTTGATTATACTTTGCAACTTTTTCTTCTTCTTTCTTTTTGTGTTTATCTCCCAAAAACTAGTAGCAGAGCTAGGTTCGTTAGTAGTTGGTTTTGTCAATTTGGGTGGAAGATCATAGGTTCAAAAAAGGACCATTACAAGGTTGAGAAGTTTGATGGGTCAAGTTTAAGTTTCTAAAAGATGCAGATAAAGGATTACCTATACCAGAAAGACTTGTACTTGTTGCTTAAAGAAAAGCTAGCAGACATGAATGATGAAGTTTGGAAAGTGTTAGATTGCAAAGCCCTAGGCATGATTCGATTTAGTCTATCGAGATCAATAGCCTTTAATGTGAAAAATCAAGACATGATGGCATCCCTCATGAAAGCCTTATCAAATCTCTATGAACAAACTTTTACGACAAACAAGGTACATTTAATAATGAAACTCTTTTCTCTTTGAAAGTAAAAAAACTAAAAATTCAAGGAGTACTTGAATGCATTTACTGAGATTACAGATCAGCCAATATCCATAAAGATCGAGTTTGATGATGAAGTACAAGCCTCGCTCATCCTCAGTTAGTTACCTAAAAGCTGGAAAGTTATAGTCTGGTCAATTAGCGATGAGTTTGGGAAAGAAAAATTGAAGTTTTTAGAAGTTGTGGATATGATTATGACTGAAGAGATTCATAGGCATGAAGATGAGTTCTTTAATTCAAATTCAGCCTTAAATGTGGAGAGTAGAGGAAGAAGCAACACTAGAGATGGGCAACGTGGTAGATCCAAGTTGAAGCGTGGTAGATCTAAATCTAGGAACCGTCTGAACAATTTGTAAGGTGGTAAAAAAGATATTGAGTGTTAGAATTGCCATAAGATGGGACATTACCAATCAGAATGTAAAGCTCTAAAGAAAGAAAGTGATGGTCGGACTAGTGCGAATTATGTTTCAGAAGACTCAGATGATGCTTTAATTTGCTCTTTAAAGGATAATATTGAGTCATGAATATTGGACTTAAGAGCATCGTTTCATGCTACCTCTAGGAAGGAATTATTTGAAAAATATGTAACAAGCAACCTGGGTAACATTTATTGTGGTAATGACAAGGCATGCGACATTGTGGGTAAAGGAAAGATGAAGATCAACCTAAATGGATCTATTTAGAAATTGGATAATGTGAGACATGTACCTAATTTAAAGAAAAATATGATTTCAATTGGGCAGTTAGTTATAGATGGTTACATGATAACATTTTTAGGAGATGTCTAGAAGATTTCGAAGGGAGTTATGACTATCGCCAGAGGAAAGAAGAATCGAACTCTTTGCACAACCATAGATAGACATGGTTTATTTGCCGTAGCTGAAAGTAGAGATGATCCTAAGTTATGACATCCGAGGCTTAGGTAGATGAGTGTTAAGGGACTGCGAGTCATGCATTTGAATGGCAAGTTGCTAGATTTGAAATCGATTGACCTAAACATATGTGAAAATTGCATTTTTGGAAAGCAAAAAATGGTGAGCTTTAAGAAAACTGGGAGAACTCTAAAGGCAATGAAATTGGAGTTAGTTCACACAGATGTTTGAGAACCTGCATCAGTTTCCTCAATTAGTGAAAAATACTATTTCATCACTTTCATAAATGATCACTCAAGGAAGGTTTGAGTTTATTTTTTGAGATATAAATCTGAAGTATTTGATGCTTTTAAGAAATGGAAGATAATGGTTGAGAATGAAATTGGTTTAAGGATCAAGACGTTATGATCAGATCATGGTGGTAAGTGTAAAGATTCTGAGTTCAAAAAGTTCCGCTTTGAGAATGAAATTCATCTCAAGAGGACTGTGCCTAGTACTCCACAGCAAAATGGTGTTGCAAAACGTATGAATTAAACATTAATTGAGAGAGCTAGAAGTATGAGGTCACATGCTAGTTTGCTAAATCAGTTCTAGGTAGAAGTAGTTATTACAACAGTTTATTTGATCAATCGTGGTCTATCGACACCCTTAGATTTCAAACTACTTGAAGACATTTGGAGTGGTCAAGATGTAAAACTTTCTCATACTAGAGTTTTTGGCTATATAGCATATATCCATGTCAGTGATAATGCTAGAAACAAACTTAAACCAACATATGTTAAATGTATTTTTATTGGCTATAAAGACTGAATTTGGTTACTAGTTTTTGGATGAAAATAGTAGGAAGATGATTAGAAGCAAAGATATCATTTTCAATAAGAAATTTATGTATAAAGATAGAAAATCTATAGAGTCTTTTAGTGAGGGGATAACTGAACCTAACTATTTTAATCATGATGATATACTTGTTTGTAAAAATCCTAAGTTAAGTACGAAATCAAAAGCCAAGGAGACTATAGAAAAAGAATGAATCGCTATTTCAAGTTTGACATCTGGAGGTGTAGACTCAAAACCACCAGAAAAGGAAGTTGCAAATTTATACCCTTATGAGTCAGAAGATCCATCCAATGCACTGCAAAGGTCTAAACGACGTCGAATACCAAACAAAAAGTATGACCTAAACTATCTACTATTGACTGATGGTGGGGAGCTTGAATGTTATGTTGAGGCATGTCAGATAAATGATTCTACCAAGTGGGAGCTAGTGATAAAGGATGAGATGAAGTCTTTAAACTCGAACCATACATAGGAGTTGATAGAGTTACCAGAGGGTAAGAAGACATTCTAGAATAAATGGGTCTTTAAAATTAAAAAAGAACATGATGGCTCTAAGAGGTACAAGGCTAGATTAATGGTCAAGGATGTTCAACAAAAAGGAGGCATTGACTATGTAGAGATGTTTTCCCTTGTTGTGAGGTTGAGCATAATTAGGTCAGTTTTGAGCATTATGGTAGCAGAAGATTTATATCTAAAGCAATTATATGTAAAGACTGCTTTTCTATATGGTGATCTTGAGAATGAGATATACATAATGCAATTAGAAGGTTTCACAGAAAAAGGAAAAGAAAATCTGGTATGTATGTTGACCAAAAGCTTTTATGACCTCAAGCAAGCTCCTCGTCAATGATACAAGAAATTTGATGGTTTTATGCAAAAGAAAGGATACTTGAGATGCAATGTTGACCATTATTGTTACTTCAAGAAGGTTAGTTCTAGTTACATTATCTTATTACTCTATGTTGATGACATGTTAGCAGTTGGAGCAGATTTGAAAGAAATAAAAAAGTTGAAGACACAACTGTCTAGTGAGTTTAAGATAAAGAATTTGGGGGCAACAAAACAATACTTGGAATAAGAATTAATAGAGATAAGAAGAGAGGTACATTGTAATTGTATCAGGCAAAGTATAGTCGCAAGGTTTTTTAGTATTTTAGCATGAGTGATGCTAAACCAATCAAAATTCTCATAGCCAATCACTTTAGACTTTCCAAAGATTAGTGTCCAGAGACAGATGAAGAAAAGGCATACATGGATAAAGTTCCATATACGTCTGCAATTGAAAGCTTAATGTATGATGTGGTTTGCACAATATTAGATATTGTATGCAATGGGAATAGTTAATAGATTTATGTCTAATCCAGGCAAGCAGCAGTGGGAAGTAGTTAAATGGATTTTGAGACATTTATAAGGTACAACAGAAAAATGTTTATGCTTCAAAAGGGGTGATTTGAAGCTATAAGGATATGTTAATGTTGACTTTGTAAGAAAGGTGGATCATAGGAGGAGCACTATAGGGTACATTTTTACTTTGGGTGCAACAACCATTTATTGGGTTTCTTAGTTACAGAAGATTGTGACTTTCTCTACAACTAAGGCAAAGTATGTGGCTATTATAGAGGCAAGCAAAAAACTGATTTGGTTATAAGATTTGTTAGCAGAATTAGGGTTTAAACAAGTGTTGAATATGTTGCACAGTGATAGTCAAAGTGTGATACACTTAGCCAAGAATTCAGCATTTCATTCGAGGACCACGCATATAGGTTTGAGATATCACTTCATTTGTACTTTGTTGGATGAAGGTGTGTTAATACTTGTGAAGATTTATGGGAGTAAGAATCTAGCTAACATGTTGACCAAGTTAGTGATTATCGAGAAAGTGGAGCTGTGTTCAGCTTCAGTTGGTCTTCAAGGTTGAAACAAAGTAAGTTAAGTACACCATTTTCACTAGTCAGAAGAGTTGATGATTGTATCTGTTTCAATCTTCAAGTGAGAGAATGTTGGAATTATGAAACCTGAAAAAATTTGGATTCTTGAAAGAATGTAGATTCAAAATAGAGTCAAATTTTGTTTGACACATAAGTAGGCCAAATAAAGTCTGTTTTACTAAAATAAGATATCATTGGAAAACTTATTTCGATACAAATCCAATGCCTTAAAAATTGCAACAAAGGGAGCTCTCACTCACCCTCACTAGCCACAACAAGGTCCGGTAGTTAGTTTTACACAGATTTTCTGAATCCATTTTCTTTTCAGTTTTTCGAGTCTGAACCAATTATGGATTGTTCCTATACTATAAATACACATATTAAACATCTCATAGGTGAGATGTATGATGCATTAAAGGGTCTCTAAGGGTTTTAGACTTAGATTGACAAGTTTAATAAGGTGAGAGATATTTGTGAAAGACAGATTTGTGATTGAGAGTGAGAGAGACAGAGGCTTGAGTTTATAGTTATCAATTTGATAATGGAAGAAGTGTTGGTGCACTTTGTGGATGTAGGGAATTTCCTAAACCACATAAAACTCGTGTCTCTTTTATTTTCTGTTTTTCATGATGCGTGCTTGATTGTGCTTTGCTTTCTGTTTTTTGTGATACGTGCTTGATTGTGCTTTGCTACTTTTTCTTCTTCTTTTTTCTTTCTGTGTTTATCTCCCAACATCATCCAAGTTTGAGATTTCAAAGATGGACATTTCTCTACTTACTACAAAACAACCACAATGTGCAAGATTTTTCAATTAGAATAGTAAAAGTAGAATAAAAGGAATTTGATTTAAAGGTCTCAATTCCTTGTTTGCATTTAAGAATGAATTGGAAAATCATGAACAGATCCAAAGAAAGAGAGATTTATATAGCCAAAATGATTTATTTTTGTCTCAAAGGTTTTTGTATTTAATCTTTCGTATTCTAGATATTTTTGTGGGTGAGATAGGAAAATGTGAGAGAACTGAAATTAAGAGAGAGAGAGAGAGATCACTTCACCATTGTAAACACCTATTTAATAGTAAAAATCGAGTGCTTATACGCTCTATGAAAGCTGGGATCACATTGATCACCAAAAAATTAACATAAATCTCCTCTCATTTGTTTTCCAGTTTTTTGTGCTTTTGTTTTGTGTTTTGCAATTGTCAATTTCTCTACAACCTTGATACCAACTGTTTACTCCAGTATTCATTTTTGTTATCTTCTTCGTTTTATTTGAATGTAATTTCGTCAGTCTCTTAACTCATGTAGCATTGATGTTGTTCGAACTCTTTACATAGTTTAGTTTTTTATTTTTTTATATAATTATATGAAACTTTTGTCATATCGTCTGAACTATATTAAATTATCACAAAATACAATTTTTTTTTTTTTTTTCTTTTGTTGAGAAAATTATTCAACATATGTAAGCCAAAAGCTTTAATTAATTAAGAACACCGAGTGAGTAAGAATTGTACCCTATACCTCTTACACAAGAATAAAATACCTTGTGACCTATACGATAATCTACATCAATCATAAGACATTACAATTAGTTGTTAATGATAAATATCCATGTTAATAGGAATAGAATTATATGAAGTTTTTCACTATTAAAAATGTTAATAATACTAAATATCTTTGCTTATATTCCAAAAGCATTACAATTTGTAAGGTGTCACTTCAATATTATTTGAAAAGAGATAAAAAATTTTCTAATATTGTTTGAATAACAGAAAAAGAAAATAAAAATTCTGAAAGTTAATGAGCATTCAAATAGATTCTGAATGTTACAACACACAACCTTTAATCATCTCTAGCACCACGAAAAAAAAAAAAACCTCCAATTTTATCATGCTAATATTCTACTTGGTTAATAATGGTCGGGCATTTGCCGATGAAGAAGAATTTTCACAAGTAGAACCCGCTGAAGTAGAAATGACATCCCAAGCCTCAATTATTTCAGTTCTCACATGCTCAATCTCTTCATAGTTTTTTTGAAAATTAGTATTGTATTTTTGTGGTGCCCGAATTCCCTCCAATTCCATTGCAACTTCTTTCATTGCAGGTCTTTTCTTCCCATTTAAGTTTAAACACCTTTTTGCAAGATTAGCAATGGCCATAATCTCTTCTTTCTTTCCAGAACTTGATACTTGATTGTCAAGAATATCAAACAGGCAGTTCTCCTCCATAGAATCAATGAAATATGATATCAAACTCTGACCTTCTTGTGCCCTTGATAAAGAAGTTGGTTTTTGTCCCATTAAAAGCTCAACAAGTACAACTCCAAAGCTATAGACATCACTTTTATCAGTGAAATGACTTGACTGGAAGTATTCAGGATCTAAGTATCCAAAGGTCCCTTGTACTTTTGTGGTCACATGAGTTTGATCGATATTGGCAATTGATTTCGATGTTCCAAAGTCTGCTATCTTTGCTCTATATTTATCATCCAAGAGTATATTTGAAGACTTGATGTCTCGATGATAAATGGGAAAGCTAGCCGCAGAATGCAAGTATGCAAGGGCTCCTGCAACTTCTGAAGCAATTCGTAAGCGCATATCCCATGAGAGCGGAAATTCATCATTTTGATCATGAATATACTGGGAAAGTGTTCCATTAGGAATGTATTCATAGACAAGTAATGGAACCTCAGTTTCCAAACAAGACCCCAAAAGTTTAACCACATTTCTATGGTTAATTTGTGAAAGAATGACCACCTCATTTATGAATTCTTCAAGCTTTCCTTCATCAACCACTTTTGACTTCTTTATTGCAATGATTTTTCCATCTGTCAACATTCCTTTGTAAACAGTACCTTGTCCTCCTTGACCAAGAATTCTATTGACATTAAAATGTTCAGTGGCTTTTTCTAATTCTCTTGAATTAAACAATTTATTTCCATCAACACCCAACTCAAATGAATTTAATTTTTGTTGTAGAAGTAAACCACCATTCCTTTTGAAAAACTTCTCTTTGAGTCTAATCTCCTTTCTTTTATGTACTATGTTCCATAACCACCATGCTCCGATAATTAGAAACAAACTTCCAAGGCCTACGCAGATTCCTACACAAAATTAAATTAAAATTGGGGTAACCATTTGAAAACCAGTTCTAAAAGGTAAAACGATGAACACTGACAATAGAGAATATATAACATCAAATCTTTTGTTTCTTGACACTAAAACTTGACTTTACCGTTGACCTAATTTCTTTGAACTATGAAGGGTTGGAAAGTATACTTAATACGATCTTGTTCACAATCTTTATTATTATTATTATTATTATTTCTTAGTGGGGGGTTGGTTGGGGGGGGGGGGGGGGTGGGGGGGGTTGTGTTGGGGTGTTGCTGTAGATGGAATAAATCAATCAATTAGACACCAACAAAAAAAATTGCAGTGGTATTTAGTCAAATTAATCAAAAACCTATATATATTTTTAAAAAAAAAAACACTGAGGTGATTTTTAAAAAAAAAAAAATTATGAAAACAAATTCATTTTAATTAGGATAGTAATCTAGTGAGAAATTAAGAATCTATTTCTTAAATCAGTTTTATAGCAATGAATTTGTTTGAACATTTGTAGATGAAAATGGAATGCACGGTGTTTTAACTAAGATATGCCTTTCAAAAGTACTGTTAGTTAATTACCATTAGACCTAAAAAGTTATGATATGTTAATAAACCTCATCACGTGCAGCGTAGACAGATAATAGATGATGGATAGATGTTAAACATCCTCTACCATAAAACATAAGCAACTAGAATTTCAAATAAAGAGAGAAGAAAAAGTTTAAACTAGAAACCTTTAGACTTTGCTATCATGTTAATTATTATCAAAGCCAAAAACTTCAATTGATAAAAAAGAGTCTAACTATAGTATTTAAGACGTGAGATTATAATACATTAACAAGTACATTAAATATTTGATAAGTTAGACAATACATATTATTTAATAAAATATGTTCAAATTTAATTTAGATAAACATTTAGGGATCATTTGTTTTTTGGCCTGAAGATTGAAATTTATTGAAAATTGAATACTAACTCAAACTTAAACTTGAATAAAATTGTTGTAATACAATTCATTTGATATTTACACCCTTTTAATATTAGGATAAAATTAGAAGTGTTGGAAGGAAAAAATTGGAAGAAATATTTAAATGAAACTTTAGTGATTTATATTCAAGTGAAAGGTAGGATTTTTTAATTTTTTTTTCCTTTTTTTTTTAAACTTTTACGTTATTTAATCACTTAAAAAAAAAAAAAAAACAACCAAAACAACTTAAAAAAAGCTATGGGTAGTTTGTTATTTTATTTGAAGACTAAGCAATCTTGAAATTTACCGAAGATTTAATAGTGATTAAAATTTAAACCTAAATGACATATGTGTGTTTTTTTCCTACCACCATATATACTACCAATTTGTTTGATTTTTAAATATAAAGTTGTCTCAAAAAAATTAATTTTTTACAATAAGCTCTTGTTTATTTTTATTTTATATCATATAAAAAATTAAAAACAAATAATTTAACAAATCTTAAACCATTTTAATGTAAATGTCAATTCATAATTAGGATATAATAAAAAGAAAAGTAATGTAGAATTGGTTTTTATATTGCTTAAACAATAAAATGAATGTTCAATAATAATGTTGAAATAATAATAATTGAACATAATAATAATTAAACATAATTCTTAAACTGATTTCTATTAAAAAAATTGTTTGACTAATTTGCTTTTTGTGTATTGTATGTATTAGGTTATAACAAAAAAGATTTATGTGGTACAATAATAAGATAAATTGAAAGTATATTATCTTTGGAAGGATAGATATGGAAGAAAACATTCAAATGAGAAAAAATAATTAAGTGAAAGTTAGAAAATCTAACTATTATTTTTTCATTTTTTTTAGTATTATGTAGTTTGACCACTTCCAAAATAATAATAATAATAATAACAACAACAACAATAATAACAATAATAATAACAATAATAACATAATAACTTAAAAGATCTAGTTTATATTCTTTTAAGTGTTGAGTGAGAAAACAATCTCTTTAGACTCTTTGAATGTGAAGTAAAAGGCTAACAACCTAAAAACATTATAATGTCTTTGGCTGCTGGTGCCGTTGCTTGGCGCCAACAACCCCCAACCAACGGCACTAGCAACCCCCATGCCTCCCATTATGTGTGGCATAAGTTCGACACCCACCCTTCAAATCTAAATAATTCATATAATAATAATACTAATAATAATAATAATAGTTCCTTCACTATTATGTGTGGGCGTCCCCTCACCTCTGTGTAGATGTGGGGGTTCCCCCCACCTCCGTGTGAATGGATCTTTCCCAATTGGGAACAGTATCCTGAGCTACGCCACCGGTATTCCTATCTTGATTAATACTGACAGTTTTTTAGGTTTGTCCTAATCATCCTAAAAAAATTATAATTTTTAAATTTAAATCAGTATATATTAATTTAACTTATAAGTGTTCTGATAAAAGTAATATTATATTAAACATGAAAATATATAGTATATAAATATTTAGAAAATCATGAATTAAAAAAAAAAAAAAAATCAATGTCGGTGGTCACTACACATGGTTGGTCGTGGAAAATGTCATACGTTTGTACAAACACTATTTCACCAATACATATAGGGGCCTAGACAGTAATTTGATTTTGGGGGGTCAAACTAAAAATAAATACTTAAATTAATATAATACAAATAAAGTCAATATTATATGTTCGAGATTTTATGGATTATTTGTTGGAGATTTCATGGACAAATTTTTAGAAGCTCGAATGTGAACATTATTTGTTGGAGACTTTTTGGATTTTTAGAAATTGATATATTAATATTAGATGTTGTCGAGGAGGAATGGACTACTGAGATTTTAATTCTTTTGTAAAATACATCAATTATCAACTCAAATAAAATTTATATAATATATTATATATATTTTTTTTTATGTTTTAAAAAGTCATACTGTTTATGTCAAACTAAATTAACTAGTAATAACTTTAAACAAATTTAAATAAATAAGTATTAAAAAATTATTAAAATCATATCAATAATCTAACAAAATAAAAATTATTAATAACACAAGTTTGGGAAATTAAATCCTTATCGGGATAAATTTTGTCTCATACGTTAAATAGAATGAATAAATTATTTAAGAAGATGATATGATTAAAATAATAATAATAAATGTTTAAATAGAAAAATAAGGAAATATTGGGAAAAGATAACAATTAAAAAAAAAAATTTGGGGGTGGGAGGGTGTGCGGGTAATTATTGTATGCACTGCATGACATGATAAAATCATAGCGTGAACACTTGTTGGATTTTTAGTGGCTGGAGGCTACTGACATTATCTCAATTAAGAGAAAATAAATACAAATTGAAAGGGAAACGTTATTTATATCACATGATATGATACAATCATAAAAGGAAAGACTAGTTGGAGTTTTAGAGGCTGGTAGCCATGGCTACGTGGGAAAAAAAGAGTAAAACTGACTACAGATGCATGGAGTTGTGACTACTTCATGAAAGCAATGGATCATCAAGGATTTCTCTTTCAATTCCATCAAGATATCACAAAACAAACATTTTAAAGTATAAACTATCTAAACAGCTTCAAGCAAAATCTAACCTAAAATATGTTCACAACTACTTATGCTGAACTTAAAGAGAGTAAGAAGACATACCTAATATAATTATGCGAACTTTGGAAGATCCAGGAGGGTAACATCCATAGCTACCTTTAGTGTTTTTACATATGGTAGGTGGTTCACATGTGATGTTTTTCATAGTACATTCATCAACATCTGAAATGTAAAAAATAAATATAATAGAACTCAGATTATGAACAAAATAATATAAATTTATAAACTATAATGGATACATATATAGAACACATTTGAATAAAGGAAACTAGTTTATAATTTGAAGAGTGCTTTGTTCATGAGAAAAAAAAAACAACTAATGAGTCACACCACAACTAGTATAAATATGAAAATTTTAATTCACTCATTAAAAATATCAAATATAAAGAACAGGATTTGGCTTTGATATTGAATTGGTAACCATCACAACATCTTAAAAAAAAAAAAAAAAACCCATTAATTTAGACCTAACAATGACAATTAAGCTACAGGGCTGGCATCTTAACAGATTTGAATGATGAATTAAATAGTTTAAACTAAAAAAATCATTAAAATTTGAATTATTTAGAAGGTGTGAGAAAAATTGTTTTACCTTGACATCCACCGGGAAGATATGGATTTCCTCCATAGCCTTCAACACAAATACAATGAACAGATTTATCATTGAAAGACTTACAATGAGTAGATGATTGATAATCATGAGATTTATTCTTCAAGGAGAAATCAAATGATGACTCATGTATAACCCAATTCAGTAGAACTGGGACTTGTTTCATATTTGCAACATCTTCAACAGATATGGGTATAGATGTGAATATATCATGATCAACCAAAAATGCATACTTGCATTTTTGCTGCCTCTGATCTCCTCCGGAACTCGAGACATTGAAAGATGTCTTATAACTTTTCAATGTCCTAGGAATAGTTGTCTGGCAACACTTAACTCCAAAGCAATTTCCCATTGCTATACTTCCTCCGTCACATATTGACAAGCACCCACAAAGAGGAGAATTGTTAGAGGACATGAATGCAAAATTGTTGCATGCCACGCTAACGAACCTGTTTTTATCTGAAAATAAGAAAGGTGTATTCTCCAAAATTGTAGATTCACTGCCGAGACAAGAACTTGATACTGGATGATTCACTCGAATTGTGAAGTCTCGTATTGAAATCTCTAACACTTCCAAGTTGATGTTTCTGAGAGATGGCTTATGAGACTTGCAATCTATTGCAAAGGAATCATTCAAGAAGCAATCGACTCCGAGTCCAAATGGAAATGGAATTTGAACATTTCCACAACTTGGTGGGCAGTTAGGCTTTGATATAGGTAGTGATGAATTTGCCAATGCAAGTATTGGTGAAAAGAGGAGGGTGGTCTGAAACAAAAGTTGTAGAATCATTTTTCAGTCTCACTGACTTCTTCTGTTTTTTTTTTTTTTTTCACTCAATGTTTATAATGAACATATAATTCAAGCAAAAAGAAGTAACTATTTCTTAATTGAAAAAGGAAAGAGAAGTGGCGTTTCCCTGTACGTTCTCTTTGGTCTTCACAAGTGGGATGGAAAATAACGATTAAAAAGTTGAAAAGCAATCCCACCAAGGAAAAATAGATTTTTTTTTTTTTTTGAAGGAAAGAAAAAATAAATTTACAGGTGGAAAAATGGATACCTTTTCCTTCTCGTGTAAAACAATCAGAATTAAAAGGACACCAAATTTGAATATTCAGATCTGATGTCTATTGACATGTTTGAAAATTATTTTTGAATTTTTTTGTAATGATATTTTTAAGAATACAATGTATTTGATATATTCTCACAATAAATTTTAAAACTGAAAATGATAGTAATTTTTTTTAAAATGAGTAGAGTAGTTATTTGAAGGGTCTAAATAATGATGTGTTTTAAAAACATGTTTTAAAAATGGTAAAAAAAAATTAAAAAAAAAAATAATGTTGTTTTCACTTTATAGTTGTGATGCTTCCCATTTTCAAAAAGTGTTTTCTATTTTTAAAAGTACAACTTATAAAATAACTCACCAAACACTTTCAATCCCATTTTTTATTTAAGATCAATTTTAAAAATGGATCAAAATACTATTTTATTACTAAAAGTTGCTCATTACCCGAGTCCGATATTACCATTCTATACTTTCTTTATCTAATTGTTTCTTTTTTGTTTTTCCGAAAAAAAAAAATCTAGTAAATGTGGGATTTAGAGAAATGAGAGATGACTTGAAATTGATAATCTCAAGATTTATGTGAGAAACATACTTGGATCTAATTGTTATTATTAAAGTATACATAGAAAGATTTCGTTAAAGTATATTTACTCATAGAGAAGTAGTTATACATCTACTTTTTTACGTGGAAATTGATTTCCATATTTTTCTGTGAAATCATAATATGTGGGAAGAGCTCTCTCACATCGAGTCAGAGTTATACTTAACAGGTATGACATCTAGAAGAGCACAAAAAACAAAACGAAAAGGTTCCCAGCTTTAGGTTGCAACCCCAGTAGAAGTGGGGAATTAGCTGATTTAAAATTTCTTAGTGAGAAAAGCACATTTAGCAAAATCATAAAGAGAGAAAGGGCAGACACGCTTGTTGATGACAAGCAAACAAATAAAATCATGTGAAGTGCTTGTTAATTTAGAGTTGTCATAATATTCTATATGATCTGCAATTTAGTATTGCGGGATTTGGGCAGGCTAAACCGCATTACGCGTAAAAAATAAAATAAAATAAAAAACCTTCAAAGTTGTTCGTGTAGGACATTGTAGTGCTTTTTATTTATCTATTTTTATTGGATTAGAAAACTATTTAAAGTCACCACCTAAACATAAGACCTTATTTTTTGAAAGCAAAGATAAGACCTTCAGTCTACATAATTTGGTAACCGGCAGAATTATAAAATATTATTCCGTGTTTGGCACGTCCAAACATAGGATTGGCAGATAAATTATTGCTGCACTACCTAGAACATAATTAACTGTCCTTATTGTATTCAAAAATTGCATTGGACTGTATCATAAAGTTATACAATAGTTGCATTCGACTGTGCATTAGGTTATACAATAGTAGCGTAAAATATATACGAATATTTTATTAATTATTTTTGGATTAACAAATAGATTGGTGATGTATGTACATATATTATTAAGAGAGGAGATATCTATTAAAATTTTAAAGTTATCCTCTTGAAGGACTAGACTTAACATACGAAGGCAGAACAAGAAGGGCAAAAGTGGGGCCCAAATTAGGGGCTTTTTTTGTTTTTTTTTTTTCAAGTATATCATATTTTTTTCATTAAATTTTTATGTATATGAACTTTTTCTTTTTATAAAAATTTTGGGAGGATGAGGGCGGCAGGTGAGGTGCGCCAAGGTCTCCGTAGTGGAGACTCCAATGGGCTGCGTCCCACTAATATTTAATAAGACATTCTTGTTGTCATACACTCAAAGATTCATTGAACATAATCCAAGTTGCTGCGCCTACACCTGCGCCCCGCGAGAGTGTGCAGATTCGAGTAACTTTCGTAATAATATGGCCATTTGCAACTTGGCCCTCTTATATGAATGAACTAATTATGTTTAAACCTCTTATGAGTGGTAAGGATAGTTTTTCCTTTAAATATGAGCCTGTGTTTTGAATCACAATATAATGTCTATTATAATGGTTCTAATAGTTATAATATATTATTTAAAAAAAAAAATGATTTATTGAACATGTGACCTTTTTAGAGAATTTCACATCACATGCAAGGAGTAAACTATTGAATTTGAACATTATGGGGGAGGGGGGATGTAAAACATTTAATATGGTTTAAATAGGGATTAAAATGATGACATGCTATAAATAATATTGCAATTAATTTTAATCTTGAAAAGAATACTATGTAAGGGTGTGTTTAGGATTCTATAGCTTATGAAATAATAGCCTATTTAATTAGTTTTGAATAAAAAGGTTTGGTATATGCTTATTTCACATTAAAGTTCTCTTATAATTAGCTTTTAAAAACCCGATGGGGAGTTTTTCTGTTGAATTGAGTATTGGAAATATAAGCTAACCCCTTACCTATGAAATGTCTATAATACCTTCATTATTTTAATAAAAAGAAAATAATATTTTTCTATAATTTGATAGTAATATTTCTAACTACTGAAAATTAAAATTAAAATTATTTTTACTAACACTGGTTTTCACTGGCAATGATAATCGGAAGAGAATTAGCATCCTATGAAAACAGCACAGTAACTTACAGAGGGCAGTTCTCCTCTAACAGTTGAGATCCTCAGTTTTGCAATCGAGATAATGAAATTTCACGACGAAAAACATTGAAAGAGATTTCCTTCGCTATTTTCAAGGCAAACTTGCCTCTTCATTTTGGATAGGCAATTAAAGGTTCCATATGCTTTAGCCATTGAAAGCTTTTTCTATGCCATGGTTTGCACCAACCCAAATATTGCCTGCATAGTGGGAATAGTAACTAGATTCATGTCAAATCTAAGCAAGCAACATTGGGAAGCATTAAAAATTCTTGCTTTTTTTTTTTTTTTTATGATTGATGTGGAATATATAGGTGCAGCAGAAGCTAGCAAGGAGCTAGAGATTGTATTCAAGCAAATGATAAATGTATTCCACACTTACAGTAAAAATGCGACACATTTGATTAGGAATGTAAATTCATTTGATGACCACGCATGTAAGACTTTATTATCACTTCATTTGGTTATTACTTAATGATAGGTCGTTAGCACTTTCGAAAATATAAAAGAGAGAATTTAACTGACATATTGACCAAACTTGTAACTACAAGGAAATTGGAGCTATGCTCAACTTCAATAGATTTTCAATGTTTTAGATAGGATTGTTGAGCATATTTCAGTCTTCAAATGGGAGATTATTGGATTGTACAGTACGAATATTGTCTTTCGAGTAGAATTTTAAATGCTTGTTATTTTAAAAAAAATCTTAATTTTCACTCTTATTTTTAATGAGTGATAGCTTAGACATTTTTGTCCAGTGTTTAAGAACTCGATGGCTAGAACCAAGCTCTCATTGTGAAGCTACTCGATGATACTATAGCAACCAAAGAACCCCTGAATCGGGGGGTTCTAATCACTGGGTTGACTACTCGGTCGAGTTGGACCGATTAGTCAGTCCAGTCGGTAACTCGAGACTCCGCGGCTTGGAGGACAATAGCAGGAGGCTTAGACAACTCTTTCTCCATCGCAAAATACAAAGCATTGTGACTAGCTACTTTAATAATACTCCAAATGATGTGCAAGTATACACTGTCTATTATGTAATATAGTAACAAGTCAAAGTCGATCCCACGAGGATAGTTGCAAACTTTGTATTATGTACCAAAATTGATTAAGGACAATTTTATCCAAACTAATGAAATTGTATTGATTATGAAAAAATAAAATTAAAGAAATTAAACTAACAGTCAAAAGTAACATAAACCAGCAATTATATTATATCTAGGCATCCAACTTCACCTAACCATATCATTTAAATTGTTTCCATCTTATTAAAGATAGTTCTTATCCTGTATTTAATTGGATAATTCTAATGTATTTGCAAGTCTCATTTGATGG
Organism: Litchi chinensis; assembly: GCA_019925255.1. Taxonomy (NCBI): domain Eukaryota; kingdom Viridiplantae; phylum Streptophyta; class Magnoliopsida; order Sapindales; family Sapindaceae; genus Litchi; species Litchi chinensis. The sequence continues at coordinate 15,642,777 of CM034465.1, read as the reverse complement.
TCAAGCAAACATACCCAAATTAATTAACCGACTGTGTCTCTAGGTAGATTAAGCAATCTGAATTCATTAATATCAAATTACTCTCACACAATTACACAACTCATACAAATATATTTCTATCTCATATGAATTATGCTACTCTATTGATTTCTAAACACATAATACCTCTCTTGAATACATTATGGTCACAAGATCTAATTAATTAACATGACTAAATTAATTGACAGCATTAAGCACCAATATAATGTAGTACAACAATAAAAATCAAACATAACAATTCTTGAGTCACTGAATAAATTAAAATCATGGTTAGGCTACATTGTATCCTAGATCAAAGATTTAGTTCAACATAATATTGGCAATAAAAACAAATATTACAAGAACAAATTCCATAAAATAAAATAAAGAAGAGACGAAATAAACTGAATTTCTCCCTCCAACTGTAGCTCATTTGAAATTTTGCTCTTGCCTAATCTACCTTATGCCTCAACTGCTTTGAATCTTAAACTCAATACTGAACTATCTCATTAATCTCATTGAAAACTGAAGCTGATTTATAAGCATCAAAGCTAGGCTTTTGAAGAATTTTTCGGGGTCCGTAGTAAGATTTGCTCTATGGAAATGAATGCGAAATGTAATTCTCTCTATGGAAATAAATGCGTCGCAACTTGAGTTCGCTTAAATGGTCCACATGACCTAGAACAAGAGACAAAGGTGGCAGGTTATGGTCGTGGGTTTGGTGCAAGCGGCTGGTCACGTCTTCAAGGTGGGATTGGGTCACGAGGGATGGTGTGAGTGACTGCAACTCGCGGTTGGTCGTTGGCTGTGGTCGCGACTTTGGGTCGCAACTTCTTTTTTTACTACAACTCGCAACTCCACTTGATTCGTTCTGAATTATTCCAAGACATACTGAATTGAATCTCTCTTATTAATTTGCATTAAATCTTTAAAGATTTTCTTCCCAATTCGCTCCTATATCCACTTCCAAATTTGATTTCTTCCCAATTTGCTTTTTGATTTTCTTCCAATTCTGAATATATTCTTTTCTTGCTCTTGAAGACTTCAGATTTGGTTTTTATACGCTTCCAAAAATCTTCGATTTATTTTCCGAAATCTATAATTCTCTCATAAATTGCTAACTTGGTCCTAAATTTTTCTATTTGCACACAATTCTCAAAAATGATTAAAAACACCAAACTTAGCCCGAATTCTCATCACAAAAGGTTGATTTACGAGTACTAAATAATGATATATTTTGTTGTTGTCACATCGATGACAGAGGAGGAAGATGAGGTGATAAAGGTGATGCTTTGCAGAGAAGTGATGGTGGTGGTGGGAGCAAAGCAAGGTGATTGAGTAGTGGAGAGGAGGTTCTAATAATAAGGAGGGTGGTTCGATATCAAAAGCACCAGAGTGAGAGCAAGTTGAGTAGCCATAAATGGCCCGGTTTTCAAGAAAGCAAAGACATTGTTGATGCTGCCACCGGAGGCAGACGGTGGTGATGCTTCTTGTCTCATCTGGGTTCTCTTTTTTTTTCCAACTCTAGTTTCCAGTGAATCAGTATGGCGATAGACTGTCGTTAGTGTCATTGGTGATGCTTTTTAGTGGTCAAATTGAGGTTAACTAAATCTGAAAAGACTATTTATTGACAACCTAGATTCTTTACATAAACAATCTATTATCTCCTCTTATTTACATATATGTCATACCATTTTTCTACTTCATTTAGTTCTCTTTTGTCCAATGTTTTAAAACTCAACCAACTTGATTGAGTTCTCACCAAGTTAGCTAGCATTGGTATTCCACCAATAAGAGAACTTCCAAATCAGGGGTTCTACTTGTCAGTGGTGAGTACTTGTCAAATTGGGTTGAGCATCAACTCACTTGGTGATCAAGTTGGCGAACACACCGATTGAAAGAAGAGATAACCAAATCAAAAATCTTATGAGGATTTTGAGAGGAGAGAAAACCGACAAAGGAGCGAGAGGAAAGAGAGAGGAAGAGAAGAAAGAGAAGAGGGAAAATTGAAAGAGGAGAGAGAGTTGCCTGGTGCTGATTGGAGCAAGTGGGGGCGGAGATGGTGGCGACATTACAAGAGTAAGGAGAAGTCACATAATGGGGGAGCATGGCAAAAGCGGAGTGCCTAGTGAAGGTGAGATGGTGTATGATTCAAGGAAGAAAGAATGGAAGAGGGTATGGCATGAGAGAGAAGATAAGTCATGATTGATTATATAAGAATTAACTTGATAATGACATGTTCTTCAAAAAAAAAAAAAAAAAAAGAGAAACAAGCTCTTATTCAATAATCAATAATCGGCTAAAAATCTACAATGTTTAGGTTTATAAAGCCTTTTATAGGCTACACATCATTAACCTGCTAGAAAAATATAAACACTGACTTGTTATTAGGCTTACAAACCTAAAGCACTAAAAACATCCCACTTTGGCTCTAATTTAATTAAAATTGTAACTCGCACGAACCCACATACAAAATTTGACTTGGTATGCTTTAGGTGTTAGAAATCTGTTTCAGTATTTTGACTATGATTCTTGTGTTCCACGTCGAAATTATATGATTTTTAGAGCGTTAGAAAGGTAAGATAAAAGGATGCAACTTTCATGTTGAAGACTTTGTCCAAATCAGTCTCCATCTATACTAAAAATTGATCACAAGTTATGGCTTTCTCCAATTTCAGCTCTGTTTTAGACCATTTTGTTTTTTCCTTGGATCCCATCACAACTCAATTTAGAACTTATAGAAAAACTAACTAATTTTCTAGATCCCAAATCCCCTTGAAATAAAATCACTAATCTAAATAATTCAAACACTCAAATATATTTCATTCAAGCATTTTAAATTCTCTCCAGTTTTTCTTCTCCTTGTTTTTTTTTTTACCTTCGTTTTCTTCTTTTCTTTCATGATTTTTTTTTTCTATTTCGTTGCTGAACCGGTTTCAATTACTGTAATTGTATATATATGTCTTTGCCTCTCAAGCTTATCTTTTAAATAAAAAATATATTTAAACATACATGTACACAAAAACTACACCGCCACTCAATCATTCTCACAATTTTTTTTTTTTTTTTGTATGTCTTACATTGTCATACTTTTCTTTAAGAAAAAATCATTAATTGAATATGGTAAGATGAATCAATGAAAAAATATAAGAAAAAAAATCAATAAAAAAAATAAGAAAAAATATATTATTTTATTGATTTGTCTCACCATTTGATCTCTACGCACTAACACATGGTGCATGACAGCCATTAACTCATCTTGCATCACGAATGTCGACTACCCTCGTATATGAATATAAAATCGTTACACGGTTTTCATTTTCTCTTTCAATTGTATACACCCAATTTCTTTTGTCTTTTTCAACTTTGTTGAATATTGTTATACGTCAATCTTTGTTTCTTTCCAATTGACCTAAGGACACCCTTCTTCATTTCCATGTCTCGGCTCCTCCATCAACTTTTTTTTTTTTTGTTTAATTACTTAGTCAAGCTTAGAGCTTGACACTTGGCTTTTCTCATTTAAAAAAACCACTATCACTTTCCTTTGCCGGCCACCAACTTTTTTGACTTGCTTTTTATATTTTACATCTCATTTTTTTCTCTGATTTTTTTTTTTTGTACGTCGAACTTTCTTAATTTACTTTAAAAATGATCATCAAATATTTATCCATTTATTTATTTACTTTCAAAATTTAAAATAAATCAAATTAATAATAATAAATTGAGTTTCAATTAATCTTCTAAAATTATTAGAATTTGTGATTCATTTAATACGATTATGAGGCATGATTATATATCAAAATGAGAAAAAAACCACGCGCAGTCATGTCGGTGAATGTATGTTTGTCGACTATTTATTTATGATAAGTTGGAAGAAATCGGAAATTGAAGCTTCCAAAGTGGTCACTCAAAAATAAAATAAACAATAAATAAAAAATAAAAAAAGCTTACAAAATGGAAAAAAATAATGGCAATTTCTTTACCTCTTTTTGGTCTACCTCTGCTTTTCTCACGTGCCAAGTGTGAAACCAGAGTCATCAACGGACATCATTTCACCTTTATATATACATACATATATATATAGAGAGACACCTATGGCAGTTGTAGCTTTACCGAATTAGAAGTCTAGCTTTTCTTGATGCTAGGTTAGGCAGTAATGAACCCAAAAATTAATGTTAGAGAAGACACCTTAATAAACCAATCATAATATTAAAAAAAAAAAAACTAAAATTATATTAATCAAATATGAAGTTTTCTTTTTGGTTGATTTCTAAGTAATCTCTGTTAGTTTTAGAATAACTAGAAATGAAAATAAATAACATAATTAATTTTATGTATATATAAAATCTTACAATTTAAAATCTCTTATAAAGCATAAAAAAAAATAACATTTTTACCAAATGATAATCTACTTAATTTTTTATTTGTGATCATAATATAATGTTTGGTGAATCAAATTATGTAAACTTTATATTTAAACTAGAAATTAAGTTTTTGCTATAAATAAAACTTAAGCAAATATAACATAAAATATTTTTTATGCAAGAGAGTTTTTTATATCACTTTATTGATTGCAAACATATAAAAATTACAAAATAATTTAAAAATATGAAATAAGAATTAAATCATATCATACTCTAAGAAATTAAATGCAACAAATTAAAATTCATACTTTATAATTTTAAGATTCATTGATTTGATTTTCAAATTAAGTTAGATATATTAGTATTATACTTAGAATATCTAAGAATATTATGGGTATTTCTTGGATTCAATAAATAGGTTGGTAAAAGCCTGATAAAGACCCAATAAGTCAACCCAATGAAATGGCCCAACAGACAAGGCCTAAGTTATCGACGTTCGACCCATGCGAGCTTTGCAACTCGCACCAGAGAGCTCGCATCAGTCACTGTTTACAGGTTGTAACAAGCATTACTCAATTTGTACTGTGTACAGCTCGTCGTTCCACGAGCTCCAGCTCGAAGATTGTTAAATGCAACTTACAGCTCGCTCAATGATCAATTAGATAGATCTTCCAGAAAAAGTAGTAACCCAAATTGATCGTGATTCTTCTACCAGAATTGAAAACAAATTCAATTTCAAACTTAGTCAACATGATCCCTAATTTCACAAAACAGTTACTTGATTCGGAGTTAACTGATTAGAAAGTGTATTTAATATAAAATTCTTTTCCTGTTTTATTTAAACCTAAATTGTAATACATCTTTCCCTATAAATAGAGGCTAAATTCATTGTAACGACATATAAGAAATATTATACTGTTACTCTGCAGAATTATTGAGAGAAATAGTCATAGATGTAGACACACTTGTTAAACCATATTAAAAACCTTCTTGTGTTGTTTTTGTTCTTTGCCTTTCTACTTTTTCATGTGTTTTCTGTTATGTTTACATTGATTGCAGGTATTGGGTTTTGAGCTCTCGTCAACTAAAAATCAACATCGACATTTTAGCGCTAGAAAGAGAGCCCAGACTGCAATCAATTTCGCTACAATTTCTCAGTTTTCAACATACTTGGCGAGAACAAGAACAACTAGATATTTTGAGGAGGCTGACCAAGCAGAGAGTCAAACAAGTTAGTCTCAGCAGAACATGCAGCCAGTGGAAGATGCACTCATGCATGCAGTAGGTACATCTTATGGCCAGGCAGTTGGTGCTGCAGCAGGTATGCCTTCTTTGCCCCCTCGCAAAACAGTTCTAGTCACCTAAGCTGAGGGGCAACAAGCATGGTATCAAATGCAAGAGGCGTTGGAGGCTATTGTCAGACAGCTTGCAGATATGCAGTAAAGGCATTGGCACACGCACAGGCACAAGCCCAGAACGCGCCCAGAATTGAAGCTGCTACTCTAAGGCAAACGTATACGTAGTATGAAGCAATGCATATGCCTAAAGGGCCAGTAAAGGAAGTGTCGCGACCTGCCGGCTTAGCTTGCTCTCCCAATTCACGATCTAGAGCTGGAGGTCGCCCAATTAGCAAAGAAAGGGAAGTCGCGCGCTCTGTAAGCCTAGTGATAAAGGTTAATCAGGATGGAAGCAGGTGATTGGAAACTGGCCATAATAAAGTCCGAGCTGCGCCTCGGAGTGAGGAATACGAGGTAGATGAGCGACATGTGAAGTCGTATCGAACTAGTAGCTCGTTCAGAGGGAGCCAAAGATAAGAACTAGAGTGCCGCTCCCCAGGTCGCGATCATAAAAGAAGACATGAGCCCCGAGGCCCATAAGTAGAGGAACTTTTCCAAAGGGTCCAGCAGCTTAAAGTGCGACCTCACGCCCGGACCATCGTGAGAAGTACGAAGAAAGGACTCTATTTACCTAAGAAATCGAAATGCAGTCTCTCTCTCCAAGATTCAATGTGCTAAACATTTCGCAGTACAATGGGGACAGTGACCCTTATGATCACCTTGACGCGTTTAATGTCCAAATGGATCTACAGATGGACAACCTGTTGGTAAAGTGTCACGTTTTCCTAGCCACCTTGGGGGACATTCTGCAGACTTGGTTTAAGAATTTCCCACCTCGCAACATAGGAAGTTGGGAAGATTGCCAGTAGAAGGTCGTTAGCCAATACAGGGCTTTGAAAAGGTAGCTCGCACCATCCTACCATTTAGCCATCATCTTTTAGTGTCAGAACGAATCATTGTAATATTACATCACTAGGTTCAGATGCGAGGTCGCAAATGTAGAAAGCTCATCAGATGAAAGTATTTTGATAGCGATCTCAACCGGATTGTGCAAGGATGAGAAACTGTATGAAAGCATTTATAAGCCCTCAGTGAAGGACCTGTGCGAATTTTACAAACGAGCTGTGAACAAAATCAGGTGGGAAGAGACCTTCGACCCAAAGAAATCTAATCGAAAGAATGAAACAGTCAGTTCTAGCCAGTCGAAAAAGAGAAATAATGGCAGGAATAAAGACGAAGGTAGAGGTAGTGGTTCAAGCAACCAGATTGCTAAGAAGGCTAGGAGAGAGCTCAGGAATGAGCGACTTCAGCGTTAAAGTCGTTATGACAATTATAGCATCCTGTCAGATTCATAGGACAAGATTTTTACAGCAAAAAGGAATAGGGAAGATTTTGAAAACCTAACCCTTTGAGAGCCCCTATTGAGCATAGAGACAGAAGTATATTTTGTGTTTATCATAATGAGGTCGGACACAATACTTCAGATTGTTGGGCATTAAAGGACGCCATTGAAAAGCTAATTAGGAGAGGTTGCTTGTGAGATTACGTGGTGAGACCAATCTCGCGACCTCAAAGACAACGACCTCAGCAGCAGCAACAGCTAGCATAGCAGCCCCCCCAACGAGCTTCCAAGCTAGAGTACAAACCTACGGTAAGGATAATTTTTACTATTTATGGTGGCCTTAATATCGCAGGTGCATTGAACAGGTCACATAAGAAGTATATTCGGGAATCAAATCATACTTTGCAAGTCAGTGAGTTGGAAAGACCTACAAAAAAGGCAAGGATGACCTCGGATGATATTGTGTTCACCGAAGAAGATGCTAGAGGCGTGGTCTGGCCTCGTAACGATACACTTGTCATCCAAGCCAAAATCAGCAACATAAAGGTGCGATGTATTATGATTGACACTAGGAGCTCTATCAATATCATGTATAAGAGTTACTTTGACCAGATGGGGTAGAAGCAGAGCAATTAAGATCTTCCCCAGAGCCTTTTTACAGCTTCACTAGAGATACCATTGTGCTAGTGAGCCAGATTAAGCTGCCACTCATGCTCGGGGAAGCAGGTCATCAAGCTGTTGTGTTGGCGGATTTTTTTATGATTGATTGCCCGTCAACTTACAAGTGATCCTAGGAAGATCTACGATGAATGACCTGGATGTGGTCACCTCAACTAGGACCTTCACAATCAAGTTTCCAACCCCCAACGGCGTCGGATGTATTCAGGAAGAGCAGTACTTAGCTAGACACTGCTATAAAGATGTTGTGAAGAAGGGCGTCAGAGAGAAAAAGATCAATGTGGTTTCGGGGGGCGAGCCACGAGCTATGAGTGAAAAGGGGGTTAGTCATGATCTTGACCCTTGTGAGGTAGATGTAGATCGAGCCACTGGGCCAGTCAAAGAGTTGAAAGATATTCAAGTCAGCGAGGTAGATCTTGAAAAATGTTTGAAGTTGGGAAGAGACCTAAATCCAGAAGTAAAAGTCTAGTTCGCTGACTTTTTGAAGGCGAACCTAGATGTATTTACATGGAATCATGAAGATATGATGGGGATAGACCCTAAGGTCATCTCGCATAGGTTGAACATCGACCCCCATCACAGATCAGTTTACTAGAAGAGGAGACTAATGACGGGGGAGCGCTACTTTACACTGAAGGAAAAGATAGACAAGCTACTGGTAAATAAGTTTATCCGAGAAGCTTACTACCCGACCTGGGTCACCAATTTTGTGCTGGTAAAAAAGAAAAATGAGAAGTAGAGAACCTATATAAACTTAACAGATTTAAACAAGGCGTACCCAAAAGATAGCTTCCTCTTGTCGAGAATAAAACAATTTGTGGATGCAACAGCTGGCCACTAACTTCTGAGCTTTATAGATGCGTACTAGGGTTATAATCAAATTCCAATGAATCCCGAGGATGAAGAGCACACCTCGTTCGTAACAGATCACAACCTATATTGCTATAAGGTGATGCCCTTCGGGTTGAAGAATGCAAGAACGACCTATCAGCGCTTGGTGAACATGATGTTTAAAGAGTAGATTGGGAACACCACAGAGGTCTATGTCGATGATATGTTGGTAAAGTCCAAGCAGATGGGTGATCATGTGCCCAATTTGGAAAAGATGTTTCAGATTCTAAGGAGCTACCATATGAAGCTGAATCCCCATAAGTGCGCATTTGGGATCGTCTTAGGAAAATTTCTTAGCTTCATGGTGAATAGTAGGGGAATCAAGGCCAACCAGAGAAGATCAAAGCGTTGATTAAGATGAGGTCTCCTACTTAGGTTAAAGATGTGCAAAGCCTTAATGGTCAGGTCGCAACACTTAGCAGGTTCATCTCGAAGACTACAGATAAGTGTATCCCATTCTTTGATGTTTTAAAGAAGGCAAAGAACTTCGAGCGGACTGAACAATGCGAGATAGTCTTCCAACAGTTGAAAGAGTATATGGGACAAGCTCTACTCCTTTCCAAGCCCAAGGAATGGGAAAAACTCATCCTATACCTAAGAGTGTCTCAACAGGCTTTGAGTGCTGCATTGGTGAGAAAAGAAAAAAAAAACGTAGCTTCCAGTGTACTGTGTAAATAAAAGGCTGTAAGATGCTGAAACCAAGTACTCGCAAATGGAGAATCTCGCTTATTGCCTGATAGTCGCATCGAGAAAGCTGCCACCTTATTTTCAAGCCCACACAATTAAAGTCCTCACCCAGTATTTGTTGAAGCAGGTTCTCTAGAAAACAGATGCTTCAGGCCGTTTACTCAAGTTGGTAGTAAAGCTCGCGCAATTTGATATTCAATTCAAGTTGAGGACGCTCATTAAAGCCCAAGCTCTAGCGGATTTTATCGTAGAATTTACAGGGCCCGCGGATGAAAAGGTTGAATCTTCTGAAGGTCTGACCTAGGAATTATAAGTTGATAGGTCATCTAGCGAGCAAAAGGTCGGAGTTGAAATTTTGTTGATTAGTCCTGAAGGCCACAAAATCCTTTACGCTTTAAGGTTTGGTTTCCAAGCCACAAATAATGAAGCTAAGTATGAAGCATTGCTTGCAGGACTGCGTTTGGCTAGAGAGTTGCGAGCTGAGCAATTAAGGGTTTTTAGCGACTCACAGCTCGTGGTCTACCATATATAGGGGGAGTATCAAACCAGAGGACCAAAAATGACTATCTACTTCCAGAAAGTCCATGAGATGCTAAGTGCTTTACAAAAGTACGAGGTTAAGCAGATCTCACGAGCTCAAAACTCTCATGCGGATGTATTAGCTCGTTTGGCGACCACCCGGGATACAGACTTCCTTAGGGCGATCCCAGTAGAGCTCCTACTAGCTCTAAACACAGAAGAAAAAAATTCAATAATGACCATAGTTATACAACCAAACTCTTGAATATGCCCAATTTTGAGTTATTTACAGGATGAAAAGCCGCTAAGTAATAGACTAGAAGCATGGCACTTGCGAGCTAAGACAGCTCGGTATTGCATCTATGATGATGTATTGTACAAGAAGGGGTTTTCAGCTCCACTTTTGAGGTGCATCGATGGCTAGGACTGTAAGATCGTGATGAAGAAAATAGACGAAGGTCATTGTGGAAATCATACTGAGAGGTTGTCTCTAGCACAAAAGGCACTCCGGCAAGGATTCTACTAGCCTACTATGAAGTAAGATGCAATCGACCTGCTCAAGAAGTGTGATCAATGTCAAAGGTTTGCTCAAGTTCCACGAGCTCCACCAGTCTATCTTCAACAAATGGTGAGCCCATAGCCCTTTGCGATATGGGAGATGGATTTAATTGGGCCACTACCAACAGCTCGTGGAAGTTGCAAGCATGCCGTGGTCGCAGTAGACTATTTCACCAAGTGGGCAAAAGCAAAGGAGTTGGCAGAAATTTCCATAATGAAGATTGAAAAGTTCGAGTGGAATAATATTATTTGTAGATTTGGAGTTCTGCAACAAATCATAACAAATAATGTGACCCAGTTCAGTAGCGACCGATTTCTTAAATTCTGCAATGACCTGAAGATCGTCAAGAGTTTTTCAACAGTAGACCATCTGCAAGCCAATGGCCAAGTTGAAGCTGTGAATAAGATTATAAAGCAAACTTTGAAAACGAAACTGGAAACGAAGAAATGAGCATTGGTAAACGAGCTATAGAAGGTGTTATAGGCTTACAGGACCACAGCTCGAAACACCACAGGTGAGATGCCCTTTTCGATGGTGTACGAATTCGAAGCCATGATCCTAGCAGAGCTAGAAGTGACCTCGCAGCGTAAAGTGACCTTTAATCCAGAAGACAATGACTAGCTACTCGCCACAAAACTTGATCTACTTGAGGAAACTAGAGAAGTGGCACAATTAAAAGTAGCGGTCTATCAGCAGAAGATTGCGAGGTACTACAACAGAAAAGCCCGAATTCGAAGTTTCAACGTGAGAGATCTAGTATTGCGTCTCATTTTGCCTAGAGCTTATAAAGTCAGTGATGGATCCTTGAGCCCAAATTGGGAAGGTCCTTACATTATCAAAGAAAACTTGAGAAATTGAGCTTACCGTCTAGCAAACATGAATGGAGCTGAAGTCACTCAAGTTTGGAACGCTGAGCATCATCTTTGACCATACTATCGTTAACCCTTTATATTACGTGTATTTAATTTGTAAACCAATCTTATTAGGATTAATGAAAGTTTTAGTTTCCTTATATTGTTTGCATGCATTGAGTGATTACTCTTTTTAACATTGTGTTCAAAGTTTATAAGTTATTAAGCTAGCGAGCTCCATCCTGATTAGCTCGTTGCCACGTCAAAATAGAGCTAACATGGCAGACGCGGTTACGTATCCCTGCATAGCTCGTCAAAATAGAGCCAACATGGCAGGTACGGTTACGTACCCCTACATAGCTCGTAAAATTAAAGTCATAGCAGGTGATGTTACGACCCCCTGCAAAGCTCATAAAATTAAAGTCATAGTAGACGAGATTACGACCTCCTACAAAGCTCATAAAATTAAAGTCATAATAGGTGAGGTTACGACCCCCTGGAAAGCTTATAAAACTAAAGCTATGGCAGGCGCGATTACGCACCCCTGCATAGCTCGCCAAGCTAAAGTTATGGCAGGTGTGGTTACGTACCCCTACATAACTCACCAAATTAAAGTCATGGTAGGCGAGGTTACGAATCTCTGCATACCTCGCTAAATTATCGCTATAGCAGGTGAGGTTACGACCCCTGCGTAGTTCTCAAAATAAATCTATGGTAGGCAAGGTTACAGCCTTCTATATAGCTCGCCAATACTTCAATAACGCAGTCAAGGCTTCGACCTGCTATCTGTCTTAAAAGATTTTACTACTTTGAATCAACTAATTTAAGCTGTTATATCAGCTTCATAATCTCAAGCCAATTAATGTTATGCATTGTTAATAGGATTAGCTCGCAAAAAGTCTCACGACTTGGAAAATAAAGATATAAAATGTGTTACAGCAAACATAATAATTCAAGCGTATTCAGCATGGAAGATGTAATGAAGAAATTTCCATTAAATTCAAAAAATTCATTACAAGCTAAGAGAAATAAAATACAAAGGTTGGAGCATAACAAAGTCTATAAGGAATGGAATAAGGTGAACGACTGGTCGCCTTGATCGTGAGGAGGTGATCTCAAATAAGAGTCATCATTAGAAGATGAACTGAAAAGTTTAATAACTTGAGCGGGCCCAGTTTAAAAGGCGCGCCAGGTATTTTTATTGCTAGGGGAAGCGCGTCCAATACAGCTTCAACTTTGAATCTCTCCACAACTCAGAGGCCAGCATCGCCAAAGATAAAAAAATCCAGCTCGGGGTACAACATCCATAGGGTGAAGAGGAAGTTCATACCCGTCTCTGCTTCAGTCTCATCTTTGGCTTTGGCGACCTGCACTTCTGCCTCCTTAGTAGATCTCTCTTTCAAGACCATAAACTCTACACAAGTCTCATGTGCACGATGATTAGCAATCTCAACTTCTCGCTGCGTAACCTCTATTTGTTGCTCGGCTACCTCAACTCGCTTTTCTACAATCTCAACTCGTTGTTTAGCCTCCTCAGTTTGCTTCGCTGTAGCTTCCACTTGCTCAACTTGCTTCTAAGGGAATTCAACTCGTTGTTCAGACTTCTTCAATTCATCCTTTACCTTGCCTAATTCATGTTCACAATTACGAACCAAGATAGTGAAATGAGACGTCGTAGCTTCGTAATCGTTTTCTATATGCGTCAAAGCTTCCTTAGCCTCCTGTCTAGCTATGATAGCATCCGCCAACTTTGCCTCAACACCTGCCTCATACCTTCTAGCATCTAGAGCTACCTCAGTCAAAGACTTGATCTCTTTCTTTGCTTTTTCTAGCTCGTCCTCTAATTTCATTATTCAATCCTCAAAAGCTTTAGTCTCTTGCTATTGCTTTATTGAGTCTAGGGCGGCCTGAAATGTGATAAGTTAGTATCTAATGAAATAAAGAAGAAAGAGAAAAAAGAGAAAAAAGAGAGATCATTTACCAGCATTAAATGGTGACTTAAGTACTCAGCTAGCTCAAGACTAGCAAGAATTTCCTTATCCAAGCTCCTAGTATGATTTAGCATTATTTGGGACTAGTAGTTGAGAAAGGACGTCAGATATATTCCTCCTAGTCTGTCTTCAAGGCATACCAAGGTTGGTGATTTAGTGCCCTCTGCGCCCTGTGCGACTTCTGGCCTCTTATCTACACAACGTCACATAGTTGAAGCAGCACTAGGTGTTGTTTTTCTCCTTCCACCATTGGAGGTACTAGTTTGGGTTCTTTGAAGTGGGGCTTTGGATGGAATTTCCCCCACCTCGGGCTGTGAGCTATGAACCAAAACCTGTAAAGGACTTGGAGTGGGTGCCGAAGGCGGCGCCTCATTAGGAGTAATGATCAGAGTTTTGTTTTTAGCAGGTCGCTTGGAAGGAGCAGTCGAAGGGGCTTCAATCTCAATAGGTTGCTTCTGAGGAAACTTCAAAAGAGTGAGTTTTTCCATAGTTGGAGTTTGTTCAGAGGCGGAAGCTGAAGCTGAAGCTGGTGTAGGAACTGGTTGAGATGGATTTGTGGGCGAGGTACGAGCTAGAGCTAGAACTTTTTGGTCAGGAACTAGAACTGAAGCTGTTTGAAGAGTAGATGTTTCTACTCCAGTTGGAACTACCTGAGTTGGAGCGGGAGCTGGAGCCAGCTCTACCTACGAGGTGGAGACAGAAGTTTGGACTGTTTAGGAAGTAAAGATCTGATCTACCTATGAAATGGAGGTAGGAATTGAATCTGATTAAGGAGTAGGAGTGGCCTCTCCTTCGCTGACTATATCGAAAACAAAAGGAAGCTCGAATTCTCTCTTGCTTCCTATGTCCCTTTTATTGTCTATCAGCGGAGAATCAGCAAGAGAAGAGAGACTGTAAGTCCGGAAGAGATCGGTGTCAAATTTATCATTGATGGTTGCTTCACTTGAGTTTGTGAGCACCTTGAGAACGCTATTTTCCTCGTTGTTAAGAAGGGATTTGTTCGCCAAGTCTGCAAAACAGAGCGTTTAAAAAAAAAAAATGGTTTTATAGCTCGCGAGGTATTTCTTCCTCTATTTACCTGGACTTAGAATGAAGCTGAAGTTTTTGAGATCTCTGAGGGAAAGGCAAGAGACGAAGAATCAACTCGTCTTGTAAGCCCTGCATTAGACTTACCATTTGCATCTCCTCAGGGTAAGAGACTCTTGTAATCTAATTAACGAGCTGCGAGATAATAAATTCTCTCTCGTTTTCCATCTTTTAAACCACTACTAGCTTTGATGCTGTAAAGATGGTTTATGATTTTTGGAGTTGGGGGAGGAAGGTTCTTTTTAAGAAAGACCAAAATCAATGAGGTCAATTGCGAATACGAGTTCGGGGTCAATTGGAATGGTGAAAGCTTGACAGTGTTCAAGAACTTGATCAGGTACGAAGGAACTGAGAACCTGAGCCCGTGCCTAAGATGTTGGGTACTAATGGCGATGTATCCATTGGAAGAATAGCATGCATGGTCTTCAGCAGCAGGTGACATCGCGCGACAGCCTCTAGGGATATGATATTGAAGAGCAACACCCCTAGCTCGACAAAATCTATTGTAGAAGAATGATGCGCAAACACCTCGCGAGCTTGCCTCTCCTCGCGAGCTCGGCGCTTTGCTTCAAGTCGTCGAATCATTTCAGGATTGGTCCGAGCTGTAAATTGCTCTGGAACCTCCTTGCTCTAAGTTGCTTTACTAACATTACGGACTCCGCTTAAAGTCATCTACACATGAAAGAGGGTACGGTTAGGTCACAGCAAGTAGACCATACCTAAATGACCAAAGAAGTTCTCTATTCTACAAATCGCTAATGTAATGGGGGGACTTAATCTGAGAGGACGATCTACGAGCTACCTAAAAGTGTCTAATCCTACAGTTCGCATGCATGACAAGCCATAAACAGTAAACAAATCGCGAATGAACAAACAACAAGATCAAACCAGCAGGAAATGAAAAGTCGCGATCAACAAGTAACACAGAATCGTAAAGATTCAACATCAAGAATATGAAGCATTCAACTCATTTCAGACACAGAATGCAAGTGCAACGCAATATCAACACAACAAAATAAATCAAGAACTGAAAGTTTGAAGTTAGACAAGAAACTTATCGTGAATCCTTGTTGAAGATGTGAAAAACAACGACTGAGAGTAAAGTCTGAGAAGAACCAGTGAAAGAACGCAGCAAAGAGGATTTGAAGGATAAAGAAGAAAATGACAAGGTGAAAGAGAAAGTGAAAGGGTTCCACCAGTTTATATAGGTGGCCGACCTCGAGCCCTAACCGTTCAATTTAGGTGTTATGTAACTGCCTTAAATCTAACGGTGTAGCACGAGTAACAGCTTTATAGTTATGGAGTCGTCAGTTGAAAGACGTACGCATTAAATGCGTATTGCACGAGACGTGCCAGTGCCGGTTCAGTTATCATCTAATTGGTTGTCGCGTGTCAAAATTGATGGGATTTAATTTGAAATAGCGCGAAACGGTGGTTCAAGATAAGTCAACTTTTACCAAGGAGCTCGAGCTCCCAATTTGCAAAACGAACTGAGAGTTGGGAGACTAATGTTATGGGTATTTCTTGGATTCAATAAATGGGCTGGTAAAAGTATGATAAAGGCCCAATAAATCAACCCAATAAAGTAGCCCAACAGATTAAGACCAAGTTATTGACGTCCGACCAATGCTAGCTTTGCAGCTTGCACTAGCGAGTTCGCATCAATCACTGTTTACAGGTTGTAACAAGCATTACTCAGTTTGCATTATGCATAGCTCCTTGTTCCGCGAGCTCCAGCTCGAAAATCGTTTAATGCAGTTTACAGCTCGTTCAATGATCAAATAGAAAGATCTTCCAGAAAAGACAGTAATCCAAATTAATCGTGATTCTTCTACCAGAATTGGAAACAAATTCAATTTCAAACTCAATCAACGTGATCCCTGATTTTGCGGAACAGTTACCTGAATTTAATATAAAATTTTTTTCCTGTTTTATTTCAACCTAAATTGTAACGTCTCTTTTCCTATAAATAGAGGCTTAATTCATTGTAACGACATATAAAAAGTATTATACTGTCACTCTATAGAATTATTGAGAGAGACAGTCGTAAACGTAGGTACACTTGTTGAACCACGTTAAAAACCTTCTTTGTTGTTTTTGTTCTTTGCCTTTCTACTTTTTCGTGTGTTTTCTGTTATGTTTACATTGATTGCAAGTATTGGGTTTTGAGCTCTCGTCGACCAGATATCAATGTCAACAAAGAAGATGTTAATATTTCAATAAAAATGATAATTACATTTAAATCTACTTTTTACTGTATATAAGTGTGAAACCAAAGTCATCAACAAACATCATTGCGCCTTTTTTTATATAGGCATCTATGGCAGTTGCAGCTTTGCCGAATTAGAAGTCGAGCTTCTCTTGATGTTAAGTCAAGCAATGGTGAACCTAGAAATTAATATTAGAGGAGACATTTTAATAAACTGATAATAATATTAAAACAAAATTAAAATTATAGTAGTCAAATGTAAAGTTTTCTTTTTGGTTGATTTCTAAGTAATTTCCATCAATTCCAGAACAACTAAAAATGAAAATAAATAATGCAATTGTATATATATATATATATATATAATGCTTTTAAAATCAAGTATTATATATATAATACCTAATTTTAAAAAGTAAGGACCAACCAATAAAATTCATCTATTGCATTTGAATTAAATAGGAGAGATAATTTGTTTTAAGAGATATAATGTAATAGATAAATTTAATTGGTTGGTCCTTAATTTTTAAAATTAGGTATACCTAATTCTAAAAGCTCTCTCTCTGTCTCTCTCTCTATATATATATATATATAATCTTACAATTTAAAATCTCTTATAAAGCATAAAAAAAAATGAAATAATGGTTTTACCAAATGATCACTGATTTAATTTTTCATTTGTGATGATAATATAATGTCTGGCAATCAAATTATGTAAACTTTATATTTAAACTAGAACTTAAGTTTTTGTTAGAAATAAAACTTAAACAAATATAATATAAAATATTTTTTATGCAAGAGAGTTTTTTATATCACTTTATTGATTACAAAAATATAAAAATTACAAGAATTATTTAAAAATATGAAATAAGAATTAAATCATGATCATACTCTAAGAAATTAGATGTAACAAATTTAAATTCATAGTTTATAATTTTAAGATTCACTGATTTAATTTTCAAGTCAAGTTAGAGATATTAATATTATATTTAGAATGTCTATGAAGATATTAATATTTCAGTAAAAATGGTTAATATATTTAAATCTACTTGTTATTATATATATTATTATAATAGAGATTCTAACAAATAAAAGATAAATTTTTTAATAGAAATTAAGAAAATAATAAAAATTAAATACTAATATTTATAAAGATAGAAAATTAAAATTAATAAAATGATAAATCTATATTTTACTTTTGTAATTAATATATTTAGGGATATATGTATAAAATTTAATAAAAATATTATAAAAGATAAAACAAAAAAAATGAATTTTGAAAAATTCAGGGAGCACATGTCCCCTTTGCTAATGCATTGGGTCCGCCGATGCAGCCAGGTCTAGCAATTTGCTAGGAAAATACATATTAAATTGCGTCAAAAACTAGATTGTTTGTAAGACTCTAATCCAAATAGACTTAAAAGAATTATTAAACCCAAATTTTAAGTGAGCCTGAGTAAAAAATTAAAAAAAAAAAAGAAAAAAGAAAAAAAAAAAAAGCCGAAATTATCAGCCCAAAAAAGTTGTATGCATACCCCTTTTGTTTGTGCACCTATTTAATTTTTTTTTAAATTTTATTATTTTAAGTACACCCACTCAATACCATATATGCCCTTAGCAACAGTGAGACCTTGAAGAGAGGCTTCTCTCTCTGGGCGGTATCATCTTCTACTCTTAACAACTGGGTTTTGCGGAAAGAAAGAGAGAGAGAGGGGCAATTAGTACTTGTTCTTCGGACACAAAATTCATCAATCTTATTTGGACGTGATGATTCCTCGACCATCTCTAAAAATCAAACAATTTTAATTCAATTGCTGCAATGTTTCGTCAACTCCAACCAAGTTTCAAAATTTTGGCTTGGGCAAGTTGACAACATCTGGAATATAATTTACTTCTTTGTTTTTTGCTTAATAATAAAATTTTAACAATTTTTTGTCTGGTGGATCATGTGGAATATGGTAGGACACGTTCAGCGGAGCAAAAGCACACTTGTGTGCTTAGAATATCAACAGCAACAAAGGAGAGAGATGTGAAGAAGAATAAAGGAGGGTGCTTGAGTGGGTCTTCTTCTTCATCTCACACCAGATATCTGATTTTCCAAATGCCGCTTTCTTTTTTTAAGCTCTTTTATCTTCAACACTTTCCAAGCTAAGAGATTTCAAATGGGTGTCGCAGAAATATTAACAATTTGAATAATTGACAGTATTGAAATTTTAAAATATATACAAATATGATGGAAACATCGCCACTTAAAAAAAAAAAAAAAAAAACTGTTAGTGAGTCGAGTGTCCACCAATTCGGTGGACACCAAACAAGCCCAAATTAAGCGGGCCATTATCAAGCAAAAGCAGTTAATCGGGGGGCTCAAAAAGCATAAAGCAATACTAAACAAAAGGCAAAGCAAATGTCATGGTGGTCAAATATGAAAAGAAACGGTGGCTTTCTTTTTTCTTTTTTTTTTTTTTTTGAGAAATAGGATAAGTGTCTCACGTGAACGTGGAAGACACATTGAAGTAGCTGTGTTGTGCGTGTCTCTCTCTCTCTCTATATATATATATAAACTCACTTATCTAAATAAATTGGACACACAAAATCAAATAAGAAAATAGAAAGTGAATTTAAAAAAAAAAAAAAAAAAGAAATAAGATAAGTGTCTCACATGAACATGGTAGGCATATTGAAGTAGCTGTGTTGTGTGTGTCTATATATATATATATATATATAAACTCACTTATTTGGATAATTCAAACATCCAAATGTTCAGTTCAAGTATCTTGAAACAATTCACACAGAACCAAAGTTGAATAGCAAGAAGCTAGAAAGAAAAAAAGGGAGAAAAAGATAGGAGAAAATTCAAGATGCTTGAACGAAACATTTGGGATTCTGAATTATCCATATAAGCAAGTTTATTTTAATGAGATCTAGATTTAGGAAATTAGTGAATTGTTCCCATAAGTTCTAGGTTGAGTTTATGCAATTTAAACAGGATCTAAGATTATGATGAATCAAATAGAAATCCATTTTAGATCTTGATTAAGCAAAAGAGTTCTGTGAGTAGATGATTTTATTTTAATTAATTTGATTTAATTATATTTATTTTATATTTTAGCTTTTTATAATTTATTGGAAATAAATTATAATAATTAGTTAATTGATTTTATTGATTATGAATTATGATTTACGATTAGATTATAGAATCAACTTTCAAATTATTCTTGTGATATACATATACATGCTAGAAATTCCAATCGGAGTTTAGATATCCACCGTAGGTTTGTACAATTGCATGTCGTCAAGAAAAGGTAATATGATGATGAACATTTTGTTTTAGTGTGTATTACTTTTAATTAACCAAATTTCTTAAATATATTTCAAGAATACTTTTACAGATGAAATATTTTTTTCTAGACATTTTATTAATATTGTATATATTTGATACATGGGTCCAACACAAAAAATGTACAAATTTTTTATTTGTTTAGATTAAATTTATAAAACAATAATGAGATTTACAGTGATTTTTTAAAAAAGTTTTTAGAAACTTCATATTTTGGTTAGAAAGATCAAAATTTTCACATAATTCTCCTATACTTGAGAGAGGGTCATGAGGGGTCCTATCACTATTAGTTGGTATTTCAATTCTACTCTCAGATGTGAGAGAGTGGTAACCACATCAGCACTTAATTTACTGTCAAACTTATTTCAGGTAATATTCTTTAACATAGCACTAATAGTGGGATCATATATAGATTTTGAGGTCGTAATTCTCGTGTTTGAAATACACTAAATATGGTATAGTAGACAGCTGTGTCAACGACATTATAATGATATGCTTGTCCTGGAAAATATATTTAATTCTTTTGATTCTCTACATCCGTCATGTGTAAAAATCTTTCTAATTATTTGTCTCCAAAGGAAAATTTAACATTGATGTAAACTTCTAAGAAGGCTCAGTAAGTAAAGAAAATTATTGGCTTTAACAATACCTTTTCTTTTTTCTTATACCACATACTATGAGGATGAATCAAACTTGAGATCATATCGTCAAATTTAATGAATGCACTTTACCACTAAACCATATTGTACAATAACTTTAACAATATCTAGGCATGCAATTGTTGTTAGATTAAGAATAATAAAACTACCTTATTAATTTGAACAATAAGAATTTGATTATTGATTGTTGAAGTTGTTATCCAAGTCTAAGATTTCAAACATGAACATTTCACTACGTATTATAGATCAACCACACTATGCAAGACTTTTCAATAAGAGTAATAAAAGTAGAATTACAAGAATTTGATTTAGAGGTCTTATTTTCCTTGTTTGAGTTTGGGAATGAATTGGAAAATCATGAACAAATCCAAAGAAAGAGAGATTTATATTGCCACAATGATTTATTACTATCATTGAAAAACTCGGTGAGTAGGTCTGATTACCAACTGAGAATTCGATCGATGGGGTTTTGTCGACCCGAGAACCCTCAAATCAGCAATTCTACCCGCCTGAGACGGGTAGTCGTTGAGTCAGGCCTAGTATTCAGCCCAACTCAAACAACTTAGGCTCCATGGTTGGGCACGCAAAGCCCTTTGTTTATTTATTTTTTAAACTTGGGACACCAAAACGATATCATTTTGGAGACTCCATGTAAGGTTCGAATCTAAATGGACCCAGCCGAATTTAAAAATATAAACTATACTTAAATGAATAAGTCAAAAGTGCCCAATTAGAAAGCCAATTAGAGAGCCCCATGGGAATAAACAATAATTAGTGGAGTGTCCACCAATTTGGTGGACACCAAGCAAGCCCAATTTAATTGGGCTGTGGGCTGCTGTTATGATGCAAAGTTATTCTAAAGAAGGACAGAGTTGGGATGAGGAAAAGCAAACAAAATGCAAATCAAATGTCAACATAGAACAGGACAAAATCACGGTGGCCGAGTAATAAAAGAGATGGTGGCAATTTTTCTAAGGAAAAAAGGGTACATGTCTTGTTCTTAGGATGGGAATCAAAATGATGCATGAGAGAAGGGCGTGAGGCGGTAATATGTACGTATATATACGCAAACGGTGGCAAGCAAATATACAGAACTTGAAGTGGGCAGCATGACAGAACAACAAAAACAGAAAGATAGCGACAAGAGATAGAAAAAGAGAAAAATAATTGGGGTTGATTTGGCATGTAACAAATTTAGTTATAGATTTAATTTTCTAATTTGATTTTTATAAATTCTAAATAAGTTCTTGTATTGTTTTTAGGTGGGGAAGAACCCAGTGATAAGACAAGTGCTAATGGTTCAAAATAGAGCATGAAACCTAATTTATGAGTGAATTGTTTTATTTAATGTGAATTAGTTATTTACAATTATATATTTAATATTTATTATTCATGGATTCATAGAGATGAATTATTAGTTAAACTGATTTCCTAGGTTATTGATTATGCTTTACGTTTGAAACGATAATTTACTTTGTATATGTATATATGTGTATTTATTAGATTTACAATCAAGATTTTACATTTTCTACCTAAGTATATTATGAAAATGTCCGAGCATTTAAGTAGTATTATGTATATATGAGAAAAGTATTGTTTGCGATTTATTTGTATATTCAAAAATAGAATTACATATATTTGCATATAAAAATTGTTTAAAATACGAAACCGGTACAATGAAATTTTTAGAACATTAGGATTGTATCCTCCTCTCTAACAATCAAGCTACACATGTGAGTCCTGAAGTAGCACAGCATGTGTATGACATATGTACTTCTTGCTCTACATGTGCGATGATGCTTTCCGTCACGTATGATAGTGATATATCCCTTGCTCTGCGTATGCATTGAGTATATCCACCAAATATGATAAATTTTCTTAGATACTAGATTGATGTAAACTGAGATTTTATAAGCATGCATAAATGATCGATATAGATGTTTGTAGATAAATACAATATGAAATGATTATAGATTTAATTTCAATATTATTTACAGATATGATTGAATATGAATAATTGATATTTTATTTTTATTGCCAATATTATGTTATGCTAGCTATTATCAAAAGGAAATGATTTATTTAGTTTTCAAAAATTATATCCACTCACTGAGCGTTAACGCTCACCATTTTATATTTTTAGAATTATTTCTTAGGTAACCATCGGGTCTGAAAAGAAATCTCCGAATAAGAGAAGAGGTAGGCCATTCGATCAAATGATGCAAATAAATTACATTTTGATATTTTATATGTATTTTATATTTTTCATGGCATCTAGGCATGTGTGTGAATACTTATACTTTAATATTGTAAAATATTTAGTTACTTGCTAGTTGCTTTTGTTTTTGCACTAAAGTTTGAAAATAAGATAATTATTTTATATAATTGTGTTTCTCCTTACAAAAGAAAGTTTGTTTTATATGTTTTATACAACATTGCCGGTGTTTGCAATATGATTTAAAAGAGAGATCAAAGATCCTAAGTAGTTGAGATATGACATATTTTAGAAGTGTTGATTTTTGTTAGCGGAAAATTGTGATAAAATAGCAGCTATGCTATCAAATTTTTTATTAAACTACCCAATGTATTAACATTTTTTCAAATGATTTTCTATCAGAAAGTTTATAATTATATACAGTTTGTAGCATATCATGGGGCCTTCATAAGAATTTGAGAGGGTCCTATCACACCAAAATTACATTGTGTTGGCATTTAGAAACTTTAAAAAAAAAAAAAAAATTGCAATCACTTTTCACCCATATGCCCATTCGTGGCCATCCAACAACAATCCTCTTTTGCAACCCTTAGTTTCTGCCACCTACACAAATCTTCCTCTACCACTATGCTATCACCTTCACCATCTAGTAAAGTTTTTTTTTTTTTTCTTGATATTAATTTTTAACTTGTTAATTGATAAGATCGAAATCGGATTCCCTTAGGCTACTGTCTGGTAAGTCTTGCTCAGCACACTGACAGATCTCCTTTAAACCCTACTAGACCGGCTAAAGGGGTTCGAAGAGTGAACCCTTGTACTTGTGATTTAAACTTTCTTCAAAACTAATTTAAATTTATTTGTTGGAACTAGTTGGGTTGGTTTTTTTATTTAGAAACATAAAAGCGATTATTTAGCGAAAACCATTTTAAAGAAAATCCGGCAGCATAACGGTTGTATTTCCAAGATTCCCAAATTAACTTGTAAAGAAAATACACTCTCGTATAATTTCAATCATAACCCAACTTCATTTTTCACAAACATACATTTTTTACTTTATTAACATTCTCAAAAATCCGCAACCATAACCAATTTAAGAGAAACAATCTCGCTAAGCAAGAGAAACCACAAATACTACATCTTAAGAAGACTTTACAAAGTCATTTTTACCACAAAAATATAACATTATAGTTTATTGAGGGTAGTACCAAAAGATACAAAAATTGATGCATGCAAATATTTCTAATTCTAACAAAATGCAATATGGGTTCATGCGATGCATCCGTCGGGAGTGCACCCACCTATGTTGACGAAGGAGTTTCCTCTCCACTTGCACCTGCGCTAGTACTTGCAAAGGAATTTTAGGAAGAAAAAGAGGAAACGGTGAGCTCATAGAAGTTTGGTGAGAAATTCTACACCTTTTTGGTTCAATGGTTTTACTTTCTTAGATCGTAAGGATGCTATACAAGTATCTCGATAAAACGAGAATATGAACACATTCTCAAAGTGACTAAATTGAATCTCATGATCAACTACAAACTCATTTCTTCAAGTGTTAAGTTTCTAGATAAATTCTCAACTTTCTAAAAGCACCATTTGTATCCTTTAAATACTCTAACCACACAACGACTGAACTAATGTTGCAAAATATGGCATGTCACGTGGCAATTTTTCAACTGATACCAACTGTGACGCTTCTAAGACCCCTCAATGACTACATGCAGAATTTTTCTACATCGCAAATCATAGCGTGAGATAACATCCTAAGGCTTTGCCTTATTCTGCGGGATATTCTTATTGGGTCTAAATCTATGAATCTGAGGGTCTACTCATGGTCTTTGAAAAATTTTCTTTCACTAAGTGCATTATACACCAAATAACTTATTTGTCAAAACTTTGGGCTCAAAACTTTCGATTTTAAATTTTGATCAAGGTTGCTTTGTTAGCAATTACATTATAACAAATATGATAACCTTCTCAACTAGAAACTTACACAATAATGATTCATTCATAGTATAATAATAATAATACTTTATATATTATAATACAACGTACATAAATCGAGTTTTAGCACGTACTTGGCTTTAAAGCTTACAGAAGGGCTTTATTGGGTTTCTTGGGCTCCACTCGCTTGCTCCACACCTACACATTGCTTTCTCATTTAGAATGTGCTCAAATAAACTACACAAAACTACAAATAGTGTTTCTAATGCAACTACACAATACAATGCCATTTTTAACTACAATTTCCCCATCTTGGTTCTAACTTAATCGGAGCTTTAAAGTTTTGATTTCTTTTGATGGATCTCATTTATTATCACCTAGGAATGCCCCATCCGCTCGAAATATTTTTCTGAAGCTCAAAACGAAAATTGGTCTTTTTAAATCCCCTTTGGCCGAACCTATGCTAAGGAGCAATCCCTAGTTTTTCTTCCATCCATTTTTGCTCCAATCATCTCCCTAACTCTCATTTAGGTCAACCCATAAGCGGATTCGAAAAGAAATAACCGTTGGGTGGAGGTTCCTAACCAAAAACCCCTATTTTTCACTACTTTTTCATGCCACAATTCATCACTCTCATATTCTATACTCAATCCTCTTTTCATTAAGGTTCCTAGACTTGTGTATGCTCAATTATGATCATATACCACATGAAAATGCAAAGAGGAAGTGGCATTGCATGGTAGTTACCAATGCCCTTCACCTAACCTAAAACAACACATTAGGTTCTTTCTGTTTCTTTTCAAATTCTAACATTTTTATAGAATTTTCTAATCTTTAACATGCATGAATTCAAGTTCATTCTTATCAAAACTTAATGGTGTCACACACCCCTAGAGTTGTCATGTACTACACCCACACACATATATATTGCTTCTTTCACTTCTCAAGTTTGCTTCTTGATTACTCTCTCAAACATTTCATTAAACACTTTAAATGCACCTCAATTTGCTTAAACAAGTTTTAAATCAATTTCTAGGGTTTTGCTCACATAAACCTAACTCTAATCACTCATGTGATTCCACTTAAATCAAGTTCCCTTTTTGGTGTTCTAGGGCTCTAACCTTAGTTTAAATCAATACCTCCATCAATTTCTCAACAAAAATCAACCCAACACTCAACTTTTCATACAATTTGACTATCACTATTTTAAAAACAAATATCATGGAGACTTACCTTAAATCTTGCTCAAACCTTGATTTTCTAGTCTAATCCAACCCAAATTCTTAATTTGAAGCTTGGAATGGCTTGGAGTGGCTTTGGGTCTTCACTCCCCTTTTTGGTCCCTTTCTTATCGTCCCTCTCTCTCTCACACAATGTGTTTTCTTTCAAATTTTTTCTAAGTGTTGGAAGACAACACTCATATATATATGTATATCTCTTGATTGGAGAAATTACTACAATACCCTTTATCTAGTTTATATCACTATTAGTTTCTCATTTTACTCCTAAGGTTTTTCTAATTACTTATGATAATACTAAAATATAATACTCATGAAATTTTATATTTTACCTCATAATCCACCTACTAATAGTAAGAAATCCACACTTAGGGATGAGAGCTTACATTAATCACTTAATTATTTGTTATTTTCTTTAAGGCACGAATCCTTATGGATCCAAAAAATTATCCAATTTATTATTATTAATTTAGTCTAGCTCAAGTTTTATGATTATTTTAAGCAATTGGACAAAGTTCAATTTGGTGAATTTGGTGGTTGATACATATTTTCATTTTAATAACAAAATGAGAGGCGGTCGACCATTCTCTTTCACAAACAACGGAAGATGATATAGAGACAAAAATTGGGCATGGAAATGGAAGAAAATGAAAAGCAAAAGGCAAATTGTTAGTGAAAGAGACAACATGGGTGTAGACAATTGAAAGAGAGAGGTGGTCAAGTGAGTGTGGAATGAGAATAGAAAATAAGAATAATATGACGAAGAGACAAAAGAAAATGTGGTATAGGAATGATAGTGCTTGAGTGGCCGTTAGTATTATATATAAACTTTTGAACTAGTAGTAGCAAGTATATTAATAAAGAAACAGATAAAGGTTGGTGTTGTAATATGAAAGAGAGAAAAAAAAGGTCAAGTTCAAAATAAAAGAGAGTTTGAGAGTTAGTGGTTGATATATATATATATATATATATGCATATATATGTGTGTGTATATATATATGAGAGAGAGAGAGGCTAGTTCGGTGAAGTTATAATGTATTAATACATACTGAGTTAGAAGCAATTTAGCAAGGCACAAATATAAAACATGACCAGCAGCAAGCTCAGAACTGCACAAGTAGAATAGAAAGAAGCAGTGAGAAGAGAGAAAAAGAGAGGGAAAGGGAGAGAGAGAAGAGAAAAATAAGAAAATTTTGAATGGATGAATGGAAGTTTTGGATATCTAATTTACCAGATAAATGATTTTATGTCAATGAGATTTGGTATCTAGAAAATTAGTAATTTTTCC
This sequence comes from Litchi chinensis, assembly GCA_019925255.1. Taxonomy (NCBI): domain Eukaryota; kingdom Viridiplantae; phylum Streptophyta; class Magnoliopsida; order Sapindales; family Sapindaceae; genus Litchi; species Litchi chinensis. Next base: position 15,615,573 of record CM034465.1, on the reverse strand, counting down.
CATAAATTCTAAATTGATTTTTACGTGATTTTAGAATGGATCCAAGATTATAAGGAATCATATGAGAACCAATTTTGGGTCCCATAATGAGCTAAGGAGCTATGTAAGTGGATAGTTTTATTTTAATTAAATTGATTGAATTATATTTATTTATATTTCAATTTTTTATTATTTATTGAAAATAAATAATTTATTCTTTTCAATGACGTTCTAGATTATGAATTATATTTTACAGTTGAAATGATAATCTTATATGTATACGCATTCGAAAGTTCAAGTGAATTTTATATTTACAGCTTGAATTTATTATAAGAAGTGTTTAGAATATTTGTGGTAATATTATCTTATGTTTTGAGAAAAAATATTTGTTTATGTTTTGAGAAAAGTATTATTCAAAATTATGTGTATTTGGATACGAAAATCATTTAAGATTTGAGAATGAAAATAAAATTATTTTTAGCACACCAAGGTTGTACTCTCTCATCTAATGCTTGGACAAACTACAAATGTGTGAATCATAGATTCGCCCATCAGGTGTATGGTAGATGTTAGAAAAGTCATTTAGTTGTCGAGAGAGTCGTTGAGTCACCCAACATATATATGATAGATGTTGTTCCTCGCTCTACGTATGTTAAGTATCTCCACTATGTATGACAAATTTTTGTGGGAACTAGTTAGTGTAAATTTTCAGATTACAGATATTATATACTAAGTTTGATCAGTACAGAAAGAAATTAACAAAACATTAGTTTATAGAAAGAGATTTCAGAAAAGTTTTACAGATTAAATTTGTGTAATTTGTTTTGATAAACTTACAAAGAAATTATTCATACAGACACTAAAAACTTTATTATGATATTTGATTTGATTTTAGTTTTATTTTCATATATGATTATGTGTTATTACCAGTTGAATATTAAGTTTTATTTAAAAATATTTTAGAAAAGTTATATTCACTTACTAGACGTTAGCGTTTACTTTTTTATAAAACCTTTTTTTTTTTTAAGTATTTGTCACAGGTTTAGGCAGATTATTGGTTTTTCTGAAAAGAGTCATATGGTAATGATAAAATGCATTAATATTATTTTTAGATAGAAACATTTTTGCATCATATATATTATTTTTAATTAACTAGATTTTATAAATGTGTTTCAAGAATAGTTTTATATATTAAATATCTTTTCCAGATATTTTATGGATATTTATATATTCATTACATAGGTCTAACATGAGAAATGTAAAGATTTTTGGTTTGTTCATATTGAATTTATGAGATATGAAAGTGTGCTAATTGTTGATCCACTATGAACCTAGAGACGGGGGGGCGAGGGGGGAGGGGGTGAATAGGTTCTTACTAAATTTTCGATTATCAACAAATTTAACAAACCAATTTTATAACAACAAACATAAACAAGTGCGGAAGCAATAAAAATAATGACATAAGAATTTTTATGTGGAAAACTCCTTCAACATGGGTAAAAACCACGAGACTAATCTTAGCTACTTAAACGAACAATTCACTAGTAACAAATATAGTACACCCTCAAGTTGATACAAAAGACACACACTCCTTTTGGACTATTCCAACTAGTCTATCCGCAGGCCTTTTCCCTAATGATCACGCATGATCCACTAGGTGACTAGGTGTATATCCTCAAGCCGCTCTTGAAATCACTCTTCTCTTGGCATGAGCTTACACTTATTTTTTCGCAAGAACCAACTAGGAACTTCTTAAACCAAATGCACCTTTCAGTAAAAATGCAAAACTCTTGCTCCCTAGACTTCACACAAGTCACAACAAGCTTTCCAACACTTAAAAGGCTATGGTCTAAATGTTCGATGATGCATGAACATTCAAATAGGATGCATGACCACTATAACCTATGATACCAAGTGCACAATTAACTCAATCAACACATATAATCACTTGGCATATAAACAATCATGACTAAATATATATTCATCTCAACCACAATATACATAGTCATGTAATAGGCTCACTTAACACATCTATAACCTATTTTAATCAAATGAACATGTCAAAGTATATGTGTAATGTGCACAAGAACAATGAGCATGAACCAAAAATACAAATCCCCTTTTTGAAACTCTAGAGATTGATTTTATAATGCAATATGGGTGACCTAGAAATTGAATACTTATAGTATGTAAATTCACTTCTAAATCAACCTAAAGTTCAATCTAAGAATCAATTAACAAACCCCATGAACCATAAACCACAAAATTATTACACATAAAGTGATTAATTAAAGACCTAACCCAAGAACACAACCAATCTACAACAAATACATCAGACTAGAACAATCAAGACATATTCAAACACAAATCAAGATAATAAACTAATACCTTGATGATTCTAGGATTTCAAAAGCATACATGAGAGATTGGAAGTAATTTTGGTGTTTTAGGGTTGAGAGAGTTTATTTTTGGGGTTGCTAAGGTGTGAGTTGGGGCTGCTAGAAAAAAGGGGTAGAAAACAGGTTTTTAATATGTCGGTGGTAAATTATATTTTGCCCTAATATATTGCAAATTTACAATTTGACATTAATAGTCTGAAAATGTTTCATTTACACCCTTGACATATTTAAAAACTTTTCATTTACACCCCTGATAGATGCACACCATATGAATATGCAAATTCGTGAGTGTGTGTGATCCTAAAGCCTTTGTGATATTGAGAGAGATTTACCAAGAGATCTTATGACTTGTGTTTCTTAAATAGGTAGCTCCCAAAATAAAATTATGCACAAAGAACATTTTGTATGAAATTTAACCAACCTAAAACTACTTGACTTAACAAGGTAACTATGAGATTTATGAGAATTTTTCTAAAATGATTTTAGTAAATTTAGAATTTAGCTGGAAAGATCATAGTTTTCACAATATCCTTCTAAATTCAAGAAAGGAGTCAGGATGAGTTCCGTCAGCTTTCATAGAATTCTGTTGAACTTAAGAAAAAGTCGGGATGGGTCTCGTCACTTATTATTTTAATTGTTTGTTATTGTTATTTTCATCATGTTAATTGTATATATATTTTTTGGTTTATGTTATGTAACGGGTAATCATATGCAAATTATTTTTTTCTTTGTTATTTTTATATGTTAATTGCATTAGAGATTAAAGCTAATAATTATTCTTCGAAGTTGAAAAAAATGAGAAGGGAGAGAAAATAGAAAGAGATACCAAAGCTGATAATATACTGTATTTTGTAGGGGTTGCCCAATTATTTTTATTGGTTATCTTGGTTTGTATGAGAGATAATATAAATATATTTTATAGGTTGGATCAAGTTTGATTGTCAGTCAAATGGCTGACCGTTGATCAACTGTCAAAATGAGTATTCATCAAGTACTCATTACTAGCTAGGTTACCAACCAACTAGCTGCTAGCGATTTTTGAAACATCGATTTTATCTCAAAGGTTGTTTTATTTAATCTTTGCATTTTAGGTTTTTAATTAGTGGGTGAGATAGGAAAATGTGAGAGAACTAAATTTGAGAGAGAGAGATCGATCACTTCACCATTGTAAACACCTATTTAATAGTAAAAATCGAGTGCTTATATGCTCTTTGAAGGCAGGGATCACGTTGACCACCGAACAACATAAAATCTCATTTTATTTTTATTTCAAAAAAAAAAAAAAAAAAAACCTTTCATTTTCTCTGCGAACTTGATACCAGCTTTGTACTCCAGTATTTATTTTATTTTTGTTATCTTCTTCATTTTATTTGAATCTAATTTAATCAGTCCCTTAGCTCATGTAGTCATCGATGTTGCTCGAACTATTTACGTTCTTTTTTTTTAATGAAACTTTTGTCATATCATCCGAACTATATTAAATTATCACAAAATACAATTGGTTTTTCATTTTCTTTTATTAAGAAAATTATTACAATATATATGTAAACCAAAACCTTTAATTAGAACTTAATTAAGAACTCCATGCGAGTAAGAATTGTGCCTAATACCTCTTGCACAATAATAAAATACCTTGCGACCTATGCGATAATCTACATAGATCATATATAAGATATTACAATTAGTTGTTAATGATGGTTATCCACGATAATAGGAATAGAATTACATGAATTATTTCACTTTTAAAATAAAAATGATAACAATACTAAATATCTTTGCTTATATTCCAAAGGCATTCCAATTTGTAAGGTGTCACTTCAATATTATTGGAAAAGAGATAAAATATTTTTTAACATTGTTTGAATAGCGAAAAAGAGGAAAATATAAATTATAGTCTGAAAGTCACTGAGCATTCATATAGATTCTGAATATAACAACACGCAACCTTTAATCATCTCTAGCTCCATGAAATAAAATATACTTTAATTTTATCATGCTAATATCCGACTTGGTTAACAATGGTCGGGCGTTTCCCCATGAAGAAGATATTTCAAAGGTAGAATCCACTGAAGTGGAAATGACATCCCCAGCCTCGATTCAGTTCTCACATACTCAATCTGTTAAGAGCTTTTTTTAACATTACTGTGTTTTTGTGGTGCTCGAATCCCCTCCAATTCCATTGCAACTTCTTTCATTGCAGGTCTTTTCTTCCCATTTAAGTTTAAACGCCTTTTCGCAAGGTTAGCAATTTCCATAATTTCTTCTTGCTTTCCAGAACTTGATACTTGACTGTCAAGAATATCAAACAGGCAGTTCTCCTCCATAGAATCAATGAAATACAATATCAAACTCTGACCTTCTAGTACCTTTGATGAAGAAGTTAGTTTTTGTCCCATTAAAAGCTCAACAAGTACAATTCCAAAGCTATAGACATGAATTTTATTAATGAACTGACTTGATTGGAAGTATTCAGGATCTAAGTATCCAAAGGTCCCTTGTATTTTTGTGGTCACATGAGTTTGATCGATATTAGCAATTGATTTCTAACTTCCAAAGTCTGCTATCTTTGCTCTATATTTATCACCTAGGAGTATATTTGATAACTTGATGTTTCGATGATGAATGGGAAAGCAAACTGTAGATTGCAAGTATGCAAGGGCCCCCTGCAACTTTTGAAGCAATTCGTAAGTGCATATCCCATGAGGGTGGAAATTCATCGTTTGGATCATGAATTTATTGGAAAAGGTTCCATTAAGAATGTATTCATAGACTAGTAATAGGACCTCCATCTCCAAACAACACCCTAAAAGTTTAACCACATTTCTATGGTTAATTTGTGAAAGAATGACCACCTCCTTTATGAATGCTTCAAGCTTTCCTTCATCAACCACTTTTGACTTCTTTGCTGCAATGATTCTTCCATCTATTAACATTCCTTCATAAAATGTGCCCTGTCCTCCTTGACTAAGAATTCTTTTCATATTAAAATTTTCAGTGTCTTTATCTAATTCTCTTGAGTTAAACAATTTGTTTCCATAAGCACTCGCCTCAAATGAATTATATTTTTGTTGTAAAAGTAAACCACCATTCCTATTGTTTTTTTCTCATTGAGTCTGATCTCCTTTCTTTTATGTACTATGTTCCACAGCCACCATGCCACAATAGTTAGAAACAAACTTCCAAGGCCTATGCTGATTGCTACACAAAATTAAATTAAAATTGAGGTAATCTTTTGAAGACTTTTAAAAGGTAAAATGATGAACCCTGACAATGGATATATAAGATCACATATTTTGTTTCTTGACACTAAAACTGACTTTACCATTGACCTAATTTCTTTAAACTATGAAGGGTTGGAAGGAATACTTAATATGATCTTGTTCACAATCCCTTTTTTTTTTTTTTTTTACCTTTTTTTTTGGGTTGTAGTTGGAATAAATCAATTAATTGGGCACCAACAAAATAAATCGCGGTGGCAATTTAGTCAAATTAATCAAAAAGCTGCGGTACGCAAAAAGATTTTTTTTTTTTTTAAAAAAAAAAACAAAGGTGACTTATTTGCTTAGGAAAACAAATTCATATTAATAACGATAGTAATCTGGTAAGAAAGAATCTATTTCTTAAATCGGTTTTGTACCCATTAATTTGTTTGAAGAATTGTAGATGGAAGTGGAATGCATGATGTTCTAACAAAAATATCCCTTTCAGAAGTACATTAAGTATTTGATATGTTTGAAAGTACATATTGTTTAAAAAATTGTGTTCAAATTTAATTTAGATACACATTTAGTGGTTATTTTATTTTTTATTTTTTAATCTGTTGTCTCAAGATTGAAATTTATTGAAAATTGAATACTAACTCAAACTTAAACTTGAATGACATACTTGTATTTTCTTTAAAAAAAATAATATTGTCTAAAAACAATTAATTTGATATTTATACCCTTCTAATATTAGGATAAAATTAGAAATATGTTATTTTTGGAAGGACAAATTTAGAAGAAAATTTTTAATAAAATTTAGTGATTTGTGTATAAGTGAAAGTTAGGATTTCAGAATTTTTTTTCCAATTATTTTTGGTACTTTTAAATTATTTGATCACTTCAAAAAACAACCAAAATGACTTAAAATATCTATGGGCAGTTTATTTTTATATTAGAAGATTGAACAGTTTTTAGACTAATTTACTGAAAAATGAGTAATGATTGAAATTTAAACCTAAATGACATATTTGTGTTTTTTTTTCCTACCACCTAATATACTGTCAATTTGTTTTATTTTTAAATATAAAATTGTCTTAAAACAATAAATTTGATATATATATATTTACATTTTTTTTACTATTAGTTGTTGTTTATATCTATTTTATATGATGTAAGAAACTAAAAACAAATAATTTAACAAATCTTAAACCATTTTGATGCAAATATCAATTCATAATTAAGATATAACAATAAAAAAAAATTAATGTAGAATTGGTTTTTGAATTGCTTAAACAATAAGATGACTTTTCAACTATAATGTTGAAATAATAATAATTAAACATAATTCTTAAATTATTTTCTATTAAACAAATGGTTCAACTAATTAGCTTATTGTTTATTGTAAGTATTAGGTTATAATAAAACAATTTTTATAGTATAAAAATAGGATAAAATTGAAAATATATTATCTTTGGAAGGATAGATTTGGATGAAAATGTTTAAATGAGATTTAGGGATTTAGAATAATTAAATGAAAGTTTGCATTTTTGACTATTTTTTCTTTGGTTTTAAGTAGTTTGCCTTAAAAAAACAAACAATAAATTGAAAAATCTAGTTTATATTCTTTTAAGTGTTAAAAGAGAAAAATAATCTCCTGGTTTAGATTCTTTAAATGTGAAGATGAAAAAAAAATAAAAAACAAAACCTAAAAATATTATAATTTAATTTAAATCATTATAAATTAATTTAACTTATAAAGGTTTTGATAAATGAAATATTATATTAAACATGAAAATATATATTATATAAATATTTATAAAATCATAAATTAAAAAAGAAAATCAATGTCGGTGGTCACTACGCATCTGGTTGGTCGTGCAAAATAAATTGTACAAAAACGGTTTTACCGGCACACATAGGGGCCACAGACAGAAATTTTATTTTGGGAAGCCAAACCAAAAATAAATATTTAAATAGATATATATAAAAAAATAAAGTCAATGTTATATGTTGGAGATTTTATGGATTGGTTTTCGTAAGCTGGAATGTTAATATTGTTTGTTAGAGATTTCATGGACAAATTTTGAGAAGTTTGGAAAATTAAATCCTAAAAAAGGCAAATTTTGTCTCATATCTTAAATAGAAAGAATAAATTATTTAAGTAGATTATATTATTAAAATAATAATAAAAAATGTTTAAATAAAAAAATAAGAAAATATTTGGAAAAGATAACAATTTCTTAAAGGGATATTACGAAAAATCTCCTGATAAATAAACTAATCATGATTAGTCTCTGTTTTTCTTTTATTAAATGAATCATCCTTTACTATTAATTTTTCATCTAAAAAGTTAATATTTTCGATCTAAATCTGTGAAATGATCAAAATACTTTTGTCAAGACTTTAGAAAATCTTTATCATACCTTTTAAACTTATGTAATAACTAAAATGTCATTCAAATTTATTGATTATTGATTAATAATAATATTAAATAAAAAATAATTGAAAATTTTAAAATAGAAAAGCTAATAATTTTCTTAGAAAATATTTAAAATAATTTTCATCGTCCTTCATGTTGATGGACGGTGGACTGACATCATTTAAATTTCTTTTAATTTTCCATAAAAAAATAAAAAACTAAATAAAAAAATTTCATCACCATTCAGATTCACCATTACATCTCTCTATCCATTTCTCTCTCTTCTTCTTCTTCTTCTTCGAAATTTGTTTGTCACTCTTTCTTTCTCTTCTTCTTCTTCGAAATCCGTTCGTCACTCTCTCTTTCTCTTCTTCTTCTTCTTCTTTTGGGTTCGTCAAACCTAGATCTGTTTGGGTTCATGAATCTGGGTTTGTTCGATGAATTTGGTTTCATTGAACCTAGATCCAGATGATGTTGTTGTTGTTGTTGTTGTATTATCATTATTTTATTTTTTTCTTAAGATGAGAATGGTGGATTGGTCATTTGATGATGATAACGGTGGGTTGATGTTGCTAATGGTAGGTTAAAGTTTCTAACATATTGCTTAAGAGTTGATGAATGACCTTTTTTTTTTGTTTTGTTTTTCTTTTTTTTTTCCAATGAAGATGTGTGGACTGTTTAGTTTCGAGTTGGTGTTGATGTAATCACTCAAGGTGGAGATTCGTTATTTTTAATGGATAGTGAAGATCTGATTTGGAGATTGAATCTCAATCCCTAATTTTTTATTTTTTTAATAAAAAAGCCTTTTTTAAATTTCTTAAATGATGTCCACCATTCATCAACATAATGGATGGTGAAACTCATTTTAAATTTTTTTAGAAAATTATTCTTTTTAAAAAATATATAATTTATTAATTTTTTTTTTAAAATTTTTTTACAATTTTTATTTTGAATTTTAATTGTATTATTAAATTACCATTTTGCTCTCAAATTTTAACATTGGTTGGGTTTTTTAGATGGTAGGGGGTGGCTTACCTAATAAAAAAAAAAAGAGGGCGGGGGGGCAAGGGGGGGCTAATCACAATTAATATATTTTTCAGGGGGATTTTTCATTATATCTCTTTCCTAAATTATATTGGAATTGGCTATTTACTAGTTACAACAAAAAGTAATTAGAGGGAAAAGTATTGTATGCACTACATGACATGATAAAATCATATGATGAACACTTGTTGGATCTTCAGTGGCTGGAAGCTATTGACTTTATCTCAATTAAAACAAAAAATAATTGAAAGGGAAACTATTATATGTATAACACGATTGATTCAATAAGAGCAAAGACTTGTTGGAGTTTTAGAGGCTTCGGGCCATCAACTCTATGGGCCCCCCACTTCTCTACCACCAGTACATAGCAAAGAAAGAGAAAAATTGACTACACATGCATGTAGCTGTAACACTTTATGAAAGTAGTGGATCATCAAGGATTTCTCTTTCAATTCCATCAAGACATCATGAAACAAACATTTTAAAGTGTAAACTATCTAAAGAGCTTCAAGTAAAAACTAACCGAAAATATATTCACAACTATTTATGATGAATTTTGAGGTGGTAAGAAGACATAACTAATATAATAATGACCTAATACAATAATGTAAACCTTGGAATATCCATGAGGGTAGCACCCATAGCGATCTTTAAGCCGCATTTGGTTTGCGAGATTGGATTGAAATGAAATTGATTGGATTGGATTAGAATGATAAATCATCATCTCATGTTTGGTAGAATTTAGGATTGAATTAAAAATTATATTGTATCATGTTTGGTATAGGTTAGGATTGGATTGAAATAAAATTAATTTAATTTTTATCATATAAATTAATTTTATAAAAAAAAAAATCTAAGGAAAAAAAAAATGATCTCCCAACTTTCTTCAATACCAAAATCCATAATCTCCCACAATTCAACATCATTAAGCACAATTCATCAATATCATCAATCCAATTCATCAACATCATCATCTCCCACAATAATAATAATATTAGAACATCATCAAATTATCATAACATTAACAAAAAAAAAAAAAAAAAAAAAAAAAGAACAGAGGTTCTGTTCTGGGTTCAGTGCCAAACCTAGAACTAGTTGGTTTTGGTCGGCGATAAACCCGGGTTCGTTGCCGACCAAAACCATCTGGTTCTGGGTTCGGCAACGAACCCAAAACCATCCCAACTCAGGAAAAGAAGAAGAAGAAGAAGAAGAAGAATAAGAAGAAAGAAGAAGAAAGGGAAAAAAGGTTCCATGGATGCATGATGAAAGAAGGAAAGTGAGAGAAAGAGAGTGATAGAGAGAAAAGAAAGCTGTGAGAGAGAGAGAGAGAGAGGTGAAAGAAAATCATAAATCCAATCCCATCTAATGACATTGTTTTAGTTGAGATTGAGAAATGCCAAAAGAATGGGAAATGGAAAGAGGTTGGGATTCTTGAATTTCAATCCCATTTCACTCCAATTGATCTCCAAATATGGCATTCAAGTGGTTTGGGATTTTTGAATTTCAATCTCATCCTTAATCTCATGTGTCAAACATACCCCTAGTGTTTTTACATATTGTAGGTGATTCGCACATGGTGTTTTTCATAGTACACTCATCAATATTTGAAAATAGTGTAAAAATAAATGCAATAGAACTCAAATTATGAACAAAATAATATAAGTATATAAAGTATAACGGACACATATAGACATATGAAAGCAAATTTATGGTTCTAAATTATGTTGCAGAAAACATTTGAATAATAGAAAATAGTTTCAAATTTGAAGAATGCCTTGTTAATGAAATATTTATAATAATAATAAAATAAAATAAAAAAAACCAATGAACCACATCACAACTAGTTCAAATATGAAAATCTGAATTATCTAATAGATGTGGGAAGAATTGTTTTATCTTGACATCTATATGGAAGATATGGATTTCCTCCATAGCTTTCAAGACATTGACAATGAACATATTTATCATGGAAAAGCATACAAAGTGTCGATAATTGATAATCATATGATTTATTCTTCATGGGGAAATCAAATGAGGACTTATATATAACCCAATTTAGTAGAAGTGGGACTTGTTTCATATTTGCAACATCTTCAACAGATATGGGTATAGATGTGAATATATCATGATCAACCAAAAATGCATAGTTGCATTTTTGCTGGCTCTAGTCTCCTTCAGAATTCGAGATATTGAAAGATGTCATATAACTCTTCAATTTCCTAAGAATAGTTCCTGGCAAAAAGCAATTTTTCACTTTTATGCTTCTTCTATCACAAATTGAGAAGCACTTAGGAAGAGAAGAATTGTTAATGGACATAAATGCAAAATTGTTGCATGCCATACTAACAAATTTGTTTCTATTTGAAAATAGGAAAGGTGTATTTTACAAACTTATAAATTCATTGTTGAGACAAGAATTTGATATCGGATAATTCACTTGAATTGTGAGGTCTTCTAATAGAATCTCTAGCACTTCCAGGTTGATGCTTCTAAGAAACGGCTTTTGAGACTTGCAATCTATTGAAAACTAATCATTCAAGTAACAATAAGCTCCGATTCCAAATGGAAATGGAATATGAACTTTTCCACAACCTGGTGGGCAGTTTGGTTTTGATATAAGTAGTGATGAATTTGCTAATGTAATGATGAAAAGATGAGGATAATTTGAAACAAAGTTGAATTATTCTTCAATCTCACTAACCTCTTTTTTTCTTTTGCTCAATGTTTGTTATGAATGTATAATTCAAGCAAAAGGAACACTTATTTCCGAATGAAAATGAAAGAGAAATGGTGTTTCATTATACGTTCTCTTTGCTCTTCACAAGCGTGATGGAGGATATTGATTTATAGGTAGAAAAATAGGCACCTTTTCCTTGTCCTGTAAAACCATTAGAAGAATGACAACAAATTTAGCGTTACGAATTGATGTCTTATTATTATTATTATTTTGTTACTTTTGATGTGTTTAACTGTAAAAGAATATTTGCTAAACCATTCTGACCATTTGAGAATGAGTTGATTAGACAAATTCTTCTTATGAAATTGTAGCATTTGATAAAAGGATTTCATATCAGTCTCCACTATAAAGTGATGACCAATTAAATAGAATTTAAATTTCTCAATAGCATTTTTTACTGTTAATATTTCTTTAAATGTGGAATGGTAATGCAGCTGAAGAGGTTTGTTGATAAGAGTTACGGTGAAAGGGGTGTTATTGGCAGTTTGAAATTTTACTTTATGTAGTTGCCAATAAGAGGAAGGAAGTATGTCTGGGTTGAGAATGGAGGTAAAAGCATCAGTATCAACAAAAGCAATAATGGGAATGAGTTTGACATATTTGGTGAGAAAGAGTTGTATCATTGCAAAATGAATGATTGGTTTGTCTAGTTGGATGGAATATTGAATCTGATAGCTAGAAGAGCTGTCAGAATCAGAGGTGAATTCTGAGATTTGATCAAACTAAAGAATGTCTTGAGGATTCTAAGATCAGGGAGTTTAAAAAATAAATCAAATCCAAATACAATATCTTTTTGGGGTAAATGAGATTTTAAGACTTTCTGAATGACTATACATTCAGGAAATATTTCAAAAAGAAGAAGTTTGTTGTTAAGAGTTACGATAAAAGGGGTGTTATTGGCAATTTGAAATTTTACTTCATGTAGTTGCCAATAAAAGGAAAGATTTCTTCTAATTATCATCCCATGTGGGATTAGTGACTGAAGGATGTTTAGGAGGATCAGAGTATCTAACAATATACTCATATTTTCCCAAAGGTTCTCCTAATGGACCTAAAGTGGGGTCTCCTTCAAGCCAGAGTTGGTAAAGAGATTTTGGTTTAGGAGGTTTTTGTGAGACAATAGGAACTTAGTTTTGTTTTTCATAAACCTTTTTACAACTTTGACATTGACATTCAATATCATAAGGACTATGACTATTTGGGTAAGTGAAGTAGTAAATAGGCTAACCTGTGTGAGCAACATGTTGAATTTATGGTTTAGGAAAAGAAGGGTTAAAAGTACACATCGCCAAAATTGCTCGTCAAAATTGAAATTCCTATTGGCAAATTCCATCCTATCCGTTTTATTCCTCAAAGTCAAAAAGTTTGTCAAAAGTTTATCAATTATGTGGGTCTTTTGTGTTTGTAATAATTAAAGATTGTAATAATGTGGTTTGACTTTTCCACATGTATTATTAATGTATGTTATCGTTAGTGATGTAATCATCTTTGTTTTGTACCCGAGCCATTCCACTATAAATTGGCTCAGTCTCTCAATTGTAAGATATATGAAGTTTCTTAGCAATAAAATTATTATGTTTTCTAGCTAAACTTCTCCCGTCTGTCTGAAACACGTAAGGTGATAATGGTGAGACATCTCAAAATACTGAGATAAGGAAAGATATTACCTGTCTGAGTAACATGTTAAACTTGTGGTTCAAGAAAAGAATTGTTAAAAGTACTTGCTGGATGAATCATGAACTGAGTATGAAATTCAGGAGGAAGAGCATTGGGTTCTCCTGACTTTATATACTTGATGGTTGTTGTACCATCTGGATTCTGAAACATCACAAATTCATTAGCAAACACCGGAGCTGTAGGTTTACGTTGCTTTTCATAAGAAGTTATCCACTATTCTGGAAATTATTTTAAAAAATGTATGTATATATTTTTAAAATGATATTTTTAGAAATGTAATGTATTTGATAGATTCTCTTAATAATTTGTTAAAATTGAAAATGATGGCATTGTTTTTTTAAAATGAGTAGATGTTGAGAATCCTTGTTGAAAGGTGCAAGTTAAAGAGAAGTTAATAGCATACTAATTTGGAAAAGAGTAATGCTGCACTACTTAAAAACTTACTCAAATTTATTATTTAAAAGATATGATAAGTTTATATGTAATTACCACATCATTAATACATCATCCCAGTGATAGTTATAAATAAACTTGCCACATTATTTGGGTAAAATTTTTGGATAAATTTTTTTAAAATGTAGTATTAATCTTTAGAAAATTGTGTAGGAATTAGTTTAATTAGGATTTATTTTTGATTATTTCCTATTTGATGTCTTTTATCAAATTAGAATTATTTCCATTTAGGATTTGGTGTTCTTTCCTTTATCGATATGATATTATTTATTTTTAGGAATTAATATTATTTCCTTTTAGGTTTAGATAGTATTATTATTATTATTTTAAAGATTTGATGTCATTTCCTTTTAGGAATTGACATTATTTCCTTTTAAATTTAGATTTTACTCCTTTTCAGGGTGGGTTTTTTTTTTTTTTTTAAATAGTTGATACTATTTCCTTAATTGATTGCTATTTATTATTTTTTATTACTTTTTCATTTTAGGAAATATTGTTTATCAAGAAATTGTAAGGCTATAACAACCATAAGACATTAGAGTTTATGTATGTTTTTAGCTTTGGGGAATTAATGAAATTTTGTAGTTTTGCCAAATAATTTATGTAAAATCTGAATTCCAATAGACGTGAAGACCAACCATTTAAATGGACCCAGTTAATGGGACACAAATAAATAAGTCAAGGGAGTCCAAATATGGGGCCCACAATTTAAATGGGCCGAATTTGTAAGGCAGTGCAATAAAAAAAGGGGGTTTAAAATGTTTGGGCCAAATTTAGCCCCATTTAAATTGGGCTATTATTAATTGAACGAGCCCAATTGATGGGCTGACATGAAGCAAACAAAAAGGGTTAATGGGGTGGCCGGCCAGAGTAAGTAATGTTAATGGATTGAATTTCTATTAACAAAAATAGGGATGACAGGTGTTAATCAAAGATCATGCAAAAGCACGATGTATTGATGTAGCAAGAAAAAATATATATATATATATATATATATTATATTACATATATATGATAACACAGAACCAAATAAATTGCAGCAAAAAGAAAGAAAAAAGGGGGGGGGGGGGGGGGGGGGGGGGGGGGGGGGGGGGGGAAAGCCGAAGTTAGTAGGAGAAAAAGAAATAATAATAATAATAATAATTGGAGCAGATTTTGGGCTACTTTTGGTGTGCAATTATTTCAATTTTGGATTCAATTTTTTTTTTTTTTTCTAATTTGATTTTATAAGTTCTAAATAGATTCTTATGTTCTTTTTAGGTGGGAAAGAATTCAAGGAGAGCACGAGTGCTATTGGTTCGAAATAAAACTAAAAATTTATTAGTGAACGGATTGTTTTATTTTAATTGAATTTATTTATTGGTAGTTATATATATATATTATATATTTATAATGGATTGTTAGAAATGAATTATTGGTTAGTTAATTAATTTTCTGAATTATTAATTTTGCTATATATTTGAAATTAGAATTTAATTGTATATGTATAAACGTTTACATATTAGACATTTCAATATGAATTTACTATTTTTCGACTCTAGATTATTTTATAAAAAATTTTGAGAATACTATAAGTATTATTATGTATGTTTAAGAAAAATATTTACTAAGAATTATTTGTATATTCAGAAATAAAATTCCATATATTTGCATATGAAAATTGTTTGAGTTACAAAACAAATGAAATGAGATTTTTGGAATATCAAGATTGTACCTTTTTATCTAATAGTCATCAAATTATATGTGTATAAGTCCCAGAAAGTCGCCTAGAACACGTCAACTTGTTATGAGAGCAAAGGATAGTAGGCCGATCCTTGGGAACTCTCACATGTGAGTGAGGTGGCGACGCGTGACTCTCCACTTAAAGACTTCATGAGAAAAGAGCTATCCAAAAAGGCGGAGCTACCCATGGAGTGTTCAAACAGGTACTAGTCATTACCCATTAGGGATGGTGGTTTATCTCACCCAGAACATGTCAATTTATCTTGGTTTTTTAGCTTTTCTAGGTAGATTTATTTAGGATTGCTTGGGCTAAATTCAAGTTATTTTGTTAATTTGATTCAAGATTATTTCGACTTTTTTGAGTATTCTTACTTGGACTAGGATTAGATCAATTTATTGGTTTGATTCTAGAGAGTCAATTAACCTAATTCAGTGGGTTAATTAATTCGTTTTCGATCTTTATTATGGCATGATATTAGGAGTGACAGGAACCATCCCCATTTTTCTTTTGAATTCGAAAGATTCCCACGAAAATTGATGAAATCCATCCTAACTCCTATCTCGAGTCTAGGAGGATGTAATGAAAACTATGATATTTTTAATAGAAATTTAGAAAACCTTTTAGAAAAAAAATCATAATAAATTTCATTGTAACTTTATAAATATAATTTAAACAAATTGAAAATCTGTATGTTTTCTCCTGTTGGTCCCACATACTAAATATATAAAATATACTCAATATATCTAGAAAAGATATTTCAATTATAAAACTATTTTGGAAACACATTTATGAAATATCGTAATTAAAAATATTATACATTGATGCAAAAATGTTTCTAATTAAAAATGATATTAATGCATTTGTCATTACGATGTGGTTATTTTCACGATATGTAATAACCTGTACGAATCTACGATGAATATTTGAAAAAATAGGTTTACAAAAGAGTGAGCATGAATGCCCAACGAGTGGATATATTATATTTTTGGTAATATTACACAATTATATCTGAAAATAAAAGTGATTTAAATTAGGTATCATAATAAAGTGGTAAATATTTGTATGAATCATTTCTTTGTGACTTTATAAAATATAATCTACGTAAAAATTCTCTGAATGCAATAAAAAATTGTTCTGAATCCTCTCTGTAAAACATGAAAACTATTTAAATATGATAACATAATAAAATAAAATATACACCCTTTTTTACTAAATAATTTACTAACAGTCTTGAATAACTCATCAAATATGTTTTATAAATAATCTCACATTATTTATGAAACTCTTTTCATGTCAAAATCTCTTTTTGTAAACTGATATTACATAAACCTCTTTTTATACCAATTAACTCAATATTTAATATTTGGAATCTGAAAATTTATACCGACTAATATTAAAAAAAATCTATCATACGTGGTAGAGATATTTAACATACACACAAACATTTGTCATACATGTGCTGGGTGACACTACGACTCACACATGTGTAGCTTGTCTGATCTTTAGAGGGAAGGATACAATCTTGATGTTTTAAAAACATTTTTGTTCATTTTATATCTCAAACGATTTCCACATGTAAATATGTAGAATTATATTTTTGAATATACAAATAATTTTTAATAAATATTTTTCTTAAACATCCATAAATAATACTTAAAATATTCTAAAACTTTTTGTATAATAAACTTAAACTAAAAACAATAAATTTTGATTGGAATTTCTATATATATCGCAAAAATTATTTGAAAGCTGATTCTATAATCAAATCATAAATCATAATCAATAAAATCAATTAATTAATTGATTAAATCATTTAATTTTAATAAATAATATAATACTAAAATATAAATAAATATAATTCAATCAATTTAATAAAAATAAAACTATCAATTCACATTACTACTTTGCTCAAATTTGGATCTAAATTAACGGGTTCTCATTTCAATTTTGATAAACTTTGATCTATTCTAAAATCACACAAAACTTAACTTAGAATTTATACAAAAATTAACTAATTTTCTAGAATCCAAATCTTATTAAAACAAAATCATTTATATGGATAAATCAAACTCTCAAATATATATTTTTTTGTGTTTCTTTTCTTCTTTTCTTGCTTCGGTTCACCAATTCTTTTTTTTTTTTTTTTTTTGCCTTCTGCTGTGCGGTTGACTGAGTTTGTTGTGCTTCTAATTGGAGACACATATATACTCCCGCTTCTCACATTTGATTTCTTTGTCATGCTTCTATATTGCCTTTCATGATTAAAATTGAGATACTTGTCTCTTAAAAAAAAAACTTGTCAATATCTCAGACACTCTCTCTCATTCTCTCGACCTCTCCCTTTGTCTATTTTTAATATGCTTTATTTGACTTTGCTTGCATTTGGTTTGACCGCCTCAAGCCACTTCTTTAATCAAAATGTCTTCTACTTCATCATGTCGGATCATGATCAAATATAGACACCTGTTCCCTTATTTTCTTTTAAAATTTAAACAAAACACCACTAACTTCAACCGGCCCACTCATGATGTATACATATGCATTGCTTCTGCTTTTGCTATCATTTTGTTTGATTTAATGTCCACCGAACTGCACCTTCATATCTTTTATGCTCTAAAAAATATGGGTGCATTTAGTAAAGAAAGGGGCTACATTAATATCTAATTTGGGCTCATCTGAGTCTTGGCCCTATAATAAGATTGAGTTATTTTTGTTACTCCAATTGGGCTCTTTAAGTGGGCTCCTTAATTGGCCCTTTAGATTTATTCATTTGCGCCCCATTCAATTTTTTTCTTTTAATATTCTATTGGATCCATTTGAATCCTGGGCTTATAGGGAGTGAAAAGGTTTGTTGTTGGATCTAAATTTAGATATTCAATTGAAAAGGTTTGTTGTTGGATCTAAATTTAGATATTCAATAGTAGAGTAGTTATTTGAAGGAAAAAGTAATGAAGTGTTTTAAAAACGTGTTTTGAAATATAGTGAAAAACATAATATATATATATATATATATATATGTGTGTGTGTGTCTCTGTGTGTGTGTGTATTGTTTTTAATTTTGCAGTTGCGATGTTTTCCATTTTCAAAAGAACAATTTATAAAACAACTCACCAAACACTATGACCATGTTTGTTATATGGATTTGGATTGAGCTTGCCTAGTGAAAAAAATTGGGGTCCAATCATAATTAGTTTACTTTTTAGGGGTTTTTCACAATATCTCATTTTCTAATATATAAATATATATATGGGGGATTTTATTAGATACGTAAAGGGTAAATTTGACTTTTTCCATTTTTCTGGTTAGTGCTAACAAAAAAGGGCGTAGAAGGGGGTTTTCGAGTAATAGAAAAAACTTGGGGTGATTTCTGCCATTATTTTCAAACACTAGGGATGATTGATAATATCCCTTCAAATAAATCATGACAAAATTTTAACGAGATGCATCAAAAACATCATTGTATGTGTGAAAGTTCCTACGCCAGTGGCAATTGTCAAATTCATGTAGCTGTAACTCTATCATGTCTAGTCAGTTGCCAGCCCGTATTTATAATCCTTAGTTTCGTAAGGCTGATTGTATCAATAAATGACTAACAGGTGATAGGATTTAAAGGTTTCTGTGATTTGCTTGCCAATGCTGTCATAATGAGGAAATGACTTTAGTCAGATTGCCCTTTGAGATAAATTACATCAACCTTGCTGAATTTTTTTTTTTTTTTTTTAAAGAAAAAATTAATGTTGATAGACTAACAGGTTAATGTACTTCAATTTTTTTCCAGGAAAAAAAAAATATATATATATATTTCTTATGTGTTTATTACCAATTTTTTTAATTCTATTTATGAGTACAAATTTATATTTTTTGTCAAGTTTACCAACTCACTAGTTAG
Source organism: Litchi chinensis (assembly GCA_019925255.1). Lineage (NCBI taxonomy): Eukaryota > Viridiplantae > Streptophyta > Magnoliopsida > Sapindales > Sapindaceae > Litchi > Litchi chinensis. Next base: position 15,596,050 of record CM034465.1, on the reverse strand, counting down.
GTGAAATTACCTATTAATAATAACTTTTAGATTAGTTGTATATGTAAAAATGATTATTGAAGAATATCCAATGAGATTGTTAATGATGGATAATTTTACTCAACTAGTAAGATAGTTAAACCTTATGCATATGTGTTATTCTCAAAATATGTCTAAATGATGTGAGGAACATAAGAAGGTAATTAATGACCTAAAATGAAATTTCACGAATATTTGAGAATACCTAAACAAGAACCATGCCTATATCAATTACTGTTTTCTTATTTGTAACACCAAAAATAACTAAAAGGCTAAGTGGAACGACCATGATGCACCCAATATTCTAGAGATAAGTCAAACATCAAGAAAACACAAAATGACTAAACACTAACTGCTATATAATCCTTTTTTCAAGAGTCTTGATGAAAAATCCCATAAACAAGAAGATTAGTAACGGAAGATGCACTACTAGAACATGTGTACATCAATCTCAAAATGACACCTAAGCAAGAAAAGTTGACGAGGAAATGCCAGTTAGGATCTCTCGGAAACTTGAGAGAAAGGCTTTCCATGTCTATTGACTATAGACTATTCCAAACCAAGGTAACTGTTAGTTACTATCAAACCTAAAAGTTTAAGCTCATAGAAATGATCCAACTATAATATATAAAATTTAAAGTTATGATATGTTAACATGTCTCTCACATGTAACATAGATAGGTTTGCTAATGAGATTATGATATGTTAACACGCTACTCATATGTAATATGGACAAGTAACATATGACAGATATGTACTAAATACCTCCTATCGTATAACATATATAACGATAAGATTTTTAAATAAAGGAGAGATGAGAGAGAAGGTTTGTGGACAGGTAACAGATGACAGATAAATGTTAAATACTCCTTATTGTATAACATGTGTAATGAGAAGATTTTTAGATAAAGAGGGGAAAGAGGGTTTCAACCAAAGACCTTCAAGCTTTGATACCATGTTAGTTATTATCAAACTCAAAAGTTTAAGTTAATAGAAAAATACCCAACTATAACATTTAAGACTTGAAGTTATGACACGTTGAGACCAAATGATGTGTCACAAGTAAGCCCACTAATAGCCGTACAAGCAGTCCAACGCAGACGCATCCAGTGCCTTTTTTTCTTGAACGTTGGAGAGATAGCAATGCAACTCATTGACAATACCAATGAATGGCCTAATGTTTTTCTTACATGAACTTTGTTGTCTGACAACACTAACTATTATGGTTCACTTTGGTGCTTGATAAGTCTCAATAGGTTGTTCTGAGCGTCTTCTACCTAAAGCATTAGAGGGCGAGGCACCCCTATAACACATTGACACGCCAATGAATGGTCATAAACTTTTCTTTTCCGAACTTTGGATGTCTAATAACAATTAATATTGACGTTGGTTTAGTGAAGAAATCATGTTGTGACTTGATTGGAATATGCAAGATAAATACACTCAAATTTAATATTAAAGATCATTTTTAAACATTAATGAAGGTTGTATAAATAAATTAACATATATTTTGTTGGAGCATGAAGCCTGAATCAGTATTGTAGCACTACCCAAATGTATTGGGAGTCGAGCTTGGTCTCGGACTTGAGGTCGTGTCACTAGTGTGTTTTTTCGAGCCACCAGTATTACGCGCCGCAGCCTTGGTGCCGGACCCAAGGTTGCGCTATAAGTCACGTGCATGTGACCTTTGTGTGTTGCGACCTAATAACACATCTGCAGGTTGCACCACACCTTGCATGACTCTTTGTTTCAAAAAAAGGAATTTTACTCGAATTGGAAGATATGTGCATCCCTGAAACTATAAATTGAGGTTTCGTGGTATCTGAGAGAAAATCAGGATCAGAGAGAGATTTTGAGAGTTTTAAGTGAGAGTCGCAAACGAGAGAAAGACAAAATTATAGTTCATATAAATATTGTTTTATAGTGGAAAGAGCGTCGATATGCTCCGTGGATATATAGATCTACACCACATAAAAATCTTGTCTCTTTTATTTATTGCATTCCGTGTGTGCGATTGATTTGTGCTTCGCGAACACCCATATTTCCTATTTGTTTTTCATAAATATTTATTACTCCCAATATAGCCTAGCTTATAGGGTTCAGAAATTTTGGAATAATAGAGAAATATTAATTAGAGTCAATGATACTTTTGTATTTAAAAACCAGCATATATGCCATGGTCAACTTTCAAGAACGACTTCTGCACCAAACAATATCAATGATCTTAAGAAAGGAATCGATATCAAGATGAAATTATAAACTGTTTATGATGTCTTTGCCAAGAAGATAAGATTACAGGTTAAGTTTGAGTTTCATCCCTCTCCTTTACAACATAGCTATCCACATATGAGATACATTGGGCCAAGTTTAGAATTGCGACTGAAGTTGAAAGAACAACCTCCCATTGTTTAAAGTACTCTTCAAAGCCGACTGCCCACATCTCTTCTTACTTGCAAAAATTAGCCAAACAGTCGTTAGATCTTGTTGTTATATGATTCATAACACTTTAAAGGTTATACTATCTAAAGAAATTACCGAAGCGGTTATAACTTACATTGCAGTTAATTCTTCCTTGCAATACATCGCAGATGAGGATCAATAGGTAGGCCAATGCTCTCATATAGCGGATCATATAGAACATTTTGGATTGGCCTGAAATTCATAGACATTTCACTTCTTTCAATTTTCAAAAGCAACTTAATGATTATGGCATGATATGCTGGAAACATTTATGAAAAGATGATTATGAGTTAGAAAAACAACCTTAAGGATTTGAAAGGGTTATCTCCTCCATGCTCTAGAGATTGAGAAACCAGTAACTGTGGACCTCTTTCTCGCCCAGTAAAATCCCACTATACACATTTAATTAAAATCTGAAATTATGACCTCACTATAGCAATGATAATCAAAAGAGTAATGATACACATCCATCTTGTATCCCAACTTTAATTCCAACTCATGGATGTGTTAGTTGATGAATGGATACTTATTAATAATAATTTATTTCATTAATTTAAAAAAAAATGTATCAATTCATTAATTCATACATCATGAGTTAAGATCAAGTTGAGATACAAAAGGTGGATTGTCTAACATTATTGATAATCCAATGTTATAAGTATTATAATGATTATTCTTTCTCATTTATGTTTCTTTGAAATGCTTTTCCATGACTAGAAAAGCTAGCCAAAAGAGATAACGAAAATTTTTGTTTAGACAATGATATGCAAAGTTGATACCCTCCCTCGTTTTGATGTTGAAGATGATTCCCCATCTTCATATCTTCTCCTAAGACCCCTATGCAGTCGTCCAGCAAAAGCTTGCTACAAACAATTAATCAGAAGAAGTATATACTAGAATTTTAGACAAATCATATGTAATATGCGATAAATTATTGTAAGTAATCAAAAATTATGCCGATACGTATTTGTGAAAGAAGAGCATTTATACTTGTTGAGTGGTCGAATTAAAATTTAGCCTCAGCTGAGAACTGTCTGGGCTAGAGTATGTTGCCCTTAATCTACAATTTAAAAAAAAAAAAAAAGGGCATGACAATTAATAAGTCATTCAACTGCTCTCCATTACGTTATACGGATCAATATCTAGTTTTTTCAACTGAAAAAGTAGTGAAGGATTATGATACCTGGTAGACATAGAAGGGTTTGAAAGCGATGAGTTGTTTAGTTGTGGATTTATCATATTACGCATCAGAGGGAATGCTTGAGTGATTGATCCATGATTGGGTAGCTCTTGACCTCTGATTTATGTAAACAAAGTGAAGAGGAAAGCAATTATAAATAGCTTATAAACATTCATGTGTATGTACTGTGTGTCCAAATTGTTGAAAATTAATGCAGAAACTGTGTGAGTGGTGCTAGAGTTTAGCACCACATGAGTCATAGGTTTGACTCAATTATCTCTATAATATAGTTTGTTGGTGTAGTGGATGTTAGATTAATGGCCCTAATTTTGTGTTAGCCGTGTGATTAATTTGTGTTAGGGGTGTGATTAAAGTTATGGTCCTAATTTTGTGTTAGTAGTGTGATTAATTTTGAAGTTAGTGGCCTATTTTAGTGGTCATGGGTCGTTATACGTTGGTCATATTATTTATGTAAATGCCGCTTGCTATGTTGAATTAATTTCAAGCAATTTCCAGCCATTTCTTTCCTATCCTTAGCATTACAATTTTATTTTTATTTTTATTGAGTGTTTTTAGCCTTTCAGAAATTAACAGAAATTATACTTCAATCGGCCAGAAAAAAATATTATTAATTACGTATGCATTACAATTAAAAAACATGGGAGTTAAAAACTCATGCACACTGGAACAACATGGGACAATCACTAAGCATAATGGGGTGATTTGGTGCCTCCCAACTTGATATAATGGGGGCCTAAATTCAGAAAACCAAGTGTTCAATCAAACCTCAATAGCAATAGTGATTTACCAATCATATATATATTCTCATGAATTAACATCCCAAAAGGAAATCTCAAAGCAAGCCTAGACGGAGCATGCATGAGTGGGCGAACATTTGAATTTTGGAAGGCAGGTTGTAGTGGAACGTTATCGATTGGTGTAGTACACTCTGTGGTCTAATTAAATCCAAAAATAAAGGCATTTCGGCTTAAAGAGTTTTATGCATTTACAATACATAGTATTTGAAAATGTACTTATGTTATATGGAGACATTTAAATAAGTGACTGTTCTTAGATATCAAATGCTTGTCGACGTTAATCAAATTTTTTGGAGACACTAAACTAAACTAGCCAAGCCAGATACATCTACCTATTTTTTCCTTTATATTATTTATGATCGGAAGAAATAAATTTGTGTAATAAGGAAAAACAAAAACATGGAAAGAATATAGCTAGCTGAGAATTTCATTAGTGATTTTAGAAGAAGGTGTCCACTACCCTGTTTTGGTGTGCGTGTTACGTATTTAAATTGTTGTTTATTTAAAGCGTTTTGCTGAGTTCAAGTCTGCTCAGCTGAGAACTGTCAAGGCTAGAGTATATTCCATAAGTTATAAGGATAATTATCTATTTATTTTAACTACCAGTTATTGAAAATAAAGAGCAGTGAAAGATTATAATACCTGGCAGCTATGGATGGGTTCAAAAGTAAGGAGTTGTTTAATTGTGGATTTATCATATTAGGCATCATAGGGATTGCTTGATTGATTGGTCCATGATTAGGTAGCTCTTGTTGCCTGAATTACGTAAACCAATTGAATATAAAAAGAGATCGTAAGCAGCCTATCGACATTCATGCAAAGATAAGGTATCAAAAACACTTTACAGTTCATCTTAAAATAAATATAATAGAAGACATGTGCATTACAATCAAACTAGATGAGAATCGGAAACTCAAGTACCTTGGAACCAGCATAGATAATTCACTCGGCACAATGGGATTATTTGGTGTCACCTGGCCAGCTTGATATAGTGGGGGCCTAAATTCATAAAACCAAAGTTTTTACCAGACCTCAGAAGCAATGATGGTTTACCGATCGTATATGTATATATTCAAGAATGAAATCCATAGATAAGTTATCTAAATGCAAACCTGGATGGAGCAAGCATGAGTGGGCCACTGTGCGAATTTTGGAAGGTAGGTGGCATTGGAACTTGACTTGGTCGGTTCAGTACAGTCCGCGGCCTAATTAAATTAAAAAAAAAAAAAAAAATCCATTTCTTCTTATAGAAACATTTTTGCATTGATAATACATAATATTTGATGATGTTTTGTTTTGTAAGACCATTTAGAGAAGCCATTGCTTGAGGATGTCAAATGATGGTGGACATTAAGAAAAGTTTTGGAGACATTAATCTATTGACTAGATACATATACCTATATTAGTATATATCAAGTACGATGGAAAGTAGTCTGTGTGTATTAGCAAAAGTCTAAAACAAGTAAAGAGTATATCTAGATGAGTTTTTCTTTGGGGATTTTGGAAGAAGCTCTGCACTACTACATTAGGGTGTGCGTGTTAAATAGTCGTTAAGTTGAGACATTTCAGTGAGTTCAAGCGTAGGCTCAACTGACAACTGTTGCTAGAATATATTGGACTAATTAACCTACAAAAAACAATTAGTACAATAGCATGGTGTTTATGAAATTAACATCTCTTTATTAAGTTATTTGCATCAATTTCTATATATGTCAATTCCCTGCTATGGCAAAGAAAAAGTAGTGAAAGATTATCATACATGACAGTAGTATTGTACAACTCGGCGAGTTTCATTGAGTACTCTTTGATCGGCATTCTGCTGATTGAACATAAAATTGTAGGTTCAACTCGCCTCTGACGAGTACTCACCGAGTTAGGTTGAGCAACTTGAGGCTCTACGAAGCCCCTCACTAGATTTCACACCCACCGTCGAGCACCCCTTTTGTGCAAACCCCAACCCTTACTTTCACCACCTGTTTGTCATCGTGGCTGCCATCTCATCGTCTCCACTATCAGTTGTCTGTTTAGTGGTTATGGGTTGCAATTTTATGGGTTGTGGGTTTTGACTATTTGAGCTCAACGGGTTGTAAGTTTGGAGTGTCGTCAACATCTAGGAGGAGCCATGGAGGTGGGGTTTTGAGAGTGGGATGAGAGGCTTTGAGAGAGAGAATGTTAAAGAAGCCGAAGTAGAAGCCATTGTTGTTTAGAGAGAGAGAGAGAGAGGAGTGGCATTGATGTCTGTGTAAAGTTTGTTGTTTGTGAGGGAGAGGGATTTGTGACCATTGTATATGGGGATGCGGAAGATCAGGGCCGTTGAGTTTGGATAGGAGATGATTGATAATTTTGCCATTCATTTTTTCAATCATTTCTTGGTATTGTCTTTTTTTTTTTGTTTTTTAATTATATACTTAATCTTGTATTTTATATTTATCTTGTTTCTTTGCCTTTTAATTTTTGACCTATAAAAAAGACTTGACACTTGGCATTGTGCACGTCAACAAGACTGTACTCTTGGATTATAATAGAAATTATCCCGATGAATAAATTTGAAAGCGAGAAATTTATCATCTAGTCAACTTAATTATTATTAAGTTTCAATGAAGTTGTAAGGTTATATATGTGATTTTTTTTTTCTTTCCTTTGAGAAAACTTTTTTGGAATTGTAGTAATTTTAACTTAAATTATAAAGGGTTATGAATTGTTTGTATTTTCTACTTAACACTCAGTGAGTCACAATTGTTAATCTTTATAGAAGGGATAATTACACCCTCACAATAATTTTTTCTGGTCAGATGATTGTATTTTGACCATATAAAAGTTTTTAAATTTTTTTATAGATTTGAACAAGTTTGACTGTTGGTTAATGGGTTGATCGTTAACCTATGGTTACATCGAGTACACATTGAGTAGTTGAGTACTTGCTACTCATAAGGCTACAGATTGAGTAGCAAGTAATGAATACTAAAACATTGCACAATAGGTATGGATGGGTCCAAAAGCAAGGAGTTGTTTAATTGAGAATTTATCACATTAGCTAGGCATCATAGGGATCGCTTGATTGATTAGTCCATGACTGGGTAGCTCTGGATCCCTTAGTTATGTAAACCAATTGAAAATGAAAGAAAACATAAGTAGCCTATCGACATTCATGTATACACAATGTATCCAAATCCTAGTACATGTATGCATTACAATTAAATGAAGTAAGAATTGGAAATTCGTACCTCGGAGCCAGGATGGGACCATCACTAGGCATAATGGGCATATTTTGTATCACCCGTTGATGTAATGGGGGCCTAAATTCATAGAACCAAATGTTTAATTAGACTTCAGTAGTGATGATGGTTTACACACACATAAATATATATATATATATATATATATATATAACATACTTTATAGTACACTTGGATATTAATATATTCGATGAATGATTATATTATTAAATTATTAATTATATTTTATTATATCTAATTATATATTATTATATATGATTACAACTTATAAATAAGTCAAATCACGTTTATCATATTTAGTTATAATTAACTTTATATATTTAGTTGTAATAAAATATAATCAGTAATTTTTAAATGTAACCAGTTTAGATGTATCAATATTAAAATGCATCATAGATGACCCATATATATATGGGCCATTAATTAAACATAAATGGGTATTGACTAAGTCAAAGTAAGTAGAAGTAAATTAATCCAACAATTGATAATCAAAAAGTTGAATTTATTATATGAATGCACACATAAGAGAAAAGAAATATATAAATAAATGTATATATATATATATATATATACATATAGATATTGAATTCGTAGATTAGTTATCTAAATGCAAACCCTGATAGAGAATTAAGGGGTGGGCGACGAGGTAAATTTTGGAGGGTAGGTGGCCTCGGTTGTTATAGTACATTGTGTGGCTTAAGTAAATTAAACAAATAGTCCTTTATGTTTCAATATATGGACATTTATGCATTCATAATACCTTATAATTGCAGATGTTTTCATGGTATGGAGATTTCTAAAGAAAAGATTGTTCGCGAATACCAAATGATGATGGAAATACATATTCCTAATGACTAGATACATATTCCTCTATTAATTAGTTTATAGGTCATATATGATTACAAGTAGTAAGTTTGTGTGTGCGCGTGTGTGTGCGCATTCTCAAGAACCAATTTTTGAGATAGGTCACCTCAAAGCAAGTCTAGATGGGAAATGCATGACTGGGCGACCATGTGAAGTTAGGAAGGTAAGAGGCAGTGGAAATTGATGACATTTGCATATAGAGTACAGTTTGTGGCCTAATTAAATCCTAAAATAATGCCCATTTCTGCTTAGAGAGATTTATGCATTCATCGTACGTAATATTTGAAGATGTATTTGTGTTATAAGGAGGCATTTAGAAAAGAAATTGTTCACGGATAGCAAATGACGGTGAACATTCAGAAAAGTTTTGGAGACACTAGACTATTGACTAGATACATATACCTATATCATCTATTGTTGAAAGTAGTACACTATGTATACAAATCCCAGTACAATTCATTTGAACAGGAAAAATATAATTAGTCATGTATCTATTACAATTAATCGAAGTGAGAATTGGAACATCATGTACCTCGGAACCAGCATGAGACCATCACTAGGCATGATGGCGTTATTTGGCGCCACTCTGGCTTGATATAAATGGGGCCTAAATTCAGAAAACCAATCGTTTAGTCCGACCTCCATAATGATGATGGTTTACCTATATTCTCAATTAGTTTCGCTTAAGTTATCTGGATGCAAACCTAGATGGAGCCCGCATGAGTTGGCGACCATGCGAACTTTGGAAGGTAGGTGGCGGTGGAACTCGATTCAGATGGTGTAGTACACTTTGCGGCCTAATTAAATTAAAAGAGCAGTGATTTTTGCTTAAGAGAAATTTATGCATTCATAATACCTAACAGTTTTACAAAAAATTTCTTTTGCATGGAGATATTCAAGAAAGAGATTGTTCATGGATATCAAATGATGATGAAAATGAAGAAAATATTTGGATATGCTAAATTAACATCTAAACACGTATATATACCTATATAATTAATTTATATATTATATATGATCGAAAGTAGTAAATATGTGTATTGGCGAAAAACTAAAACATGAAAAGGATTTTTCTAGATTATTATTATTATTTTTATTAGTGATTATATAAGAAGCTTACACTACCACTTTAGTGTGTGCCTAAAAGTTATTTAGTGGAGACATTTCAATAAATTCAAGTGCAGGTTCTGCTGAGAACTATCAGGGCTAGAGTATATTGCACTTAACCTTACAAAAAGCAATAGCATGGTGATTATGATGTTATTCAACATCTCTCCATTAAGTTATATGGATCATTATCTATTTATGTCAACTTTCGATGTAAAGAAAAAGTAGTGAAGGATTATGATACCAGGTAGCCGTGGATGGGTCCAAAAGCAGGGAGTTGTTTAGTTGTGGATTTGACATATATGGCATGACAGTGAATGCTTGATTAATTGTTCCATGATTGGATAGCACTTGATCCCTAATGAAATCAAATTGAAAATCAAAGCAATCACAAGTATCGTATAAACATTCATGTTGACACAATTAATCCAAATCCCAGTGCAATCCATGTTGAAATATATATATATATATATATATGTGTGTGTGTGTGTGTGCATGTATGAATTACAATTAAACAAGGTGAGAATTGGAAGCTCATATATTCCTTGGCACCAACAAGGGACTAGGGATAATGGGGCTATTTGATGCCAGCCCAGCTTGATACACTGGGCCCTAAATTATGAAAATCAAATGTTTAATCAAACCTAAATAGCGATAATAGTTTACCATATATATGTATATATATATAGAGAGAGAGAGGGAGAAACAAGGTGGGAATTGGAAACTCATGTACCTTGGCACCAACATGTGACTATTACTAGGCATAATGGGGTTATTTGATGCCATCCCAGCTTGATATAATGGGGTCCTAAATTATGAAAATCAAACATTTAAACAAACCAAAAAGCGATAATGGTTTACCATATATAAATGTATACACACATAATAAATAATTTCCATGTAAGTCACCTCAATGCAAGCCTGGAAAGAGCATGCATTAGTGGGTGACCATGTGAAGTTTGGAAGGTAGGCGGTAGCGGAAATTGATTACGCTAGTATAGTACACTTTGTGGCCTAATTAAATCCAAAACTAAAGCCAATTTTGCTTAAAGAGATATTTATGCTTCATTATGCATAATATTTAAAGATGTAATTATGTTATAAGGAGTCATTTAACAAAGACATTAGTCATGGATATCAAATGACAGTAGACATTATGAAACTTCTTGGAAACAATAAACTAACGACCAGATACATATGCTATCCTGGAATATATATCATTTATAATTGAGATTGAAAGTATAAGTTTGTGTATTTGTTGCTGATTAGCTAAGTGCTGGTGCCAAAAACACAGATTAATTAGTTTATTAATAAATTAAAGGACTCTTTCTTTATAAGCAGCCAAATAAATTATGTTAGATGTTACAATGTTACCTTAGAGGCACTGAGGAAAGAGGAAGCATGGAGTTGGAACGTTGTACATTTAGACCAAGCCGTTGATTTACTTGGGGCCTAATAATCCAAGTAAAAATCATAACAAATACACTAAAACAAATCATACCACACAATAGCACAATTCTTGTTGACAATGATAATCACAAAAGGTGGTAACAGGTAAATAAAATACCTTGACGGAGTTAAAGGAGTAATATTATAAGGAAAATTTTGGTAATTAGGGAGACAAGAGGAGGGCGGCGGTTGTTTTATTTCGGATCTTCTATTTGTAATTCCTAATCCTCTCTGTTCATGGCAAAAAATACAAGTACTCAAGAAAAGGGTAAATAGAATGTATACAGTCTACTCAAAGATATTAAATTCCTAAAAATTTGTCAAAGAAATATAAATTAATCGGAAAATCTGAAAAACCCCCTAAAATTGAAAATAATATCACTGAACTCCAATTTTATTAATAAAAAAGAAGTGATTTCTTATTATTTTCATTTTCAGGTAACATTTTGATAATATCCCAAATTAATAACATGTACTTACTGAATTGATCCGAAAAGAAGCTGGGTAAGGAAGTGCTTGTTGATTAGTATTGTTGTGGAAATAAATGTTACCAACATTTTGTGATAATTGTTGATCAACGGGTAATGAGTTTGATTGGTTGAGTGGAGCAGTCATAGGTTGAGGACTAAAATTAGCAGAAAGATATGAGAATTACTACTAGAAAAACTATGCTGGTTACAATTAATCAGCAGAAAATTTAGTGGAGTATCATTATAAATAATTAAAAACTTGCAGTTACATACAGTGGAAGCTCATTTTGATGGCCATTTCCAGGTCGAACATTGAGCTGATTTAACGAAACTGCATTAATTTCTTGGATTGTTTCCACCTGATTATGAGACATTAGTGAAGTAAAAGAACGTAAAAACGATACCGGAAGTCATTAAGAATTCATATGTACTTAAGAAGAACTATGAGGAGATTAAATAGCTTATTAATTATAAAACTTAATAAAATAAACAGCGAAAGAAGATAAATAAGCATTTTAGATAATAGAACTTTTCAGCGATTAACAAAAAATTCGAAGTTTATAAAAAACATGCTTAAGTTGTGAAGTTGCATATGCATAACAAAGAAATCAAAGCACTGAGGAAGGAAACAATGCAAATGGTACATTCCTTTTTTGTTTAAATACGTAACAGTGGATTTATTATTTCTGAAAAAACATAGGCAGTGAAAGTAATTGAGCAATCTAAGAGTTAGTGAGGAGACCAAAAAAATTTAAGATTTAGGGCCATATAGTTTTTGCTGTATTGTTTTTCATTATTATCACCAATCTTAAGAGAGATTATTTCAAAATGTCTTAAATTTTCTAGTTTAATAGTAGCATTATTTTACTTTGATTATCTGACACATTTTATGATCAGACTATTATTGAAATCAGACTAAATAAGACTCTAATAGTATGACTTGAAACTTTGCTCTTATATATATATCGGATAGGACTGTCCATATCAATTATGGGATTATAGAGAATTGAACCTATCACTTAAGAGATGAGACAGATGAGAGATGATTTAGCACTAGACTTTTGCATATCCTTTTTTTTTTTTTTCCCATTTATTTTATAAAAATGGCTTGCATTTACAGTTGATTTTTTTTTTTTTTTTTTCAAAAACATGTTATGAGAATTGACTTTGTAAACAAATGCCAAGCAAATAATGTCAGAAAAGCATCTACAAATAACTTTTTTATTATATATAGATGTCATTTTTACCGTTGCTTGAAAATAGGCCTGGTGTGCTTCCGAGAATGGAGTATTAAAAGATGAGGCAACCGACCGAGAAAAATTATTGGGAACAGTGCTCCCTGGAAGGCTTGGATTAGTATTCGTCCACTCCAACTGAGCTTGATTATTTTCTCCGAGAAGAGGTCGCTGTTCCCAATTGATCTCCTGCTCAACAACATTGTACAATGATGACATATATGATGGGTATATCTTGATAACACAACATGGTTTAAATTAGAATTGAGAGTCAAGAGTTTAATTAAGCAAAGTATATTACTGTTGTTGGATTGTAGGCTTGTGGTAGCATGTCAAATATCCTATCTAAAGAAGGAGATCTAGGTAGTGTAACGTTTGATGCAATCTCCGGTGAAGGATTCAGTTGTTCAGTTGACGTAGTAATATTTGTTGTGCCTGTGAGATTCTGGCTGGAGATTGACAAGGGCAGATTGCTTCCCGATGCTGACCCTGTCTCCTCATGCAGCTCCAAGTCAACATCTCTCAGAACCTAGTAAACATCCAGGGATTGCCCCAAGAATAATGATGTAATTATGCAGTTAAAAACAAAATACTTGAGAGAAAATTATCATATGATAAAATGTCACCCTCGTATATACGTACATGCGATAAATTCCCAAGCGATGGATTCTGTTGATTATTGGGATCTGATTGCGAAAGGAGGTTGTCAAGCTCATGGTCAAAGTCAAAATCCAATAGCAGCAAAGCTTCCAGTTCACTAGTTGAGTCACCTTCCATCTAGTCCATGTCATAGTCAACAATGCAAAATAAATCAGTGATCATAAAATTAAAGGCATAAACAAACAGTCTAATCTAATTTAATCTAATCTCGTGCATCAAACGAGGCCTTACATACTGTCTTAATAATCCTTACAAAAAACTATTACAAATAGTCATATATACTTTGTTGTTCGTTTGTGTTATATCTATTTAAAATTTGAAGATTCCAACCGAAGTTGAGATGTGACTTAGTGGAGCCATCCTTAATTCATCATTTCTGATTAGGATCCAGACAGACTTCCCTTATATCTCCTTGAGATCTTATAGTAACGTATTGATAACATATGCTGATACATATCATTAATGATTATATTTTGATTAATATTCGTGTAATTTTCAGTCCCACATTAAGGACAACACCATTTGAACGTTGATTAAATTAAGCTTAGCCTTTTCACCAAACATCAGGCCAAACACAAAAAATAGAGAGAAAGCAGCAAGTATAAACACAATATGATATATATATAAATACACACACATAAAATAAAGAAGGTCATAATCAGAATTATGTAGATTTCACCTGTGTAGAAGTTTCAAAATGCTTATAATGTTCAAATCACTTCCTGAAAAGATATTAAGAAATCAGAAACATACAAAGAACGGGAATCAGAAAATGAACCCCTATTATCTTGACAATATAATAATAAAAAAAAAAAATTGCAGTATTTCATGCACTTTACCTCACAGAACATTATCCTAGAGGTTTGGTTACGCCGAAGGTGGCTGAACAATGTAAAAAGCAGAAGGGCAGTTAATGGAAGATAGAATTTGACAGTAAGGCTAATAATTCATATTGGGAGAAGAGAATGGCGGATAGAACTTTTGTATGCCTTGAATAGGGAATTTGAAACTTATAAATAGGTGAAATGTAATGTGATGAGGGTAAAATTTTTTTATCCAAGAAAATATTAAAATTTTGTGAGATTTCAATACTTCCTTTCCATCTTAAATTATCATTATATATTATTATTATTATTATTAAAATTAAATTATTATTATTGTTTTTGCCGTCAATAATATTAACAATGACATACAATTAAAGTCAGCATGACTATTTTGGCAGTCCTTGTATATATTTGTTATTTAGTGTCTATATACCTCTTGTATCGTTATTGAAGCTTGAGTATAAGATAAAACTTTCAAAATATATAAATTTGTTGTTTACATAGCGAAGGTTTATGTACAAACAAAGTTAATTAGCTACATTTAAAAAGTTACCATATTAACAATAATAAATTTAACATAAATGATGAATTTATTTATGGAAAGTCATATCTATATTTTCATACACATGTATACAAGTTAAAAAGTTTACTCTTAGTTAATTAGTTACTCAATTTATAGAAGTCAAAAATGTAAAACTAGTCACCTTATATATTTTTTATTCCATATGTGGTGATTGACACAAAAATTTATATAAGAGGGGGCCTTGGAATAAAATACAATACAATAATGCTAGGGTTAAACTATGATGTAAAAACTATTAACTAACAAGTAATGCTATACTACCAAAAAATTTGACCAAATCCATTACCTAAATGATGTGGTAAACTTATATATAGTTATCTCATCATTAATACATTATTCCAAAATTAATGTGGTGGCTACAAATCAGTTTGCTATATTATTTGGACAAGATTTTGGAGCAAATTATTAGGAAGTCTAGCATTATTTTTAATTGACATACCAACACATATTAAACATATATATTTTCACATCAATTGTCTATTAAAACCTATCAAGTTTAAATACTATATGTATGACTCGATAATTAATTCCTATAACATTATAGGTTCTTATAATAAGGGGCAAAAACTCCATATATATGTTCATAAATATACACAATAGGACTTAAATCCTATCATGGATGTAAATGAAAAATACATTAATCATTTGAGTTATGAGTGGATAAAAATTTTTAGTGAATGAAACAATTATATCATCACTATTGAGTTTTACAGTATTACTATTTACACTACAAATAATAATTATAATATTGAAAAACTATTGTCATAACATGGTAGATATGATTTTATTAAAAAAAAAAATTGAATGAAAAAGTTCGTATCAAATTGAAATAATACATTTAATTAATAAATTTGGATAATATTACCTATATATTATAATTAAAATATTTTGAAAAAAATAAATTAATAAACTAACAAAATCAACTCTATTGTATGAAGAAAGAAATGAGATATATAAAAGAATTGAAATATCCTAATTTGGCAATTTTGATGCTATAAATTTAGAAGAGAAAACTTCACAAATTAAAAGTTAGTTGAACTAAAAGCAAAGAATTTGAAAAAAAAATGTAATAATATAGTGTAATAGTTTAATTATAAAATTTAAGAATTCATCAATTTAAATACAATTACATTTTGTATGGCAAAAGTGGAGAACATAAAAATTTTGTATATACAAAAAAAAGATTATTAAAAAAAGTAAAAAAAAATTCTATACATTAAGCTTTTAATTTTTAATAATAAATATAATATATTATTATTTTTTTCAATATTTGAAATGGGGCACGTGACCCACCTTGGCCATATGGGTCTAGCCTTAATGCTACGTATTGCAATTTTTCAAGTGAGTTGTGCAAATTGGTTGTATTTAATGGATAATGATTACTATGGACCTACTACTCAAAACCATAAATAATTCTAGAACTTTTTTTTTCCTCTCCGTATTAGTGACTTTAATTCTTTTGTCAATCAACCCTTAGTCAAATTTAATAGCTAGTATGAGTTATTGAAAAATAAAGCATCAATACAAAATGTGATTTCCTAACTTGATTAAATAGATGGTAAGAGCATCTCCAATACTTTTATAAATTGTGAAAAAATAAAATGTTACATATGATAAATAAACATTATATTAAAATAGATTTCTTCAATATAATTATTAGTATTCACCGTCAAGTTGAGATGGTAAAAAAAAAAATTAATTACTTTCAGAGGATCTATTGGACAACATGACTCAATAAAATGTGGTTGTTAATTTGATTAAGGAAAATTTTGTGGTTAAAAAAATTTTTCCATGGTCATGGTGGAAGGCTTCGTGTGGACAAAAAAAATCTCGCCGTTTTTCATACGCTACTCCTGCCCCACCCAGTCTTTTACCTTCGCCGCATCTCGGGCTCTTAGAACTGCTGCCTCATCATCACAGTTCTTCAAGGCGTTGAGTGAACTCACTAGTTTGAATAGGAGGAACCGGAGCTAGTAACTCCTTCTGGGCCCAGTCTCTCACCTCTGTCACATCTCCAACTCTCAGAATCGCCGCCTTTTCATCGCCGTTCTTCAAGGTTCCCCCCCTCTGATTTTTCTTCTTTCGGAGAAGGCAGCAGATGATTCGGTTGCCGAAGTATTCTTCTTACAGAGATGGCAGCAGCAACGACAGTCAAATCTTCTGCTCTTATTCTTCTACTATGATTTTCATTTTTCAAGTTTCGAGTTTTTAATGCATTTTTTTATGGCATTCTGCTGGTTTGAACGAAAATTTTCGAGTTTATTGTTATTTCAATGTCATGCATTCTTGCAGAATGTCTGATTCTAGTTGCTTTGAGAAGGTTGTATCGGATTAGTTTAAGTAATTAGAGTATACTGCAAAGCCAAGCAGAGTCGATCTTGAGTTCAAAGACCCTAGTTTTGAAAACTTGTCCTTTTGAATGATAGAGGAAAAATTAATTAGCATCGTCCTACGTTTGTGTTAAAATCTAGCATATATACCATGTCCAACTTTCAAGACATTCCTTTGCACAAAACATTAACGATGCCTTTCAACAATGGATTAGCTATCAAGAAGAAATTATAAATTATTCATGATGTTTATAAAAATATAAGATTATAGGTTCTTCACTCTTATTAACAACACAACTATCCATATTTGAGTTCCATAGCCTAAGGTAACAATTAAATCCAAGGTTGAAACAACTTCCTCCCAATAATTAATTAGAGTACTCTTCTAAGCCACTGGTCCACATCTCTTCTAGCTACATGCAAAATTTGCAAACCAAACATTAGATTCCATTGTTATCTAATTTTCAACACCTATATTATATAAATTAAATAAGATAAAGCAAATATATCTTACAGTTCAATTAATTCCTTTTTGCCAATAAACACCGCAAATGAGGATCACTAGGTAGGCCAATGGCCTCATATAGTGGATCATATAGCGCATTCTTGACTGGCCTGAAATCCATATACAGCAGCTAACTTCTTTCAATTAATTTTTGAAAGTATATATTAATTGTAGCATGATAAGCAGAGAAAAGTAAAGGAAAATCTGATGGGTTAGAAAAATAACCTTGAGTAATTTGAACGGTTGTCTCTTCCATTGTCTTGAGATCTAGAAACCAACAATTCTGGACCTCTTTCTAACCCAATCGAATCCCCCTGTATGTAATTAATTAAAAGTAGACATCATAACCTCGTAACAAGAATGGTAATCAGAAGTGAAAAGCATTACTATGATTGTCCTCTTTTTATTTTTCTTTAAGATTTTGTTTCAACAATAGAATAGTGAGCTGAAAGAGATCAAGATAATTTCCGCCCAAATAATGATATGTAAGTTGATACCCTGGCACGTTTAGGTGCTGAAGACTCGCCAACTTCGTATAGGCTCCTACGAAACCCATGTTGTTGTCCAGCAAAAGCTAGCTGAAAAACGTTAACCACAGTAACCATGTATTAGGAATTTAGACAACTCATTTGTAATGTACAATAAATGCTAATGAGATACTAATTATGAATATAAATGGTTCACAAATTATGTCAATAAGTAGAGGAGAATTTTACTTGTTGAGCTGCTGAGTTTGAGTTTGAGTTTAGCTGAGAACTGCCTGGGTTAGAGTAAGCAACACTTAACCTACAAAAAAACAGTAATACAATAGTATGGCAATTATTAAGTTATCTATCGTCTCTCACCATTATTTTATATGGATCATTTAATAGTTATTTCAACTTCCAGGTAAGATAAAGATAAGAAAGCAGTGGATTATGATACCCGGCAGCCATGGATGGGTCTAAAAGCAAGGAGTTGATTGTTTGTGGCATCATCATATTAGGCATCATAGGGAATCCTTGATTGACTGGTCCATGATTGGGTAGCTCTTGACCCCTGAATTATGCAGACAATATTAAAATGAAGGCAATCATAAGTGGCTTATAAAATTCAAATTCATGTGCATGTTATGTTTCCAAGTTCCAGTACAATCCATCAAAAACATAACATAATTAATAATGTATACATTATAATTAAACCAGTTAGGAATTGGAAACTCATGTACCATGGCACAAGCCCGGGATCATCACTAGGCATAACGGGGTTATTTGGTGCCACCCCAGGATGATACAATGGGGACCTAAATTTAGAAAAGAAAATGTTTAATCATTTCTTAATTGCAATAATATGTTTTACCAATCGTGCATATATTCTGCAGAAGTAATCTCCTGGATAAGTTGAGCATGCATGAGTGGGGGATTATGTGAAGGAAGTTGATTAGGTTGGTGTAGTACACTCTATGGGCTAATGCTTAAAACTCTTAAGAGAAACAGTTTTTGGGCTAATGCAAGTGAAAGACTATTTAGACTTATGCATTAATAACTCAAAATATTTGCAAATATGTATGATGGAAATTAACATTTAAGGAAGAGATCAATGTTCAAGGATATCAAATGAGGGTTGATATTGAGAAAATTTATGGAGACACTAAACTAACGAGTAATGACTATATACATATACTTACATTACTATATATGATTCAAAGCTGCAAGTATTTATATTTATGGGCACTACAAGAAATAGTTTTTATATAGTGGATTACATGCTATAGAAGACTTTCTACAGTGAGCATAATACCGGTTATCTATGCCATTATAATAGAAAAACCACTTTTCTATAGCAGGTATCATGACTTTTCTATAGTGGGCAATGTCCGCTACAGAAAGGTGTTTCTACAACGGGCATTGCCTTCTATAGAAACAAGTTCTATAGTGGGCAATGCCTGTTGTAGTGAGAGTTTACATTAATAAATTTTTAAGTTTTAAAGAAGCTCTACACTACCCCTTTAGTATGTGCATATTAAATTGTTATTTCATAGTGTCCGATATATATGATTGCCCCACACATTTGAACAAAGTGGTATAAAAGTTTTCCACTTTTGTAATTCCAAAAATTTAAGGCCCCTAATTACATCAGGTATGGAAAAGGAGTGGTTAGCATGATGTAAGGATCCATTGAGGCATTAGTTCATGTGATAAAGGTTACGGCCTTACTCTCTCAAGCATGTGTTAAGTTCAAAACAATTAATATGACATAACAGTATGCTTAGAATGAAAACCTGATGAAAGTAGAGTTTTCAGGCATGGTAAAACATTGCAGTTGGGGATTATACACATATCCTTGCACTTGATTAACTTGATTTTGCTGATTTGCTACATGCTGGGGCCTAAAGCAGAGATTAAATCAAGTAATTAATCAATAATCTAAGCTTTTACATCTTTATTACTAATAACTTATATTTGATGCTACAAGGTTACCTTAGAGGCACTGAAGAACTAGGAAGCCTGAAGTTGGAACATTGTTCATTCGGAGCAAGCAGTTGATTTGATTGGGGCCTAATAATCCAATCAAGAATCATAATGAATGTACACAATAGCACAGTTCTTCTTGACAATGATAATCACAAAAGATGATAACAAGTAAATAAAATACCTAGATTGAGTTAAAGGCATATTATAAGGAAAATTTTGGTAGTTAGAGAGAGAAGCAGGTGGCTGTTGGTAATTTATTTGTGATCCTCCGTTTGTAATTCCAAATCCCATCTGTTCATGGAAAAATACAAAAGTAAAAAGAAAAGATACACATAAAGTATAAACTAGAACATAATTCATAAACAGTTTGTTATGAACATATAAAATTAACTGCGAATACTCACTGAATTGATTTGAGGATATGAAGTTGGGTGAGGCAATGCTTGTTGATTACTATTGTAGCGGAAATAATTATTACCAGCATTTTGTGATAATTGTTGATCAGCAAGTAATGAGTTGGACAAGTCAAGAGGAGTATTCATAACTCTAGAACTAAATCAGTAGAAAACATTGAGAATAATCAATAAAAATACTGTTTTAGTTGGGAATTAGTAGACTATCATTAGAAATAATTAAAAACTTGCAATTACATACTATATAAGCTCATTTTGAAGGCCATTTATTGACCGAGTATTGAGCTGAGATAACAAGAGTTCATCAACTTCTTGGACCCTGTCCACCTAATTATAGAAAATTTGTAAAACCAAACCAAAAAAAAAAGAAGGGTAAACAAAAATCATTAGGAATTTATGTGTATTGATGAAGAAGAAAGATGAGATTAAAATGACTTAATGATGAAAAAAAATATAATAAAATAAAGAGCCAAAGAAGATGAATAAGTATTTGTGCCACTAATTCAAAAATCGAAATTGAGTTCTTAATTTGCAAATGCTGAAATAACAAAGCAAAGAAGCACTAAGGTAGAAGACAATGAAAATGGCAAAGATGATATGATTATCAAAGAATTTAATCTTATAAAATGAATTGAAAGATGCAATGGGCAATTCGAAATTTAAAAGGAGATACTGAGTTGTTAATTTACAAATGCTGAAATAACAAAGAAATGAAGCACTAAGGTAGAAGACAATGAAAATGGCAAACAATATATGATATTACTGTATAAGTGATTAACAAAGAATTTAATCTTACAAAATATATTCAAAGATAAAATGAGCAATTCGAAATTTAAAAGGAAATACTGAGTTCTTAATTTGCGAATGCTGAAGTAACAAAGAAATGAAGCACAAAGATAGCAGATAATGAAACTGGCGAGCATAACATGTTATTATTGTCTAAGTGATTAACAAAGAATTTAATATTAATTGAATGATAGATGGGCGATTCAAAGTTTGCAGAATCCAATTTATTAAATACCTAGCACTAGTGAACTTATTATCATTTTCTCTTTATAAAATTAGGATACAAATAGTGAAAATATTTAAGCAATCAGAGAGTGACAAAGGAGAATTTTACAAAGGAGAATTTTGGTATTAAAATAGATTATTTTGCTTTATTATTTTTTATTACGATCTATAATCTTATCAAATATTTTTCGTAAATGTCTTAAATTTTCAAGTTTAATAGTAGCAGTTTTAATGTTAAAAAAAAAAAAAAAAGAAAAAAAAAAAACACAAATGAAGTAGCAGTTTTATTTTCAAGTTCAATGTTGTTATTCCTTTTTGTTTATTTCGAACATTTTTGCATGTTTTCTTCAACTTACAAGTGTTATTTTTTTGTTATACCATAACATTATATGGGAATTGTATAATAAACAAATATTCCTTTTAGATAAGTATTCATCACATACATAATGTCTGAGAAGCATTTATTCAAACTATTCCATAAAAATGAAATTAACTTGAAATCCCCCCCTCCCCCTTTTGACGTTAAAAAATTAATGAGGTTTAGTAATATTATTTTTCATTGTTGGAAGTTTTTCAGATTTTCTTTAATTTTCATTATATATATAACCCTACCGCTATTGGTAAATATTGTTGGTCTGCTCCTACCGCTGCTGGTAAATATGATTGGCCTGCTCCTGAAAATGGAATATTGGATGTGGCACTTGGAGGAGGAAAGTGATTGGAAACATTGTTGATTAGCGGTTGGTTTGTGCTTTCAGGAAGGCTTGAATTAGTATTCGGAGGCTGGGGTTCCCGACTGATCTCCTGCTAAACAGCAACAAAATTAAACAACATGGTTTAAATTATATTTGATAGTGAGTCTGAGCAAAGTATATTACTGTTGTTGGATTGTAGGCTTGTGGAATGCCTATTGTCGAATCAAAATTGATAGAAGGTGATCTGGGTGGTGCAATATTTGAAGCGCTATTCACCGCTGTAGGATTTAGATGTTCAGCAGGATTGTTCTCAGAAGCTGACTCTGTCTCGACATCGTCCAGCAGGTTGGCATCTCTCTGAACCTAGTAAACGTCCACGGATTTGCCCAAGAATATTGATATCATTATGCATTTAAAAAACAAGATATTTGAGAGAAAATTATCATATGGTAAGATGTCACCCTAACACATACCTGTGATGAATCGCCAGCCGTTGAATTCTGTTGATTATTAGGATTTGCTTGAGAAAGGGCGTTGTCAAGTACATCAACCTCATTGTCAAAGTCAAAATCAAAATCAAATAGCAAGGAAGCATCCAGTTGATCACTAGTTAAGTCACCTTCCATCTGATCTATGTCATAGTCAATAATACTGACATATATCACAATGACTGATAATTATCATAAAATTAAAAGCATGACCAGATTAATTGAAACCGCAGTGTAATATTATTCGGTAGCAGGAACCCTCATTTAAATTGACAATATTCCAAGTTGGAATCTCTTACCCATAAAAATATTATTATTATTTTTTATTTTTAAAAAAGGGAAACAGTCTAGGGTGCTAAATTACAAAATCACTTGCACATAGTCATGAGACCATACAAGAACGGTTACAAAAATTCATACTTTACTGTTTTTATTTGGGTTCTTTTTATATATTATTTAAATTGTGAAGATTTCAGCTTTAGTTGAGTTTAATTTACTGGACCCCTCCTTTGTACATAAATCATTGAGATGTTACAGTAACGTAGTGAGAACCTATACTCCGGCCTCCATGTTTAATCAGATCTCGGTTTCTACTTTTGCAAATCGCAGTAGAAAGTTTTCAGTCCTAAATTAAGGCCAATAACGTTTGAATGTTGATTAAAGTTAAACTTTTGTCTTCTCAAAAAATAAAAATAAATAAATAAATAAAGACAAACACAGAAGATGGAGAGAAAGCAACAAGTGAACACAACATGATTAATATATATATTTGTGTGTGTGTCTGTAAGGAAGCTCATGATTAGAATTCTGTAAATTTCACCTGCGTAGACCTTTAGAAAATGCTTATTACCAGTCAATCAAATCCTGCAAAGATATTAAGAAAACAGAAGCATACAAAGAACAGGCGTGAGAAAATGAATCACTACTAGCTTGACAAATTAAGCAAACAAAAGAAATTAAAAACAAAAAGGCACAGTAAAGTTGAAGTATTTCTTTCACACTGACCCTTGCACAATATTCCACTAGATGTTCGGTTATGTTAAGGTTGCTGAATAATGAGAATTGCTGTGTAAAAAGCAGAGAGGAATGAGAGAATTTCGAAGCTGATGGAGAATGAAATGATAGTAAACCTGACAATTTGTATAGGGAGAAGGGAAAGATGGGACTAGAAGTTGTATCTACCCTTGAATAGGGGAAAATGGAACATGTGTCAAAGTATTAAGAGAGTAAAATATATAACCTAAGAAATTTTAGATCTTTGTCAGATCTCAATACTTTTTTTTTTCCTTATATATTATCATTATTAGTAGATAATTTAATTGTTATCACTTTTGTTATTGCTGTTCTAATTAATTAATTACATAAAATTAAATTTAGATACTGCTATTTTGATAATTCTAAATTAAATTTAGATACTGCTATTTTAATAATTCTCCTACATATTTGTCTATTGTTATATGTATTCTTCTTAAACCGTTAAAATCGTTATTACAACATATGATTAAACCGTTATTACAACATATGAATGATAAAGCTAAAAAAAGTGAAAGTTTGTCGTTTACGTAATAAATATTTGTGTGAGTATATAGCTATATTGAAAGGAATCATTTTAATTATAATACATTTAATATGAATATTAATGACTTTATTTATGCAAGTCATATCAATATTTTCATACATGAGCACTATTCATTTATTGAAGTTTGTAGAAGTAAAATAATGTAAAACAAGTCATCATTCTTACCAGCATGAAAATGATAGGAAAGGAGCTGATTGATGCTATGTTCCTTCTCCTTCACCTACATAAAAGAAATCATACTTAAGGAGCAATGATGTTAACTGCACTTCAAAGTTCCATATACGTTATGTACTGCAATTTTTCATTTGAGGTGTGAAATGGACCCAAATGAAAACCAGAGAATATTCTAGAAGAAGACAAGCTTGTTTAGAAACCGTCACATGAGGGGTCCGATGATTGGTCAAGAAAGAAGAACGTTGACTATACAACACACTTTCATCCAATTGGAAATGAAACTGACATATTTGGGTAGCCATACAAGTAAGTACCGTTCAAAGCATACAATGCAACCTAGAAGTTGATGAAAATTTTTACAACGGGCTTGTAACTGAAAAATAAAAAGCTATTGGGCTAATCAGAGAAAATGATTCTTCTCCAATATCTCTTTTTTAAATTTTTAACTTTTTTGTCTTGTGTGATTTTGAGAAGTTGAGGATTGGATTGGAATAAAATATAGAAAAGCTTAACGTTCTAGATTTAACGTTTTGTAAAACGTGTTTCATGACTGTCACAGGAGGGGTTTCGCGATTAGACAAAGGCACGTATTAAGTTGACTTGGATTTTCTCTATGGTTTCAGACTTTGTTTTGACGAGACAGTCTGTGTTGGCAACGTCTTCAGTTTTTGTTTTCTCTTTCATAAATTTTCAATTGAAAACATTACGGGACCCAACTTGTGCCACGACAGTGCACATGCCTCTCCTTTTTTAATAATTTTTTAAGTGTTTGATATTATATATGTAAATATATGAACAAATCTAATTATAAATATTTTTTAATTAACATCAGTTTTATAATTTTTTTCTTCTAATTGTAAGAATTTTTGCAATACATCTTTACCTTTTTTAGCCTTTATTAGTTATCATTATGCCATTTTTTTTTTTAAAGAGTTTTGTAAAACTTTTAATTTGACATAGGTTTAATTAATGAATCCAAATATTTTAAACTCAATTTATTGTATCAAAATTATCTATCTATAATCTAAATTTATTACTTCAAAACTCAATAATAAATCACAAATATGCATTTATATCATATCGTGTTATTTTGTACTATGAGGGCCTATTTGGTAGATAGGCAATTGGGTGGAATGGGATTAAAAATCATCCATCCCATAAATCCACCATTGTAGCTTGAGAAGGGATGGAAAATTTTCCTTCTGACCCATGTGGACCCCATTAGAAATCCTATGTGCGTAGGATTTCCGAAACCCACCAATTTTGGTGCGTAAATCCTGCTATGCGCAATTTAGTTTATTAAATATTTTATATTTTATATTTTTCAATAAATAAGATACATTAATTTATAATAATATTAAATGCATATAATAATTATTAATTTATTTTAAATAGTTTTATGAAGTTAAAAATCTTAATATCAAATAATAAATTTTCATTATATATTTAATTATTTTTATTTCTTATTTATGTTAATTATGTTTAAAAATAATTTAATAAAAAATAGGGAGAGGTATCTTCACCATTTGCAAAGTATGGATTTTATGATGACACATTTATCATAAGGGAAATTTTGCGTCAGATATACTAGCTTTTTGTTCCCCTTTCTTTGTTTGTTCCAAATGATGGTGGACGGCTCCTAACTTTTTGAGTCATTTTTATTCTAATGATCTTTTTGAAAAAACATCATTATTGGTTTTGTTAGTTTAGATTTTAGGAGGTGGACACTCTTTTTTCCTTTATGAGTTTTTCCTATAGGTGGTAAGATTTTTTAATAAGGTATGCTATTAAAATTGATCTGCAAAGATTTAGTTTTGATTGAATCTTTTGTTATTTATCTCTTCTCTTGGTTGGTTTTTTCTTTCATTGGATGATTCTTATTTTTGTATTGGTTTTCCGTCTTTGTCTCTTTTTGTATTTTTTTTTTTAATAATAAGTTGACTTTAGTCAACAACCTTATAAAAAAATCAAAAATCAATTTAATCTAATATTAAATTAATTTAGTTTAATTTAATCCAATCTAATCCCAATTGTAACAAACATGTTAAAATCTTAATTTAATCTCATACAATCCTATACAATTATATCCCATAAAATCTCGTACACCAAACGAAGCTGAAAGGATATATAACTTCCAAACTAAGAGGCATTTTATTTTTTTTCTCTTATAATTTAATTGTGCAAATTGCACCCATTTAGTTATTTTTGTTTATTTTTTTAAGTGGATAAAATCACTTAAAATTACCTTAAAATAAATGAAAAAAAGTTAAAAATCTTGACTTTTCACTTAATTGCAAATCACTTAAATATTTAAAAAATTCTATTTCAAGTTTATTCTCTCCAAAATAATATATTTTCAAATTTATTCTAATTTTATACGACTCAAATTTTCTTTTCTTTTTTCTTCTTTTTTTTTTCTCTTGGCACTTGCAAGAAATATATTCAAAAAGAAAAAAATAAACAAATAATGTTGGTTTTGATCAACAACTTTATATAAAAAAAGTTTAACAATATATTCATATGTAAGGAAAAAAAAATAAACATGTTGTTTAAATTTCAAATTTCAATCAGTATTCGGTTATCAGTGAATTTAACATTATTTAGTTTTCAGATAAAAAAAAAAAAAACAAACGACCCCTAAGTCGCTTATTGTTGAATACATTGTACGATTTTTAATTCTATGTGGCACTTATTGTTTCATAATCAATTTTATGTTTTTGATTAATAGAAATATTTTTTGTTACATAAGCAAATAGGAGATTAATAGATGAATGCATTATGTTTGAACATGTAGAGAAGATTATTGTCAACAAAATTGATAGAGGTTGTTATGGCAAAATTGTAAGAATAAAAATGGGGAAACGTAATTTAGTCTCTATGTTTTCAGGAATTCTCGCTTTTTTAATTATTTCCATTGTTGACTCTTATGCTCTCTGAAATTTCATAAAACATATTAATTTTGTCTCTACCGTAAGTTAAACGATGGTCAAACCTAACAAAGGAGGGTTATTTTTTTCATTTCAATATGGTATTTTAATTATAATTAAAATAAAATAAAATAATACAAAATTTTAAGATGAATCTCCACCATCTATCTCAAAAATAGATAGTGGATATGAAAAACTAATTTAAATTAAATGATAAAAAGCAATTAAAAAAACAACAAATAAATGAAAATAAAAATAAAAGATATATCTCCACTCTTAAAAATGGATGGTGGAGATCAAAATTAGATATACAAAATCTTTGAAAAGAGCTATAAAAAAAAAAAAAAAAAAATTTAAAAATTGTTTCTCCATTTCATTGATGGATCTCGATCATTAGTAGAGATCCAATCCAAAACTCTACGAGATGGAGTTTGAAGAACAAGCCTAGTTCTTCAAATCACATATCCTACCACTAGATGAAGATGGAGAACATGCATATTATAAATAAATTTACATTTTTATATTATGAAAAATAGTGCACATGTTAAAATTTTATTGGTTTTAAATAATTTAAATTTTCAATTTAAAATTTTGGTGAAATGTGTGGATTGCTATTGATGGATAAATTAAAGTTAAATTAGTAATTTCAAACGATTGATGGGCAAAATGGTACTTTTATATTGTCCAAAAGATGCCAAGGGAAAATGTTCTTTTTGAATTTTCTGTCTTGATTGACCATTAGAAATTCGGTCAACGGGACTGGATTAATGGATTGTAAAAAATGTTAGATTGTAGTAGCGAATTTGCATTTTAAAAAAATTATATTTTGTCAAATAAATGATAAAAATAAAATTTATTGTATCTATATAATTATTTTTAGACAACTTGTAAATGATCATCTTACCCCTAAATTGTTACATCCACCATTTGGCTAACAGTGATCAATGCAATTGATATTAACGTAGTGAAATTATAAGTATACAACTAGCATTTTTTGTGAGTTTAATGTTAAATATCAAGATACTTTATTCTAATTTATTCAAAACTAAATAAAAGTCGATGGCCAATCAAAATCAACCCAAACTCACTAGGAAGAGCGCAAACAAATAAGCGAGGGGTTTCTCTGCATGCTGAGCATTAATTTTATAAAGTCAACAATGATATTGGTTTTGGTAGAAAAAAATTATTTTGTGACTTGATTGGCATATGAATAATACAAATACTCACGAATTCATTCTTCAATGATCATTTTGAACCATTAATGTGTCAAATGTAATTATGATTTTATGTGTCTATATTTATTGCATTTTTTTTTATTACGCTTGTTCTTTGAAGTTTATATTTTTATTGTGTTTTGTTATAAGTATTTTCTGGACTCATTAAATGAGCTGATAAAAGCCTAATTTAGGCTAAATAGAAGGCCCAATAAAGTTGACCCAATTAAGGCCCATATTTCAACTCAAAGCCCAGCGAGCTCCACAGCTCGTCCAGCAATCTTTTCAGCTCGCAGCAACGAGCTAGTCTCGCAACAACGAGCTTGTCTCACAGCCAGGACGTAGCTCGTTCCATAATTCACCATACACATAGCTCGCTATTCACTGAATAAGGAGATCCAGCTCGAGGTCATCATAAACAGCAGCTCGTTCAGAGGGCAATTAATACAGTGTCTTCAAGAACAGACAATTACCTAATCTGATCGTGATTCTCTCTCCAAATATGGAAGTTAATTCAAATTTAAACTCAGTCAACACTATCTCAGATTTTAAGGAGCAGTTTCCTGATTTTATTCAAACAGATTAGGAAGTGTAATTAATTCATGATTCTTTTCCTATTTTGTAGTTTCCTAATCTGTAGCAACTCTTCCCCTATAAATAGGAGTTAAAAACCATTGTAAACACATATTGAATATCATACTGTCACTCTGCAGAATTTAAGAGAGACAGCCGTGGACGTAGGCATACTTACTGAACCACGTTAAAAATCCTTTGTCTTCGTGTCTGGTTCTTGATTCTTTATTATTTATTTTCTTCTCGATTTCTGTATTTTCTCACATTGATTACAGGTGTTGGGCATTGAATACTCGTCGACTAAATTTCAACGTCGACATTTTGGTGCTAGAAGGAGAGCCCAAACTGCAATCTTTTACATCGCAATTTTGATAACATGGTAAGAACCAGACAAATCAAGTATGTGGGCTCACAGGCTGAACAGAGAAAAAGTCAGCCCAGTCACCATCAGCATGATACGCAGCAGGTGGAAGGCGTACTATTACATGCAGCAGGAACGTCGTATGGACAGGTAGCCGGTGCTACAGCAAGCATACCACCTTTGCCTCCCCGTCAGTTAGTTCCAATCGCCCCAGTAGTTGATGGGCAACAGGTGTGGTATCGGAGGCAAGAGGAGCTAGAGAACACGGTCAGACAGCTCACAGAGGCCGTCAACATGTTGGTGTAGGCTCAGGTTCAGAACGTACCTAGGGTTGAGATGTAGGCACCAAGGCATGTGCCCCAACAGCATGAAGCGATGCAGGTGCCCGAACGGCTAGCAAGGGAAGTCCCGAGACCGGTAGGCTCAGCTCGCTCCTCTAATGCGCGTTCTAGAGCTGGAGGGAACCCTATCCGCGAAGAAAGGGAGGTAACGCGCCTAGCTAGCCTAACGGTAAGGCCGAGCCAAGATGGACGCCAATGGGCAGAGGTTGGGCACAATAGAGTCAGAGTTGCAGCTCGGAATGTTGATGAGGTGAATGAACGACATGCGGGGTCCCATCAGCCTGGGGGTTGGCTTGAAGAGCACGAGAGGTATGACCCAAAGCACCCTTCTCTAAGTCGCGACCACAAGAGGAGATACGAGCTCCGAGATCCACAAGTAGAGGAGCTCCTCCAAAGGGTCCAGCAACTAGAAGCGCCACCTGGAGCCCTAGAGCAGCGTGGGCACTACGGGGAAAGGACCCCATTTACAAGGGAGATTGAGACACAGCCTCTCCCTCCGAGGTTCAAGATGCCAAACATCCAGCAGTACAATAGGGACAGTGATACCTATGACCATCTTGACGCCTTCAACGTTCAGATGGACCTGCAAACAGGTAATCCTATGGTGAAGTGCCGTGTATTCCCAACTACTTTGGGGGACATTCCAAGGACATGGTTCAGAAATCTCCCAGTTCGCAACATTGGTAGTTAGGAGGAATGCCAGCAGAAGTTCGTTGGTCAGTATAGGGCATTGAGAAGGCAGCTCGCTCCATCCTGCCACCTAGCTACTATCTTCCAGCGTCAGGGTAAGTCCTTGAAGGAGTATATCACCAGGTTCAGACGTGAGGTCACGAATGTTGAGCATCCATCAGACGAAAGTATACTGACAGCGATCTCAGCTGGGTTGCGCAAGGATGAAAAACTATACGAAAGCATTTATAAGTCCCCAGTAAAAGATCTGGGAGAGTTCTATGAGCGAGCTGCGAAAGAGATCAGGTGGGAAGAGACCTTCGGCCCAAAGAAACAAAATCAGAAGAATAAAGTGGGCAGTTCCAGCCAGCCAAAGAGAAGAAAACATGGCAGGAACGTAGAAAGAAAAAATAGTGGCTCAAGCCATCAGATCGCTAAGAAGGCGAGGAGAGAGCCAAGGTACGAGTGACCTCGACGTCTGGATCATCAGGAAGAGTACAGTGTCCTAACGGTTTCACCGGACAGGATTTTTGCAGCAGAGAGTAACAGGGAAGATTTTGGAAGGCCCATTCCTATAAGGGCTCCAGTTCAGCACAGAGATCGGAGCAAGTTTTGTGCTTATCATAATGAGGTCGGGCATAATACTTCGGATTGTTGGGCGTTGAAGGACGCCATTGAGAAATTGATCAGGAGAGGTCGTTTGAGAGAATATGTGGCAAGACCAGCTGACTCGCGACCTCATCAAGAACGACCTCATCAGCAGCCAGCACAGCAACAACCCTAGTGAGCTCCTCAGCCAGAGCATGAGCCTGCGGTAAGAACCATTTTTACCATTCATGGTGGCCCCCATATCGCAGGTGCTTCTAATAGGTCACATGAGAAATACGTTCGAGAGACGAATCATACTTTCCAGGTCAGCAGGTCGGAGGGACCTGCAAAAAGGGTGAAGACGACCTCGGACGAGATTGTATTCACTAATGAAGATGCTAGAGATGTGATCTAGCCTCATAATGATGCGCTGGTTATTCGAGCCAAGATCAGCAACATGGAAGTGCGGCGCATCATGATAGATACCGGGAGCTTGGTGAATGTGATGTACAAAAACTGCTATGATCAAATGGGGTTAGGTGTAGAGAAATTGAGACCATCCCTAGAGCCTCTTTATGGTTTCACTGGAGATGTTGTTGTGCCAGTGGGTCAGATTAAGCTACCACTTACTCTTGGGGAAGCAGGTCGCCAGGCAACTGTGCTGGAAGATTTCTTGATTATTGACTGCCTATCAGCATACAATGTGGTCCTGGGAAGGCATTTTTTGAACAACCTGGATGCAGTTACTTTAACCAGGACCCTCACAGTAAAATTTCCAACCCCTAATGGCATTGGGTGTGTTCAGGGAGAGCAGCATTTAGCAAGACGCTGCTATGAAGATGCTATGAAGATGGGCGTGAGAGGAAAGAAAGTCAACGTGGTCTCAGGGGGTGAGCCACAAGCTATGACCGAGAAAGGGGTCAGCCAGGACTTGGACCCTTACGAGGTAGATGCAGACCGAGCTACGGGGCCAGTTGAAGAGTTGGAAGATGTACAAGTCAGCGAGGTAGATCCAGAAAGGTGCCTGAAGCTGGGAAGAGGATTAGCTCCAGAATTGAGAACCCAGCTCGCTGACTTCTTGAAGGCAAACTTGGATGTGTTTGCGTGGAATCACAAGGACATGGTGGGGATAGATCCCAAAGTGATGCCGCACAAGTTGAACATTGATCCTCACCATAAACCCGTTCGTCAGAAGAAGAGAGCAATGACAGGGGAACTATCTTGCGTTGAAGGAAGAAGTAGACAAGCCATTGATGAACAAATTTATTCGAGTGGCTTACTACTCGACTTCGGTTGCTAATCCAGTCCTTGTAAAGAAGAAAAATGGGAAGTGGAGGACTTGCATCAACTTCACTGATCTGAACAAGGCGTGCCCTAAAGATAGTTTTCCCTTGCCAAGGATAGACCAGCTCGTGGATGCTACAGCTGGCCACGAGCTCCTAAGTTTTATGGATGCATACTTGGGCTAGAATCAGATCCCCATGAATCCCGCGGATGAAGAGCACACCTCATTTATGACTAATCGTGGCCTATACTGCTACAAGGTGATGCCCTTCGAATTGAAGAATGCTGGAGCGACCTACCAACGCTTGGTGAACATGATGTTTGAAGAACAAATTGGAAAAACCATGGAGGTCTACGTTGATGACATGCTAGTAAAATCCAAGCAGGTAGGTGACCATGTGCGCGACCTGGGGGAGATGTTTCAGATTATGAGAAGCTATCAGATGAAGTTGAATCTGCACAAATGTGCATTTGGAGTAGCTTCTGGGAAGTTTTTGGGCTTCATGGTCAACAGTAGAGGTATTGAAGATAATCCTGAGAAGATCAAAGCACTGATTGACATAAGGTCGCCTACTAGGGTGAAAGATGTGTAGAGCCTTAATGGCCAGGTCGCGGTACTAAGCAGGTTCATCTCGAAAACTATAGATAAGTGCATCCCTTTCTTTGATATTTTGAAGAAGGCCAAAAGCTTCGAGTGGACAGAGTAGTGTGAAGTTGCCTTCCAGCAGTTGAAGGAATACATGGGGCGAGCTCCACTCCTTTCTAAGCCCAAAGAAGGGGAAATGTTAATTCTGTACTTGAGAGTGTCTCAACAAGCTTTGAGTGCTGCATTGGTGAGAAAAGAAGAAAGAACGCAGCTTCCAGTATATTATGTGAGTAAAAGGCTGCAAGATGCTGAAACCAGGTACTCACAGATGGAGAAGCTCGCTTATTGCCTGGTTATCACATCAAGGAAGCTGCGACCTTATTTTCAAGCTCATACAATCAAAGTTCTCACCCAGTATCCATTAAAGCAAGTTCTGCAGAAAGCAGATACCTCAGGTCGTTTGTTAAAATGGGCAGTGGAGCTCGCATAATTCGATATCCAGTTTAAGCCGAGGACGACTATCAAATCTCAAGCTCTGGCAGATTTCATTACAGAGTTTACAGGACCTGTGGATGATGAAGCTGAATCTTCTGAAGGTCCAACTTGGGAGCTTTATATTGATGGATCATCTAGCGAGCAGAGGGCTGGAGCTGAGATTTTTCTGATTAGTCTTGAAGGCCACAAAATCCTTTGCTCTTTAAGGTTTGGTTTTCAGGCAACAAACAATGAAGCTAAATACGAAGCAGTGCTCGCAGGTTTGCGTTTGGCTAAGGAAATGCGAGCTGAGCGTTTGAAAATCTTGAGCGATTCGCAACTCGTTGTCTGTCATATACTGGGAGAGTATCAGACTAAGGGACCGAAGATGGCCCTTTACCTTCAGAAAGTTCATGAGTTGCTAGGTGCATTTCAGAGGTACGAGGTGAAGCAGATCCCACGAACTCAGAACTCGCATGCAGATGCATTAGCTCGCCTCGCAACCACTCGAGATGCAGAATTTTTAGGGGCAATCCCAGTAGAGTTCCTACCAGCCCCAAGTAAAGAGGAGAAGAGTATGATGATGGCAATCATTGTGCAGCCTGATTCTTGGATGAGCCCAATTCTCAATTATTTGCAGGATGGAAAGCTGCCAAGTAACAAGCTGGAAGCCCGACGTCTAGGAGCTAGAGTAGTCAGATATTGCATCTATGATGATGTACTATAAAAGAAGGGGTTCTCAGCTCTGCTGTTAAGATGCATTGATGGCCTAGAGTATGAAATGGTGATGAGGCAGATACACGAAGGCCATTGTGGAAATCACGCTGGGGGGCTCTTTTTAGCTCAAAAGGCACTTCATTAAGGTTTCTATTGGCCCACCATGAGACAGGACGCCATCACCTTAGTGAAGAAGTGTGATAAGTGTCAAAGGTTCGCACAAGTTCCACGAGCTCCACCAGCTTATCTCCAGCAAATGGTGAGCCCGTGGCCCTTTACAATTTGGGGAATGGATCTGATCAGGCCCCTGCCAATGGCTCGTGGAAGATGCAAACATGCCGTGGTCGCGATTGATTACTTCACCAAGTGGGCAGAAGCGAAGGAGTTGGCAGAAATCTCCACAACAAAGATTGAAAAGTTTGTGTAGAGTAATATCATTTGCAGATTTGGGGTTCCACAGCAGATCATCACAGACAATGGAACCCAATTTAGCAGCGACCAGTTCCTTAGGTTCTGCAGCAAGCTGAAGATCATAAAGAGCTTCTCAGCAGTAGACCATCCACAAGCCAATGGCCAGGTTGAAGCTGTCAACAAAATCATAAAACAGACCCTGAAAATGAAGCTCGAAGCAAAGAAATGAGCATGGGTAGACGAGCTTCAAAAGGTATTATGGGCTTACAGAACCACAGCTCGCGGTTCCACGGGTGAGACCCCATTCTTAATGGTATATGGGTCTAAAGCCATGATTCCAGCAGAGTTAGAAGTCACCTCGCAGCGAAGAGCGACCTTCAATCCAAATGATAATGATCAATTACTTGCTGCAAACTTGGACTTGCTTGAAGAAGCCAGGGAGACAGCCAGGTTGAGAGTAGTTGTCTATCAGCAGAGAATAACTAGGTACTATAACAAGTATGCTCGGATTCGCAGATTCAATGTGGGAGACCTAGTGCTGCTTCTCATTCTGCCCGGAGCCCACAAACCCAGTGATAAGTCCTTAGGCCCGAATTGGGAAGGACTTTATATCATCAAAGCAAATTTGGGAAATGGAACTTATCATTTGACCAATGTGGATGGAGCTGAGGTTCCTCGAGTTTGGAATGTCGAGCATCTTCGACCCTATTACCAGTAACTTTATTTGTTACCTATGATTCAATGAAGGCTTCATTTTCCCTCAATGTGCATTACTTTTCTAAGTTAACGGGCTTCGCACTGATTAGCTCACTCGCTGCTCACTTAAATAAAAGAGCCTAAAAAGCAGGTGTGGTTGAGTACCCCTACATAGCTCGCTATTAAAGCGCAAAAAAAACAGGCAAGGTGACGACCCCTGCATAGCTCGCTATATTAAAAGAGCAAAAAAAGCAGGTGTGGTTAAGTACCCCTGCATAGCTCGTCAACATTCCAACTGATCAATTGTTTATATTGTAAGATCTTTTTTACTATTGAATTAAGCGATTGCTTAAGTTATTGTATCAGATTTCGAGCTCATGGACAATTAGCTCGCAAGAAGTTCGATAACTTGATAATTGAAGATCATAAAATATGATATAACAGACGTTATAGCTTAAATGCATTCAACACAGAAGAAATAAAGGAATGAATTTTATTAAGTTTAAAGTTCATTGCAAATTGAAACAAAAATACAAGTATAAAAGATAAAACTGCTAGTTATGGGCTGAAAGGTCAGGGCCTGGTGGAGGGTCTTCATGAGGAGGAGAAGATGCAATAGGAAGCTCGAGGTTGCCAGCGGGCTCAGTCTAAGAAGTCGAGCCAGGCACCTTCGTTGCTGAGGGAACTACACCAGCAGAGGATGAGGCAGCTCTTGCCTTGAACTTTTCTACAGCCTCAAGTCCCACTTCCTCAAAGATGGAAAAATCCAAGTCAGGGTGAGACGTCCACAGCGTGTAAAGAAAGTTGATGCCTTTTTTTTCCTCAGTCTCATCCTTGGCCTCAGCGACCTGCATCTCTACCTCCCGAGCAGATATTTCTTTGAAGGCCATCAACTCTTCGAAAGCATTGTCAGCATGGCGATTGATGACCTCGGCCTCTTGCTTCATAGCCTTTCTCTGCTGCTCTACGGCCTCGGCTCGCTGAATTACATCCCTTACTTACTGCCTAAGCACCTCGGCTCGGTACTCAGCCTCCTCAGCCCGCTTGGCAGCAGCTTCTACTTCTCCAGCCCACTTCTCGACCACCTTAGCCCGTTGCACTGCGGCATTAACTTGCTGACCGAGTTCCTCGATTCGTCCTTCTGCAATTGCAACTCGTTGCTCAGCCTCTTCGGTCCACTGTGCCGCGGCTTGTGTCCACTCGACTTGTTTTTTGGCCAGCTTGGCCAACTACTCAAACTGCCTCAGCTCTTCTCTCACTTTGTGTAGCTCATTTCTGAACGTGTCACGTTCATTTCCCATTCTTCGTAGAGTCTCTTCAGCGATCTGTCTAGCATTATTTGCTGTAGCTAATTGTGCCTCGTGGTCCTCAACTTGTTTCTAGGCTAGCTCGGCCCACTGATCAGACTGCTTCAGCACTTCCCTTAGTATGTCACGCTCATTTTCCATTTTCAGCAGAGTTTCCTCGGCGGTTTGTCTAGCATTATTCATCGCAGCCATCTGTGCCTTGAAGCTCTCTGTGGTTTTCTAAACTAAACGTGCTATGTCCTCATTAGCAGCCTCCAGCTCCATTTCGAGCTTCATTATTCGATCTTCAGTAATTTTGGTTAATCTCCTTTGCTTCATTGCAGCAAGGGCGCCCTAAAAACTTTACAAGTTAATATGTGATAAAGTAAAGAGGCTAAAAGGAAAAGGAAAATGACTTACCAGCATAGAATGACGAGCTGCGAACTCGTCTAGCTCTATGCCCCTAAGGGACTTATTCTCTAGGACCCTGACATGAGTGTATATAATTGGCGTCCAGTTGGCAACAAAGGAGGTTAAATATCTCCCCCCAGGTCCAAGCTTGATTTCTGGTCTGGTGAGGGAAGGAGTCCTCTCAAGCTCCGGGACATCAGGCTCATCTGTGCTATAAGTATTACGTCAGGTACGAAAGGTATGCTTGGTTATCCTCTTGCTGGTACCAGTTCGGGCTGCCTGGGAAGCAACCTTAGGAGGCGCATCCCCTTTTTCAGGTAGCGAGCTGGAAGCTAGAACCAACTGAAGATCTGCTGTTGATTCTGGAGGCAGTACCTCGCCTGGGGCAGCGACCAAGGAAATTTCTACTTCAGCAAGTTGCTTGGAACGCTTTGAGGGAGCAGTTTGAGAGGCTGAGGTTTCAGCTGGTCGCTTCGCTAGAGCTGCTGAAGGGGCTAAAGTTTTAGCAGGTTGATCAGAAGGAAACTCCAGTAGAGCAAGTTTCTTCCTTTTAGCTGGAGCACGCCCAGTGGAAGGAACAGAAGCTGAAGAAGCAGTTTTTTGAGATGCACCCATTGCTGGGGTGCGAGCTGGAGCTGGTGTTGCTTCAGCAAATGTTGGAACTATTGAAGCATGTGTTAAGTCTGCGAGAGCAGGCAAAGAAGCTTCTAAAACAGTTGTGAGAACTGGGGAAGGGGATGAATCTACATGTACAAGAAGGGTTATGCGAGCTGGAGCCTTTTTTGCCCGAACTAGAGCAGGAGCTGATGCTGCCTCTGCCTGCGAGCAGAGAGTGCAAGCTGGAGCCTTTTTCGCCCGAGTTGGGTCGCGAGCAGGAGCACCTTGAGCAGAAGCTTTCCGAGCTGAAGTAGGTGCACGAGTTGCTCCTACTGCTCGCGTAGTGATAGGTTTTTAAGGTCGTAGAGCAGATGTATCCCCTTCCTGAATTGGGGCTTCATGGACAAAAGGAAGTATAGGGGTATCACCCATGCTCCCTATGTCCTTTTCAGGTCGCAATTACGGAGATTCCTTAGGAGGGGTAAGGCCGTAAGCACTAAGAAGAGCATCGTTGAACTTGCTGCTGATGCTCATTTCCTCCGAGTTCGCGAGCGCATTAAGAGCCCATTTTTCCTCATTACTGAGAGGAGTCTCGTCCGCTTTCAGCACTGCAAAGCAAAACTTAAAAAAAAACAAAAAAAATCAGTTCGCTAGATTTTCCTTTCTACATACCTGGTTCCAGGACGAAGCTGCGATTATTGAGGCTCGCGAGAGAGGGGCAGGAGATATAAAACCAGCTCGTTTTATACTTTCCAACATTGGACTTGCCCTTCGCTTCTCCTTAGGGCAAGAAGTCTTTGTATTCTGACGGGCGAGCTGTGAGGTAATAGATGCCGTCGGGTTTTTCTCCCTCTTTTGTGCTTAAAGCCTTGAAACTATAAAATTGTTGTATGATCTTTGGGGTTGGGGAAGAAGGCCGTTCCTGAGGAAGGCCAGAGCCAGCGAAGTCAGCTGTGCATAAGAGTTCGGTGTCAATTGGAATGGTGCGAGCTTAACCGCGTTGAGGAATGCGATCAAGTAAGGATGAATGGGGAACCTTAGTCCCTGCTCGAGATGTTGGGCACTGACAGCAACGTACCCCCTTAGTGGATAGCATGCATGGTTTTTGGGAACAGGTATCAATGCACAACAACCCATAGGGATACGAAATTGAATGTTAAGCCCTACCACATCAAAAAACTCTAACTTTGAAGGATAGTGAGCGAATGTCTTGCGAGCTTCCCTTTCTTCTTCAGCTCGCTGCTAAGTTTTTACTCGCTTTCCACCCTGAGATGCTTCATTAGCACTACAAGCTCCACTTGAAGACATCTATGCAAAAGGAGATATAATCAGGTCGCGGCATGCAGACTATTAAAATACTAAAAATTTTCTAAGTTTCCTATTTGACAGATCATTCATGCAATGAGGGGCTCGACCTATAAACAAACGACCTGCGAGCTAATGGTTCACAGATGCCTAATTCTACAGTACGCATGCATAATAGACCACAAACAGTAATCAGGTCGCTAATAAACATGTAACAAGATCAAATCAACAAAAGTTGAAAAGTCTTGTTCAACAAGAAACCCAGAACAGTGAACATCCAACAACGAAATGCCATATTCAAGCCATCTCAGCCATAACAATGGTGAAACACAAGCACAATATGATATGAACTCAGCAAAATGAACCAAAAAATTGAAAGTTTGAAAATAGATGGAGGACTTACTATGATTCTTTTATGAAATGGAAAGGAACGGTGACTGGAAGTATTGATCTCGTGAAAAAGCAGTGAGTTTTCTGAACTTGGTTGATTGATGGCTTTGGAAGAAAATGACAGATAAAGAAGAAAATGAAAGAGGCTCCACCAGTTTATATAGACAGACGAGCTCAAACCCCAGCTATTAGATCTGTCTGATATGTAACCGCTATCAATCCAACGGTGCAGCGTGAGGTACGGTCTTGTAATCATGCAGCCGTCAATCGAAAGATGTGCGTATTAAATGCGCGTGTAAGGGATGTGCCAGTGTCGTTTCAATTACCTCATGCATGACCGCCATGTGTCAAAACTGAAAAGACAGAATTTGGAAGGGTGGGAAAACAATAATCCCAGTTGACTTACTAGAGAAGTTATCTTTTACCAGCGAGCTCAAGCTCCCAGTTCGCAGAGTGAGCTGAGAGCTGGGGGGCTAATGTTATATGTATTTTCTGGACTCATTAAATGGGCTAATAAAAGCCCAACTTAGGCCCAATAGAAGGCCCAATAAAGTTGACCCAATCAAGGCCCATCAGACAAGGCCCATATTTCAACTCAAAGCCCAGCGAGCTCCACAGCTCGTCCAGCAATCTTTTCAGCTCGCAGCAACGAGCTTGTCTCCCAGCTAGGACGTAGCTCGTTCCATAATTCATCATACACATAGCTCGCTATTCACTGAACAAGGAGGTCTAGCTCGAGGTCGCCATAAACAACAGCTCGTTCAGAGGGCAATTAATGCAGTATTTTCCAGAACAGGCAATTACCTAATCTGATCGTGATTCTCTCTCAAGATATGGAAGTTAATTCAAATTTAAACTCAGTCAACACTATCTTAGATTTTAAGGAGCAATTTCCTGATTTTATTCAAACGGATTAGGAAGTGTAATTAATTCATGATTCTCTTCCTATTTTGTAGCTTCCTAATCTGTAGCAACTCTTTCCCTATAAATAGGGGTTAAAAACCATTGTAAACACAGATTGAATATCATATTGTCACTCTACAGAATTTAAGAGAGACAGTCGTGGATGTAGACACACTTGCTGAACCACGTTAAAAATCCTTTGTCTTCGTGTCTGGTTCTTGATTCTTTATTATTTATTTTCTTTTCGATTTCTGTATTTCCTCACATTGATTGCAGGTGTTGGGCGTTGAATACTCGTCAACTGAATTTCAACATCGACATGTTTTTATTTAAGGAATTAGGGAATGAGAATGTGAAATAAGAATGATTATTGGTGTTTAATTACTCTAAAATAAATCCATGGGAAAAGAATTGTGGGTCTCATACGAATTTAGGTTCTAAAATGGGATTCAAATTCCCTTCACTCCATTTAAGATTCTCATTCTCATTCCTTTTTATAATTTAAAAAGTCTTTTATATTCCTTATTAAAAAAAATAATAATAAACTTGGAAATCAAAAGAAATTGTGAAAAAAAAAAAATCTATTTTCCGTAGTTTTTTATTTATCTTTGCTAAGAAAGTTTCTTATGAAGAAAAAAAATGAACAAATCAATTTATATAAAAAAAAAATCATGACTTGATAAGATAATATAGACATACAATATGCTTACAATAATTTTATTAAAAAAATTATTTTTTTTAATCTATTATGATGAGTTATATAACAGAATATAGCAAAAAGATGACACTGCATCTTAAACATAATTATGTAAAAAGATACATAATGTTTCTTTTGCAATTGACAGAATCTCAATGGTTCCATAAGATTTTTTTTCCCCAAAAAAATGTTTATGCAATATATAATTTTGATTAAGGGAATTTTTTTGATTTATAATTAATTCATTTTAATTCAAAACCAAAATAAACATCTCAATAGGAATACTACAGATTTTGATTCCAATTATTACGATTGAAGTAAACAACTTATTTTGATTTTGATTTATTAATCTAATCCAAACCAATCCGATTCCAGATCATTTCGATTTCAAACCATTCTGACTATATGCAAATAGATGCACCACAATTCTTATAGGTAATGATATGAAAATCATAGAAAAAATGGAATAGTTATCTATTAGTTGAGGATAGAAGAGATTTTTTTTTTTTTTTTTTGTAACCCTAGTTTAGTTTTTGTTTTTTTTTTAATAACTAGACTCCGATATTTCTCAATCACATAAGCATCAAGGATTCATTCAAAAGTTTTGTAAAGTCTTAGCTGTGAAAATTCTACATTGAATTCAAGTGATGATGATACAATATCTCAGAAAATTTTATTGCATGAGTGAAATGAAGACCCACGTCCTCTCATTATAATTTGTAAGAACTTATGATGACATGTATATAAATTTTACTTCAGTTTAGTTGACCCCACCTTAACCAAACTTAACTTATTAAGAAGAAACAAAAAGAAAATGAAAACCTTAACTCATTTAGACAAAAGTTGTTAACATCAAATCTTTTTCAACACATTTACAAGTAATGGGTATTAGAGGTAAAATCGATTATTGGTAAAGTTGGACGTTTCTGTGAGTAGCTTTTCAATACTAAGCTTATAATTTGTTTGCTTTCTTCTTTAAGGTAAAGTTCATCAACCTCTCTCAAATTGTAATAAAGTGGTAATAAACCTGTTTGGTTTTAAAAATCATAAAATTTTGTTTCATTTTATTTTACTGTGGGTATACTCGCCAATTAAGAATGATTATAATGTTATTCCTAACTCAACTTAGCTAATAGATTTGAAATATTAGCATTGATAGTAGTTTTGTATTAAAAAACTAGCTTATGATTTTCAGATTTTATGACAATCCTATAACTGTAGATGGGCCAAAAGAAAATTGTAATTTTTCAATTAACACAAATCAAGTTTCTAAGATATTTGAAAAATAAGTTAGTAAAATTAATTTTAAATATCTATTATATTGATAAAAAATTAATGTATAAATATATATAACATCATTTTTTTTAAAGGTTATGGAAAGTATTTATTAAGTTTAAGGAAAGATTCCTTTAAAAAAAAAAAAAAGTTTAAGGAAATATTGATACTATATTGAGAATGTAAAATATAACTTTTTGCAAGAGTGTTATGAATATTTTTAATCATCAAAAATAAAAAAATAAAAAATATATAATTTTAAAAAAACTAATATATATATTTTATATATATAAAGATAAATATAAAATTATGATTAGATAATCAATAATGAAATATGAGCAGTATGCTATAGCATATATGAATTGAATTCTATATAAAATAAGTCTCTTAGAACAAGTAAACATATATAATAAATATACAATTAAATTGGGGAGAAAACTTCAGAAATTTTCATTGGTAGAGGGGCCCATGGCCCCTATGAGCCCCCCTCTCTCTCCTCTTATCCTAAAACAACACAAATGCTTTTAACTAAGGATTACATATCAAGATGAATGTATAATTTGATAATGATGTTAATTATTATGAAGGATAAGGTTACAAGTTGCTTTAGTTTAAAATAGCATCATAAGTTGAAACTAAAGCTTCCTAGTCCTCAAGGCACTTCTCAAAGCCACAATCTTTCTTGATACCTGAAGATTTGCCCAACCAAACATTAGATCCGATTGGTATATGATTCACAACACATTTGTAGGTTAAACTAGTTAAAAAAAAAAAAAAAAAAAGAGAAGAAGAAGAAGAAAAATTATGAAAGAAATTATATGTTACCCTCAGTTCATTCTAGCGAAACACTGCAAATGAGGATCAATAGGAAGACCAATTTCCTTATATAGTGAATCATATAAAGTATTGATCATGTTTGACCTAAATTCAAATATAAGATTTCATGCACTTCTTCCGGTGTATTTTTTTTTCTTTTTTCTTTTTTTAACAAACTTATTACTTATAACATGATATGTAAGTACATAACTATGAGTTAGGAAAACAACCTTGAAGTATTTGAATGGTTATTTCATCCATCCTCTACAAATTGTGAAACCTGTGCTTGTGGATAACTTTTGTGTGTGGTAAAATCCCTCTATACATATTTATTTTAAAATAACAAATTATATTAACTTTACTATGTGAAAGGAGACCAAAAGTCAGAAGCATTGTAACTATTATATCATTTTTGCTCCTATAAGATTTCATTTTGTACTGCAGAAGAGCTAGCCAATGGAGAAGTAAATTTTAACGATGAATGTCAAAGTTGATATCTTAGCATGTTGTCGACGTCTGAATTTGATCGACCTAAGTTCTTGACCCAACACCTGTAATTAAAGAGAAATAAAGAAAAAACAAAGGAGAAGGAAGAAGAAGAATAGAGATTGCACAAGGATTTTTATGTGGTTCAGCCAGAACAATGCCTACGTCCATAACTGTGTTCTCTGGCGATTTTGATAGAGTCACAGTATACTATTAATGATAGTGTGTTTACAATAAAATTTCAGCCCCTATTTATATTGTGGGGCGTTACAATTTGAATACAATTAAACTAGGAAAGAATTTTACAATAATTACATTTCTAAAATCGGTTTTCACCATATCAGGGATAGATTTTACCGATATAAGAATTTGAATTTATTTCCAATTCTGGTAGTTGACTTCTTTTCAATTTGGGTTGTTACCATTCTGAAAAATTCCCTTAACGGACGATTTGAGTTGCCAGCTGGAACTTGTTTTGGACGACCTCGAGCTGAGTATAAGGTAACTTTGACCATAGCCGACTATGACCTAAAAATAGTAGTGGCAAACTGAGAGCTCATTCCTGTGAGCTGGGTGTTGACGAATTGGACCTTAGTCTACTGAGTCAATCCATTAAATCAGTTCCTTAGGCTTTTACCAGTCCGTTTATGTGGTCCCAAATATACCCACAACACACGTTAAGGTGCTAAAGATGATTCCCCAACTTCATAATGCCTCCTTGGTGCTCTATGTTGTACAGGATATGTTCGCCGAAATATGTAGATCATAGTAAGCTGTGCTCCTAGATATCCTAAGGTTGCTTAAAGGCATTTCTAGCCACAGAATTGTCATTCCTAACTAGGTTTGACCTCCAATTTCCTATTTACTTGATTACATATTCAATTATGAATATCAATGACCGAAAAATATGGTGATAACCATATGTAGAAAATGATA
This sequence comes from Litchi chinensis, assembly GCA_019925255.1. NCBI lineage: Eukaryota > Viridiplantae > Streptophyta > Magnoliopsida > Sapindales > Sapindaceae > Litchi > Litchi chinensis. The sequence continues at coordinate 15,551,555 of CM034465.1, read as the reverse complement.
ATTTTTACTTATTGTGTTGTCGAGTTCAAGGCTTGATTTAGTTGAGAACTAGGGTATGTAACAGTTGGCCTATAGACATTACAACAACATTAATTATCAATATGAACCAACTGAAATGAAATAAAGGAAACTGTTAGATATTACAAAGCAAGGTGAAAATTAGAAGCTAATGTACCTTGACACCCATATGGGACCACTACTTGGCATCCCGGGGTTATCTGGTGCCATTGCAACTTGATAAATTGGAGGCTTAAATTCATAAAACCAAATGTATATCATTATGGCAATTGCAATAATAATTTACAAGTCATTATATCCTTAAAAATTAATTTTCCAAAATAATTAATACATTAATTTAATTGGAGTACGTAGTTAAAGAACACCTAAAATCAAGCAAGGCTGGAGCTTGTCTGACTAGGCCACCTTGTGAATTTTGGATTGTATGTGGCAGCGGCACTGGATTAGGTAGGTATGTTACAACTTGTGGCCTGAAGTAAGACAAAATAAAATCATGTCAGCTAAATTTGATAAGTCAAATAGTTTTTTAATTGTAGTGCAGGTTTAAGACATATTGGAAATTAGTTTATTTGTGATACATGAATTTGAGGATTTATTAATGTTTTTTAACACAACGAAAGAAGAGAATTCTTAAATATCAATTAGAGGTCGACAATTAAAATTTTTTGAAGACACATTATTGAATGTGATAACAAGTTACTTTTATATGTACTATTACATATCTCATCTACGTACAATTGAGAGTGGATATAAATTCATAAGTTTGTGAAAAGGTAAAATAGTTTTTTAGTGGAGCTCTGACTACTTTAAGAGCTCAAGACAAATTGCAAACAGAGTGGTAGAATTGCTTTCCATTTTTAAAAAAATTTCAACTATGGTCTATAATTACCTCAAGACAAGCAAAAAAGAAATAAGCATATCATACTATATCATATATTAGATGTCATAATTGGAACTTGATTAATTTGTTATAGTAAACATTTTGGCCTAAATCTAAACAAACAAAAACAAGTTATTAAATTTATTTGATTATTTCAATCAAGGTTCAAGTGTACAGTAGTTAATATGAATTGAAAATAAGGTAGGAGTGAAAACCTGATGAGTGTAGAATTTCAGCATTCAGCAATAATAAAATAAAGAGACTAACAATAATATGCGTTTCCCAGAATTTGATAAAGTGGATATTGCTCATTAGTAGGTATAGTTGCTAAGATTCAAACAAATTAAACCGTTCTTGTTACGCTTCATATACTTGTCTCAGTATCCTTATGTATAAGTGTAACTTTCTTATATAATTAATTTATTCAATAAATTGTTTCATGCCACAGAGGTTTTTCTATAAATCATTCAATATACATATAATGATAACCATTTTAGTCATGTCACACACTAACAATTCTTATTAACAGATATAAACATAAAGAACTAGTAACAAGCTATGCATACCTTGGTCGAAGTAAAGGTGTATTATAAAGAGGAATGTCGTAATTAGGGAGACCAGTGGGTGGCTGTTGGCTTGTTTGTGATCTGCCATTTCCAATTCCTAACCCTCTCTATTCATAGCAAGTATTACAATAAACAAAAAGCTAAAGTATCGATAACATGTACAATATACTCAAACATAATTTAATTCTCAAAGAACTATAGATTAATAAGGAGAACTTGCAGAATTGATGGGGAAAAAAGGACTTGTATAAGGATATGCTTGCTGATGATTGTTAGTATTGCTTCTGAAAACGTTGTTACCAACATTTTGTGGAAGTGGATTACACATCGATTGGGGACTAACACCAGCAAATGTAGAAAATTTGAGAATAACGATTAGAAGTATGACGCTAGCTAGTTAGGGATTGAAAGAGTATCATTAGAAATGACAAAAGAAACGCAAACGCATACAGTAGAAGCTCATTTTGAACACCATTTCTTGATGGAGTATTTTGCTGATTTGAATGTACTCAACTGATTCTTGCTCGTTGCCAACTAATTATTTAATATTGAAAAACAAAAAAGAATAAACCACATATCGTTAGATATTTTCAATTTTCCTGCAATGGTCTCTTGACCTCTTGGCCTTTCTTAAACAAAACTAAAACGTTATACTGAACAATCTTAATAAAATCAAAATCAAAAGAAGCGAAATATGCGCTTACAAATGATGGAGATCGTAAGTGATCACCGTAGAATTCGGAATACTATAAGAGTTACTTGAACTCCTTCGTTGTTCATACTGACGCAGCAAGGAAATCAAGGTATTGACATCGGAGATAACGTAAATTGAAATTATTATGTTGTCCACAGTTTTTGTTGATGTTTACTTTGAATTGCAGCTTCCTGATATAAAAGAAAACTTGAAAGAAAAGTATGGGTGGTTTAAAAGTTAGAATGCAGTAACCATAAAAGCTCTCTCCCTCTCTCTGTATATATATATATATATATATATATATATCTATATAAATATATTGTGGTAATTTCAAAAACTACCAACATTTCAGAAACAAAATTCGTTTTTAACTTTTCAAACAAACTATTTACTTTTTATACACCCTTTTTACTAAACTGTCCTTGCCATTAAATTAGCCATTTTCTCTTATTATTATTATTATTTATAAAAACTCTAAAAGCGAAATTACCAAACTAATCTCACCATGAAATTCCCACTATTTCATATTTCATTTTCACCTTCACCCATTTTTCATCTTTGCCATTTTTGAGTTTGATTTAGAGTTTTTATTAAGTTACTTGTGTTGCATTTTGGTTTATATGGCTTGACCATATTGATAATGATGTTTTTAGGATTAGAAATTGTTGTATTATGGTGAATTTGCGATTAAAGGCAGTTGTCTGTTCTTCTTTGCTCAACATCGTAGACAGAGGAGGCTTTTATCACGAATGGTCCACCCATGACATGTGGGGCCTTCTGTCATGGATGCTCCACCTGTGACACCACCCATGACACCACATTATGTTGTCATGGGTAAAATTGGATTTTGGGGGACTTTTCCTTCCTTTTTTTTTTTGGAATCTTATGAACTCTAATATGATCCTTAATGCTTGAAAATAATGGTCTTCAGTTGATTGGGTCCAGTAATTTACAAATTATCGCTATGGTGTGTGGGATGTCATCATGTGACTATGTACTATCCACTGATATCCTTACTTGGTGAAAACTAGACCAAGTGTAGTTATAATACATATCAATGAATGTTAGCCTTTATTTTATAAATTTGGGATTTTTGGGTCATTGGAAGCCAAAAAAAGGGGGAAAATCCCCCAAAATTCACACTTATCCACGACAGGTGGAGCTTTTATCATGGATGGTCCAACTATGTCAATGTACCATAATATCACATATGGGTTTGGATTTTAGGGTCTTTCCCCCCTTTCTTTGGATTTAGATACCCTAAAATGATCCTCAATACATGAAAATAATGATCTTCAGATAATTGCATCAAATAAGTTACAAGTTACCATTACATTATCACTTTGGTGTGTGGGATGTCATTATGTGACTATTTACTATCTAGTGATGTCCTTGTATAGTGAAAATCGGATCAAGTGGTTATAATGTCTATCAATGAATGTCTAAAGCCTTTATCTTGTGATTTTGGGGTCTACTGAGTCGTTAGAAGCCTAAAAGGGGGAGGGGGGGACGTCCCCCAAAATCCATACCCAACCATAATAAGTAGGGTTTTTGTCATGGATGGTCCATCTGTAACAGCATACCATGCCATCATGACCAATAGGTGGGTTTGGATTTGGGGATTTCACTACTTTTTTGTATTTTAAGGACCCTACAATGATCCTTAATATTTGAAACAATGGTCTTCACTTGATTGGATCCAATAAGTTACAAATTACTACTAAGTTATTGCTTTGGTGCAAAGATACCATTAGGTGACTATATACTATCCAATGATTTCCTAACTTAGTGAAAACATACAAGAAAAAGAGCAATGACAACGGGTAATGCCTATTGTAGATGACTATTTACAGTAGGCAAGACACCAGTTGTCGTTGCCCTATCCACTTTTCTATGGCAAGTAGGGACCAATTTTTACAATGGGCATTGCCTACTGTCGTTTCAACTTTTGACTATAGGCAATGCCCATTGTTGTTACTGTTTTTCACAACAGGCATTGCTTGTTGTGGTTTACTCTTTAGACAATGGGCATTGCCCATTTTAAAAAATTGTATTTAAATTCTAAAAAAATATATAATTATTTTATATATAAATAATTTTCTATTGAAGGAGATATAATATTAGACCATACATCGAAAATGTATAATATATTGAGCAAGTTGATTTTAATAAAATCCATTCATATACATATCACTTGAAGTCATCATACATCGAAATGTGTCATAATATAATTACTACACAAAATCCTGCTATATGAGGTATTTTGTTGGTCAAGTAATAAAGGAGTCTAATGCATCTTCTAAAGTTCAAAACTCGAAAGTATCCCAAAACAAAGGAACCACGTTCACCATTATTTTGTGGACACAAACCTGTCATCAATCTAGATCAAGGATCATGTGATGAATTAATGTGTGTGGATCTGTGCAGTCAACTTTAGCTTTGGCTACCACTTCTACATTACCAAACCAATGCATTAGCTTGCATTTGTTTCCCCTCTAATTTGAACCTTCGGTTTGACTATTAGAAGCCCAAGATAATGAGTACATATTCACAAAAATTTAAATAATTATGATCAAAAATCCAATTAAGTGACAAGAATAATAATATCAATTTCATGAATATTTACCTTTCAAGAAGGTTCAACAAATTTGACACTTCTTAATTTTTATTTTTAGTGTACTAACAAGATTATCAATAGATATGATTGATCTAATATGTATTGTAGGCACAAATTAAACTGAATTTAAATTTATTTGTGAATTATATATATAATTTACAAATATCTTCTCTTATTATCTAATTCACATACATTACAAATATGATTTATATTTCTCTTATAACTACGTAGTTACTTGATAGAATCTTTGTACTCATACCCAGAAAACTAATCTATGACACCAAGTTTGCTTGGTAGTGATTTAGACAATTAATGTTATCTATATACTGAATATTTTATTTAGCTAAGGTTACCTAGAAAACAAGATTCATTTTGTTTCAATTGCTATTTGTAATATAAATGAATTCATGGTTATCTATATGTTGAATATTTGATTATTCCGGTTATTATTTAACATATACATGAAATATTTTATATAATTATCACATATATTTGAATTTGATTTAAATTTAAATTGTTTTCTAATATTTTTCATAAATATAATCTAACAAAGTCTAATATGTTTCATAGATTATATTAATTTTTTTTAATATAATCTCAAGATACTATTTGTATCCAACAAAATAAAGTTTCCCTTACAACACCATGCGTCATCCAAAATCCCAAAAACAACACTATAACAACTGAAAATGCACGTGTATATTTATAAACTTGATCAAACATGCTTTTTAAAATTTGAAATCATTCATATCCAACATCATAAATATCCTCATAACACATCATGTCATCCAAAAAAAATCCAAAATTTAACCCAACATTCAAACTCCAACACTAGCACATTAATAAAAACTAAACTAACTTACCATAACAAATTGAAGCTGAAGAATAATGCAAGTGTATAAGCACATTCATGATCAAACTTGCTACATATATAAACAAATTTATTGGAATTAACCATTAAGATTAGTTTGTAGGTATATCATAATCAAATTAGTTTAAGCCCTAAGATTTCTGCCTATAAACATCTAAACTCAAAATTTTGTTTAATTTAAATTTAAAATATTTTTATTTTAAACAAAAAAAATCAACAACAACACAATAACAAACACAAACAAAATTTTTTCTCCTTAAAACCCGGTCTCCCACACACAAGCAAAATCAATCCCAACTAAGTTCTCCCCCAATCCATCACTATAACAATCACCATATTCACATTTTAAATAAGTAAAAATCTCAAATTAATCAAACAAATAGAACTAAATCCACCGATAAATCACAAAACAAAACAAGCATTTGGATTCTCATCACTAAAAATCAAACTAAATCCACCAACAATTTTTCCACCAACAATTTATCGAACAAAAGTTAAAAAAAAAAAAAAAGATGCTATACATGAATAGAGGATATAATTGATAATATACCAATAGTTTGACAATACCAAACCTCTAACATAACAACTTCTCAAAGACATGTACTCTTAAATCTCAAATAATTAACTAAAAACCTAATCATTATGTACAAGCATGGAAGCCCACCAATAATATTGACTTAAAACTTGTAATTTCGAAAAAGAAAAGAAACTCATACCCGACAGTTTGATAAGAAGAAAGGGTCATGTGACAAGAAAGGAAAAAAGAGAAAAGATAAAAAAGGAAGAGAGGGAAGCATGCAAAAGGGAGGAGAAAAGAGAAAGGAGACAGGAAATTAGGTTTTTACTAGACTTTGTACAATGGGCACTCATGTTGTAGAAAGTCCGTCCGCTATGGGCCTATAAACAAACTCGTTATGGATAAAAAGAAGCATACACACTGGGCACATGGCTACCCATTATAGATACCTCTTATTATCCATCATGGGCCTTTAAAAGCCCTGATGGATAATAAAAGGTATCTACAATGGACATCATGTGCATGTTGTAGATACTATTATCCATCATAGGCCTTTAAATACTCATGATGGATAGGCATTTCTAAAATGGGCCCAATGAGCCCATAGTGGAAACCTTGTTGTTGTTACTTTTTTTTTCTTGTAATGCTTGTAATATCAGATATAAGTTATTGGTAATAAAGGCATAGAAGCTTAGATTATTAATGAATTAGTTGATTTAATCTCTATTTTAGGCCCCAACATGTTGCAAACCAACAAAGTCAAGTTAATCAAGTGCAAGGATATGTATATAATCATAAACATCAATGCTTTGTCATGCTTGAAATTTCTACTTTCATCAGGTCTTCATTCTAACCTCATTATATTGTCATATTAATTGTTGTGAACTTAATATTTGTTTAACATGGTAAGGCCATAACCTTTATCGTATGAACTAGTGTCCCAATGGCACATAATCTATACAATCTTAACACCATTCTACCTACTCCTATTCCATTCTTGATGTAAATAGTGGTCATAATTAGTTGGAATTTTAAAAATGGAAAACCTTGATGCCACTTTGTTAAAATGTGTTGGACAATCATATATTAAATACCATAAAATAACAATTTGAATATGCATATCCTAAAGGAGTAGTGTAGAACTTCTTTAAAACTCACAAATAAAAAACTCATAAACTCCTTTTTATGTATTATTCCCACAAATATAATTCTTGCAGCTCTAGATCATATATAGTAATATAAGTATATGTATCTAGTCATTACTCATTACTTTAGTGTCTCAACAAATTTTCTTAATGTCCACCCTTATTTGAAATCCTTGAACACTAATATCTTCTTTAAATGTTAATTTTCATAATACATAGTTACAAATATTTTGAGCTATTGATGGATAAGTTTAATATAGTCTTTCACTTGCATTAGCCCAAAAACTATTTCTCATAATAGTTTTAAGCATTAGCCCATAAAGTGTATTTCACCAACCTACTCAAGTTCCACTGCCACTTATCTTCCAAACTTCACATAATCCCCCACTCATGCATGCTTTGTCCAAGCTTGCTTTTGAGGCAACTTATCTAGGAGACTAATTCTAGTGACTATATGTATGACTAGTAAAACATATTTATGCCATTAAGAAATGATTAAACATTTTCTTTTCTAAATTTAGGGCCCGATTATATCAACATGGGGTGGCACCAAATAACCCCATTATACCTAGTGATGGTGCAACACCTTTTTTTTTTTTTTTTTTTTTTTTTGCCGAATCTAGTATTGTAAACAAAATGTATAAAGTACACTTTTATCTATGGAAATAAAAGAAATTTTTTTTTTTTAGAAAGTGGCAAATTTATAAATAAAGTGATATGACAAGGACAATTTGGGAAGATGAAGAATTCTCTAAAGAATGACATGAATGTAAATTTATAGGCAACTTGAGGGGCCATTTTACAAAGGAGTGATGGCCTATATAAAGTTGAGCAAGTGAAGATAAATTTGGAAGAAGAAGAAGAAGCTATCAGCAGACAAGAGCAAAAAATAGATCTGAGAGCAGCAGCCGGTCTAAGCTATTTTCCATAGTTTTTGATGGGTAACCAAGCTGTATAAAGGTAAAGAACGAGTTTAGGAGGGTTATCAAGCCCAATCTAGCAAGAATCAAGTGGTAAAATTTAGTTTTCATGGCGTTCTTTTAGTGAAAGGTTTGTCAAAAATAGCCCAAGGATTGTGCATGTATCTAATGAGATTTTTGTGCATAGATCTAAAGATTTAAAGCATCAAACAAGTGAGAGACCAAGGCAAAAGGCTAGGGAGAAATCAGTAAATGACTATCTGAGAAAATGTGTCGTTTTGAAGTAGTCCAATCCTTTTGTTTAAGACGTTAAAGTTCTGCCATAAGAATCCATTGTGGTTGTGATATGATTTTATGTGAAAAAATTTGATGAAATGTTGGTATGTTTATGGATGTGAAATTTGGTTAAGAGAGGGATTTTTGATTTAAATGAAATTTGATTATTTTGCCATGACTCTGGGAACTACTTTTGAGTGATAAAAGTGTGAACCTTAATGAGATCGGGATGTGTTAATGCCTATGTGAGTGTAAAACCTGGAAAAAAATGTTAAAATTTAGTACGCATGAGTTAGGGCGGAAGATCGCGAAATGCGAGCTGGATGGTACCTGCAGCCTTTTTTAGCATCTATTAAGCTAAACTAGAGCACGAGCTCGCAAAGAGTGAGCTAGGTAATGCCCGTTATAGTACCTGTCTGAGATGGACTAAGGCAACAGTTTGCGAAAAGAGCAAGCTGGGCGAGCTAGGTAGTGTTTGTGGATTAGGCTAAGCTGGAAGAAGGTAGTAGCTCGCAAAAAGGGGTGAGTTGGACGAGCTGATTGGAGCTCGTAGCTCGGGCTAGACTGGGTAGTGTTGCAGTTCGTTGTATCTTGAATAAAATTATAAGCTATATTAATAATAGAATTGGCTTGGGATTGAGGTGTTTTATGTGCATGGATGTTTTAAATGGAGATCTTATTTGTATTAAGTGTAGGTGATATAGCAAGCTAACAAAGGTCGCTGAAGAGTAGTTATTATTGAATCGGGAAGCAAGCTGTAAGTGTAAAAGTATTTTATTTACAATAAATACATATTAGTTACTTGTAAGCATTTTAAAAATTTTTATTAATCATTTTTAGTTTATAAATGATTACATATTCTAGCATGAAATGAAATGAGATGCAATATATTCATATATTTTTATGTTTATAGAATGAAAAAAAAAAAAAAAGAACCCAATTTGAATTATAAAAAAGAAAGTTTTCAAAGACTAATGGATTACCCAAGTTTATAAATTTTATAGATTCAGATCTGGCCGGTATACCCTGCAGTGTATGACAAGTGTTGGGAGGGCATGTCACTAACATCGGGGGGATTGAGTCTGTTGTGTCGCCCTTTACACTTGTAGGGTATTATTTCGCTATGCAATGTGCGATGTAGAATTCTGCTACGTAGTAGCAAGATGTTTTTGTAGTTTTGTCACGGTGTGCGATGCTAGCTTTTACGTCATGTGACCTTACATTGAGCGGCGCTAGAATAGTAGCCATGTGGTTGTAGTTTCCTTTGGGTTTCTATTAGTACAGTTTTTAGAAAGAGAAATATATCACTAAAAGTGGATTTTAGAAAAAAATATTTTAGCTATGCTTTGAAAATTTATGAAATATTTTAATATTTTAAGAATCTATTTTAGTAAGAAATTTTATCACGTTACGAGTTTTTGAAATTACTTAGCAAATTTATAAAATACATGTTTTTAGAAATGAAAATGTTTTAAATAATAATTCTTCAAATATTTTTCAAGAGGTAAAAATTTTAAAGATTAATTTAAATAAAAAATCATATACACTCACTGAACTTCTGTAGCTCATATTGTTTTGGTTGTATGTTATAAAAACCTCCCCAGGTGTAGGGAAAAACGATCACGGTACACGTTCTCTTCCTTCAGATTAGGTGGGTTGAAGACCATCGTCATTTTTGTGAAGTCCTTTTATGTATCTTTCGAATTAGCTATAAATCATGTACATGAGCATATTTTGGACTGTGAACAAGTTTATAAAAATTTGTTATATTTATGGTGGTTTATTATGTTATTATATAAAGTATTACTTGATCAAATGCATGCATGGTATAGATGTTTGAAATTCATGAAAATGCTTTTAATCATGTTCTTAACAAATTTAGTTGAGACTTGAAATGAGATTGTAAAATTTGTGTTTTCTATGTTTAGAAAAGGATTAATGGTTAAGGATTCGCTCCACGGCATCCCTTTTGGGTTTTGCTAGTTAGACTACAGAAGAGTTTCGTAGGGTGCCCGACGGGATCGCTGGATTCGTTAGAGGGAATTTAGGTCGGGTCCTATCAGATGGTCATAGGCTTAACTATATGTATGGTTAGTAAAATATATTTATGCGATTAAGAAATGGTTAAACATTTTCTTTTCTAAATTTTGGCCCTAATTATATCAACCTAGGGTGGCACCAAATAACCTTGTTATGGCTAGTGATGGTCCTAGGCTTGTGCATATATATATTTATATATATCTGTATATGTATATATATTACTCTGGTTAAACATTTAAAAAGTAACAAGAACGACGAAAAATCTTCATTTTCTCTAACAATTTCTTATAAAATCAACAACATAACAAAATCAATAAATAGAAGATACATAAACAAAATCAAGTGAAAAGAAAATATTTAGACAATGGAGAGAGATGAAGAGGCGAATGAAGTGTGGGATAGAGAGATGAACCGAAGTCAGTTGCAGCTGACAAGTTGGTGGCGGGGTTGTTGTAGTTGGTGAATGGTGGTAGCGAGTAAGAATCTTCGCTGATGAAAACAAGTAATTTGAAGCTAGGGTTTAATTGCCTGACTTCAATTCTTTTTATATTGAAACAAAATTGTTGTCATTTTTGGACAAGTGAATTTAGAAAAAAAAATGAAAATGAAAATCACCTAGGTGACCCTAGGCAGAGCAGCACTTAGAACCCTGATTTTAAGGTTTTCTGAACTACTAGCAGGCACCTTGCCGCCAGGTGGCACTGAAACAGCTGCCTAGCCCAATCTTCAATACAATGGTGTGTGTGTGTGTGTGAATACACACAAACACACAAATTTAGTTTCACTTTCTCTACCTTTTTCTAAAAAGAAAGTAAATAATAATAAATTCAAGGCTAGTTTATTATAAATTTAGGGTTCACAATGTTTAAACCACCCATATGTTCTTTCATTTTTTATTTTACATTAGGATCTACGGTTCAGAGTAAACATGAACAAAAAACATGGACAACACAATTTACATTATCTCCTATTTCATTGTTTTGATTTCCTTACTGCATCAGTAACATATATATACACATATATCTCTTTGTGTGTGTATGTGTGTGTGTGAGTTTTTTAAATACGTCAATGTTGGGATTAGTTACAAGTTCAATTTCATACAAATTTATATCTTTTAGGAATTGGTTGGAATGTGTTTGTATCGATTAATACAGTTTTGGTTCAAAAAACCTAGTGCGGCAAGTGCATGTCAAAAAGTATTTGTAACTATGAAGGGGATTTTGGTTTATTATTAGGGATCATATGTTTTTATTGGATAACAGGTTGTTTGAATTTCAAGAATTGTTCCAAATATTTAATAACATGATTTATAATAATGAGGTTATCTTTTTATTTGTTACTTTGTGCGCCTTTCTATATATATATATATATATATATATCTTGCTAACGTAGCTAGGAAATCAAAGCATTGACATAGGAGATAATGTAAATTGAAATTATTATGTTGTCCATGTTTTTTGTTGATGTTTACTCTGAATCGTAGCTCGCTTATGTAAAATAAAATATGAAAGAAAGTTTGGATGGTTTAAACATTGTGTGCCCTAAATTTGTAAGAAACTAGCTTCAAAATTATTATCATTACTTACTTTCATTTTCGAAAAACGTAGAGAAAATGAAACTGTCTAAGCAATTAGTTTGTGATAGGAAAAGAGCAAGCATAGTAACGTTAATCAAACAATCACAGAGCGAGTGAAGATACCCAAAAATAGTGAAGAATATAGAAAGATTTTAAGCTCAGATTTAGTAATAAATGAGATAACATTTATATTTTCCTTTCTTAATTCTTAAGATAATGTCAAGAAATTGAATAACTTTACCATTTGACGTAACTTAGTTCATGTTGATATATATATATATATATATATATATAAGCACATTCTAACATACACTTGGTGTTTACAAACAGTTGACACAAAAAAAAAAAACATGTGATTACATTTGAAAATATGTGATTATAATTTATTATATATGATTATAACTAAATATGTGTGATTACAATCAATAAATGTTTGATTATTATCACAAATAATAAAGTCACAATCACATATTTTAAAATGCAATCATACATTTTTTTGTCAAGTGTATGCATACCTTAGGTGTACTCAAGGGGACCCCATGGTAAATTTAAAACTATCCAAAAAACAAAAGAAAAAAGTCATTTTTAACCCACTAAAAAATGATTTTACTCCTTCAAACAAACTATTTGCATCCTATATTCCTTTTTTAAGTTTAAACAACTACAACAACGACGACAAAAAAACAAAAAAAAAAAAACCTAAAATGACTCATTGCCCTTAGCCAAAATTACCAAACTAATCTTCCTTCTTCCTTGAAGTTTTTCACTCAAGCTTCTTTATCTATCCTAGCAAAATCTTGAAGCTATTGGATTATCTATGTCCAACAAAATCTCATTCTATTCAATCAAAATCTTCAAGGGAAAGAGTTTGCGTTTTTGAATGTTTGTTTCTAATTTTTTTGCGTTCACATTGTTTAGTTAAAGTTATTTAGATTGATTACAATTATAAGTCCAAATATATAGGGTAATTCAATATAGAAACATAAGATCACAGGTTGGAAAATGAAATTTTTCCAAGAAGTGTGATGTAACCATGACAAAGGAGGTTTCCGTCATGGGTGTCATAGGTGCACACACTCTGTCACAAATGAACCATCTATGACAGAAGTAGATCTTGGGGCATTTCCCCTTTCTTTTGGCTTCTAATGAACCAAAAGACCTCAAAATAGTCAAATAAAGGTTGTAGAAATTCATTAATAGGCATGATAACAACAATTGATCCAATTTACACATTAGAAAATTATGCTATCACATAAAAACAAACTACTAGATGAAAGTCTCTTTTTAAAGCTTAAAAATTAGTTTTCTTTGCCACAATGTGTTCTTTTTAAATACTGTGTATAACCACAAGGTGTTGATTTGAGATAAAGTCAGGGGAATAGATACTACATTGTAGTAAAAACTGAAGAATGATTTACATGACAAATCATGTTAACAAAGGATAAGTATTCTCTTCCCCATCCCTTCTCATTTGCCCAATCAATGCATTTTTAAAACAAAATCAGCTCCCTTGAAATCCACTATTATATTGTGCAAATGCAAAGATGAGAACGTTAACAAAAACACAAATTAAAAAAAAAAATATATATATATATACAATATACAAAGCATTATTCAAAAGTATCACAAAAAGTGTAAATTGAAAATGCACACATGTTTTGTCATCTCCTCACCATGCCTTCTGGTCTTCTGTTCAATCCCCACCTCTCAATCAACATGACATTATGATCAAGACTTTGTATGACAAATACGTACTTCTAACAGAAAGCTAGGTGAAGCTTACAACTATTATAGAACACAGTGAAAATTATACACCATCCTGTTTTCTTTTTCCAGTATATTGTTTGTGAGGAAGATTCCTATCTAAAAATTACAAATTGATGAAAGATTATTTGGCTAAAAAAATATAATATAAATAAAACAGTACAAATGTGTTCTTAAGTTGTCCATAACCTCCAAAAAGGTGAACCAGCTCAAGTACGAACAAAAACGTTCAACACTCGACCTTTTAAGCAGCCCTTTTTTCAACTTTGAACCAAAATCCTCACATTCTTCCTGAAAAAAAAAATAAAGAAAATAATAGAAAAACAGCATTTAAGTATTTGCATGCACAGGATAGGAAAAAGGTATAAAATTACCATAGCGGGCACTAGCTTCATATAAGTCTAAAGAAGTTGTCTTTCTCTATATACAGCTTTTGTGATAATTGACAAGCCAGACCTCAATCAATAGAAAAAAGATTGTAGTTGGGGAAACTTTCGCATACTATCATGAAAGAAATGGGAAATAATTATTTTCAACTTTTTTTTTCTCCATCTCAAACAAAACTACATATCAAGAATAAAATGAACAGGGATGACAAGAAAAGCTGAGGAAAAAATTATTCTCGGTAGTAAGCACTTGCCAACAAAAGCCACAATGGAGAGGACCATACATAAATCAACTTCAATCAGCCCAAGACAATCCAATCAGAAACATGTTCTTAGTCATTATCAAACTTAAGCCAGTAGTAATTGATATCGAAAATGAATAATTTTAGTAAACTGTGAATGTGGTGTTACCTCGGAGAGTTCTCATCCTAAAGCTTAGAAACCGGTGCATCTTTAACCATATTGGAAACATGAAGCTTGAGTTCTGAGTTTGTTGTAGAATTTTCTTTATGCCTGTGATGACAAATAAGGATGGTGTGAAGCAGAATAAGCACGTTACAATTGCATTCATGATCATGCAGTTCATTTAAAACCATTGATAACCAATAAAATTAAGAAACATATAACTTTTGCAGCCAATTGAGTGATGCAGTATTAAAACTACTATAGTGTTTGATAATACAATCACTTGTACAAGCATGTGAAATTTCTTGTGTAGGTAGTCATTTGGGTCAGATTTTACTCTTTCATAAGTTCCCAATACTTTAGCCTCAAATGTATAAATTTGCTTTTACATCTCCTCGATTAAACTCTTCCTCAAATAGAAAAGCTTGATGTTTTTGGGGACTGCAGAGGCAAAACAGCTCTTTTGAACATTCATAACTTCTGCCTTCGTATTGGACTTCTCACTAGAGCTTAATCGTTGCTGCCTTTTCCTAGGCACCAATTCATCTTCATCAGTATTATTGGAACTGAATTCCAATTCATCTTTTTAGAGTATCAAATTTGCAGAAGATGGGGCATCACGAGCTTATACAGCCTGTTTTTATTCACCGACTTCCTTCCTAAAAGAGCCTGAAGCTATGAATCTGGGCAAAATAATACAAAACTGTTACTGAGAATAGTGATTGCAATTAGACAAAGATGAGAAAACAACAAAAACTGCATTTTGCCGTTTCCAAACACTGTTTTAGGTGAATGTACAATATCATTTAAAGAGGTAATGCCTACTTTATATATATATATATATATATATATATATTTCTCACTCTTCTCTTGCATTGTCACAAAACTAGCCACCACTAACTGCAACCCTAGTCTTTCTCCTTCCTACTCTATTTCTCTCTGTATCTCTAATCTCTATTTTGCACTCTCATATGTAAGAGGTCAATCTTGACTGAAAAGAAGTCATAAGAATCTACTAGCTTGAACCTCCTAAAACATCAAATTGCTTGAAAACCAACCAAACAGTTCACTAGATTGAGTGGAAATTATCTGAATATTACTTTGAAACTAACCATAGAGTCCATTGAAATGGATGCAAACTATCAGAATACTGGTACAAAACCAATAACGATGGAAGGTCCCTATAGAGAAGAATTGTCTAAAAAAGAATTCTAAGAATTTATTAGCTTGAACCTCCTAAAACATCAAATTGCTTGAAAACCAACCAAACAGTTCAGTAGATCGAATGGAAATTATCTGAATATTGAATTAAAACCAACCATAGAGTCCATTGAAATGGATGTAAATTATCAGAACACTACAATAAAACCAACAAAGATGGAAGGTCCCAATAGAGAAGAATTTATAAGCCAACTTGCCAAAATGCTCCATGATTTGATAATTGTATGCATGACATATTTTCTCTTCTCTCCTTTTTTAAATTCTGAATATAAAATGTTTATATATAAAAAAAAAAAATGATTAGGATCATCAAAATGGGAAAATCAAACATTTTATTATCACAATTTAATAATCAAGAGAACAGAAAATATATCATGCATACATTTATCAAATCATGGAGCATTTTGTCCAGTTGACTTGTAAATTCTTCTCTATGGGACCTTCCATTTTATTACAGCATTTTAATAATTTTCATCCATTTCAATGGACTCTATGGTTGGTTTCAAAGCAATATTCATATAACTTCCACTCAATCTAGTGAACAACAGTTCGTTGGTTTTCAAGGAATTTTAATGTTTTAAGAGGTTTAGGCTAGTAAATTCTTAGAACTCCTTTTCAGACAATTCTTCCTTATAGGGACCTTCCATATTTGTTGGTTTGGTTATAGTATTCTAATAATTTGCATCCATATCAGTGGACTCTATGGTTGGTTTCAAAGTAATATTTATATAATTTTAACTCGAGCTAGGAAACTATTTGATTGGTTTTCAAGCAATTTGGTGTTTAACAAGGTTCCAGCAAGTAATTCTTAGAACTCCTTTCCATACAAGATTGACCTCTTTCCTAAGACAGCAAAAAATAGAAGTTAAGGATATGGAGAGAGAGAGAGAGTAAGAGGAAGAGAGACTTGGGTCGTAGTTAGTGGTTATGTGACATTGGCAAGAGAAGAGTGAGATATATATATATATGGTGTAGACATTACCTCTTTGAACGATATTGTACTTTCACCTAAAACAGAGTACTTTGTAAATGGGAAAATGCAGTTTTTATTATTTTCTTATTTTTGTCTAGTTGTGTTCTCTATTCGAAGTAATAGTTTTGTATTACTTTGCCTAGATTCACAGCTTCAAGTTCTTTTAGGAAGGAAGTCGGTGAATAAAAACAGGTTGTCTAAGCTTTTGACAACTCATCTTGCTGAGATTTTGATACTCTCAAAAGATGAATTGGAATTCAGTTCCAATAATACTGATGAAGATGAATTGGTGCCTAGGAAAAGGCAGCAACGATTAAGTTCTAGCGAGAAGTCCAATACGAAGGTAGAAGTTGTGAATGTTCAAAAGAGCTATTTTGCCTTTATAGTCCTCAAAAACATCAAGCTTATCTATTTGAGGAAGACTTTGATAGAGGAGATGTCAAAGAAAATTGAAACGTTTGAGGCTAAAATATTGGGAACTTTTAAAGAGTAAAATCTGACCCATACGACTACCCACAAAAAATTTTCACATGCTTGTACAAGTAACAGGTAACTGCATTATCAAACACTGTAGTAATTACTGCATCATTCAATTAGCTGCACAAGTTATATGTTTCTTAATTTTATTAGCTATCAATTGTTTTAAATGAACTGCATGATCATGAATGCAATTGTAACATGCTTATTTTGCTTCACACCATCCTTATTTGTCATTGCAGGCATAAAAAAACTTCTACCACGAACTCGGAAATCAGGCTTCAGGGTTCCAATATGGTCAAAGTTGTACCAGTTTCTAAGCTTTTGGATGACAACTCTCCAAGGTAAAACCACATTCATAACTTACTAAAATTTTCGGTATCAATAGTTATAAGCTTAAAGTTTCAAAAATGACTAGAAATTTAGACAATAAGAACATGTTTCGGATTGGATTGTCTTGGGCTAATTGAAGTTGATTTATGTACGGTCCTCTCTGATGTGGCTTTTATTGGCAAGTGCTTAATAATAAAAATTAATTTTTTGATCCTTACCTTTTCTTATAATCCCTGTTTAATTTTGTTGTTGACATATAGTTTTGTTTGAGAAGAAAACAAAAGAAAAGTTGAACATATTTATTTCCAATTTCTATCATGATACTAAGTGTAAGTTTGCCCGATTACATTCTTTTTCTATTGATTGAGGTCTGGTTTGTAATTATCACAAAAAGAAAAACAACTTCTTTAGACTTATATGAAGCTATTGCCCGTGATGGTAATTTTATATCTTTTCTCTATGTTGTGCATGCAAATACTCAAATGTTGTTTGTTATGTGTATTTTCTGGATCAAGCAAATGAGCTAGTAAAAGCCTGATAGAAGCCCAATAAATCAACCCAATGCAAATGCCCAGTAAACAAGGCCCAGTTATCAACTACAAGCCCAGCGAGCTTTTCAGCTCATACCAGTGAGCTCGTTTCACAGTCAAGCTACAGATCGTTATGCAGTTCGCTCTATGCATAGCTCGCTATTTAGCAAGATCCAGCTCGAGGTTGCTCAAGATAGTGTACAGCTCACCCAGCGGACCAATTAATACAAAATCTTACAGAATAGGCAGTTACCCAATCTGGTCGTGATTTTCTTACCAGAAACGGAAATAAATTCAAATTCAATCAACATTATCTCGAGATATTCGGGGCAACTTCCTGATTATGCTCCAACATATTAGGAAGTGTATTTATTATGAAATTCTTTACCTGTTTTACTTCTTCCAAAATTGTAACGTCTCTTCCTCTATAAATAGACACTAAAATCATTGTAATAGACACAATACAATTAATAACATACTGTCACTCTGCTGAATTATAGAGAGACAGTCTTAGATGTAGGCGCACTCACTGAACCATGTAAAATCTGTGTGTTATTTCTGTTCTTAACCATTCTGTCTTTTATTTTCTCCTTGATTTTTGTGTTGTTCTGTATTGATTGCAGGTACTGGACATTAAATTCTCGTTGACTAGAAAATCACGTCGACATTGTTGTTGTTGATTTTTATTTTTATTTTTATTTTTATTTTATTATTATAATTTCTCAGGAAGAAGGTGAGCATTTTGTTTCAAAGTTGAAAAAAGGGCCGCTTAAAAGGTCGACCATTGTAAGTTTTTGTACATACTTGGGCTGGTTCACTTTTTTGGAGGTTTTGGACAACTTGTGAACACATTTGTACTGTGTTATTTATATTATATTTTTTATCCCATGTAATCTTTCATCAATTTGTAATTGCTAGATAGGAATCTTCCTCACAAACATTATACTGGAAAAGGAACCCAGGATGGTTTGTTGATTTCATATCGAAAACGAATAATTTTAGTGAATTGTGAATGTGGTTTTACCTCAGAGAGTTGTCATCCGAAAGCTTAGAAGCTAGTACATGTCTTTAAGCATATTGGAAACCTGAAGCCTGAGTTCCGAGTTTGTTGTAGAATTTTCGTTATGCCTGTAGTGACAAATAAGGATGGTGTGAAGCAGAATAAGCATGTTACAATTGCATTCATGATCATGTAATTCATTTAAAACAACTGATAGCCAATAAAATTAAGAAACATACAATTTGTGGAGCCAATTGAGTGATGCAGTAATTAAACTACTATAGTGTTTGAAAATACAATTAGCTGTAACTTGTACAAGCATGTGAAATTTTTTTTTGTAGGTAGTCATTTGAGTCAGATTTTACTCTTTCATAAGCTCCCAATACTTTAGCCTCAAATGTTTCAATTTGCTTTTACATCTCCTCGATTAAACTCTTCCTCAAATAGAGAAGCTTGATGTTTTTGGGGACTACGGAGGCAAAACAGCTCTTTTGAACATTTATGACTTCTGCCTTTGTATTGGACTTCTCACTAAACCTTGATCATTGCTGCCTTTTCCTAGGCACCAATTCATCTTCATCAGTATTATTGGAACAAAATTTCATTTCATATTTTGAGAGTATCAAATTCTCAGCAACATGGGCATCATGAGCTTATAAACCCTTTTTTTTATTCACCGGCTTCCTTCCTAAAAGACCCTGAAGCTCTAAATATGGGCAAAACAATACAAAACTGTTACTTAGAACAGAGAACACAATTAGGCAAACATGAGAAAATAATAAAAACTGCATTTTGCCATTTCCAAACACTGTTTTAGGTGAATGTACAATATCATTCAAAGAGGTAATACCTACACTATATATATTTATGTCTCATTCTTCTCTTGCCATTGTCACATAACTAGCCACCACTAATTGTAGCCCTAGTCTCTCTCCCTCTTATTCTCTCTCTATATCTCTAATCTCTATTTTTCACTCTCTTAGAAAATAGGTCAATCTTCTCTGAAAAGAA
Organism: Litchi chinensis; assembly: GCA_019925255.1. NCBI lineage: Eukaryota > Viridiplantae > Streptophyta > Magnoliopsida > Sapindales > Sapindaceae > Litchi > Litchi chinensis. Next base: position 15,531,335 of record CM034465.1, on the reverse strand, counting down.
GTTATAAGAATTTACTAGCTCGAACCTCCTAAAACATCAAATTGCTTGAAAACCAACCAAATAGTTCACTAGATTGGGCAGAAATTATCTGGATATTACTTTGAAACTAACTATAGAGTCCATTGAAATGGATCCAAATTATCATAATACTGCAACAAAACCAACAACGATGGAAGGTCCTCATAAGGAAAAATTATTTGAAAAGGAGTTCTCAAATTTACTAGCTCGAACCTCCTAAAACATCAAATTGCTTGAAAACCAACCAAATAGTTCACTAGATTGGGCAGAAATTATCTGGATATTACTTTGAAACTAACTATAGAGTCCATTGAAATGGATCCAAATTATCATAATACTGCAACAAAACCAACAACGATGGAAGGTCCTCATAGGGGAAAATTGTTTGAAAAGGAGTTCTAAGAATTAATTTACTAGCTTGAACCTCCTAAAACATCAAATTGCTTGAAAGCCAACCATACAATTCACTAGATCAAGTGGAAGTTGTTTGAATATTGCTTTGAAACCAACCATAACGTCGATTGAAATGGATGCAAATAATCAAAATGCTACAATAAAACCATCAACGATAGAAGGTCCTTATGGAGAAGAATTTATAAGCCAATTTGCCAAAATGCTCCATGATTTGATAAATGTATGCATGATATATTTTCTCTTCTCTTGATTTTTAAATTGTGATTATAAAATGTTTATATAAAACAATCGGTTAAGATCATCAAAATGAGAAAATCAAATATTTATAATCACAATTTAAAAATTGAGAGGAGAGGAAATATATCATGCATACTTTTATCAAATCATGGGGTAGTTTGGCAAGTTGGCTTGTAAATTCTTCTCTATGGTGACCTTCCATTATTGTTGGTTTGATTGTAGTATTTTGATAATTTGCATCGATTTCAATGGACTCTATGATTGGTTTCAAAGCAATATTCATACAACTTCCAGTCGAACTAGTAAACTATTTGGTTGGTTTTCAAGCAATTTGATATTTTAGGAGGTTCAACCTAGTAAATTCCTAGAACTCCTTTTCAGACAATTCTTCTTTATAGGGACCTTCTGTAAGAAAGTATGAACTAATATTTTTTTTTTATATAGAATGAAAAGAGAACCTACATTTTATTTCATCTGTCAAGCTTACTTAAATACAAAACTTAGTAACAGAAATTTAGAGAAAAAACATGGAAAGAGCAAAAAATCAGGAACCACAACTCAGTATATGGATTCCTAAAAAACAGCAATAATAGCAACAACTATTCTAAAGACTTGGTCTTCAAAGCTAGACACGTTTGACATGTTCAGCAGCTTCTAAGGCACAAAATTCTCACACTCCTCCTTGCCTTTGAAGCTGCAAACTCCCATCTTGACCTTCAGTTCTTCAAACTTGATTCTGGGCAAAGCTTTAGTGAATACATCAGCAATTTGGTCTTCTGATCTGCAATAAATCAATGAAACTTCCCCTTCTTTCTGAATCTCTCTAAGAAAGTAAAATTTGATCTTAAAATGTTTTGTCTTGCCATGAAACACTGGATTTGTGGAAATTGAAATGGCAGCCTGATTATCAACAAAGATTCGTTTGATTCTTGCTGCTTCAAACACAAATCCTGAAATATTTTTCTCAACCAAATGGCTTGATTTGCTGCAACTGTTGTAGCAATGAATTCAGCTTCTGCAGTACTTTGAGCAATAATTTCTTGCTTCTTTGAGCACCAATTAATCACACCAGAACCAAAGCTAAAATAGAATCAAGTTGTGCTTTTCATATCATCAGCTGATCCTGCCCAATCACTGTCAGAAAAAACCAGTCAGCTGAAATTGATCACTTTTAGTATACTTGATCCCATAATCAACAGTTCCTTTAACATATCTGAGAATTCTCTTGGCAGCCTGCATGTGTTCTTCACTTGCACAATGCACGAACCTAGAGAGAAGACTTACAACTTGCATTATGTCAGGCCTAGAAGCTGTAAGGTACATGAGACAACCAATCAAGCTTTTGTAGAGATTCTCATCCACTTTGGCAGATCCATCATTCCTGCAGAACTTCACTTTTGCTTGCATAGGAGTTTCTGTAGCATTGCAACTCTCCATGTGAAATTTCTTCAAAATTTCCTTGGCATATTTCCTTTGACTGATGAAAATCTCATTCTTTTGCTGCCAGACTTCCAAACCTAGAAAATAGGTCATCAATCCCAAGTCTATCATCTCAAATTCCTTAAGCATTTCAGATTTGAACTCATCAATGAGCTCCTGATTGTTTCCTGTGATTAAAAGATCATCAACATAAACCGAAACAATGATAATGTTAGTGTCTTCTCTTCTTACATACAGCGTTGCCTCACTTAAGCTTTTACTGAAGCCTAAGCTGATCAAATGATCATTGATCCGACTGTACCAAGCTCTTGGAGCTTGTTTAAGGCCATATAAAGCTTTCTTTAGCAGATAGACTTTGTCTTCTTGGCCCTGCACAACAAAACCATCAGGTTGCTCTACAAATATCTCTTCTTTCAAGAAGCCATTTAAAAAAGCAGATTTTACATCTAACTGGAAAACTTTCCAGCCCTTTTGAGCTGCCACTGCAAGAAGCAATCTGATAGTATCAAGCCTGGCCACAGGAGCAAAAGTCTCTGAAAAATCTACACCAAAGACCTGTGCGTATCCCTTCACAACAAGCCTGGCTTTGTGCTTGTTTACTGACCCATCAACATTGAGTTTTGTTATGAAAACCCATTTAACTCCAATAACCTTTCTATTTGAAGGTCTTTGAACAAGCTGCCATGTGTGATTCTTCTCAATCATGCTCAGCTCCTCTTTTATGGCTGAAAGCCATTTTCTGTCTTGCATTGCTTCTTGAACTCCAGCTGGTTCCATTACTGCTACATTGCATCTTGTATAGATGTTTGCAAGTAATCTGGTTCCTCTAACAGGTAGATCATCAACATCATCTTCATTGGGTTGTAATTTGATTGGAGCTATTCCTTTTTCATTTTCTGAACTCCAGTCCCAGTTTTCATCCTCCATGAACACTACATCTCTGCTGATTAGAATTTTTTCAGATTGAGGCTGAAAAATTCTATAGGCTTTGGAGAAATTGTTGTAGCCTATAAAAATGCCAGGTTCAGCCTTTTTATCAAGTTTGTCCCTCTTGATCTGTGGCACATGAGTAAAACACAAACAACCAAATATTTTTAGATTTTTTAGATTAGGTTTGAACCCATGCCATGCCTCAAAAGGAGTCTTCCCATTCACAGCCTTTGTAGGAAGCCTGTTTAACAAGAACACGGCTGTGTTTGTTGCTTCTGCCCAATATGCCTTAGGCAAGTCTTTCTCATGCATCATACATCTTGTCATCTCAAAGATGGTTATGTTTTTCCTTTCACTCACTCCATTTTGCTGTGGAGTGTATGGGGTTGTCAGTTGATGCTCAATGCCAGCTTCCTCACAAAACTGATTGAATTGATCTAAAGTATACTCCTTGCCATTATCAGATCTTAATATTTGAATGGTGCAGCCACTTTGATTTTCAATCCATTGCTTAAATTTCCAAAAAATGCCAGCAACTTCATATTTAAATCTGAGAAAATAAATCCAGCACATACGAGTTAAGTCATCAATAAAGATTATATAATATTTACTCCCCTTAAGTGAAGGAGTTCTTTGAGGTCCTGCAAGATCAGTATGAATGAGTTGCAACTTCTCTGTTGCTCTCCAGGAAGATTTCTGAAATGGAAGTCTTGATTGCTTGCCATATTGACAAACCTTGCAACCTTGTAATTCTGATTCCAGTTGAGGCAGCCCTTGAGCAAGCTCTTTTCTTTGTAAGTTCAATACTGCAACATGGTGGAAATGACCCAATCTTTTGTGCCAGGTTTCAGTGATGCTATCAATTGTGGAATAGGCTGCCATTTCCTCCTGCAATGGATCAAGAGAAAAACTCTTGCCTTTCATTTTAACTTTAAACATTTCTTTATCTGCTGCATCTTTGATCAAGCATTGATTGCCTTCAAAAATAACTTTGAAGCCTCCTTCAAGTAGCTGTCCCACACTCAACAAATTTTGATTAATGTCAGGCACAAATAATACATCTTTCATAAGCTTTGTACCTGAAGTGCTTTCGATTGCTACTGTGCCTTTTCCCTTGACTTCAATATACTCTCCATTACCAATCTTCACTTTGAAGGCCATTGAAGTGTCCAATTCCTTGAAGAGATCATGATCAAAGGTCATATGGTTGGTACAACCACTATCAATGAGCCACTTCTCACTTGAATGACAGGTTGCAAAGCAAGAAGCTACAAAGAGTTGCTCCTCCTCTTCCTGATCAGCAACCTGAGCAACATTCTTCTGCTGCAAATTCACTTGTGTCGCACTCTTCTGTTGAGTGTTGCTCTTGCAAATTCTTTGATGATGTCCCATTTTCTGGCACTTTTCACATTGAACATCTGGCCTTCTCCAGCATTTAAAGGGTGGATGACCCTTTCTTCCACAGTATTTACAAGGAGGAAAATCAGATTTTGTTCCTTTACAGGTATTAGGAGAATCAGAACCTGAGTTTCCCTTCTTGTTTTTCTCATTCTTCTTCCCTTTTCCTTCTTGACTAAACTGAGTTCTTGCAACTAATGCACCTTTAACAGATCCTTCAGACCTCATGAGCCTTCTCTGTTCTTATGCCTGCAAAGCATGCATCAATTCTGCCAAACTAACCTTTGACAGATCTTTAGTGTTTTCCAGAGAGGAAATGGTAGCTTCAAACCTTTTAGGAACAGTTACAAGGATTTTTTGAACTATTTTGGAATCAGGAAATTCAGAACCAAGTAACCTTACTTTTTTTGCAATTCCAAGCAATCTGTCAGAGTACTCCTTCATTGTCTCAGAATCCTTCATCTTCTGAAGCTCAAACTCTCTGATCAGGTTCAGAATTTTCATTCCCTTAATCTTCTCATCTCCTTCATACTCCTTCTTCAGGAAATTCCAGACTTCAAAAGCTGATTTCATTGTCATGATTTTGACAAAGATTTAAGTAGATACCGCAGCAAATAACGTAGCTCTTGCCTTTGACTTTCTTGATTTCTTCTCTTTATGATTCTTGATCTGCGCCATGGTTGGATTTTCAGACAAGGGAGGAACTTCGTAGTCCTCCTCAACAGCTTCCCATAGATCATTTGCCTCCAGATGTGCCTCCATCCTGGCTACCCAGATATGATAATTTTCACCATTGAACACAGGTGGTGCTAGTTCTGTAAAGGGTTTTTCTGAATCCATGGAAGAAGCAAGATGCTTTAGGCTTTTATGGTGAGTATCTCTTAGTCACAGGTCCCTTAAGAAGAGAGCTTTGATACCACTGTAAGAAAGTATGAACTAATATTATTTTTTTTTATATAGAATGAAAAGAGAACTTACCATTTATTTCATCTGTCAAGCTTACTTAAATACAAAACTTAGTAACAGAAATTTAGAGAAAAAACATGGAAAGAGCAAAAAATCAGGAACCACAACTCAGTATATGGATTCCTAAAAAACAGCAATAATAACAACAACTATTCTAAAGACTTGGTCTTCAAAGCTGGACACGTTTGACATGTTCAGCAGCTTCTAAGGCACAAAATTCTCACACCTTCCATGGTTACTAGTTTTGTTGCAATATTTTGATAATTTACATCCATTTCAATGGACTCTATGGTTGATTTCAAATTAATACTCAGATAATTTCCACTCAAGCTAGTGAATTGTTTGCTTGGTTTTCAAAATTTGATGTTTTAGGAGGTTCAAAGTAGTAAATTCTTAAAACCCCTTTCCATATAAGATTGACCCCTTTTCTAAGAGAGTGGAAAAATAGAGATTATAGATATGGAGGGAGAGAGCAAGAGGAAGAGAGACTAGGGTCACAATTAGTGGTGGCTAGTTATGTTACAATGGCAAAAGAAGAGTGAGACATATATATGGTGTAGACATTATCTCTTTGAATGATATTGTATATTCACCTAAAACAATCCTTGGAAATGACAAAATGCAGTTTTTATTATTTTCTCATGTTTGTCTAATTGCGTTCTCTATTTTGAGTGACAGTTTCATATTATTTTGCCCAGCTTCACAGCTTCAGGCTCTTTTAGACGGAAGTTGGTGAATAAAAACATGTTGTATAAGCTTTTGACACCCCATCTTGCTGAGAATTTGATACTCTCAAAAGATGAATTGGAATTCAGTTCCACTAATACTAATGAAGGTGACTTGGTGCCTAGGAAAAGGCAACAATGATTAAGCTCTAGTGAGAAGTCCAATACGACTGCAGAAGTCATGAATGTTCAAAAGAGTTGTTTTGCCTCTATAGTCCCCAAAAACATCAAGCTTCTCTATGAGGAAGAGTTTAATCAAGGAGATGTCAAAGAAAATTGAAACGCTTTAAGCTAGAGTATTGAGAACTTTTAAAGAGTAAAATCTGACCCAAATGGCTACCACAAAAAAAATTTCACATGCTTGTACAAGTTACAGGTAATTGCATTATCAAACACTATAGTAGTTTAATTGCCACATCATACAATTGGCTGCACTAGTTATATGTTTCTTAATTTTATCGGCTGTGATCAATTGTTTTAAATGAACTGCATGATCATGAATGTAACTCTAACATGCTTATTCTACTTCACTCCATCCTTATTTGTCATTGCAGGCATGAGGAAAACTTCTGCCACGAAGTCAGAAATCAGGCTTCAGGTTTCCAATTTGGTTAAAGATGTAACAGTTTCTAAGCTTTTGGATGACAACTCTCTGAGTTAAAACCACATTCATTACTTACTAAAATTATTCATTTTCATCCTTCCCGTTTCTTGGCATACTTATTCATTTTTATTCTTGATATGCAGTTTTGTTTGAGATGAAAAAAAGTTAAAAATATTTATTTCCAATTTCTTTCATGATACTATGTGTAAGTTTCTCCAATTACAATCTTTTTCTATTGATTGAGGTCTGGCTTGTAAATTATCACAGAAACTGTAAATAAAGAAAGACGACTTCTTTTGACTTATATGAAGCTATTGTCCGCTATGGTGTTTTTATATCTTTTCTCTCTTTAGTGCATGCAAATACTTAAATGTTGTTTTTCTTTTCATTCTTTGTTTTTTTTTGGTTTTTTTTTTAATTTATTTTTTGTTTATTTTTTTGTTTCAGGAAGAATGTGAGGATTTTGTTTCGCAGTTGATAAAATGGGCTACCTAAAAGGTTGACCGTTGTAAGTTTTTGTCCACACTTGAGCTGGTTCACTTTTTTGGAGGTTGTGGACAACTCGAGAACACATTTTGTACTGTGTTATTTATGTTATATTTTTTACCCAATATAATCTTTCATCAATTTGTAATTTTTAGATAGGAATCTTCCTCACAAACAGTATACTTGTAAGAGAACGCAGGATGGTGTATAATTTTCACTACGTTCTATAGTAGTTGTAAAATTTGCCTAGCTTTCTGTTAGAAGTGGTATTTATCATACGAAGTCTTGATCATAATGTCGAGTTGATTGAGAGGTGGAGATTTAATGGAAGGCTAGAAGTCTTCGTAAGGAGATAACGAAACATGTATGCACTTTCAATTTACACTTTTTGTGATACTTCTGAACAACGCTTTATACGTTGTATTTGTTTTTGTATTTTTTTTTTTTTATTAATTTGGGGTTTTGTTAACAATCTCATCATTACATTTGCAATATAATAGTGGATTTCAAGGGAGCTGATTTTGTTTAAAGAATGTGTTGATCAGACAAACGAGAAGGGACAGGGAAGAGAATGTATATCCTTTGTTGACATAATTTTTCATGTAAATTATTCTTTAATTTTTACTACAATGTAGTATCTACTCCACTGACTTCATCTAAAATCAACACCTAATGCATATGTAGTATTTAAAAAATAACACATTATGGCAAAGAAAATTAATTTTCAAGCTCCAAAAAGAAAGAGATTTTTGTCCGGTAGTTTGTTTTATATGATAACACATCTCCATACATCTGTGACAAGTGAGGCTTCTGTCGTGGAAGGTTTACCCGTGATAAATGAGGTTTCTATCATGAATAGTTCACCCTTGACAGAGTGCATGCACTCATGACACCCGTGACGAAAACCTCCTTTGTCATGGTTATGTCGTTCTTTTTATAAAAAGTTTGTTTTTCAACCTATGATCTTATGTTTCTACATTGAATCACTCAATATATATAATTGGACTCACAACCACGGTTAGTTTACACAATATTAACTACATAATTTTAACACAAAAAAATTAAAAACAAACAACAACATACATTCAAAACTCAAACTCTCTCCCATGAAGATTTTGATTCAAGTGAATGAGATTTTGTTGCACACAAAGAATCCAACGGGTTCAAGATTTTATTGGGATAGATGAAGAAGCTTGAGTGAAAAAGCTATGGAGAAGAAGAAAGGTAGAAGGAGGAAGAAAGGTCAGTTTAATAATTTGGGCTAAGGGCAAGATAGTCACTTCAGTTTTTTTTTTATTATATATATACTTAAAAAGGCAGTATAGGATACAAATAGTTTATTTAGAGGAGTAAAATCTTTTTTTTTTTTTTTTTTCTTGAGTGGATTGAAAATGATTTTTTCTTTTGATTTTTGGATATTTCTGAATATATGTGTATATATATATATATCAACATGAACTAAGCGCTAAGCTCCATCAATTTCTTAACATTATCTTAAGAATTAAGAAAGAAAAATATAAATGTTAGCTCATTTACTGTTAAGTCCGAGCTTGAAATATTATATTCTTTACTATTGTTTGGTCTCTTCACTCACTCCGTGATTGTTCGATTAATTTTACTCTGTTCGCTCTTTTGCAATTGCGCACACTGGGATTGCTCAGTTAGTTTCACTTTCTCTAGCCTTTTGTAAAAAGAAAGTAAATAATAATAAATTCATAGCTAGTTTATTACAATTTAGGAAGCAGAATGTTTAAACCAGCCATACTTTCTTTCAAATTTTCTTTTACGTAAGCAAGTTGTGATTCAGAGTTATAAACACCGACAATAACCGTAGACAACATAATAATTTCAATTTACACTGTCACCTATGTCACCTATGTACATATATATATACATATAGATGTATCTATATATATATAGATACATATATATATCTATATATATATAGATACATCTATATGTATATATATATGTACATAGGTGACATAGGTGACAGTGTAAATTGAAATTATTATGTTGTCCATGGCTTTTGTTGATGTTTATCTGAAATCTGAATCGCAGCTAGCTTATATAAAAGAAAATTTGAAAGAAAGTTTGAGTGGTTTATACATTGTGCACCCTAAATTTATAATAAACTAGCTACAAATTTATTATTATTTACTTTCTTTTAAGAAAAAGGTAGAGAAAGTGAAACTAAATTTATGTGTGTGTAATATTAAGAATTTACCTAGGCAGCCGCTTCAGCACCATGTAGGCACAAGGCGGCTGCTGGCTATTCCAAAAACCCCGAAATCAGGGATGTTGGCGCTAGTCTACCTAGGACTGCCTATGCCTTTTCTTTAAAAAAAAAAAATCACTTGTCCAAACATGACACCGTTTTTGTTTCAATATAAAAAGGATTAAAGCCAAGTGATTAAACCCTAGCTTCAAATTACTACCATCGTCGTCGAAGATTCCTACCTACTACCACCAGTCACCAGCTACAACAACCCTACCACCGACTCACCGACTGTTGCCAATTTCGATTCATCTCTCTTCCACACTTCATTCATCTCTTCCTCTCTCTCCATCATGTAGAATATTTTGTTTTTACTTGATTTTGTTTATGTATCTTTTTCCCTTCTATTTATCGATTTTGTTGTTTTGTTGATTTTATAAGAAATTGTTAGAGAAGAAGATTTTTTCCATTTTGTAATAATTTTTTAATGTTTGACCAGGGGTAGCCAAAAATCCGTTGACTGCCAATCAAACCACCTAGGTGGCGCCAAGGCACTAGGCTGCCTCATGCCTAGCATTTTCTACAACATTGTTACACACACACCAGCAAGCCTGGACAGAGCATGCATGAGTGGGGGATTACGTGATGTTCGGAAGATAGGTGGCAGTGGAACTTGATTAGGACGGTGAAGTACACTCTGTGAGCTAATGCTCAAAACTATTAAGAGAAACAGTTTTTGGGCTAATGCAAGTGAAAGAGTATTTAAACTTATGCATTAAGAACTCAAAATATTTGTAATTATGTATTATGGAAATTAACATTTAAGGAAGATATCAGTGTTCAAGGATGTCAAATGAGAGCGGACATTAAAAAAATTTGTGGAGACACTAAACTAACGAGTAACAACTAGATACATATACGTATATTACTATATATGATTCAGAGCTGCAAGTATTTATATTTGTAGGAATAATAAACAAAAATTACTTTACCTAGATGAGTTTTTAATTAGTGAGTTTTAAAGAAGCTCCGCACTACTCCTTTGGGATGTGCATATTAAATTGTTATTTCATGGTGTTTGATATATGTATGGAAAAGGAGTAGACAGCATGGTGTTAGGATTGTGCTGATTATGTGCCATTGGGTCATTAGACCATACGATAAAGGTTATGGCTTTACTATTTCAAGCAAGTGTTTTAAGTTCACAACAATTAATGTGACATAATTATAAGGTTAAATGTAGAATTTTCAGGCATGACGTTGCTGATTATATGCATATCTTGGCACTTGATTAACTTGACGTGGCTGATTAGCTACATGCTGTGGCCTAAAACAGAGATTAATTCATTTATAATCTAAGCTTCTAGACCTTCATTACCAATAACTTATATTTGATATTAAAAGGTTACCTTAGAGGCACTGAAGAACTCGGAATAAGCGTGAAGCTGGAATTAAGATTGTAGGTTTGCAACAAGCAGTTGATTTAATTGGGACCTAATAATCCCAAGAATCATAAATAATATACATAAGTCATACGACACAATAGCGCAATTCTTCTTGACAATGATAATCACAAAAGATGAGAACTAGTAAGTAAAATACCTGGATTTATTTAAAGGCGTACTATAAGGAAAATTTTGGTAGTTAGAGAGATAAGTGGATGGCTATTGGTAATTATATGTGATCCTTCATTTGTAATTCCAAATCCCATCTGTTCATGGCAAAAAGCAGAAGCAAAAAGAACACATAAAGTATACACTGTACTAGAATATAATTCATAAACAATTTGTCATAAGAACACATAAAATTAATTACGAGTACTCACTGAATTGATTTGAGGATATGAACTTCGGTAAGGCAGTGCGTGTTTGATTACTTGTAGCAGAAATAACTGTTACCAACATTTTATGATAATTGTTGATCAGTGAGTAATGAGTTGGACAGGTTGAGAGGAGTACTTATAGGTGTAGGACTAAATCAACAGTAAACATCGAGAATAATTAATAAAAATACTATGTTGGTTAGGAATTAGTAGAATATGATTAGAAATACTTAAAAACTTGCAATTACATACTATGTAAGCTCATTTTGAAGGCCATTGATAGATTGAGTATTGAGCTGAGATAACAAGACTACATCAACTTCTTGGATCCTTTCCACCTACCTAATTGTGAAAAATTTGTACAACGAAAAGGAGAAAAAAAAAAGGAAAACAAAAATCGTCAGGAATTCCTACTAAACGCACACACATGGAGGGAAGATCATGATCTTCTGCTAATTTCACCTGCGTAGACCTTTAGAAAAAGCTTATTACCAGTAAATCAAATCCTGCAAAGATATTAAGAAAACAGAAGCATACAAAGAACAGGAATCAGAAAATGAATCCATACTAGCTTGATAATTTAAGCAAACAAAAAAAAAAAAAAATTCAAAAACAAAATTGAAGTATTTCATGCACACTTACCCTTATTCAATATTCTACTAGATGTTCGGTTATGTAAAGGTTGCTGAATAATGAGAATTGCTGTGTAAAAAGAAGAGAGGAATGAGAGAATTTCGAAGCTGATGGAGAATGAAATGATAGTAAACCTGACAATTTGTATAGGGAGAAGGGTAAGATGAGACTAGAAGCCCTTGAATAGGGGAAAATGAAACATGTTTTGGAGTATTAAGATAGCAAAACATTTAAACTAAAAATTTCTGTCTTTTTTTTTTTTGGAAATATACTAACATTCATTTACACCCAACCAAATTTGGGAACATAGAGTTTACATACACAGAAAGCCAACAAATATCCTCAAGAGAAGAGAAAACTAGGTTGGCAAGATGGTGTGCCAACGATTCCTAGATCTGGAAATGGCTTGACACCTCTGAAATCCAAACAACCCACACAAAGCACTAAAAACACTAACTAACATATTAGCAACAATAGAAAAAGGCCTTCTCTTAAAGCAATCAAATCACTTACTTCTATTGGAAAGTTGCCTTTCACAAGCTTGGAAAAAGCCACCTTTATAAAGCCTTTCAAGATCTCTGATTGCTGTGCGAAAACCAATATGATTCTTTTCAGGTTTCACCACCACATTTGACTGCAAATGAGGCTTGTAACGGCTACTAATATTCACTCAAAAATTTAGAGAATTGCAAACTAGATCTTGCAAATCATATTGATTTGTAAGGGATGGATTCAAAGAATCCAACCCTTCAAATCGCCAAATCTAGAAATCCAGATCTTCATTAAATCCAAAAATATATATATAGAATTTTGAAGAAAAAAATTAAAAATCCAGGTTGAATGCATATCTTCAACAAATAAACATAAATAAATAAATAAACAAAAAAATTTTGAAAAAAGAAAAAAATTGAAGATACGGATTGAAGATCTTCAATAACAGTCAAAGATTTGGGTTGATCTTCAACAAATCAAAAAAGAAAAAATTAACAAATTTTGAAAAAAAAAAAAATTCGAAGATCTAGGTACCTAGATCTTCAACAACAATTGAAGATCGAAGTTGAACTTAGATCTTCAACAAATCAAAAAAAAAAAAACCAACCAAGTCCATTCGACCAACCAAAACAATAAAAAAAAGAAAATACAAAAAAAAAATTGAAAAAAAAAAGGAAAAAAAAAACACAACCAACCCAGATCTAGTTTCACTTTCTCAACCTTTTATGGATTACCAGTAGCCGCCTAAGCCAATTTTTAATAGAGTGGTGTGTGTGTATGTGCGCGTGCGCGTGCGTGCGCATATATATATATATATGACACAATCTACAATACACATGAGATATAGATATACTTGACAAAATAAATAAATTAAGAGATTGCATTCTAAATTTGTAGATTATAATTTATTATATCTAATTACAACTAAATATATCTGATTACAATAAATAAATATGATATGTCAATCACATTTATTGATTATAATCACATATGTTTAGTTGTAATTTGTTATAATAAAAATATAATAACTTATAATCAATAATTTTAGAATACAATCACTCTTTTTTTTGTCAAGTGTATCCATACTTTAGGTATATCCAAATTTATATATTTATATATATATTTACACACACACACAAATCTAGTTTCACTTTCTCTACCATTTTCTAAAAAGAAAGTAAATAATAATAAATTCATGGTTACTTTATGTGCCTTTCTATTATATGTACATACATATATATATATATGTGTGTGTGTATATATATATTACCAACACAACAAGGAAATCATAACATTGACTTAGGAGATAATGTAAATTGAAATTATTATGTTGTCCATGTTTTTTGTTGATGTTTACTCTGAATCGTAGCTTGCTTATGTAAAATAAAAACTGAGAGAAAGTTTGGGTGGTTTAAACATTGTGTGCCCAAAATTTGTAAGAAACTAGCTTCAAAATTATTGTTATTTATTTTCTTTTTAGAAAAAAGGTAGGGAAAGTAAAACTGACTGAGCAATCACATTGCGATTGCAAAACAACATATATATGAATTATCCAACCCTTAAAAACTTCAGTCCTAGTAGAAATAGATGAGAAAAGGAAGAAAAAGGAAAAGAAATCGGCTTCTCTCACTTCAAGAGACCATATTTACTCAGAATACTCAGATTTCTACAGTGTTTCTCTCTCTATAACTCTTTCCAAAAAGAAGACATGAGAAGACAATATGACATAATCTAAGAAAACTTAAGATTTTTGTGAGATCTCAATACTTTTTCCCCCTCATATATTATCATTATTCATATGTAATTTTAATTATTGTCACTTTTGTTATTGCTGTTCTAATTAATTAATTACATAGAATTAAATTTAGATACTACTATTTTGACAATTCTTCTACATAATTGTTAATTGTTATATCTATTCTTCTTAAACAGTTAAAACTGTCATTGCAACATATGAATGATAAAGCTAAAAAAGTGAAAGTTTGTCATTATGTGATGAATATTTGTGTGAGTACATAGCTATATTAAAAGGAATCATTTTAATTATATGTTCATTTTTTTAAAAAGACAACCCACATTTGTATTGGAGATGCTCTAATACATTTAATATGAATAATGACTTTATTTATGCACATCATATCAATATTTTCATACATGAGTCTAGAACAAGTTAAAAAATTTATTCTTACTACATATTAATTTATTGAAGTTTGAAAAAATAATGTTAAACTAGTTATGATCATTCTGTTAAACTAGTTATCATTCTTAGCAGCATGAAAATGATAGGAAAGGAGCTGATTGATGCTATGTTCCTTCTCGTTCACGTACACAAAAGAAATCATACTTGAGGAGCAATGATGTTAACAGCACTTCAAGGTTCCATATAAGTTATGTACAGCAATTTTTTATTTGAGGTGTGAAAATGACCCAAATGAAAACCATATAGAATATTCTAGAAGAAGGCAAGCATGTTTAAAAACCGACATTATGAGGTTCCATTCAAAATATTATGATTGGTCAAGAAAGAAGAAGGTTGACTTTACAACAAACTTTCGTCCAATTTGAAAGGAAACTGCCATATTTGGATATAAGTAAGTTCCATTCAAAATATAAAATGCAACCTAAAAGTTGATGAAAACTTTTACAATGGGTTTGTAACTGAAAATAAAAAGGCATTGGGCTATAATCTATCCATATTTTGAACTCAATTTGTTGTATCAAAACTATCTATCTATAATCTAAATTTATTACTTCAAAACTCAATAATAAATCACTAATATGCATTGATATCATGTGGTGTTATTTTTACTAAGATGGCCTATTTGGTGGACAGACAATTAAGAGGGATGGGATTTTAAATTGCCTATCCCGTAAGTCCACCGTTCGACCTTGGGAAGGTAAGGGCCATTTACCTTCCTGGCACCCGTGGACCCCACCATAAATCCTGTGTCTGCAAGATTTCTAAAACCCACCAATTTTTGGGGTAAATTCTGCTCTGCGTGATTTCACTTTTTAAATATTTTATATTTTTTAATAAATAAGATATATTACTTTATTATAATATTAAATATTTATAATAATTAATGAATTTATGTTAAATAGTTTTATGAAGTTAAAAATGTTAATATCAATCAATAAAATTTTATTTCATATTTTATTGATTTTTCAATTTTTATTTTTTATTTATGTTTCTATATTTAAAAATAATTTATATATTTTATTCAAAATCAATTTACTCTAATATTAAATCAATTTAATTCAATCCAATTTAATCTTATCCTAACTACATCAAATACATTATAATATTAATTTAATATCATCTAATCGTATATAATCATAATTCATCAAATTCCATTCACCAAATGGGGCTTAAAGGATATACAACTTCCGAACTAAGTTATTATAGTTAAAACAAAACATATTGTATGACTTCTTTCACTCTACGTGGCACATGATGTTTTATAATCAATTTTGGGCTTTGGATAAATAGAAATAATTTTAATCATAATTAAAATAAAATAAATAGGAAAATGTTATTTTAATGATATGCTTATAATTATATGCTTTGGCACATATTGGATCTTCGATATGCTATTTTAATTATAATTAAAATAAAATAAATAGAAAAATATTAAGATAAATTCTCATCATCCATCTCAAAGATAAATAGTGGATATAAAACTGATTTAAATTAATTAAAAATAAAAAGTAACCAAAATTAAATGCAAAACAAAAAAAATAATAATAATAATAAACATGGATCTCCACCGTCCTTCTTAAAGATAGATGGTAGAAATCAAAATAAGATATAAAAAAATCTCAAAAAAGAATTAAAAAAATAACTTTTAAAGAAAAATGTTTCTTCATCTATCATTGATGGATTTCGATCATTGGTGAAGATCTAGTCTTGATCTTCACTAGTTGGAGCATGAAGAACAAGCTTAGTTCTTCAAACCACATATCTATCCACCAGGTGGAGATGGAGAACAAGCTTGGTTATTGAACCCTTTCAAAAACTCAAGCTTGGTTTTTCGACCAAAAACTAATTGGATTCAATAGTCAACAACTACTTCCTATTTAGATCTTGCTAGATTTTTCTATTGCTAAAAAATAATTTATATATATTTAAAAAAAAAGTGATGGAGATCCATCAACAATGGAAATCAACCATATATATATATTTTTCATTATTTCTTTATTTTTTAACATTTTCCCTTTCTCTTTTAAGTTTTAAACTTTCAGATTTTATAAGTAATTAATTTTCAACAAATAAATTTTCTTTGTGCAAATAATTCTAAATTGAGATGGCAACGTGGTAGTTTTATCTTGTTTATTAACTATCAATGGCAAAATAGTCATTTTGCATTTTTTGTCCTCTCAAACATTGAAAATTTGGTTAGAGAGATTAAATTGATAGGTTTCTAAAATTTTATAAGCCACGGGTGTCATTAATGGAACTAAACTTAATAAAAAAGAGAGAATTTTTGAAAAATGAGGAACTAAAATGAAGTACTATTTTTTTTTTTTAATAAAAATATTTTGAACTTTGTGTGAATTGTAGCTCCACTCGTAACTTAAGTCCCTAGTGCATTTTCTCTTCAAATCTGTGATAAGACTTTGAGTCTTATTATGTATATTTACCAACACTTGTGGACTATTTTCTCCCCTTAGTGTCAAAGTAGATATCTTTAAGAAGTAGATTTTCGAACTTGCATATATAATGTTTATTCCTAATAGTCATATATGACTTCTGACTATTGATATGGATTATTTTTTATTTACATCAACTATATTGCAATATTTTATTTTGTTTAGATAGAATCTCTCATGTGAATTTTTGAATCTACCATTGATCAAAAATATTTTTGTGATTGGAAAGTACTTCTATTAGAAATTATTAAAAACAGTGTTTTAAAAACAAAAGTTTCAAAAAGCTTTTGCCAATTATATTCTAAAATGAAAAAAAAAATGAAAATTCTTATGATAACTAACTATAAATTAATATTGTATAAAATCCAATACTTTTTTGTCTTTCGTCCAGTGTAGAAAATTCCCCACTGCTGCCTCCCGTAGGAGTTTGGGCTGTGTCTTAGTCCCAATGTGGCTGATGGAATTGTTTTATATACAGACTAAACCTTCAACAAGCGTAGATTTTCTCAATAGTTTTTTGTGTTCTTTTCTATCAGATTTTTTCAATAATCTTTTTTGTTATTTTCTATCCTGAATCATCTGTCTTTCTCCTAAGACCGAAAGTAGAAAATTAAAACAATAAAATAAAATCGCACCATCTCTGTAATAGGCAAATGCCTCATTTTGCCAAAGTCAAAATGTTCTTTCTACATTTTTTGTCATGGTTGGCTATTCGAAATCTAGTCAAAGGGACCAAATTAATGAGTTTTAAAATATGTTACAGTCTGTAACGAATATGCATTTTAAAAAATTGGGATAAAATGAAATTTATGATATTTATTTATTTATTTTTAGACAACTTATAAATGACCATCTTACCTCTAAATAGTTACATCCACCATTTGTCTAATGCTGGTCAATGCAATTGAGATTAACTTAGGGTGCGTTTACTAATCAAGAATAAAATAAAAGGGAACTAAGTTCTAGTGGAAAGGGAATACAGAGCAATCAAAATTAAGTTACAAATTTTCATTCAAGTGTTTACCAACTTTTAGGAATTGGAGATGGAATTAAATTAATTCCGTTTCCTGTGTTTATCAAATTAAGGAATAAGAATAAAATAAAATTGATTACAAAAAATACCATGTAAATTAAATGAATTTTAGCTTTCAAGTTTCATACAACTTATGAATTCTAAACAACAAAAAATCACCCAAGTTTATGAATTCTACCAAAATTCACCTAAATTTGAGTTTATCTAATGGTAGTTTTATTTTATGTTAATTTAAACAACAAATCAAAGAAAGAACTATGAGATTTCATGAAGTCAATAGTAATTCAACCCTCCATAATCACTACCATATTGGAGAAGCCCTAAAACACACCTTAAAACCTTGATCAACAAAATTAAGCAATCTATTTATTATCACTTTTCTTTTTCCCCTTTTTTTTGTTTTAAAAGAAAATGTTTATTATATGTCAATTTTCATAGAAAACTATATTGAGTTGAGAAGAGAATCAAATTTCAAATGTATATATATGTATATGTATGTATATATATATTTATAGGATGGTGTTGAAAAAGAAAATAATGAATAAAATCAAGCATGTGCAATTTTTATTTTTATAGGTTACATTATTAATTTTTATATTTTTTAATTCAATTTTTTTAAATTAAAATGTTTTCCATACTGAGCACAAGCCCTGTATGTATAATATTACCCATTCTGGGCTCCAACTCAATATGGATAAAGGTTTCCATACTAGGTCGAAGTTCGAAATAGGTATGATTGTCCATACTAGGTAACTACCCGATATGGATAATAGTATACTTACCGGGAAACAACCCGATATGGATAGTCATACTCATGGGTCGACCCAGCCTAGAAGACTATCATAGTGGATTTTGCCCAATATGGATGCCCATTATCCATACAAGGTAGGCGTTCGGTATGGATATTAATGGTATCTATACCAATAATATCCATGTCGAGCGGTCTGCTTGATAGTAAAATAATTGCAAATAGGGTTATTATTATTTTGTCCCTTGGATTTGAAAATAAAAATAATTGCAAATAGGGTTATTATTATTTTGCCCCTTGGATTTGAAAATAACATCAAACCATTCCTAGTATTAAAATTATTATCTGAAAAACCCCAACTTGTAAAGATGTTTCGATCCAATTTTCCAAAAAACCCCAATTGTTAATGTAATGATGTGTCCATCCAATTTGTTAACAATTCAGGTAAAAAGGAAAAGGTAAATAGGTAAATGTATAAGTATAACATGATGTTAGACAACTGGAAAAAAAATAATAATTCACTTAATATTAAATTAAAAATCAATGGATGAGCGCATGACACTTGGCATCATCTTATAATATTTAATAACAAAAAGTCATTGTTTCATCTTCTCTCATCCATCATTTGACTCTTTTCAATCTCTCACAATCAGCAAAAGTTTCTCTCTCTCTCTCTCTCTCTCTCACCCCTCATCTGCTCAAATCAATAGTTGATCTCTTTCCCACATAGGAGATTGTACCACTAGAAGGAGATCGAGCATCAATTATGCCCTTAGATCCACTAGAAGGAATTCAATAGCCAATTTTGTAAGACCCGAATTCAAGTGGACCTATGAGACTAAACTAAGCCCAAGTGAAATGCACAAACAAGCCCAATTTAGTGCAAGCTTAGTTTATATTTTGATTTAAGATTGTTTAAATGCACCCCATTTGCTGTTATATATATATATATATATATATATATAAATTGGTAGACTCAAGGGACACACTTGAAGCAAACAAGTGGCTCATTATGAACCATGTAGATAGCTTAGTCAATTAGAAAGAAAAATAAGCCTGAGTGTATGTTAGCCAAGAATGAATGAGCAAGTAAGTTAATGGCAAAATATTTTAAAAAGAAAAAGGACCAAGTCATGTGCACAATTAAGAAGCAAAAATCAAAATAGAAAAGAAGACAGAGAAAGCATGACTGAGGTGGTGAAACATGACTCTCCATCCAAGGCTTCATGAGAAAAGGGCTACTTAAAAAGGTGGAGCTATCCATGGAGTGCTCTATAAGTACTAGTTATTGTCCATTGGGGATGGTAGTTCATCCTACCTAGAAAATAATAGATTTCGTCTGTGCTTTCTCTTTCCTTCTCTTTCCTCTCTCTTTCTATTTCTCTACATGTGGTTAGGTTGGTAAACTTGCAGGGTTTATGGGTTAGGATAGGTGTTGTTTGAATGGTATGGTTATAGGCAGGGGTGGACCTACCTTACGTTTAGGTGGGCCATGTGTCCACCCTGAAATTTTTAAAAAATTGATTAAGTTTATGATGTTAGTTATTAAATGTTTATAAATAAAATGCTATGTACCTTATCAAATTTGAAATAGCAAAGATGGCAAGGGGCTTATTTTTTGTTGTTTCAATCCACAATGTCTCGGGTTCAATCCCTTCCCCTGTCAAAACATTTTGCTTTTTCTCATTTTGTCATTAGACATATAAATAAATACATAAAATTCTATATTTTACATCATTCTTGGAATGCATTGGTGGTGTGAGTCTTTTCATTCTTTCTTCAAAAACCTAGTTTCAATTCCTTATCCCTCTCATCACATGCTTTTCTCAATCTCCTTTTTCTTTTTGCAATACCTTCCCTTGCTTTCTCTCTCTCTCTCTCTCTCTGTGTCTCTATTTTTTTTCAATCCCTTCTCTCTCTCTCTTTTTTTAAAAAAAATTTGTTCAATCCCTATCCCTATCAAAACATGTTATTATTTTTTTCATTATTATTACTACAAATTGATCATCAAATTTGAAACATTTTGACTTAGTAACTTATTAATACTCATTTCGAAATATCTTTCTTATTATAAACTATATTATATTTACACAAACTATTGAGAATAAAACATATAGTGTTATTTAATCTTAATAGATCTTAATTTACTCATGATTATTGGCATGTGAATTATTTTTCTTTTACATAAATTATTTTATATGATAAAATTCACAAATAAAAAAACTCATATGAACTATAAATTTTTTTATCTCTAATTTTTATTTTCTTTTACTTTTTTGTAAATCCACATACATTTATTAGATAAACTGTAAGTGTAGCTTGATTAGCAACTTCCATAATAAATGTATATAATTTGATTACATATATTTATTTGCAACCTGAATAGGGACTCCCATAATAAAGAAGATATTTTTCAAACTAAGTTCTTTTCTTTTAGTAATATGAATTTCGAACTTCTCTCACTAAGAAGAAGAGAGTTAATGCACAATCAACTCACAATTGGTATGTTTTTGTTTTTATACTTGTATCAAGAATGTTATTTTTAAAAAAATTTTATTACATTCTTGTAAGGGGTAAAACTATATATCTCCTACTGGTTATGTATTTTAATTACTTTTATTTCATAGAACGTCATTCTAGTAATTAAAGTAAATATTGCAAAAAAAATTTATATATAGTTTAGTTTTTTTATGTTATAATTACCATATAGAAGTGCCCATTGCCGCCCATGCCACCTCCTTCCCCCCACCCCCCAAGTCACCCTCAAACTTGATTTCTGGGTCCACCACTGGTTATGGTTGGTGTGGATATGAATATTGTGATTTAATTGAGATCTATTTGTTTGGCATATTTTGATGAAGATTGTGATTTAATTGCATGTTAGATTTTGAGGGACAATTATTTGGTGTTGTATTGAAATTGTTTTAAGGTGTATTTTAGATTTGTGTTTTTATTTGGGCTCATGACATGCTTGTTGGAAAACTAGGAAAAAAAAAAAAACAGTGGATAGATAATTAGTAAGACATTAGATTTAAGCCTTTTAAAAAAAAAAAGTTTAAGCCAGTTTTTGTGGGTCCACTTTTAATATCAGTGGGCCACTATAGGAACTGTGTTTTGGTGCTACTTAGTGTATATTATG
Source organism: Litchi chinensis (assembly GCA_019925255.1). Classification (NCBI taxonomy): domain Eukaryota; kingdom Viridiplantae; phylum Streptophyta; class Magnoliopsida; order Sapindales; family Sapindaceae; genus Litchi; species Litchi chinensis. The sequence continues at coordinate 15,509,382 of CM034465.1, read as the reverse complement.
AAATAATAGCATTACTGCACCTAGTTGGTATTTTTTGTATTTCCTCCATTTGACGGGTAACCTTAAGTTTGTGTATCAAAGAACATTTAGTGAAGGAAACACTTCTAGTTGTAGATGGCGTAAACTTATGAAGCCGTGTACCTTCTTTTATTTCCCGCTTTTTTTCTTTTTTAATTATTTTTTTGGCTCCTTTAATATGAAAAGAATCTTTATGAAGACTAGTTACACCTCTAGTTAGACATTTCAATGCTCTCATATGTGTATTATAATTAAAGTGATGTTTTCTTGAATTTAGTCAGGCAATTGCCCTTTTTTTGGACTATTATTGGGTATGCTAAAGACTTAAGCTATTGATGAATTAATTATTATATTTATTTTTTATGATTTTTATTAATTATTATTTTAATTATATAATCATTTAATGTTTTAATTAATTTATTAAGTTTTAAATTTTTTATTAATTCTTTTTATTTAAACAAGTAAAAAAGTCCATTTTTTTGTTTTTATTTTTTAGTGATTAAGGAGGGCAGATTTGTCTTTTCATGTTATGTTAAAGGTAATAGAGGCATTCCACTTTTTTGTAAACAATCCAATAAGAGCATTTTCGTCTTTTCATAATTTTATCACAAAATAACTTACTTTTTGTTTGGAAACTGCTTTTAGCTAACAATAGAGGGTTTTTTTTGCTAATATTTTAAGAAGTTGGGGTAAATTGAGATTATTTATCATTTTGAGGGCATTTTAGATTTTTCCCTTTAGTTAAACGTATAAATTCCCTTTTTTACTAAGAAAGAGAACTTGATTGTCATTTTAAGTATGAGGTTCATATAATTTAATTTCTATAACTTTTAATAAACATAGGAATTCACAAATCAAGAATTAAGTTCTCTTTAATTCCTTCTTTAGATTATCGATTAGTAAACATGCTATAATGCAATTTTAAGTATAAAACTAGCATTATTTCATTAAAAAAAAATGCATTATTTGTGATTTTAATGTCTAATGTCAAGATACTTTATTCTCATTTATTCAAAACTAAATAAAAGTCGATGACCAATCAAAATCAACCCAAACCCATTAGGAAGAGTGTAAACAAATAACCTACAGGTTTTTCCTGCATGCTGAGCATTAATTTTATAAGAATCAACAATGAAGTTGGTTTTAATTAGTAGGAAAAATTTATTTCGTGATTTGACAGGCATATGCATGATACAAATACTCACGAATTCATTCTTAAATGATCATTTTGAACCATTAATATGTCAAATCTAAGTATGATTTCATGACTATATGTATTACGTTTTTTTTTTTTTTTTTTTTAAATTCATACTTTTGCTCTTATAGGTAATGATATTGAAATCATACAAAAAAGAGGAATAGTTATCCATTAGTTGAGAGTAGATGAGATTTTTTTTTTCCCTTAACCTAGTATAGATTATTATAATGTTGTACTTACCCAATAGATTTGAAATATTAGCATTGATAGTAGTTTTGTATTAAAAGACTAGCTTATGATTTTCACATTTTATGATAATCCTATCTATGCTTAGAACAACACGAATTTTAACTAAGGATTACATACCAAGATGAATGTATAATTTGATAATGATATTAATTATTAAAAAAAATAGATAAGTTTACAAGATGCTTAAGTTTGAAATAACATCATAAGTTGAAACTAAAGTCCTAAGAGCACTTTTCAAATCCACGATCTATCTTCTTAATACATGCAAATTTACCCAACCAAATATTAGATCCGATTGGTATATGATTCACAACTTATTTAATTATGAATGAAATTACATGTTACCCTGCAGTTAATTCATTCTAACAAGACACCTCAAACGAGGATCAATAGTTAGACCAAATTCCTCATATAGTGAATCAGACAGAGTGTTGATGTTTGACCTGAAATTCAAAACAAGATTTCATGCAGTTCTTTCAGTTTTTTAAACAAGTTTATAACATGATACATAAATAAATGGAAACATAACTATGAGAAAATAACCTTGAAGTATTTGAATGGCCATTTCCTCCATCATCTTCAGATTGTGAAACCTGTGCTTGTGGACCATTTTCATGTATGGTGGAATCCTTCTATACATATTTATTTTAAAATAATATATATAATTAAATTTACTATGTGAAATGCAACCAAAAGTCAAAAGTATTGTAACTATTATCCTTTATTTTCTCCTGTAAGATTTCATTTTGCAAGACAGAAGAGCTAGTCGATGGAGAAGTACATTTCAACTAGGTATGTCAAAGTACCTTAGCACGTTTAGGTGTTGAAGATGATTCCCAAACTTCATAACGCCTCCTTGGAGCTCTATGTTGTCCAGGATATATTCGATGAAATATGTAGATCCTAGTAAGCAATAATTAATACAAATAAAAAATATTTTGCAATGATAAGAGAATTAAACTTAGAACAAATAAGAAATGCTCCTAGATATCCTAAGTTTGCTCACGGGCAAATTCCGAGTGGTTTTCAATTTTGTTTTTTGTTTAAAAATTTTAATTAACAGATGTGTTTTAATTGTAATCCATTTTTAAGTTCAACCCCCAATGACCATTTCACCCTTCAAATTGATGGAGCCATTAGTTTATTAACGGAATTATTATCTCATTTAACAGTTGGATCATTTTAGTTATTATTTTCAATAACAAAAGTAGTTTGATATTATTTTCAATTCTATGGGTAAAACAATAATAACCCATTTATCAATATGAACCAACTGAAATGCAATAAAACAAACTATTAGATATTACAGAGGAAGGTGAAAATTAGAAGCTTATGTACCTTGACACCCATATGGGATCACTACTTGGCATGCCGGGGTTATTTGGTGCCATTGTAACTTGATAAATTGGAGGCATAAATTCATAAAACCAAACGTATAGTCATCACCGCAATTGCGATAATAATTTACAGTCATTATATTCTTAAATTTAATTTTCCAAAGAAAATATATTATTTAATTGTAGTAGTTAAAGACCATGGAGCATGTCTGACCAGGGAACCTTGTAAATTTTGGATTATATGTGGCGCCGGGACTGGATCAGGTTGGCATGTTACAATTGTAGCCTGAAGTAACACAAAATAAAATCATTTCAGCTAAATTCCATAAAGCAAAACAGTTTTTGTTGCGGTGCAGGGTTAAGACAATTGAAAATTAGTTTATTTGTGATACATGAATTTGAGGATTTATTCATGTTGTATGATCAAAATGAAAGAAGACAGTTCTCAAATATCAATTAGAGATTGACAATTAGAAATTTGTGAAGACTTATTAGTGAATGTGATAACAAGTTACCTTTACACGTAGTATTACATATCTCATCTACGATCAAGAGTGGATATAAATTTATAAGTTTGAGAAAAGGTAAAATAGTCTTTCAGTGGAGCTCTGACTACTCTTTTGGGGTGTGCGCCACCTTTTCCACATAACAAACACAGTTCCTCTTCGATTGTTATTTCTCTGTGTTTGCCATGTGTTTTCTTACCACAAATTGCAAACAAAGTGGTAGAATAGCTTTCCATCTTAAAAAATTTCAATTATGGTAACTGATTACCTCAAGACAAGCAAAGAAGGAATAAGCATCATACTATATAATATATTGGTTGTCATTGGAACTTGATTAAGTTGATATTGTAAACATTTAAACATTATGGCTTAAATCTATACAAACAAAAACAAATTTGATTATTTCAATCAATCTTCAAGTGTACAATAGTTTACATGATTTGAAAGTAAGATAGGAGTGAAAACCTGATGAGTGTAGAATTTCAGCATTCAGCAGTCACAAAATATAGAGACTGAGGATAATATACATTTCCCGAAATTTGATTAAGTGGTTATTGCTCATTACTAGTTATAGTTGCTAAGACTCAAAACAAAATATTAAGTTGTTTTTGTTACACTTCATATATTTAGCTCAGCAGCCCTATGTGCAAGTGTAACTTAATTTATTCAATAAATTTTAAGCCATAGAGATTTTTCTTTATATCATTCAATACATAAAGTAATAATCATGTTAATTAGTCATGCCACACGCTGACACAATTCTTATCAATAGATATAAACATAAAGAATTGGTAACAAACTATACATACCTTGATCGAAGTAAAGGTGCATTATAAAGAGGAATGTAGTATGGATAACATCTACAGTATACTCAAACATAATTTAATTCTCCAACAACTATTAATTAATAAGGAGTACTTACAGAATTGATAGGAAGGAAAAAAGATGGATAAGGATATGCTTGCTTATTGTTAATATTGCTTCTGAAAACATTGTTACTGACATTTTGTGCAAGTGAATTACACATTGATTGGGGACTAACACCAGCAATTGTAGAAATTTTGAGAATTACGATTAGAATTATGATGCTAGTTAAGAATTGAAAGAATATCATTACAAATGAAAAAAATAAAATAAAATGCAAACACGTACAGTCGAAGCTCATTTTGAACACCATTTCTTGACAGAGTATTTTGCTGATTTGACCGTACTGCACTGGTTCCCGCGATCGTTTCCACCTAATTATTTAAAATTGAAAAACAAAAAAGAATAAGCCATGAATTTTTAGATATTTTCAATTTTCCTACAATTGTCTCTTGACCACTGGGCCTTTCTTAAACAAAAATAAAACTTTATATCGAATAATCTTAATAAAATCAACATCAAAATAAGAGAAATAGGTGTTTGCAAATGATGGAGATTTTAAGTGACTACCGTAGAATTCGGAAGATGAAAGGAGTTACTTAGACTCCTTCATTGTTCATACTGATGAAGCAAGGAATTCAAAGCGTTGACATAGGAGATAATGTAAAGTGAAATTATTATGTTATCCATTGTTAAGAAAAGTGAAGCCATATTATTTGTTTATGGCAATGGAGCCAAATTAGTTGACTTGGTGAAGCACAAAAATTGGTGGGAAGAAATTGGAAGACAATGAAGTTTCAACATTTACGGTGAAGCACATTTGACTTTGTGAAAGTGTATTTTATTGACTTCAAATCGAAACATATGGATGACAAACCCAATTTGAATTTCTAGAGGTGTATGTTATTGACTTGATCAATAACTTAAGCATAAAACATTTGTGTGAATGGCGGCCATTTTATGCCTATATAAAGGCATGAGCATTAGTTCATTCATCCTAAGTCCCATGTTGATGTCTCTTCTTCCTAATTCTCTCTTAAAATATTAGAGAAAGGTTGTATTGGAATTGTTGGTGTAAAAAAATTCTTCTAGTCTTGGTTCGTGAATGTTTCCCTTACATTGAAGGTTTTACCATGTAAATTTCGTGTTCACTATTTTATTTTATTTCTTTCATTTTCTTTTAATATTATCGACGGGACCCTTCCCGAATCCCTTCTCTAGACCTGAGAAAGACCCCGTAGCACCCCGAAAGAATTCCCATGAACCCTAAACTCAGCCCAGAGGAACCCCGTCAGGGCACAAGAAAATCATTTAGCTAAATATTTTAACTTCTTTTGCAAGGTGACAGTGATAAAAAATTTTCGCTTTTTAATAAAAATTTCAGCAGCATGCCTTCTGTTTTCTAAACTATGCCACCCTGAAATTTTCAAATACAGTTTATAAAAACACTTCTAAGACATTCATTTCTCAACTTCTAGAGCCTCCGGCTCATTTCTCACAACACCACCATAAACAAGTAAATAAAATCTGAAAATTGAATTTCAGAAAACTTAAATAAAACATTTTTAACTAAAGCATCCACTATTTCTTTAAAATATTTACAACTATATACATGAACATATACATGATCAAAATAACAAAATATATACATGTAGTAGGTGTCGTCCTATGCATCTGCTTGCACGTCCGAATGAACCTCGTCGGTTGGACGACTAGCTCCTGTGCCTGTAAGAGAATTTTTAAGAAAAACATTTAAAGAAAAATATGAGTATAACTCAGTAAGTGGAATAATTTATATAAACGCAAACTCATTTCTATATAAAATATTCTCCCAAAACAGTTTTAAAAACTAAAATGTTTTTTAAAATTCTTTTCTAAAACACTTTCTGAAATCTTTTCTTAAAATTTTTTCTAATACTCGCCTACATGGTAACCCAGAGAATATCTACTCCTGGTGTGGTAGCATATAAAATCTAGCTAACCATTGGGGGTGGGAATCTACCATGTGTAGTCGTCGAAAGCGGGCCCACACTGCGGACCGACTACACTACCCCATACGTGTATACGGATTACTCATGTCTCGCTCACACAAGAGTCGACTAGACTCAAATCTCACTGACTGACTTCCTCTCATCTACCGTATCACGCATAGGGCATTCGGTCGAGTACTAAACTGGGGCTAGGGTAAACCATAGGCTATTAAAATATCTTTTTTTTAATATACTAAAATATTCTAAATCTCAAGGCAATAAGCCTAAAATCGTTAATTCTAGCATATTCTCATATACATAAATAATAAACTAAAATCTTTATACTAGAATTATAATATAAATTCAATTAATAAATAAATAACTATTTATAATAAATTCTTTTAACTTTACAATAAACTTTAAGAAAATATAAACTTTAAAAACTCGTAGTTCTACTCACAATACGTCCTCGGATATAATCCGATCCTCCTCCGTATACCTCCGGAACTCTCCGCTTTTACCCTAAAACATCAAATATCCATTTAGGGTCACTTAACTCATTCAAATAACATTCAAAATCAATAAAAATCTCATTTATCTCTATTAATACCCTTTAACGCCTAAACTTTCGAATTTCAATTTCTATTAAATCGGGGCTTTCAAAATCCGTTTTCTTTACATAAATCCTATTTATTCTTTCCTAAAAATACCTCAGTATACTCAATTTCATCGTCGGATGCTCGGAACAAAATTCATTCGATTTCGCTTACTAATAAAAATCACTTTTCGCTTCGAACGTTCGACAACTTCAACAATAAATTCTCTAGTGTTCTAACATCCAACCATGATTAAATAAATGGTTTTGAACGTTAAACGAGCGTATTTAGAAGGATTTCGGAAAACACACTTTAACTCATCCGTTTAGCTCCGAATTTGATCCTAAACTTTTCATTTTCGAAATCTAACTTCATAAGATTATTTTCTAATCTCTAAAACACCTATCTAATGTCTTAGAATCGAAAATGAAATCAGATCCCCCAAGAACCCACTTTGGCCATTACTTTCTCTCTCTCTCTCATCCATTTTTCTTTCACCAAATCACTCACAAATCACACCAAAATCATCCTCACAACTCCCTCTTATCATTCCTAAGCTCAAATTTGAAAAAGAAACAAAAGAGAGAATGGGTTTTCACATAAGTTATCAAACTTTAAACTGAAATAACTCACCAAATAGGCAATCTTTTCGCTTCAAATTTATTGGGTTAGCTAGAGGAGATGACAATGAACAACTTTCGTGAAGAAACCTTGGCGAAAATCGGACCAGATCTTCCTCTTTCTCCCTCTCTCTCTCTTTCTCTCTCTCTTTTCTTTCTTTCTTTTCTGGTTTCTTGATCAAAAATGTCTCATATGAGACAAAATCAACTTTTATATATATTAATGCTCAATTACAATTTAGTCCCTCAAAAAAATTTCATTTAATTACTCAAACTTTCAATAATCTCACTAATGCCCAAAAATATATAATTCATTCCTAATCATTTTGTAATTGTACCGGGGTCAACCAAACGATATCCGACTTGCGATACGAAAATATAATAAACTTCAGATAACACTACTGGAGTTATACGATTCGACCGTAACTCAATTCGAAAATTTCTAATACCATAAAATAATAAATCTGAGTGATGGCTTACAATTATTCTCGATTTCAGGTTTATGCTAGGATTAAAATAGTATCGAGTCATCATAACATATATGTTATTTTTTTATGATCACTTTGAATTCCAACTTGCTTATATATATAAAAGAAAATTTGAAAGAAACTATGGGCAACTTTTTGAACATTGTGCACCCAAAATTTGAAACAAACAAGGTATGAATTCATTAGAACTTACTTTATTTCAAAAAAAGTAGAGAGTGAAGCTAATTGAGCAATCATAGGGCAAGTGCAAAAAACCAAAAATAGTAAAATTAATTGAAATAATCATATAGCGACTCAAGAGACTAAAAAATAGTAAACAATATTTAAAAAAAAAAAAATTAAAGGCTCAGATTTAACAATAAATGAGATGCCATGTTCATTTTTCTTCCTTAATTCTTAAGAAAGAGTTAGAAAATTGGATAACTTTACCATTTGGTGGAGTTTAGCTCAGTTATATATATTTATATTTATATGTATGTATGTATTTATATATATAAACATAATATATATTTATATCTATGTAAACATAAATATATATGTATATATTATATATATTATGTTTATTTATATATTTATGTTTATATGTATGTATGTATAAACATAAATAAATATGTGTTTATGTTTATACATATACATACATATAAATATATGTGTTTATGTTTATACATATACATACATATTTATATATATGTACTTGTTTATATGCATAACATACATACATATATATGTATATGTACATGTATATGTATATGTGTGTACATATCTATATGTTTGTACACACACATGGACATGTGCGCACGTGCGCACACATACATACACATATATATAAAGAGCTTTTATGGTTAATATAGTCTAACTTTTAAATTGTTAGGACTATTAGTCTCAACCATTCATTACATTCTTTTTCCTATATATATATATATATATTCATATACATATATATATATATGTACGTTTTTATTTATGTATGTATATGAATAATATATATACACTAAGGGTACCTGGATTGAGGAAGGATTCATACTCACTTTCGTAATAGTAAAGAAGGCAGACATTAAGGGTGGTTATGAGCTTGTGTAAGTATTAAGCACCACTTCTACTGGGAAGGGCATAAGATTGAAGTGATATCTTAATGGTGAACTATGATATTTGTCAAAAGATAAAATATGAACAAAAGTGACCTATGGGTTTGTTACATCCTTTGCAAATATGAGAAAGATTATGGCATGATTCAACTATGGACTTCATGGAAGGATTACTTAGCAGCGGTGATTATGAAATAATTTTTTTTATGGTGGATCATCTAAGCAAGAGTGCACACTTCATTCCACTTAAACACTCATTTACAGCAAATAGCATGGCCAATGCTTTTATGGACAGTGTGGTTAAGTTACATGGTTTTCTTGGGACATTGTGAATTTGTGACGGATGGAGGAAAGCTATTCATGAGTTCTTTTTAGCAAGAACTTTTTCCTTTATGAGGCAGTAAGCCAAAGGTGAGTTCTTCTTACCATCCATAAACTGATGGACAAAATGAGGTCGTGAACTCAACACTTGAGTAGGATTTGTGATGTTATAGCCATGAAGAGGAGAAGTGATGTAAGGAGTTGATTTCTTGGGCTGAATATTGGTATAATACTTCTCATCATGCTGCCAAGTAGGAATCCATTTGAATTAGTGTATGGAAGATGACCACCAACGTTAAACATTTATGAGAGAGGCACAACATAGAATGAAGAGGTTGAGAGGGAACTATTGGCCAGAAATAAGGTATTAGCAAAGGCTAAGAGATAACTCGAGAAGGCTTGAGGAAGGATGAAGAAGTATTATAATCAAGGGAGACGAAATGTAACTTCTGAGCTAGGGGAGTTAGTATATCTCAAACTTTAACCATATCAACAAAAATCTTTAAAGAAGAAATTCTAAGGTATTATGGACCTTTTAAGGTGCTGGAATAGGTAGAAGAGGTAGCTTACAACTTAGATCTTCCATCAACTTCCAAGTTACATCCGATGTTTCCTATTACTTTGTTAAAGAAAAAGGTGGGAATCCTTGCTTAGTTTTGAGCAAACTACCATCATTGATAAGGAAGGAAGGATGTTGTTGCAATTGAAAGAAGCTCGATATAGAAGTTGGAGGAAAGGTCATGGGAAGGTCAAGTTTTGGCAAGTGTTGGTTTAATGGAAAGGATTGCCTAAATAGGAAGCTCCTATGGAAGATTATAATTACATGAAGAGAGATTTTCATATTTTACACTTGAGGACAAGAGCAATCTTAAAGAATGGGAGAATAATGAGAACACTAGGCGAAGGGCTGAAAGGGTGAAGCAAAGTTCATCGTGACTTGCATCACTAGTTTCAAGTTGCATTATAACTAATGAGACACCGACAACTTGAGCTGCAAGGTGCAACTTATGATGCAAGTCGCTTTAAAAGTTTTGAGACGGTCTCGAATTGAGTTGTGAGATGAATCCTACAATGCAATTAATAGCATTCTAATTGTTGATACAATCATCAATGTCACCGCTAGATGTAACTTGCGATGCTTCTAACAGATGAATGGTGTAGTGTTGACTAGCTATTGTGAGTTTTTTTAGACTTTTAGATATTATCTCTTTATTTATATTTTAATATTATTTCTTTATTAGTTATTTGACATTATTTCTTTTTAGGTTTTTATTTTTTAAGAAAGTCTTATTTCCTAGGAGAGTTATTAAATTCTTTTATTATAAACAAACGATTACACTTAGGATTTTGTTATATCGAGATTTATTGGCTATCATTAATAAAATCTCGCAATTTTTTTGGTAGAGTTCTTTTCTACTTTATTTGACTTTTATAGGTATTCATGTTTGGATTTGCTTGGGCTAGGGTTAGAATAATTCTGTAATATAATTTTAGAGGGTCAATCTACCCATTATGTGTTAAGTTGATTCAATATCTAATCTAATGTATAGCACGAGTTAGGGCGATTAGAACTTATTGTTAAATCTATAGTTAGGTCCTCAACATTTTATTATTTTTTTTGTTTTTTTCTTTTTCAAAAAACTTGAAGTATTACGATTTTTGTGCCATTTTATCACTATTAACCATTATAGAAAATGGAAGGTAGCCAAATTGTAATGACCTTATAGAGTTTACTTTGCTTATTAATAGTTTCAAACCCCACACACACAGATATCTGTGTTATAGGTGCATTATAAGGTGCATCTGATGTATGCACACACTTGATCAAGAAAAAAAAAAAAAGAGTGATTGTATTATAGAGTGTGTGATTGTAATTTATTATAAATGATTACGGCTAAATATATGTGATTACAATTAGTAAATGTGATCACATTTACTAATTATAATAACATATATTTAATTGTACTCATATATAATAAATTACAATTACATATTTTAAAATGTAATCATGCATTTTTTTATTAAGTGTATGCACATATCCGATGCACATAATGCAACCTCTTATAAACCCATGATTACATTTTAAAATGTATTATTGTAATTAATTATATGTAGTTATAACTAAACTTGTGTAATTACATTTACTGATTGTAATCATATTTATTAATTATAATCATACATGTTTAATCATAATCATATATAATGAATTAAATCACTCATTTCAAAATGTAATCCCTTTTTTTTTTTGTGTCAAGTGTATGGATACCCTAATTGTGCCCATAGGGACTCTCTCTCTCTCTCTCTCTCTCTCTCTCTCTCTCTCTCTCTCTTTCTCTATATATATAGGGTCATGTTGTGTGCACTGAGTGTATGCATATACTTAACAAAAAAAAGTGTAATTATATTATAAAATATGTGGCTGTAATTTATTCTATGTGAATACAACTAAATACATACAATTGCAATCAGTGAGTGTGAGCACATTGATCACAATCAGTAGATGTGATCATACTTACTAATTATAATCATACATGTTTAGTTATAATTATATATTATAAATTACAATCACACATTCTAGAATGTAATCATATATTCTTTTATCAAATGTATACATACATTAGGTGCACCTTAGAGTGTGCCTATATATATATATATATACACACACATACCACCTAACTTAGCCACTTAATATATCCCTCTTGATGTATATAAATAACTTTTCATTTCAATGACATCGACTTGGTTTATGAAGTCAATGTTAGTCAACTTTAACGCCTTAAGGGTATTCTTATCTTTTTATTTTAGGGAAACAATCATTTTGATTCCTAAGTTATGGGAAAGGGTCAAATTTCTAATTATGTTAGGAAAAATGATCCAATCATCCCTAATGTTTCGAAAAATTGTCAAATTAGTTTATTCCATTAGTCAACTGATGTTCCAACTAACAATGACAATAATTGTCAGGGGTATTTTAGACATTATATAATTTGATTAATAGATAAAAAATTTAAAGAAAAAAAATGAGACAAGTGTCAATCAATGAATGGTGAAATAATAAAAATATAAAATAAATTAAAAATAAAAAATAGATTATCCCTAAAAAAATTGCCAAATTACAAAAAAAATAAAATAAAAAAAAACTTAAAAAAAGAAAATCAAACGAACCTAAGACTAAGTTCATTTGAAGAAGATGAACCCAATTGCTTGGGTTCGTTAACAAATGCGGGTGCCTGGATTTGCTCTTTAACGAACCTAGGTGTGACCTGGGTTCATTCATCGTCAAATGAAAACTGCTAGTTTGGCTAGCGATTATGTTCAATTGTGTTCAATGTGGTGGTGACTATAGCTAGCGATGGGAGGTAGTGATGGAGGCTACCATTTTGATTGGTTGTGAAACTAGATGTTGTGGAGGTTTGTAGGGTGGTGACAGTTTGGTCGACGATGGAGGTGGTAATATTGTGGGTTCAAAGCATCTGGGTTCGATTGGTGGTGTTATGGGTTCCAACTCAGATTTGCGACTTAAAGTTGATGACAAACCCAATGTGATGTTTTGGTTCACGCTACGGTAGTGGTGATGATCTGAATCGGACGACGTTGTGTGTCTCTCCTCTGCATAATCGTAGACCAATTGAGGCCTTTATTAGTTGACTATCTATGAGTGAGCCATTGACTCTCGTTTGGTGTGATGATTTGGATGATAAATCTCTGTTTTCATATGATGAGAATGCTACTGACAATAGTAAAAATTATAATTTTGTTGGGTTCTTGTTTGTTTTTATTTCTAGTTGATCATTAAAGGGCTAAGTTTATAAGAGTTGAGGTTGAAGATGAACCCAATATGAGGTTGAAAACAACCTTTTTTTTAATATAATTTTATTAATATTTTTGTTTCTATTTTTTAAGTTTATTTATGTTTAATTTGGTGAAGATTTTCCTTTTTTAAGATTTTCAATATTATTTTAATTTTAATTTTTAAAATATTTTAAAGATTTTTTTTTTTGTGAATTTTTTTCTTGATATTGTCTTCATTTTGTAATGACCCCTTATTAAAGTGGTGATGGATGAGAGATTAAATTAGATATTGTAGGTGTTGTTTGATTAACGATGAAGATTAATTTTTATTTTGTTAATTTTAATTTTAATTTTTATTCCATTAATTTTTAAGGACAAAACAGTCATTGTATGCATTGTAAATAAAGTGAGGGGTAAAAAAGACTTTTTATATTCTATTAGATTTGATCATCAGTTGACTAATGGTAGGGACTAATTTGATACTTTTTCGAAGGGATGATTTAATTATTTTCTCAAATATAGTTAAAAATTTGACTCTTTTCCAAAACTTAGGGATCAAATGATCTTTTCTCTTTATTTTATTTTCTAGTGTGTATTTAAGATAAAATGTAATATATATATTAATTAAAGATAAAAGCTTAATGAAAAAAAAAATTTGTCACCTAGTACAATGATGGATGGAGATATTTTTACTTTGAAAATACTGATTGAATAAAAACAAAAAAGAAAATTAAAACAAAAGAGCTAGAAATAACTTTTCATTTCATTGACATTGATGACCTACTTCAGCTATCCTTTTTACATATGGAATTAACTTTTCATTTCAAAGACATTTACCTGGCTTATCAAATCAATGTTAGTCAACTTTAACACCTTAAAGATATTATTATTATTATTTTTATTCTCTAATGTGTATTTAAAGATAAAATCTAAAAACAAAATTAATTAAAGACAAAAAATAAATGAAAAAAATTGCCATCTAGTACAATGATAGACTATGGAGATATTTTTACTTTAGAAATCAAAATCGAACAAAAACAAAAGAGCCAATATCCAATTTGGCGACTTGATGATGGAGATCATAACAATGAAATTTTCATCCCAAATCAAATTTTGTGTGTGTGTGTGTGTAGTGTTTGAAACTATTAACAAGTTGAGTAAATTTTATAAGTTCATTACAATTTTGCTACCTAGTTTATCAAATCAATGTTAGTCAATTTATAAGTTTATTAAATGCTTATCTTTAAATAAACATTTAAAGATAAAAATAAATGATAAAAAAATGTCGTTCAATACAATGATGGACGATGGAGATGTTTATAATTTATAAATAGAAATTGAACAAAAACAAAAGAGTGAATATCCAATTAGGAGACTTGATGATGAAGATCTTAATAATGAAATTTTCATCCCAAATCAAACTTTTGTGTTTGTATGTGCACACATATACATACATACATACATGCATACATACATATATAGAGGTCCTTTTGGGTACACTTGGGGTATGGGTATGGATACACTTGACAAAAAAAAATGCATAATTGCATTTTAAAATGTGTGATTGTAATTTATTATATGTGATTACAAATAAATATAAGTGATTACAATAAATAAATGTAATTATATTTTCTAATTCTGATCACATTTATTGATTGTAATCACATATATTTAATTGTAATCATAAATAACAAAATTACAATCACATATTTTAAAATGTAATCATGAATTTTTTATTTTTTTGTGTATCTAAGAGAACCTATATATAAAAAAATATATGGCGTATTCTAAGGTGCACCAAGTGTATGTAAACACTTGACAAAAAAAATACGTGATTATATTCTAGAATATATGATTGTAATTTATTATATATGATTACAGTTAAACATACATTTACAATTAGTAAATATGATAACATTTACTAATTATACTTATATATATTTAGTTGTACTTACATATAATAAATTACAATCACATATTTTAAAATATAATCTCATATTTTTTTTTGTTAAGTGTATGTATATAGCTGGTGCACATAATGTGACCCCATATATGTATATATATTTATATTTATATTTATATTTAGGTTAGTTGTGTGGGGTTCAGTTGATCTTAATTTCGTTAAAGCCCAGTTCTTGTTTAAGAGAGCACTAATTTTATACTTGGTGAAGCTGCAATCAAAACTTGAATTTGAATTAGGTATGTGGGTTCCAGTTGATGTTACTTTCATTAAACCCCATCTCTGTTTTAAGGGAGCATCAATTTTATACTTGGTGAATCTCCAATCAAAACTTGAATCTGAAAGATATCTAGTGTTCTGGAATAATGTTGAAATAATTTTTAGAACCATAAGAACTTTATTATCTTGTTCTATAAAGAGGGAAAAAAAAAAAAACAATACAAAACATTGACACATAAGACTTATTTTTGTCACACACACAAAAATCTCTTAGCTACCTAGCTAATAGTTATAGGGATCTTATACTGATGGAACTATTACTGTTGTCAAAACTAGTACATGTTGAAGTAGAAACGACATTCCAAGGCTCAATCATTTCAGTTTCCGTATACTCCATCTCTTCATAACTTTGCACAGGTTCACTTCCAGTTTTTGCTACTCGAAGAGCTTCCAGATTCATTGCGACTTCTTTCATTGTGGGTCTCTTCCTCCCAACTGGGTTTAAACACCTTTTTGCTATGTTTGCAATTGCTATGATCTCTTCTTGTTTTCCTTCCTTTATTACTTGAGTATGAACAATATCATATAGACGGTTCTCCTCCATGCAAAGAATGAAATATGCTACTAAACTTCTACTTCCTTCGGACCTTTTTAAAGATATTGGTTTTTGTCCTGTCAAAAGCTCAACCAGGACAACTCCAAAGCTGTAAACATCACTTTTATCAGTTAATTGGCTTGAAATAAAGTATTCAGGGTCCAAATACCCAAATGTCCCTTGAACTCTTGTTGTCACATGAGTTTGATCAATAGCTATTGATCTTGAAGTCCCAAAGTCTGCTATTTTTGCTCTGTATTTATCATCCAAAAGTATATTTGTAGACTTAATATCTCGATGGTAAATGGGCATGGAGGCAGCTGAGTGCAAATAAGAAAGGGCCTCTGCAACTTCTCCAGCAATTCTTACACGCATATCCCATGTGAGAGGAAGCTCTTCATTTTGATCATGAAGATAATGGAAAAGAGTTCCATGGTGGATAAATTCATAAACCAATAGAGGAACCTCAGTTTCCAAACAACAACCCAATAACTTAACAACATTTCTGTGATTGATTTGTGAAAGAATGACAATTTCATTAACAAATTCTTCAAGTTTCCTTTCGCCGACAACTTCAGATTTCTTTACTGCAATGATTTTTCCATCTGTCAACATTCCTTTGTAAACCGTACCTTGACCTCCATGACCAAGAATTCTATTCACATTAAAATTGTCAGTGGCTTTATTTAATTCCTTTATACTAAAAATTTTACATCTATCAACACTGCTATCAATCAATGAATTTAAGTGTTGCCGTAAAAGTAAACCACCATTTCGTTTGAACAACTCCTCTTTGCGCTTGATTCTTTTTAATATAATGATGCACAACCAACATCCGACTATTAATAGTAGCAAACCTCCAAGGCCATTTCCAATAGCTGCATAAAATCATTTGAACCTTCAGTGAAGATTTGTCTTGAACATTTTAAAAGAGAAGCTTAGGTTCAAGCTTTCTTCTATAACACATTAATAGCAGTGATTATAACTGTAATTATTGTAATGTATGCACAAAAAAGAACACAAAAAAGAGGGGTCATTATATGTAGAAGGTAAAAAGAAACTAAATTATATTCGCAATTATTTCCCAAGTAGGTAATAACCTTGATTTTCTATAAATTATAATAAATCATTCCATTTATTTTCCTTGATTTGAAAGTGTAAAACAACATTAATGTAAAGTGTAAAACAACGTACCTAATGTAATAATGAACACATTCGGATGTGAGAAGCAACGGTAACTCCCATCAATGCTTTTGCAAATCATGTGTGGTTCGCATATAGTGCTATTTGTAGCACACTCATCAACATCTGGACGTGTGCAAAATACAAATAGAATTAATATATCACAAATTATATTAGAAAACAGGACAATATAATAAAATTAAGAGAAGTACCTACATACATATGCATGTTATGTTCAGAATTTAAAAACGCAATTAGGAATTATATATTGTTGAAAATTTAAAAGCTTGTAAATTTTAAGACTGTTTTATAAATTATATAACTGAAAATCAAATAGTGGCAACTAGCTCAAAAATGAAATTAGCTTAATCTAATGAAAATCTCTTATTATGCTTTGAATTTATTTTTTGTTTAAAACAAAACCTAAATAGTAGTTAGAAGACTTGACATAGAATAAGTTAGAAAAAAAAAAAAGAAAAAAAAAGAAAGAAAGAGTACTAAGAAATTAATTGAATTAAAAAGGTGGAACTATCCATAAATCCGGATTTTTTTGTTATTATTATTATTTGGGTAACCTCATGGCTCTATTAACGGTATTACATGATCAAGAAATAAATACTCAATTTAGAAGATTTTAATGGTGTTAAATAATTATAAAATATATTGATAAAATGAGGGTGGTGTGACAGTATGCCCTTACACCTACCTCATGACTTGTAGGTTCAAATAACAATCTCTTTCTCAAATTTTGAATTACTTAGAAACAATAAAAAATATAATTAAAAAAAAAAAAACTTTAAAAATAGAATCGGAAACTTGAAGGATATTTGGATGGATGGGGGAAGAAGTAATATCATACCATGACATCCACCTGGAAGATAAGGATTTCCTCCGTATCCCGTTTTGCAAGAACAAAAAACAAGTCCCAAAGCTGTCTCATTACAATCAACGAAGGAAGAAAGATGTTGCCGTGAAAGATCCAACGAAGAATTGTCTATATACCAATTCAGTACAACAGGAACATTTGTCCATTTTTGAACTTCTTCAGCATATGTAAATTCCATCTCAAACCCTTCAGGATCCACCAAAAAGGCATACTTGCATTCTTGCTTGTTTTCTCCTTCAAAATTATTCAAGACTTGGAAAGATGCGTTAAAACTCTGCAAATTCCAAGGAACTGTAGTCTGGCAACATTTGATTCCAAGGCAGCCACCCATATTTGGTGTACTTCTTGCGTCACAGATGGACGAGCACCCACCAAGAAGCAAACCAGCACTAGAGGACATATATGCAATATTGTTGCAGGCTATGCTTGTGAACCTGTTGCTATGTGAGTAGAAGAAAGGGGTACCCTGCAATACCTTAGTTTCGTTACTGAGGCAAGAATTTGAGACCGGATGTTGGACTCGAATAGTGAAAATTTCTAGTGAAATATTAAGCACTTCTAAGTTGATGTTACTGAGAAATGGCTTATTAGACTTGCAATCTATTGCAAAGGAATCATTCAAGTAACAGTTGACTCCAATTCCAAATGGAAACGGAATAGTTACATCTCCACAGCTTGATTGACAATTAGGTCTAGCCAAAGGTGGTGCTTTTGGCAATGTAGAAGCATAAGAGGAGGACAAAGGCCATAAAAGGAAGGTAATCTGAACTAACGATTGCAGAAGCATTCTTCAATAATCTTCCTCTCTTTTGAACTATGTTTATGGTGAATTTAGGATTCAAGTGCACAAAAGAAGCTCCACCTTTGAATTTAAAGGGAAAAACAAGCGTTGTTTCTTTGCACATTCTCTTCGGTCTTTTCATCTGGGAGAAAAAAATAGTCAAAGCACAAAATGGAAACCCAAAAAGAAAATCAATGTTTTCTTGGTCAAAAAGTATTATTCAAATCTAAGATTTGCTCACTAAAGAATTCTACTTTTATTAGTCGATCCCACCATCTTATATTTCTTATCGATAGTACATGCATGTTAATCACATGCATGCATCTGTAGATGAATATAAAAAGAAAAAGAAAAGCAGAAAAGCAGAAAACAAAAGGATTCACATATGTTAAAGTAGCAGCACTAGTAGCAGTGTTTGTCGCCAGTCTCTTTCCATTTGAAACCATTGAAAATTACTTAAAAGCACAATTAGCTCAAATTTTAAAATTAATTAAAAGACATACACTTGTTAAAAGGTAAAGATAGAGAACATGAACAGGTGCTCCTAATAGTACTGAAAATAATAATTCCTACTAAAAGTTATTAATATCCTAAACATGGTCCAAATTGGAAAAAAAAATTAAACAATGAAAATGGAGCTTGAAATGACCGAATTTGATTTTTATTTTTTATTTTTTTAAGGGTTATTGCATAGGGAAGTGAGTTTTGTTCTCCTCATCACGATGATTCCAATGACATTTTATAAGTCCAAATCCAACATTGTTTTACCAATAATAGTCCTCTAGAAGTGTTCTGCATCACAAAGTTGTTATCATTAAACTTCTTAACACCAAATTTAATTATTAAGATAACAATAATATTAGAAATCTCACTTTTTGTATCCAACTTAATCCCAATTTATGATATGTTAATTGATGATTGGATATATTTTTAAGTGAAATAAATAAATCATTAATAAGTATCCATTCATTAATACATTATGAGTTAGGATAAGAATTGGAATACAATGTAAAATGTATAGCATTATTCTTAAAATAAACATATAGCTACTAAAAATTCTTGTTATTAAAGGTGAAACAATTTTAATTTTATCAATGAATTAAACTAAAAATTATTAAAAATTAAAACCAAAATTTGGAAAAATAATGAAATGGTAAAATTATATAAATGTCAATAAAATTTCATCCTACAACTCAAAAAAGTAAATTAATAACACATGGACATGGTGAACATGAATTAAAGTAGAACCCGGCATTGAATATATAAATTGAACTGAAAATCTGTTCACAAATTTAGACCCAAAGCAGCCCATGTTCTTCTTCACACCGACCAGTTGTAGCTCCCAAGAGTTCACACCAGTTTCTTCTTTCTTTCTTGTTCAAGCGTCCGTTTTCTCTCCAAGAGTTCACTGTTTTTTCTTCGGCAGCTGCAGTACTTTTGAAAACAAACCTTTGATTTACATTCTTCGAGCTTTCAATTCTATGGACTTGTGTTAGACCCCCTATACCTTGTCTTTTCTAAAGGTAGGAACATCTCTTCTTTTGCTTTCACATATGTGTCAAGCTTCGACTTTTGGATCTTGATTGGGCTGTCAAAATTAATCTCAAAAGCGGAAGACGAACTATTCCCAGAAACAAAAAACTAACTACACTTGTAATAAATCAGAGAGAGAACTATCCACACTAGTGATAACTTTCATTAAGAGGGATTGAACACCACACATCATTTAAAGATGGGAGATACTCAACCAACAGCACTAGTAGATGGTGTGTGATCCAAATAAATTTTACTTACAAAATATATATCAGTTAACTAATTTGCCAAACTCAATTGTACCAATAAAACATTTAATAAAAATAAAATTAATATAAAATTGTACCAATAAATTTATTTATATCATACTTCATACGTTGTTGGAGTAAGAAACCTAATCCCATGTGCGCTAATACAGAGCTACAAGAACTAGGAACTGCTAGCAGGTGGTCGCAAGTGGCGACCAAAGAGCTTTGTGACCAGCAACCGCAACAACCAGATCATGGGTCGTGACCAGAGAAAACTACTACCAACAGTCACAACCACCTAGTCGTGATGCGCACCCACTGAAGACTGCAACCAGGAGTCACAACCACCTAGCAACGTAGGACTTCGACCCTGTTCCCAAAAAAAAAAAAACTTTATCAAAACTGGAAGTCCTATATCTGTAGAATTATAAATATCCATATGTAAAGGTTTTATGTGTGTAGATCAAAGTCCGAAAGAGAGATTTTGAGATGGTGTGGAAAGAAATTGTATTGGAGAGTTACAAGTGAGAGAAAGAGAGAGAGATTAAGTTATTATTTGTAAACATCATGTCATAGTGGAAAAGAGTACCGGTACACTTTGTGGTTGTAGAGGATATTTTGAACCACATAAAAATCTTTTATCTCTTCTATTTTCTACATTGTGTGTATGTGCTTAATTTCTACTTTGTGATCATCTATATTTCCTAATAATTGGTATCAAAACCTGGGTCTGTTGGTTGGTAGCCTGTTTAATATTCATCATTTGAGTGGAAGCAATGGGTTCAGATTTACTACTAGGTGGAGAAGTTTGATGGGATGAACTTTATGGATGTAGACAAAGGATTATTTGTATTTGCTGCTTAAAGAAAAGCCAGTAGACATGTTAGATGTAGAGTGAAAAGTGTTAGATCACAAAGCCCTCGGATTGATTCGACTCAATTTATCCAGATCGATCGTGTTCAATGTGAAGAATCAAGAGATGACGATGTTGTAAGGGGTATTCCTCAGCAGGACATTTAGCCTAAGCAGCTTATACAGGTTCAATCTCAGCATAACGTGCAACACATGTAATCTTGGTCTAGTCAGCAGAATTAAGCTCAACTTAGTCAGCTTGGCTTTCAGTTTGATCAGTAACGATCGACTTAAGCACACTTAAGAGATGCTTAAAGTTAGTTATTGACGATGTAAACATTTGATTACAAGTGGATGGATAGGATTTTGTTGGTTTTCTTTCAATGGCTATGATCAATTATTTCTGCATATACAAATATGCTTTTGTACTCTATTTGTTTAGTTGCAATCAAGATTCAGAATGCAAATTTTTCTTCAATCTATTGTTCTCTTGTTTGTTCATTGTTGAAGCTAGAGCTTCGAATATCTCTCAAACTGTTTCATGGTATCAGAGCCCAAGATCAATGTCAATGGCTTTTAATCCTCAAAATTCCTCTACACACTCTCAAAACACCTTCACTTCATCTAATAATTCTGAAATTCCTTTTGCGGCAGCCATGGATTTCCAATCTTTGTCAAAAACTCTCAGTTTTAACCTATCAATAAAGCTTGACAAAAACAATTACGTGAACTGGAAAGCGCAAGTTCTTGTTGCGATTCGAGCTCTTAAGTTTGAACCATTCATCTCTAAGTCCGAAACTGTACCAAAAGCAGTGATTGAAGAGATTGATGAGAATGGAATCGCGAAAGCAACAAAAGTGAATCTAGAGTATACAGCTTGGAAGAGAGCTGATCAACTTCTTCTCTGTTGGTTGCTTTCAACAATGGGAGAAAGTGTCTTGGGTTAGGTGAATCTATCGAAATCTACTCTTGAAGCTTGGAATATTTTGGAGAAACTTTATGCTCAACAATCATTAGTTAGGGTTTTACAATTGAAGCAGCAAATACAGGGTGTTAAAAAGGGATCAATGTCCATTAGCGATTACTTCTTGAAGATTAAGACCATTAGTGATGCTTTAGCCAAGCGGGACACGTAGTCTCAGATCACGATATGATAATGAATATATTAAGTGGCCTAGGACATGAATACGACCCTGTGGTAGTTTTAGTTTCCTCACAAATCAAAGCTATAAGTCTGCAAGATGTTCAATATTTACTCATGCTACATGAGCAACGTATTGAACAGCTTAACAGAGCCTCACAAGTTGATGTATCTTTTGCCTCTGCGAAGTTTGTGTCCCAAAGTATGGTATTAGAGGAAGGAATGGTCCTGGTTACAGAGGAACTGGTAGAGGAAGGAATAGAGGAGGCAGAGGTGGAAGATGGAGTAACCAAAAAGTGTACTGTCAGTTGTGTCAAAGACCTGGTCCTGCTACATTACAGTGTTATAAATGATTTGATCAGAATTGGCATGGAAGTAGTCCAAATCAGAATGTGCAGGGAAGTCAAGGATCAATTCAATCATGCCAGAACACAGTTAATACTCAAGCTAATCTTGCTCAAAATACAGAAAATGCGGCTTACTATGCTTCTCTTGAGGTAATCAATGACCCTTCATGGTATGTTGACAAGGGGGCAACAAGCCATATGATTGCAAATCTCAATAATTTGGCCATCAGCTCAGAATTCAAAGGGAAGGACAAGCTCACAATTGGCAATGGTAATAAGCTTTCTATTTCTCATATATGAAGCTCAGTTTATAGAACAAAAGCTATGCCAAATAGAATTACATATTTGAATCAAATACTGCATGTCCCTAGCATCACCAAGAACTTGATAATCATCTCAAAGATTACTGAAGATAATGATTTGATAGCAGAATTTAATGGCAGTTCTTGCGTGTTTAAGGACAAAAGCTTGGGGAAGGTTTTGCGAAAAGGAACACCCAAGATTGGGCTCTACAGGCTTGACTTGCCAGCTCCCTTGAAGGTAAGTTTCACTTCTCACTTAAGGTTGAAGAATGGTGGTGACAAAGGTAGCTGGTTTACTTTTCTTAGCACTACTGTTGATCATCAAACAAGTCAGTTGTGCATCGCAATAAGTTTGATGTAAATGTTGCTGCCAAAACAAACTCTGAAATTTGGCATGAAAACCTTGGTCACCCCTCTCTGCAGATTTTACGACGTGTTTGGTGGTTTGAAGTTTAATATGGATGTTTCTAGCATTTCATTATGTGACTCTTGTAGACTTGGAAAACTGCATAAACTGCCTTTTGCTAGACATGATATTACTGCTACTTCAACTCTTGAGATTGTGTATTCGGATATATGGGGGCGTCTCCTTATTTGTCAAATGATGGATGTAGTGACTACATTGTCTTTATTGATGCTTATTCCAGGTTCACTTGGTTGTATCCAATCAAAGTGAAGTCAGATGCTTTGCTCACTTTTATTACTTTAAAAAGGCTATAGAGCTGCAACTTGATAGAGAGATTCAGACCCTTCAAACAGACATGGGTGGAGAGTACATTTCTTATATTCCTTACCTCAAGAATCAAGGAATTCAGTCTAGATTCTCTTGTCCCTATACACATCAGCAAAATGGTATCTCAGAAAGGAAACACAGACATACAGTGGAGACAAGTTTACCTCTACTTGCTTATGCTAGAATGCCCTTAAAGTTCTGGAGTGAAGCTTTTTCTACAACACCTTTATTGTCAACAACCTGCCCATACCAGTGCTCAACATGGTCTCTCCATTTGAAAATTTGTTCAACAAATGACTCAACTATGCCTTCATCAAGAACTTTGGCTATGCAAGTTTCCCTTACCTAAGGTATTACTCAACTCACAAACTAGATTTCCATACCTCTAAGTGTATTTTTATAGGATATAGTCTCACTCATAGAATTTATAAATGTCTTCACTCATCTGGTAAAATGTATATTTCAAGGCATTATGAGTTCAATGAAATGAAATTTCCATTTCAAGAGTTGTTTCCAACAACAAAATCCTTGTCAAGTGTTGAAACTTCTCTAAGCTTACCAATTTCAATATTATTTCCAGCTTCCTCTTGTAATCTTGTTTCAAACACTTCACAAAATCAAGCTACTAATCAAACTTTTGTTCCTTCTGAAACTCAAAATAATAACACCATTTTCCCTGTCACTCATTCTATTGGTCCAGCTAATATTGTTGTAAATTTGAGTGATCCTTCTACTATTAATCCTTCCAATCTTCATATGTCAAATCAATCCTCACATTTACCTCATCATTCTTCCATTCATCCTATGTTGACGAGGTCAAAAACAGGTAGTCAAAAACCAAAAGTTGTCACTTCCACACATATTATTCCTTCCATTTTTGAACCAAGAACTTTAAGGAAGCTCTTCAAAGTCCTCATTAGAGGCAAGCTATGAATGAAGAGTATTCAGCCTTGATGAAGAATAATACTTGCAGTCTTGTTCCTCTAAATGGTTCAATGAATGTAGTGGGCAGTAAGTGGGCATATAGAGTGAAGTACAATGCTCGTCTTGTTGGCAAAGGTTTTAATCAAACCCCTGGTAATGATTTTTTTAACACACACAGCACAGTGGTTAAAGCAACCACCATTAGAGTAATATTTACTTTAGCAATCTCTAAAGTTGGGACATCCATCAAGTTGATATAAATAATGCATTTTTGAATGGAGAGTTGCAAGAGGAGGTTTATATGTCTCAGCCTGCTGGGTTTATTCATCCTCAGTAACCTCAGTATATGTAAGCTACATAAGGCATTGTACGGATTAAATCAGACTTCTCAAGCCTGGTTCATTAAGTTTAGAGGTGCTATTTTAGATTGGGGCTTTCAGAATTTTAGGTCTGATGTCTCTTTGTTTTTCAAGAAGGTTGGAGTTCATGTTATCTTGCTTCTTGTTTATGTAGATGACATACTAATCACAAGGAGTGATTCACTTTTGATTCATCAACTTATTACAGACCTTAACAGGTTGTTTGCTTTAAAGACTCCAGGTTCAGTATCCTATTTTCTAGGCTTTGAGGTTTTCAGGAATGGTTCTGGTTTGTATCTCACACAAACCAAATGCATTCTTGATTTACTTTAAAAAACAAATATGGAGTCTTGCAAACCTTATTCTTCTCCTGTCAGTGTCAGTACTAAACTCAGCCTATATGAAGAAGAATCTTTTAATGATATCACTCTCTATCATAGTGTGATTAGAGCTCTTCAATATCTCTCCCACACAAGACCAGACATCAGCTTTATTGTCAATAAGCTAAGTCAATTTTTAGCATCTCCAACTGTTACACATTGGCAGGCTTGTAACCATGTACTCAGGTATTTGAAATGAATAGCTGGCCATGGTCTTTTGTTTAAACCTACTTCTGATTTCAGATTAAAGGAATTTTGTGATCCTGACTGGGCCAGTTCTGTTGATGATCGTAAGAGTACTACTGATTGCTATTTGTATCTCGACAATAATTTAATCTCTTGGAGCTCAAAGAAACAAATGGTTGTAGGCAGGTCTAGCACCAAAGCAGAGTATCGATCCTTGGCTCATACCTCTACTAGCTTATCTGGCTTCAAGCAATGCTTACTGAACTTGGTTTTTCTTTGTCATCCAATCCAGTGGTTTGGTGTGATAATATTGGTGCTCAAGCTCTCGCTAAGAATTCGATCATCCATGCCCATACAAAAGATATAGAGATAGATGTTCATTTTGTAGAAAACAGAGTTACAGTAGGTTTGCTTGATGTTAGATATATCTCCACTACTGATCAGGTGGCAGATATTTTCACCAAGGCTCTACCAATTGATTGTTTTCTTGCATAAAGTAGCAAGCTGAACACTGTTCAAACACCTATGTTTAGCTTGAGGGGAAATATGAAGAGTTTTCCTCAGCAATATACTAAGCCAAGTAGTTTATACAGGTTCAGTCTCAGCATAGCGTGTAGCCCATGCAATCTTGGTCTAGTCAGCAGAATCAAGCTCAACTTAGTCAGCTTGGCTTTCAACTTCATCTTCCACATGATCAGCTCAGTAACAATCAGCTTAAGCACATTTAAGAGATGCTTAGAGTTAGTTATTAATGATGTAATCATTTGATTACAAGTGGATGGATAGTATTTAGTTGGTTTTCTTTCAATGGCTAGGATCTATTATTTCTGTATGTATAAATATGCTCTTGTACTTTATTTGTTTAGTTGAGAATCAAGATTCAGAATGCAAGTTTTTCTTCAATCTATTGTTCTCTTGTTTGTTCATTGTTGAAGCTAGCTTCAAATGTCTCTCAAATTGTTTCAGACATCTCTGATGAAAGTTATATCACACCTCTATGAACAAACCACCCTTTGCAACAAACAAGGTACAATTGATTAGAAAGCTATTTTGTCTACAAATGCCGAAAAATGGGAATTTCAAAGAACACTTGAATGCGTTTAATGAGATCATTAATCAATTGACCTTTATTGAAATCAAATCTGATGACGAAGTGCAAGCCGTACTAATTCTAGGTCAGTTGCCCAAGAGTTGGGAAAGTATTGTCCAGTTGATTAGTGGTTCATTTGGGAGAATACATTTAAATTTTCAAAAGTTATGGATATGATCATGATTGAAGAGATCAAACGTGTGAAGATGATTTCTTTGGTTCATGATCGACATTGAAGGTGGATAGTACAGGCAAAAACATGAATAGAGGAAATCAACATGATATATCCAAATCGAGGTGTGGTAGGTCCAAGTTGAGGAGCCATCAGAATAACAATTTGCAAAGGAGTAAGAAAGATGTCAAATACTAAAATTGTGGAAAGATAGGTACTATCAATCTGAATGCATGGCAAATAAGAAAGACGATGATTGCCAGACTAGTGTGAACTATGTCTTAAAAGATATGGATGATGTTCTAATATACTATTTGGAGAGCAAAACGAAATCATGTGTGTTAGATTCGGGAGAGTCATTTCATGATACCTCTAACAAGAAATTATTTGACAATTGTATTGCATGCAATTTGGGAAAGGAGTATTTGGGTGATGATCGAGCAAACGACTGTGTTGGCAAAGGAAAAGTGCAGATCAAATTTAATGGGTTGGTTTGGAAGCTAGATAACATTAAGCACATACCCAATTTGAAGAATAATCTTATTTCATTTAGGCAGCCAACAACACATAGCTATACTGTAGTGGAGACTACCCTAGTGAGATTTTTGAGCCTAAAACATTTCAATTTAGAGAGGTTGTTTCTTTCTAATTCTTAAACACTTTTTCATATGATTTTTATTGTTTAGATTGATCTCTATAGTTTTTGCATTGGAAAGAGAAAACATATTTTGTATTTATCAATTGTTTATTTTTTTTAGAAAGTTTGATAACTTTGGAAAAGTGAAACTAGGCTATGTGTGCCTAACCTAATCATAAGCCCTAAATAGTTTTCTTACCTTATGTTGTGTGTGTCATTAGCCAATTTGAAGCCAAACACATCTTTTAGCCTATTTATATTTTTGGTTTTAACCTATAATAGTCCATTACCATGCCCGAATAAATTTAGCCTTATCTTTAAAGCTTGGATTCACATACTAAATTAAGATTTAGGCAAAAGGAAAGAAGATGAGGTGAAGTGAATTAAATGTAGAAGTTACGCTTGCTTTGAAAAGCAAACATTAGGGTTGAAAAAAAAAAAGAAAAAAAAAAGAAAAATTGAAAAAACAAAGAAAAAAAAGGTGCATTAAGGGAATTTTTGAAGAAGCAATTGAAGTGAATAAATTGAAGAAGAAGCCTAGTCGGGATTGAATATTCAAAAGAGCGCTTGGTGCTTAAATAAGCAATCTTCTAGAACTTATTGTGTGATCCTGAGTTCATTTGAAAACTACTACATTTCCTTCCTTTCTTTGAACCATTCACCCTTTGGCCCCATTACAACCAAATAAAAAAGACCTACTAGATCTTTGGAGAAGTTGAATTGTTTCATTGAAGTAAACAATGTCTGGTATGTTATCAAATTTTGATTCCTTCTATGAGGTACTTTAAGTTCATTATGCAATCTTTCTATTATTTAAAAGCTTGCGTTGTATAATATTTTAATGTTTTATTATGCATAACTTCTTCGCATGTATTGAGAGGGTGTTGAGCCTAGGTTCTGAGCAATAAATGAGAGGTATCTTGTGATGAGCATTAGAATCAAGGCAAAATATTGATGGCAATTTTTTAGCGAATAAAATATATACTAAAAACTCGTGCAAGTATACACGGTCCATAAGTAATATAATGATAAGTAAAGTATCTTTCCCATGAGGATTATCCAAATCAGATGTGTTAATTAATAAACCGATTAAGACTGTATCTCATCCAAACTATCAAAATAATAAATTGTGAAAATTAATTTATAGCCAATGGAGGTTAGACTCTAGAGTTACAACTTCACTCTACTTTTTCACTCAGCCTATATTTGTATTATAATTAATTCATTCTCATTATTTGATTAATCGAGCACTATATTATCCACAAGCTTCTTTCGAATGGTCGAGTGAACTTACCTAGATCAATTAACAGTCATATATCTATGACGAAGATTAATCAACCTAAGCACATTAATCATTCAATGACTCATTAATGACCACACAAACCACATAGGTATATGTCTATCCTCATTAATGACCACATAAACCACACAGGTATATGTCTATCCTATGTAATTCATGTCATTCTATTTTAGATCTAAACACGTAAATACCTTTATCAAGCACATTCACGGTTATCAAATTAATTAAATTAGTGATCAATTAATTTAGAAGCATTAAGAGTAAAATAAAATGGAACACAATTAATGAGAATTCTAATAAAAATAATGTCCAATAGGTGAGTTCATGGATTTGGGTTACGTTATAACCTTAGAATTAGTATCTAATGCATCATCAATATACAAATAAAATCAAATAACCAAGAATCAAAAGCCATAAACAAAGAAAAAGGAAAAAAAAAAAATCTTATTGAAACAAAGCGTGATTCGTGATCTTTTACTATTGATAATGATTTTGACTTTATGTTGTTCAACTTCTCTCTAAGGCTACATTGAAATTTTCGGAATCGTGGTTGATAATTATGGTTGAGGGGCTGGCTTCAAGTCTGCATAATGTACACATTAACCTCCTCCCTCAACTCATGTCCACACCCCTATCACAGGCCCAGTTCTCTCTCTTTTGTCTGTGCTGAGTCTCCGCTTTTTGGTTGTGTTGTGCTACTACTCAAAACCCCATTGAAAACACTCTCCACAACTTTCTACAATCAACGGTTGAGGGTTGTCAATGGTCTATAGCATTTTGCAGAAAACTATGTCTCAACGACCCCCTTCAACCTTCATTCAATGCCTTTCAAAAGCTGTCTTGAACTCTCTTTCTAGGTGTGTTAAGGGCAGCCGAGCAACCCCCATCACTATTGTAAAAAGACAATTTATAGGCATACAAGTTAAGGGTTTTAATTTTCTTTTTCTCATCCAATTAGTTGACTCCAACCCATTATCTCAAAATTTGATTCTTGTTTTACTCCTTGATTCTCTAACACCAATCTTCGAGAATTCAAATGCTCATATTAATTCCGAGATCCTCTGCAAGCTAACAATTGATTGCTTGACAAATTTCCTTCTAAACTTGCTTCACTTGACTATACTAGCTTTGACAAATAAACTAAAAATCTTCGAAGACATTAATGGTGATTCTCCATGAGTAAAATTAGCAAGGAAACTTTATTGCATCTTAAACGCAAGCTTTGACCACTTGAAACTCCTCCGCAGGTCATTCATGTGGGAAACAAGGTCTAAAAGTGTGCAGTTCATTCATGTGGGTAGCAAGCCTATGGACACTTCCTGCATGTTAGCTGTTAGTTTGGGCTGCAAGTTTATAACCTGCTGCCATAGCCTGCACGTAAATTATAAAAAAGCCCCTAAACTTTTTAAAATTCAATTTTTGCCTAAAAAATAACAAATAAGTCATTTAATTCAATTTCTGCACAAAACACTCCTAAAACATTAAAACACCCTTATTTTAGTCAAGTTTTCATCACAAAAGTGTCAATTCAGAATATAAGATCGTGTTTAATTTTAGTTCAATCAAATATGGTCGTGGTATGTGTGCTTGTAATTTGCAAAGCTTGAATAATAGATGACGAGTTTGAAAGATCTAATGTTTGTGTGAGAATTATTAGTAACTTAATTCTAGTTCAGACATAAGATTGTGCATGCATTGATTTTTGTTGAAAATCTTATGAAGCAGTTTATTGATGGATTTAAACAAAACTATTACGTTTGCTGGTATTGTAGCTAATAAACCCTTAGGAGATTACAACTTTTCCGCTAGAGACACCTAGAGATTTATAGGCTTGTGATATGTGCGAAATGTCATTATAAAGGCCTTCAGAAGTGGCTTAATAAAATGTAGTAGTTTTCAGGAGTTTAGGTTATTTTAGTCGAGTCTTTTTTTTGAGTTTGCTCAAGAGCGATCAAAGATAGGGTTTGAGGGTATTTGATCATGTCAAATATAGATATGATTTTGTATCTTTAATCTTAGCCTTTGTGAGGAATACTTGAGTAAATTATGTTATTTTAATATGTTTTTCTAGCGTTTTTGCTTGTAGGTTTATTTTTGAGAAGATGGAAAAAAAATGGTGGAAGAAAGCAAGTTTTTAAAAAGAATTGTAGTTTTTCGTGAAGGGTGTTCACTAATCATGAGTCATGGGCTTGGGTTGCAAAAGTTGATCAAAGATTCTCACTAAATGCAATTCACCAAATGCCAATCACTATAGTTTTCTAGGGATTTTC
Organism: Litchi chinensis; assembly: GCA_019925255.1. NCBI lineage: Eukaryota > Viridiplantae > Streptophyta > Magnoliopsida > Sapindales > Sapindaceae > Litchi > Litchi chinensis. Next base: position 15,478,241 of record CM034465.1, on the reverse strand, counting down.
ACTAAATGCGATCATGAGTTGCGATTTTGGCTTCAGATTTGCGTGGAGGAAACTCTTCAACTCTATGTGATTTCACCTATAAATTCATCATTTTCTTAGTTCTAAAGGACAAGCAGCATACTCAGAGCAGTTTTAGGTCATATTTCTTTCATTTTAGCTTAGGTTTTCATAGATTCAAGCCAAATACTCATTAGAGGTTCATGCAACAACTTGTTGGAGCAATTTAAGAGAAATATAGGAATGATTGGAGTGATTTTAAAGCAAGGGTAGTAGTCATTTTGTGATGTTTACTTATGCTTTTGTCTTCTATATTATGTTGTTCAATTATACTTTATATTTTGGCTTGATTTTGTGTAGATCTATGGAAAACTAAACTTGTTTCTAGGGAATTCAATGTAGTTTGATATGGATCTATTCTTGTGGATGATTAATGGTGTTTAAATGAAATGATTTCTTATGTTTGTATTCTGTTTTATCATTTTTTAATGCTTTTGATTGATTTTAGACATAGGCAATCGAATGATTTTGTGTTATTAATATGCTTGAAAAAGATATTGATAATTAGAACTTGGTAAAATGATATTTGAGAATTAGAATAGAAATATATCTAGTTTTTAAGTGTAATCTTATGTGGGTATTTGTTCGTAATGAGTTTGTATTAATCATTCAACATAGAAATATAATTGAGTGTTTAATGCATACATACTTGTGATGAACTTGGAAGAGGCTCATGAGTATAATTGTATACCTAATTAATTACAATGTGAAATTAAGAATTGTTGATGGAAAAAATGACACAAAAATAGTGAAATATTAAATGAAGTTGAATTTTCCTAGGCTTTTGATTAATTGTTGCTGCAATTTAATTAGGTTTTCTTATTAATCTAATTTTACAATTTTTATTTTTAAATCAATTTTATTAATTTTTTTTCTAAATAAAGTTGTATAGATAAATTTTAGTAATTAGTTCTAGTTTGAACCGTTTCTGTGGGATCTATCTTGATTCGCCACTGTATTAGTAAAGACTATGTATACTTACATGAGTTTTTGTGTAGTAAAGTGTAATATCGAGATGCGTATCATTATGACACAAAATGAAAAAAAATGCATATTTCAAGATCTTTGAAAAAGAAAATAACAATAGTTTTTTAATTGATTGAATTCATCATGTGCTCACAAAATAAGAGAATTTATTTAATGGACTGACATGAGACATTAATTGATTATTACACCATATATTATTTTCGAGTACGAGCTTGAGTGTTAGTAGGGAACTGAATTTGTTTTCAAAAGAGAAAATATATTTATTTTTTAGGGAAATCAGAAAAAGGAAACAAAAATTGTACGGGGTAAAACATTTTTTTCGGTAATTCGCAAGTTATTCAAAGTTTCCAAGATTGATTGAATGTTCAAATTAACAGCTTTGATCGAATTTTCTAGGTGGGAGTTTGAATTTTAAATTGATTTAAAATTTGAATTTTCTAATTTAATGGTGTTTGGGAAAGGAAAAAATCTTATTTAAATTTTAAATAGGTATTTCTTGATTGGGTGGTCTATTACTATATATGTGAGTGTTAAGGTTTCACGTTAAAACATAACCACTTTCATTCATTCATTCATTCATTCATCACCACTGCTTCTTGTGTTTGCTTTGTCTGGTCTATGTTGTTACTCAAACAACAGGTGCTGCGACTGCAAAAATAAGGGTGAAAAGGAAAGCAGTGCTCAAGTCTCCAACTCCAACTAGAAGATCAAATCGAATTAGGACAGTCCATGGTGAACTAAGTACTATATTTATGAACCTTGGGGAATCAATGGAGGTCGATAATCCATCTCAAAAATAACTTGTCTAAGCTTTGCCATTGCCTCCACCACTAGAACCAACTCTAGTAGCAATCAAGACTAAAGGGAAGGAACTAACAAGTTCTTCATCCTCTTCTTCAGAGGAATCATCGTCTGGCTTAGAGGATAATGGTTCGAATGAATTGTCAAGTGAAGAAGAAGAGTTAGAAGACAATCTTGAACTTGATTCTAACAAGGGGAAGAAACGAATGAGTGAACCTAAACCAATTCCTATCAAAGGCACAACACCTATTCTTAAAAATTGGTACATTCTTTTTAAAGCTCAATCTGTTAATTTTTTTAAAGAAGGAACAAGAACATATTTTTAAGTTTACAAAACAAAAGTTTCATTGTCAAGAAAAACATTGATGTGATGCATTTTAAGCCCTTAGGTTTGTTTAAGGTGTTAAAGGAATAGGAGTGGATGAATACTATGATAGATATCAAAGGGTATATGCATAGGGTTCTTAAGGAATTTTATGCTAATCTGATTTATACAAAGAACGATGCGATGTAAAGTATAAGATGTATGTTAGAGAGCATATGCATGATTTTTCTCCTTAGGCCATTAGAGACTATCTTAAGATTACCAAATCCTATTCTGTCTCTGAGTTTGATAAGGAGTATGAAGAGGATGATATAACTACTAAGCTACAAAGATAGAATAATGAGTAGCTTGAATTGAATTCTTTGAAGACCTCTAGTTTGATTTTGAAATACTCTACATTGCCCAAAATTGCCATGACCAATTGGTTATTAACCAATAATTATTACAATGTGATAGATCAAATAACATTCCTTTTGTTTGATATTGGTACAGGTGTTAAGACTGACTTATAAGCTATTAGCTGTGATCATGTTACTTCTTTCATAGAAGGAGAAAAGATAACATGGAAGCCTGTGTTTCCTTATTTGATTACCAGCATGTTGTAGAGTCAACATCCATTGATTTTTCCTAATGAGACTATTATTGGTGTTAGCCCTAACCTCGTTATGTTTAGGTTAAAGACAGGAGTGGTAGATGATCGAGAAGGATAGAAATCCTTAAAGGAAAAGAAGACCAGCTCGCACAAGAAGAAAAGAGCTTTTTTAGTTTTAGCATCTAAACAAGTTGTCTAGTAGCCTACGGTGAGCAATGTAGGTACCTAAGCCAACGCTCAGGTAGCAGTTCTCTCAAGTGCAATAGCTTAGACTGTGGAGTCTCCTTTGAAGAGGTTGGACAAGACATATTAGCAGTTACTTGAAAAATTAGTAGGGCTTGAAGTTGCTTGCAAGTCATATACATCAATACCTCAATCAAAGTCCACAAAGAGGAAAAATTGAACATGTTTGTTCAATATTTTAAATGGTTTTAGCTTTTGAACTTTGTTTTTGTTTGTGCTTTATTTGGATGTTTAAATTATAATATGGATGTTATGATAGGATTCATACTTGTTGTGACATTAATCTCTATGTTATGTTAGAACTCTTTGTTTGCTTTATGCAGGTTGTGAAGAACAAAATCAACTTTATTTAAATTTTTAAATCTTTTGTGTTTGATTTACCCCATTTATGTTTTGGTTTGTTGTGATTACTTTGGCCCTTTTATGCCAAAAAGGGAGAGAAATAATGGTTTTGTTGGTTTTCTTTTCTTGAGGAAGTTGGTATTAAAAGGGAGAATAGTTTGAACTTTTTTTTTTTTTTGTATTGTATTGGGGGAAAATTAGTTAAAGAAGAAGATAGAGGGAGCTAAATGTTGATGCAAAGAGGGAGAGCAGATTTAGAGGGAGTAGTTAATTTTTGGAATCTTGATTGTGAAGTGAACTGATATTTGTTTTTCAGGAAAAATGTTTTATATGTTGTTTTACTTAGTAATATGGTTTTGCCATAAAAGATGCCAAAGAGGAAGATTGTTAGTGCACATATGTATGGTGCACTATAGTTGGCATCTTATGACATTGAAATTGATCTTATGGTATTGTTGTTACTGGCATCTTATGGCATTGAGATGGTATGACATTGAGGTTCACTGACGATGACTTTGTGTGTGCAACGAAACTTATAGAGAGCAAGTATTTACATGGACTGTAGTGCGTTTATATTCTGTGTTATTATTGTTTGAATTATAATATATTAGTCAATGTTGCAACATCAATTTTGATGCTATAACGAATTTTCTTGATAGTTGATAGTGTGGGTTTCACTGTAGATTTTCTAAATAATTTAAGAAGTACTTTATTCTTGTTCTTATTATTCTTGGTTGACTTATTGAGTGATTGCATAATTATTTAATATTGTTATTTCTATGAATAAAGTGTATAATTTCCTTATAGCTTTGAATTGAATAAAATATCTTTTTATAAAGAAATTTTTTTTTTTTTATTGTTGACTTGTGAAACTTGGAAAATATCTTTCCATGATTATAGAAAGTATTTTGTTTGTCAACTAAGTTTTTATATTGCAAAAAAAATCATTCATTCCCTAGTTTTCAAGTTTGGAAAAGTACAGAAATTATTTTTTTGTGTATTCGGTCAATGGAGACAAAATAGGGAAGCTTCCTTTCTTAATTTGATTTTCATTAATGTAGATTTTATTATCTATCAATTAGTTTTTAGAATTAATTTTTAGGTTATTTTCTTGACAGAAAATATGCAGCACTTAAGGCATATAAAGTAGATAGAGAATGAAGGCTGCTATGTGGATTTTGAGAGAAAGCAAACTATATGTTTCATGTGAGCATTAGATAGAGAGCTTACAATGGTGTGTATGCAGTTTTGAGTGTAGAACGAAGAGATATTAACAAAACGTTTGGCTATATAGAGAGAAGATAGGTTCACAAGTTGAAAAGAGCTCAAGTAGCTATCACCTATAAAGGCAAGAGGAGCTTGCTGAAACAATGTAAATGAACATGTACTTCATCTTACGTCGATTTTAAGAGGAAGTCTTAAATTGAATAAGTCAAGTAGGTTGTACCTATATATTCATTAATAGTTAATCTTTCTCGATAAGACCTTATGGATGTAGGGTAACATCGAATCACATCAAAAATGTTTGTGTTAATATCTACTTACTACTATTTTATTCCGTATTAAATTTGTTACGACATATAGTTTATATGTTATAACATTAACTTAAATTTCAATATAACATATTAAGTCATAACATTGAATAATCCCAACATTGGCAAAAACTTAGGCAGTCTACAGCAAATAAAAATTTTTACAAGTAATTTACTTCCATAGACATGAATGATATTAAATTAACAGAGTTTATGAATACAACCATAAGACTTCTAACTATGTAAAAATTGAAATTAATTCATACCAATAAAACATATTTTTCTTTCAATATGATCCCTAAATTACTAAAGGTTCAAATCTGTTGACTGAGTAATACTATCAAAAGTAAAACTTGTTAAAGTAGAACCATCCAAAGGCTCAACTAATTCAAAACCCTTGTATGTGAAGTTCTCGGCATTGCCCTGAACATTATCGCTTTTTTTTGGTGCTCGAATTCCTTCCAACACCATTGCTACTTCTTTTATAGTAGGTCTTTGCTTCCCATGTAGATTTAGGCATCTTATTGCAAGGTTAGCCATCGCCATGATCTCTTCCTCCTTTCCCAACTTCACTTAAACATCAAGAATATCATACAAATTATTCTCCTCCATTGAGCTTATGAAATATGATGCCAAACTTCTACTTTCTTTTGTCACTGTTGAAAAAATATTGGTTTCTTTTCTTGTTAGAAGCTCAACTAGGACTATTCCAAAACTTTAAACATCACTTTTATCTGTAAATTGGTTTGAGTGGAAGTACTCAAGGTCAAAGTACCCAAAAGTACCTTGTACTTTTGTGGTTACATGACTATGATCAGCTAGAATGAACCTTGAAGTTCCAAAGTCTGCTACTTTTGCTTTGTACTTTTCATCTAGAAGTATATTAGAAGACTTGATGTCTTGATGATAAATGGTAAAGAAGCTGCTGAGTGTAGGTAAGAAATTGCTCCTACAATTTTTGTTGCAATTCGTAAGTGCATATCCCATGTGAATGGAAGCTCTTCATTTTGTTCTTGAAGATAAGAAAAAAGAGTTCCATTATGGATGAATTCATAAACTAATAAAGGAACTTGCATCTCCAAACAAAACCCTAATAACTTAATAACATTTCTATGATTAATTTGAGAAAAAATGAGCACCTCATTAATAAATTCTTGAAGCTTCGCTTTATCTACTATCTTAGAATTTTTTACCACAACAAGTCTTCCATCAGTCAACATTCCTTTATATATAATACTTTGGCCTTCTTGACCAAGTATTCTGTTCAGATTAAAATGGTCAGTGGCCTTATCCAACTCCTTCGAATTAAAAAGTTTGCTTTTGTCAAAACTGCCATCAAATGAAGTTAACTGTTGCTGTAAAAGTAATCCGCCATTTTGTTTAAAGTACTTTTCTTGAGCTTGATCTCATTTCTTCTCTTTATCATAATGCACAACCACCATGCCCCAATAAGGAAAAGCAAACTTCCAAAGCTAGTGCTTAGACCTGCATAATATTTATTTGAAATTAGAAGTATTCTCGGTTGAATTGGTTTGTATTTCTTCATATTTCTGTATGATCCGTATCTCATCGTCAAACAATTTGCTACACTGCTGTCTTTGACTGGTAATAGCACAGCCATTCTTTTATAATGGCAATCCTTGGTCAGAAATATCCAAATTAATTATTGTATGTATCAAATAGCTCCTAATAACTATGAACCTAGAATTTATCAAAATTATAAGTATAAATGACTAATAATACCGTTGACTTGGGCTACACTTCATTAAATAAAAAATGCCCACCTTTTTTTTTTTTTTTTCCCGGAAGAAACGTATTCTGATCATCGTATATAGAAGGGAAAAAGAAACCAAATTATATTCACAACTATTTACCAAGTAGGTAATAACCTTGATTTTCTAAAAATCATAATAAATCATTTCCGTTTATTTTTCCTTAACTTTAGAGTGTAAAACAACATGCCTAAAGTAATAATGTGAACATTCGTATTTGGGTGGCAGCGGTACCTTCCATCAATGTTTTTGTATATCATGTGTGGTGCGCATGCAGTGCTATTTCTAGCACACTCATCAACATCTGGGCATGTGCAAAATACAAATAGAATTAATATATCACAAATTATATTAGAAAACAGGACAACATAATAAAATTAAGGAAAGTACGTATGCATGTTATGTTCAGAATTTAAAAAAGCAATTAGGGATTATATATTGTTGAAAAATTTAAAAGCTTGCAAATTTTAAAGTCGTTTTATAAATTACGCAACTAAAAATGAAATAGTGGCAACTAGCTCAAATATGAAATTATCTTTGTCTAACAAAAATCGCTTATTACGGTTTGATTTTATCCTTAAAAAAAAAGAAAAAAAAAGAAAAAAAGAATGAAAGAAAGAAGCAGAGTCTAGTTATAGTTAAAAGACTTGAGATAGAATAACTATAGGTAGAAAAAAGGAAAAACTACTAAGAAATTAACCCGATTGAAAAGGTAAAACTCTCCTAAAGTTCGGTTTGATTTTTTATTTTTTATTTTTTTAAAAAAAAAAAAACAAAAAACAAAATCATTCTCTAGTAATGCTTTGATCTGAGTTACGGCCATATTTGCACTCCTTTGAATTTGTATGTATTACAAAAAAGAATATGTGTCCACAGTGACGGATCTAGAAAATTTATGAATGAGACCACTTGAACAAAGTAATAAAAAACATCAACAATTAAGATCATACTAAATAAATAATGTTTTTATATAAAACAAAGTTCAATAACATAATATAGTTTAAATAAACATGCATAACACTTAAACAAAACAAATAGTCTTACACTTACAAATCCAATCAAAATTATTAAAATAAATAAAAATAAAAATAAAAACTACTCAAAAAATTATTAATTTCAATAAGACACAAACCATAAATATTCAATAGAAAACAATTTCAGTCTAATTTTACAACAATAATTAAATTTATATTTATAATGAACAACAATCAATTTGTATAATGAGAATTAGTTTACATATATTATAAGTTATGTTCTAAAATGTTTTAAACTTCTAAGTGCAACGGTATACCTTTACACCTACTCATGAGTTATAGGTTTAAATAACAACCCTTTTCTCAAATTTTGAATTGGGAAACTTGAAGGATATTTGGATGGATGGAGGAAGAAGTACTATACCTTGACATCCATCTGGAAGACAAGGATTTCCTGCATATCCCGTTTTGCAGTTACACCATGCAAGTGGCAAAACTGTCTCTTCACAATCAATGAAGGAATGATGTTCCAGCCGTGAAAGATCCAACGAAGAATTGTCTATATACCAATCCAGTACAACAGGAACTTCTGTCCAATTTTGAACTTCTTCAGCATATGTAAATTCCATCTCAAACCATTCATGATCCACCAAAAATGCATACTTGCATTCTTGCTTGTTTTCTCCTTCAAAATTATTCAAGACTTGCAAAGATGCGTTAAAACTCTGCAAATCCGAAGGAACTGTTGTCTGGCAACATTTGATTCCATGGACGAGCACCAGAAGCACACCAGGACTCGAGGACATATATGCAATGTTGTTGCAGGCTATGCTTGTGAACCTGTTGCTACGTGAGTAGAAGAAAGGGGTATCCTGCAATACCTTAGTTTCATTGCTAAGGCAAGAATTTGAGACCGGATGTTGGACTCGAATAGTGAAAATTTCTAGTGAAATATTAAGCACTTCTAAGTTGATGTTACTGAGAAATGGCTTATTAGACTTGCAATCTATTGCAAAGGAATCATTCATGTAACAATTGGCTCCAATTCCAAACAGAAACGGAATGGTTACATCTCCACAGCTTGATTGACAATTAGGTTTAGCCAAAGGTGGTGCTTTTTGCAATGTAGAAGCATAGGAGGAGGACAAAGGCCATAAAAGGAAGATAATCACAATTCACAATTGCAGAAGCATTCTTCAATCTTCCTTTCTTTTGATCTATGTTTATGGTGAGTTTAGGATTCAAGTACACAAAAGAAGTTCCATCTTTGAATTTATAGGGAAAAATAAGTGTTGTTTCTTTTGCACGTTCTCTTCGCTCTTCTCATGTGGGACGAAAAACAGTTAAAGCACAACATGGAAACCCAAAAGGAAGATCATCATTTTCTTGGTAAAAAAAATACAATTCAAATGTACTAATTGCACACTAAAGAATTCTACTCTTGTTAATCAATCCCACCATCTTATATTTCTTATCGATAAAGTGCATGCATGTTAATCACATGCATTTGTAGATTAATATAAAATGTAAAAGATAAGGAGAAAAGAAGAAAACAAAGGATTCACATCTGTTAAAGTAGCAGCACCAGTAACAGAAGCATTCAAACATGCAACAGATCGATCCTAATCGCTTTAGATCTCAAACTATGTGGTGAAGCAAGAACTTATGCAATTTACTAAAACAAAAGGCTTTTTTTTTCCCCAACCTTTTATGCCTCAAATGTGCTTTCATAGCAACAATACCGATAGCATTTTATTAGTTTTTCCTTCTTAATTTCTTTTAATCATTAATTATTTTCCCATGCTACTTCAAGCTAAATATTATGTGTCAAGTGTAAATTTTAGTAGTACCTTTTAAAAAATATATTTAGTATCAAATTAAATAGTTAATATGTGTATCTAGATTTAATGATACGTTCCTTACACATAATCAAGTAAGGTTACACATTTGAATTACGTCTTTCTGCCGAAATGTCAAAATTGTAATAGTTTGAACAAATATATTTTTTTTATTTATAAGTAAAAATAATTGTTTTTTGTTCTTATTTTTTAGTTTAAAAAAATTATTTTTACTTATAACTAAATTATTTTCTTATTTTTTAAACATTTTTGTAGTAGATATGTCCCATAGAAAATGTGAAATAAGAATAAAAAATACCTCACCATAAATTTGTAATTTATCGGAGAAAATCCGTTTTGCTCAGAGGAGAGATTGTTTGAAGCTTGAATTGATGTCACTTAGCACACTTATTTGTCGTTGCATTGATTGACAGCCGGTAAATGAGAACCAAATCTCTCCCTATTTAGAAAAGCAAATAATATAATTTTAACTTTAAGATATTAAAGAACAATGTTCTTCTTAACGACAACCTTAAGATTTTCAATATGATTTCATTCTCCCTCTAGTGTTAGTATGCATGTATAGTTTGATTTTGACTCTGGCAATGTAATTATGTATTAGTATTAGCCCCCAATAGCGACTTGCAATAAAGTATTGTCACTAAACCTAAAACAAATTAACTTTTCATTCTCCTTTAAAAACTTTTAGATGGATATATTTACTTAAGTTCTTAACGTGTTTTTTACAACTTGCTATTAAATATTAACATTTATATAAAGAATTGTAAAAGTAAACATGGTGGGATCAATCAATTAAAATATGATTCATTAGTAAGCAATTCTGAATGTTAAGAGTCATTCTTTAACGCTTAGTCAAGTTTGATTGATGAACTTAATTTATATTTATTCTTGATTTTTTTTAATACAAATAAATAGGTGCTTTAGACAACTCGGACAGCATGGGCCAGTGCAACTCTGACTATCCAAATTTTTACTCGGTTGGTTCCCTAAGTCGTTTGCGCGCTATTGTATTTCATGTACAAAACATACAAAGAGTTATCATAATGAAATTTATATAAAGAAGTGTAAAAGCAAACGTCAGATCTACAAATTAAAATATGATTCATTAGTAAGCAACTCATAATGATAAGAGTCATTCTTTAATGCTTAATCAAGTCTGATTGGTGAACTTAGTTTATGTTCATTCTTGATTTTTTTATACAAATACATAGGTGCTTTAGACAACTAGGACAACATTAAGCAGTGCAACTCTGATGGTTCCCACGGTTGGTTCCCTTAGTCTTTTGTGCATTATTGTATTTCATGTCCAAAACATTCCAAGAGTTATAATGAAATTTATATATAAAGAAATGTAAAACTAAACGTGGTCGGATTTACAAATTAAAATATGATTCATTAGTAAGCAAGTCATAATCATAAGAATCATTCTTTAATGCTTAGTCATGTTTGATTGTAGAACTTAGTTTATGTTTCTTTTTGATTTTTTATACAAGTAAATTAGGTGCTTTAAGACAACTAGAACAGCCTTACTACTTAGTGGGTGGTGCTACTCTGATGGTTCCCAAGTCTTTACTTAGTTGGTTCGCTAAGTTTTTTGCGCACTATTGTATTTCATGTACAGAACATACCAAGAGCTATAATGAAATTCAGAGTGATTAATTTGTTGTAATGAGATTCGGATGATTAATTTGAGTGATTAGTCATAGGAATTAGGATTTCAAGAAAGAAAGTTAAAATGATTTTCGAATACTATGTGATGATTTCTTTCAAAAGAGAAGTAATTCAAGTATAAATGTTTCATTGATGATGTAACATAGGTTGGATGTTATATGATGCAATGCTAAGCTATTGTTGACATGCATTGCACATAGAAGCATATAAAGTATGATGTGTGTGATTGAAGCATTGATAGTATTGTTAGTTTGAATTATTTGACTAATCATTTTATGTTTAGATGAGTATTTAGATCTATGTCTAGATGAATCCGAGTATAAGAAATCCTAGCAAAACCAAAATAGGCAGTATTGCTTTGAAAATCCAAAATCTATGTTCTATGAAATTAGGTAACTTTCATTTTCATGAAAAAAATATTATGGATTAATTTAGTGATTCTTATATTTATTTTTGATTTATTAAAATTTATTTATTTCATCGTTAGTCAAACTAGGTGGTTTCCTATTTGATCTAATTTCTTTTTTTTTTTAAGAAAAAAAAAAAAAGTCTCTTGTTATAACATTCCTTCTCCACCAAACCTCTATACCATTTGTTGGGGAAATACATGTGAAAGTGTGACCAATATCCACCATTAAGCAATATAGGCAGTATTACTTTGAAAATCCGAAATCTGTGTTCTATGAAATTAGGTTACTTTCATTTTGATGAAAAAATAATTTGGATTAATTTAATGATTCTTATATTTATTTTTGATTTATTAAAATTTATTTATTTCATCTAGTCAAACTAGGTAGTTTCCTATTTGATCTAAGTTTCCTTTTTAAAAAATATATAATAATAAATGAAAAAGTTGTCTCTTGTCATAACATTCCTCCTCCACCAAACCTCCTTGCTACCTGTTAGGGAAATACATGTGAAAATGTGACCAATATCTACCACAAAGCAATATATATATATATATATATATATATATATGCTTGTAAAATGAGGACTCCCTAACTTTTTAGGAAAAATCAATCAAATTCATTCATTGCATTCTTTCTCCTAAAATAAATTATATTTCATATTTAAAGTAAGTACAATACATTGTATTAAAAACTTTAAAGTTGTCCCAAAGAAACATAGTGCTTTTTCATTTTAGTATTATAGTTAGGTGTTGATTGTTTTTATCTCTCATAAGTTTGTTTCTACTCAAAAATTATAATGCATTTAATTTGTTTATTCTTTTTACTTATATTTTACTTTAAGTTATAAAATATGTATTAAAAAGTTAAAATTTCTAACATATAACTTAAATGAAAAAGTCCTTAATCGATTAATTGACTTTAACTACCTAAATCAATTTTTTATTATTTTTTTAAAATAAACCTTTTATTTTTTTGGTTATTATCAAAATTTCCTAATTAAAACTTTTCAATCTGAATGGGATCTTAACCATAGCCCAACTCTAAGAGTTGTAGTTGCCACCGTCGATCACTAATAATGTCACACTTCAGAATCCGAATGTGTGATGAATAAAATATTAAAATTAAATGGGAAAGCAAAAACATCCAAATTTCTCCACTTGACAATATCACATTTGTACTAACACTCATCCTTAAAAAGAAATTTGGTAGAGTTTTAACCTCCACTTAAACAAAACTTAAGAAAGTAAATTTAGAAAACTTCATTTCCTTTACTTTATACTCAGAGTCGCGTCAATTTTATGAAAATTTTGACATAATTCCCGTTGTTTTTCAAACTTTTCAAAAATATTTTTAACCTACATTTACAATATCCTAAGTCCATAAATAGTATCATCATAATTAGAGACTCTGTCTCTCCATAAAATATTTGATAAACAATTTAAATGCTACAAATACAACACAAGGTCTGTAAGAGAATAAATATATGATCACCCATGTCTCAATCTAAATTATCTACAAGGTATTAAGTTAATAACTAGTTACATCATGAACAACTTTGCATACTCAATATACAATCGGCTTGAGTTTGGGATAGCACCCAAACTCCTACGTACCCTATCTTCAATAAGGATAAAAAACATGTCCAATTTTTCAAATCAATCTCTCATTTCATCTAATATGTTTATCTAATACATTCTTCAAAAACATGTATGAGGAATACACCTTGATAATGTATTTTCAAAATAACCAATCATATTATTCAATCATCAAATTGAATCGTTAAGTACACAAATTGAAGAAACAACTATTCTCATGTCCCAATAATTGACTTACGACATATTGTATGGGATCGTTCATGGGGCACCAAGGGTAAAACCCTGACCTATAATGTTATGCCAAGGGCAATGAGCTAAAACCTTCCACCACCACAAATACAAAAGCGTTTTATTCAAACACACGACAAAACAAGAGTACTAACCTCATCCATTATATAAAACTTAAACATAAACAAACATCAATTTTTTTCAATGTGTGACATATCATAAATCAGAAATGATTTCTATCAAAATCATTAATATTGTTTCACATGAATTTTTTAGATCAACTCAACTCATTTTTTATCAAAGAACAAGTGGACATCTTTCAATTTAACAAATTATTAATTCGTGCATTCCTTCCATAACCAAGTACGACAATACAAGGTTACTAATAAACAAGCACCACAGTATAAGGATGACAACTCATCCTGTTTGGGATAAGGAGTGTTGCAACTCCCTTTTTAAGGTCGTTTTCAAGGGCACTAAGGATAAAACTTGACCACAAAACTATGTGTTACAACTCCCTCCTTCAAGATCATTCTCAACGGCATCAAGGATAAAACTTGACCATAACATTATCATTACAACGGAACAACAACTCTTTTTCCGCTTGTTATTGATCCATAATTTTCTTTATTTCGTATAATAAATTTTCCATAACACAACACATGGAAACATAGTCATAATTTCAAATGCACAATATCATTTATTAGATCAATATATAATTCTTTCAATTCAAATCCAAAATATATAATTCAAAAGCCAAACAAATTACTCTAAAAGAATTTTAAACGATTAAAATTATTCCTTACAAAGCTAAACAACCCAAAAAATACGTTGTTCACCATATTTTAGTCCTCAAAACAACAAATAAGAGATATCATCAACTTTTAAATAGATTCGTTATTCGAAAATTACATGTCCAAATGAATTCAAATTTAAGAAAACTCAATAAGTATGTCTATTCTTAAAAAATAAAAATAATAATAAATAATAAAATAAAATTCACTAGTTCCAAACACAATCACAAATTGGCCAAAAATTGAAACAAAATCCTTTTTAGTAATTCTCATAAATACCCATTAATACCATGCACAAATTTAACTACTTCAAGCAACTAAGAAATTAACCGTACTTTAGCCTTATACAAAATTTTGTTACATATAGGGAAGATTTTACAATCCTTGAGAAAGCTTTCATAAAAGTAATGGAAAGAACAACAAAATAAACTCAAGTAAAAATTCTAAACACCCATCTCAACGTCAAGTTCTGTCATTGAAGATCAAAAGATATTTCTTCATTTTTCTTCTATTTCCTAATTTCTCTTCTTTTCTTTCATAACTTTCTTTTTCCATTTCTCTTCATTTGTCTTTTTTTTTTCTTCATTTCAGCATATACGGTTCCCAATCATCCTCCTTTCTTGTCTCTTTCTCAGATTCTTAATTCTTCCTCCTTCAGCCCTACCAGTGATAGACCCCTTTCCTTATTAGGCCTACCGGCCGCCTTACGGTAGCCCTCCAATAGATATCTGATCCAATTGAAAAGTTTTGGTAAAACTACGTCGTTTACTTTTCAAAACTTTCTTTTAATGTGAAAACATGGGGAAATTTTTCATTTTCTTTTTAATCATTTATAAAACAATTTTATAAAAATTCAGGCAGCATAACGACTGTTTTTCGAATATGCTACCCTACAAATTACAAATTTACACTTCTATGACAAACCAATCTCCACTACTAGGCCTTAGGCCCTCAAATCAGTTTCTACAATTCAACCACAAACATTTTTCAATTTGAAATCTATAAATGCGTTTTATTTTTATTTAACAGAAAAATATAATTTCATTTGCCAAAAATTTAATTTTATACATACCAAATACTATATACAACCCAAAATATAATTTACAAATATATTCACCAAAATATACTTATGATGCATGACATATAATTTAAATTATAAACCTATATAGTGATTATCTTCGCGTTAGGCTAGCTACGTGTTCGATAGAGCCTCTTCTAATTGATGGCTCATATCTGTATTTGGGGAGGATTTTTCTAAAATATATAGAAAGAATGGTGAGTATAAAACTCAATGAGCGGATAACTTTTAAACTAAAATCTTCTTTTCTAAAATATATATATATATATACTCCCAAAATAAATTTATAAAACTAGAAATTTTCTTATAACTTTATTAAAATTACAAAACTAATTTGATTTTTATAAATTTTTCTTTGTTTCTTGAAACTGAAAATAAATTTCTAATTTAATAAACTTCACGTCTATTGACGTGTTTTTTTCTTTTGATCTCGCCAAAGGCAACCCAAGGAAATCTTAGTTTTATAGTGACGGAATTTCTCATCGCCACTTGAACTCAGGGATGCTACAATGTGTAGTCGCAGATGCGAGAAAACTTGAGGTTACGATCCTCCCCAACATCGGCAAATCTACACTACCATATGCATACAGAGAGCGACTCATACACTCGACTCAATCTTCCAAGTTAGTGATTGACTCTCCCAACCACTCTTGCCATACACGCATAAGGTACTTCGGTCGGTAATCTCTGGGGGTTAGGGTAAACCCAAGGTATCTAAAATTTCTTTTTCCAAAATACTAAAAATTATTTCTTTTCTTTTAACATAAGGCTTGAAACTAAAATCTCATTTTTTTCTAAGGCCAAAGCCTAACTTCAAAGCTACTTTAGTATGTCTAATTCTTATCTATAATTACTCAAATAAAATTAATTTGCTTTCATACTAAAAGAGTTAACATGCTAAAGTTTAAATAATTCAAAATTATAAACTTGGTAACTAAAATAAAATGATTACTTGAACATATACATTCCCAACCTGTTGGTTGGAGATCCTAACCCCAAAGTTCGGTTAGGAACCTTCCTAACCTACAGGTTGGGAATCCTCTATATTCCCAACCTACAGGTTGGGCTGAGAATCCCAAGCTTTCCAACATTCCGAAGGGGAGTATCAACATTCTCAACCTCGAGGTTGGGATGCAATTTGGGTTGAACATATATGTTGAGAATGCAGACATTAGGTTCATATTCCCAACCTCCACTCATTTTTTGCATGGTGTTTATCTTTGTTAGGGTTGTGGTTATGGATATGACATTGTCTGTATTGGTTCCTTGATAGATGCATTGATTTGATGAATTTTTGGCTTGGTTAGTGTTGTTTATAGGCCTGAAATCATTGAACCAGTAACGTAATTGCCCATGTTTTATTTGTTATTAGGTATACAAATGAAATTGTATCAATACAATATTTGTTCTATTAGAGTTTAATCATTATCATTTTGGTAACAAAATTTTAATGGGTTGTTTTATGATTGCAAATTTAGGGTGATGGATTCTGTAGTTGCGTTTAAAGATAATGGACTCCGATCATTTTGCTTCAAAAGTTACATGCTTTTCCAAGGTGGGAGTCGTAAAAGTGATAGTGGAAAAGTTAAATGAAGTGCAATTAGAGATGTTCAGCAAGTGATGCTTTGGTAAACTGCTGCACATGAAGGACTTGAAGTTTGCCGAGCAGTTAGTGTATAACTTGCTTCTTCGATAAGTGGATTGTGATGATTCGGAGGAGCTGTGGTTTGCACTCCTGAATGACAATGTCATTCGGTTATCAATGCAAGAGTTTGGCTTGGTCGCATGGCTTGATTGTGGGCTATACCCATTAAAAGATGGGTCAGCTGATGAATGTCCATCCGGTGAGAATTTTAACCAAAGAATGTTTCCAAGTAGCGGCAAAATTTTGAACAAAAGTGTAGACATCACTTTCAGGGCTGCTTCTTCAGACAATGATAAGGACATCATAAAACTTGCATTGTTGTACTTTTTAGAGGTGATGTTACTTAGGAAGGATCTGAAGAACCAGATTCAAAGGGAGCATATTCGACTATTGGATGATATCAATGCATTCAACAAATACCCCTGGGGTCGATGCTGCTATGAGATGACGTTACGTGGCATGAAAAAGGATTTTAAGAATATGGTTGCCAAGGTTGGAAAATGAAATAAAGGGCAAAAGTACAAGAGAGACGCTACATTCTATTTGTTGTCTGGTTTCCTATATGCATTTCAGGTATATGTATGTTGGTTTTTTACTTTATCTTGCTTCTTAATGGTTGGTTCGTTTGGCAATTACATTTGGTGTTTTTCTCTACACTCGTAGATATAGGCTTGTGAAGCAATTTCGATCGTTGCACAACAAATTGCATTTAAATCCAGCAATTTACTACCGTATATCGTCAATTGGAGTTCTACGACAATCCCAAAGTCAGGAGAAATTGTTACGTTCTTTCATCGCTCTGATGTATGTAAATATATTACCGAGTTGAGTATGTCAATATATTACTAAGTTGAATAAACAGCCTACATTTTAGTTGTTGTTTTGAACATTTGACATACATGCTAGTTTGAAGCTCACCCTACGTTGGAGGGGACGCCTATAGAGGAAAAAGAGGATTATTGGCAACATTTCTACAACAAGGAGAAGGGTGCAGCCCAAGTGGCTTCTGATAGTGGGACCTTTGATAGTGCTGCCACTGGCAAGAAGGACAATAATGACAAGGCAACCAAGGTCCCATTTCTAAAGGCACAGACTGGGGGAAGACGACCATATACTTAGGTACTTTCATTGTTAGCTTTTATGTTGGCCATTAGTCATGGAGTGTAAGTATACCACTTCACTGCACATTTCCACTGAATTTTGTACAGGTTGCTAAGGATAGCAGTGCTAGTTATAGTGAACAATTACAAGCCATCCGTAAACATGTGGAGTAGGTTGGGAAAGACATGATGAAGCAACTGCAACATACAAATAAGAACATAGAAGGCACCAAGTTGGAGGTACAGGAAATAGCCGATCTCCTCTGCGAAACAAACAAGAAGGTTGGTATGATTATCGACTTTTTATTTAGAAACAATACTAATCATACACATCAAAACACACCTGCAGCGAAGGTACAATGCAAAGATGCCTAGTGTAGGAACTTAGTAATGTATATCAACATATACTGATGTCATTGGAATTTTGCTTCAGAAGACAATGATGAGCAACATCGTGAAACTAATGGAGATAGTACTAGAGTGGAAGGATCGGTGCCAATTGGCACCGAGACGCCTCCAGGCGATACTCATAAGAAGGTGGACAATTTCGGTGAAAAAATGACATTCACCTTAATCGTAAGAACAAAAGCATGGGTACTGTCGCCTTCAGGTGCTTTTGATGCATCGGTGAAGATTTTACCACAATCCCAAAGTTTGAACATAAAGCAAGATAAGGGTGCACAGGTGTCTGGCCCTTTTTTAGGGTTCAAAGTGCCCCGAGAAAAATGTTTGAAACGTTGTTACATAATCTGATAGAGGGCAGTGCCGAAGTGAGACATGATTGGGTAGACAGTTTTAAGGGGAAAATTATTTTGGATCCTATCCTACCACAGCAATCAATACTAGGGTCGCCTTTGGTAGGTTCAGACATAAGTTTGAAGATTATACCTGAAACCAAATTTTTCGAAAGAAAGTGAAAAAGGGTCCACAAATTTCATCTCCATTTCAGTAAATCCCAGTTGTTCCAAGAAAGTGCACCAAGTTCGATCCAAGTCCTAAACTGTCCGATACAGAACTGCAAGCATTTAAAGCCTGGTGTAATGAATATGAGCCAAACGAGTTGTATGTTTCCGACCTTCTTACTGCATTGTTAATTGTTTTTCATATTGCTAGTTTGGTATATATATAACCAGTTGTCAAAAATGGGTTTGTCACTATAGACCAATGGTCCGTTTGATTGGCAGTGGTTTAGGGAGTTGTGCAAACCTAGTGAGTAGTTGCAAGATTCGGTATGTATAAACAATATGGAAAGTAGCTATGTCAAACATAAATATGGATTGTACAGTCTAACCATATGCATTTTGACTGTTTGCAGCATCTGGATGTTACTTTCTCTTACGTTCATTAGAAGGTGATGCAGTCCCCTAGTAGCAAGTTGGAAGCCTTCACAACGACAGATATTTTGTTTGAGGTAAATGTTTTGTTTCTTCAAAAGTAAATGGAGTACTGAAACTTAAAACATTTTTCCCTTACTAATTGCATTGTTTGTTCGAATATATGTAACAACACTTGCTAGGTAAATAAGAGGCGTATAACAAGAAAAAAGCTATTTGAGCTGATGATGACATATGCGTACGATATGCAAGGGGGGAGGCGACCGGCAGCAAACACGATTCGCAGGAGGTCACCTGTCGTCTATAGATAGGACTTGGGATGGTATCATTGTTAATTGGTTGTTTCGCATTTGTTTGAACTAACTATTATGTAACATACTGAAACTGATTTCTAATTCTCTTTCGCTTGTTGTGTCGGTAGCTATACATGTCACTGAATTATAGGGGTGTACATTAGGTCCTCATGAAAGTACACTTCAAGGACTGAACGATAACCTAGTTTGACTCATTGGGCACCTACGTGCACAATTGGAAATAGTTTTTGCAACCCATACAAACAATACTGCCATAGCTCTTTTAGAAGACTGATCGCTACGGAGCAGAGGCGTACATGACTACAAAAATGGTATACGAAGGAGGAATAGTCCCTGTCCCAGTGCGACGAAACGCCACAACAACAAGCAGGGTAAGAGCTGTACCACATGTAGCAATTTACGGTATTACAATTATGTGTAAGTCATGTGCTAACCTGTTATGTTGTCTTCTTTTATGTAGGAGTGGTGATTGCAGGATTTTCGTAATCAAGTCGGCCGAACTCATGGCACATGGTCTACCGGTGAACTCATTTGACAAATCTCATGTACCAGCTTTCCAGGAGCAGCTAACGCTCAACCTGTGGAAATGGTCTCAACAGTTTTAAGGGGTAACATTTTTATGATTCTTAGTCCACTGTAAACTTTGCCAGTATGGGTTGCATGGGTAAGATATCATACTGCAGTATATGGTGACATGGGTAAGAACACATTGCAGTATATGGTTGGCATAACCGCTTGAGAACACAGCAATCATAACTTGTTAAGAAGTTTCAGCCTCTAATATTGCTTTTCCCTTATTCTTATGCTCAATGATGATGTTTTCATATATTCTATCAATTGTTTCATGCAACTTGTGTAACTTTGAACAACCTCAACTGAACCTTTGAGGCAAAACAGTGTAAACAAATGTCACGATGAGTTGATATCCTCCCACGCATAATATGCCTTCGTTGACAGGTTTAACGAATAGTTGTATTTTTTCTGCATTTGTTTTGCCTGTTGTATGTATAAAGGTAAGATGCTAATGTCTCAATATGGACTTTGTTAATGTAGTTCAGTTCTTAGAAGTTTCCATGTACTATCAGTGCAAAGGGGATCACATATTTCCTGCTTAGGCTGTGTCACAGTGTCTTCAGGGCTACAGTAGGGGACACCACGCATGTCATTGTCACGAGCTAGCACATCTGGATGCTTCAAAGATGTATGTACCGTAGACTTATAAAAATTTTTATGGTAGCAGTGCTGGAGCTATTAGAGGTTGCAGCTCTTCACTTATGTTTATATGTTGAACAAGGATGCTGTAAATACAATTGCAACATTTATGTGCATCATGTTTTATAAATGACATAATTAAATTCTATCAAATTAGATCATGTTTTTGTTGTTTGGATTTCAATTAAAGTTTGTAGTAGATTTGAATCTAATTGTCAACTACAAAAGCAAGTAGTGCCACTAATAGTGATTTTGGAACCATACGTAATAAAAAGTAGGAAACCGTTGCAGGTAATAGAACTGCAACCTTTTGGAAACTATTATATTAGTGACAGTGAGTGACTTGTAAAATACTTACAGTGGGGTGTGAACATAATTTTATGGTAACAACAAACAGACACCAGCAACAACAAATCTAGCAAACTTTTATATGATAGGTTTGAGCATCCAGGCTAGGAATTTGCCATGGTTGAGGACAACACTAGCATTTGATCTGATTACGATAAAAGAAGGTAACACTGAAATAAGATCTAAATGTTTAATTGAGAAATAAGGTTAGTGGTTGTATAAAATAGTTAAACACATTTATATCATATAATGATTTTCAATTGCACCATTTTCATTGTCACACATATAAATCAATATAAAGTCTAACTTTCTTATTCGAACAACAAGTAGCCTAATCCGTAGAGAAACCTTGATCTTGAAACAAGTTTTTTATGCAGAAAAGTACATACTCTAAAAAACATTTACAAGACTAACATAAATCGGAAATAATTTTCTACATGCATGGAGAAAAAAAATTCAATGTTGTTACTGGACAATAAATCAATAATTTTCATTGTCACACATATAAATCAATAATTTTTTTTCATTGCACATATAAATCAATAATTTTCATTTTCATTGCACCATTTTCATTGTCACACATATAAATCAATAATTTTTTTTACTAGTAATGGATGTAATATCATCACATCTGAACAATGAAAGAATTCTATCAAATTGTGGAAACATTTTGCAGTAAAGACAATGAAGGAGGAACAAGACCAAATTCAGTTCTACACAATGGAACATTTGTTTTCAACAACTGAAAAATGATATAATCAATAGCTTCAATAGTTTATATCACAAAAGTCTACAGCATCTTCAGGTACGTTGCGGCAACATTGCGAGTGCACAAATATGCATTCGGCTCATGCCTGAATTTTTTTGGATTCCCCAGGAAGGGCAGCACATGGTTGAAGACTAAAAGTAGCAGCTGCAAATACATTGAATTAGCCAAAGCAGCATCTGCAAAGGCTTATTGTTTTAAACATATGCATACATGGCAGAAATACATATATTTATAGAAATTTTGAATCAAGTGGACAAACTTCGTGTAAAAACATAGAGTCTAAAAGACAAAATGTCTTTCCCTTATCAAACCACCTACATGATGTACAAAAAATACATTCTTCATAGAAAATACCTTTCCCTTAAAAAACCAGCTACATGATGTACAAAAAATACATTCGATTGATGTACAAAAAACCCGAAGGAGGAAGAAGACAAAAAATACTTTCTTCTGCTCAATGTCATCTACATAACACAAAATATCAACTCCATCTTACATGATGAGTTCTTCTCTTAGAGATTCGGTCATGTCTTACTCTTTAATTTATCGAAATTATCATTCCATTTAGTAGCTTATCAAATTGGAATTGGTGCGGCACACCTTTGTCTGTTGTGTCCGAAGCCACCATATCTACTGTACTTTGATTTCCGTTTATCTTCACCGGACGAAGGTTTTCTTTTTGTAGTAGGTCAACAATGAGGCTTACGACCTTCAGGGGTAGGACAGTAGGAACTTCAAGACCTTCAGGCAAAATCCAGTCATTTTCAGGCCCAATCGGATGAATGGAAGCTGTATATGCTATTGCTAATGATTCCTGAGTATAGTACGCAGCACAGTAGTCGTAACAGGATAGATGGCGATGATTACAAACAGCCAAAGCATACGCACAAGGAAGTTGGTCGATCTGAAATTTTTTGTACTTATAAGTTTTACTCCGCAGGTTAACAACTGGGTTCAAAAAGTCATCGATGACAAGGTATCTATCTACGTCAATGGGGCGCACAGGATAACGACCAGCTTTCTTCATCCTGTGCTACAGTTTGCCTTCAACCCATCTTGTCATTAACATTGGCATTATTGTAGCATCCTCACGCCTTTCCCAAAACCATCTTTGAAGTACACCACGTATATGCTCTATTAACTTCGTGATGGGCAACTCTCGTGCCTCATTCAAAAAAGCATTCAAACACTCGGCAATGTTTGTTGTCATAATGGAATATCTTCTACCATCAAACTCACATCTAACTCATTTGGTAGGTTCCGCAACAATCAAATACTCAGCTACCTTAACATTAAGTCCTGCGATTTGGGACATGATGACATTGAACACTGAAGCCCGATATGCTTTGGTAGCCTTGTAAAATAGCTTATGCACATCACCACCTTTACAATTGGCCTTCATGTTTTGCCCGAGGTGATACATACATATTCCATGCAATGCCCCTAAAAACAAATGTGCAATAGTTGTTGCTATACTTGTGTTATGGTTTGAAATGAACACTAGATCATCAACTTCTCCAATACACCCATACAACTTTGTCATAAACCAAATTCATGCATTATCATTTTCTAAATCTCCAACGCCAAAAGCTAATGGATAGACTTGGTTATTTCCATCCATGCAAGTCGCAATAAAGAGGGTACCTTTATACTTCGATTTGAGGAAAGTTCCATCAACAGTTATAACGGGCCGAATGAAAGATCTAAATCCAACAATTGAACCTCCAAATGCCATGAAAAAGTACTTGAATTGATTAGATGCATCACATTCAATCTTTGTTATGGTCCTTGGATTTTTTTTTTCCAACATAGCACAATACAATGGAAACATAGTATAGGACTCTTCGAGTGATCCCCTAGCTAATGTTAAAGTAACCTCTCTACCCCTCCATGCTTTATTATAAGTACAAGTCATCCCATACCTTTTCTTCATGTCCTGAACGATATCGTTTGGATAGTAAGACTAAGAAGCACCCTCATACTTTCATTTGATATAATGGCCAATCAATTTTCTTGTTACTTATGGCCGTTGCAAAATGAGCAAATCAAGAGAACATGTGTGGTCTGGAAGGTACTTTCGCATGTGAAAAGCTTCTGACCCTGCTAGTTTTGTTGCACACAACCACCACTTGCAACCTTTCTGCACACAAGCAAAAACCAATAAGTTTTTGGTCGACTTTTTCCCTCTGATGTTGAACTGTCTACCAACAGCTAACATTCTTATATTCAGTTATAGCTCTTCCTTACTATAGAAAATATCACCCGTCCGAACATCTTTGACATTGTCGAACACACTGTCAGAACAACCACTATCTGCTGCACAATGAATTGAAGATGTCATTCCAACATGACAATCCCCCTCAATGATTTTTTATTTCAACTTCTTGTCATTCGAACCGTCACCCTTATCAATTGGTGTTGCTTTCGGACAAGCTAATGGAGATGTACAGACATCTGTAGCTTCAAAACCAAATTGATCGAATATGTAATCTGCATAGTTATCAACCTCTAACACATCTTCATCAATCATTGTGCGTTCGATAGGAACCGGCTCTTCACTATCCAAATACTTCTTTACAGCAACTTATACTCCAATATTGTTCACACATTCTTCCTCACCAACTAACAAGCCTCCTGTCGAGTCACATTTACATTCCACTATAATGCATAAAGGATTCCTTGTCATTACATCACTAACTTCAACGATAAAGAAGTCAACATCAGTATCGTTCAACACTTCGATGGGTGGAGCGACATCACTCATTTTGTATCTGAACTTCATCATAATTGCAAAATCAGAATGTTTTATATCAAGTGCACGACATACAGTATCCTGTAATTCTTCATACGTTATATTCTTCGACAATAAAATTCCTTTTGTCTTCCCACCTTCATATAGAAAGTTTCCTCCCTTATTGGTCCACTCACCATCATATCGAACCGCAATACGAACTGTACCCATATGGTCCGACCTGTCAAATCAAAGTAGTAGCGTGGTCAGCATATATATCTATCATGCTAGACTCAGTATACACTGACACATATGCCAGTGTATAATTTCACTCTTTTCCTCCATACCAATTGCATTTATTTGAACGACAACAATGACCTATAAACATTTCATGGCAATTTTTCATTTTTATCATATCAAATCCTATACAACTTTTCTTACTCAGTTGTAAAACCAAATCTACCAAACATTAAACACAACAGAATACAAAATTATATCACATTAAACACATTCACAGATGGAATACAAAACACATTCTAACATGTTATGCTATTCAATAAAGGCTGGAAAATGGAACCTTCAGGCTTACATTCTACATAATAATCAACCAAGTTAAGAATCCCAATCTGGAGGTTTAGAATCTCAACATTTGGGTTAGGACTCCCAACCTGGAGGTTAAGATTCCCAACCTAAAGATTGGAATCCAAAATCTTGATGTAAAATCCGGGTTAGGATTTCCTATCTTCATCTTGGGATTTGAAATGTCGTTGAATGAAGAAGGTTGTGATTCCCAACCTCTAGGTTGGGATTCTCAACCCGAAGGTTGAGAATGTCAATTTGGATGTTCTGTCATGGTTTGGATTCTCTACCTTAAGATTAGGATTCTCAACGTGAAGGTTGGGATTTGCCAAGCAATACGTTTGAAATCTCAACTTGAGGGTTAGGAACCGAACCTAGATTTAAGTCAGGATTAGGAATCTCAACCTGCATGTTGAGATTCCCAACCCGAAGGTTAGGAATCTCAAATTGGAGGTTAGGATTCCCAACCTCAATGTTGGGATGCCAAACCTGGATACAACATCCATGTTTGGAATCTTAACCGCGGGATTGGGAATCCTAACCTCAGGTTTGAAATCCTAACGTGGATTTTTTAATCAAGATTAGGAAACCCAACCTCCAGGTTGGGATCCAAACTTGGATGCTTAAACAAGGTTAGGATTCCTAACCCCCAGGTTGGGATCCAAACTTGGATGCTTAAATAAGGTTAGGATTCCCAACCCCTACTCTACTTTTAGGTTGAGAATCTGAAGTCAGGGTTAGGATTCCTAATGAAAAAGTTGAATGAAGGTTAAGAATCGCAACTGGAAAGTTGGGATTTCCAACCTACAATTTGAATTCCCAATTGATTAAGTTCAGATACCCAACCTAAAAAATGGGAATCCCAACCTTCTGGTTGTGATTCTCAACTCAAAGGTCAATGATTCCCAACCTGAAGCTTGGAATTCTCAACCATAAAAGTTAAGATTCCCAACCTATAGGTTGGGAATTCGAACTAAAAGTTGAGATTCCCACCTAAAAGCTTGGATTCCCACCCTTTACATGAAGACTTCACCTTTAAACTCATTTTAGCCTCCGTTACAAATTCCAACCTAAAAGTATACATATACATTACAACTGCCAATACAATCTAACTTTCACATTCTCATCATACCAACAAAACCACACCCAATAGTACACAAAACAACCGCAACCTACTTTGAATACTCCATCCTTGGTTCATATCACCATATTCATGTACCCAAAGCAACCATAACTAGTCAAATATACTACCCACCCCCAGAGAAGCACAGCGGCAGTCCTGGCCACCTCCTTAGACAGCCTAAAAATTCACACTCCTTCCTTTCTTAAGCAAAGGAAGACAGAAGAACAGGTGGCCGTGGGAAGTGACAAGAGATGTTGGCTGTCATAACATTGGAAGTTAGAAGAGATGTTGGCCATCAGAACGTCGAAAGTTAGAAGAGATGTTGGCCGTCAGAACGTCGGAAGTTCGAAGAGATGCTGTACAATATTGCTTTGTGTTACAGGTTACGCAGTCAGAAGAGCAGTTGGAAAGACATGTTGGCCATCGGAAGTGATAGAATGGACGGCCGATCGGCGAGAGGACACTGGTGCACAATTGGTTACCGGGAGAGGCTGCTAGGCGGGAGAGGTTACGAAGCGGTGAGAACAATGTTTGCTTCTATCAATTTCAAGGGCACCATTTTATTAAGGGCATTCTTGTCCAATCTCACTCTTTTTTGTACGATCAAAAACCAAAAGGTTAATTTTGGAGTACACTTGGTCAAATGGGTCAATTTATACATTTTCTCTTCATTCTAGGGTGGTGATATTTCCACCCCTAAAAAGTGGTATTTAAACCCTACATTAATATTTTTTAAAAATATATAATATTATTCTTGAATAAAATTATTAAAAAATAAATATTTTATAAATACATCTATTGATCATTAATTAAAATATTAAATAATAAAATATAGAGAGAGTGTGTGTAATTGTGTTCAATAGTGTTCAACATTCACTTCCAAATTGGGCTTCTTCTCCGATCCTTCAACACCTTGTTTATTCATGCCCAATTCTCCATTGTCGGACCACCACCACCACTTCCTCCATACCCAGCAGCCCAAAGCTTTATTGCATAACCACCACCCCTAAAAAACCATGCACCAACAACATTACGAAACTTTTTAACTTGTCGGATCCATCTTCTCCCAAATCACCTTCCAGCTTCTCTCTTCTCAAACCTAGCCTACGTCTCTCCAAAGTAAAGAGTAGTGATATCACAACGACCGAGGCTTTGAATTTTCCACACATTTTCAAAGTAAAAAGTAGTGCCAAACCTGTTTGTTGACAGGAGCTATTATTATTCAAGCTCAATTAAATGAGTTACTTTGAATATGTGTACAGGGCGTGAAAACATATTTGTTGACATATTCCACACATTCCTTTAAGCGTGAAAACAGGTTTGGTTTGAAATTGTTTACGATGACGAGGAGCCTTTGATCTTGCCAATCTCTCTTGGATATTGCCAATATAGTAAATAATAAAATAGATATTGATAGGGTGTGTTTATAAAATATATATAATAAAATTAAGAGAAAACGATAGTTATGGTATTAAGTGAGATTTAAAAATAAATTCGAAAAATGTTAAATTTTTTATTGGGTGTGTAAACAAAATTTATGTGCATACCATTTAAACATCGTCACTCTTAATTCTATCATGTAAAATAAAGATTCTCATTTTATTTATGATTGACTCAATAAGAGAAAAGTATCTTAATTAATTTCAGGGTGGCTATATTGTCATCCAAAAAGCAAAAAAAACAAAAAAAAAAAAAAAAAAAAGCTTGCTACAAATATTTTTTAGTAAGATATTTTGTTTATATATTATATCCTTACATGCAATTATTTAAAAATACATAATTAATGTAATTAAAATTTCCAATTTGCTTTTTACACCCAATATTTAGTATAAACTCCAATAATGTGTATGAAATTAAAAGTAATATGACATAAACAGATAAATGAACAATTAATATTTATTATTATCACAAACCATTTCAAATTGAATACATGATCGAACTGTTGAATGTTGCTTGCTATGCTGCATTTGGCAAGGAAGCTGCAACAATGGTTATCATTAGTCCTCCTAGAGATACGTCAAAGGTTATTCTCTATCTTGGAACTTGTGACTCTCTTTGTAAAGCAACTGAGAGAATGTTTTGAAATTATCATTTTGAAGCTTATTGTCTTGTTGATAACACTTCTGTAGATACAATTTCTCCATATAAATCTTTTGGAAGTAAATATTTTACAGGTATAACTTTTGAAAAGAAATTATTAGTTGTTTGGTTGTCAATTAAATAAAAACTCATTTAAATTATAAACCATTCAGCTATATTACTTTTGAAAACTCTTTTAAATTATAAATTTATCAAAATGATTAAATAGTTTTGAGGGTATAGTGATATTAACAAAATATAATAGGATTATATTATACATATAGATATTTTTAAAAAATTTAAAATACCTATTTATAAAAAATCAAAATTCGAGCTTCTTCAAGTATACATATTTCAACTTTTTTAACCATTCCAAAAGCTCTATTTGGATGATAATCAAACCGCACAAGAAAAATCAAAAAGAGATTTGTGGATTAAAAAGGTACATTTAACTAATAAATAAGTTGTACCAAACATACACTAAATGAGAATATTGTTATTAAACAATTATGTCAAATGAGTTTTTCATCATAGGAAACTACAAACAATGCAAAATCAGAGATTGAAGAGTTTGCACGGTCAAATCAGAAATCATGGATCCCAAGGCCATTGCTAAGCATGCATGCAGGAATGGGAGACAAGGCATGTGAAATGAAGGTGGTTGAATTTGAAGGATATTTGCGTCTCGCTAACCGCATTAGAAAGCACTTTCCACACCTTGACAATGTTTGGCTTTCGACTACAATAGAGGTTAGCATTTGCTACATTTCACTTTTTTTTAAAAAAAAAAACAGAAATTAAAAGAAGAAGAAGAACTTGTTCCAAGCCTCGTGTATCATATGACACCACTGTTATTTACTTTCAGGAAGTCATGGATAAATCAAAACTTTATTCCAATTGGAACTTCTACCACACGAATGTGAAACACCTAGTGGGAAACATGACAATGGCCACATTTGAAGCGAGTGTTGGTAGGGAAACTAGCACAACTATTCGCTTGTTAATTTCTTGATGGTAGCTAAAGACGAATTCTTCATTGGAGCTTTGTGCTCTACACGGTAATTTCTCATCGATGGCATGAAGAATTCTAGAGGTAAAGTAATGGGCGGATACTTGAGTGTCAAGAAGGATTAATTCCGGTAGAGATGTAACATAAATCAAATTTGAGATATATAATAAGAAAAACTATAATTGTGTTTTAAATGGGTGTAAAATGAGTGTAATCAGAAAAATACATGGTTAAAATTATTATTAAAGTTGAATGATAGTTTTGCTATTTTAAAATATACAAGAAGTAAAAAATTTAATTTCAACTTTTTAATATGGTTTTATATAATAATTGAGTGTCGCAAGGAAAATTTTGTATGGTAATAGAAAAAAAGTAATGTCATACTATCCAAAATTTTATTCAAAATTATTGCCCAAATGATGAGACAAGTTTATTTATAACTATCACATTATTAATATAGTATCCTATAATTAAGGTAGTTATTAGAAAGAGTAATGTTAGGTTGTCCAAAAATTTTGATCAAATTCATGTTTAAATAATGTAACATATGAGTTGTCAAAATCCTATTAATTATCACATTATCCTATAATTTATAAGATTTTGATAACTCATATGTCATATTATTTGAGTATGGATTTAAATAAGTTTTTTTTGGAAATCTAACATTACTCTACTACAAATCATCTTGCCACATCATTTGGGCAAAATTTTGAAAAAATTTCTGGGAAGTGTGCCTTGTTCATAGGAAAATCATAATTTTGTTATAATTTGATATTTAAAGGAGGGGCACATAGTTTGACTTTTATATTTAAAGGCAACAAAATTGAAGTTAGTTGACACAAATGTTTGGGGTTCAACTTCAGTTTCATCACTTGGTGAAAAGCAATATTTCGTCACCTTCATTGATGACCAATACAAAAAAGAGTGGGTTTATGTCCTCAGATAGAAATCTGAAATCTTTGCAATGTTTAAGAAATGGAAAGTGATAATTGAAAATAAAAATGGTTTGAAATCAAGAAGCTACGATCAAACAATGATGGAGAGTACAAAGACACCGAGTTTAAAAGGTTTTGTTTCGAGAGAGGGATTAGACTCGTGAAGACCATACTAGGGACACCACAGTAGAATGGTGTAACAAAACATATGAAAAGAACATTGACTGAGAAAGCTAAAAGCATGCATATACAATCTAGTTTGCCAAAGCAATTCTGGGTAAAAGAAGTCAAAACATTAGCCGATTTGATAACCCAAGGACCACAAATAACTTTGGAGTTGAAATTACCCGAAGAGGTTTGGAGTGCACAGGAGGAAAAACTTTCTCATTTAAAAGTGTTTGGGTTGTGTGTATAAATGCATGTCAATGATTGTGCTAAGAATAAGCTTGATGCAAAATCACTTAAATTCACGTTTTATTGGTTAAGGTTGTGATGACTTTGGGCTCAAGTTTTGAAACGAGCACAATAGAAAGATGATTAGGAGTAAAGATGTCATCTTTAATAACAAAGTCATGTACAAAGATAGATACATAGATCTTTCTTCTAGTTTGTGGTAGTCTAAACCTATTTACTTTTAATCAGATGATGTTCTAGTTTATATGATTCATAGGATAGGTAAGAAATTAGAGGTTGAAGAAACGACGACATAAGATCCATTCACTATTTCAGAATCAACATCGGGTAAAATAGTTTCAAAACCATAAAAAAAACAGTTATAGAACTAGTTTCAAATTCATTAGAAGATCTAGCTAATGAGCCAAAAAGATGCAAATGGCATCGTTTTCCAAACATAAAGTATCATTTGAATTGTCTGCTGCTAATTGATAGAAGAGAACCTGAATGCTATGTTGAAGCATGTCAGGTGGATGATGTTAGCAAATGGGAGCTCACAATGAAGGATGAGATGAAGTCCGTCAATCTAACTAGACATGAGACCCAACAGAGTTACCAGTAGGTAGAAGGCACTCTAGAATAAATGGGTTTATCGGATCAAAGAAGAATATGATGGCTCCAAGAGACACAAAGCTAGATGGGTATCCAAAGCTTTCAACAGAAAGAAGAAATAGACTGCATAGAGATCTTCTCCCCTGATGTGAAATTGAGCACAATTCAATTAGTTTTGAGTATTGTCACAGTAGAATACTTACATCTTGAGCAACTAGATATGAAAATCGTGCTTCTCCATTGTGATTTAGTGGAGGAGACATGTATACATGCAGCAGCCAGAAGGTTTCACAATGAAAAAAATGAAATTGGTGTGTAGATTGACTAAGAGCATGTATGGCTTGAAACAAGCCAATCGTCAGTGGTACAAGAAGTTTGATGGCTTCATGTAGAAGAATGAAGATTGATGGCTTCAAGAAGGTTAGTTCTAGTTATATTATTTTTGTTGCTTTATGTTGATGATGTGTTGGTAGCTAGTATAGATTTAGAAGAGATCAAAAAGTTAAAGAAACAACCCTGTAATGAATTTGAGATGAAAGATGTGGGTGCAACTGAACAGATACTTGGGATGAGAATTAGCAAATATAGACAGAAAAGTACTTTACAATTATCCCAAGCAGAGTACATTTGCAAGGTACTGCAACAGTTCAACATGAGTGATGCCAAATTGGTCCGAATACACAAAGCTGGTCATTTTAGATTATCTAAGGATTAGTGTCAAGAAAAAGATGAAGAAAATATTTACATGGCTGGAGTTCTATATGGTTCAGCTATTGGAAGCCTGATGTGTGTCATTTTTTGTGAAGAAACAATCTTCAAAAAACATTTTAAAAAAATATCAAAATACCCTTATAAAATGACCTATGGATTTGAACTCCTAAGAAAAATATGTAAACATATGCCACATGTAATATATGCAAATCTAAAGGTCCAAAACTACATGCAAACACTTTAAACACATGAAATGCAACATAATTAGTCAATTTAGGTTATCCAAGAAATAGTGTCAAGAAAAAGATGAGGTAAATATTTAGACAGCTGGAGTTTTATATGCTTCAGCTACTGGGAGCTTGATGTGCGTCATTTTTTGTTAATAAACAGTCTTCAGAAAACATTCAAAAAATTATCAAAATAGACTTATAAAATAATCCATCGAATTAAACTTCCAAGAGAAATATTTAAACATTTGCAACATGTAATATATGCAATTCTAAAGGTCCAAAACTACATGGAAACACTCTAAACACATGAAATGCAATATGATTAAGCATGAACGAGCATCAAAACCATGAGAAGATGAGCACTTGCATCTTAAAGTCTTCTAATTGACCTTTTTACATAGTCTTTATCTTCATTTCTCATTGTTGTATCTTAAATCCTAAGTTCTAAAAATCCAAAACCAAAGAATACATTTAAAAGCAGTTTACCCTTAAACCAACCAATTACAAATCATGGAACTTATAGATCAAAAGTTTATTGGTGGTGATTTATTTGTACCAGTTGACCTAATATAGGACCAAGGGAGGCATATGTCCTTTTTCGAAGTTCTTTTTTTTTTTTTTTTTTTTTTCATTTGAAACATTATCAAACTCAATAACTGCTCTCTACCATTCAATTACATTAATATATATATATAGATATATTTGTTAATATATATCACCAAAACATACTACTGTATATTGTTGTTTGCATATAATTTTTTCACATAGTGTTATGGGTTAAGGACAATAATTTCTTTAAAGATGGTTAATGTCAATAGTTATAATATTATTATATGGTTGTTATTGTATAGTTTTTTTTTTTTCATAATATTATGGGTTAATATCAGTCGTATATCTTTTAAGTCGCTTATGATGTTATGGTATTTGTTAAAACTACGTAACTAAGAATAGTAAATAGATTTTAAATGTCAAATTACTAGTTTTTTCAATAATTTTAACTTTAAAAAACAAAATGCATTCAGAGGTTTAAAAAAAAAAATCATGTCATTTAGATTTCAAATTTCAATTATCATTTAATCTTCAAAAGGTTTCAACACCGCTAAATCTTCAAAAAAAAAAAAGAACCCCTAAGATAATTTGTAATACTATAATTGTTTCTTCAAATTAGATAAATTGTGAATTTGACTATAGATTCTTTTTCTTATATATATATATATATGTATAATGGTTCTACAGTCAGTATCCCTTACCTTTTTAAAGTTAGGATTAGAAAATCTCAATCATTCATTAAATCTGAAGGATAGAATAAAAGAAGACAAAAATATAAATAAATAATTATAATTTGATTATTACAAAAAAAAAAAAAAAACTCATGAATGCTTTCTATGATGGTAATAATCAAATGATAATTACTCATTTCTACTTTTATTTTTTTCTGTCCATCAGATCTAATGGATGGTTGAAATTTTCTGTCCATTAGAGTTTCTATGGTCAGTATGTCCTAACTTTTAAATTATTGGAATCAATCATCTCATTCATTCATTACATCTTAATTTAATGGGAGTGAAAAGTTTTTTGTGATAGAGAATATAATAAATGACTAAGATAGTTGATCTTAACAATTTAAAAGTTATGACGCACTGACTGTATATATATATATATATATATATATGGTGGGGACATATATTTGAATGTGGGTGTGATTTTTGCACCTATAGCTTCATGAAAATCATGAACATTGATCTTATAGTTTCCATTGAACTTTAAAGTGTAAAAAGGCATACCTAAAGTAATAATGTATATATTCGCATCTCCATTTAGGTGTAGCCCTTAATATTTCCGCATGGATAGCATTAGTGGCCCCCATTAGTGTTTTTGCAAATCATGTGTGATTCACATGCAGTGCTACTTGTAGCACTACACTTATTAACATTTGACATGTGGCAAGAAGGGCACTAATGGTTGGGTTTAACCTCTTCGCTTTTAACTTAACAAAGTTTAAATCCATCCACAACCAAAACATGTTTCTTGTCCAAATTATGCATTTGTCAATATGAGTTATAGACTTGTAGCAAGCTACTATGTTTGTTAATTTTTTCTCTCAACTACAAAATCTTTGGAAGGTGGGTAGAATTGCAATTTTTTGGATCATTTGGTTTGCTCGTAAAAAAGCTACTTTCGAGGGTAAGCATTCTACCTTTCATAAGGCTCTCTCATTTATTTAGTGTTTTATTCGAAAGGTAGATTTTCTCAGCTCTGGGGTTATACAGAACTCAGTTGATGATCTTTTGGCTATACGTAAACTTCATGTTTTAGCACATCTTTTTGAAGTTCCACATGTTATAGAGATTGTTTGGGTTCCCCCTTCTTCAAGTTAGCTTAAGATTAATACTGACGGTTCTGCTTCCAGAACCCCTGGTTTGGCTGGTTATGTTAGAGTTTTTCGAACTTGCCATGGATTTTTCAAAGGTGTTTTTGCTATTTTGTTAAGAATAGGTTATGCTTTTGAAGCAAAGTTGGTAGCTGCTATCCATACCATTCAGTATGTTTGGACTTATCATTGGACAAAACTTTGGTTAGCGAGTGATTCAGTTTATATGGTTTCTCTTCTTCTTACGCATTTTTCTAAAGTTCTTTGGTATTGGCAACCAGCTTGGGAAAGGTGCCTCTCTTATCTGTATGATATGGATTTTAGGTTGACTTATATTTATTGCGAAAAAAATTGGGTTGCGAATGCTATAACTTCTCGCTCTCTTTCTTTAATCTGTTCAACTTAATGGTGGATGGCTCTTGCTTTTCTGGGTTCTTTTCTTTCTAATGATTTACTTAACAAACATCATTATTGGTTTCATTAGTCCTGGCTATGGGGTGTGGACACTCTTTTTTCCTTACCATCATCTGATTCTGTTTCTTTAAGGATTGACTTTGCTTCTTTTAGGCTTTATGCCTTGCCTTGCCTTGTATTTTTCTTATTAGCTTTTAATAAAATGTTGGCTTTGATTAACAACCTTATATATATATATATATATTTATATATATAACTGACATGAATATAATTCAAATAGAATTCGTAGGTAACAAAATATGTTAGCAAACAAGACAATAAAAACATATACACCTATATACACAAACACATACATACATGTGTATGTTATGTCGGACTTAAAAGAGCAATGTCATGAATTATATTTCTAAATACGGAAAAATCTGAAAATCCTCTAAAATGGTAAATAATTTTAATTTATCCTAAATTTTTAAAATATTAACCAAAAAACCCCTATTGTCAGCCATAAATGGCTTCCATCCAATTTTTTTGTGGTATTGTGACTAAATGAGTAAAAGACCATAATACCCTTCTTGGACTGTTTACACACTAAAATTAAATATTAAAAAAAAACATAAATATAAACATACTTAAAAATGGGAAAAATGAAAAATTTTTAAAAATAATTTTTTTTTAATTTACCATAAAATAAATATAATAATTAATTATATTTAAAAGTATTAAAAAAACATAATAAATAAATATGTAAATTAAACAATTTTAAAAATAGGAAATCATCCCAAATATGGGTTTGTTTCTTTATTTAGAATTTGTTTTAATTTACTATATTTATTTGTTGGTTGATTTCCTTTTTCCAATTTTTATTGGGGTTCAACCTGTAACAATAAAAAACCATCACAATCATATGTTGGTTTCCTTTTATATGGTGATCTTCAAGATCTTCATGTCACAATCAAAAACCAAAAGCAACAAAAATCATCAATCAAACAACAAATAACCACTATAACAACCACCAAGATAAAAAAACAACTAAAAATAAAAAATAACCCCAAAAAAAAACCACCAAAAAAACCTAGAAAAAACTATTTGTATTTGGTTTTTCCATTAATCAAAAATCAACAACAAAAACCCACAAACCGAAAACAAAAATAACACAATTGTAACATCAAAAATAAAAACCACCATAACAATCCAAAAAAAAAAAAATTATATTTGGTTTTTCCATTAATCAAAATAAAAAACAACAAAAACGTAGAAACCAAAAATCAAAAACAACATAATTGTAACAACAAAAATAAAAAACAACCACAAGCATCACCACATAACAACAACCTAGAAAAAACAATTTGTATTTGGTTTTTTCATTAATCAAACCCATAAAAAACAAAAACTCAAAAACAAGAAAAGAAAAATTTCCATAAATAAAAATGTAAAAAAAAATTTAAAAAAATTTGATAGAGTGATGGAGAGCCTTGGTTCTTCTATGGCAGAGACCAAAGGTTTCCAATGAAGGAGACCTAAGGGCTTGGTCTCCGATGAAGGAAACCCAAGGGTCTCCATCATGTGGAGACCTAATCAGCACTGCCACCAATAGGCTGAGACGGTGATGAACTTTACAACTTCAATGATGGAAGGTGATGTTGATGATTGATGAATTCGTTTGATGATTAAAGAGAGAGTGATGAACCCATATTTCATCTGGGTTTAAAGAAGAAGAAGAGACGGCGAGAGGAAGAGACAATAATTGATGAAAATTTTCTTTTATTTAGTTTTTATTTTTTTCCCTAGTTATTTAATTAAAATTTTAACAAATGGTTTCCAACTATCCTCCATGTATGTCATCAAGGCCAAATGATGTTTTTACCCTCAAAACTAATGGATATGTTACTTTATTAATAGATTCACTATTCCATTTAATGGTTAGGCTATTTTAACTAATACTTTTAAAATCAAGAGGTGTTTGATATTATTTTCAATTCCACTATAACACACTTTCCCGAAGTTTTGTACTGTACCTATGTACGGAATGAGATAATTTTTGTTTATAAAATAATAAAAATGATTTTTATTATGTTCAATAGTGGAATCAAACTTATTTTATAAAGTTTCAGAAAGATCGGGAGTAGATTCAATTTATAAAAATTAAGGGTGAATGATGTAAATAAGAGGCTTTTATAAAGAATGATAAAATTGTAAATATGAGGAAAGAACAAAGATATTGGGAAAAAATGAAGAATTCTCTAGAAGCTGGTAGGATCATAATTTTAAGAAAGTATAGGGGTAAAAAGCGAGTTTGATCCACGCCTATAAATATAGGTGTGTGGTGAGCAATATCGATAGATGAGAGAAAAATCTACAGAGAGAGAGAGAGAGAGAGAGAGAGAGAGAGAGAGAGAGAGAGAGAAGCAATTAACAGAGAATAAGGGAAGCAAGTTGTGGTTGTTCCAAGTCAGATTTCTACCGTTTTTTAAAGGAATCAAGCTGCTGGAAGGTGAAGAACAGATTTAGGAATCAGATCTGGTAAGATCTAAGTGTTAAAGGTAAGATTTTATATATGATTTTGTTGGTAAGAAGCTATCGAGAATAGCTCTTCATCTGCAAGTGTTTAACAAGATTTTTGCATGTAGATCTAGTGAATTAAGACGGTAAGCGAGTAAAGAAGCAAGGCAAGAGGTGGAGGAAGAATCTGGTAAGTAGTATAGCTGAGACAAGTTGTGGTTTGAAGTAGTATAATTGTGGTTTAGAATGTTTAAGTGTCGTCTTAACACCATTATCCTGCTATGGTGTTACAACTTGGTTTTGAGTAAATAAGCTGTTAAAATGTTGTTGATTAGTATATGAAGGTGAAGTGAGGTCGAATTGTGTAAATGATTGTGTAATAGTGTAGAATCTGGAAATAAGAGTGTTAGAAGCAAGTATGCGTGGGCTTGGGCAGGAGCTCGTGAAGTGAGAGCTTGGGGAGGCCTTTAACGCATTTTCGACTAGTCAGGATGATCGACTAGAGAGAGAGCTGAGCTTTGCCTATTGCTCTCCATCTCGCCTGACTGGACTGGGCTAGAATACAAGCTCACAAAAGTGAGCTGGATGATGATGCAACCCATTAGGGGTGTCTGGCCAAGCTGGCCTAATGAAGTAGCTCACAAGGGCGAGCTGAGAGGTGCTGAGGAACAACCTGAGCTAGAAGAAGGTTATAGCTCATTGAAAGAGTGAACTGAGCAAGCTCGTTGAGATGAATGCCCATAACTCTAGCTAAGCTGATCAAGGTAGGAGTTAACTAAAGGCGCGAGCTAGGGCGAGTTGAGGTGCGAGCTCGCAGCTCGAGCTGGACTGGTAGTGTAGTGCAGTCCATAGCATCTTGGTTGAGATTATAAGTCATAGAGATAATAGAAGTTGCAATGTTCTACAAATTAAGTAGATGTTTCATTTGTGAATAAGTGTAAGTGAGGAGATGAGCTGAGGAGGTTGCTGGACCAGAAGCTGCGCATGAAATTGGAAGCAAGCAGTGAGTGTGAACTATTTTAAATACCTTTTTAGTTTATTTTGCAAACCTTTATAGATTTTCATCACTTATTCTTTTTAGCTCATCAATGATTTTTTTTTGGCATGTATAGAAATAGTTCTGTATGATATGGTATGCAAACGTTATTAGCCTATTTGATGAAAAAGAAATTGATTTGAATTATAGAAAAGAACAAGGTTTCAAAGAATAGTGGAATGACCCAAGTTTATAAATAGAGAGACTTGTAGCATTAGACCCAGTCGGTATACCCTGCAGTGTATGGCAAGTATTGGGAGGGTTAGTCCTACTAACATCAAAAGGATAGGGTCTGTCTTATCTATCGAGTCGCCCTCTACATTTATGGGGTATTGTCTCGCTTGCGATGTGCGATGATAGTTCTGTCACGCAGTAGCGTGATATCTTTGTAGATTTGTCACGGTGTGCGATGTTAGCTATTACGCCACGGGACCCCTCCACACTGAGTGGATCTAGTTTACCCACTCATGTGGTTATAGCTTCCCTTGAGTTCCCCACTTGGCATATTTTTAGAAAAAAGAAGCAAACTAATAAGAATAGATTTTAAAAAGAAAATGTTTTAGAAACTGTTTTAGAAAATTATGAAACATTTTAGTAATTTGAGAACTTGATTTAGTAAAAACTTTTGAACTATAAAATAGTTTTATAGAACCAAGGGTTTTAGAGATAAATAATTTTTAAAGAAAAAGGTTTTCAAAATGATGTTTGGGAGGTATTTTTAATAAACTAGTTTAAATAGAAACACTCACACTTACTAGGCTTTATGACTTACAAATATTTTTGATTTTACGCTTCAAAAACCTCCCCAGGTACAGGAGTAAAGAATCAAGGTACTAGTTTGCCACATTTAGACTAGGTGGGCTCGACTTTCGATGATACTACACACTTACTTTTGTAAACATTTAGCCTAAATATTTACTATGTGTTATGCACACTTTCATTTTAAATAAATTTTGTAGAACCCTTCATATTCTAATGATGCGTGCATGTTTTAGACTCTTAAATGTTTGAGATATTATTTGAGAAATGGTTTTATAAATTTGACTGTGAGATCTTATAGTATATGATTTATATGTTTAGTAAAGGATTTATAGTTACGAGGTTCGCTCCCTGACGTCCTTTTGAGTTTTATTAATTAGACATCAGAAGGGTCTCATAGGGTACCCGGCAGGACCGCCAGATTCATTAAAGGGAAATCGAGGTCGGGTCTTGACAGTTTGGTATCAAAGCCAGAGTTATAGAAAATCTCAAATAAAAGATTTTTCGAATAATCGTTTTAACTAAATTTTTCTGAAACCGCTTAAAGTTTTGAGATTATGATTTTAACGTCCATTTCATGCACTGTATAATGGGAGTTCATAGAATCATGTGTCGTCGAGGTCGCCCATCTACTAGGAGAGCAGCTGCTTAGGTACCCGTACCAAAGGAATGACACATTGACGATTCTATTAACGAGCCTGTAGATCAGACCCAAGCAAGACCTTCGCGACCTGCAGAACCAGCGGTTGGGAATATGAACGTAGAATAGCTGGCTCAAGTTTTGGCAGCGACATTTCATCAGCTGCGAGAATCAGAGGTTTCCATCGAACGCGCTCGAAAATTGGGCGCCAAGCCTTTCGATAGGACCAGCAATCCGGAGCATGCCTTGTCGTGGCTAAAGACTAATGAAGAAATTTTTCAAGTCATGGGTTGCTCCAAGGACCAGATGGTAGCATTCTTCGCTTTCCTATTAAAAGATAGAGCTAAAGATTGGTGGAAAGCCATCCAGAGGCGAAATGTAGCTAGAGTGTCTTGGACGCTATTCAAGCAAGAATTCATGGATAAGTTTTACCCAAAGAGCTACCAAGATGCAAGGATTGAGGAATTCTTCAAGTTGGAATAGGGCAATTCATCAGCAACAGACTACTAGAAGAGATTTTTAGAGCTAGTTTGAGTGGTGCCCTTCATCGTGGACAACGAAGAGCAAAAAGCCAAAGATTCATAGCAGGCCTGAATTCGAAGATCCGAGCCTATGTAGCTTCAGCAGCCTATACTCAGTATGGAGAGTTGGTAGAGGCAGCTGTCAGAGTGGAAAGAAATATTAAAGTTATACCAAGGCCAAAGAAGATAACGCAGAAGCACGGATGGTCAGGCAACTTATCCGGAGGACCTAGCAAGTTCACCAAGAGTAGAGAATCATCCACTAGATCAGGTAGCCAAAGATCGAGCTAGGGGACTTAGTCTAGTCAGGGCTCCATAAAACAATCAGTAGGCTTCAGAAGCAATGATGACAGTTGGAAGAGCTGGTCTATGTGCAAGAGCTGTAGAAGGACGCATCCGGGTGAATGTTTCAAAGGTAGCATTGGATCCTATAAATGCAAATAGGAAGGCCATTTTATGAAGAACTATTCGAATATAGCTTCAGCCACCAGACCCAAGATTTGAGCCACAGCATCAGGACAGACTAGTGAAGGCTGAGGATTAGATCAAAGGGGCTCCTAAGTTAGAGGGACCACCAGTTCCGGCCAACCTAGTAGAGTATCAGGTAGGGGTGCACCGTCTAAGAGCCAGCTAGGTTGACCTTATACATTGGCCAGAGTGTTCGCGGTATCGTAGTAGGAAGTGGACACTACCCCAAAAGTTATGACAGGTATTATTTCAATTTTCGATCGTGATGCTTATGTGTTAATAGACCTTGGGGCTACCCGTTCCTTCATGTCTAAGAATTTTGCTAAGACTAATAGTACCGAACCAGAACCCCTAGATTGTAATATGATAGTGTCCACCCTTACGGGAGGTTCCTTTCGAGCAAAGAGAGTATTCTGGGGGAGTGTGGTAGTTATTTAAGGTAGAGAATTCCCAACAAACCTGATTATGTTGTACATCTATGACTTTGAAATCATCTTAGGAATGGATTGGTTGTCCATGCATCGTGCTTGGGTGGACTG
This sequence comes from Litchi chinensis, assembly GCA_019925255.1. Taxonomy (NCBI): domain Eukaryota; kingdom Viridiplantae; phylum Streptophyta; class Magnoliopsida; order Sapindales; family Sapindaceae; genus Litchi; species Litchi chinensis. The sequence continues at coordinate 15,436,610 of CM034465.1, read as the reverse complement.
TTTCTTAAAAAAAGTTAAATTTCTCAGAGTGAGGGAGTCAAATATTATTTTTTATGTAATACGGAAATCACTTCCTTCCAATATCATATCAGCAATGGAGGCTAGCAAGATGCTTAAGAAGTCATGCTAAGGATATCTAGCCTATGCAATGGAAGAAAGGTACGATGAAGCGAGATTAAAGAATATCCCAATAGTCCGAGACTTTCCAAATGTGTTCCTAGAGGACCTTCCAAGTCTACCTCTAGATCGGGAAATGAAATTCGATATAGATTTGATTCTCGGAACTGAGCCAATCTCCATCACACCGTATCGAATGGCTCCAGCAGAGTTGAGAGAGTTGAAAGTTCAGATGGAAGAATTGCAAGATAAGGGATTCGTGCGACCCAGCCATTCTCCTTGGGGGGCTCTAGTGCTGTTCGTCAAGAAAAAATATGGAAGTTTGAGATTATGTATCGAATATAGACAGCTAAATAAGGTAACGATACGGAATCAATATCCACTCCCGAGGATCAACAACCTATTTGACTAGCTACAAAGATCCAAAGTATACTCGAAGATCGATTTTAGGTCAGGTTATCATCAGCTAAAGATTCGCGAAGGGGACGTTCCAAAGACTGCCTTCAGGCTATATTTGTATAAGTTCGTGATAGTGTTCATCAACGATATCTTGGTGTATTCAGGCAATCATGAGGAGCATGCAGAACATCTCTAGATTGTATTACAGACCCTATGAGAGCATTAGTTGTATGTGAAGTTTAGTAAGTGCCAATTCTGGCTAAACAACGTTGCTTTCCTAGGTTATGTTATAACGGCCAAAGGTATCCACGTGGATCCCCAAAAGATAGAAGCCATAACGAGCTTGAGACCGTCTACAAATGTTACCGAGATTCGGAGTTTCCTCGAATTGGTAAGCTATTACAGGAACTTTGCAGAATGATTCTCTAAGATAGTCGCCCTGCTAACCAGATTAACTAGAGAGGAAGAAAGATTCGAATGGTCAGATGCTTGCTAGCAGAGTTTCGATGAGCTAAAAAGAAGACTGACATAAGCTCCAATGTTAACTTTACCAATGGGGAAAGATAGGTTTACGATATTCAGTGATGCCACAAGACAGGGTTTGGGGTATGTTCTGATGCAAAATAGTAGAGTTGTAGCATATACTTCCAGGCAAATGAAAAAACACGAACAGAACTATCCTACCCATGATTTAGAACTCGTAGCAATGGTATTTGCATTGTGAATTTGGAGGCATTACCTCTATGGCTTCCCTTGTCAGATCTCTACGGATAATAAGAGCTTACAGTATTTGTTTACCCACAAAGAGCTAAATATGAGGTAGTGGCTGTGGTTTGAGCTAATTAAAGACTATGACTGTACGATTGAATACCATCCCGAAAAGGCCAATATAGCAGCAAATGCTTTAAGTAGGCGACTTGCGAGTTCTCTAGCTCAATTGAGGACTGTATATCTTCCATTTCAAGTGGAATTGAGGTTGCTGGGAGTCTAGCTAGGTGTAGTAGAGTTAGGGGCATTGCTAGTTGCTTTTTATGTTTGCCCTATTTTAACAGATCAAATAAGGGGACAACAATGGCAAGATCCCTAGTTGGTAAAGCTAAAGTAAGAAATTGAGGAAGGGCGTTAAGTAGATTTTACGATCAGGGAAGATGGTATAATAATAATGGGTCAGCGTTTATGCATGTCAGACATTACGATCTAAAAAGAGAAATCATGGAAGAAGCTCATTCTTCAGCGTATACCATTATTGGTGGAAGGGAATGAAAAGAGAGATCACGGAGTTCGTATCTAGATGCTTCATCTATTAGTAGGTCAAAGTAGAGCACAAAAAATCGGTAGGATTACTGCAACCACTCAATATTCCAGAATGAAAGTGAGAGAATATTACCATGGATTTTGTTGTAGGGCTTCTGCGTAGTCAAAGGGGGCATGATGCCACATGGGTGATAGTTAATAGATTAACAAAGTCAGCCTATTTCTTGCTGATCAAGAGCAATTACCCCCTAAGTAATTTAGCGTAGCTCTATATAAATGATCTAGTCAGACTCCATGGTATACCGATTTCTGTTGTGTCAGATTGCAATCCCAGATTTACTTCTAAGTTTTGGCTCAGCTTGCAGAAGATCTTAGGTGTTGGACTGAACTTCAGCACGACCTTTCATCCCTAGACAAACGGTCAATCAAAGAAAACCATCTAGACGGTTGAAGACATGCTCAAAGCTTGTGTCTTGGAGTTCAAGAGAAGTTAGGATATGCACCTACCACTAGTAGAGTTTGCATACAATAACAATTATCAGACCAATATAGGTATGGCTCCATATGAAGCCCTTTATGGAAGGAAATGCCGAACTCCAGTATGTTGGTATTAGGTAGGTGAGAGGAAATTGATAGGTCTTGAGCTTGTCCAAATGACTACCAAAAAGACTAAAATTATTAAGGACAAGCTGAAAATAGCAAGTGATAAACAGAAAGGTTATGTAAACAACCATCATAGGGACCTTAAGTTTGAAGTTAGTGATAGAGTATTTCTCAAGATATCCCCTTGGAAAGGTGTGTGTAGATTTGGAAAGCATGGGAAGCTGAGTCCGCACTATATTGGACTCTATGAGATCATGGAAAGACTAGGATCTATAATGTATAGATTGGAGCTACCGCCCTAATTAAGCGAGATTCATGATGTGTTTCGTGTGTCCATGCTTCGCAAGTACCTTCCAGATCCCCTCCAGATACTTAGAGAGCAACCGGTAGAGCTAAGAAAGAAAACCAATTGGGTGTGTTTAGACATCAATTAAGCCATACTAATTATAATTGGGCTCAGTTAAATAAATTTTCCTTTTGGCCCTTTGATTTAAGTTTCTAATTACACCCCTTGTGATATTTTAAATTGAACCCCTCCTAAGCCTCCTTGAAAGCTATATATATATATATATATATATATATTGTTCATTAGATCGATTTGAATTTAGGGTGTTACAATTTCATGTTTGATAGGACCCGACTTTTCTAGAGAATTCTTTAATTTCCTTCAATTGCTCTTTAAAAATTCCATAATGTTTATCATATCCTTTCTAGAATTCTCTTTCTTTTTTTTATCCTTTCTAGAATTCTTGTTCATTTTACCTAAATTGCCCTTGAAAAATTCCATAATTCCTTCTTTTTATGATGGACAATTCTACCCCTCTTACATACTCCTTCTTTACAATTTTACCCCTCTCACATCCTCTTTTTTACATGTTTGTCCTTAGGTGAGTGTATTTAGAAAACCAATTGGGTATGTTTAGAAAACAATTGGGTCATACTAATTCTAATTGGACTCACTTAAATAAATTTTTCTTTGAGCCCTCTAATTTAAATTTCTAATTACACCCCTTGTGATATTTTAAATTGAACCCCTCCTAAGCTTCCTTAAAAGCTTTATATATATATATATATATATATATATTGTTTATTAGATCAGTACAAATTCGAGGCATTACAATTCACCCCCCATTAAGAAAATTTCGTCCTTGAAATTTTGCGTATTGTCTCAACTAGAGGTGCCTTTTATTCCAATAGTCAACTATTGGATGATTTTCGTTTCATTCTCATAAATCATTTGAAATCATCTCCTATGACACCAATGCTATATCTCTTTCTCATTCAATTATCTCAAAATTCAAACCTACTACTTCATTACTCAATTGCAATTCTAATAAACTTAATGTTTTCTCAAATGGAATATTAAACACCACACTTCCACTACGCAGCTCTAATATTCAACAAATGTACCTTGCACCATCAGTACACCACAAAACAATTATATAATTTTTTTCACATCCCTCAAAAATCAATATGAACCATATTTTACGTCCCAAAATTTCAATCATCTAAAATTTCAAATCATAAATATTCAAAGGCCCTATCTATAATCCATATCATCATCTAATATTATAATTGTACTTATTCTCAAGTACCATCTCCATATTCAAGTATATCAAAACAATCCTTATTAGAAATTATCTTAGTCGTCTATTATCCTTCCAATTGGTTCCATAAACTTTTATGATTCTTAATATCCACATTTCAAACCTCCATATCCTGTGCTAACTAATAATCAAACAAAATAACACCATATTTATTCTACCTCATCAAAACATAAGATCAAATCATCTAAATGCATCCAAATATGCACCACCAACTATTCATATCAACTCTTAATTCACAAACACTTCAAATATCATCAATAACCACAACTTTTAGGCATATTTAATGATTACACAATCAATATACTTATCACCAATACATATACTTTAATAATTGCAATTCCAACATTCGAAATGCTAGCCAATCTAATGAATTGGTTACTATTATCATACAATATACTACCCTTTCACATCAAATGATAGGTCCCTTTTCCTTATAGCTTAGGCAGCCTATCTAGCAAACCCCACGGTGGCCTTTCAGATAGGATCTGCACCAGCTGAAGGTTCCCATGAAGCTAAGCCTTTTTCTTAAAATCTAAAAACCTTTATAAACTCTTCAAAATACTTTTCCTAACGAAAATGGGTAAAAACCTTTTCTTTTTTTAAAAATACATTTATAAATCAGATTCTATTGAAAATCCAGCAACATAATGACTGTTTCTTTTAAAAATCCTCCTTGTAAAGCATGAAAGAAAACCCGTACGCTTCAAAATATTTCACATTCTCAACTTTCGGACCTCAGATTCTTTTTCCTTTTCACAATCCAACATAAACATGGTTCTATTTTAAAAGTCAATTCGAAATCATCCATGCATAGAAAACAATATTCACACATAACTCTTCGAACATAATATAAAACATGAATGTATAAAGATCATCCAAAATTATATATACAAAACGTGCATAAAGTCATGAAAGATATGTATGTACATGAAAATTTCCAAAATGTAGATTAGTGTAGTTGCATCAAGTCTGCAATCAACTCGCACGTCCAACAAAGCTCTTTCCACTTGCTAGTTCATACTTGCACCTGGAGAGGATTTTTTTTTAAAACAAAAAAAAGTGTGGTGAGTAATAACTCAATGAATGGGTAAGCTTCTATGCTTGGAACTTTATTTTTAAAATATATCTATCCTCCCAAAATAGTTTTGAAAAACTATTAATAATTATTTCTATTTGCTGAAAACTATAATTCTAGCATAAAGCTTTTGAATTTTTAAATACTAGAAATCTCATAATAATTTCAATAAATCATACTTTTATTCTTTTCTAAATCTTACATCAAATGATGTGCTTTTTATCTCTTTATCTTACCTTAGTTGGTAACCTAGGGAAACTTCATCTTTTCATGACGGTACTTGTACATAATAGTAACAGAACTCGCAACGTCACTAGAATTGGGGAAATACTCTCTGCGTAGTCGCAAATGAGAGACCTCAAGGATCGCAATTCCCACCCTACATTAGACAGATCTACACTAATGTATACGTGTAGAGGGCGACTGATTGACTCAAATCTCCCAAAGTTAATAACTCTCCCAACCACTCTTGCCATACACGTATACGATATTTCGATCGGTAACTTTAGGGTTTAGGGTAAACCAAAGACATTTAAAATTCTTTCAATGGATTTAAAACTTTCTTTTTGTTTTGCTTGAAAACGTAAGGTTTTCACTAGTAAACATTCTTTTTCTAACATAAACTTTATATTCAAAATACTTTTGAAATAACCTTATCAAATCATTTTCATGCATGTATATGTATATATATCAATAGCTTAGTAATTTACTTTACTTAAAAATAAATACATTTACAATATAACTTAAAGAAATATACATGTATAATAAAATTTAAAGATATGCTAGAATTTAATTAAATATAATAACTCGAAGTATTAAAATCAACATTTCATTATATTAACTCGAATACTAAAATATACATTTGCAATTATCGATAATCAACTTATAAATTTGTAAAAACTTTGAAAATAAACCACAGACTTGCTTCCAAGTTTACTTCACCACTCTTTTACGCTTCCCTTTTGCTCGTCGTTTCACCTATATTTTAATACGAGTAAATTTTCGTTTAAAATTTACGCACGGGTGAACATACAATTTCAACTATGCAAGAATATCGAAATATCCATTTTCAAGTCGTACCAATTTTAAGTAATCACACACGATATCTAATTGAATTGCTTAATATTCATGCATGAAAATTGCTTCGAATTAAGCCTAAATTCCATACTAATGCATCGAACGTGATTTTAGATTATTTTATCCTACGATGGTCGAATATTTACCAACTTCCGTACCATCAATCCGAATCAATTCTTGTTATTACAAATACACACAAACATACGCAATACGGTGCATATTCTCAACAAATTTATAAAACATTATACTTTTGTAATTTCAAAGAGTTTTTCCGTAAAACGCCTATTTAACATATCAAAGCATTTTTTTTAATTTCTATGCTAATTCTAATATCAAAACAGCCCATAAAAACATTCAAACTAACCAAAATAATTTTTCTATCACAACCTACATACCTTGGTCGAATACATTTAAGCTTTCAACACCAATCTTTGCTTTTTATTTCAACATCAAATCTTGATATTTTAGCACATTCAAATGCATAGAATTCACTCAAATATATCAAACTCAAAACAAACCATCAAATCCTTTGCTTGGCCGAGACTTTCATGCATCAATACAACCACATTCTTTCAAGTTTTAAACCATTAAAATTCACCCTAATTTAACATAATTCATGACAAAACAATTAAATTCACTAAACCATCAATTTTATCCTTTTGGCCGAACCTACTCGAGCATCTATCTTCACATTTTTTCTTCCAACATTACACTAAATTCTCATGCAACACATCAACCATTCTAATCTTAATATATTTCATGATAAAATCATCAAACAACATTTCAACAACCAACTTCTGACTTTGGCCAAATACAAACACATATTATCACATCAAATCTTCATCACTTCTTGCATTAAAACAACATGCAAGCCATCTTCCAACACTTAAAGACCCTAAACAATCAAGCCCAAACAAAATCTCACTAATCCATCTAGTTTCACAAATAAATTCATAAAAACCAACACTTATTTCTTGGAAACAATTTAGGATGGATCCTTGACTTGCATGCAAACTTGATGGACTTGTATTTCTCTTTGAAATGCTCCTAAAATACTCAAAATAGATGTTGCACTTCTACTTCTTTCTTGGTAGAATGCAACTCGACAGTTGCATGTGTTCTTCTCTGCTTTGTTTGTGTTGAATCACTAAAAGAAATCTCAGAACCTCAAGTGAAGCTACTGCCATTCAGATCTCTTAAAAATTGCACTAAAAAATTCAAGAAAACATGTTGTCTTCTTGGGTGATATCACGGCAAAACACACAGCCCTCACTTGACAAGACCCGAACCAGATTCTCTCTAGGCTATTATCTGGAGGGTCTTGCTGGACACTTCAATGAACCTTTAATAACCTTACTCACTGTCAAGAGAGACCCGCAGAGCGAACCCCTAAGATACTTTGCCCGTTTACTTTATCTTAACTAAATCAATTTTTACTTCTTTGAAAATAGTTGGGTTGGTATAAATTTTTCACGTTTGATTGAAGAAAATTTTACTAAAAATTCGATAGCATAATGGTTGTATTTTGAAGGTTTCCAAAATTTTCCTGCAAAAATTTACACTTATAACTATTCTTAATCACCACCCAACTTCTTCTGTCCACAATCAAATCTACCACCATTATGCACAATAATCATGGTGGAATATATACATGTATCATAAGCAAAATTTACAAGTTCATCCAATTTAGTTTACAAAAGTTACGAGTTTCAAAAAATATATTTTCGAAGTTGCAATATAACACATGTACTTCATAGATTTCGTATTCACAAAACATCACAAGGTATATATATATAATGCGCCCTTTGGTTCACCCACCTAATTTAATGAAAATGTCTTCGATTGTAAACACTTGCAACTATTTCTTGAAAAAGTTTGTACACTACATCAAAAAAAAAACTTGTTAGTTAAAATTAATTATAGAATTTAATGAAATACAGAATTACTAATCATATACTAATTTAACATATTAATAGTTTTTAACAATATTTTTCTTTCTAAAAACACCATGTATAACCCCACGTACTCTAACCATTCTCAACGTAATACGCCACTGGGAGATTTTTCAACTAACACCAACCGTGACACTACTGAGATGAATTTGCTGCATTGCAACGTAGTGTGAAGCCATCTCAAATCTGAGCAACTATATGTGAAATTTTCTGTATTGCATATCGTAGTGCTAATAACTATAAATCTTTTTGTAACTACAAGTGAAATTTTCTACATCGCTTATCATAGTGCAATTTACTATAACTTTTGGTAGCTACGGGCAGAATTTTCTGCATTGTAACGTAGCGCACATAACTATAAATCTAGATGACTACGTGCGAAATTTTTTGCATCGCATGCGTAGTGCTAGATAATATGAAAGCTAAGGGAATACACATGGGTTTTTAAAACTTTTTTACTAAGTGTATAGAACACAAACTCATTTACCCTTCGACTCTTTTACTAAAACTCAACATTCAAACTTTTGGAAATAATTTTATTTTCGATTCTCATTACTAAATCCAAGATGAGATTCTTTTACAAAAACCCGAACTTGTATTTAAAAAGTTATTTTACAAATCTTTTAGCAAGAATACATACATGCTAATGTAAGATTGACATAGTGCAAGTGAGGTAACACTTACCTTAGCTCACGACTCACCAAAAGCTTCAAAGGCCTCTTAGTGCTCCCTTTGCTTGCTCATCACCTGCACATCATATTTTTATTTAGAGTGTGCTACGATGAGCTACACATAGCTATTCATATATCTTTGAACACACTTTACTCTTAAACACACTTTTTAGACTATAACTTTCTCGTCTAGGTTCTAATTGAACCAAAGCTTTAAAATTATGATTTCTTTACAAAATTTTTACTTTTATACCCCTAGGAACATCCCCACGTAGTCCGTATAATTTTCTGAGATTTGGAACGAAAAGTCAAAATTTTCGGACCCCTCTTGATAGAATATTGTTCATAGCCCATTCCGTGGGCTATTTTGCTTCTGATTTGACTTGGATCATCTCTCTATCTCTCACTTAGGTCACCTGTAAAACGATTTTAAAAAATTCCAACTATAGAGGGACGAAATCTATGAAATATCCCTATTTTTCGACACTTTTTAGTGTCAAAATCTATCCTTTTTACATTCTAAACTCAATTTGCTTGCTACTATGTTTCTTAGACTTATATATGCTTAATTATGATCATTCACTATGCTAAAATACAAAGATGAAATGGCATTGCATAGTAACCAATAATGCCCTTCATCTAGCCTAAGCAACATTCTTGAACTATCTCTTTTCATTTTTCAAATTTATCATTTCCAAGTGATTTCATAGCATCTAATATTCATTAATTCACACTCATTTGTATTAAAGCTCCAAGAAATCAAATATTCTCCCATTATAGCCGAACTACCCTAACACACCCAACAATTTACTTCTTTCACTTTTTCAAGTTTTTCTTTGTCAATTGTCTTAGATAATTTATTAAACACTTAATCTACAAGAAATTTTGCTATAAATATACTTTAATCACTACTTAGGGTTTCATCCATATATATTTTAACTAGCATTTCATACATTGTTTTTGTCAAATCTACTTTCTTTCTTGATAATTCATGACTATGATCTTGATTTACTTCAAGATTCCATCAACAACACAACAAGAAAACAATTAAATCCATCATCCCATTATACAACCCAACTACTATCATTCATGGAAGAAATCATGATAAATTACCTCAATCTTCCTTTAATCTTGTTCTTCTAGCTTGAATAACCCTAAGATTTTGATTTAGTGTGTCAAAGTAGCTTAGAAGTGACTTGATTCTTCCTTCTCTCCTATTGTCGTCCCACTCTCTCCCTCTCACTATCTATTTTGTTTCAATTTTTCACTAAGTGTTGAAACCAACACTCATATATATGGGCTTCACTTATGAATTTACCCTCAAAATTTGGTACTTATTTACATATCATGCCACTTCCTAAAATTTAACCAAAATATCTTCCAATTTTGCTTAATTTCCATGATAATCTTACTACTTTTATAAATTTCACAATTCTCACACTAGTTTCTTTTAATCACACCTACACATACATAGAACTATAATTTAGAACAATGAATATTTTACCATTCTCTTAAATTTATTTTACTATTAGAATTAATTAGTTTCTAAAAACTTTACTAGCATTCTAATATCACTCACTAGAATAATATTGATGAAGTTTAACATTCTCGTTCTATTATCTAGTTTATAATACTAGAAAGTCTAAAATCGAAGATAGGACTTACGTCACTTCTCAAATTTGCTCTCTCTCGGACACACACCCCACTTGAAAACTGAATGCAGTTTGTTGCCATGTAACTCTTGTTTCTCTTTTCATTTGTTTACTTTTCATTTATATATCACTCACAAGATCATGCCACATGTCCCTCTTTGACATTTCTTGCCATACCCTTGTCCTCTATCTTGGAGTCTTGCATGCCACTTGGCAATCACACATTCTATTTCACCTTTTCATGCATTACTTTCACGCTTTTCTATTTCCATATTAAATTCTATTTTTGGTCCATCTAGAAATTATACGAGAACTAAATTAACACTTCCGAAAATTTATTAAAATTCGATTAATACCTACAAGCACTAAAAACAATTATTATATTACTTCAAAAACGAAATCATTTCCGATCCTATCCGAAATTCTACTAAAATTCAATTTTCACATCCGGGTATTGAAAATTATTTTATTTCTCTATAGATACTATATATAGTACACTAATCGAATAGAGTACTTCCACCCAATATACTTTGAATTACTTAAAATCTCTTCAAAAGGAATTATCTTCACTTTGTTTTAGTTTCCATTAATTCTAATATTAATATCGAAACTTTTAATCTACGAAATCCCTTTTTTGAAAATATTACTTATATGGACCCTCTTTCCGTCCAGAAACTTTATTCTTCGAAAAAATTAATTATTTTTCATAAAACGAAGTTTTGGGTTTTACATCAAAATTCGATTCAACTTAACCTATCAACATTATTAGGGCAAACTTGGGCTAACTTAGATCCTTTGTAAGTTTCGTGCGAGAGTGGCCACCATGATGCAAAATTTTACCTTGAACACGTGAAAATCAAATGTTTGTGGCAAGAAAAGTCCTTTGAATCTAAAACCATTGTTGTGATGCCATATTAACAGGCTCTGACCTTTCTAGAGAATTCTTTTATTTCCATCAATTGTGCTTCAAAATTTTCATAATCCCTATCATATCCTTTCTAGAATTCTCTTTCTTTTTCCTATCCTTTCTAGAATTCTTTTTCTTTTTACCTAAATTGCCCTTGGAAAATTCCATAATTCTGTCTCTTTTATGATGGACAATTCTACCCCTCTTACATACTCATTCTTTACAATTTTACCCTTCTCACGTGTATTTAGAAAACTAGTTGGGTGTGTTTAGACATCAATTGGGCCATACTAATTCTAAATGGGCTCACTTAAATGAATTTTTCTTTGGGCCATTTGATTTAAGTTTCTAATTACACCCCTTATGATATTTTAAATTGAACCCCTCTTAAACCTCCTTAAAAGCTATATATATATATATATATATATTGTTTATTAGATCGGTTCGAATTCGAGATGTTACAATTCAACCCCCCCCCCCCCCCCCCCAAAAAAAATTTTGTCCTCAAAATCTTGTGTATTGTCTTAGCTAGAGGTGCCTTGTATTCCAATAGTCGACTATTAGATGATTTTCATTTCGTTCTCATAAATCATTCAAAATTATATCCTATGACACCAATGTTATATCTCTTTCTCATTCAATTATCTCAAAATTCAAATCCACTACTTTACAACTCAATTGTAATTCTAATAAACTTAAAGTTTTCTCAAATGGAATATTAAACACCACATTTCCACTACGCAACTCTGATATTCAACAAATGTACCTTACACCATCAGTACACCACAAAACAATTGTATAATTTTTTTCACATCCCTCAAAAATCAATATGAACCATATTCTACATCCCAAAATTTCAATCATCTAAAATTTCAAATCATAAATATTCAAAGGCCCTATCTATAATCCATATCATCATCTAATATTATAATCACACTTATTCTCAAGTAACATCTCCAAATTCAAGTATATCAAAATAATCCTTATTGGAAACTACCTTACTTATCTATTATCCTTTCAATTGGTTCCATAAACTTTTATGATTCCTAATATGCACATTTCTAACCTCCATAACCTGCGATAACTAATAATCAAACAAAATAACACTATATTTATTCTACCTCATCAAAACATAAGATCAAATAATCTAAACGCATCTAAATATCCACCACCAACTATTCATATCAACTCTTAATTCACAAACACTTCAAATATCATCAATAGCCACAACTTTTAGGCATATTCAATGATTACACAATCAGTATACTTATCACAATATATATACTCTAATAATTGCCATTCCAACGTTCGATACTAGCCAATCTAATGAATTGGTTACCACTATGATACAATATACTACCCTTTCACATCAAAATTCAATTCAACTTAACCTATCAACATTAAACCATAGGGCTAACTTAGATCCTCCATAGGTTTCGTGCAAGATTGGCCACCATGATGAAAAATTTTATCTTGAACAAGTGAAAGTCAAATGTTTGTGACAAGAAAAGTCTTCTAAATCTAAAACCAGACTCTGATACCAAATTGACAGGACGTGACCTTTCTAGAGAATTCTTTCATTTCCATTGATTGCCCTTCAAAAATTCCATAATCTCTATCATATACTTTCTAGAATTCTCTTTCTTTTTCTTTTCACCTAAATTGCCCTTGGAAAATTTCATAATTCCTTCTCTTTTATGATAGGCAATTCTACCCCTCTTACATACTCTTTCTTTATAATTTTACCCCTCTCACATCCTCATTTTTACATGTTTGTTCTTAGGTGAGTGTATTTAGAAAATCAATTAGGTGTGTTTAGACATCAATTGGGCCATACTAATTTTAATTGAGCTTACTTAAATAAATTTTTCTTTGAGCCCTTTGATTTACGTTTCTAATTACACCCCTTGTGATATTTTAAATTGAACCCCTCTCAAGCTTCCTTAAAAGCTATATCTATATATATATATATTGTTTATTAGATCAGTTCAAATTCAGGATGGTACACCAGATCTTCATGTAATGTTGAAGATATGGGTTCAAATCCAAATATACAAACACAACAAAAACCTGAGGATTTGGGTCACGTTCAAAATCTTGAAATCACATTCAAGATATGGGTCACAATCAAATTTTTATAGCAAAAATATAACAAAAATGAAACACTCCATCCACTAATAATCACAAAAAATTGCATTAAGTTTTCTACAACCAAACGCCAAAAAAAAATAAATAAATAAAAAAACAAATAAACAAATCCATTCGGATCTCTCCATTTCTCCCTCTTATTCGGTGCCACTAAGGACACCACTGATCATCCTCACTGATGATGACCAATGAGGACCTCAAGAATAAAAAATTCCATCAATTTCTCTACAAACAAACACTATCAATTTTTTTTTGTCTCAAACGCATCGAAACAGATAGAGCCAATAGATTCAAACTCTACTGGAAGCAGGAGAGAAGCATACAAAGGACAATATAGATCAAAGAGAATAAAGTAGAAAATGAAAAGCAAGAAATTTAGAGCTTCAATGGAGCCCTAATTAGAGCCAAATTAACCCCACACAAGTACCAGCCAATTTTTGGAGATCGCGAATGCTGGATGAAGTGGCTGATAGAGTTGATCCAGCCCTTGTCCTTCTCAAAGTCGGCGAGGATGAACATAACGAAGTCGCCAGTGATGGAAACTCTTGGGTTCTATCTCCACTTTTGCCACCACATAAGCACCGATCGATTTTTGGAGAGCTTTAACGATGGTGGTGGCTTTCTAAAACATAGGTGGTGGGTGTGTTTAAGCTGACGGATCGAAAGCATGGCTTCACTCTATTGCGGTTTAGTGATTTCGAGCCAAGGGTCGTTGCTGAGCATTTTTCTAGTTTTAATGAATAGACCTACTAAATGTGATTTTTCCATATCTGATGATGATTTGAGAGAGTGAAGAAGAGAAGAAGAAGAAGAAGAAGAAGAGAAAGAGGAAGAAGAGAGAGAGTGTGTGCGATTGAAGAAAATGAAAGAGAGGGAGAGAGAGACAATTTTTTTAATTTAGGTTTTTAATTTTTTAATGAAATTTTTTATTTTTATTTAAGTTTTTAATTCAATCCAGCTGTCCCAACAAAAACATTAACGATTATACCTTTAGAATTCATGGTACCATTACTTTTTTGCCGATTTACTGTTTCAATTGATGGTTGGATCTTTTTAACTAATATTTTCAAAATAAGTGGTGGTTTGACATTATTTTCAATTCTAGAGGGTAAAATGATAATAACCCTATTCATTTTTATATAAATTTAATGGTAAATTCTACAAATTTTATCATTTTTTTATTGTTTATTTTGGTGATGAAATGGTAGTTTGGTAATTGACTAACTTTTTCAATTTTTTAATTTTTTAATACAGCAAGGGCATTTTCATCTTTTCATGATTTTTTTACAAGAATACTCAACTGTTGAATGGAAATCGCTTTTGGACTGACAGAGTGGTTTTTTGGGCAAATATTTTCAAAAGTTGAGATGAATTAACAATATTTTCTATTTGAGGGGTTTTTTTTATATATTTTTTCTTTTTATTTTATTTTTAATGCTTATTTAAAGAAATATATATATAAATAAAAATATATATAAATTAAAATAAAAAATAAATTTAAAAAAAATTGTCATCCAGTGCAATGAGGGATGAAGGATATATATATATATATATATGTACATATGGTTAAGCTCTTTTGTTTTAATTTTCTTCTTTGTTTTTGTTCAATTTGTATTTTTAAAATAAAAGTATCTTCATCATCCATCATTGTACCAGATTACAATTAGTAAACATGATTAATTTTACTTATCAATTGTTGTATATATGATATGATTCATTTGGTTATACTGAAGATATAATAAATTATAATTAGTAATTTTAGATTGCAATCACTCATTTTTTTGTCAAATCTATCGATACCTCATATATATTGTAGAATGTTATTTTTATTTTATATATATAAGAAAAATATCTCCTTGTTTGTGTGCACACACATGTGCACATTAATTTTATACTTGGTGAATCTCGAATCAGAACCTGAATCAGAAATATATTTAGTGTTCTTGAACACTGTTTAGGTAATTTTTAGAACCATAAGAACTTTAATAATCTTGTTCTATTTTGGGGGGAAAAATACATTGACACATAAGACTTTTATCACACAAAATTCTCTTAGCTAGCTAGCTAACAGTTAGAGGGAACCATTACTATTGTCAAAACTAGTACATGTTGAAGGAGAAACGACATTCCGAGGCTCGATCACTTCAGTTTCCGATTTCTTCATCTCTTCATAACTTTGCACGAGTTTACTTCCAGTTTTCGCTTCTTGAAGAGCTTCTGGATACATTGCGACTTCTTTCATTGTTGGTCTTCTCCTCCCAACTGAGTTTAAACAACTTTTTGCTATGTTTGCAATTGCTATGATCTCTTCTTGTTTTCCTTCCTTGATTACTTGAGTATGAAGAATATTGTATAGGTGGTTCTCCTCCATGCAAAGAATGAAATTTGTTACTAAACTTCTACTTCCTTCTGATCTCGTTAAAGAAATTGGTTTTTGTCCTATCAAAAGCTCAACAATGACTACTCCAAAGCTATAAACATCACTTCTATCAGTGAATTGGCTTGATATAAAGTATTAGGGGTCCAAATACCCAAATGTCCCCTGCACTGTTGTTGTCAAATGAGTTTGATCAATAGCTATTGATCTTGAAGTCCCAAAGTCTACCACTTTTGCTCTGTATTTATCATCCAAAAGTATATTCGCAGACTTAATGTCTCAATGGTAAATGGGCAAGGAGGCATACGTGTGCAAATAAGAAAGAGCCTCTGCAACTTCTCCAGCAATTCTTATACGTATATCCCATGTAAGAGGAAGCTCTTCATTTTGATTAAGAAGATAATGGAAAAGAGTTCCATTGGGGATGAATTCATAAACCAATAGAGGAACCTCAATTTTCAAACAACAACCTAATAACTTAACAACATTCTTGTGATTCATTTGTGAAAGAAAGACAATTTCATTAACGAATTCTTTAATTTTTCTTTCACCAACAACTTTGGATTTCTTTACCGCAATGATTTTTCCATTTGCCAACATTCCTTTGTAAACAGTACCTTGACCTCCTTGACCAAGAATTCTATTCATATTAAAATTGTTGG
Organism: Litchi chinensis; assembly: GCA_019925255.1. Classification (NCBI taxonomy): domain Eukaryota; kingdom Viridiplantae; phylum Streptophyta; class Magnoliopsida; order Sapindales; family Sapindaceae; genus Litchi; species Litchi chinensis. Next base: position 15,420,109 of record CM034465.1, on the reverse strand, counting down.
TGGCTTTATTTAATTCCTTTGAATTGAAAATTTTGCATATATCAACACTACTATCAATCAATGAATTTAAATATTACTGTAAAAGTAAACCACCATTTCGTTTGAAGAACTCTTCTTTGCGCTTGATTCTTTTTAATATAATGATGCACAACCTCCATCCCACTATTAATAGAAGCAAACCTCCAAGGCCAGTTCCAGTACCTGCATTAAATCATTTAAACCTTCAGTGAAGATTGGTCTTGAACATTTTAAAATAGTAGCTTGAACATTTTAGTTCAAGCTTTCTTTTAGAACACATTAATAGTAGTGAATAAAACTGTAACTATTGTAATGCACGCATAAAAAAGAACACAATAAAGAGGGGTAATTACATATAGAAGGGAAAAGAAACTAAATTATATTCGTAATTATTTACCAAGTAGGTAATAACCTTGATTTTCTATAAATTATAATTAATCATTTCCATTTATTTTTCCTTAACTTTAAAGTGTAAAGCAACATACCTAAAGTAATAATGTAAACATTCGTTTTTGGGTGGCAGCTGAAGCTCCCATCAATGTTTTTGCAAATCATGTGTGGTTCGCATGCAGTGCTATTTGTAGCACACTCATCAACATCTGGGCATGTGCAGAATAAAAATAGAATTAATATGTCACAAATTAACAGTACAGTAAAATTAAGAAAAGTACCTACATACATATGCATGTTATGTTTAGAATTTAAAAAAGCAATAAGGGATTATATATATATATATTGTTGAAAATTTAAAAGCTTGTAAGTTTTAAGATTGTTTTATAAATTATACAACTGAAAATTAAATAGTGGCAACTAGCTCAAATACTAAATCGTCTTTATCTAATAAAAATCTCTTATTACGGTTTGATTCTATCTCCCCTTTTTTTTTGTAACAGAACCTAGTAATTAAAAGGCTTGACATAGAATAACCATAGTTAGAAAAAAATAAAAATGAAAGAGTACTAACAAATTAACCGAATTGAAAAGGTCAAACTCTCCAAAAGTCCGGGTTTATTTTATTTTTCATTTTATGTTTTTGGTAACCTCATGGCTCTAACAACGTCATTACATAGTCAAGAAATAAATACTCATTTTTAAAAGATTTTAATGGTGTTAAATAGTTATAAAATATAGTGATAAGATGTACGTCTTTTCAATATATATATATACTAATAAGATGAGATTGATGCAATGGTATACCCTTACACCTACCTCATGAGTTATGTTTAAATAACAATCCCTTTCTCAAACTTTAAATTATTTTTTTTTAAAAAAACAAAAAGAACTTTAATAACCTTTAAAAATAGAATCGGAAACTTACAGGATATTTGGATGGATGGAGGAAGAAGTACTATACCATGACATCCACCTGGAAGATAAGGATTTCCTGCATATCCCGTTTTGCAGTTGCAACATACAAGTGGCAAAACTGTCTCATCACAATCAATGAAGGAATGATGCTCCGGCCGTGAAAGATCCAACGAAGAATTATCTATACACCAATCCAATACAACAGGAACTTCTATCCAATTTTGAACTTCTTCAGCATATGTAAATTCCATCTCAAACCATTTATGATCCACCAAAAATGCATACTTGCATTCATGCTTGTTTTCTCCCGCAAAATTATTCAAGACTTGGAAAGATGCATTAAAACTCTGCAAATCCGAAGGAACTGTTGTCTGGCAACATTTGATTCCAAGGCAGTCACCCACATCTGCTGTACCTCTTGCGTCACAGATGGACGAGCACCCACCAAGAAGCAAACCAGGACTAGGGGACATATATGCAATGTTGTTGCAGGCTATGCTTGTGAACCTGTTCCTATGTGAGTAGAAGAAAGGGGTATCCTGCAATACCTTAGTTTCATTGCTAAGGCAAGAATTTGAGACCGGATGTTGGACTCGAATAGTGAAATTTTCTAGTGAAATATTAAGCACTTCTAAGTTGATGTTACTGAGAAATGGCTTATTAGACTTGCAATCTATTGCAAAGGAATCATTCAAGTAACAATTGGCTCCAATTCCAAATGGAAACGGAATGGTTACATCTCCACAGCTTGATTGACAATTAGGTTTAGCCAAAGGTGGTGCTTTTTGCAATGTAAAAGCATAAGAGGAGGACAAAGGCCATAAAAGGAAGATAATCAGAATTAACAATTGCAGAAGCATTCTTCAATCTTCCTTTCTTTTGATCTATGTTTATGGTGAGTTCAGGATTAAGTACACAAAAGAAGTTCCATCTTTGAATTTATAGGGAAAAATAAGTGTTGTTTCTTTGGCACGTTATCTTCGCTCTTCTCATGTGGCAGGAAAAACAGTTAAAACACAACACGGAAACCCAAAAGGAAGATCATCATTTTCTTGGTCAAAAAAATACAACTCAAATGTAATAAATGCACACTAAAGAATTCTACCCTTATTAATCAATCCCACCATCTTATATTTCTTATCGATAAAGTGCATGCATGTTAATCACATGCATTTGTAGATTAATATAAAATGTAAAAGATAAGGAGAAAAGAAGAAAACAAGGGATTCGCATCTGTTAAAGTAGCAGCACTAGTAACAAAAGCATTCAAACGTGCAACAGATCGATCCTAATCGCTTTAGATCTCAAATTAGGTGGTGAAGGAAGAAATTATGCAATTTACTAGAACAAAAGTTTTTTTTTTTTTTTCTCCCAACCTTTTATGCCTCAAATGTGCTCTCGTAGCAACAATATGGATAGCATTTCATTAGTTTTACCTTCTTAATTTCTTTTAATCATTAATTATTTTTCCATGCTACTTCTAGCTGAATATTATATGTGTCAGGTGTAAATTTTAGTAGGACCTTTTAATCTTTTCAAGAAAAATGGGAATTTAAAAATATATTTAGTAGCAAATCAAATCGTTCATATGCGTATCGACATTTAATGGTATGTGCCTTACACATAATCAGGTAAGCTTACACATTTGAATTACGTCTTTCTGTCCAAACGTCAAAATTGTAATAGTTTGAAAAAAATATTTTTCTTATTTTTAAGTAAAAATAATTGTTTTTATTCTTATTTTTTAGTTTAAAAAATATTATTTTTATTTATAACTAAATTATTTTCTTATTTTTTTAAACGTTTTTATAGTAGATATGTCCCATGAATAAGAATAAAAAATACCTCACGATAAAATTGTAATTTATTGGAGAAAATCCGTTTTGCTGAGACAACAGATTGTTTGAAGCTTGAATTGATGTCACTTAGCACACTTATTTGTCGTTGCATTGATTGACAGCCGGTAAATGAGAACCAAATCTCTCCCTATTTAGAAAAGCAAATTTTGACTTTAAGATATTAAAGAACAATGTTCTCCTTGACGACAAGCTTAAGATTTTCAATATGATTTCATTCTCCCTCTGGTATTAGTACGCATGTATAGTTTGATTTTGACTGTGGCAATGTAATTATGAATTAGTATTAACCCTCCAATAGCGACTTGCAATAAAGTATTGTCACTAAAACCTAAAACAAATTAACTTTTCATTCTCCTTAAAATACTTTTAGATGGATATATCTACTTAAGTTCTCAACGTCTTTTTTACAACTTATTCTTAAATATTAACATTAATTTATATAAAGAATTGTAAAAGTAAACATGGTGAGATCAGCAAATTAAAATATGATTCATTAGTAAGCAACTCTTAATGACAAGAGTCATTCTTTAATGCTTAGTCAAGTGTGATTGGTGAACTTAGTTTATGTTTATTCTTGATTTTTTTCTTATACAAATAAATAGGTGGTTTACACAACCAGGACAGCATTGGGCAATGCAACTCTAATGGTTCCCAAATTTTTACTTGGTTGGTTCCCTAAGTCTTTTGCATGCTATTGTAGTTCATGTACAAAACATACGAAGAGTTATCATAATAAAATTTATATAACGAAATGTAAAAGTAAACGTCGGATCTACAAATTAAAATATTATTCATTAGTAAGCAACTCATAATGACAAGAGTCATTCCTTAGTGCTTAATCAAGTCTCATTGGTGAACTTAGTTTACATTCATTCTTGATTTTTTAATACAAATACATAGGTGCTTTAGACAACTAGGACAACATTAGACAGTGCAACTGTGATGGTTCCCAAGTCTTTGCTCGGTTGGTTCCCTAAGTCTTTTGTGCACTATTTTATTTCATGTACAAAACATTCCAAGAGTTATCATGAAATTTATACATAAAGAAATGTAAGAGTAAACATGGTCAGCTCTACAAATTAAAATATGATTCATTAGTAAGCAAGTCATAATGATAAGTATCATTCTTTAATGCTTAGTCATGTTTGATTGTTGAACATAGTTTATGTTTCTTCTTGATTTTTTAGACAAGTAAATTAGGTGCTTTAGACAACTAGAACATCATTACTACTTAGTGGGTGGTGCTACTATGATGGTTCCCAAGTCATTACTCAGTTGGTTTGCTGAGTTTTTTGTGCACTATTGTATTTCATGTACAAAACATACCAAGAGCTATAATGAAATTCAGAGAGATTAATTTGTTGTAATGAGATTTGGATGATTAATTTGAGTGATTAGTCATGACGAATTAGGATTTCAAAAAGAAAGTTAAAGCGATTACTGAATACTATGTGATGATTTCTTTCAAAAGAGAAGTAATTCAAGTATAAATGTTGCATTGATGATGTAACATAGGTTGGATGTTATATGATATAATGCTCAGCTATTGTTGACATGCATTGCACATAGAAGCATATAAAGCATAATGTGTGTGATTGAAGCATTGATAGTTTGAATTATTTGACTTATTGTTTTATGTTCAGATGAGTGTTTAGATCCATGTCTAGATGAATACAAGTAGAAGAAATCCTAGCAAAACAAAAATAGGCAGTATTACTTTGAAAATACAAAATCTGTGGTCTATGAAATTAGGTAACTTTCATTTTGATGAAAAAATAATATGGATTAATTTAATGATTCTTATATTTATTTTTTATTTATTAAAATTTATTTATTTCATCATTAGTCAAAATAGGTAGTTTCCTATTTGATCTAAGTTTCTTTAAAAAAAAAAAGTAAAAAAGAAAAAAATTTCTCTTGTTATAACTTATAACATACCTCCTCCACCAAACCTCCATACCACTTGTTGGGCAAATACATGTGAAAATGTGACCAATATCCACCACAAAGCAATATATATATATATATATATATAGTGTTTGTAAAATGAGGTCTCTCTAACTTTTTTTAAGAAAACCAATCAAATTTATCCATTGCATTCTCTCTTCTAAAATAAATTCTCTTTCATATTTAAAGTAAAGATAGCACATTGTATTAAAAACTTTAGAGTTGTCCCAAAGAAACATACAATACATTGTATTAAAAACTTTAAAGTTGTCCCAAAGAAACATACAGCACATTGTATTAAAAACTTTAAAGTTGTCCCAAAGAAACATACAGCACATTGTATTAACAACTTTAAAGTTGTCCCAAAGAAACATAGTGCTTTTTCATTTTAGTATTGTAGTTAGGTGTTGATTGTTATCTTCTCTCATAAGTTTGTTTCTACTTAAAAATTATAATACATTTCATTTGTTTATTCTTTTTACTTATATTTTACTTTAAGTTATAAAATATGTATTAAAAAGTTCAAATTTCTAGCATATAACTTAAATGAAAAAGTCCTTAATCGATAAATTGACTTTAGCTACCAAAATCAACTTTTTATTATTTTTTTTAAATAAGCTTTTTATTTTTTGGTTATTATCAAAATGCCCTAATTAAAACTTTTCTATCTAAAACGAATCTTAACCATAGCCCAACTTTAAGAGTTGTGGTTGACACTGTCGATCACTAATAATGTCACGCTCTAGAATTCCGATGCATGAATAAAATATTAAAATTTAATGGGAAAGCAAAAACATTCAGATTTCTCCACTTTACAATATCACATTTTTAATAACACTCATCAAAGAAATTTAGTAGAGTTTTAACCTCCACTTAAACAAAACTTAAGCAAGTAAATTTAGAAAACTTCATTTCCTTTACTTTAAACTTAAAGTCAGGTCAATTTTATCAAAATTTTGACAAACTTCCCCTTGTTTTTTTAACTTTTCAAAATATTTTTAACCTGCACTTACAATATCGTCCATAAATAGTATCATCATAATTAGAGACTCCGTCTCCCCATAAAATATTTGATAAACAATTTAAATACTACAAATACAACACAAGGTCCATAAGAGAATAAATATATGATCACCCATGTCTCAATCTAAATTATCTACAAGGTATTAAGTTAATAATCGGTTACATCATGCAACTTTGCATACTCAACATACAACCGGCTTTAGTTTGGGATAATACCCAAACTCCTACATACCTTATCTTCAATAAGGATTAAAAACATGTCCAATTTTTCAAATCAATCTCTCATTTCATCTAATATGTTTATCTAATACATTCTTCAAGAACATGTATGAGGAATACACCTTAACAATGTATTTTCAGAATAATCAATCATATTATTTAATCATCAAATTTGATCATTAATTAAACAAATTGAAAAGACAAGTATTCTCATGTCCCAATAATTAACTTACAGCATATTGTAAGGGATCATTCACGAGGCAACAAGGGTAAAACCCTAACCTACAATGTTATACCAAGGGCAATGCCTTAAAACCTTCCACCACCACAAATACAAAAGCGTTTTATTCAAACACACCGTAAAATAAGGGTACTTGACAGAACCCATCCTTACTCCTATTTCGAGTCCTAGAGAATCCCATGAAAACTAAGGTCTTTCTAATTGGCATTTAGGACTTCCAAAAACTTTTTAGAAAATTTCTCATAAATCACATGGTTGCCTCATAAATTCAATATAAACAAACCATTAAATTTGTTCATTTCTTGTGTTGGACCTATTTACTAGATATATAAATATTCATAAATTATCTAAAAAAGATATTTCATCTGTAAAAATATTCTTAAAACATATTTATGAAATTTGGTTAATCAACAATAATATACACTGATGCAAAATATTTTATTATCATATAGCGCTTCTCATGATATGTAATAATCAGTACGAACTTGCAATGGATACCTAAAAAAATAGATTTATAAAAAAATGTGCACTAGCTCCAAATGAGTGGATATAACTTTTCAAAAATATTTCTAAATAAAATATAATATATTTTTGTTAACAATAAATACTTCTCAATGATTCATATAATTTTATATCTGAAATAATAAAACTAAATTTAAATATGATATCGTAGTAAAACTATAAACTTTTATATAAATTATTTTTATAACTTTAATAATATAAAATATGAAAATCTATAATCTGTAAAATTTTTTTGGAATTTCTTTATATAAATCTGATGTTCTTTAAATTTCCATCTATACTGATCGTACTCAGTATATAACATTTATAATTTGAAAATCTATACCAACTAGTACCTAGGGAAATCTATCATATATGGTGGAGATACTCAACACACACGCAAAACAATAGATAATATCTGTCATACACGTGCTGGGGGACTCAATAACTCTAGACATATGTCATACACATCCTAGATGACTCTCTTGGACTTGCAAAAGTGAAATTAGCTTGACTGTTAGAAGAGATGGTACAACCTTTGTGTTCTGAAATATTTTTTTTTTTTTTCTTTTCTCAAATCTTTTCTAAATATACATAATATTAAATAATACTATTCACAAGACATAAACAAATATTCTTTCTCGAAACATAAAATCATATTATTTAAAACATTCTGAATTTTTTTTAATAATAACTCAAACTGAAAACATAAAATTCTTATTGAAATTTCTCATAAGTATACATATATACGAATTCATAATAAACTTCTATTTCAATCGTAAAACATAATTTATAATCCATAAAATCAATTAACTCAGCTAATTACTTGCTTGAAATAAATAATAAAATCTAAAATATAAATAAACATTACTTGATCAATTTAATTAAAAATAAAATTATCCACTCACATGAATTCTTTGCTTATTTCTGGATTTAAAATGAGTTCTCTTTTGATTTTCTCATCATTCTAGATCCATCCTAAAATCACATAAAACTCATAAATTTAGAACTTATAGAAAATAAACGAAATAAATTTTATGGAATCTAAATTCTATTAAAATAAACTTACTTATCTAAATAAATCGGACATCCAAGTATTTTTCTTTTCTTTTCTTCTTCCCTTTCTTCTTCTCTTTTCTTCTCCTCCTATTTTTTTGTCTCTCTTCTTTTTCGATCTATTACCTTTTTTTTTTTTTTTATCTGTTGCCGAGCAACTTCTGTGTTTGTTTTTATATAAAGAGCTTACACATCTATATGTACACACACTATAACACATTGCACCTCCTTACTCCATGCCTATCTTCTCTCTTATTTTATTTTATTTTATTATTTTATTATTTCTTTTCTTGTCAATCGGCACCCACAACCACAAATCCCACCAATAATCTTTATATACCTATATATATATATATATATATATTTTCAATGGGCATGACCCACCACTAACATAAAAATATATTTTTTTTAATTAAGTATGGCCTACCACTAACATTTATATTATTATTATTATTAAGAAAAATATCACCCACCTATGATTTTTATTCCAACACATGGAAATTTTCATTTTGCCTTTATGACATTTTTCCTTTTAATCTAACTTTCTTGATTTCTTTCAAAACTATCCTCCAATGAGATATTTATCCATAAATTTCTGTACTTCTAAAATTGGAACCTGACCAAATTAATAACAATAAATTGAATTTTAATTAATCTCTTAAATCCATTTAGATTGAGACCTTATAGTGCTAACCTCATCCATTATATAAAAATCAAACATAAATAAACATAAGTTTTTTTCAATGTGTGACATATCATAAATAAAAAATGATTTATGTCAAAATCATTAATATTGTTTCACATGAATTTTCTAGATCAACTTAATTCAGTTCTTATCAAAGAGTGGGTGGATATCTTTCAATTTAACAAATTGTGGATTTGTACATTCTTTCAATAACCAAGTACCGTAATACAAAGGTACTAACAAACAAGCACCACAGTATAAGGATGCCATCTCATCCTATCTAGGATAAGTGGTGTTGTAACTCCCTCTTTTAAGGTCATTTCCAAGGGCACCAAGGATAAAGCCCAACCACAGCATTGTGTCATAACTCCCTCTTTCAAGGTCATTCTCAACAACATCAAGGATAAAACTTGATCATAACATTATCATTACAACAGAACAACAACTCTTTTTCCCCTTGTTATTGATCCATAATTTTCGTTACTTCGTTTAATAGATTTTCCATAACACATCACATGGAAACATAGTCATAATTTCAAATGCACAATATCATTTATTAGATCAATATATAATTCTTTCAATTCAAATCCAAAATATATAATTGAAAAGCCAAACAAATTACTCTAAAAGAATTTTAAACGATTAAAATTATTCCTTCTAAAGCTAAACAACCCAAAAAAAATACATTGTTCACCACATTTTAGTCCTCAAAACAACAAATACGAGATATCATCAACTTTTAAATAGTTTGGTAATTCAAAAATTACATGTCCAAATGAATTCAACTTTAAGAAAACTTAACAAGTATGTCTATTCTTTAATAATAATAATAATAATAATAATGAATAATAAAATAAAATTCACTAGTTCCAAATACAATCACAAATTGGCCAAAAATTGAAACAAAATCCTTTTTAATAATTCTCATAAATACCCATTAATATCATGTACAAATTTAACTACTTCAAGCAACTAAGAAATTAACCGTACTTTAGCCTTATACAAAATTTTGTTACATGAAAGGAGAATTTTATAATCCTTGAGAAAGATTTCATAAAAATAATGGAAAGAACAACAAAATAAACTCAAGTAAAAATTCTAAACACCCATCTCAATGTCAAGTTTCACCATTGAAGATCAAAAGATATTTCTTCCTTTTTCTTCTATTTCCCGATTTCTCTTCTTTTCTTTCATAGCTTTCTCTTTCCATTTCTCTTCATTTGTCATTTCTTTCTTCATTTCACCATGGAAAGTTCCCGATCCTCCTTTCTTGTCTCCTTCTCCAATTCTTAATTCTTCCTCCTTTGGCCCCACCATCATTTACTACTTCTTTTATAATTTGGGGGGCCGGGGGGGGGGGGGGGGGGGGGGGGGGGCACGGAGGGGGGGGGTACATAGAAAGCTAATAGGATGTAGTTACAGCCCATCTAACATTTTAGATCTTGGGCTTCACTTAATAACCTTCTGGGTTTACATAGTAAATTTCCCCACAATTGGGTTTTTTTTAATTGTTTTGGGCTTAGATTTAATATTTTTAAACTATTAGGTCTAACTCTTCAATAATAAACGTTGAAGCCAATAACAATTTAACTTGAGTTAAACTCACGATATTTCCACATAAACAAAATTGGATCTTAAAGTTTTGGAACTCTTGGTTACTAATTTATATTCTAACAAGTCTAACTCATTTTAGAGTTTATTACATGACAGGAGGAGGCCACACCCTCTCTCAAATGATTTAGTCTGTCATCCAAAAATTGGTGTGCAATGCAACCAGTGCAAGCATCAAGCAAGGGATTAGTGAGTCGATCAAAATTGTAACTAGCACTTCAAACCCACCTAGCTCTCGCTCTATATCTTACAAACTCATGAATGCTTTATAAAACATAGGCCCATCACACAACAATCTTAGCATATTGTCTTCCTAAACATTAGCTGGTAATGAAATAAAATAAAAAATATTAGGGTGAAAAGTTGATTAGTAGTATTTTATTTGGAATCACATACCTATTATAGGACCTACTATACTTACTAATGAAGTTTGTTTGTTTCTTTTCTTTTCTTTTTTTCTTCCAAGAAATGTCTTTAACATAATTTGGAACCAGATCATTTCTGAAGAATAAAATCGTTCTTCATGTTTATCTTATGGAGCCCCATTGATGGTGAGAATATCAACGGTGGAGATCCAACCAGTTTTTTTTTTTTTTTCTTGTTTTCATATTTTTTTGTTTTATATAACTATAAATGTATTTATAACTCTGCAAAATGATAATACTCCTCATGTATATGTTTATAAATACACATTCTGTAAGCATTCATTCTAACAATTAATTGACTTTCTTCCTCCTCTTTCATTTGGTCATGGTTTTGTTTTATAACAGCAATTTTTTTTTTTAAAATATTTTAAGGTAATTTCCTATTTTTGTTGGTTCTCATTTCATTACTATCATTACATTTTAGTTTTTTTTTTTCCTTTCTTTTTCATATGTAACTCTTGTAATTAAAATAAAAAATTGTTTATTTGAATTCGTTACGTCAAAATTGCTTCTCATCTCTAACATGTCTTTATAATCTATTCCATTTTGAATCAATTAAGCTACAGTTTGACAAGTTTTTGTCAAAAAAAAAATATTTTCAACTTTACAGTTAGTAGAATAAAAACTATGTATCCTTAACTCGATTTTTTTTAAAATTTTTTTTTAATTCTGAACAAACCCCTTTTCATATTGAAGGTCATAAAACCAAAGATCATGTAAATTTTATTTCTTCTAGTGCCCGTCTAATAACAATTTTGGTCCAGCACTGGATATTTGTTAACAAAACTTCTTTTTTGATTTTTTTTTTTTTATTGTACAATGTTAAAAAAATTATATACCATTTAAAATAAATAAATATATAAACAGTGGTAACTCTTAGAAGGTGGGGTTTGAATAACAACACCCCCCTTAATCTGACCTCCCAGTCCAGCCATCAAAGTTCGTTTGGGAAAAGCAGGACTATTTCGAAAAAGATAAGACCGTATCAAAAAATTTTAAATTGGGCCTGCATTAGCCTTAAGAAATGTGGCCCAGCCATTATTTTGACACCCCAATTTCGAACTTCTTCTTTAATTCTAGATTGGCGGTATTTCCACCCTTCGAATATGGTGTGTACACCCCAAATTAAATTTTTTTAAATTACACAATATTATCCTTAAATAAAATTATTAAAATGATAAATATTTTATAAATACATCAATCAATTATGTCGACGTTAGAATTCAGTCGACGAGTAATCAATGCCCAATACCTGCAACCAATGTGAGAAAACACAAATACCAAGAAAAGACAAAGACAGAAACAGATGATCAAACGAGGAACACGAAGCTTTTACGTGGTTCGGCAATAATAGGCCTACGTCCACGACTGTCTGTCTCTTTAATTCTGCAGAATGACAGTATATTATTGAATATTGTATGATGATGTTACAATGATTCCAATCCCTATTTATAGGGAATGAAGTGTTACAATTCTGGTTGTAGCAAATCAGGAAGAGAATCCTGAATTAATTACATTCCCTAAACAATTGGGAAAAATAAGGAAAGGAATTATAAATTAATTATACTTCCTAATATATTTAGATAATATCAGGAAATTACTATAATTATCTCAAGATAATGTTGATCTGAATTTGAATTTGAATTAATCTCCATATCTGATGAGGAAATCATGGTTTGACTGAGCAATTGCCATATTCGGAGAGAGAATCATGGTTGATCTTGGTAACTGCCTGTTCTGGAAGATACTGTACTTATGACGCGTCTGAGCGAGCTGACATGTCATGGTGGTCTCAAGCTCGAGCTCGCTGAGAGACGAGCTGCGCAAGCGGCGAGCTGCGACCTGGCTGTATTTATAGGTCTGTTGATGCCAGTTGGAAGATCCCTTTAAGCAAACTGGAGAACTTACTGGGCTTAGAGTCAATCTTGGGCCTTGTCTAATGAGCTTTGACTACGTTGACCTTATTGAGTCTTCTTATCAGGTCTTGGATGGGCCTAAATCGGATTTTTACCAGCCCAATTACTGAGTCCGAAAAATACATATAACAAATTATTAATTAAAATATTAAGTAATAAAATAGAGAGAAGATTGTGTAATTGTGTTCAAGATTCACTTTCAAATTGGGCTTCTTCTCCAATTCTTCAACACCTTGTTTACAGTCACAACCAGATTCAAGCCCAATTCTCCATTGTCGAACCACCACCACCACTTCCTCCATACCCAGCAGCCCCAAGCTCCATTGCAAAACCACCACCCCTAAAAAGCCAAGCACCAACAACAATTCGAGACTTTTCAACTTGTTGGATCCATCTTCTTCCAAATCACCGTCCAGCTTCTCTGTTCTCAAACCCAGCCTACGTCTCTCCAAAGTAAAGAGTAGTGATATCACAACAACGGAGCCTTTGAATTTTCCACACATTTTCAAAGTTAAAAAAAAAAAAAAAAAAAAAAAAGTGCAAAACCTGTTTGTTGACAAGAGCTATTATTATTCAAGCTCAATTAAATGAGTTACTTTGAATATGTGTACGGAGCATGAAAACAGGTTTGTTGACATATTCCACGCGTATTCCTTTGAGCTTGAAAACAGGTTTAGGCTGCAATTGTTTACGACGACGAGGAGCCTTTGATCTCACCAATCTCTCTTTGGTTATTGCCAATGTAGTAAATAATAAAATAGATATTGATAGGTTGTATTTATAAAAACTATATATAATAAAATTAAGAGAAAATGGTAGTTATGGTATTAAGGGAGGTTTAAAAATAAATTAGAAAAATTTTAAATTTTTTATTGGGTGTGCAAACTAAAGGGGTGTACATACCATTTTTGGGGGGTAGAATATTGCCACTCTTAATCCTATCATGTAAAATGAAGACTCTCATTTTATTTATGATTGATTCGATAAGAGAAAAGTAATTTAATTCATCTTAGGGTGGCTCTATTGTCAACCAAAAAATAAAATAAAATAAAATAGAAATACCTTGCCACAAATATTTTTTAATAAGATATTTTATTTATATATATTATATCCTTACATGCAATTATTTAAAAATACATAATTAATGTAATTAAAATTTTCAATTTGCTTTTTACACCCAATATTTAGTATAAACTCTAATAATACATATAAAATTAAAAGTAATATGACATAAACAAATAAGTGATCAATTATTATTGATTGTTATTACAATTAAACCATTTTCAAACTGAATTCAAGATCGTATTGTTGAATGTTGCTCGCCGTGCTGCATTTGGTAAGAAAGCTGCAAAAATGGTTCTCACTATTCCTCCTAGAGACAGGCCAAAAGTTATTCTCTATCTTGGAACTTGTGACTTTCTTTATAAAGCAATCTAGAGAACGTTATTTGAAATTATCATTTTGAAGCTTACTGTCTCGTAGACTAACACTTAAATTGATACAGTTTTTTTATGTAAATCTTTTGGAAATAGATATTTTACAAGTAATTTTTTTTTTTGGATAAATTTACAAGTAATTTTTTATTAAAAAAAAAAGGTTATTAATTGGTTGTCAATTAAAAAAAAAATCTTTTAAATTATAGATCGTTCAGTTGTATTATTTTTGAAAACTTTTTTAGGTTATAAAATTACCAAAAATGATTAATAGTTTTGAGAGTATAATGATATTAACAAAATATAATAGGGTTATATTATATTTTAAAAAAATTTAAAATATCTATTTAGAAAAGCTTAAAATTTGAACTTGTTCAAATAAATATATTAGCTTTTTTAATTGTCCCAAAAACTCTACTTAAATGACAATCAAACCATGCAAGAAAAATCAAAAGAAGATTTGGGGATTAAAGAAGAGAAGACAGCAGGCCCAAATGACAATTCATTGAGAGGATTTGAGGTGATCGATACCGTCAAATCTCAAGTTGAAAGTATTTGCCTTGGAGTTCTTTCTTGTGTTGATATTCTTGCTATTTCAGCTTGAGATTCTGTTGTTACTGTAAGTGAAATTATGATTATGTTAACTTATATATATTTATCTACAATATATTTGAATATCGATATACATTATATTATAAAATTAATTATTATATTTTATTATATTTGATTATAGTTAAACAAGACTAATTATAATTGAACACGATTGATTATTATAAATATAATATGACTCATTTAGTTGTAATTACATATAATAATATATAATCAAATATAATAAAATATAATAAGTAATTTTATAATATAATCAGATATAATAAAATATAATAAGTAATTTTGTAATGTAATCATTCATTAGGTATATCATTCATCTAATTAAGATGTTTTGTCATTAATTCTATTTTAATTTTAATTCTTAATTGTTGAATGCAATATTTTAATAATACTGATTAAACACATCATTTAATTTTAATAATTAAATTCAATAAAGAAGAATATATAGTACGCATTTCTAAACACACCAACAGTATTCATGTAATAGTTTTTATCTCAACATGTATACACATGATTGAGATTTGAGAACAGTGCAATTAAAACAACATCAGTAGCTTTGACTGACGGTTAAGAGGTCAAAATTGTTAGTCAAGAATATTATTTTAACCAAGTCAGCTCATAATCATACAAATGACTTTGTAAATGAAGGATGCAATCGCATATTTATCTTATAAGGCCATTGTTTATAATACAATAATGACAGTACTACAAGTTCTTGATGATAGATAACTATTTAAAAGTTAAAATCTTACTTTCTCTCTCTCTCTCTGATAAGTGTGGCTATCTAAGCCATGCAGAGGACGTGACTTGGCCATGCTTGTGAATTCTCTTCTTACAACTAGATCGAGTCAACTCACTTCAACTCAGTTGGGACTTAGACTTGGTCTTTTAAAGTTTGTTAGTTGTGTTGTTACGCAGCTAGTGGAGCAATTATATAGGTATTAGTTGCTATTATTAAGGCATACGTTTTCGTAGTTGTCAGCTGTTGTTAGTTTCCTTGATTCTATGTAAATCTTTAGGCTATTTAAGAGGGCCTCAACCATCAATAAAGGAAGGTAGCAAGAATTAAAAATTGTTCTACTCTTCTCAGATTTCTCTTCTACTTTTCTACTCTCAAATTCTACACATCACTCTCTCCAGTTGGGGTGGCCGTCATGGATGGTTCCATTGGGCAGAAGAGATTCAACCACTGCAAGTTACGACGCTGCAAATTCTGGAAGTCTTCCATCCCCTTTAATGAATGTTAATGAGCTTATTTCTGCCTTTTCAGACAAAGGCTTCAGTGCAAAAGAGATGGTTGCTCTCTCAGGTAATTAAGTCACCACTGCTATTTAACAATATATATTAGAGAGTTTGAGTTGTATTTAATTGCATTCGAAAGAATTTCATCCCAACTTTTCTTTTCTTGCTACTTTTTGAAGAATTTCTTAAAAAAAGAATTCTTTGATATATACATATCAACCTATTTAAACCGTCTAATAGTAAACCAAAATAAATTCAATTCAATTAATATGTGGTTTCGTATCATATGATATAATTTTAGCAGCCAAATGCATTGCATTTTGGTATTGAAGATTTTCTCTCTTATAAGGCACATAATAATTTCTAAAAATATAAATATACATTTCTTAAAGTCTTTCAAGATCCATATATTGATGTATTAAAAGGTTAAATTTACATTTTTCATTAAATTTTGAATCTTTAATATAGTCAAAGATCACGAGGGCCCATAAAATAAATGAATCATAGAATATAAGCGTTAGCAGCATGCATCTATGACCTAGCTAGTAGATATGTTAAATAGTTAGAACATAATCTTTATCAACTTTTTTCCATCAACAGGAGCTCACTCGATAGGCCAAGCAAGGTGTTTAATGCTTCGAGATCGACTCTATAATGAAACAAACATCGATTCGGCATTTGCTACATCACTAAAGTCGAACTGTCCAAACTCAGGCAGCGATGACAATCTTTCTTCTCTTGATGCTACAAGTCCTGTTCTCTTTGACAATGCTTATTTCAGGAACTTGGTGGACAACAAGTGCCTACTTCATTCTGACCAGCAGCTCTTCAGCTGTGGCGCAACTGACGCCCAGTTAACCTCTTACAGCACCAACTTTTTAGTTTCAACACGGATTTTGCCAATGCGATGGTGAAAATAGGGAGCTTGAGTCCTCTTACAGGAACAGATGGCCAAATTCGCACCAATTGCCATAAAATCAACTGAACCAACTTGGCTCTTAATTAGTTTAATTTGAACGAAGTTGTTAATTTGTGTCAATGTTGTTTTGTATTGTGAATGTAATTCAATAATCGTAATGGTGTTACTTGATTTAGACAACTGTTTCAATAGGATTACTTTTGCTAATTAATTTATGTTCGAATATGGTTAATGTATACGCTAAAAACATATGTTAAAGAAGAGCTTTATGTGTAATGCTTGAATTAGTCAGTTTAGGTTCGGGCTATTCTACAATATATGTTTGTAAACTTATTTTAAAGAAATATAAGAAACATGCATGTAATTTTACTTGAGCAAATTATGGTTTGACTCTACTGACAAACGGGATAAAATTTGTAGGTTTATTACAATTTTGTTACCTGTTTAACTGTTGAAAGTGATTCTAATTATAATAAATGCTTCTATTTATATAGGTATGATACGGCAAGCAATTCTAATTATAATAAATGCTTCTATTTTACTACTTTTTTAAACAGATAAAGTTAGGTCTTAGAGATTTAGTTAGTCCGAGTCAATTGATAGTTGGAGATGGTTTTTAAAGTTGCTAAATAAGTCATTAGGTTGGGATGACAGTAAACCAATCTGCTTCATGAGCGATCGACAAAAAAGATGTCTAAATGCTTTAGCAGCTGAGTGGCCACATGCAGGTACCCGGTACTGTTTTAAGCAAATGTTGAAAAATTTTAGGACTAGTTTCAAGAGTCACTGTATTGAAGGGTTGCTACGGAAAACAGTCAAAGCTGGTAGAAGGGGAGACAATAAAGCAGCTTTGGAGTCACTTAAAGAAGGCTCCATTGAAGCTTATAATTGGCTGACTAATGAAGAACCTATAGAGAAGTGGGCTAGATATGCCTTTAATCAGCACATTAAATCAGACCATGTCACGAGCAATTTACCTGAAAGCTTTAATAGTTGGGTTAGAGAGAAGAGAGAGAAACCTATACTGAGTTTGTTAGAACATTTAAGAAGGATAATGATCGTAAGATACTGTGACAATTAAGTGGAGTGAAATTGAGAAGATGAATGATGCGATCACTCCATATGCGAGACTGGTGTTACAGAGAAGTGAGCAAGAGGCAAGAAGGTTGACAGTTCTGCATGGATGGGGAGAATGGCATGAAACAATAGAACGAAGACACAGGAAGATTCTTCTCAACCAAGACAAAAAAATTTGCGAATGCGGATTATGGCAAGTAGGTGGCATTCCATGTCAGTATGTAATGGCAGTTCTAATGTATCGAAAGGAGTCGACAGTTGATCATGTAAACTGGTATTACACAAAAGAAGCATTGCAGTTAACTTACAGTAGATCTATCATCCGATTCTGGGTAGATGAAGCAAACTGGCCTAAGTTTGAATCCCAGCCGATTGAACCACCAATAAAACGTGCCAAGACTGGGAAGCTCAAGAAGGTTAGGATAGGGGCTGTCGATGAGCCACCAAGGACTGCAACAAAGACCTTTACATTAAGATATAGTGTGTGTAAAGCTATTGGCCATAACAACCGCACTTGTTAAATGAAGGTGACTTCGGTTTTCAGTTTGCACTTAAAATTTGCTAAAGGTTTCATTATAACCAATTTTCATATTTTAATGTAGGAAATAAGCAATGGAAGGAACATATCAAAAAGTGGAATAACAGCAGCTGGTCAATACCTCCAAATGGTATAAACCTTTCTTATTGATGATGTTATGAATTTTTGTTTTCTATTGTTATTATCTTACGCATTTTAATGAATGTTTCCTTGATTTAGGACCCATGTAACACAAAGTGCAGCAACTCCTACACCCACCACCAGTTCTGCACATCAGCAGGAGTCCATCAGGTAATAATTTGTGTTCTGGTTCCAACATATGTGTTGTTCGTTTGTGATATTATATTTGCATGGGTTGTATCGGTTTGTTATATTATATATGCGTGATGGCTACTGTGTGATATTATATTTTATTTCCACGGGCTGTATCGGTATGTGATATTCTATGTGCGTGGGTAGTACTGGTTTGTGATATTATATTTACATGGTTTCAATATAATATTATTTGCATGGGCTCTATTTGTATTGGTTTTATGATATTATATTGGTTGGTTCCTATATAATATTATTTGCATGGTTTGTGATATTGTATTTATGTATGCGATGGCTGCTGTGTAATATGGTATGTGATGGTTGTATCGGTTTATGTGTGTGATGGCTGCTGCGTAATATAGTCTTATTTGCATGGTTGGTGATATTATTTGCAAGGTTTCTAAAAGACCTTTATTGGTATGTGATTACTGCTGTGTGATATTATTTGCATAATGATACCTCAGGGATAAAGATTTAGTACATATTATATTGGATGATTTCAATATTTTTAGTAGGTAAACTCCTCCCACCACATGCAATGAAAGTGCACTAGTTGGACGACCACCTACCCATGTGATAGATATATGCTCTCAGATAAGTTCCACTTCAAAACCTTGAGACCAACATTTCAATCTACTTAGTTTATGTTATTTTATAGTTATACAACTTTACATTACAATGGTTTTATGATAGATTTGGTATAATTTTGTATGGTTTTTTATGATGTCCAAAGCTGGTTGTTTTTTGTGAAATGTCCACGTCTAGTTGTGCACACCTTTGTGTGAACATATGCCGCCAAGCTATTGATTTTGGTTTGTTTGTTTGTGATGTGGGCTACCACTTACGTTGTTATTTTTAAACTTATGTCAATGAATGAATGCCATGAATTTAGAATGATATTAGTACCAGCAAACAAAGGATGAGCAAAAAATTGCAGAGCAAGAGAGGAAAAAAAAGATTAGAATGAATTTAGGATGAGAAAAGGATGAATAAAATTAGGGAGAGAGAGAAAAAAATGTAGAGAGAGAAAAAAATTGCACAATAATGAGTTTTGCATGGGCTTATATTAAATTTTCACTCGGTAATTTGGTCAATAAATAATCTCAACAATTTATGCACTATCGGAATCATGTGACTAAAAATCTCAACTACAAATGAGAGTATTTTGGCAAAAATACTCTGGTAAGAAAATGGTTTGGATTAAATTATAATTTAACAAGTCAAACTCAAAGATATTTTAGATAATTTAACTTATAAATTTATTATTTTATGAAGGTAATATAGTAATTTAATTGCTATTAACAATCATTAAGGGTAACAAAATCTTTTTATGCATTCTGTCAATGTTGACCTTCAGTTAATAAATAATTTGGGTCTTTTTTAAGAGTATTGAAAATATTAAGGATAAAAACAACTATTTTTAAAATATCTTTTTATGCATTTTGTCAATGTTAACCGTTAGTTAACTGACTGGTTGAACCTTTTAAAGAGTTTTGGAGAAGTGAGTGATGAAAAAAAAATATTTCTAATAGAACTTTAAAAACCTTGATATTTTTTGAAATCTTAGGAATTAAAATAAAATTTTTCCTAATTTATATTGTCTGGCAACTCATTTGAAAATCAAGTGATTGATGATTTTGTGTGCAAGTCTAAAGCAAAAGTAGAGAGAAAAGGAATGTGTAAGCTCCTCTAATGGAGTCTTTTTTGTTATATATAGAGTAACTATAATATGAAGATTACAAGTATTAATCATGGATGAATCATGCAATATTTGAGGACTAAAATAAAATTTTTCTATTTCTTAAAACCTAATCAAAGGAATGTTAGTGGCAAATGGCGTTTATATCCACATGTTATTATCATTCTTATTTTGAAAAAAATCCATAAGCTATTATTTATAGTGCGCGACTGCAAAGTTAATTAAAACAATTTCTCAAAAAAAAAAAAAAAATCAACTATATATAATTATAGATTTAAAACCTTTTAATTAAATCTTAATATCAAAGAGCAGTCCACTGTTTTGAAGCTTTTAACTTGACTCTCTGTCATCTCATGCAGACTATTCTGTTTATTTGACTGGCCAGCATTAGCAAACGAATGGGACCAACCAAGCAAAACAAATCTTACAGGACGAGCACAAGTTTATTCTGACTTGATTCTTGATTTTATTTGGTTCAAAACCAAATTTTGTTGCACTTTTAATTTTTTATGCACATAATGGGAATCGGTACGATAGTATCACCAACTTGAGTATGTATATTTAAATGTTTGCTTGACTATATCCTAATCTACTTTATCTATCTTTCTACTAATAAGATATTTAATTAGGAATCTGACCGGCTTCAAATTATGGAGTCTACTTTAATGTGACTTCGAATCAGTAATTTAAGTGCAGAAAAATTATATATATAATCATTTTACTATTAATACTTCCTAATTTTAAAAAGTTAGGATGAATCAATCATTATCCATTATATTTGAATTAAATATGAAAGAAAATTTGTTTTAGAAGAGAAAATACAATGAATGAATTTGATTGATTCATTTAACTTTTTAAAGTTATGAGACACTGATAATAAAATTAATATATATATACAAAATCTCAGGTAAAGGCATACTAAAATTTTTTATTTCATGATCATTATATACAATCATTCATCTCCAATAGACCCCACAACTTTTTAAAGTTGTGAGACACTGATAATAAAATTACTATATATTTAACTTTTTAAAGTTATGAGACACTGATAATAAAATTACTATATATATACACAATCTCAGGTAAAGGCATACTAAAATTTTTTATTTCATGATCATTATATACAACCATTCATCTCCAATAGACCCCACAACTGTAATAGGATTTGTTAAAAGTAAATGGTTGTAATTATTTTCCTAAAATAAGAATTCTAAAACATTCTAATTAGAGGAGGACCCTATTTATGTATATGGGGAGGTGTGATTACTAACAGGTTATACATACAACCATAAGTTATTTCTACATTACACTAAAGAGAAGTGAGAGAATGCAGTAAATAAATTTGATTAATTTGTCTAACTTTTTAAAGTTAAGGAACATTAATGGTAAAATCACTATATATATAATCTTTCATAAAGACATACTAAAATTTTTTATTTTATGATCATTTTATACAACCATTCATCTCCAATGGACCCCACAACTATAATAGGATTTGTTAAAAATAAATGATTGTAACTAATTTCCTAAAATAAGAATTCTAAAATGTTCCAACTAGAGGAGGACCCTATTTGTGATCATGGAGAGGTGTGATAACTAACAAGTTATACATACAACCATAAGTTATTTCTACATTACACTAAAGAGAAGTCACTTTCGAATTTAATAATAAGGGACAAGCAATTGTTTTCAAATTATTGTGTATTGATTGAGACTGCGAAATGCAGATTAAAATTTGAAGCAAAGATAAAAGAAGCCGATTTGTTCGAAACTTAGGCAAATGGCATATTCAAATTGATGTTAAAGTGCAAAAATGATGTCCAGAAGGATAAGTTTAATTTAATACATGTAATTGGATTGAAATATTTTTATGGGATTGGACTTGATAAGACTAAATTGGACTAGACTAAACTAAATTAATACAGTGATATGGTATAGTTGGAATTTGATGAAAATAATACAATTTTTTTTTTTTTTTTTGTAACTTGACATTGAACAAAAATTGATTATATTTTATGTTTGATGGTATGGGATTCTATTATTAAATCATATAAATTAATATATACATAAAATAATTATATTACTTATTGTAAATTAAAACTGTTTACAATAACAAAATAATACTTATTTATTATTTAATATATAAAAATATTTTAAAATATATATTTATAATAATATTTTTACAAAAAATATTAATTACAAAATAACAATTATAAAAGCAATTTTTAAGTAATATTATAATTTTATATTGTATACTAAAATAATATAAAATTAAAATATTATTTTTAAATATTATTAAAATATTTAATAAAAAATAATATATAACATATATTAAATAGTTCGAATATGCAAACTATTTAGTATTTGTTTTATCCTGTTATGGGTATTTTACGGATTCAGTAAATGGACTGGTAAAAGCCTGGCAAACCCTAAAAAGTCAACCCAATGAAGTGGTTTAGCAATCAAGGCCCAGTTTATCAATGCCAAGCCTAGCGAGCTCAACTCGCTAGCAAGCTCGCATCACTCATTACAAATCGTTACTAGCATCATACAATTCACTCCATATACATCTCGCTATTTAGCGAGGCATAGCTTGAGATCGCTTAATACAATGTACAGCTCGCTCATCGATCAGCTAGACAAGGAAATCTCTTAGAAAAGGCAACGACCCGATTTGATCATGATTCTCTCATCAGAATTGGAAGTTAATTTAAATTTGAATTCAGTCAACGTGATCCCGAGCTTTACGAAGTAGTTTCCTGATTTGACTCTAACCAATTAGAAAATGTATTCAATGTGAAATTATTTTCCTATTTTATCTCTTTCGAAATTGTAACGCCTCTTTCCCTATAAATAGAGGCCAAAAACTTATTGTAACACACGCATAAGAAATACTATACTGTCACTCTATAGAAATATTGAGAGACAATCGTAGATGTAGGTTTTTTGGCTTAACCACATTAAAAACCTCCCGTCTTCTTTGTGTTTTTTTTTTTTTGTTCTTTGCCATCTATTCTCCTTGCTTTCTGTTCTGTTTACATTGATTGCAGGTATTGGATTTTGAGCTCTCATCGAACATAAATCAACGTCGACATTTTGGCACTAGAGGAAGGGTCCAGACTGCAATCAGTTTAGTTGCAATTCATTAATTTTCCACAAACATGGCAAGAATAAAGACAACCAGATATTTGGGCTCACAGGCTGACCAAATAGAGAGTCAGACCAGTCAACAGCAACGTGATACGCAACAGGTGGAAGACGCACTCATGCATGCAGCAGGCACATCTCATAGTCAAGCAGTTAGTGCTGCAGTAGGCATGCCACCCTTGCCCCCTCGCCAACCAGTTCCAATCACCCAAGTCGAAGGGCAACAAACGTGGTACTAAAGGTAAGAGGCGTTAAACAACACGGTTAGACAGCTTGCAGATGTTGTCAATATACTGGTACAGGCTTAGGCACAGAATGCACCCAGGGTTAAGATAGAGGCTTTAAGAAAAGGATATTTGTAGTATGGAGCATAAGCACCAAAAAGGTCAGTTAGAGAGGTGTAACGACCTGTTGACTCAACTCGCTCCTCAAATTCGCATTCTAGAGCTAGCGGTCGCCCAGGTCACATGGAAGGGGAAATCGTGCGCCCTACTAGTTTGGTGATAAGGGTGAGCTAAGATGGAAGTCGACGAGTGGAAGCTGGCTATGATAGAGTCCGAGTCGTACCTCGACGTGAAGAGGATGAAATGGATAATCAACGACATGTGAGGTCACATTGAACTGGCGGCTCATTCAGAGGGAGCCAAAGGTATGGAATCAGAGCGCTGCTCTCTAGGCCATGATCATAAGAGATATAGACCCCGAGACGCATAGGTAGAGGAACTCTTTCAGAGGGTCCAGCAGCTAGAAGCACGACATGGTACCCCAAACCAATGTGAGCACTACGAAGAGAGGACTTCGTTTACAAGAGAGATCGAGACACAGCCTCACCCTCACATATTTAAAGTCCCTAGCATCTAGCAATACAATGACGACACTGACCCCTATGATCACCTTAATGTGTTTAATGTCCAGATGGACTTGCAAACGAACAACCCGTTAGTGAAGTGCCATGTTTTCCCAGCAACCTTGGGGGACATTCCGCGGACGTAGTTTAAGAATCTTCCAGTTCACATTATAGGAAGTTGGGAAGAGTGCCAGCATAAGTTCGTTAGTCAATACAGGGTTTTGAGAAGGCAGCTCACACCATCTTGCCATTTGGCCACCATCTTCCAGCATCAAGGTGAACCATTGAAAGATTACATAGCCAAGTTCAGACGCGAGGTCGCAAATGTGGAAAGCCCGTCAGATGAGAGCATTTTGACTGTGATCTCAACCGGGTTGCACAAGGATGGGAAGTTATATAAAAGCATTTACAAGTCCCCAGTGAAAGACCTGGGAGAATTTTACGAGCGAGTTACGAAGAAGATTAGATGGGAAGAAACCTTCGACTCGAAGAGATCCAATCAGAAGAACGAGACGGGCAGTTCCAGTCAGATGAAAAAGAGAAGTAATGGCAGGAATGAAAGCGAAGGTAGAGGCAGTGGCTCCAGTAATCAGATTGCTAAAAAGGCTAAGAGAGAGCTTAGGAGTGAGCGACCCCAGCGGTAAGGTTGCTATGATAGTTACAGCATCCTGTCGGATTCACAGGACAGGATCTTTGTAACAGAAAGAAACAAGGAAGACTTCGGAAAGCCCAATCATTTGAGAGCCTCTATTCAACATAGAGATAGGAGTAAGTTTTGTGCATATCATAATGAGGTCAGACATAATACTTCTGAGTGTTGTGTGTTGAAAGGTTAATAAAAAAAGGTCGCTTGAGAGATTATATGGTGAAACTTGTAGACTCGCGACCTCCGCAGCAACGATCTCAGCAACAATAACAGCCAACACAGCAACAGCTCCAGCGAGCTCCCGAACTAGAACATAAACCTATGGTAAGAACTATTTTTACTATTCATGATGGCTCCCATATCATAGGTACTTCAAATAAGTCGCACGAGAGGTATGCTTGGGAAGCAAATCATACCTTACAGGTCAGTGGATCAAAGGGACCTGCGAAGAAGGCGAAGATGACCTCGGATGAAATTGTATTTACACAGGAAGATGTTAGAGGTGTAGTTTGGCCTCACAATGATGCACTAGTCATCCGAGCTAAGATCAGCAACATGGAAGTGCGATGTATCATGATTGACATTAGGAGCTCGGTTAACGTCATGTACAAGAGTTGTTTTGATCAGATGGGGCTAAGAGCAGAGCATTTGAAACCATCCCCAAAGCCTCTTTATGGCTTCACTGGAGATGTTGTTATACCAGTAGACCAGATTAAACTGCCACTTACACTCAGGGAAGTAGGTCGCCAAGCTACTGTGTTGGTGGATTTTTTTATCATTGATTGCCCATCAACCTATAATGTGGTCTTCGGAAGACCTGCAATGAACGACTTAGATGTCGTCACTTCAACCAGAACCCTCACCATCAAGTTCCCAACCCCCAATGGCATTGGATGTGTTCGGGGAAAGCAGCACCTAGCCAGACACTGCTATGAAGATGCTGTGAAGATGGGCGTAAAAGAAAAGACAATAAACGTGGTTTTGGGGGGTGAGCCACGAGCTATGATTGAAAATGAGGTTAGTCATGATCTTGACCCTCCCGAGGTGAAGTAGATTCCACGAGCTCAGAATTCACATGTAGATACACTAGCTTGCCTGGTGACTACTCGAGATGCAGACTTTTTGGGGGCAATCCTAGTGGAGTTCCTACCAGCTCCCAGTACAGAAGAAAGAAATTCAGTAATAGCCACAACTATGCAACCCGATTCCTTGATGGGTCCAATTTTAAGCTACCTGCAAGATGGAATGTTGTTAAGTGACAAATTGGAGGCACGACGTTTATGAGCTAGGATAGCCCGATACTGCATCTATGACAACGTGTTGTACAAAAAACGGTTTTCAGCCCTACTTTTGAGATGCATTGATGGCCAGGATTGAGAAACGGTAATGAGGCAGATAGAAGAGGGCCATTGTGGGAACCATGTTGGGGGGTTGTCTTTAGCTCTAGAGGCACTTTGGCAAGGGTTCTATTGGCCTAGTATGAAGTAAGATGCCACCGACCTGGTTAAGAAGTGTGACAAGTGTCAGAGGTTCACTCAAGTTCCATTAGCTCTACTAGCCTATCTCTAATAAATGGTGAGCCTATGGCCCTTTGCAATATGGGGGATGGATTTGATTGGGCCTCTACCAACAACTCGTGGGAGAAGCAAGCATGCCGTGGTCATAATTGATTATTTCACCAAGTGGGCAGAAGCAAAAGAGTTGACAGAAATTTCCACGACAAGGATTGAAAAGTTCATATGGAATAATATTATTTGTAGGTTTAGGGTTCCTTAGCAGATCATAACAGATAATGAGACCCAATTCGGTAGCGACCAGTTTCTTAAGTTTTGCAGCGACCTGAAGATAGTCAAGAGCTTTTCAACAATGAACCATCCACAAGTCAATGGCTAAGTGGAAGCGATGAATAAGATTATAAAGCAAACCTTGAAGATGAAATTGGAAGTGAAGAAAGGAGAGTGGGTAGACGAGCTTCAGAAAGTGTTATGGGCTTACAGGACCGTAGCTCGTAGCACCACAAGCGAGACGCCCTTTTCGATGGTGTACGAATCTGAGGCCATGATCCTAGCAGAGCTCAAAGTAACCTCGCAGCGTAGAGCCACCTTCAATCTAAAAGACAACAACCAATTGTTGGCTACAAACCTTAACCTACTTGAAAAAGCAAGAGAAGCAATTCGGTTAAAGGTAGCCGTTTATCAACAAAATATCGCGACGTACTATAACAGGAAAGCTCGAGTTCGTAGTTTCAACGTGGAAGATTTAGTACTACATCTCATCTTGCCTGGGGTTCGCAAAGCTAGTGATGGATCTTTAGGCCCAAATTAGGAAGACCCCTATATTATCAAAGAGAACTTGGGGAATGGAGCTTATCGCCTAACAAATGTAAATAGAGCTGAAGTCCCTCGAGCTTGGAACGCTGAGCATCTTCGATCATATTATCGATAACCTTTTTTATTACATGTATTTGATTTATAAATCAATCTTATCAAGATTAATGAAAGCTCCAATTTCCTTATATTATCTGTGATTACTCTAATTATATATATATATGTTCAAAATTTATGAGTTATCAAGCTAGTGAGCTCCATCCTGATTAGCTCACTATCACATAAAAAAGAGAAAAAAAAATAGGTGCGGTTACATACTCCTGCATAGCTCGCTAAAATAGAGCCAAAAAAGCAAGCTCAATTACGTACCCCTACATAGCTCGTCAAAATAGAGCCAAAAAAGCAGGCTTGGTTATATACTCTTGCATAGCTTGTAAAAAAAGAGCCAAAAAAGTAGGCGCAGTTACGTGCTCTTGCATAGCTCGCCAAAAGAAGAGCAAAAAAAGCAAGCGCGGTTACGTACCCCTGTATAGCTCGCTAAAATAGAGCCAAAAAAGCAGGTGCGGTTATGTACCCTTGCATAGCTCACCAAAATAAGAGCAAAAAAAGCAAGTGCGATTATGTACTCCTGCATAGCTCGCCAAAATAGAGTCAAAGAAGTAGGCATGATTACGTACCCCTGTATAGCTCATCAAAATAAGAGTAAAAAAAGCAGATGTGGTTACATACCCCTGCATAGCTCGCCATAAAAAGAGTAAAAAAAGTAGGTGAGGTTACATATCCTTGCATAACTCGCCAAAAGAGAGCCAAAAAAGTAGGAGCGGTTACATACCTTTGCATAGCTCGCCAAAAAAGAGCAAAAAAAAAAAAAAAGGAACAGTTACATACCCTTGCATAGCTCGCCAAAAAAAACCAAAAAAAAGGAGCGGCTACGTACCCCTGAATAGCTCGCCAAAAGAAGAGAGTCGAAAAAGCAAGTGCGATCACGTACCACTGCATAACTCACAAAAATAGAACTATGGCAGGTGAAATTACGACCCCCTGCATAGCTCATCAACATTTTAATATAGCAGTTAAGGTTCCAACCTACTACCCGTATCAGAAAACCTTATCAATTATTGAAACAACCAATTACTTAGAGCTGTTATATCAAATTTCGAGCCAGTTTATGTTACCATAATTAGCTCGTAAGAAGTCTCATAACTTATAAAATGAAGATATAAAATGTGTTCCAACAAACATAATAATTCAAGCACATGCAACAGAGAAGATGTAATGAAAAAAATTTTATTGAGTTCAAAAAATTCATTACAAATTCAGATCGAAAGAATACAAGTGTCAATAAGGTAAAGGACAAGACAAGCTACTAGTCCTGAGCAAGAGAATCTGATCCTAAAAGAGAATCTTCATTAGAAGACGAGCTAGAGAGTTCGGTGACATTAGCGGGCTCAGCTTAAGAGGTCGCACCGGGTATCTCCATTACCAAAGGAATTGTGTCAATTACAATTGGAGATGAGGTAGCTTCTGCCTTGAACCTCTCTATAGCTCAAAGTCCCTCATTATCCAATTCAGGGTGGGACATCTATAGCATGTAAAGGAAGTTAATACCTGTTTCCTCCTCTACCTCATATTTGGCTTCAGCGACTCTCATTTCTGTTTCCTGTATGGATCTCTCCCTAAAGACCATGAACTCTATGCAAGTGTCATATGCGCGGCGATTAGCAACTTCAGCTTCTCGCTGTGCAGTCTTCACTTGCTGCTCGGCAGCCTCAGTTCGTTTCTCAACCGCCTCAGCTCGCTGCAATGCAGCCTCTACTTGTTGCCCGAGCACCTCAGCTTGCTCCTCTGCAATCCCAGTTCGGTGTTCAGCCTTCTCAGTTCGCTTCACTACATTTTCCACTCGCTTAGCCCATTTTTCAACGACCTCAGCTCGCTGCTCGGATTGCCTTAATTTCTCCTTTGCCTTGTCCAATTCATCTTCATAATTACGGAGCAAGGTAGTGAGGTGCGATCTCGTAGCTTTGTAGTTGTTCTCTATGCGCATCAGAGCTTCCTCGGCTGTTTGCTTAGCTATGTTAGCCTCCGCCAGCATTACCTTATAACCCTTCTCGTACCTTCTGACGTTTTGAGCTCTTTTTGTCAAGGATGTTATTTCCTCTTTTGCCTTCTCTAGCTCGTTCTCCAATCTTATTATTTGATCTTCAGCAAACCTAGTTCCTCTCTTTTGCTTTATTGTCTTAAGAGCGGTCTGAAACTCTACAAGTTAATATTTAATAAAGCATGGGAAACAAAGAGTTAAAAAAGAACATGACGTCGCGTGATAAAGGTGCGTTTACCCATATTCTTTTTTTTTCCCCCTCTGTTAGCACCAGCTTAAGTCCCCTGGGATGAAACTTTAATTGATTGAACTTTCCCCACTTCTGGCTATGAGTTGGGGGGTATAACCGGGGATGGATCAGTTGCTACTGCTAAAAGTGACATCTCACTAGGGACAGCGACTGAAGGAGCTTTTGCCTTAGCAGGTCGCTTGGAGGGAACAATTGAAGGGGCTAGAGTTTCAACAGGTCACCTTTGAGGGAACTTCAAAATAGTGAGCTTTCTCCTAGTTGGAGCTCGCTGAGAGGAGGAAGCTAAAGGTGGAAGAGCAGCTGTTTGAAAGGCATCTATTCGGGAAGCATGAGCTGGAGCAGGAGCTGCTTCAGTAAGAACTGGAACTGTTGTTTGAGCGGAAGCTAGATCTGCTTAAGTAGATGAAGATGGGGCAGTTGGAATAATTTGAACAGGAGAGAGAGATGAATCAATTTGGATAGTTGGAACTACCTGAGTTGGAGCAGAAGCTAGAATCTGGTTTGCCTGCGAGGTGAAGGCAGGAGCTGGGGCTGATTGAAAAGTGGTAGTGACATCTTCTTTGATGGGTACATTAAGGACAGAAGAGAGCTCAAATTTTCCCATGCTCTTTATGTCTCTATTACAATCTATCAGTGGAGAATCATTAGGAGGAGCGAAACCATAAGCCTGAAGGAGGTTGTTGTCACATTTATCATTGATGCTCGCTTCACCAGACCTTACGAGCACCCCAAGAGCCCTCTTCTCCTTATTACTGAGAGGAGACATGTTTGCTTTCAGTTCTACAAAACCAAGTGTAAAAACAAATAAATAAATAAAATAAAATAAAATTATAGTTCGTTATGGATTTCCCTCTACATATCTGGACTTAGAATGAAGCTAAAGTTTTTTAGACCTTTGAGAGAAGAACGAGACAAAAAACCAGTTCATCTTGTAAGCCCCTACATTGGACTTGCCCTTTGCATGTCCTTGAGGCAAGAGGTTCTTATAGTCCGATTGTCGAGCTGCGAGGTAATAAATCCTATCTCGTTTTCCATCTTCCGAACTACTTCCAGCTTTGATGTTCTAGAGATGATTAATCATTTTTGAAGTTGGGGGAGGAAGGTTGTTCCTAAGGAAGGCCAAGGTCAATAAGGTCAGTTATGAGTATGAGTTTGGAGTCAGTTGGAATGGTGCAAGTTTGACTGTGCTCAGGAACTCGATCAGATAAGGAGGGACTGAGAACCTGAACCCGTGCCTAAGATGTTGAGTACTAATAGCGATGTACCCCTTTGAGGGATAGCATGCGTGGTTGTCATCAACAAGGGACATCGCACAACAACTCCTAGGAATATGGAATTGAACAGCGAGTCCCTCCAGCTTGGTAGAATCTACTGAAGAATAATGGTGCGTAAACACCTAGCGAGCTTCCCTCTCATCGTGAGCTCGCCGCTCTGCTTCCATTCGACGAATCGCGTTAGAAATGACCTTTGCCTCAACTTGCCCTGAGACCTCCTCGCTTTGAGTAGCCTCATCAATATTACAAACTCTGTTTGAAGTTATCTATACATAAAAGGGGTACAGTTAGGTCGCGGCAAGACCATGACTAAAATTGTTTCCTAAGGAAATTCTATGTTCTACAGATCGCTAATACAGTGGGGGGTTTGACTAATGAAAGAACGACCTACAAGCTAGTAAGCTACAGGTATTTAATCCAACAATTCACATGCATGACAAGCCACAAACAGTAAACAAATCGTGAATAAGCAAGCAACAATATCAAACCAACAGGAAATGAAGAGTTGTGACCAACAAGAAACACAAAATCATAGAAACTCAGCACTAAAAAGGCGAAGCATCTAACTTATTTCAAACATAGAAAGCAAAATGCAAGAGTAATGCAATATCAATACAACAAATATAAACCAAGAACCGAAAGCTTAAAGAGAAACAAGAAACTTACCGTGAATCCTTGTTGAAGTTGTGAAAAACGACGACTGAGAGTGAAGAGTTTGTGAAGAACCAGTGAAAAACACAACAAAAAGGAACTTGGAAGCTTGAAGAAAATGACGGATGAAAAAGAAAATGAAAGGGCTCCACCAGTTTATATAGGTGGCCGAGCTCGAGCCTTAGCCATTCGATCTGAGTGTTGTGTAATTGCTTTAAATCTAACGGTGCTTCACGAGTAATGACTTTGTAATCATGTAGCTGTCAGTTGAAAGACATGTGCATTAAATGTGCGTGACACGAGATGTGTCAGAGCCGGTTCAGTTATCGTTTCAATGATCGCCACGTGTCAAAAAAGATGACATAGAATTTGAAAGAGCGCGAAACGGCTATTCAAGGCAAGTTAGCTATTACCAGCAAGCTCTAACTCCTCATTCGCAGAACGAACTGAGAGTTGGGGGGCTAATATTATGAGTATTTTACGAATTCAGTAAATGGGTTGGTAAAAGCTTACCAAAGGCCTAAAAAGTCAACCCAATAAAGTTGCCCAGCAGTCAAGGCTCAGTTTATCAATGCCAAGCCCAACGAGCTCTACAGCTCACTAGTAAGCTCGCATCACTCATTACAAATCGTTACTGGCATCATACAGTTTGCTCCATATACAACTCATTACTCAGCGAGGCATAGCTCAAGATCGCTTATTATAGTGTATAGCTCGTTCATCGATCAGTTAGATAAGGAAATCTTCCAGAAAAGGCAACGACCCGATTTGATCGTGATTCTCTCATCAAAATTGGAAGTTAATTCAAATTTGAACTCAGTCAACGTGATCCCGAGCTTTACGGAGTAGTTTCCTTATTTGACTCTAACAAATTAGGAAGTGCATTCAATGTGAAATTCTTTTCTTGTTTTATCTCTTCCGAAATTGTAACATCTCTTTTCCTATAAATAGAGACCAAAAACTTATTGTAACAGACGCATAAGAAATACTATATTGTCACTTTGCAGAAATATTGAGAGACAATCATAGACGTAGGCTTTTTTGGCTGAACCACGTTAAAAACCTCTTGTTTTCTTTGTGTTGCTTTTTGTTCTTTGCCATCTATTCTCCTTGCTTTCTGTTCTGTTTATATTGATTGTAGGTATTGGGTTTTGAACTCTCGTCAATCAGAAATCAACGTCGACATATCCCATTCTATCAAGTGGCAAACCATGGATTGAAATTGGAGTCCCAATCCCTTGTCTGATGCAAAAAATAGAGATGACAATTCCACCCACGAACCTGTGGATTTTCACTCACAATGGATGGGTATGGATTTAATAAATGGATGACAATTCAACCTGAAGCAAGTTTAGGAAAAAAATCCACATCTACACCCGTGAACTCATAAAACTAGAAAAAAAAAATTTGATTACACACACACAAAATGATCTATAAAATGAAAACTAAAACCATAGGTTCTAACTGACCAACAATAATCACTCATCACTGTTTCACTCTTCTTAGCCTAGCCAGTCGACCATCTCTCTTCTCTCCATTTCATTAACCACCCAAGATTTATGTTCTGATTCTCCTTTCTTTGGTGTTCTACAACTGTGCTGACCTTCCAACAGAGTAGATCAAGTAGTGATCTCTTCCATTAGAAGGAGATCTATATTGTTGGGGATCCTCTCTCTTCTCCCTTTCGTTCTCTCCTTTATAGATTTGGTGTTGGTGTAGGGTGGTTGTTAGTTTGGTGTTTGAGGTTTGGGTCTTATAGATCTTGTGGTGTTTGGTAAGTCTGAGTGTTGAGAAAAGTTGTCACCAAGGTGCATATAGGGTTTGGGCTTAACTTGGTTTAGTTTGATTGGTGAATGAGAGAGGCGGTGAGGATGAGGGTTTGCTAGTCGAATCTCGGTTGGGATGTGTTAGGGTTTTATAGATTGGTATGATAGGGTTGGTTTGAGAGGTGGCAGGTGATCAAATTTTGGTTTGATAGGGAAGCAAATGGTGGTCGAGGTTGGAAATGGTAATTTTTTATATGTCACGGGTATGGTGTGGGTCCACCCATACTTGCACCCCTTCTGTGAAAACTTTTGCAGGTGCAAGTGCAGATGTAAAATTTGCTTGTGGGTTCGGAAGCGAGTTTAGACAAACCCGTTTGAACCCAACCTGTTGCCATTCTTTGCACCAAATTCTAGAGAAACTTATTTTTATTTCATTTTAAATATAAATCCATTACCTGGCAACATATACTATTATATTCTTGTACATGTTAACTTTAAGAAAATACAAATCTTACAATATTTTAATTGTTATTTTTCTTTTGTAATACTTACATTTTCAGTTATTAGATATATGCATCTGACTGTCCTTTTTATTTATAATTTAATTATTAATTCATTTTGCATGGAAAAAGTCTGCTCCTAATTTTAAAAATCCAAATGATATAATTAGTATGTGTCGACATTGAAATTCAGTCGACGGCTATTCAATGCCCAATACCTGCAATCAATGTGAGAAAACACAGAAATCGAGAGGGAAATAAATAATAAAGAATCAAGAACCAGACACAAAGACAAAGGATTTTTAACGTAGTTCAGCAAGTGTGCCTACGTTCACGGCTGTCTCTCTTAAATTCTGCAGAGTGACAGTATGATATTCAGTATGTCCTTTACAATGGTTTTTAACCCTTATTTATAGGGGAAGTATCGTTACAATTTAGGAAGCAACAAAATAGGAAGAGAATCATGAATTAATTACACTTCCTAATCTATTTGAATAAAATCAGGAAACTGCTCCTTAAAATCCGAGATAAGGTTGACCGAATATGAATTTGAATTAACTTCCATATTTGGAGAGAGAATCATTATTTGATTAGGTAACTGCCTGTTCTGGAAGATATTGTATTAATTACGCTCTGAGCGAACCACCATTTATGGCGACCTCGAGCTGGAGCTCGTTGAAAAGTGAACAACGAGCTATGTGTATGGTGAATAGTAGAACGAGATACAACCTGGCTATGACACGAGCTCATTACTGTGAGCTGAAAAGATTGTTGGGCTAGCTGAGGAACTCGTTGGGCTTAGAGTTGAAATATGGGCCTTGTCTGATAGACCTTGATTGGGTTGACTTTATTGGGCCTAAGTTGGGCTTTTACCAGCCCATATAGTGAGTCCAGAAAATACATACAACAGTATGCTAACTTAACAATTTACGGACAGACATCAAATTTAAATTTTTTATTTCAGAATGAAAAAAAGAAAAAAAAGAAAATACACATTGTTTGTAATAAGTCATACGCATCATTTTGTAAATTAAGAGAATAAAGAAATTAAAATAATTTAGAGAGATAAATACAGAGAAACGATACTATATAAAACTGTTTTTAGAAATATTATTGGTCGAATATAAATATTATTGGGGCATGACCCTAGTGATTCCTACGTACATGAACAAAGTGTGCATATATATATATATATATATATATTTCTGGGTTTTATATTTAATGTGCCCCTTTGGTGATTCAAGTATAGGGTTTGGATGAGGATATGCAATTTAAATATTTATAAGTTGGTGACAAGTGAGGTTAATAGCTTAACATCCATATGTTATTATTTATCATAAATTATTATATATATATTTTTTAAAAACCTTTTAATTAACATCTTAACATCAAAGAAATAATCAGATAAGATCAGGTTGGTTTGATAATAAATCTCGTTTAACATTGATTTT
Organism: Litchi chinensis; assembly: GCA_019925255.1. Classification (NCBI taxonomy): domain Eukaryota; kingdom Viridiplantae; phylum Streptophyta; class Magnoliopsida; order Sapindales; family Sapindaceae; genus Litchi; species Litchi chinensis. The sequence continues at coordinate 15,384,514 of CM034465.1, read as the reverse complement.
CTTTTCTTGGGACTATTCTGTTTATTTGAATGGCCAACATAAGTATACGAATGGCACCAAACGAGAAAGACAAAATCTTATAAGACGAGCACAAGTTTATGCCGACTAGATTCTTTGATTTTATTTGATCGAAAAACAGGTTTAATTATGTACTTTTATGTACATAATGGAAACCGGGATTCTACTTTTTTTTTTTCTAAAAAAAAAAAAAATTATAATCAAATGACACATCAACATTATAAATAATGGATAATCAATAATATTAGTTTTTTCTCTCTTGTATGAACAAGTAGTTAACCGAAAGTCCTCTCATAAAATTATAAAACTAAAAAGTAGGGTTATTAGAGGAGCCTAACTCATCTCTAAAATAGTATCGTCAAGTTAAATATGCATCGAAATGTTTGACTTAATCTAAGGTATTCATCCTTCTACCAATAAGACATATTTTCACTTTTTTTTTTCAAAATGAAGGAATTTGGCCAGCATGAAATTAATGGAGGCAACTTTAATCCAACTTTACATTGGTGATTTAAGTGCACAAAAATCTGTTAGGATTTGTGCCCTAAGAGATTATAATTTGTAAATGTTTAAATAAATAATAAATAAAATATGTTTATTAAATTTTATGTACATTTATGAAATGTTTGTTTTATACAAATATCATGTAACATCCATGATTATTATGTAGTCTCAAACTAAGTATATAAGTGTTATATACAGGAGGATTTAATTTGGGATCAGTAATCTAAAGAGTCCATGGAAAGCAAAAAAAGCTAGATACTTTGCTTGTGGTAAATCTATAGTTGCGGTCCATTTTGTATTTGATGTGATAATCTTATCGGTGATCGTTCATATGACAACATGAAAATGGAGGCACCTTATATGATAGAGATTATATAGGACTGGACCATGATAAAACGAATTTCTTATTAATATCCGTTAAATAAAGAAATTTATATTTATCAACTAGATGATCATATATGGATTGATCTTAATCTTGAGTATTTTATGGACTCTTATTTGTTGAGTCATATCTTTTGATTTACATGGGTAAGACTATTGTAGATTTAAGGTCAATAAGTTTCGTACTTTGGAGATGTGATTTAATAAATGACTAGAAACATTCTACACAGTAGTGGAATCCACTCCTTCTTGTGAGAAGTAGATGAGTAGTTCCCTTAAATTGTTGATTCGGGTCTTAAACAATAAGAACGCTCGACTTTCTGTTTATGAGTAAACATAAAGATAAATTCATAAGTTGTTATGAATATATTGTTCATTAGAGAATCAACAATACTTATTAGAATAAGATATAATTAGAGAGGTATAGCGGACTTTAATGACCTAATTCTAATTATGAACTACTTATGAAGGATCGAACCATATGAAATGAATAAATTGATGGACACTGAAAATTCAGATTGTGTAAAACATCTACAATCTTGAAAGTGCAACCTTGGGTTTTTAGTGGAGTAACTCTGAGGTTAATACTAGTGAATTATTTAATTAAAGAGTTTAATTAATAATTTCGATATTATTGGAGGTCAAATTGTAGGTCCATTTGGTCCCCTTACTAGCTCACAACCACATAAAGAAATAAATGAAAGAATATAATTGGATTGTCCAATTATTAATGTCAAATGGACATATTCATGAATTATTTAAATAATTTGATTATTTAAATATAAGTAATTATTTAATTAAGTGTTAATTATTTAATTATCTGTAGAGATTATGGGTTCAATTTTAAATGGTGTCATTAAATTATTTATGATTTAGAATAATTTAATTTAATGAAAAATCTTTTAATTAATGGAAATAGTAATTTAATTTAATTGGAATTAGATTCCATATTAAATTGAATTAAAGAAGTTTTAATAGAAATTAGATTCCATACTAAATTAAAAGTAAAAAGTCCTAGACCAATAAGGAATTTAATTCTATATTGGATATGAACTATGTTTTCTAATTTAAATAGGAAATTGTATTCTTTGTTAAATTAGAAAATTTTAACTTACCATTATAAAAGAATGTTTTATGTTAGTAACTAGAGAGAGAATTTTTTGGTCACTTGAACTAAAAACTTCTATTAATTAAAGACACTATATTACCACATCTCAAAATAAATCAAGAAGATCGTTTTTTGATTTTTACATAATAATCTTTTATAAAAAGATTTCGTGATTTGATTATTCGAGATTGTGCCCACACACAGTTTCTTTTATGAAGAGTCATAGCAAGGAAGATCAAGTGGTGAAGAATTTATGAATCAAAAGGGATCAATTCAATATTCATGAAAGGTAAGATTCGATCTTATTAATTTAATTATTGAATTATTATTACTAGCATCGATTGGGTATGTTTTTGTTTGAAAAAAATTTTAAAATCCACGTTTCCGCATTAAATTCAAATCGATTTTTCTCTTCAAAATCTTACCCTCAAACCCTGTAGCTATATAAATTAGAAATATTGTCGATGCTTTAAAACCAATTCACATAATTTGTAAAGCATTACCACTCTGATATATCTCTTTTCTCTTACATGGCAAACCATTACAACACTTCCTTCTCGATTGAGAAAAAAGAAGTTGTGCTTGTAAAACCCTCAAAACCAACACCACCTCCACATGCTCTCTCTCTCTCTCTCTCTCTCTCAACCTTAGACAATGATCACAATCTTCGGATTCTACATCATACCATTTATGTCTACAGATCAAACAATCATGCCATTATTTCCACCAATGTTTCCTCCATGAATGGCCACTCTCATCATCTTGATCAGAACTAAAATATGACAATAACCAAATAGGCCCCGGCTAGGTTGATTGAAAAAGCTCTCTCGGACGTTTAGTCTTCTACTATCCATTTGCTGGGATGATGAAGAGGCAAAGTGATGAGAGGCTTCAAATCAACTATAATGCTATTTGGGTGCCTTTATTGGTGGCAAATGCTGATTGCAAACTCTCTTCTCTTCATTACTTAGATGGGATCGACATAGAAACAGCTCAAAAGTTTGTGTTTGATTTCCCATCTGACGGTAATGAAGGTGAACACCCATTGGTCTTACAAGTAACCAAATTCACATGTGGAGGTTTCACAATTGGGTTAGGGCTGTCACACTCGGTCAGTGATGGGTCTGTGCAACTCAGTTCTGTTGAATAACTGATTCTAAATTGACAGCTAATGATTGCTTAATGACTTGGTCTAAGTCAATTACATTTTATGTTTTCTAGTTGCTGAATTTTCTGATTTCTTGTTTTTAGTTAACAACACTTTTACTTAGTGCCATGTATTGCTACATTTTTATAGTTTTCGTTTGTTGTGTAAAGCCTATATAAAGGCTCTTTTAATTCATGAATAAAATTAAGTCATTAAGCTAAATTTTCAGCAAGTTGTACGTGTTCTCTCTACTTTTTAGATAAACATCCTCTATTTTTTTTAGTTTGAGTGCTGTTCTCTAAAATTTTATGGTATCAGAGCCTGGTTCTTTCATATTTGGGCGTTAAATCTCATGGCAACTAATGACAATTTTGTGTGTATTTCTCATCCAGCAATACCTGTCTTCAAAGGTGAAAGCTATGAACTCTGGAGCATTAAAATGAAGACGTTGTTTAGGTCTCAAGAGTTGTGGGACTTGGTTGAGAAAAGGTATGCTTATCCGGATAAGGAAGCAAAACTGAAAGAGAACACAAAAAAGGATTTGATGGCATTATTTTTTATTCATCAAGCAGTTCAGAAATCGATTTTCTCAAAAGTTACAGGTGCAACTACAGCAAAAGAAGCTTGGTCGAAGGCTTTTCAAGGTCCCTCAAAGGTGATCACAGTCAAGCTTCAAACCTTCATCGTGATTTCGAGACCTTGCATATAAAGAGTGAGGAATCGGTGCAAGATTTTCTAACCAGAGTAGCTGCAATTGTCAATCAGCTGAAGTCCTCCAGAGAAGAAATTTTTGATCAAACTATAGTCGAAAAAGTGTTAAGAAATTTAACACCAAAGTTTGATCATGTAGTTGCAGCCAGTGAGGAGTCCAATGACTTATCTAAATACTCATTTGATGAGCTAATGAGGTCTCTACAATCTCATGAGGCAAGAATGAATAGACTAGCTAAGAAAACTGAAGAAAAAGCTTTTTAGGTGAAGAGGGAGATATCCAACCAGAAAAATGAACAAATAGAGGTAGCTAATAGAGGACACGGTAGAGGTGGATCACATGGCAGAGGTGGACATGGCTATGGTAGAGGATAAGGCAGTGAGCAATTCAATCAAAGGCAACCAGATGAAAAGTAAAGAAGTAAGAATGTCTAATGTTACTACTGCAAACGGTTTGGGCATACGAAGACTGAATGCTGAAAGAGGGAAAAGTAAGCAAGCTATGCAGAGCAAAAGGAAGAAGAGGTCAAGTTATTCATTGCCTATCATAAAGATGCAACATCTTCCAACAACATTTGGTTTCTGGACAGCTTGATGAGTCAAAAAAATAAAAGTAAGGCTTGGAGATGACAAACAGATGCAAGTAGAAAGGAAAAGTATTGTGGCAGTTGATGATGGTCGTGGTAACGTGAAGCTCCTCTGTAACATTTATTTTATTCCTAGTTTATCTCAAAACCATTTAAGTGTTGAGTAACTTACGACTAGTGGGTATTCTATTTTGTTTGATGATGTCTCATATGTGATTAGAGATAAAAAAAATCTGATCAAGTTATTGTTTATGTTTGTATGACTCCAAATAAGTTGTTTCCACTTGAAGTTCCTAATGTTGAAAATCATGCTCTTCGTTGTTAAAAAAAAATAAACAGTCTAGATTATGACATATACGTTATGGGCATTTGAATGTAAAAAGTCTGAAGCTGTTGAGTCAAAAGAAAATGGTATTCGGGTTGCCTAAAATTGACTCTTTAGATGTGTGTGAAGGTTGCATATATGGGAAACAATGTAAGAAACCATTTCCCAAAAGGATGTCTAGACGGGCATATAGGTGTCTTGAGCTTGTAAATGCTTATTTGTGTGGTCCTATGCAAACAGAATCATTTAGTAGGAGTAGATATTTCTTGTTGTTTACAGATGATTACAGCCACATGAGCTGGGTTTATTTTCTTCAAAACAAGTCAGAAACATTTTAGATTTTCAAGAAATACAAGGCACATGTTGAGAAGCAAAATGGAGGAAACATAAAAGCACTTCGTACTAATAGAGGAGGAGAGTTTATATCTCATGAATTTAATCAGTTTTGTGAAAAGCAAGGATTGAACAGAGAATTAATAGCCCCATATACTCCAGAGAAAAATAGCGTAGCTGAACGGAAGAACCAAATTGTTGTTGAGATGGCAAGAAGCTTGCTTAAAGCCAAGGGACTACCAAATACATTTTGGGCAGAAGCTGTTGCTACCGCTATTTATTTTTTGAATTTATCACCAACAAAGGTTGTTCTAAACCAAACACCATATAAAGCTTGAAGTGGTAGGAGACCTTGGGTAAGCCACTTAAAACTTTTTGGTTGTATTGCTTATGCTTTGATTGATTCACATAATCGTAGCAAACTTGATGATAAATCAACAAAATGTACCTTTATTGGTTACTGTTCTCAATCTTAAGCATACAACTATATAATCCTATTAGTGGCAAAGTAATTACTAGGAAAAACATTATCTTTGATGAAGAAGTGAAATTGGAATTGGGATGAAAGTTTTGAACATGTTCAAATTAATGCTCCAACAACAACTGAAGCTCCATTAGTTGAAGAAGTTATACCACCTCCATTGAGTTCTCCAAGCACATCTCCTTCAAGTTCAAGTCCTTTAAGTAGTAGCAGCTCATCATCAAATGAAACTTTGCCAAGAAAATTCAGTTCATTTAGAGAAATCTATAACTCAACACAGGTTTTATTTGTTGCTGATCCTACATGTCTTGTAGAAGCAGTAAACGAAGAGGAATGGTACAATGCAATGAAAGAAGAACTAAAGTCAATTCAGAAAAATGAGACATGGGAATTGGTGGATTTATCGGAATGCAAAAATGCTATTGGAGTCAAATGGGTGTTAAGAATAAAGTATCATGCAGATGGTACAATTGATAAACACAAGGCTCGTCTCATGGTAAAGGGGTATTCTTAACAGCTACGCATTGACTTCTATGACACATTCTCGCCTGTCGCATGGTTTGAAATGGTGAGAACTATACTTGCATTAACTGCACAATTGAGCTGGCCTGTCTACCAATTCGATGTAAATTCTGCCTTTATAAATGGGGAGTTGCAAGAAGAAGTATATGTCACTTAACCTGAAGGTTTCATTATTCATGGGAAGAAAGAGAAAGCATACAAGTTAAAGAAAGCTCTCTACGGTCTAAAGTAGGCACCACGGGCGTGGTATAGGAAAATAGATTCATATTTCAATTGCAATGGCTTAGAGAGAAGCAAGAATGAGCCCACATTGTACTTGAAGAGGCAGGTAAGAATAATCTGTTGATTGTCTTTCTTTATGTCGATGATATGATATACATGAGTTCATCTTCTTCTCTCATGGATGAGTTTTGAATTTGCATGAAGAAAGAATTTGAAACGTTAGATTTAGGTTTATTACATTATTTCCTTAGTCTCGAAGCAAGACAAGTTGAAGATGGGATATTAGTTTCGAAAAGGAAATATGCAACTATGCTTCTTAAAAGATTTAATATGTTTAATTGTAAAGCTGTGGCTACTCCTATGAATCTGAATGAGAAGTTACAGCTTAATGATGGAACTAATGAAGCAAATTCAAGTTACTTTCGAAGCTTAGTTGAGGGCTTGATATATTTAACGCATACTCGATCAGATATAGCATTTTCAGTTGGAGTAATTTCGAGGTTTATGAATTTTCCTTCAAAGCATCATCTTGGAGCTACAAAAAGAGTTTTGCGTTATATAGCTGGGACAATTGATTTTGGGCTATGGTATGATAATAGCTCAGATTTCAAGTTGCTTGGATTTACTGAAAATAATTGGGTAGGATGTTTGGAGGATAGAAGAAGTACATCAGGTTATGTTTTCAGTCTCGGTTCAGGTGCCATTTCATAGAGTTCGAAGAAGCAAGCAACAACAGCTCTGTCATCCTCAGAAGTATAATATGTAGCTGCAACTTCATCAGCTTGCCAAGCTGTTTGGTTACAAAGACTTCTGACAGATTTAATCAAGAGCAGAAAGAATCCATTGAAATTTATTGTGATAATAAATATGCAATTTCTATGTAAAAAAAACCATCTTATCATGGAAGAACAAAGCATATAGACATTCGAGTTCATTTCATTAGAGAGTTGGTGTCAAAGGGGTTGATTGCTTTGCAATTCTGCTGTACGAATGAACAAGTAGCTGATATTCACACAAAATCTCTTCTCGTGAGAAGCATGTTTACTTCAGGAATCAGCTAGGAGTTTGCAATTTTGAATCAAGGGGGAGTGTTGAATAACTGATTTTAAATTGACAGCTAATGACTGCTTAATGACTTGGTCTAAGTCATTTACGGGTTTCTGTTTTCTAGTTGCAGAATTTTCTGATTTCTTGTTTTTAGTCAATAGCAAGTTCTATCGAGCCATGGCTGAGCTTGCGAGTGGGAAGAGTGAACCATCAATTAAACCTATTTGGGAGAGGGAGATGCTGGTGGCCAAACCCACTCCAGGGCTTCTCGAGTTCATTTTTGATCCAGCTTCTTTGGGAACTTCACCGGTTTTGCCAACTGATGACATTTTGCATGAATGTTTCAATGTGCATGCAGAAAGCATCAAAAGGCTCAAAGCGGCTTTCATCAAAGAATGTGAAGGAGATCATGACCATGAAACTTAAGGAAAGCTATACTTCACAACTCTTGAAGTGCTCTCTGCCTATGTTTGGAGAGAAAGATTTAGGGCTTTGAAGCTGAACCCAGATGAGAAAAAAACTATTCTATGGGTAGCCATGAACATAAGGCACCGTTTGAATCCACCTCTACCTGACGGATAATATGGAAATGCATTCATCTGCACAGAAGTGGTTCTAACAGGGAAGGATCTCAATCAAAAGCCACTTTCCAAAACAGTGAAGCTCATCAAGGAGAGCAAGAAATCTCAATCTACAAATGAATACATTTACAAAGCTCTTGAGATTTTCGAGAGACAAAGAGAGATGAATGCCAAATCTGGAGCCAGTGGAGCTAACATGGCTTTGACGGATTGGAAGTAACTTGGCTTAATTGAAGACATTGATTTTAAATGGGGAGGTTTAGTGAATCTGGTTTACTTGCCATGTAACATATTTGGTTATGTGGACTTGTGTCTCTTTTTACCTCCTAATAATGTGAATCCTTCTATGAAAGGCGGGGTTAGAGTTCAAGTCTCACTGAGCTGCCATGCCCAAATTCAAGGAAGAAATGGATGCGCTCAAACTTGAAGATGATAACGATAACAATCGTGCTTGAACCATCATGTTACATTACTCTGGCTACTAGATTTTTTATATTTTCACTAAAATGTCGAATTAATTATGTTATGTTTCGCGTTTTCATAATATTATGGTTTTTTTCCTTAATATTATAGAACTTTTGTTCAAATTTTATCATTAAATAAATCAATCCAATGGTACTATTAAGGATTCATTTCGTTCAATGATAAACATAGGAATTGTTAATGATGAAAATTTTCACTGCATGAAAGCTCAGGACTTTCGCTTTGCAGATGATTTGTCAGGAAGTCAATAATAAGCTTAAAAGATAAGAAAAATAGTTCAAGCAGTTTCACATATTTGGATTTAGAAGAGATAATATTAGATTTGGAATTCTGTCAATAGCCGGCCATAATTAACAGACGTTGGAGTTGGGACGGAGGAGACAATTGTGCTTGTAAGATATATTAAGAGAGAAGATATCCTGATATTTTTTACACAACATGGATTGAACTTTCGTTTTCAATATCCAAAAAAAAGAAAAAAATCACCAACCCTTTCATCAAATATTTATTAACAGTAACTTAGATTTTATTTAAAACTTTGTAAATATTGCTTTAATTAGCTTAAGAACTAGAACATATTGAATAATTCTTACTTTGTCATGGAATTATATAATCTATAATATTTTGTCGAAAACATTTAAGAGGACACCGTATGTATTTTTAAATATAATTTGGTAACTCCATCGATGGTAGATATGTTTGACTAAAAATTAAATATTTTAGTTAGCTAATTACATCACAAGAAAAGGTGTTTTTTATAAGTTATAAAAATATTGTAAAAACCATTTCACAATATTTATGAAAATGTCCCAACGAATGATGAAGTAAGATTGACATTTACCAGTGCATGCCACTAAATATCGTAAAGAATCATGCTTACCAGAGATAAAAAATACCTATTAAAACATTTTGTATGACAATTAAGAAATGTCATTTAAGATACTTTTTGATGCAATAAAATATATATATATATATATATATATATTGTATAAGCCTTTCATTGGTGAATCAACAAAATGTCACATATGTACTTTTTTAGAGCTGCCAAAAAACACCACATGAAATGAGTTTTAAAATCAAACCAATACTCCAAATAAGACTTTTCAAATTGAAAAATTATCCAAATTGAACCCAAACAAAATGAATTTGAATCAAATTAAATATGACATTGTAATAATATCAACTGGAATACCTTAAAACTACATAACATTTAGATATCAATCTATTGTCACTTGCCAATTTTACATAGACTACTTGTTAACATATCTAATTAGTCAATTGTTAAAAACTGAATTACTTAACACTGGTGCCATAAGTGTTGTTAGCATGACACCCTATCCATCACAGACAACAATTGCTTACATAACCTAAAATATTTAAATCAAATATAAGTACAAAAGTTTTTATATAATTAGAGATAATGAAAAGTAAAGGCTATAATCATAGATCAATAAAAAAAAAAAAAAAAAAAAAGGAAAAACTTCATTTTAATCCTCAAGGTTTCGGAAAATACCAAGTCTTTAAAGATTTTTGGAAACAACTCTATTCATCCCTAACTTTCAAAACTTTTTAAAAAAGTCTAAATATTAGTGAACCGATGGTCAATGGTGACTTTAAGCCATTTTTAACAAGTTAAATTCAGAGACATTTTAGATAATTTAACTTATAAATTCATTGTTTTATTAGAATAATTTGATAATTTATATAAAACGAATAACCATCAAGGATAAAAATATTTTTTTTAAACACATTATGTTAATATTGATCGTTAGTTAATTAACGATTTTAGAATTTTTTTGAAGAGTTTTTGAAGAGTTAGAAATGGAAATAGCTATTTTTAAAAGAACTTTAAAAACGTGATATTTTTTGGAACGTTAAGGAACAAAAGTGAAGTTTTTCCAAAAAATGGCAAAAAGAAACTAATCATTTAAATCTCGTCTAAGACAATATAGCATTTAGGACACGAAATAAAACTTCAAACTACATGACCAAGAACTTGAAAATCTTAGATTGGACGAATTAACAATGTATCTTCTGATCATGATAAAATATACCATGATTTTATACTTTTGAATCTCGATTTTGTGATGAGAACTTGAATGGCTCCTCGTTATTTTGGTGTATTTTTATTTATTATTTTTAGGTAAGCCATAGAAAAATAATTAAATTGATATTCGAGTTATTTCGAGGTGAATCCATGCAAGAAATAATTATATGGGCTGAATTAATATTTTATCATTATAGTCATTTTCTTGACCCATTTTGCTCCATAGATGTTACAGTTAAATGAAGCCAAGCAAACTGTTAGCCTATGAAACCATGTCCAACCCAAGCCATTAAAGGAAACCATATAGCCCATGTGCAAGAATTGGTAGTTGATGTGGAACCAAGATCACCATGCATTTCAACTTGGAAAGGCCACACAAGGCAGCAGCTTCATGCATCCATGCCGCCCTCACAAGCTGTCACAAGAAGAAAGCCCTTGCAATGTTGCATGTTGACATGCAACAGGTGATCGATCGTGGCAGTTTCGCATACAAGATTCTCGAGTCGATTTTGATTAGATTTTTAGAAACAAGAAAGTCAAGATCTTGATGCACAATCAACATGACAGTTTAGGACATAATTGTATTTCCATTTTTGAGCTCGGGGAATCAACTTATTGAAAGTTTCTCGCAAGGTAAATATAATATTACATAGAAAAATCCTACGATTCAGCAGATTTTAGGAGATGATTTCGGACTGCACGTGGATTATTTTGAAGCCCTACTTAGACTCTATAAAAGCATGTCTTTTAACATAGAGAGGGGTATTTTTGGCGTAGACAACAACATAAGCATTTAGCATGAGATTGAAAGGAGTTATCAAAGGTGCAAACTACAGAATTCTATAGATTTTCAGTGGCTATTGAACCTAGTTCTGCAGCAGCCCTCGTCCTACTTTAACTCAGTTCTTGCAGGTCTGGAAAGAAGTGTTTGTAGGCTGGTTTTGGGGTATGAAATATGCACAAAGTCAGTCCTCTATAGCAGATTTCAACAGTCTATGTAGGAGATTTTAGAGCCACGAAAACAGCCCATCATCAACCTATTTAGAGATACCAACTATTGCAACTTCATCACTTGCTTATTTTGGCTCAATAACAATTAACAAAGAGTGAAAATTCTAGCATTGGAGGAGCCGAATTCATTGCTGAAATCAATGAGAATTTCTTTTTCCTTCAATTTTATTCATGGAACAATGTTGTTTAATATTTGTTTGATCAAGTTGTTTTGTAACTCGATGATAAACTAGACACATGATCTAGGGTTACGATGTAACCCAGAAACCATGAACTCACCTATTTAAATATTATTTTTTAATTAAAATTCTCATTGTTGTGTTCCGTTTTAGTTTACTCATAATGCTTTTAAATTAGTTGACCACTAATTTAGTTGATTTGACAACCATAAATGTGCTTGATAAATGTATTCATGTGTTTAGATCTGAATAAGGATGACATGAATTACATGAGATAGACATATACTTATGTGATTCGTGTGTCTAGTTTGCTCATAATGCTTCTAAATTAGCTTATCACTAGTTTAGTTGATTTGACAACTGTGAATGTATTTGATAAAGGTATTCATGTTTTAAATCTAAATTAAGATGACATGAATTGCATGGGGATAGACATATACTTATATGATTTGTGTGGTCATTATGAGTGATTAAATGCTTAATGTGCTTAAGTTGATAAATTGTCATAGACATATAGTCCGTTAATTAATTTAGATAAGTCCACTCGACCGTTCGAAAAAGGCTTATTGATAATTTAGTGCTCGATCAATCATATGATGGGGATAAATATAGATTAGATGAATTGACAGGGTGAAATTGTAACTCTAGAATTTCATTCCCCTTAGCTGCGATTTATTTTATATTTTATTTTCATTATTTTGTTTTATTTTTTATTTAATTTTTACCATTTATTATTTTGATAGTTTGGATAAGATATAGCCTTGATTGGATTAGTAATTAACATATGTAACTTGGACAATCTCTGTTGAAACAATACTCTACTTATCATATATTACTTGTGGACCGTGTATATTTATATGTATTTCTAGTCACAATTTTATGCTCTAGGAAATTGCCATCAAGTTTTGACGTCATTGCTAGGGATTGTGCCAAGTTATTATTGACATTAATATCAATCAAGATTTCCTTAATTCAAATATATATTTTTTTATTTTTAATATTTTTTTGTTATTTGTTTATTTTTGGTTTTGATTTTTGTTTTTCAGGAAATGGCTTACAAGAACTACGAGCAATGTAATGCTAATGGGATGAACATATTTCAAATTCCACTTAGAAGATGTAGTAATTAGAATGGCAGCGAATGGAATGATAGCTACTGGGGCAATCAAGCATCAGACCATTATATGTCTGATTTCAATAAGCAATACTATCATCCTAATCCAAAATTCTACAAACAAGAGTAAAGTGGTCAAATGAGTTTCACATGGAGTGAAAAGCATGAACAACCCTCATACGTATGGCCATCATATCCACCTAATTTTCAAAACCAATTTCTATAACTTTATAATCCTCTAGATTTCCAAAGCTGTTATTAGCAGTTCAACATTTCTTTTCAAGAAGAGAAACCATCTACAATGGAAAGGATGGGCATTTTACTATGCTACAAGAACAACAAACTTCAATGGAATTCCAACATGCTATAGAAGTTCAGATGGATCAATTCTTCAGTGCATGTCATAGGAGGCAACGAGAAACACTTGAGAAGGAAGAAGAAGAGCTTATACAATTCATGGAACAAAATGATAAGTCCATGGAGAGGATGAGCATTTTATTACAAGAACAAGAGTTTGCAACTCAAAACCTACAAGTTTGGGTGAATCACTTGATTAGTGCACTCAATAGTGGTCAGCAAGAAGTACTCCTTAGTGAATCAAAAAGCAAACCTAAAAAGGAGGAGGAAGAGCGGAGTTTTGACTGGGGCAATGGTGAAGTATTAAATATAAGTGATAAAGAGATTACTTCAACAATTAAATCTCTTATTGATGATGAATGGGTCTAGAATGATAAGGAAGATGAATTTGAGAAGACCCTGAGTGTAACATACCCTCCCGATCATTGTATTGTACATGTACTATATTAAATGTGCATGTATTTATGGAAAAATAAATAAATTAAAGAACCCAGATATATAATTAAATTTTAGTAGAATTTCCGAATAGAACCAGAGATGATTTCATTGTGAGGTAATAAAATAATTTAAAATGACTGGATCCGGATGTGTATTCGAATTCTAATAAAATTTTTAGATGTGAATTGAGTTATAATAAAATTTTCAGATGGACCGAAGACGATTTTGAATATGAGAATGACATTTTAGGAAATTGGAAAGCACGAAAGTGATGCATGAAGATGAGACACTTGGCGTGCAAATGGAGGAAGAAACAATGCATGAAAGACACGTGGCAAGAAAAGGAGAAAAGAAGGCTTGCATGGGGGACAAGTGTCCTTGAAACACAAAGCATATATATTGTTGAAACTAAAAAGAAATGAGAAACAAAGGAAGTCATTCGATCAACTAAGGGGTGTTCTTTGCCGAGAGAAAAACGAAGAGGATAGCTATCAATTTAGGTGATTTTGAAGCTGTTTTTGAAGGATTTAAACACATGCAAGAGGTGTACATAAGCTAGGAGTGTAACCTATCTATTTGAAGTTAATTTAAAAAGGTAAGATTTGAGTTTTTATGAACTAGTTGTGAAAATTTTTGGATTTATGGTCTTTAATGGTTTTGTAGTGATTTTGTGTTTGGGTTTGAGAATTTGTGACCTCAAATAATGGGTATTGAGTTGCATATGAATTTGGTGTGAAATTTGAAGGAAACTTTGTATAGGTTATGCATGTAAGTCACGACTATAGATGGATGTGATGGTTTAATTTGAGTTTGAATTTTTTTTTTTTTTTTTTTTTTTTTTTGCCATGAGATTTAATGTTATTTTGATATGAATTCAAGTGTAAAATCTTAAAGAAATGTTGAGAATGTATGTGTATATAATTCGACCAAGATGGGGTTCAAAAGACTAAATTTTAGTTTGATTGTTTTGAGTGATTTTCATGCTTGAAAATGTATTGAAATATTGGATTTTAATGTTGGAATGAAAAACAAAAATATTGTATGTTGAAATGTCATGTTCGGCCATAATGAGGTTAAGGTGATGGGAAATTGTTTTTGGATGTTTTAGATGATTTAATGGGTTGTGTTGATGATAAATTTAACATAGAAATTGAAAAAAATTCATTGGAATGTCAAATGGCTACTTTATGACCAAACTTTGTTTAATTACAAAAGTGTGATGTTTTACGAATTTAATTTAATATGGCACCATTTTACATGAGTTTGAGTGATAAGGCCCGAACCAAATTCTCTCTATGCTCTTATCTAAAAGGTCTTGCCGAGCACTCCAGTGAACCTCTTATAACCCTACTCAACGGTCAAGAGAGGTCCGCGGAATGAACCCCTAAGATACTTCGCCTATTTACTTTACTTTGACTAAATCAATTTTTATTTCTTTAAAATATTTGGATTGGTGTAAATTTTTCGCGTTCAATTAAAAAAAAAAATTACTAAAAATTTGACAGCATAACAACTGTATTTTTAAGATTTCTAAAATTTTCCTGCAAGAAAATACACTTCAAACTATTCTCAATTTTTCACCCAACTTCTTTGTCCACAATCATGCATTTTCACAATCAAATATACAACCATTATGCCTAATAATCATGGTGGAATATATATATATATGTAGCATAAGCAAGATTTACAAGTTCATCAAATTTAGTTTACAAAAAATACAAGTTTCAAAAATATATTTCCGAAGTTGCAATATAACACATGTACTTTATGGATTTCATATTCACAAAACTTCACAAAATAGACATATAAACGCACCCTTTGGTTTCGCCCATCTAATTTAATGAAAATTTCCTCGATCGTGATCATCTGCGACTATTTCTTGAAAAGTTTACACACTATATCAAAGCAAAACTTGTTAGTTAAATCAATTATAGAATTTAGCGAAATACATAATTACAAATCATGTACTAATTTAACATATTAATAGTTTTTAATAATTTTTTTCCTTCTAAAAACACCATATGTACCCTCACATACTCTAACCATTCTTAACGTAGTACGCTACGGTGCGATTTTTTAACTGGCACCAACCGTGACACTACTAAGATATCTCGGCCACTACATGTGGAATTTGCTTCATTGCAACGTAGTGTAAAATCATCTCAAATCTAAGTAACTACATGCAGAATTTTTTGTGTCGCATATTGTAGTGCTAATAACTATAAATCTCCTTGTAACTACAAGAGGAATTTTCTGCATCGCTTATCATAGTGCAATTTACTATAACTTTTGGCGACTACAAGCAAAATTTTCTACATCGCAACGTAGCACACAGAGTTATAAATCTAGACAACTATGTGCAGAATTTTCTGCATTGTATGCGTAGCGCTAGATAATATGAAAGCTAAGAGAATACACATGGGTTTTTAAAACTCTTTTACTAATTATATAAAACACAAACTCATTCACCCTTCGATTCGTTTACTAAAACTTAACATTCAAACTTTTGAAAATAATTTTATTTTCGATTCTCACTACTAATTCCAAGATGAGATTCTTTTACAAAAATCCGAACTTGTATTTGAAAAGTTATTTTACAAATCTTTTAGTAATAATATATATATGCTAATGTAAGATTGACATAATGCAAGTGAGGTACACTTACCTTAGCTCACGACCCACTAAAAGCTTCAAAGGCCTCTTTGTGCTCCCTTTGTTTGCTCATCACCTGCATATCATATTCTTATTTAGAGTGTGCTACAATGAGCTGCACACGACTATTCATATGTCTTTGAACACATTTTACTCTTAAACACATTTTTTAGACTACAACTTTCTCGTCTAGGTTCTAACTCAACCAAAACTTTAAAATTATGATTTCTTTGCAAAAGTTTTACTTTTATACCCTTAGAAACATCCCCACGCAATCCGTATAATTTTCAAAGGCCTGGAATGAAAAGTCAAACTTTTCGGACCCTCTTTGATAGAATACTGTTCACAGCCTAATTTATAGGCTGTTTTTCTTTCATTTTTGTTTGTATCATTTCCTTATCTCTCACTTAGGTCTCCCGTAAAATAGTTTCAAAAAATTCTAACTATAGAGGGGTGAAACCTATGAAATACCCCCATTTTTCGACACTTTTTCATGTTAAAATCTATCTTTTTTACATTCTAAACTCAAGTTACTTTCTACTATGATTCTTAGACTTATATATGTTTAATTATGATCATTCATTTTGCTAAAATGCAAAGATGAAGTGGCATTGTATAGTAACCAACAATGCCCTTCATCTAGTCTAAACAACATTTTTGAACTATCTCTTTTCATTTTTTAATTCTATCATTTCCAAGTGATTTTATAGCATCTAATATTCCTTAATTCATGCTCATATGTATCAAAGTTCAAAGAAATCACACATTCTCTCATTATAGCCAAACCACCCTAACACATACCATAATTTACTTCTTTGAATTTCATTGTTAATTCTTTTAGACAATTTATCAAATACTTAACCTACAAGTAAATTCACTATAAATATGCTTTAATCACTACTTAGGGTTTTATCCATATACATTCTAACTAGCATTTCATGCATAGCTTTTATCAAATCAACTTCCCTTCTTAGTAACTCATAACTATAATCTTGATTTACCTCAAGATTCCATCGACAACACAACAAGAAAACAAATCAATCCATCATCACATTATACAACCAACTACTATCATTCATTTCCTTTATGTTTCTTTCACTTCCTCACTTCAAAACAAGTTGATCTATCTCTAAACATGTCAAATATTTCACAAATTCATCAATTTATCTTTCAAACCTGTAATTCATTAAAACCCATGAAAAACAAGTCAACTTACCACTTGAAATTGACTTTTAAGGGTTGGATTTTACTCCTAGGCTTGTGTACACCCTTAAGGGACTTAAAAACCACTCGAAAATTACCTCAAAACCTTCAAAATAAGCTGCTATCCTTTGGTGCTCTTTGTTGCTCGAGCTCCACTGTAGTCTTTTTTTTTTGTCACTTTTTCTCCCTCATAATGTGTTTCTTTTCAAATTTTTTCTAAGTGTTGGAAGATCACACTTCTATATATATATATATATATATATAGATCACTTAATTTGGAGAAATAATTACTGATACACATAATTTATATACATTTATTACCCTTAAATGGAGATTTATTAGTTCAATTTTATGTTAGGAAAAATTACAATTTTTGTCAAGTCAAGATCTAAATCAATCAAGCATTCAAGTCTTGCCTAAAATCTTTATCATGCAATTAGGAAAATGGTGGAGACAAGAAAGAAATCATTGAAGAAAAGAGGAAACAAATCAAGAAGAGGAAGTTGCAGATTTTTAATGAAGAGAAAAGGAAAGCTGTAGATTTTTAGAGAAAAAATAAGGTAGCTGTGTAGATTTTTGGAAATAAAAAAAAGGGTGCTATAATTAAGAAAAAGAAATTGCAGCAGTATAAAAGAAGGCAGCAAAGCAGTATAACGTAGAGCAGAACAGAAGATAAAAATTAGAGCAACAGAACAGTTTGGCAATGGAAGAAAAAAAATCAAAATAGCAATTGACGGGAGAACAAGACAGCAGCTTGGGTGGCAAGAACACAAAAATTATAGTAGCAAGAAGACAAAAATCTACACAGCCAAGTTTGCAAACATTATGCTGAATTTTAATTTTCTTTTTGTTCTTGTCATTATCATGATTGTTTAATTTTCTTTTCTAAGGTGTAGGATGAAACCATTATTGATTTTATAATAATTTTGCTATTTGAATATTATTCTCAATTTTGTTTCTAATGTTTAATAATTCTTAGTTTCATTGATTGATAAAATAAAAATTGTTTCACCTTAAATATAAAGTATTTTTGGTTGTTACAAAATTATTTTATTAATTTGACTTTGGATTGAAAAAGTTTAAATATAAGATTTTTGATTATGTGTTTTTCAAGGTTGGATACATATAATACTTAAATCTTATAAATTTTAGGTCTTGAAGTAAGAATTACATAAGATTTATTTTTTTAAGTTTAATCGATAAATCCTGAGAAAACAACAGATTGATTTCTAAGTTGTTTCTTTAATTTTTGAGAATAATATTTTGAATAGTAAAACATTATAAGTTGATAATGATGGATTATGAACCTTAGATTTCTCGTCTATTGATTGAGTTTTACAATTTAATCTTGTCTTGTTAATTTAGAATTTTATTTTCTTTAGTTTTAATTCATTCTCAAACATTATTAACTAAATTAGAATTAAATTTAATTTGGATTTAGATTAATATTTTATCAATCTCTGTGGGATAGATCTCATATTTATATAATCTGTTCTATAATAGATTCGTGCACTTCCGAGTACTAAAATTTGCACAACAACTACAATGCCCTTGTCTAATATATACCACTATTAATTCCTCAATTTACTACTAAAGTTTTCTAATTGCTTAGGATGATATTAAAATATAATGTTAATGAAATTTTTATATTTTATCTCTTAACCCGTCTACTAATACTAAGACACTCACACTAAGGAATGAGGGCTTACAACTCTTATTTAAACAAAGACCATTTTGCCCTTCTTTGCATTTATATCACTATTAGTGTTAGTTTGTTTCTAAAAGTTTCACCAACATTCTAATATCACCCATAAGGATGGTATTGATGGAATTTAATATTTTCATCCTTTAGTCTAACTTCTAACACTAGGGAATCTAGAATCGAGAATAGGGGTTTACACTAAGTGTGATTATAATAAGAAAATTTAACAAGATTGATGATGTAAAACTACGGTTAAGGTTTGGCCAACATAGGGTAAGAATGATTTGAAAATTTCGTTTTATACGTTAGTGTGAATTTAGGCTTCATTTGACATGTTTTACATACTTAGATATTTAGAATTTCGAAGGGAAAGTAAATGCACATAATTGGTTTTGACATGACTTAAAAAGGGTATTTCTAAATACTAGTATAGTTAGATGTTTATATGGGTTGATGCATGATTATGGAAATATGCATACGAATAACATTGGTTGCGATGTTGCCTAAAATAAATTATGAAAGTATGTAGGTTATGTGGAGGTGAGGAAACTTTTCCATTGATTTTTAAGCTTTATAGCTAATTAGGGATAAGGTGAATATCCTATCAAAATATTTTGAAATATTTATATTTCTATTTATATTGATTATATATGTTGAATTTAAATTCATGCCGTGAATAATTGGAAGTTAATTTTTATATTAAATGAATTCAATATGAGAACCTCTTGCATGGATTTTGGAAATTTTGCATGAAATATAAATTATGCGATGAAAAGTAACATGTCTGGAAATGTTTTGGTAAGCCTATGGTGTGTCTTATAAGTATCTCTGATATTATCGATTGAGGTTGAGTACTCTAAGTGTGCATTGGAAATGTTTGTCGGGGGCGTTTGTCACTAACAGCGGGAGGGAATGTGTCAATCAATTTGGTCTAGTGTCACTCATGCACGTATAAGATATATTATTAGTTAGCTTCCACCTAAGCGATGGTAAATTCCACTACATAATTACCAGATAGATGTCTTAAACGATGGTAAATGCCGCTCCTAGCGATAGTAAATTTCATTAGTAGATACCTGATAAATGGCTTGAGCGATGGTAAATTCCACTTTGCCATATACCTAGGATACCATGTGGAATAAACTGTCAATGGTTGGCTTATTTCACTCAGAGGTTTTCCGAAAGCTTTACTACCACAAACATTTATGATATACAGTAGAAAAATTAAAAATCATGCAAAATGTCATTTTATATATTTAAGAAAGTTTGCTTTTCAATATGCTACTAAACTTTAGTTTCATAGTGTATGATTTATATCAATAATAAATGTTTACTCGTGCATTTGATTCAAATGTAGTTCTCAAAAAACATATTTTTATTCTACAGTATGAAAACAATTAAGAAATATTTTTTTAAAAGCTTTTAGGGAGGATATTTTTTAAAGTAGTTTGAATAGAGATATGTGACACTCACTGAGTTTGTTTAGCTCACCCTTCATTTTATATTTTATAAACAAAACCTCTCAAGGACAGGTGTAGGTGTAGATGTTTCGGTAGCAGAGACTCCCACCTTGAAGTAGTCAGACGATATCGTGTGCTGCTGTGTGTTGTGTTTATGTTTGTGCATATTTCATATAAATGCTTTTGAGAATATGTATAATAGCACTTGTATGAAATTGGAAGTAGTTGTTAGAAAACATACTTATGCATGACTTGCAAACATTTTGAATTACATTTTATGTTATTGTATATAAATAATTCTGTAGTGAAATTTTGTGTAAACTGAACGATTTGCAAATTGTATTTATAAACTGAATGCATGTTTGTGGTTGATTTTGAAAAGAGGGCTTGAGGCCCAAAAGTTGAGATATACGAGGTCGTTATTGAAGTGTACAAGTTTTATATTAAGTTGCAGGGTGGAGATTTTAGAAAAACAGTCGTTGTGTTGTTAAAATTTTTATAAACTTGTCTTGCAAAAGTACTTTTAAAAAAAAAAAAGTTCTCACCTATTTCCGCTAGAAAGGAAATTTCTAAAGAGTTAAAAAAAAAAATTCAATAAAATAAAAAGACTTAACTTCACAAGAACCTTTTAGCCAGAGCAATTCTCAAATGGAAGACCACCGTGAGGTTGCAGGGCGAGCTACCATTGTATAAAGAACAGGGTCCATCACTGAGTCAAGAAGAAAAAACCGAGGAGACAACTCAAGCTTAAATTGCACTATATGTTTCACCACAATCCATACCCAAGAGATTAGATTTGGGGGTGTTCAAACCTACTACTATTATAGAGAGTTGGTGGATAGAACTCTCATTCAACGAAAGGAATTCATTGAGGAAGAGGTGCACTATGGTGAAACACAACAAGGGTTCATGATATAAAAATGACTCATGAGGGACTCAAGCCTAACAAAATGCCACGAACAAAGGAGGATTATGTTAAAGTTGATGTGGAAAACAACGAGGTAGAAAACCTATAGATAGAAGCACTACCACCAGATGCCACTAAGTTCATTGAACGAAAGAGAAACTTCTGATTTCATCTATATAAGACAAAAGATGATGCAGAAAGAGACTCAAAAGGTGGAATGGGCATGAGCTTTTGGAAGTTCATCCTATATCATGCCAACAAGAGTGCACCTTCAATTTTTAGGATAAAATCTTCTGGAGCAAATTCAAGCATAAAGGGAAAAGGCTTTTTTTTTGCATAAAGACTTACTTATGGAAAACAGATTAAAAGAGTCATGGAAGAAGTCAAGCTAAAGACTTTAAATGCTATGTTGCTTGGGAGGCAACCCAAGAGTTCTTTAAATTTCTCTTCGTTTAGTATTTATTTTATTTTATTTTCTTTAAGTCTTGTAAATTTTAATATTTGTGTTTGCTATTGTTTTGTAGGGGTACCTAGAAGAAAAGAGGGCAATGCGATATCAAGAACATCACTTAACCAAGCTTACGATTACAAAGGGAGCTTCCTAACTTCACTCTTCCTATGCTTTAATTTGATGATATCATAAGACTTAGGCTTGCGAGTGATAGGACCCAACCCGGATTCCCTCTAATGAACCCAGCGGTCCTGCCGGGTGCCTCACAAGACCCTTTTGAAGTTCCACTAATATGACCTAAAAAGATGTTGTGGAGCGAACTCGTATCTGTAAATACTTTGATAAACATGAAAATTCATCATTCTAAAATGTCATTTCAAATTCCAGGTAAATCAAATAAAAAAGTATTATCGTAAATAAGCAAAGATCTAAAATAGGCATGCCATCATATTTACATCAAAATTCCACAAAGTATATTTGAATCCAAAGTATGCACGATTACATAATTAATAATAATTTTGTAAAACATAATGTTTACAAAAGAAACTTTGTAGTGTCGTCTGCGTCTAACCCACCTAGTCTGATCGCGGCGGACTGGTGCCCTGATTCCTTGTTCCTACACCTAGAAGGTTTTTGTAATATAAAATCAAAACGGTTGTAAGCTATAAAGCCTAGTGAGTGCGAAGGTTCTATTTAATTAAATCTTTTTTCTGGATGTATCTCCCTAGAAACATTTTCAAAAATAATTTTCTTTGAAACGACTTATTTTCTAAAAACTTAGGTTTCATAAGTTATTTTTAAAAAGCTTTTCTAAAATACTTTCTAAAATACTTTCTTTCCAAAATCTACTTTTCAAATATGTTTCTCTCTTTTAGAAATCTGTACTAATGGGGAATCCAAGAAAAGCTACAACCATATGAACGAGTAGACCAGCTCCGCTCAGTGTGGGGGGTAACGTGGTGGAATAACTATCATCGCACACCGTGACAAAGCTATAAAGACATCTCACCACTATGTGGCAAAACCGTCATCGCACACCGCAAGCAAGACAATACCCCACAAGTGTAAAGGGCGACTCGACAAACATGACAAACTCTATCCCGTTGAAGTTAGCAGGACTAACCCTCCCAACACTTGCCCTATATTGTGGGGTATATCAGACGGGTCTAATACTAGAAGGTCTATCTATCTATAACTTTGTGCTGTTCCACTAGTCTTTGAAAATCTTTTCTTTCTATGATTCAAATAAATCTCTTTGTGCTATAAATATAGGAAATGCTAAACATTACATACCATTAACTAATTAAGCTATTTTATTTTCATACTAAAATATAAGGTATTTATAAGCTAAATAATGAAAACTATAATCTGTTTAAATAATAAGCTGAAAACTATTTTAAAAACATTTGCATACTCACTACTTGTTGTCCTATTCGCTTGCACTACTGCTTCAGTGACCTCTTCTTAGCTCGTTGTCATCTACACTTATTCACAAATAAAACCTTCACTTAGCTAACTGACTATTATCTTTAACTCCAATTTCATACGAGCTACTAAGGACTACAATATTGTCAGTCCAGCTTGAGCTGCAAGCTCACGCCTCAACTCGAGCTACGAGCTTGCACCTCAGCTCGCCCCAGCTCGAGTTTTTAGCGAGCTCCTACCTTGACCAACTCAGCCCGAACCAAGGGCATTCAGCTTAGCAAGCTCACAAAGCTTACTTTCTCAGGGAGTTGCTACCTTCTTCCAGCTTGGTTCGTTTTTCAACCCTTCTCAGCTCGCCCTTGTGAGCTATTGCCTTAGGCCAACTTGGCCAGGCACCTCTGATGAGCTACGACCTCACTCAGCTTCTTTTTTTAGCTCGCATTCTAGTCCAGTCCAGATAGACGAGATGAAGAGCAACAGACATAGTTTAGCTTGCTCTCCAGTTCGACCATCTTGACTAGTTGAAACGTGCTAAGGGCTTTTTCCAGCTCGCACCTCGCGAGCTCTCGCCCTAACTCACGCATGCCTACTCCTAACACTCATTTCTCCAGACTTTTACATTTTACATTACTATACGCACATCTCAACCTTAATCAAACTCATACACATATACTAAGCATATCATCAAGTCACAACCTCATCAAGTTCAGTGACAAAAACTATATCATCTAAAATCGTAAATAAACTACTACAATTCAAAATCATTTCTTAGATATTTTACTCACTAGACTTTTGCTCAGTCTTTTGCCTTGTTTTCTTACTCACTGACAGCTTCAAATCACCAGATCTATACATCAAAAATTTTCATTAAACACTTGCAAACCAGAAGCTGTTCTCGACAATTTTCGTCAATACAAAACCATAAAACTTAGTCTTATTACGTAGATCTTATCAGATTTGCTCCTTAAATCTGCTTTTCACCTTCTAGCAACTTAATTTTCCTAAAAAATGGCAGAGATTTGCTTGTCACCGCTGTAGATCTACCTTCCTTCTTCTCTACCGACAACCTTCTCTCTCTTTCCAGATTTTTCTTCTGTCGATATCACTCACCACACACCTATATTTATAGGTGCATAAACTCGAATTCATCCTTAAACTTTCTTAATATTACGCTTTTACCAAGTTTTAAAAAATTCTTCACTTTTCCTCAATATTCTTATCCTTTCCTCATATTTATAATTTTTCTATTCTTTATAAAATTTTTTATTTTTATCAATTTACCCCTAAATTTTAATATTTAATTTCATCATAAAACATCTTAAAATTCCTTTTGATTATTTTATAAGAAAATCATCTCATTCCATACATGAATTTATTACAAACTCGAGGAGAGGGTGTTACAGGGAGTACCTACTTTATTTTATTTTAGAGTGTTAGATTATGCATTTTTAGGTTAATTTAGTTTTTTTTCACAAATTGTGGGATATCTTGCATTGAGAATTGGATATTGGATTGATGATGACAAACATTCAAATTTCAATAAGCTGATTTTGTTTGAATGCTTTGAAGATTTATGCATTCTCATATATGCACATTCATGTCCACATTCTTGACATTATAGTGGATACAATGTGTGTTTGAGTAGTCTAGGATCTGCAGTGAAGATTTCTCAACTGAGTTATTTGAGCCATAGCGTTTATTTTTAAGAGAAATTTTCTTTGCTACTTTTAAACACTCTTCTTATGCTCTTTAATTACATAGATTGACCTCTATAGGTTTTGACTGAAAGGAAATAGCATGTTTTGCTTCTAATGAACAGTTTGCTTTTAATGGAAGGTTTGATAACTTCTAAGAAGTGATATGAGGCTCTGTGTGCTTAAACAAATAAAAGGCCAAAACATTTTTCTCTACCTATACATGTGTGCACCAATAGCCATTTTGAAGCCAAACATGTAAGTAGCTAAATATTTTTGTTCTTAACCAAGATAAATCTATGTCCAATCTCGAAATAATTTAGTCTTACCCTTTAAAACTTGGATTCACATTTGAGATGTAAGATTTAGGTAAAAGAAGGTGGGTGTGAAAACAATGAAATAATTTATGAGTTGGAAGTGTAGTAAGTGAAAAATGACTGATGTAAGCTTGCAGTTGATTTAAAAAAATAAAAATAAAGAATAAGTAAGCCTGAGCATGATTTAAAAAAAAAAAAAAAATGAGTGAATGAGTGAAAAAAAACAAAAAAAAGAGAAAGAAAGAAAGTGCAAAAGCAAAAAGCAAAAATGAAAAAAAAAAGAAAAAGAAAGTAGTCGAAAAATGAGAAAAAAAGAAAGAAGAAGCTTAGAAGGGTGAATCTATTGTAAGAGTTCAGTGCCTAATTAATCAAATTCTTAAAACTTAATGTGTGATCTGAAGTTGATTTCTTGAGATGTTGAACTAATTTGTTGAGGTAAACAATGCTTGACATATTATTGATATTCGATTCCTTCCACGAGATTTTTTGAATGCATATAAACGGTCTTTCTATAATTTGATCACATACATTGTAAAAATTTGAGATTTTATTATGCATAACTTCCACTTTGCATGTGTCGTAAGAGTGTTATGCCAAGACTCTAAGTGAATTTAAAGAGCGAAATCCAGTAAGGCTTAGAATCAAAGAGAATAGAATCTTGGCACTCGAATGTGTATTTCTTGAAGCTACTATGTCTTGAGTGTTTGCATTCAGAAGACATGAGAGGCATGAATTGGATTTTCATGATTACATTCTACTTATTGATTGAACATGTGAATTATTGTTTATTTGCATTCTAGTTTGATTCTCTTGTGTGTCCCATGATTTGTGAAAATATATTTGTGGGTATCGTAACTGATAAACCCTCAAGAGACACAAATCCTCCTGTTAAAGACACCTAAAGATTTAAAGGCTTATGGTATATACTAAATGTCATCGTGTTTACCTACAAAAAAGAATTTATTTTTGTTTTTATATGTTTTAGTTTTTAGTTGTCTTTGTATTTGCTTGAAGGTGAGCAAAGATTAGGTTTAGAGGTGTCGAATTTTCCTAACCTTTTTGATGAAAGTTCGAGAATTAATCCATTTATTTTGTTTGTGTGAACTTTTTTATATATTTTATATATATTTTTTGTTTTATTGTGTTTTCTAAATTTGCTCAAGGATGAGCAAATGTTAGGTTTGGAGATATTTGATCATGATAAAATATATCTTGATTTTATGCTTTTAAATGTTGATTTTGTGATGAGAACTTGAATGGCTCCTCATTATTTTGGTGTGTTTTTATTTATTATTTTTAGGTGAGTCATGTAAAAATAATTGAATTGATATTCGTGTTATTTCGAGGCGAATCCATGCAAGAAATAATTACATGGGCTAAATTAATATTTTATCATTATAGTCAGTTTCATGACTAGCCCATTTTGCTCCATTCATGCAGCTCATAAAGCAAAACTAGCCCATGTTGCAGTTAAATGAAGCCAAGTAGACTGTCAGCCTATGAAACCATGTCCAACCCAAGCCACGAAAGGAAACCATGCAGCCCATGTGCAAGAATTGGTAGTTGACGTGGAATCAAGATCACCATGCATTTCGACTTAGAAAGACCACACAAGGCAGCAGCTTCATGCATCCATGTGGCCCACGCAAGCTTTCACAAGAAGAAAGCCGAAGCAGTGTTACATGCAACAAGTGATCATGGTAGTTCCGCATACGAGATTCTCGAGTCGGTTTTGAAGAGATTTTTGGAACCAAGAAAGTCAAGATCTTGATGCACAATCAACATGGCAATTTAGAACGTGATTGTATTTCCATTTCGAGCTTAGAGAATCAACTTACTAAAAGTTTCTCGCAAGGCAATATATTACACGCGAAAATCCTGCGATTCGGTAGATTTTAGGAGATGATTTTGGACTGCACGTGGACTGTTTTGAAGCCCTATTTGGACCCTATAAAAGCATGTCTTTTAACATAGAAAGGGTACTTTTTTTTTCTTTTGGCGCAGACAACGACATAAGCATTTAGCGTGAGATTGAAGGGAGTTTTCAAAGGTGCAAACTCCAGAATTCTACAGATTTACAGCGGCCATTGAACCCAGTTTTGCAGCAGCCTCTTGTCCTGCTTTAACTCAGTTCTTGCAGGTCTGGAAAGAAGTGTTTGTAGGCTGGTTTTGGGGTACGAATATGCACAAAGTCAGCCCTCAATAGCAGATTTCAGTGGCCTATGGAGGAGATTTTGGAGCCACGAAAACAGCCCATCATTATCCTTTTTAGAGATCCAACGATTGCAACTTCATCACCTGCTTATTTTGGCTCGATAACAACTAACAAGGCGCGGAAATTCCAGCACTGGAGGAGCCAAATTCATTGTTGAAATCAATGAGAATTTCTTTTTCCTTCAATTTTATTTATGGAATGATGTTGTTTAATATTGGTTTGATCTAGTTGTTTTGCAACTCGATAATGAACTAGACACATGATCTAGGATTATGATGTAACCCGGAAACCATGAACTCACCTATTTAAATATTATTTTTAATTAAAATTCTCATTGTTGTATTCCGTTCTAGTTTGCTCATAATACTTCTAAATTAGTTGATCACTAGTTTAGTTGATTTGACAACCGTGAATGTATTTGATAAAGGTATTCGTGTGTTTAGATCTGAATTAAGATGGTATGAATTGCATGTGATAGGCATATGCTTATGTGATTCGTGTGGTCATTATGAGTGATTAAATGTTTAATGTGCTTAGGTTGATTAACCGTCATTGACATATAGTGGGTTAATTAATTTAGATAAGTTCACTTGACCGTTCAAAAGAAGCTTGCAAATAATTTAGTACTCGATCAATCACATGATGGGGATAAATATAGGTTGGGTGAATTGGTAGGGTGAAATTGTAATTCTAGAATCTCATTCTCCTTGGTTGCAATTTATTTTATATTTCATTTTATTTTTATTTAATTTTTACCATTTATTATTTTGATAGTTTGGATAAGGTATAGTCTTGATTGGGTTAATAATTAACATATGTAACATGAACAATCTTTATGGGAACGATACTTTATTTATCATATATTACTTGTGGATCATATGTACTTGTATGTGCTTCTGGTCACTATTTTATACACCAGGAAATTGTCGTCATCTTCTGTAATTGCATGTGTCATTGTAATCTTCCAATGTTCCAAGCCAAAAAAAAAAAAAAAAAAAGCGCCAACAAATCATATTAAACATAATATTTGTATATCATGAAAAACAATGCAACTGAAAAACTATAGAAAGCTTTAGGGATTGGGATTAACCATTACAAAACAAATAATTCAGTCTTTTAGAGAGAAGATTCTCTAAAGACAGTTCAAACAAGGCCTTAGTTTTAAACGAGAACAAAGATTAGCCAATTTTTACCTTAAGAATTAACTTCTTTTTTTAAAAGTAACGAGGTTAAATTCAACAAATTTCTCTTTAAGATCTCTCAATTCCTTTTCAAGATGTGCATGGTATGATTTGTTATGTTCTTGTAAAGCCACTTTTGATGGTGTAGCTCCAAAGCCAAGACCACGAACTTCTCCATTTCATTCACGCCCAAAGCTCCTATAGCATCATCGATAATGGAACCATTACTTTCACTTGATGTTGGCTTATATTTTTAATTTTGTTTCTTAAAAGTGTACAGTTATATTCATCAATAACATAAGAATTACAACTACTAAGTTCGGATTTTCTCAACTATGTAAACATGTTATAATTGGCCTAGCTATTGTAAATTTGTAATACATATACGCATACAGTATATATATACTAATTACATGAAGTATTTGCTTGATATTGACATACCAGAAATGATTGATTTAATTGGCAGTTAAAGATTCCAAACGGGCTTAAACGTAGAAATAATAAACAACAAAAAAAAGTCAAATATGTTGAAATTTTTTTTGAGTGGTGGGGCTAATTTCGATGAATCTTGAAACTCAAGGTATTCAAATTCGTTGAATATTGTTCGCAATATGTGTACATTTTTCCAACAAGAAGAACTGTCAAAATTCCACGTCAATGATGTTATTGGACGATCGATAATATGATAGTATAATAAGCTACATAAAATATGTGGCTCGTATTATAGATTTTGTGGGAAACGAATGTCGAGACATGACAAGCCATAGATAGCACCTTGGGAGTATGGAACTATCTAGTTGCCGGACACAAGACGTGGTAAACTTATTGCTGACCACTACTTTCTGAGGTAGTAGGTTCCACACTCATCTCCCATAGTTTGTAGTTTTTTCCCTTACTTGTGGATTGTTCTCTCATTTAATATGAGTTACTCCCTCCCATTTATTGAGAGCTATTCACCGGACCGCACCACCAAAGTTTTATACCAATTAGTTTCCAAGTGGGATGCACCTATGTCTTCGTTACTATCGTGTGTCATGTGATAAAATTGCAACAAAAAATAGTCAAATGCATCTTTCGACAGAGTATTTATTATATATCTCTACATTCCTTTTTGTGTAATTTCTATACTTCTATCTTACTCTAATGTTAAAAACTAAATAATTATTAGTAATTATTTAGAAAACAAATTATTTTATCTAATCTTGGGACAAATTTCTTTATTCGAATTTTGTGAAGCAAATTTATAAGCATGTAAAGTAAATAAAGAAACAATAATAAGGTTCGATCGAGCTAATTAAAGTGAAAGATTGTGATATTATTAAGGGTAGCTCTGTTGCCGTCCAAAAATGTTCTTCTCACACTCATATTTTAATTAAAAATTATATATGATTAAAACATGCAAATTTAAAATTAATTAAATGGACTTAAGGATCACCATCAGCTTTGAAGATCTAGCGGTGGAGATCTACATCTCCAATCTTGATCCCAACTGTAGATTATTTTTTATTTATAATTTTATTTTTTTCTATATTTAATTTTTTATATAATTTTATTTTCTCTATAAAATATTATTTTTAATTTTTTTCTTTTTAAGTTTCAAATTTCTAATTTTATAATAATCAGTTGCAAATAAATCTATTTGTCAATATTGTTTAAAAAAAAGAGACACATGTGTTAAATTATTTACAATTAGTTTTAAATTATTCAATTTTTATATTAAACTTTGAATAACATGTGTTAGATTCTTATATGTGAATAAGTTAAGGTTAAATTGTTAATTTGAAAATGTTAAAGAGGAAAATGATAATCTATGTTAGTTTAAAAAAGATGATACTTTTATGCTATCCAAGAGATGTCACGGGTAAAATGGTCCTTCTATATTTGCTTCACAGTAGAGGAGTAGGCACCCAAACCACTAACTGATCAATCTGACCAAACCAAACAAATTAAAGCACGTTGGTTTGAGTTTATAAAATGAAATAAACCTATTGAGCTTGTTAAAAGCAACTCAAATTGTTTGGATGGTTCATGGGTTGTGTTTTATCAAACCAAATAAAACAACCCAAATTACATAAATTAAATATATATATATATATCCTTATTTTATTTTTGAAATATTAAAAAATAAATAAATTAGAGTTAACCTCATTTTATATTGCACACACTTTTCCATTTCTACCTTCAATCTCTACCTTTTTCTCGAAACTACTATTTTATTTTTTTTTAATCATATCCGCAAGTTGTTAGCACCTTTTAGTATCACTAATCCTTTTAAGGGTTATTAATATTTCATTTTACTTAATTAAAATCACTAGTTTTGTAATAGTATTAATTGGAGAATTAATCTATTGCATGATTCCACTTTGTTCATGGCTTCATGTTTTATGATATATTTTTATATCATGTGAATTGAATATACATATCATTTTAAAAGTGTATGTGAATCAAATTCCTAATTTATTCTTCATATGACTTGAAGCTCTATACAAAATAGTTTATCTTCTTTCGGTTGAAAATCAAACGTATATCAACATATAACCATATATATCTTAGATAATATATATTATCATGCCATTAAAAATATTATATATCATAAGATTATCTTTATATTCAGAGTATTTATTATAATAATATGATATTACTTTCTCATAAATAAGTATACACATTTCTTTTTTATTCTTTTTCTTGTGTATCAAATAATGGTAAGAAATTTTATTATCAAAGCACAAGTCTGCCGTCATATATTGATGATGACATTAAAAAAAAAAAAAAAAAAAGTTCAGTAATGAAAATTTTGAAAATTTAAACTATTGTAGCTAAATCTTAAGCCAAACCAAACTAATTTTTATTGGTTTGATTTGATTGGTTTTACTGGTTTAGTTTGAGTTGGAATTTATTAACCTGATTAATTAATGGTTTGGTTAGGATGGAGTCAAACCCAAAGCCATCCAAACCAAACCAAGCTAAGATTGACGATTTGTTAACAATACTAGAGATAATGAGTGCCAAAGTAAATTCATGGATAAAAATTGAATATTTCTCTAAAATATAGGGAAGAAGATAAATGTTATTCTTGACAAAAATGAAAGCACTTTCTTAAATCAACAAAACAAGGGAAAATAATAATAATAATAATAATCTTAACGGGTGATACACATTACCTCACCAGTCACCACCCACCCCCGGGTAACTTTATCTTTGAAGTCCTATTTTTATGCATCTCATTGTAGTTCAGATCATCTTCATCTCTCTTTCTACATTTATGGTGTGATAAGATTTCTCCCCAATATTTATAAAAGTAAATATTTCTTAATTATGAAAATAGAAAATAAAAGTCCTATTTTTATGCATATCACTGTAGTTTAGATAATCTTCAGCTCCCTTTTTGCATTTATGGTGACATAAGATTTCTTCCCAATATTTATAAAAGCAAATATTTCTTGATAGAAAATTGAACTGTGTATGTGATGTTTAATGTCACCACTTTTGATCCTAACATTTGAGAGCTAACGGTGTTTCATTTACCTAATATTAATAACAATATCATCATTTGTATGCCATTTTTCTCCCAGAATATATATTTGTTTTGGAATTCAAAGCAAAATAAATGACCCATCACTGCACAAAATTGGCTAACCTGATCAATTAAAGGCAATTTGTAAACCTTGTATTTACTCATCTGAAGTGGACAACTATTGGAAATGACCTAGAGATTCCGTTCAGTGATAGTAACAAAAATGAAGTGCTTCGTCTGCATCCACACAGATGTTTGACAATGATGTCATTTTTCATTCCCTTTTCTCCACCCACCACTAATGAATTTTTGACAGCTTTACATTACTTGAAAAGAATTGCTGATTCCCTAAATAACGTGCCAACAGCTTATAGTTTTTTAGTTTTGTACTTATCTAAGATAACTTTTCTCGGATAATCTTGTAAAGTATTATTTTTATCAAGCTTATAATGCTTCGAATTAATTTATCATATAAATAATATAAATGAATGTCATAAGAATATAAGAATATAAAAATTTACAAAAAGTAACGATACTAATAAACATTTTATTTTTCTGGGTGTAAGTTGTACTCGCTGACTCAATTTCTATTGTTGTTATAATTCCTACATATGAAGTATTTTATTAAAGATAAGATTCCAACGACTTTGACAATATCAATGCGAAAAAATAAAAATAAATTAAAAAATAAATAAATAAATCATTTTCAAACTATTCATTTAACAATAACATGATTTAAAGTAATTAGGAACTGTTCTGTTCAGTTTTTTACAGCAATTAGAAGCTCTTCACATGGTTGTCTCAGCTGACCTTGAAATTGTCCATTTTTGCTTCAATTATTTGTAGTTTGAAAAGGCAGTACATAAGGACGAGGATACATACATACATATATACATACATATATATATATAGGGATGGGATCGATAGATATAAATTTTAATATAATTTTTCAACAATTAGATTAAAAAGTAATGAATGATCCAAATTTAATTTTTTTTTTTTTTTAAAAAAAAAAAACGAGAGTTGTTGGAGAGTTGTGTTACACCGGATTATTGCATGTGCACTAATTTCTCTCTCTTCATTTATGTTGTTTTCGATTTTCTATTTCCTTTATTTATTTATTTAAATTAATTTTATATTTTGAGCTATTTTGATTAATATATTTGTTTAAACATATGCAATATGGATCTTATTTAAAAGTTCATGTTGAGAGCTTCAAATTCATATATTATTTGCATGATTAGATTAACTGAATGGAGAGAAAAGATTAAACGAAAATTGAATTGATAATTTTTTTATTTGAATAAAAGATAAAGATAAAATATGGTAAAGTGTATAAATTCAAAATTAACAACTAATCTATATCATTTATTACTTTTCAATTTAATGGTTGAAAAATTATATCAAAATTTGTCTCTGATATTGTTCCATATATATAAATATATATATATGCACACGTGTGCACACATATATTATCCCTAAACATTACACAAATTATTACACAATTTATTGACTCTTAGATGATTAAATTTTGAATGGTTTCGATCTACTCACTTTTATGTACAACCACATCTAAGAGAGAGAAAATAAAGAGGGTTACACAAGTTACTTTCTCTTCTCATTATTTTCTATTCAAACTTAGAAGACAAGCCATCTTTATATGTCCCTTATTATCTCTCTGTAATTGTTGCTTGTGATTTTTATGTTGTTTCTTTGTTGTTAAGCGTTTGCGTTTGGTGACAAATGGAGTGTATAGCGGCCTAGTGTTGTTGGTTTCAGCAATCAAAAATCAAACTTTTGTTTTTCATTTTTGCTAAAAATTAATTAAAAAAAAAAAAATCTTCTTTTGCGGTTATGTGGATGCGGTTTATTAATTTCACCATTAATACATGGGGCCATTTTTGAGAAAAAAATGAGCCATAATTTTCACATGTTAATAATTAGACAAAGTAATAAATAAATATAAATAATTAATTAATTATTTCCAAAAATAAATTAAAAATTAATATTTAAAATTAATAGTGAGGTTTGAAATTTACTGGATTGGATGGTAAATCCTTTAAAGGCTGTGACAGGTAGAAATTTGTTAGAATGGGACTGATGCATGGATAAATTTGACAATTCATAGAATTGATTTTGGATCAAGATGGTGCTTTTACGGTGATTTAGATCATTTGAGCAAATGTAGAGTTGCAAAGCAATTTAATCTTAATAAGAAAAGTGATAGGGGAACGGGGGGCATTGGGAGAGAGGAGAGAAAAACATTAATTGATGAGTTTTTTTTTTCATATATAATGAGATAGGATAGTTAATGTAATGATGAAGAGAAAGTGGAGAGCATACGGTTATTTTTTATGTATAGATAGGATTACACTTAAATGTGAGAATAGATTTAAGTCATTTCAATTACCATCATTTAAAGGTCAAAAAATTATATAATAATTTATGTAATATTTAGGCGCTATTGATCCCATCCTTTAAAAATGCTTTTATGTTTACTACTTGCACATGTGTTATTTTGTTTTGTTTTTGCCAAGATTAAGATACGTGCATGACTTATTTTAAAATAAATTGATGTAGTCAAAAGTTAATACATGCTTTTTTAGAAGCTCAAAAGTTAAAATGTACTTTTATAATGGTTAATATATATGTCCATAGATAACAAACTACCCAGATATAGACATATAAAAGCTAATAAGTATACATACACAATGGATGTAACAAATTTTGATACCCTATAAGTGTTGCAAAATTTATGTGTTATTTCTTTTATGTATTTAT
Organism: Litchi chinensis; assembly: GCA_019925255.1. Lineage (NCBI taxonomy): Eukaryota > Viridiplantae > Streptophyta > Magnoliopsida > Sapindales > Sapindaceae > Litchi > Litchi chinensis. Next base: position 15,349,416 of record CM034465.1, on the reverse strand, counting down.
TCTTTTTGAAATTTTCTTTTGCGTATTTAATCAATTAATAATTTATAAATTTATCGGATCGCTGAAGACTTAAAATATATATATTTTATGTATATAGCGAGGTTATAAATATAGTATATTGAACTGAGTTAAAACCAAAAAATCTTATTATTTAAGTGAAATTATAAATTTATTAAATATTCTTTTTTTTAATCAATAACTACACATGATAGTTTATATTATTAGATTTCTGTTATATGTATTTTTCGGACTCATTAAATGGGCTGGTAAAAGCCCAATTCAGGCCCAATAAGAAGGCCTGATAAAAGTCAACCCAGTCAAGGCCCATCAGACGAGGCCTGGTATCAATTCTAAGGTCAGCAAACTCTTCAACTCGCTCAGGTAAATCCCTCAGCTGACATCAACAGACCTGTGAACACAGTCAGACCGCAGCTCGTCTCATGCACAGTTCATCTCTTAGCGAGCTCAAGCTTGCAAAACCGCCAGACCACCATAGTTATCAGCTCGCTCAGAAGTATAATGAATGCAGTATCTTCCAGAACAGGCAGTTGCCTATTTCAACCATGATTCTCTCTCCGAACATAGCAGTTACCCAATCAAACCGTGATTTCTTCATCAGATATGGAAGTCTACTCAAATTCAAACCGAATCAACATCATCCCTGATTTTATGGAAGCGGTTTCCTGATATTATTCAAACATATTAGGAAGTATAATTAATTTATAATTTTTTTCCTTATTTTTCTTGATTATTTGGGAAGTGTAATTAATTCAGGATTCTTTTCCTGATTTGCTATAACCAGAATTGTAACGCCTCTTTCCCTATAAATAGGGATTAAAATCATTGTAACATGAACAGAGAATAATCAATAATATACTGTCACTCTGTAAAATTTAAGAGACAGACAGTCGTGGACGTAAGCCTATTATTGCCGAACCACGTAAAAGCTCCGTGTTCCTCGTTTGATTCTTGGTATTTGTCTGTGTCCTTTCTAGGTATTTGTGTTTTTTCACATTGATTGCAGGTATTGGGCATTGATTACTCGTTGACTGAAATCCAACGTCGACATTTTGGCGCTAGAAGGAGGGCCCAAACTGCAATCTTTTTCATCCCAATTCATCAATTTCTGACAACATGGCAAAGACTAGATCAAATAGGTTCCTTGGAGATGATGACCAGGCGGATAGTCACATGAACCAATCTCAGCAGAACTTACAGCCTATGCAGGATGCACCCATGCATGCAGCAGGCACGTCCCATGGACTGACAGTTGGCACGGCAACAGGTATCCCTCCTCTGCCCCATCGTCAACCAGTTCCAATTGCCCCGTTAGCCGAAGGGCAGAATATGCTAATCCAGAGACAAGAAGCGCTAGAGGATACGGTCAGACAACTCACAGAGGCTGTTAATATGTTGGTACAAACTCAGGTACAGAACATGCCCAGGGTTGAGGTTCAGGTACCAAGGCATGTGCCCCAATAACATGAAGCGATGCAAGTACCTGACAGGCTGGCAAGGGAAGTCCCACGACCTACAGGCTCAGCTCGCTCCTCCAATGCGCGCTCTAGGGCTGTAAGACACCCTGTTCGGGAAGAAAGGGAGGTCGCGCGCCCAGATAGCCTGGTGGTAAGGCTGAGCCAGGGTGGAAATCTGCAAGCAGAAGTTGGACACGATAGAGCCAGAGTTGCAGCTCGACGGTTTAATGATGAGCATAGGTAGGGAAGATCCCTTCAACCTGAGGGTCTGTTCGAAGAAGACGAAAGGTATGACCCAGAGCACCTTGCCCCTAGTCATGATCACAGGAGGAGGTACGAGCTCCGAGATCCACCGGTAGAAGAGCTCCTTCAGAGGGTCCAGCGGTTGGAGGCACGACCTGGAGCCCCGAAGCAGCGTGGGTACTATAGGGGAAGGACTCCCTTCTCGAGAGAGATTGAGACACAGCCTCTTCCCCCGAGGTTCAAGATGCCAAACATCCAACAGTATAATGGGGACAGTGACCCCTATGACCATCTCGACGCCTTTAACGTTCAGATTGACCGGCAGACAGGAAGTTCGATGGTGAAGTGCCGAGTGTTCCCAGCTACATTAGGGGATATTCCGAGGACGTGGTTTAAGAATCTCCCAGCTCGCAGCATAGGAAGTTGGGAGCAATGCCAACAGAAGTTCGTTGGTCAGTACAGGGCACTGAGAAGGCAGCTCGCTCCGTCCTGCCAACTAGCCACCATCTTCCAACGTCAGGGTGAGTCGTTGAAGGAATACATCACCAGGTTTAGACGCGAGGTCGCGAATGTCGAGCATCCATCAGATGAAAGCATACTGACAGTGATCTCAGCTGGGCTGCGTAAGGATGGAAAGTTGTACGAGAGCATTTATAAGTCCCCAGTGAAGAATCTGAGAGAGTTCTACGAGCGAGCTGCGAAAGAGATCAGGTGGGAAGAGACCTTCGGCCCAAAGAAGCAGAATCAGAAGAATGAAGCTGCCAGTTCAAGCCAGCCAAAGAGGAGAAATATTGGCAGGAACGAAGAAGGTAGAAACAGTGGCTCAAGCAATCAGATTGCTAAAAAGGCAAGGAGAGAGCCAAGATACGAGCGACCTCGACGTCAAGGTTGTTATGAAGGATACAGCGTCCTGACGGCTTCATCGGACAGGATTTACGCTGCAGAGAGAAACAGGGAAGATTTTGGAAGGCCCAATCCCTTAAAGGCTCCAGTGCAGCAAAGAGATCAAAACAAGTTCTGTGCCTATCATAATGAGGTCGGGCATAATACTTCAGATTGTTGGGCGTTGAAGAACGCCATCGAGAAATTGATCAGGTGAGGTCGCCTGGGAGACTATGTAGCAAAACCTGCGGACTCGCGACCTCCACAACAACGACCTCACCAACAGCCAATACATCAGCAACAGCCTCAACGAGCTTCCGAGCCAGATCATGAACCTGCAGTGAGAACCATTTTTACCATCTATATGGTGGCCCCCATATCGCAGGTGACTCCAATAGATCCCATGAGAGGTACGTCCGAGAGGCAAATCATTCTTTTCAGCTCAATGGGTCAGAAGGACCTACAAAAAGGGCAAAGCCGACCTCGGACGAGATTGTATTTACAGATGAAGATGCTAGAGGAGTGATTTGGCCTCATAACGATGCGTTGGTTATACGAGCTAAAATCAACAATGTGGAGGTTAGGCGCATCATGATTGACACTGGGAGCTCGGTGAATGTGATGTATAGGAACTGTTTTGATCAGATGGGGCTGCGAGCAGAACAGATGAGATTGTCCCCGAAGCCTTTATTCGGATTCACTGGAGATGCTGTAGTACCAGTGGGGCAGACTAAGTTGCCACTGACTCTAGGGGAGGCAGGTCGTCAGGCAACAACCCTGACAGATTGTTTGATAATTGACTGCCCATCAACATATAATGTGGTCCTCGGAAGACCTGCCATGCACGAGTTGGACGTGGTTACTTCGACCAGAACTCTTACCGTCAAGTTCCCAACTCTTAATGGCATCGGATGTGTTCGAGGAGAACAGCATTTAGCAAGACACTGCTATGAAGATGCTGTGAAGATGGGCGTGAGAGGAAATAAGGTGAATGTGGTCTCAGGGGGCGAGCCACCAGCTATGACTGAGAGAGTCAATCACAACCTGGACCCTCGCGAGGTAGATGCAGACCGGGCTACGGGGCCAATTGAATAATTGGAGGATGTACAAGTCAGCGAGGCAGATCCAGAGCGATACTTGAAGCTGGGAAGAGGATTAGCTCCGGAACTGAGAACCCAGCTCGTTGACTTCCTAAAGGCGAACTTGGATGTATTCGCATGGAATCATGAGGATATGGTGGGGATAGATCCAAAGGTGATGTCTCATAGGCTTAATATTGATCCTCACTTTAAGCCAGTTCGTCAGAAGAGAAGGGCAATGACAGGAGAACGTTACTTAGCATTGAAAGAGGAGGTAGACAAGCTACTGGTTAACAAGTTCATCAGAGAAGCTTACTACCCGACCTGGGTCACCAATCCGGTTCTGGTAAAGAAGAAGAATGGGAAATGGAGGACTTGCATCGACTTCACTGACCTAAACAAGGCATGCCCCAAAGATAGTTTCCCCCTGCTAAGAATAGATCAGCTCGTGGATGCTACTACTGGCCACGAGATCCTGAGCTTCATGGACACGTATTCAGGATATAACCAGATCCCAATGAAACCCGAGGACGAAGAGCACACCTCGTTCATGATTGATCGTGGCTTATATTGCTACAAGGTGATGCCCTTCGGGTTAAAAAATGTCGGAGCGACCTATCAACGCTTGGTGAACATGATGTTTGAGGAACAAATTGGAAAGACCATGGAGGTCTATGTAGATGATATGCTAGTAAAATCCAAGCAGATAGGAGATCATGTTCGCTACCTAAGAGAGATGTTTCAGATTCTGATGAGCTACCAGATGAAGTTAAATCCACTCAAATGTGCATTTGGGGTAGCTTCTGGGAAGTTTCTAGGCTTTATGGTCAACAGTAGAGGAATTGAAGCAAACCCTGAGAAGATCAAAGCATTGATCGACATGAGATCGCCAACCAGGGTGAAAGACGTGCAGAGCCTCAATGGCCAGGTCGCAGCATTGAGCAGGTTCATTTCGAAAGCTACGGACAAATGTGTCCCCTTCTTTGACATTCTAAAGAAAGCAAAGAACTTCGAGTGGACTGAGCAGTGTGAAGTAGCCTTCCAACAGTTGAAAGAATATATGGGGCAAGCTCCGCTCCTTTCCAAGCCTAAAGAAGGAGAAAAACTGATTTTGTACTTGGGGTTGTCACAGCAAGCTCTGAGTGTTGCACTAGTGAGGGAAGAAGAAAAGACGCAGCTTCCGGTATATTATGTAAGCAAACGGTTACAGGATGCTGAAACCAGATATTCGCAGATGGAGAAACTAGCTTACTGCCTGGTGATTGCATCAAGGAAGCTGCGACTTTATTTCCAAGCTCATACAATTGAAGTCCTCACCCAATATCCGTTGAAACAAGTCTTGCAGAAAGCTGACACCTTAGGTCATTTGTTGAAATGGGCAGTGGAGCTCGCATAGTTCGATATCCAGTTCAAGCCAAGGACGGCTATCAAAGCTCAGGCTCTGGCAGATTTCATTGCAGAGTTTACAGGACCTGTAGATGATGAAGCTGAATCTTCTGAAGGTCCAGCCTGGGAACTTTATGTTGATGGATCATCCAGCGAGCAGAAAGTTGGAGCTGGAATTCTAATGATAAGTCCTGAAGGCCACAAAATCCTTTGTGCTCTAAGGTTTGGCTTTCAGGCGACAAATAATGAGGCTGAGTATGAAGCTCTGCTCACGGGACTGCGTTTGGCTAAAAAGATGCGAGCTGAACGCTTGAAAGTCTTCAGTGACTCACAGCTCGTTGTCTACCACGTATTGAGGGAATATCAAGCCAAGGGACCAAAAATGACCCTCTACCTCCAGAAAGTTCATGAGATGCTAGGTGCGTTTCAGAGGTACGAAGTGAAGCAGATTCCACGAGCTTAGAACTCGCATGTTGATGCACTAGCTCGCCTCGCGACTACACGAGATGCAGATTTCCTTGGGGCGATCCCAGTTGAGTTTCTACCAGTTCCAAGTACGGAGGAAAAGAATGTGACGATGGCCATAACCGTACAGCCTGACTCCTGGATGAGCTCGATTCTCAATTATTTGCAAGATGGAAAGCTACCAAGTAACAAGCTGGAAACCCGGCGTCTGCGGGCTAGAGCAGCCAGTTATTGCATCTATGATGATGCACTGTACAAGAAGGGGTTCTCAGCTCCACTGCTAAGATGCATTGATGGCCCTGAATGTGAAACAGTACTGAGGCAAATACATGAAGGCCACTGCGGGAATCACACTGGGGGGCTGTCTCTAGCTCAGAAGGCACTTCGTCAAGGCTTCTACTGGCCCACCATAAGGCAGGACGCCATTAACTTAGCAAAGAAATGCGACAAGTGTCAGAGGTTTGCCCATGTTCCGCGAGCTCCACCAGCTTACCTCCAACAGATGGTGAGCCTATGGCCCTTTGCAATTTGGGGGATGGACCTGATCGGACCCTTACCGATGGCTCGTGGAAGATGCAAGCATGCAGTGGTCGTAGTGGATTACTTCACCAAGTGGGCAGAGGCAAAAGAGTTAGCTAAAATCTCCATAACAAAGATTGAGAAGTTTGTGTGGAGCAATATCATCTGTAGATTTGGGGTTCCACAACAAATCGTAACTGATAATGGGAACCAGTTTAGTAGCGAGCAGTTTCTCAGGTTCTGCAAGGACCTCAAGATCGTCAAAAGCTTCTTAGCAGTGGACCATCCACAAGCCAATGGTCAAGTTGAAGCTGTGAACAAGATTATCAAGCAGACCTTGAAAATGAAACTGGAAGCAAAGAAAGGAGCATGGGTAGATGAACTCCAGAAAGTATTGTGGTCTTACAAAACCACAGCTCGCAGCTCCACTGACGAGACCCCATTCTCAATGGTGTATGGATCTGAGGCTATGATCCCAGCTGAATTTGAAGTCACCTCACAAAGAAGAGCAACCTTCAATCCAAATGACAATGATCAGCTACTTGCAACAAACCTGGACCTGCTTGAAGAACACAGGGAAACAGCCAGGTTAAGGGTAGCTGTCTATCAGCAGAGAATAGCGAGGTACTACAACAAGTATGCTCGGATTCGCAGATTTAATGTTGGAGACTTAGTTTTGCGTCTCATCCTGCCTGGAGCCCGGAAGCCAAGTGATGGATCCTTAGGCCCGAACTGGGAAGGACCGTATGTTGTCACAGCAAGCTTGGGGAATGGGGCTTATCGTTTAGCTAATGAGAATGGAGCAAAAGTCTCTCGAGCTTGAAATGCCGAGCATCTCCGCCCTTATTATCAGTAAACTCTTTGTAACATGTAATTCAAAATCATTCTAGTCAATGAAAGCTCCATTTTCCTAGCTTGTGACTCAACTCATTTTACTAAGGCTAATGGGCTCCGAGCTAAATAGCTCGTCAAATGAGCCTAAAAAGCAGGCGAGGTGACAACCCCTACATAGCTCGCTACAAAAGAGCCAAAAAAGCAAGTGACTAAGTGTCCTTGCATAGCTCGCCAAATGAGCCTAAAAAGCAGGCGAGGTGACGACCCCTACATAGCTCGCTCCCAAAGAGCCAAAAAAGCAGATGACTAAGTGTCTCTGCATAGCTCGCCAAATGAGCCTAAAAAGCAGGCGAGGTGACGACCCCTGCATAGCTCGCTACAAAAGAGCCAAAAAAGCAAGTGACTAAGTGTCCTTGCATAGCTTGCCAAATGAGCCTAAAAAGCAGGCGAGGTGACGACCTCTGCATAGCTCGCTCCTAAAAAGCCAAAAAAGCAGATGACTAAATGTCTCTGCATAGCTTGCCAAATGAGCCTAAAAAGCAGGCAAGGTGACGACCCCTGCATAGCTCGCTACAAAAGAGCCAAAAAAGCAAGTGACTAAGTGTCCTTGCATAGCTCACCAAATGAGCCTAAAAAGCAGGCGAGGTGACGACCCCTGCATAACTCGTTTCTAAAGAGCCAAAATAGCAGATGACGAAGTGCCTCTACATAGCTCGCCAAATGAGCCTAAAAAGCAGGCGAGGTGACGACCCCTGCATAGCTCGCTACAAAAGAGCCAAAAAAGCAAGTGACTAAGTGTCCTTGCATAGCTCGCCAAATGAGCTTAAAAAGCAGGCAAGGTGACGACCCCTGTATAGCTTGCTATAAAAATAAAGAGCCAAAAAAAAATAAAGCAAGTGACTAAGTGTCCTTGCACAGCTTGCCAAAAGAGCCTAAAAAGCACGCGAGGTGACGACCCCTGCATAGCTCGTTAACATTCTAAATGATCAACCGTTTATTTTTACAACATTTCATTAACTTAATGCATTATTAGATTTAGAGCTCGTTGATGGTCAGCTCGCGAGGAATATGATAACTCTAAAGATGAAGAGCATAAAATATGCGTTCAAACACATAAGAAATAATGAAAGAAATTTCATTAAATATGAGAGCTGTTTACAAGTTGAAATCAGGAAAAATACAAGTAAAAAGAAAAGAAAGCAAGTTTTTAATCTTGAGCTGAAGGGCCTGGGTTTGTTAAAGGTTCTTCATGTGAAGGAGGTGGTACGCCAGGGGGATCGAAGTCAATAACAGGCTCAGCTTGGGAGGTCGTACCATGAACCTCCTCTACCGAAGGAATTGGACCAGCTGAGGACGAGGTAGCTCTTGCTTTAAAATTCTCAACGGTTTCAAGTCCTGTGTCCCCAAAGATAGAAAAATCCATTTCCGGGTGGGACGTCCACAACGTGAAGAGAAAGTCACGACCTATTGACTCCTCAGCCTCATCCTTGGCTTCAACAACTTGGGCCTCCAGCTCTCGAGCAGCGTGCTCTCTAAAGACCGTTAGCTCTTCGAAGGCATTATCAGCATGATGGTTGACGACCTCAGCTTCTTTTTTCATGTCTTCAACTCACTGCTCTGTAACCTCAGCCCGCTGAATAGCCTCCCCTACCTATTGCCTAAGCACCTCAGCTCGATGCTCAGCCTCCTCAGCACGTTTAGCTGCAGTTCCAACCTCCTCAGCTCGTTTGGTTGCAGCCTCCTCAGCACGTTTAGCTGCAACTTCCATTTCATTAGCTCGCTTTTTAGCCTCCTCAGCCTGATTCTCAGCAGTTTCAGCTCGCGCCAAAGCAGCATCAACTTGGCGATGAAGCACTTCAATCTTCTCCTCTGCAGTTGAAGCCCGCTGTTCGGCCAGCTCAGCCCGTTGCTCAGATTGCTTTAGCTCTTCCTTTGTTTTGAGCAGCTCATCCTTTAGCATGGTATGCTCATTTTCCATTTTCTTTAGAGCTTCCTCAAATGCCTGCCTCACAGTGTTCACCTCAGCGATCTGTGCTTCTTGACCCTGTACTCTACCTTCAGTCAAACGCACGACTTCATCTTTGGCCTCATCCAGCTCGTCTTCCAGTTTCCTTATTGCATCGTTTGTAGCCCTTATCTGCCTTCTCCGCTTCATCGCGCCAAGAGCACCCTGAAAACGTTAGGAGTTAGCATTTAATAAAGTAAAGAGGTCGGCAGATAAGAGAAAATGACTTACTAGCATGGAATGGCGAGCTACGAATTCGTCCAGATCCTCGCCCCTAAGATACTTATTTTTTAAGACATTTGCATGGGTAAGCATGATCGTTTCCCAGTTGTCAAGGAAGGAGGTCAAATATCTTCCCTCAGGCCCAATCTCAATGATTGGTCTCGTTGGCGAGGGGGTCCTATCAGCTTATGGAATATCGCGTTCGCCATCCCAGGTAGCGGTAGGCCGCAAATGAACGATGCGCTTAGTTGCTCTTTTGCTGGGGCCAGCTTGGGTTTCCTGCGAAGCAACCTTAGGAGGAGCGTCACCTTTTCCAGGCAGCGAGCTGGAAGCTGGAGTCAGCTTAAGACCTGAGGAACTAGTAGTTAGAGGCACTTCGCTGGGAGCAGCAGTTGAAGGAGCAGTGGCCTCAGCAGCAACAGGCGCTTCACTGAAAGCAGCGACCGTAGGAGTCTGGTCCTCGGCAGATGATTTTGAGCGTTTTGAAGGGGCCGCTGGAGTGGCTAAGGCCTCAGCAGGCCGTTTCGCTGAAAGAGTCGAGGAGGCGGGAGATGTAGCAGGTCGTTCAGCAGGAGGAGATTTCAAAAGAACAAGTTTCCTCCTATTGGCTGGAATTCGCCCAGAGGAAGGAACGGGGGTTGGAGCGCGAGCTGAAAATGGCAGTGAAGCCCCTGGGGTAGATGTGTGATGTGGGGAAGAGGATGAGTCAACCTGTACAGTAAGGGCTGTGTGGGCTGGATCTGATCCTGTCCGAGCTGGGGCAGGAGCCAGATAAATAGTTTTTTGAGATGCGCCCTTTGATGGGGTGCGAGCTGAAGACGATTTCGCCTTAGATGAGGCGCGAGCAGGAGCACCTTGGGTAGAAGCCTTCCGAACTGGAGAAGGTGAGCGAGTTGTACCCGCTGCTTGTGTAGAGACTGGTTGCAGAGGTTGGGAAGCAGGCGTGTCCCCCACCTGAACTGGAACTTCAAAAACAGAAGGAAGTTTAGGGTTATCGTCGATCTTGCCTATGTCCTCCTCAGATCGCAGAAGAGGGGATTCCTTGGGAGGAGCAAGGCCATAAGCTCTAAAGACAACATCGTCAAATTTACTGCTGATGCCTGCGTCCTCTGAGATTGCAAGCTTGTCAAGAGCTCGTTCCTCCTCGCTGCTGAGAGGAGACTTGTCCATTTTCAGCACTGCACAGCAAATGTTTAAAAAATAATAATAAAGATACAAAATAAAATCAGCTCACTATATTTCCTTTATGAATACCTGGTTTCAGGACGAAGCTAAAATTTCGAAGATCTGCGAGAGAGGGGCATGAGACGTAAAACCAGCTCGTCTTACACGGCCCAACGTTGGACTTGCCCTTCGCTTCTCCTTTGGGCAAGAGATCTTTGTATTTCGATGGACGGGCTGTGAGGTAATAAATGCCCTCAGGCTTCTCTCCTTCTGCTACGCTCAGAGCCTTGAAGGAGTAGAACTGTTGTATAATTTTTGGAGTAGGGGGACAAAGGCCGTTCCTGAGGAAGGCCACGGCCAGCGAGGTCAGCTATATATAGGAGTTTGGAGTTAACTGGAATGGCGTGAGCTTGACATTGTTGAGAAATACGATCAAGTACGGTGGAATGGGGAACCGTAGCCCCAGTTCGAAATGTTGAACACTGATGGCGAGGTATCCCCTTGGTGGATAACATGCATGATTCTTTGAATCAGGTAGCAATGCACGACAACCTAAAGGGATGTGGAATTGAGTGACAAGTCCTTCCACCTCAGGACGCTTTAGCGATGAAGGATGACGAGCGAATGTATCCCGAGCTGCTCTTCCCTGTATAGCATGTGCTCGGGCTTCATCTCGCTCACGAGCTTCACTGCTTGGAATAATTCCCTTGCGAGCTCCGCTTGAGGACATCTGAATAAAAGAAAACGGTTAGACTATGTAATGGAGGTTTCAGTCAACAAAAGCAACGACCTGCGAGCTAACAAGACTACAACAATTCTAAGTCAACAGTCAAGCATGCATTACAAGTCACAAACAGTAGTCCAATCATAAACAAGTAAAAAACCAGATCAAACCAACAGAAGTTGAAAAGTCACGTTCAAACAAAGAACTCATAGTAATGAGATTCAACAATGATCAGAAAGACTCGACAGCAACAAACATGCTATGTTCAAGTGATATTCAAGCAACAGTAACAGTTTGATATCAAGAGCATAGCATATTCAAACCATCACATACACAAGGATGATCAGATACAAACACGACTCAATATCAACTCAACGAAAATAAACCAAAAACAGAAAGTTTGAAGAAACAGATGCCTTACCGTGAATCTCTGAAGAGGAAGAAAAACGGCGATTGGAAAGGCTGGTTTTGTGTAAAGACGGTTCGTCTTCTGAAACTTGTGTGCTCAGTTGCTTTGAAAGAAAGTGACAGGTAAAAAGAAAATGAAAAGGGGCTCCATCAATTTATAGGCAAGTGGGCTCGATCCCCAGCCATCAGATCTTTGTACCATGTAACCGTCATTAATCCTACGGTACAGCACGAGGTACGGCCTTGTAATCATGTAGCCGTCAGTTGAAAGACGTGCACGTTAAATGCGCGTGTAAGGGACGTACAGGCATCGTTTCAGTTACCTTCTGCATGACTGCCACGTGTCGCAACTGAAAAGGTGAAATTTGAAAATGCGCAGAAGCAGTTATGAAAGTTAGCGTGCCAAGGAAGCCAGCTTTTACCAGCAAGCTCAAGCTTCCAGCTCGCAGAAGCAAACTGAGAGCTAGGGGGCTAATGTTATATGTATTTTTCGGACTCATTAAATGGGCTGGTAAAAGCCCAATTCAGGCCCAATAAGAAGGCCCGATAAAAGTCAACCCAGTCAAGGCCCATCAGACGAGGCCCAGTATCGATTCTAAGGCCAGCAAACTCTTCAACTCGCTCAGGTAAATCCCTCAGCTGACATCAACAGACCTGTGAACACAGTCAGACCGCAGCTCGTCTCAAGCACAGTTCGTCTCTTAGCGAGCTCAAGCTCGCAAACCGCCAGACCGCCATAGTCATCAGCTCGCTCAGAAGCGTAATGAATGCAGTATCTTCCAGAACAGACAGTTGCCTATTTCAACCATGATTCTCTCTCCGAACATGGCAGTTACCCAATCAAACCGTGATTTCCTCATCAGATATGGAAGTCTACTAAAATTCAAACCGAATCAACATCATCCCTGATTTTATGGAAGCGGTTTCCTGATATTATTCAAACATATTAGGAAGTATAATTAATTTATAATTATTTTCCTTATTTTTCCTGATTATTTGGGAAGTGTAATTAATTCAGGATTCTTTTCCTGATTTGCTACAACCAGAATTGTAACGCCTCTTTCCCTATAAATAGGGATTAAAATCATTGTAATATGAACAGAGAATAATCAATAATATACTGTCACTCTGCAGAATTTAAGAGACAGACAGTCGTGGACGCAGGTCTATTATTGCTGAACCACGTAAAAGCTCCGTGTTCCTCATTTGATTCTCGGTATTTGTCTGTGTCCTTTCTAGGTATTTGTATTTTCTCACGTTGATTGCAGGTATTGGGCATTGATTACTCGTCGACTGAAATCCAACGTCGACAATTTCAATCTGATAATTTAAGTAAATTTATCATTCTCACTTAAAATAATTTAATTAATTAATAATTGTAATATACAAAAGTTTAAAATTTGCAAATATGTAATTAACTCTATACTAACTACCATGTATATGCATATTAATTATAGATTATGTATAATCAAAACATTAAATTATACAATATGGCCCAGAAATTGATGTTTGCATATATTATCATAAATGCATTGACGCATGGACCTTTCATGTAAATGCTAAGTCAATTGGCATTGCACCCAAAGGTTAATCCATACATATTGATTTATGCTGTAATTATTTTGCAATTAATACTATATGATTTTTTCTCGATTTCGACCCATAGCCTCAGCTCATTATGCTTTGCAAGTTTGCAACCATTTTGTCCACAAAAAAAGATAAAATCAAATAAAATCAAATCAAGTTGCCATTATAAGACGGCAGTTAAGAAGAATTCAGAAGTAAATGTTATCATTATCAAGAAAAAAAGAAGAAGACGTCATATATGGACTCTAACGGTCAACATAATGTACAAATAAATTCGGCTTATCTACTTATTTATATAATATTGTTGGTAGTTGATCGATATTATTAATAGAGCAGTATTTGATTAGGACAATTAAGATGATGGAAATTGAAATAGACAATGAGAAAATGAAAGCTTTCGATACCAAATTACCTTTAACTTTTGGTAATTTTATTCAATCAATACTTTGAGTTTATTCAAACACCTAAAATATAGAGAACTCTTTATTTTACTCTTAATGAATGGAATAAAACCCTTCTTCCATCTCTATTTCTGTCTTTTTTTGTATCTATAAATAAATAAACCTTTGCATCATTATTCCTCCTTCCTTTTTACCTCTCTCTCTATTTTTCATTAAAAAAAAAAAAAACTCTACATAGAGTGAAAAGCCTTACAAACTTACAAGCTTTCAGTCTTACGAATTTGCAAACCATATTCTGTTTAGGCTTTTGGACACTGTTTCTATCTAAAATTTACAAGTGACAGCTTGGACCTTATAACGTCTCCAAAGATTGTTTGTGGGCTCTGAATCTTATAACTTTACAACTAATGTTTTGTGGAGAGAAACCGAAAGAACAAAGCATGTTTGCAACAGATAATGTTTTGTGGACGCGTGCACTACTATGTCCCGAGTGCACACTCGGCATGTCCTGACTTCACTTGTGACGTCCGAGTGGCGAGTTCCATGTCAAGATTAGCTGGGTGTTGGAGGAAGATGAACAGGGACGTATGTTCCTGCTCATCTTCCTCCTTCAACCCTACTTGGTCATGTCACGGTTCCATGATATCAAGGAGTACTTAATATGATGTGTTTGCCATGTGTGTTTAAGTACATCTTGACTGGTCCCCGATTAGTGCTCTCTTCAACCACGCTTAAACATTCAACCGAGTCTTAATCTGTGTAAGATGCAATATTAGTTACAAATGGGGCCTCTTATGTTTGGTACCGCACTTGAAAAGTTGCCATAGCTGGTTCAACTTGCAAGATTTTGAGTTGGAGAATTCTTTAATGTTGGAAACGTCATCTCTATCTCTCTCTTTGGTTTCCTAAAGGTTTAGAGTGCTTTTTGTTTATTCATTATATATAAAGGTAATTTTGACCATGTCGACGTTGGAATTCAGTCGACGAGTAATCAATGCCCAATACCTGCAATCAATGTGAGAAAGCACAAATACCAAGGAAAGACAAAGACAGAAGCAGAGGATCAAACGAGAAACACCAAGCTTTTACGTGGTTCGGCAATAATTGGCCTACGTCCACGACTGTCTGTCTCTTTAATTCTGCAGAGTGACAGTATATTATTGAATATTGTTCCTCCATGTTACAATGATTCCAATCCCTATTTATAGGGAATGAAGTATTACAATTCTGGTTGTAGCAAATCAGGAAGAGAATCCTGAATTAATTACATTCCCTAAACAATTGGGAAAAATAAGGAAAAGAATTATGAATTAATTATACTTCCTAATATATTTAGATAATATCAGGAAATTACTATAATTATCTCAAGATAATGTTGATCTGAATTTGAATTTGAATTGATCTCCATAGCTGATGAGGAAATCATGGTTTGACTGGGCAATTGCCATATTCGGAGAGAGAATCATGGTTGAACTTGGTAACTGCCTGTTCTGGAAGATATTGTACTTATTACGCGTCTGAGCGAGCTGATGTGTCATGGTGGTCTCGAGCTCGAGCTCGCTGAGAGATAAGCTGCGCAAGCGACGAGCTGCGACCTGGCTGTATTTATAAGTCTGTTGATGCCAGCTGGAAGAATCCCTTTAAACAAACTGAAGAACTTGCTGGGCTTAAAGTCAATACTGGGCCTCGTCTGATGGGCTTTGACTTGGTTAACCTCATTGGGTCTGAAATGGGCTTAAATTGGACTTTTACCAGCCCAATTAATGAGTCCGAAAAATACGTATAACAGACCAAAATCTGAAATAAGTGCTATTTAAAAATTAAGGAATCATTTGTATTTTTGTATTTAACATTTAATGGTGTTGAATTAGGCCAATTAAGTATTTTTTGTTTTTGTTTTTTTTAAGTAGTCAAACTACTTAAAATCACACAAAAACCATTGAAAATAAAAAGTTACATTTTTTTGGCTTTTTACTTAACATCAAATCACTTGATGATTTTATAAATTTATTGTTATGATATTATCATTCTCAAAATAACATATTTACAAGTTTGTTCTAGTTTTATATTATACAAATTTCTTTTAATACTTTAACAAACATATTTCTAAATTTGTTTTAATTTTATATTATACAAATTCATTTTAATTATATTCATTTTAATGTTATTTTTATTTAAATATATAATAATAGTAATTCAACTTAATACTATTTTATTTATTTTTATTTAATTTACTTTACTATAATAATTTATTTATGCTTATATAATTTTCTTAAAAAATACTTTACTATAATAATTAATCATATTTTAAGTATGAATAAAAATATTATTAATATATACATAAACGTGTTTTAGTATTTGCTAAATAATTTATTATAATTGTTTGTATAATATTAAATGAAATTATATATTAACCAATAGTAAAATGATATAAATGTTAAATTACTAGTTTTCAGATAATTTTAACTTTAAAAAACAAATAAGATTACTATAAATTCATATGTAGAGGGGAAAAATATCATTTAGATTTTAGGTTTTAATTATTATTCAGTCTTCAATATTTAGCAGCATTGTTTAGTCTTCAGATAAAAAAACAAACGACTCCTAAAAGTGTCATTTAAAAATTTTTCTCTTTAGCCCTAGGCAAGGTACTAGTATTTAAAAAAAAAAATTCCTTGAGATAATTAATTTATAATATTTTCAAGATATATTAATGAAATTGTAAGTTTGAAAAGTGCCAACCACCCTCAAAAATAAATTTTAGGGAAAAAATAAAACAACTAAGGCTACAATTACTATCAATACTATTCATATCTCTATTTTGCAAAGGCTCGTGCTTCATGCATACTATTAGCAATGCCATTTATCAGAACTTATTTGAGATTGAAAAGCCTAAAAGCCAAAATGTGAAGTTGTTTTAAAGTTGATTTACAGTGACATAGGAAGGATAACATAATTAGAATTACAAACAAATCAAGTATCATTGGCTTTGCTTTTAGTAAGAGCAGTGTTTTGAAAATTGCTACCAGCTGCTAGAACGACAAGGAAGTGAGTAATGATTTCTTGATTACTCGCTGATTAATCAGTGATGGTGCAAAAAAAATAAAAATAAAAATAAAAACTCACTAGTAGTGACAACGGCGACAACACAAGGGTAGACCAACGAGTAGTAGACAAGACAAAGAACTGAGCAGGAACTGAGAAGACGAAGAAGAGTTGAGAAGAAGAAGAAGTGTTATAGGACCCGACCGGGATTCCCTCTAATGAACTCGACGGTCTTGCTGAGCACCTACGAGACATATCCGATGTTTAACTAATAAGACTCAAAAGGATATCGTGGAATGAACCCGTAACTATAAATACCTTGCTAAATATATAAATCATATATTATAAAAATCTCGCATTCAATTTCAAAAACCAATTCTCAAATCATAATAATAATATCTCAAACATTCAAGAGTTTAAAACATGCATGCATCATTAGAACATAAAAAGTTCTACAAAATTTATTTAAAACAAAAATGTGCATAACACATGATAAATGTTCAGGCTTAATGTTTATAAAAGTAAGCATGTAGCATTGTCGAACGTCAGGCCCACCTAGTCTAAATGCGGCAAATTGGTACTTTGATTCTTTGTTCCTGCACCTGAAGGTTTTTATACATAAAATCAAAAAGGTTGTAAGTTATAAAGCCTAATGAGTGTGCGAGAGTTCTGTTTAAACTATGTTTTATAAAATACCTCTTAAAAAAAAAATTTGAAATCATTTTTCTTTAAAAACAATTTATTTCTAAGTCTTGGATTTTTTTTATAAAAGATTCTTTAACATTTTAAAAGCTTTTTCTAAAATAATTTTTAAAACTTTTTCTTTCTAAAACTTGCTTTTAAATGGTATACTTCTCTTTCTAAAAAAAAATCGTACTAATGGGGAACCTAAGGAAAGTTACAACTACATGAACTGGTAGACTAACTCTGCTTAGTATGAGGGGTCACGTGGCGTAAAGCTAGCGTCGCATATCATGACAAAGCTATAAAAACATCTCGCTACTGCGTAGCGGAACTATCATCACACATTGCATAGCGAGATAATACCCCACAAGTGTAGAGGACGACATGACAAACTCAATCCTCCCGATGTTAGCAAGACTAGCCCTCCCAATACTTGTTAGACATTGCGAAGTATACCAGTCGGGTCTAATGCTAGAAGGTGTGTCTATCTATAAACTTGGGCCGTCCACTAGTCTTTGAAAATCTTTTGCTTTTTCTATATTTCAAATGAACTAATCTTTCATGTTATAATCATAAAAATGTGCTAAATATTGCATACCATTAATTATGTAAACTATTTATTTCCATGCTAAACATAAATTGTTGATGAGCTAAAAATAATTTATGAGAATCTATATATAATCTTGCAGAAAAATTTAGAAAATATTTAACATAAAGAAAATCTTTTCACACTCACAGCTTGCTTCCCACTCTACTGGCACGTACTGCTTCAACGACCTCCTCTCAGCTTGCTATGTCACCTACACTTGATACAAATTGACAATCTTCTTTTCAGCTCACATAACACTTAAATCTCAATTTAATTCTGTCATCTCTAACTTATAATTTACGCGAGCTGCTATGGACTATAATACTACCAATCTAGCTTGAGTTGCGAGCTTGCACTCCAGCTTGCCCTAGCTCATCACTTCAGCAAGCTTTCACTTCGACCGACTCAGCCTGGATTACGGGCATCCATCTCAATGAGCTCGCTCAGCTTGCTCTCTCAGCGAGTTGCCATCTTCTGCTGACTTAGCCCGGTGCATGGGCCTTACTCAGCTTGCTTAGCCTTAGTCCAGCTCAGATTGGTACGATGAAGAGCAACAAGTATTGCCTAGCTCACGCCTTTGCGAGCTCACTCCCTAGTCGACCAGCGCTGACTAGGGCTGCTGGCATTATCCAGCTCGCACCTAGCGAGCCCCTGCTCATACTCACGCAAACTCATTTCTAACACTCCCGTTTTCTAGATTTTACATTCTTACACAATCATTTACACACCCCGTCCTCACTTCACTTTCATATACTAATCAACCACATTTTATCAACTTTATCACTCAAAACCAGGTCGCAATACCACGACAGGTGGTGCAACTGCACTCAAACATTATAAACCACAATTAAATTACTTCAGATCGACATTGATTTTCAGCTACATTACTTACCAACTTTTTCCTCAGTCTCTTGCCTTACTTTCCCACTTGATTTCTGCTTAAATCTCCAAATCTATATACAAAAATCTTATTAAACACTTGTAAACTAAGAGCTATTCACGATAGCTTTCTCACCAGCATAAAATCATAAAAACTTACTCTTATCACTTAGATCTTACCAGATTTGGTTTCTAAATATGTTATTCACCTTTCAGCAGTTTAATTTCCTCCAAGAATGGCAGCAGATTAGCTTGTTACAGCTGCAATCTGCCTCCTTTCTTCTTTGTTAACAACTTCCTTTTCTCTTTCTAGATTTTTCTTCAACTTTCTTGTTCTCTCTCTCTTTTCATGGTAACTTCTCATCACACACACACACCTATTTATAGGCATGGGTCAAACTTGTTTTTCACCCTTAAACTTCCTCAAAATTACGACTTTGTAAAATTCTAGAGAATTCCTTACTTTTCTCCTATATCCTTATCCTTTCTCATTATTTACGGTTCTGCCACTCTTACAAAAATCTCTTATTTACATCAATTACCCCTCGACTTTTATAATTTAAATTTTCTCCCAATCCTTCTAGAAACATTTATAAAAATAAAATTTCACTTTTGAATACTTTAAAATTCTTTTTTCATTATTTCATAAATAAAAATATCTCATTCCATACATTGGTATAATATAGACTCAGGAAAGGGTGCTACAAAGTGAATTGATGAAAGTTCCAATGCCCATAGTAATGACGATAGTAATTGCAACGACAACGAAAAGAGGCATACCGATGAGTGATAGAAGAAGAAAGTTGAGAGCTCTGGTCTATCTAGCTTGAAAGATCAAGAAAAAATGAATAACTGAAGAAGAAGTGGAGTGAGGGAGAAGAAGAATCGAAGAAGAAAAATCTAGAACCTACCCCTTTTAAACTTTGCACAACATTAAAACGACGTTGTTTTAGGCAAATCCTTCCAGAAACATTTATAAAAATAAAATTTCACTTTTGAACACTTTAAAATTCCTTTTTCATTATTTCATAAATAAAAATGTCTCATTCCATACATTGGTATAATACAGACTCGGGAAAGGGTGCTGCAAAGTGAATTGATGAAAGTTCCAATGCTCATAGTAATGACGATAGTAATTGCAATGACAACAAAAAGAGGCATACCGGTGAGTGATAGAAGAAGAAAGTTGAGAGCTCTGGTCTATCTAGCTTGAAAGATCAAGAAAAAATGAATAACTGAAGAAGAAGTGGAGTGAGGGAGAAGAAGAATCGAAGAAGAAAAATCTAGAACCTACCCCTTTTAAACTTTGCACAACATTAAAACGATGTTGTTTTAGGCAAATCAAATGATGTCATTTTGGTATTGCTATTTTCAAAAAAAAAAAAAAAAAAAAAAAAAAAAAGCCTGGGCTGAATAGGCCGAGTTGATCCAAGTTTTACCTCCGATCTAACTTACAAAACTTAATTGCATATATAACTTATGAAATCCCACCATATCATCGCATTTGAGTGTAACATGGCATGAGGTTAATATATATTAGCTTTTGCAATCTCACTTAAGTTTCATTGAACATTTTGTTTGTAGATATTGTCCCAAAGGTTCATATAAGATCAATTTTATGATTTTTGGATAGTTTTGGACATTTGAAACAAACAAAAAAGCATTGAAACGTGGGAAAAAAAACCAGGAAAATGATAAATCCAGGTTTTATGGTTATACAAAACTCGTGTCCATGTTTTAATGGACCATAAGATGCAGTTTTTTAAATTATTGAAAAAAAAAAAGGGGGTTTCATGGATCATTAAAGCCTAGCCCCGTGTTTTAATAGCCACTGAAACTCGGTTTTACTATTTTTTTTTTTAAATTCTTTAAATTATAAATCCAAATGCCCTGAATTTCATATGAAAAATGGTTAGAATTTCCTAACATTCAAATGGCTTCAATTTTGTCAATTTAAATGATTCTTTATTTCTATTTTAATGGTCTTGTGCTTTACTTCAATTTATTGATATTTTAATCAATTTTAATTTAAAGAGAAAAATAAACATAATTACATTATATACAAATGTTAGTAATCAATCAAGTACAACATTTCTATCTTCATCTAATGTCCACCGTCCAAAATCATCTATTCTGCATTCTAGTGTGGAATACATATATATATATATATATATATATATATCGTATGCCATAGCCTTCCCTATTCTAGTGGCATTTTCCTTCGTTTGGTGAGACTTCCATTCATGCTCTTAGGACTTTAAAAGTTTGTGGATAAACATCGCACAATACGTTCTACAACTATTTCTATATTAGTAGAAAGACAAATTAGATGACTATTGAAAACCTATAAACATTCAGGCATCATTTTAAACAAATGAGATATTGACCCGTCAGCTTGCTCAAGTTCCATGGGTGGTGTAGGTATTTCACTTTGCTCATAAAATTCAATCGATCGTAAGATGATGGATACAAAAATGCGAGCGACTGAAGGCGTTGTCTCCAATACTGAAAGTCTACTACTTTCATGAAATCATATACCACTATCTTCTCCTCTCTTAGGCACACTTTACATATGACCCAATACATCTGAAACAAAGAACAGGGGTGCAGCACTAGCATTTTGAAAATGTTAGTGGTATAGGACTAATATAAAGGATCAATTAAATAAAAATTATTAATCCTGGAATGACACTTACATTTTCAAGAGATTTCCAATACATTTTAGTTTCTCTTATGTTGGTAGCATAGTTTTTTTAGGAATATGGGACACCAACCGTAGACAGATCAAACTCCTTAGTCAATGTGGTGTATTTAACATTGAAATTACACACTATATTCGCCTATAAGAAACAAAATTAGACATGTTGTATTACAAAAAATTAAACAAAGATGCAAAAAATGAATAAAAACTGAAATGCAAACACTTATAAGAAAGTTTGTCTCGTGGACTACATATCTATAATCATTAACCTCATCCCATCCCCCACAAACTTTCGCTCTCTTCTGCAGGCAATTGAAATAACCATTAATGTCAATCCCATTAACCACCTTTTAACATCCTCGATGGTAAGAAGTATATTAGAGGAGCATGACACCAGATAACCATCAATAATGCACCTAAAGAAAAAAAAAATAAAAGGTATTTTATTAATTAGTAATCATATTAAAAAGTGTAATAATACTTTTTATCCATATAAGAGGTTAAAAGAAGAAACTTTGCACTCCGTATATACATTGAGTACAATATTCGCCATTTGCTTTGCTACTTTCTTCAACTTTTTTTTTTTTTTCAAGTGTAGAGGATCTGTGTATGGCATCCTGTAAGATGTCGATGGCTTAATCTTTCACTTGCCCTATAATTTAATCCCTCTTCCTCTTATAATTTAAAGAAATTCACAATTTTAAATTAGAAATTTATATCAATACATAAGATTAAAATGTAAAATAAATACAAAATTTACCTTGACATCACCAATGTCATGATCCCTCTTCGAGTTATAGATGTAGATGTGCTAGTTTTTACACTGGTCATCGATGTCATGAGCCATCCTAACTCATGGATATTCTTATCATAGCCCTAGTCCTGGTCATCAATATGATGATCCCTACCCAAGTCATGGTGTGTTGAGTCATGGATGTGCTACTTGTGATCTTGGTCCCGAACAGAGCTCTTAGCAATATCATCATCCAAAGGTCCACTGATTTTCAGTCGATCTTCCACCTTTTATAGTCTCATATCCAAGCCACGCAACATCTTGTTTTGTGTCTACAAACTCCTAGCAATATCCTTCAACATCTTCATAATCTTACCAACCTTCATTTGAGGCTCTTACAATTAAATATATATATTATATAAATTATAATGTACACCTAATTTAAACAATAAATTAGTCAATAATATAAGATTTGTATTTGAAGGTGAAAAGGTCCAAGTAACATACTGAGCCCCCATCGTACATCGTGCATACTTTTTGTCCTCGCCTCTCTCTCTTCATCCTCCCCCTTCTTATTCGACTCCCTCTCACTCTCTTTCTGCTCATCATCATCATCACCCTATGTATCATCATAATCATCGCCCCTTTTGCCACTATCATCACCCTCTCTGCCACCGATTTTATGGACTTTCTCTCTAACCAAATGTTAAGGGTTAAAAGACCTTCAATAATCTCTCTCTCTCTCAACATCAGTGGTCTGAAGAATCCTATTCGATGTTATACACTACAATACATATATAATTAATATATCACAAGCAAGGATAGTAAACAAATGGAAACAAATTTAGGTTAGGGTAGACACTTACAAGGTGAAGCTCATTCCTCTAATTTTCGGAATCCTTTCTCAACCTCTTATTATAAAATCAATTCCTAAACCTTGGCAAATCATGATCACTTGCTATTCTGTTCCCTACCTTATTGTCCAAATATTGGAACATTTTAACAAGCCACCATTATAATGCATATTAAACAAAAAACAAATGTATCATTATAATATATATACATATATATAAACTAAATAATTTTCATTAATAATAAAGAGCATATATTAAGTGTTGTACCTGGAACGCCCTAACAAATCCATACAAGTTAACCGTCTATCTCTTCTCAAGTCATTCTTTAGTAATCACCTAACAGAGATGGTCAAGAAGTATATTATATATCAGTGTACCCCAAAGGAATGCACTCTACACTTTTGTGTCCTTTATCATGACCCACAACACCTTATCCACCCTTTGGCACTCATCTAGGCAATAAAATAGTTGGAAAGTTATGACTAAATTAGCCAACTTAAGGGTCTTTTCAACATCTAAATTCACTCATAACTTGATCATGAGGACAATGGCTTTCACTATTGACGCATTTCCTTTAAAAAGTCACCTAAGAAGACTACTCTTGCTATTTTATTATGCCTTAATGATATTTACTTCGATATGCCCGAATCGTAGTCCTATCACCAACAAGAAACTCCTGCTTTCCAAGCCTATATGGTTGCCCTCCAATTTCAAACCACATCTCATCAGGGCTAGCATAAAGAATTTCCAACTCTCTAGCCAGAATAGTTAGAATCAAGGGGTAAACCAACATCTGGTTGTGGGCTATCTCTATCAAATTTTTGAACGGGGTCTCACCCAGGAACTACTTTAGGAGTTCTCTTTTACTAAGAGATTCCTTTAGACCAATAATCTCTTTGAAGTTACAATGTGTACTTAACGACATCTCTTCGGGAATAATCAGTAAATTGAACTTGTAATTTACCTACATCCATACAAAACAAATAAAAATTTTATAATTAGAATAACATTAATTTAATTAATTGACTATTTAATTTAATTTAAAAAAAAAAAAACTTAATTATTTTGTCCTATTTTCATTAATTTATAAATCTAGTTTTAATCAAAAAATTAAATTAATATATTACAATTACATTAAATCAAATTTAAGATTTAATTATTAAT
Source organism: Litchi chinensis (assembly GCA_019925255.1). Taxonomy (NCBI): domain Eukaryota; kingdom Viridiplantae; phylum Streptophyta; class Magnoliopsida; order Sapindales; family Sapindaceae; genus Litchi; species Litchi chinensis. Next base: position 15,325,373 of record CM034465.1, on the reverse strand, counting down.
TCTTCTTATTTTAATTTATATTTCATTTACTTATTTTATTTAATTTTAATTTATTTTAATCATGTTTATTTAATATTTTTATTTTAATTATTAGAATAATAGATTAAATTTAATTTATTTCTAACTTAATTAAAATTTCAAATTTAATTAACTTATTTTCTAAACCTATATTAATTACTTAAATTAATTTAATTTAATTAAAAAAAATCTAGAAAACCAGGTTTTGTGTGTACGGAACAAGGTTTTCTTCAGCGATAAAACAGGGGTTTTTAGAAAAGCCCAAGTTTTGTATTTGCACCCACAAGCCGGACTTTCTAAAAAACTAGGTTTTTTATTGCATAAAATATGATTTTAAGAAAAGTCCAGGTTTTATGTTTGCACTCATAAATCCAATCTTTCCACAAAAACCGTGTTTTGTGGCTGCTTAAAACATGATTTTTAGAAAAGTTCAAGTTTAATGCCTGAACCCATAAACTTGATCTTTCCATAAAAACCATGTAAGTGGCTACTTAATACATGGTTTTTACAAAAGTCCAAGTTTTATGTCTGCACTCACGAGCTCGGTTTTTCGACAAAAAGCTTGTTTTGTGGTTGCTTAAAATATAGTTTTTGCATTCTGTAACCACAAAACTCGATCTCCACAGTTCAGCTTCCTGGACGAGACACACCACTAAAACCTCTATTCTCATGTCCAATCCATTCAAAACTAACCGAACCTAACCCTAATAAATATTATCCAATATCCATAACCAAAAAAAAAAAAAATGAAATCGAAACTCAAAATTTCACAAATAAAACTCAGACAATCACATAGAGCCTTTGGTCGCATACCTTTAGCAATAAAAGTAGTGAATAAACTTGTCGACGGTCTAAGGAGGTCGGCGAAGGTTTGCAAAGGTGCGACAAGGCCAATTGGGCACAACGAGTCTCATATCATAAAATCGGATCTTCAGGGTTTGATAAATGAGATGGAAATTTAATTTGGGTAAGGGTCGTGTTTCGTGGCCTCTATATATATGATGGCATTTTTGTAATTTCACATTGAGCTTTTATTTTGCATTTTGCAAAATAAGGGTATATGGGTCAACTTTGACTTAGGGGCAAAATGCGTAAGTTGGGTTTGAGAGATTAAAAAAAGATTTTTGAAAAGTTTAGGATAAAAATGATCTTTCAGATTTTATTTTGGTTATTTTTGGTATTTTTCACTTTTAGAAATACACAAAACCCTCTTGATACTTCTAATTGTTAGTTTTCTAGCAACATTGCTAGCATATTTGTTAAAAGGGATATTTGTAAAATACCCCCTGAGAAGCAAAATAATAAGAAAATACCCCTATTTTTTTTTATTAGGCAAACCACCCCCCACCGTTAAAATCCGTACAAACCGTTAGAGATTTCCATCTACAATTATTAAAAGTCCAAAATACCCTCAGTTTTGATAAGTTGATGAGAGAGATATTATGAAAGAACCCTCCTGAAAAGCAAAATAATTGGAAAATTCCCCCTCCCCCCCCCCCCCCCCCAAACTAAGGGCATTTTGGACTTTTAACAATTGTGGATGGAAATTTCTAACGATTTGTACGGATTTTAACGGTGGGGGGTGGTTTGCCTAATTAAAAAAAAGGGGGGTGTATTTTCTTATTATTTTACTTCTCAGGGGTTTTTTTACAAATATCCCTTGTTAAAATGATAAATCATAAATCAGTAAATATCTATTTCACATTAATTTATTGTTATTGATGAAAAATAAGTTTTAACCACTGTGTTATTATTATTTTTTTTTTATAAAAATCATTTTGGTCCCTAAGTTTTGGGAAAGGGTTAAACTTTTAACTATGTTTCGAAAAATTACGAAAGCAACACTAACATTTCGAAAAAGTGTCAAATTAATCCCTCTCATCAGTCAACTGACAGTTAAACTTAAATGATAGAATAATGGATGAGGGTAAAATTGTTATTTCAAATCAAGAAAATTAAAAGAATTAAACAATTAATAAAAAATAATAAAATTTTTAAAAAAAAATGATCTAATGGTGAGGGAAGAAGAATCGTAACCAGTCCACAGGACCAAAAAGAAACAAGCCCCACAAAACAAGAAGAACATCCAAGCTTTTTCTTCTTCTCCCTCAAACCTTTCAACCCCAAATCCAAAACTGCAGACGCCACCACCGGTTTCTTCAAAAAGCGCCTCAAATGAACTCACTGGCTGACATGGCTACCGCCAATCTGCTTCGACTCAAACCCTTCAAAGGACGACCCGGTCCTGGGCACAGTCTCAGATCTGGGTGAGTTAAGTGGCACATCAATCTCGTGATGGGTACTGCTGTTGCTGCTACTGTAGTTAGTCGGGGTGGTGTTGTTACTTGCTTGAGAGTTGTTGATGTTGCGCTTGAAAGAGGGAGGTCGGCGAGTAACGGAGCCTGCGCTTGAATTCTGGCGGTGGTGGTGACTGTGATGACCCATCGCAATATGATTCCGCTTTTTTTTTCTTTTTTTTTCAATGGGCAATGGGATTGTTGTAACTTATTAGATCGCTATTAACAAACCTAGCAACTGATTTTTTGAATGAGAAACCCAGTCGCAGAAAATGACATAAATGGGAACGGTTTCAGCCCCAGATTCAACTCTGACTCTAGCTGTTCATGATCAAATTATTTTTTAAAAAATAATCAAATAAATCTTTCTTAATTATTATAATTTTTTAATTGATTTTTTATGGAAATGCTAATGGATGAGAAATTAAGTTGATGTTGTGGGTGTTTGATTAAAGATGAAGATTGATGTGGGGATTGGATTGAAGAAGAAGATGTGGGGGTTGATTTTTTTTTTTTTTTTAAATTAATTTTATCTTAAGGTTTAGTTTTAATTTTTATTTTTTAATTTTAATTAATTGTAATTTATAATTTTATTAAGGGTAAAACAGACATTGCATGCATTCTAACTAAAGTGAGGGGCAAAAGAGTTTTTTTTAATTCTCTGTTTAGTTTGACCATTGACTAATGAAATGTACTATTTTGACACTTTTTAGAAATTTTAGGGTTGATTTTGTTTTTTTTCGAAACATAATTAAAAATTTGAATTTTTCTCAAAACCTAAGGGCTAAAATGATTTTTACCATTTTTTTGGCTTTTTTGAACTATTTTACCTTTAAAACTTATAAAAATATTTTAAAAAAAAAGTTATTTGGACACATCAGCACCGATAATTTTAGCCTATATACTTTATACCATTTTTTCATTAAAAATATCTCCTTAAAAAAATTTTTTTGTAAGACAAATTTGTTTTATATATTAATTTTTGCCACTAAGGCTCATATCAGTTACGAAAATAAAATACCATATTTAATATAATGTTTTATTATACATATAATTTATGCCATTTTTCATCAAAAAAAATATTCTTTTAAGATATTGTTTTTATACAAAAATGCTTTACAAATATTTTTTTCATAGAAAGTAATTCTCTGATGTCCTATTTATCAAAAAATCTAGGGGGAAAAAATAATTAAAATCTCATTTTTCATCAATAAAAACACATGAAGGATAAAATAGACATTTATTAGCCTATGATTTGCCACATCAACAAATATATTAAAGGTGTTTATAAAAAAGCTAACCGTAAGGAGGTTTTTGTATATTATTACAAATGTTATAGGTGTATTTTGCTTTTGCCTTTTTTCGGATTATTTCCTACATTTCAATCTACAAATTGATTTTTGTTTTTGTGATTTTGGAAAATATTTGTTTAATTAACTATCTTTTATAAGAAACTCATATTTTGTTTTTGGATTGGATTGTATCAACCAATCATCTAAATTTAAATTTATAACTTTCAATATCCATCTATTCATTTGCTGTCAATCCAACGATCATAGCTTACTATAATTCATTTATTTTTCCTCTTATTAAATTGGAGGTAAATATATATTAAAATCATAATATGAAAATTAAAACTTTAAGTTGATTTAGCAGTTTGATGTTTTTATAATTACCATTTCGTCTGAAAAGGTTAATGTAAATTTGTTTCAATAACTCAAGAGTAGTTTTGCGAAGAGAGACGACTGCTTTTCAAAGTAATATAATTCACACGAATCCTTTTCTTAATTCTCACAAACCTGCTTCACTTATTTCATGCATGAAAATGTGCCAACCATAATAATTGTGGTATGGAAGAGTTTGGAGCAAAGGATTAAAGATATGTGGACAATTTTGTCTCTCTACTTGTCTATTCAAGTAGACAATATTGCCTCTTTCTTCATAATTCTCACAAACCCTCTTCACTTATTTTATGCATGAAAATGTGCCAACCATAATAATTGTGGTATGGAAGAGTTTGGAGTAAAGGATTAAAGTTATGTGGACAATATTGTCTCTTTACTTGTCTATTCAAGTAAACAATATTGCCAATAATTGTGGCATGGGAGAGTTATTGAACAAGAATTTTCCAGCACAAAACTTCAATCAAAATCAAGTTATATAATTAAATTTGGTTGTGTCTATCCTCATATTAGACTACATGCAGTCAATGGTCTTATAATAAAAAAGGTGTTATTAATATAATGCTATACCTGTTAATCTTATAACCAAACGATTATGTATTGGATTGTGACATCTACTAGTACATACATAGGTTTTGTATTTTTAATGTAAAATTCATTCAAACTTCATTTGCTTCATACAAGCGACTCTATAATAGTTTTAGTGGTTGTTATCTAGAACTTACAAATAGTAATAAATTTCTATTTGAACACAAATTTTAAAAGAAAATTAAAAGCAAACTTCTTTCCTATTAAAGAGATCTAGGATACAAGTGTCAGAAAAAATAGGCATAAACACTCATTTTAAAGACCAATTTTTTTATTAGGTTAGAGATCTTAATTGAGATAGATCTAGATGGATTTGTACTCATGAGAAAAAAAAATGGTGGTTGGATGAATGAGATTGAATTGAATATTTAATTTTCAAAATATAACAACTGGATTGAATACCATGAATGCAACTATTGAATTTGAAAAATTATAATTACAAAATTGAATTGCAGATTTAGTTTCCAAAATGTAATTGCTAGATTTAAGTATCATGCACCTATTAAATTTGGAATACTGAAACTGCTGAATTGAATTGCAAATTTTGTTTTCAAAATTGTAACTACTTAGATTTGATGTAATTTAATGGTTAATTTTAAATCAATTTTGTAACCAATCCATATACGTAGACTATAAATTGGCTCCTATTCTTGAGAACTATTGAAAATCAACTTGAGGTTTCTCTTTTCTCTCTATTATATTGTCATTCTTCTAGTCAAGATTAAGAGTTTCTGAGTGATAGATTTAGGTATGGTTTAATTCGCCAAACGATTTCTAGTTTAAATCGTTGTATCTTAGGAGATAGATGTTGACTGTAACTATGTAACGGGAATCTATTTATGATTCCATACTGCCTCGATTTGTTGATTTTTCTATTCTCTTTGTATTGAGATTATTATTGTTATTATTATTTTTTTAATCTTGCTTCTGTTCTTTTTATACTCAGTTCTTAATATGAAGTTGCATTTTTTTTTTCTTTTGTTGGAAATAAGTGTGGTAGTAAGGACATGCATTTCTAGTAAGGTTTTGACTAAGACTTCATATTTAAGTGTGCCTATTGTGACTAATCTCTCTTTTCTAGAAACTTACTTGACATATTATTCATGAACTACATGCACTATTCTAGTATACAATGAGTAGGTCAAAGATAATGAGGTTTTGCCCAACAATCTTAGAACATATTCGTTTTGATCTCACTACTACATAACTATTCTAGTATACAGTGATTAGGTCAAAGATAATGAGGTTTTGCCCAACAATCTTAAAACATGTTTGTTTTGATCTCACTAACAATTTTGTAGCTTGGTTTCAGACTCATTATATTGGACATAATTTGAATAGACTTTAGCAAGATTAATTAAGCTTGGCTTTTTTAAAGGAAAAAAAAAAAAAAAAAACTATTTGTTTTTGGGTTTGATACACACTAAAATTAATCCTTTAGGTTATTGTTTAGGTTTCAGGTTTGTTTTAAATACTAAAATATGTTTTGGATTTGAGACAATCACTGAATTATTTAATTTGAAATTTTGGATTTATTTAAAATACTAAATATATATGTTTGAGATAAACACTAAAATTTACTGGTCTAATTTTGAATTTGTTAAAAGTTTTCTAGTGACATAAATCAGTGTTTTGACACTTGATTTATTTAGCCGAAATGGCATGGATATTAGATTCTACCGTTAAGAACCAAACTAAAATTGTGTTTGTGGCTCTTATGCCAGCACCTGTGGTTCAGTTGTCTAACCCAACTGTACCAATTTCTATTCCCATTAATTATTTGGAAAAACCAAAGAAATTCAATGGTTTGAATTTCAAGAGGTGACAACAGAAGAAGTTGTTCTATTTGACCACTTCGAATCTTGTGAGATTCTTAATAAAGGAAGCTCTTAAATAAAAAGATAACAAGCAAGATGTGCAAGTCATCCATGCCATTGATGCATGGAACCATTCTGATCACCTTTGTATGAATTACATTACGAATGGATCATCTAATTCTTTGTATAATGTGTACAAGACTTGATATATCCAACACAATTAGTAAACTAAGTAGGCGTATGAGTAATCTAGGAGTTGATCACTGGAAGATAATAGTTAGACTACTAAGGTACTTACAGCTTACTTGTAATGATGGGTTGCATTACACCAGATATCCTGCTGTTTTAGAAGGATACTATGGTGCAAACTAGATATCTTATATCTAAGATTTAAACTCTACTAATGGATATGTGTTCACACTAGGAGGTGGGGCTGTTACATGGGAATCTTCAAAATAAACATGCATAGCTAAATCCACAATGAAATATGAATTTATTACTTTGGATAAGTGTGGTAAAGAAGCTTAGTTGCTACATCACTTCCTATAAGATATTTCAATGTAGTCAAAGCCTGTGCCAGTAATTTGCATCCACTATGATAGTTAATCTGCAATAGGATGGGCATAGAGTAATATATACAATGGTGAGTCTAGACATATATGTCGTAAACATAATACAATGAAACAATTACTCTCAACTGAGGTTATCTCTTCTGACTATATAAAGTCAAAGGATAACATTATGAATCCACTAATCAAAGGGTCAAATAAAGAATTAGTTGAAAAATCATTAAAGGGAATGAGATTAAAGCCTATAAAAGATTAAGTCATTACAAAGGAAACCCATCCTAAGTGATCGGGGATTCCAAGATTTAGGTTCAATGGGACAATCTGACTATAAAGATTTGGTTGATTCACTACAGATGATATCTTTCTGTCCATTAGAGGTTATTCTCCTATCCATTTCTAAGATAAAATAGTGATGCCCATAGGAGTTAGGATAAACTATGTTTTTAATAATCCTTATGTGTCAGGAATCTGAGCGAAATAATACGGGTTACACTAAATTAAGAGATCACCTATATGAAAGAGAAGTAGTTTCACTTTTAAAAGAAAATTGTGAGGGTTCAATTCTTTAGAAACTCTCACGGAACAAGACATATATGTTCATAGCCAAAACGAACATAATAGTGAGAATTGAATTGTGCTAGGAAAGTTATTTGTGTGAAATATATAATCATTTACATAAACAAAAGTATAGTTCAAGGACATCGTGTCTACTAATTAACTAGTAAAGTAAATATATTTTCACAAGGGAAGATTCAAAAACCAAAACCTACCTATCATATGCAAATTTCGACCATTGAAATCTATTATAATTTCATAAGCATTTCTTCTTAACCTTTTGTCTCATTAATCAATTTCATTTATGTAAGGGATTGTTTGAAAAATGGCCCTACATACCCATTTTTTATTGAGTTGGAGATTTTCATTGAGATAGATTAAAATGGATTCGTATTCATGGAAAAAAACAAAATGCTGCTTAGATGAATGAGAATTGAATTAAAGATTTAATTTTCAAAATGTAACATCTAGATTGAATTTTATGAATGAAGCTATTGGATTTGAAAAATTGTAACCGCAAAATTGAATTATAGATTTAATTTCCAAAATATAATTACTGAATTTAATTACCATGAATTATAGGTATTAAATTTGAAAAATTGAAACTGCAAAGTCGAATTGCAAATTAATTTTTAAAATTGTAACTACTCAGATTTAATATGGTTCAATGGTTGATTTTAAATCAGATCGCCCTATATGGAGACTATAAATTAGATCCTATTCATGACAACTCTTGAAAATCAACTTGAAGTTTCTCTTTCTCTCTATTATCTTGTCATTCTTCTACTCTAGATTAAGAGTTCTTGAGTGATAGATTCAGGTATAGTCCAGTTTGCCTAACAACTTTTGGTTTAAATCGTTGTATCATGGGAAACAAACACGGACCTTAACGATGTGAACCAAATCTGTTTTAAGGACATAGTGGTTCCACACAGGCCTTAATTTGTTGATTTTTCTATTCTCTTTGTATTGAGAATATTATTGTTTTATTATTATTTTTTTTTAATCTTGCTTCTATTCCTTTTACAATTTGTTCTTCATATCAAGCTACAATTTGTTGTTGGAAATAAGTAATAGTATGGAAGTGCATATCTAGGAAAGATTTTGGCTTAAAAAGACATAGTATTTAAATGTATCAATTGTGACCGATCTTTCTTTTCTACAAACTTACTTGGTGTATTACTTATGAACTGCGTGCACTATTCTAGCATATGGTGATTAGGTTAAATGTAATGAGGTTTTGTCCAACAACAAGAAATACTTCAATAAAACGTACATATCATGTCTACCACATATATATATACTTCAATAATATATGGACATATATTTCTTCATCAAAAAAAGAAGAATTTTATGTAATCTGCTATATTTGTCGACACTTTTTTATATTATAAATGGTAGAACAATTTGAACTTGAATCATTATAAGGGTGTACGAATATTCTCTACCATTAAACCACATTGACGATAGGTATATACATCTTTTTTCAAAAAGAAAAATTATCAATTTATAAGATAATTTTAAATAACTTATTGTATGTCTTATTAAACTCTTTCTGCGATAACTATAACTAATAGTATATATGATTTTGAAAATACAAAAAGACATGCTGACTAAATTTTAGGGATATGAAGCTTCAAAGCAATGTAATCCTTGGTACTTCAGCTGTAGTGATTGACGAATTTTAGAACCAATAAAATCTTATATGTACTGCAAAATCAACCAACAGAAATTTTATACATTCCAAAATCAACACAACTTAACATTAGTAAGGACACTAATAAATTTATTCCGAATTTTTTGAGGAAATAATGAGAACAACGAAAAACATATTCATGAAGAATATTTGAAAAGGTTTTTACCACATAAAATAATGATATTATGTTTCACCCTTTTTTCAAAAGCTTTGTATCTTAAACGTCAAAAAAAAAAAAAAATTAGAGCATGGAAAATTCGTTTTTTTTTTTTTTTTTCACAAGTATTTTTCACTTGTATGGTAAAACCCTAATACAAGAGTTATAATGTCCAAATAATCCACTTTTTCTATGAAATCTAATGAATTTTGATAAGATTTTTATATGAATGTTAAGAAAAATGAGATATGTTTTGGGAAAAAATAAAACTTTTCGAACAAAATAATTTTTTTATTTAAACGTTTCTTTATTCTCCTATTTATTTAATCGTTTAACTTAAGAAATTAATAAAAATAATTCCAAACCTGAAAATGTTTTTTTTTTTTTAAACTATATTTCATTTTTTATTAGCATTCATATGAAAAATCACATCATGAAAATGCAAATGATGTGAATATAAGAAGGTTTGCATCTTACACACGCACAAATCTTTTGTTTAGAATAGTTGGTTCTCCAACGAAAAATAATTCTCACAATTTCAACCACGTAATGACGAGCTTCAATACCAACAACGAATGTTTTTGTCTTTTTTTGTTTTTTTCCAGTTGTGTGTGTGTGAAGAAGAGATTCAACAGAAATCAAGAATAGTGATTCTGGACTAATTTCATCAAGAGCTTATGTAAGCCATGCAAGCATTGATCAAATCTTCATCATCAAGCTGTTAATCATCAACGGTAGGGAATCAAAGATTTCTAACTACCTAGGAGCTATGCCGGACCAATCAGAAAATGACAGACAAACAATTAGTTAATAAACTAACTTTATTAACTTCCTTTGCTTTCCAGGTTTCCGGTACTGCATTCTTTTTCTACTGAGTATTGAGTTTAGTGTTAAGCTGCTCTTCCTTAGTAGTGTAAGTGTTACTAATCAACAATAGTGCTATTCTATTGATTTACAGAGTTGACCAGGCCGCTTTTATTGGATTTTTTGTTAAAAATTCTGTTCTTTCATTTATTTTATGAATTTTAATTAAGCAGAATGGGAGACTTGTTGATGTTTCATATATAGGAGAGAGGATGAAAAAAGCAATGAAGATAATAATTGTGAGCATAGGTTAATTCTTGTCAATTGTGTATTTTAAATCTTAACCATTCAAACTAGGGGCAAGATCAGCAATCACACTAAAAGCTACCCATTGGTGTACGAAATATATTTTTCATAGTTATATTTAATATTTCTTAATATTCACCCAAAAATCTCATCATAAAAGTACAGATAATGTTGATATAAAGAATGTTTACATTGAGAATTAGGATCTACGTATGTATAATGCGTGGGATCTGGCACCTATAAAGAAAATATTCCTTTAGTCCGACAATTAATATAGAGACTAAATCAATCTTTCAATTTCCTTTCGTTATTATCTACTATTATTGCTAGGCATTAATACTGGTCCCCTGCACTGTGACTCTATCCAAGATTATTCCTCGGCCACACACATCAAAATCAAGATTGATGAGGAGCCATACGACAGTGCCACGTTACTTTGTTTGATAGTAATATTTATTTTATTTTATTTTCATTTTAACGTAAATCACAAGTAAGAAATTATTATATTTTTGTTTTTATCTTAGAAACCTATATATTATCACTGATTGAATATCAAGTGCTGGTCAAAAAAGGTAATTCAGTTTGTTTATATATAAACAATTTTCAAGAACTTATAAATAAAAACGAACCATTTATATAAATACAAATTTTCTTTTTTCACTTAAAGTCTTTATGCAAAAAGTCAATGTTAGTATAAAAATGAACATATGGTAGTAGTTTTTGCTGAATTTCATCCCTCCTCCTCCTCCTCCTCCCCCTCCCCCCCCCCCCCCCCCCCCCCCCCAAAAAAAAAAAAAAAAACAAAACAAAACAAAGTAAAAACAAAAACAAAAACAAAAAAACAAACGAAAAAAAAAAAAAAAAAAAGAATTGAGTTTTTTCATAAAACATATTTATAATTTCAAATTGTTGAAATCTTATACCTTTTGACTAAATTGAAGAAGAAAATCATTTAAGCTAATCTAAAAGTGAATCATTTACATAGAATTCACTTTCAGATTATGTGTGTATACATACTAGGGTGATCAAATAAATCATATTAAATATTAACTACTAAATTTTGGTGGGGTCAAAAGAAATTTTTAAGTTTTAGGTTAGTAAAAATCAAATGTGCTAAGATATCAAAATTGAGTTATTAAACCCGAACTTAAATATCTACTATGAAGACACTAAAAACTTTTCATTTTTAAGAAAAAAAGGTTAAGTATTATACAAGTTTATAGAAGAATATTAATATTTATAATTATCATAAATAAACATTTAAAAGTATATAAAAGTAAACATAAATTTACGATTAAACAGACATAAATTAGATATGAATAGTGTGCACTGGTGCAGTGGCACCAACCCATTTATCCAGTGCTCTAACACACGAATGGGATAGGTTCAAGCGCCAGCCATGCAAAGTTAGTGACAATTTTCTCACTAATAATGTAGGTTAATTTCTCTCGCTTCTAAGAGTAACTATCCCACATAATAGATTCTTATTTCAATTAGATCTCAACAGTTATTTGACTTAGTGTCAGAGGGTTAAAAAAATTAAAATAAATTCTTCATAACAAACAATTGGTTGTATCATTCAACTCAATAATTCAAATTTTCTTAAAAGGCTACCTTCTTTTCATTTTGTTTTAAATTTTTAAAAAAAAAAAAAAATTACCTTGGAACTTTCTAATGGTAAATCAAAATGTCTCAGTTCGTTATTGTCACCTCATGCATGGCAGCTCATCAATCCAATTTTTAACTTTCTTTTTCTATAAAATAATAATAATTTTTTAAAAAAAAAAAAAAAAAACGCGCATATGTCTCTTAATGGCCCTTAATTTGACTGATCTGGATGCCTATGAGGCTACCACATGCACAAACAATCTGCTGTTCGACCAGTTCATTTCACATTGCCGTGCTTTTGGGTTCAATTTTTACATCACAATTATATCGATCACAAATCAATCAATCAATCAATATCCTATTTTAACCGCTTCACATATATTTGTTCCCAAAAAAAAAATAAAAATAAATAAACAACTGCTTCTCACGCACACACACATATATATAGATAAAATAACTAAAACTATTTCAAAATTGCTTCTCACGTGCGCACACACATATATAAATATATAAAATAATTAAAACTGTTTCATGCTTAATTTATAAGAATATCACAAATTTAATAGTTTAAATTTTATTAACAGCTAAACTAAACTTTAAATAAAATATTCTAGCATTTTCGTGTAAGACATACTAATTTTTTCATACTTTTCTCTCTCTTACTTTTTTTCAGATTTTCAAACCGTTTTCCATTTTCGATTTAAACTTTTTTTTTCTTACTTAAACTTTTAATTTGAACAATCTTACAAATTCAAACATAAAATTAAATTAAAAAATCACTTTAAAAAACATTTATGAGTTCAAACAACAACAACCAAAAAAAAAGAGAAAATAGTTTTTTTTAATCCAATTAAGGCATTTTCTCAATGCACTTGCCTTAGCCTTAATAAAACTTAAACTATTAAACAAGTGTTGGAGTGAAAAATAAATAAATAAATAAAAGATATCACCTCATATCATTTTCACATAATTATAATATTAATTCCATATATAGACTATTATTGATGACTAAATCAACCGCACAGTATTATTGAAGACGAAGTCAACCGCTCTTGCTATTTTTTGTCCTATATATCACCCTAATAGTTAGCCCGCTATCTCATGCCGTTAACACATTCCCCATCTTCTCTAGAAGCAAAAGAGAAAAGAAAATTCTTAAAAAGTTTCTAACCGTCACCGTCGATAAAGGGGTATTTCTGAATTTTTTCAATAAATGGCTTCTTCTTGTTTGCCATTCTTAACTTGGGTTAACGTTGGACTAGTTTTTATCTTTGTGTTGTTTACGTGGGGCTGTTCTGCTCATTACCTCTCGACTGATTTTTATTCGAAAAGTTGTCCAAAGCTTTTGAGTACAGTGAAGCCTATTGTTCAATCGGCTGTCGCTCAAGATCGTTTCATGGGTGCTGCTCTCCTTCGTTTACACTTCCATGACTGTTTTGTCCACGTAATTCATCTATGTCTCTCTACGCCAACAAGTAACTGTTACATAGTAGCTCTTCAAAATGGATTTTACCCACAAAAAGCAAAATCAAACTAGGTAGAATTCGAATATATAGCTAGTTATTATTTGATGCACATATCTACATTTTAATTTCATTCCATTCTCAAATCTTAGTTGTCAATTGTAAATGTGTAATTTTTTTAGTAAATTCTTATGTCAAAGAGTTATTTATAATCACTATTAAATTTACTAAAAGATACTTTTCAAAAAAATTCACTAAAAGATAAAAGCATGCATGGTAAGAAAATATTGACCTACTAAAAAAAGTTCGGTATTTCTTTGTCAGGAAAGAAATTTTCTCAAACTTCTTACTTTTAGAACTTTTCTACAAATGCCAAAAAAGAATCACACAATTCCTGTTTAGATTAGTCATTCAACTTATTTAGAGCCACCTCAGTACAACAATTTAAACTTAAAATATTATTAGATAAAATAAGTATTTTTATCATCAAACCATATTAGATGTTATCAATCCATTGTTAATGACCATGTTTTTGTAGGTTGGATTATGAGCCATCCCAATCTTATTTCATCATTAAATTGACCCACCATAGTATTTCATCATTAAATTGACCCATCATAAATAATACAGGCTCCGTTTACAAAATAAATTATTTATATTGTTAGTATTAATCTAATACCACTTATGAGTTGAACAATCACAATTAAATTATAAACATATATATTATTTTGAGATAACAGAAATGAATATTATAGTCGGCTCCATCGCTTTATGAAAAGTAGTATTTTTTTTTTCAAAGACATGGAAAGTATTATTATTTAAAGATTGTTATATTAAATTGATTGAATGATTTGTGTTTGTTACAGGGTTGTGATGCGTCAATACTCCTGAATGACACATCTTCTTTCAAAGGAGAGAAGACTGCTACTCCAAATCACAATTCGGTGAGAGGGTATGAGGTTATTGACCAAATCAAATCCAAGGTTGAACAAGTCTGTGCTGGAGTTGTTTCGTGCGCTGATATTGTAGCAATTGCTGCTCGTGACTCTACTGTAATTGTACGTATCTTTTTATTGTCTTCATTTGGAAGTGATTTAATATCTATTTTTAAAAAATAAATATGTAAAGTGCTTTATCCAGGAGCATTTTCAAAAGTTATATATAAATTTTTTTTTCCTAAAAGGAATAAACACCCAGGAGTGTATTTTATCTCAAAGCATTATTTTTTCTTAAAGTGAAAAACAAAATAAACCTAACTTTTGAAACTACAGTTACTGTTTTTTATAAAAATATAATACCAAAGTAGAACAAGCATTTCGAAGTTTTTTAATTATTATTTTTAGACATATACAGCTTCTTTTTTTTTTAATATTTAAAAGCCTTTTTAATTTTGAAATTTAAGATATATTATAATAATATTAAAATTGACAAAAGTTGAGGTGGCTCAATGTTAAATTCCTCACATCCACATACCGTGAGCCTAATTTAATTTTTTTATATCTGCCTCTTCTAATTTATAATTTAAACAAATGACCTAAATTATTTTTATGATTCAAAACTTATTTAATCATTAGTTAAATGGTCAACTTTTTTTATCCAGAATAGCGCCCTTTTTAGATCTTCATCCAAATATTACAAAACATGTTGGATAACAATTTTAAATATTTTATCTCAAATAAAACGATTTTAAATACTTAAAAGAGATTTTGATGATACCAAAATTAATCACTGCTACGCATTACAATAATCAAATCAGACAACTTAACAAATAAAACTAAATATGGGTCCAAACCAGAAAAGTGAAGAGGGCCAAAGTCCTCTAACATATAATTGCATTTTTTTAATCATCTCCTAATGTAAGCTGGACTTGAACTTAAGTACAACAACAAAATACCTTATCAATTAAATTAATTAATAATCTCCATTTTTTAATTGATTGATTGCTGTATTAATTTCTTTTAAAATAGTGTTCAAATTAAACAAAGGGAAATATTGTTATAAATATTTAAACATGATTCATGATCAGCTTGGAGGGCCAAGTTGGGATGTTAAGCTTGGGAGAAGGGATGCAAAAACAACTAGCTTTGCAGCTGCCAATAATAGTGGTGACCTTCCTAGTGCAACTTCTACAATCTGCGATCTCATCAAAACATTCAAAGCTAAAGGCCTTTCTGTCAAGGAAATGGTTGCATTATCTGGTACATATATACGGCCCTTCCTTATAACTTTGGTTATCTTGTAATGTTTATGTTGTTTCCGGAATTGGTTTTAGTATATTCTCGAAATTGCTTCAATATATGTTTTGTGATATTTTACTCATAATAAACACGAAAGTATTTTTTGACATCAAAAAGCAATTCTGGAAAACACATCTCCTAAAAAACAAAAAATTATGTACTTTTAGAAAGTATAACTCAATCAGAAAAACACTTGATTGATTTTTTTTTTTTTAAATTTCTTTAAGAGGTTTTAACAGCTTTTGTAGAATTTTTTTGGGTCAAAAAAGTTTATTTTAACAGAAATTATGTTAATATATAAACTAGTGTTTAAAAGAATAAAATATTATTGTTAATTAGTTATAAGTCATTGAGAGGATGAATACAAAATAACTATAAAATAATCTTTTTGTCGCGGAGGAAATATATTATAATTCACATCCAATGATTACAATTATAAATGTTATCACGATAATAAAATTTACCCCACGTTCCAACCATTGCAAAATTCTTTTTGTCACGGATTCTTTGCTTCAAATGACATATAAATCTGTAAAAATATTAAAATTTTTAATACTTGTAAAAAATTTGAATGTGTTGTAAAAAAAAAGTGTTGGTAAATGTAATCTTTTTCAGTTTAAAAACTCTTTTCGAAACAATCTCAAACCTTTTTTTTTTTTTTAATTTTTCTGTTTTGTAAGTTAAAAAAAAAAACTATGATTATTTATTTTAAAAAAAAACAGCTAATAGTAGTATTTTTTTTTTTTTAAATATCGAATTCTCTAGGAGCACATACTATTGGACAAGCAAGGTGCATAAATTTCAGAGACAGAATATACAATGACACCAACATTAAGAGTTCATTTACCAAGAAAAGAAAAGCAAACTGTCCACAGGATTCAGGAGACAACAATTTGGCCCCATTAGATGTTCAAAGTCCACTTGCTTTTGATAACCAATACTACAAGAACCTATTGAAAAAAAAGGGTCTCCTCCACTCTGATCAAGTCCTCTTCAATGGTGATTCCACCGATTCCTTGGTTAGGCATTATAGCAGGAACCGTAAGAGCTTCTATTCCGATTTTGCTGCTGCCATGATCAAGATGGGAGATATCAGTCCTCTCACTGGATCCAGAGGTGAGATCAGGAAGAATTGTTGGAAGCCAAATTGATTGACAGATATGGTACTTCATGGTTAAAATTGGAAAGCAAAATTATATGTTTTGCATTTGGCCAACAAAAAGATGACGTAGTTTATGTTTGAAAGGCGATTTAGTTATTAAAAAGTTTAGTTGTCCAAAGCATTTTTTTTTTTCTCACTGTTATATAAAGAAGTGTGATATCAATGTTTGCAACGAATAAAAGAATGACTAAAATCCTCTCTTATCATGATGTAAAACAATTAATGATAGTACAGTTCACTTAAAACTAAACAAATAAATTCAAGTAATTGGTTACGAAAGTCATTAGTTTTAGGGTGGTTCTATTGACGCCCAAAAAGTTTCTTGGCAAGCTCATGTTTTAACAAAAATTTTATTACTAAAATAACCATAGATACAATTACTTAAAAGAACACAACGACATAATTAACAAACTAGTTAAATGTATTTTTTTGAAATCTACACCCGATTCATTATAAACCATAATAATTTATACAAAATCAAAATTAATATCGCAACAAAAGAATTTAATTTTCACTTAAAATCAATAAATGAATAAAAATTAACAAGAATTTTAAATGCATATAAATACTTTTGTTCTAGCTTTTACCGTTGTTTTCTTATTGAACAAAAATCAAATATGTAAATTTTTTTTTTAAAAAGAAAGTGTAGTACTATAATATGGATAATATATGGTTTTTAGATTAAAAAAAAATCAATTTTAATTTGGACTTTGTTTTATAAATTACTTTTGTTGCATTTCATATAACAAAGCTTTCTTTGATACATTTCATCAAACACTTCCCCAATATCCATTATAAAAATAATTATTATTATGTTTAATTTTTTTTTTTTTAATTTGATTGATTTATTAAGAAAGAGAATAGACATTATGCTAGGGTTGTGTGCCCCAAGAATTTGTAATTTATAAACGTTTAAATTAAATAAGAAATAAAATATGTTTATTTTACTTAATTTATGTGTATTTGTGAAATATTATCTTCATACAAATATTATATAATACACATGATTCCTAATGTAGTCTCAAACTAAATGTATATGTGTTATATACAAGAGAATTTAGTTTGAGATCAGTAATTTAAAGAATTCATAGAAAAAAAAAAGTTTGATACTTTGTTTGTGATAAATCTATAGCTACGGTCCATTTTATATTTGATACGATGATCTTATCTGGGATTATTCATGTGATGACATGAAATATAGACACCTTATATAGTAAAGATTATATAGGATTGGACTACGATAAAAATGAATTTCTTATTAATATCAGTTAAACAAGAAATTTATATTTATTAACTAGATGATCATATATAGATTTATCTTAATCCTGAGTATTTGATGAGCTCCTATTTATTGAGCCATATCTTTTGATTTACATGAGTGAAACTGTTATAGATTTATAGTCAATAAGCTTCGTATTTTGGAAATATGATTTAATAAATAGTTGAGAACATTATACATAATAGTGGAATCCACTTCTTCTTGCGAAAAGTAGTTGAGTAGTTTCCTTAAATATTACTTCGGGTCTTGAACAATAAGAGCGCTCGATTTTTTGTTTACAAGTAAATGGAAAGATAAATTTATAAGTTGTTATAGATATATTGTTCATTGAATAACCAGTGATACTTAATGGAACAAGATATAATTAGAAAGATATAACGGACTTTAATGATCTAACTCTACTTATGAACTACTCATGGAGAGTTGATCCATATGAAATGATTAAATCAATGAACATCGAAAATTCAGGTTATGTAAAATATCTACAATTTTGAGAGTGCAACTTTAAGTTTTTAGTAAAGTAACTTTCAGGTTAATAATAGTGAATTATTTAATTAAAGAGTTTAATTAATAATTCTAAGATTATTGGAGCTCAAATTGTAGATTCATTTGATCCCCTTACTAGCTCATAACCATATAAAGAAACAAAGGGAAAGATATAATTTAATCCTCCAATTACTAACGTCACATATAAATTTTATAGATACGTTCACGAATTATTTAAATAATTTGATTGTTTTAATATATGTAATTATTTAATTAAGTGTTAATTATTTAATTTTCTGCCGGAAGTTATGGGTTCAATTTTAAATGATATCATTAAATTATTTATGATTTAAATCATTTAATTTAACGAAATATCATTTAATTAATTAATGAAAATAATAATTTAATTTAATTGGAATTAGATCCCATATTAAATTAAATTAAAGGAGTATTAATTTAATAACGAATTAGCTTTCATATTAAATTAAAAATAAATAGTTCTAAGCTAATAAGGAATTTGATTTCATATTAGATATGAACTAAATCTTTCAATTTAAATAGAAAATTAGATTCCTCATTAAATTGAAAAACCCTATCTTACCATTATAAAGGGTAATTTATGTTGATAACTAAAGAGAGAATTTTTGGTTAATTAAATCAAAAACTTCCACTAATTAAAAACACTATATTGCCTCATCTCAATGGAAATCAAGAAAAATCTTTTTTGATTTCTACATAATTTTCTCTTGTAAAAAGATTTCGTGATTTGATTATTTGAGATTATGTTTACACACAGTGTCTTTTATGAAAAGTTATAGTAAGAAAGATCAGTTGATGAAGAATTTACGAATCAAAACAATCAATTCAATCTTCATACAAGGTAAGATTCGACCTTATTAATTTAATTATTGAATTGTTATTACTAATATCGATTGAGCACGTTTTTATTTGGAAATTTTTTTTTTTTTAAATCCATGTTTCCATATTAATCCTAAATCAATTTTTCCCTTCAACTGGTATCAGATCTCCATTTCGTTAGTTTAATAATTAATTCAATAATGTTTGAATTTCCTTTTGATTATGATTCTTTCTATGCCATAGAGTAGGTACGAATTATTGTTTGATATGGATATATATATTTTATTCATGTTGATGAATGAGATTTGCAAGGATTGATTATATAGTTCTTTGACTAATTTAATTTGGTTAAATTTGTAAGCCATTTGTGATGTTTATTTTTCGTTGTAAAATCATAGATTTAGGGTCTAAATTTTTCTAGAGATCAAACGTGAAGAATGAAACAGAAAAGTGGGCTGAAATTTTGTGGATGCAATTGTTGCAGTTTCATAATATGCATATATCTTCATTTTCCACCGTTGGATTGGGCTGAAATTTGTTCGGCCCCGTTAATACCTCATAGATCTTGAGTCTGAATAGTCAGATTGTTGATTAGAGCTTCCTGTGGTAAGTTCAGCCTTCAAAACAGTAGAGGTCGTAACACTAAGACTGGACTGCATAGTCTTCATAAAACAACTATAATTCCTTCCTTAACCGTTGGATCAAGCTCAAATTTTGACAGCAAGTTCAAAAGACATGGAGCTTAAATTGGACAGTTGGATTTTCAATTAGATCTTTCAGTAGAGAGATTGGAATTCGACAGTATCCGAGTAAATTTGTTGCTGCACTAGAACAACAACGATAGTTTGTAAGGGCTATTCATGCATGGACAGCAGCCGCAAGGCTGCTGTGTGTGCAAGGATAGCTGTGGGCTAGGCTTGTGATGGCCCTGGTTGTGCACATGGTTGATGCGTATGCCTAATTTTTTTTTTTTTTTCGTTGAGCAAAAGACAGCACATGTTCGGTGAAAAAAAAAAAATTCAATCAAGAAATGGCTTTATGACCCGACCCATTAGATGGATGCTCTTGATAATTAAATTGGATTTAATTTTTAGTCCAAGTAAGTCCATCAAGATCTTGAAGACTACAAGTGAAGACCAAAGAGTACCTAAGTTAATTTTTGTAATCTTGAAATTAGTTTTAGATTAGTAAATCCAAAGAACCCGGTCAATCATATATTGTTTATTTAAATTGTTTATCATGTGATGATTGAATAATTTGTTGATAACGTGATCATACATTAAAATATGTCATATAGAATAAAAAGTGCCTACCTATTGTATTATAACATGGCATACATACATACATTATTATTTATTTTTTCTATTAAATAGTTTATTATTTGAAATAGAAATAATAATACATACAATACCAATTTCATAATTTGTTAGGATTTTAGTTGAAATTCCTAGGTTCACAAATTAGAACTATCTTACTACTTTTAATGTGATTAAAATAAATATATTTCAATAATTGCTATTCATAATGTGATTAGATTTTAAGAGTTAAAATTGGGTAATTCACATTATTTCTAATCTAATTTAATTAAAGAGTTTAATTTATTTAGATTAGCAAATCAATTAGAAAAATAGTTTTAATGTTATTAAGATATATTTCGTGTAATTGGCTCATAATGTGGATTAGATTTTAAGAGTTAAAATTGGGTAATCTCACATTAAATCTAATCTTCATAATTAAAGAGTTTAGATTATCTAGATTATATCTGTTATAATAAATTGGATTTTTAAGAGTTAAAAATTCGGTAATTTATTAAGTGTTAATAGGATGATAATTCTAGTAACATACAAATTATTGGTAACTTAGATTATATTGCTTAGTCGTTAGTGATCTAAGATGATAACTAGCAATAATAAGTAGAAAACCCTAATCCTAAGATAATAAGTGGGAGAGAGATATATGATACTGTATCCCGCGGTCTCCATCATTAGTTCAACATCGTGAGATTTGAATGTCGTCTCGAGACGGCTTTGTTTTCATAACCCTAAGGGAGGTGTCCATTTGAATCAATATCAAGGCTGACTTTTTAAAGGTTAGGATTTCTAGATGTATTTTAGGATTGACCTAATCTAAGGCTGGCAATTCTCAAGTTAAGTCTAAGAGACCTAAAATAATGGATCACACTCATAAAGAAATTAATTAATTAATAAGTTTATTCCTTCATCGAAATAAGCGATAGTTAGATAATATAAGAATAAGAGTTATTTTATTATATTATTTAATTGAGATTTTCTCAATCTAACTATAATACCTTCTCTCGATCCTACTACTATACATATGTACGGAATGATGTATAGCATTAATATACCATCGTCTATGAAATCATAAAGGGATTTTACAGTGTTCAAAGGTGAAATTAAACTTTTATAAAATTTCCGGAAGGATCAGAACAAAATTTAGATTATAAAATGTTGAAGGACAATTGATGGAAATAAAATATTTTTATAGAAGGTGGCAAAATTGTAATTAAAGAGAGATGTCAAGGATAATTTGAGAAAATAAATAATTCTCTAGAAAATGGTAGAATTGTAAATTTAAAAAACTTTAAGGGTAAAGGTGGAGTTTGATCCACGCCTATGTGTGTAGTGAGGGTTGCTATGAAAAGAGGAAGAGAGAGTTGGAGAAAAATCTAGAAAGGAAAGGGAAGCTATCGGCAGAATAGAGGTAGCAGATTAACGGTTATTCCAAGCTATTTTCCCACTATTTTTGAAGTAAGCCTTGGAAAGTGAAGAACAAGTTTAAAAATATTATTAAGCCAAATCTAATAAGAATCAGGTGGTAAGATTTAGTATTCATGTTGTTTATTTAATGGAAAATCTGTCAATGACAATCTCTATACTACTCTTGTAACTGACGAGATTTTCTTACTTAGATCTAGAGATTTAAGCAGCAAGCGAACAAGAAAGTAAGGCAAAAGATTGAGAAGGAATTTGGTAAATAAAGTAGCTAAGAAATAATTTGAATTTAAGAAGTATGTTTGTGGTTTAGGAAGCTAAGTTTCTGTTACAAAATCTGTCGTGGTTGCGACTTGGGTTGTGTGAAGAAACTGATGAAATGTTGCTGAGTGTATTTATGTGAAGTTTAAAGAGATTGGAATGTGTGGATACTTGTAAAAGTGTAAAACCTGGAAAAGAAGCGTTGAAATTGAGTATATATGAGTTAGGGCGGGAGCTAGTAAAGTGTGAGCTAGTTAATGCCCACAGTCCATTTTCAACACCGGTCAAGCTAGGCTAGAGTAGCAGCTCATAAAGAGCGAGTTGAGTGATGCCATGGCCCATTATAATGACTGTCCGAGCTGGACTAAGGCAAGCTGGATAGGGTTCATGAATCGGGCTGAGTTAGAAGGTAGCAGTTTGTTGAAAGGGTAAGTTGAATGAGCTCGCTGGAACAGTGGATGCCCATAAATCGGGTTGAGTTGGGCGAAGTAGAAACTCGTACAAGATGAGTTAGACGAGCTCAACGAGCTCGCAGCTCGACTTAGATTGGGCAATATGCAGTTTGTCATCTCTTGAATGAGATTATAAGTTATATCGATAATTGAATAGACTTGGTAGCGAGGTATTGGATATCTTTGCACGTTCTAAGTGGAGATTTCATATTTATTAAGTGTAGGTGAAGAGGCAAGCTAAAGGAGGTCGTTGAAAAGGTGATTTCGGGTGATTTGGAAAGCAAGCTGTGATGTGAAAATGTTTTTATAAGTGTTAAATACTTTTCAGTTTATCGTACAAGTATTTTATGGACTTTCATTTCTTATTTTAGTTTATAAGTGATTTCACATCCTAGTATGGAAAGAAATAGTTTATTTATGAATTGATATGCTTTATATATTAATATATTTTATGAAATGAAAAATAATGCAAATTTAAACTATAGAAAGAAAAGGTTTTCAGAAGCTAGTGGATTACTCAAGTTAATAGATAGACTTTGTAGCTTTAGACCCAGTTGGTATACCTCGTAATGTATGACAAGTGTTGAGAGGATGTGTCACTAACATCGGGGGGATCGAATTTGTCGTGTCTGTAGAGTCATTCTTTACACTTGTGGAGTATTATCTTGCTATACGATATGCCATGTAGCATTCCGTCACGTAGTAGTGAGATGTCTTTATAGATTTGTCACAGTATACGATGCTAGCTTTTACGTCGTGTGACCCCTCCTCCCCCCCCCCCCCCCTCCCCCTTACTCCCCCTTTTACCCTCCCACATTGAGCGGAGCTAGTCTAGCCACCATGTAGTTGTAACTTCCTTGGGGTTCCCATTAGTACGGTTTTTAGAAAGAAAAGCATTACCACGAAATGTGGATTTTAGAAATAAAACATTTTAGCCATGATTTAAAAAGTTATAAAATACTTTTGTGCTTCATAAACCGATTTTAGAAAATTTATAAAACTTAAATTTTCAGAAATGTTTTGAATAAGAATTCTTTTCAAATGTTTTTCGCGAGGAACATTTTATAAAGATTAGTTTAAATAAAAACATATACACACTCACTAAACTTTTATAGCTCACAATATATATATATTTTTTAAGTTATAAAAATCTCCCAGGTGTAGGAATAGGTGATCAGGGTACCAGATTGCCTTGTTCAAACCAGGTGAGCCAAGATGATCGATGATGATACATAGTCTCACTTATAAGTATTGTAATGTGGATATCAATCACATGTTTGTGCAAATTCTTGATTGTGAACAAATTTTGAAAAACTTTTTATGTTTCGATGATGCATGCATGTGTTAGATATTTGAATACTGGTGATGATATTTTTAATTATGTTTTTAATTCACTTGAAAATTTAGAAAGAGATTTTAAAATGTATGATTCTTATGTTTAACAAATCTTTAATAATTAAGGGTTTGCTCCACGACACCTTTTTGAGTCTAGCTAATTAGATTGCAGAAGGGTCTTGTGGAGTGCCCGACGGGATCACTGGGTTCGTTAGAGAGAATCCAGGTCAAGTCTTGTCAGTTTGGTATCAAAGCATGGTTTTATATGCTTTTGAGATAAAGTTTGTAAATATTTAAACGATCATTTTTTAATGAGTTTTCTTATAATTACATGGTTTTTTATTTTTTTACAATGTTGTTTTCACTTCATGCATTACATGATTTCATTAATATTAGAATTTTACAGAATCATACATCGTCGAGGTCGCTCATCTACTGGGAGAGCAGCTGTTCAAGTACCCATACCGAGGGAGAGACACATTGACGAATCTGTCAACATGTCTATAGATCAAACCCAAGCAGGACCTTCGCGACCTGTAGAGCCAGCAGTTGGGAATATGAATGTAGAGCAGTTGGCCCAAGTTTTGGTAGCAGTGTTTTACCAACCGCGAGAGACAGAGGTTTCCATCGAATGTGCTCGGAAATTAGGCGCTAAGCCTTACGATTGAACCGATGATCCAGAGCATGCATTGTCTTGGCTAGAAACCAATAAGGAGATTTTCCAAGTTATGGGATGTTCCAAGGACCAGATGGTGTCATTCTCCGCCTTTCTGCTGAAGGATAGAGCTAAAGATTGGTGGAAAGCAATTCAGAGACTGAACAGAGCTGAAGTATCCTGGGTACAATTCAAGCAAGAATTCATGAATAAATTTTATTCGAAAAGCTATCAGGATGCGAAGATCGATGAGTTCTTCAAGCTGAAATAGGGAAACCTTTCAATAGTCAATTATGAAAAGAGATTTTTAGAGTTGATTCACGTAGTACCATTCATAGCAGACAATGAAGAACAGAAGACAAAAAGGTTCGCAACTGGCCTAAATCCTAAAATCAAGGCCTATGTAGTCTCAGCAGATCACACTCAGTACGGAAAGCTGATAGAAGTTGTAATCAGAGTGGAAAGAAGCATAGAGGCCATTCCTAGACCCAATCAACTAACCTAAACGCAGTTGGATGGGTGGTTTCTCAAGAGGACTTAACAAGTTCACCAGAAGTGGGGAATTGTCCACTGGATCTGGTAGTTGGAGATCGAGCCAAGGGTCATGATCCAGTCAAGGCTCCGTAAGGCAATTAGTTGGATCCAAAAGCAACGATAAGAGTTGAAAGAATTGGCTTGTGTGCTGGAAGTGCAGAAGGATGCATTGGGGTGAATGTTTCAGAGGCAACACCAGATATTACAAATGCGGACAAGAGGGTCATTTTATGGAAGATTGCCCAAATGCAGCTTCCGTTATCAGGCCAGAGATCAAAATCATAGCCCTAGAGTAGACTAATGGAGCTCGAGGATTAGATCAAATGAGCTCCTAAGGTAAAAGGGCCACTGGTTCCACCCAGCTTAGCAGAGCATCAAGCAGGGGTGTATCATCCAGAGGCCAATTAGGTAGACCCCGTACTCAGGTTAGAGTGTTCGCGGTGACCTGATAAGAGGCAAATGCCACCTCTGAAGTTGTGATAGGTATCATTTCAATTTTTGACCATGATGCATATGTGTTGATGGACTATGGGGCTACTCATTCTTTTGTGTCTAGAAACTTTGCTAAGATTGTTGGTGTTGAGCCCGAACCCCTAGATTATAGTATGATAGTATTCATTCCTACAGGGGATTCTCTTCGGGCGAATAGTTCAGGGATAGTATGGTAGTCATTAAGGATAAAGAATTCCCAGTGAACTTAATTGTATTGGATATCCATGACTTTGATGTCATACTAGGAATGGATTGATTGTCCATGCATCATGCTTCAGTAAATTGCTTCCGAAAGGAAGTTAGACTGGCCAGAGTAGAGGAACCCAATGTCATTTTTTGTGAAGTACGGAAATCGCTGTCTTCCAATATTATAACAATAATGGAGGCTAACAAGATGTTTAGGAAGTCATGCCAGGGATATCTAGCTTATGTAGTGGAGACGAGAGATATTGAAGTGAGGTTAAAAGATATTCTTGTGCTCAACAACTTTCCAGTTGTGTTTCCAAAAGATCTTTCAGGTTTGGCTCCAGATCGGAAAATAAAATTGATTCTAGGAATTGAGCCAATTTCCATTGCACCATATAGAATGGCTCCAGTCGAGTTGAAAGAGCTAAAGGTACAAATGGAAGAACTACTGAAACAAGGATTCGTGTGACCCAGTCATTCGCCATGGGGGACTCAAGTGTTGTTCGTCAAGAAGAAAGATGAGAGCTTGAGGTTATGCATCGATTATCGGTAGCCGAACAAGGTAACGATACGAAACCAGTATCCACTCCTAAGAATTGATGACTTATTTGATTAGCTGCAAGGATCCATAGTATATTTAAAGATCGACCAGAGGTCAGGATATCATCAGCTTAGAATTCATAGAAAAGATATTCCAAAGACCGCCTTTAGAACTCACTACGGGCATTATGAGTTCCTAGTCATGTAATTCGGATTAACTAATGCCCTAGCAGCTTTCATGGATCTGATAAACAGGATCTTCAGTCCATATCTGGATAAGTTCGTGATAGTGTTTATGGATGATATTTTGGTGTATTTAGCAGCTATGAAGAGCATGCAAAACACCTTTAGATAGTATTATTGACCCTACAAGAGTATCAGTTGTATGCAAAATTCAGCAAATGCTAATTTTGGCTAAACAATGTTGCTTTCTTGGGTCATATAATAGCAACTGAAGGATTAAGTGTGGATTGTCAGAAGATAGAAGCAATAACGAGCTGGACGCCGTCCATTAATGTTACCAAGGTCCGGAGCTTCCTCAGGTTGGCAGGTTACTACAGAAAATTTGTAGAGGTGTTTTCTAAGATAGTAACCCTACTGACCAGCTTAACTAGAAAAGAAGAAAGGTTCGAATAGTCAGCTGCCTGCCAACAGAGTTTTGACGAGCTAAAGAAAAGATTAACATCAGCTCTAGAATTAACACTACCAATGGGGGAAGATGGTTTTACAATATTCAGTGATGCCTCAAGATAGGGTTTGGGGTGTATTCTGATGCAAAATGGTAAAGTTGTAGCATATACTTCCAAGCAACTGAAGAAGCATGAGCAAAACTACCCTACCCACGATCTAGAGCTCGCAGCAGTAGTATTTGCGTTAAGAATTTGGAGGCATTACTTATGGTGTCCCTTGTCAGATCTTTACCGATCACAAGAGTTTGTCATATCTATTTACTTAGAAAGAGTTAAATATGAGGCAAATGAGGTGGTTAGAGCTTATTAGGGATTATGATTGTACAATAAAATGCCACTTTGGGAAGGACAATGTAGTGTAGGATGCACTAAGCAGGCGACCTGCGAGCTTGCTAGTTCAATTAAGGGCAGTATACCTTCCGCTTCTTGTGGAACTAAGGTTGTTGGGAGTTGAGTTAGATGCGGCAGACTCAAGGGCATTGTTAGCTACTTTTCATGTTCGCCCCATTTCAATAAAGCAGATAAAGGAGCAGCAATGACAAGATCCCCAGTTGGTAAAGCTAAAAGAGGAAATTGAAATGGGATAGAGAACATATTTTACAATCAGGAAAGATGGTACACTAATGATAGGTCAAGGTTTATGTGTTTTGGATGTAAACGATCTAAAAAGGGAGATCATGGAGGAAGCTCATTATTCAACATATGTCATGCATCCGGGCAGCATGAAGATGTACCACACTCTAAGAGAGTATTATTGGTGGAAAGGAATGAAGAAAGGGAACACAAATTTTGTAACCCGATGATTAACCTGTCAGTAAGTCAAAGCAGAGTATCAAAAATCGACAGGATTACTACAGCCTCTTTTTATCCTAGAATGAAAATGAGAGAATATTACCATGGACTTTGTTGTAGGGCTTCCGCGCAATCAGAGGGGGCATGATGCTATATGGGTGATAGTAGATAGATTGACAAAGTCAGCCCATTTCTTGTCAATTAGGAGCAACCGCCCTCTTAGTAAGTTAGCACAACTCTATATAGATGAGATAGTCAAACTTCATGGTATACCGGTCTTTATCATTTCAAATCGGGATCCTTGATTTACTTTAAAGTTCTGGCTCAGCTTGCAAAAGGCATTAGGTACTTAACTGAACTTCAACACGGCCTTCCACCCCCAAACGGACGATCAATCAGAGAAAACAATCCAGACACTCGAAGATATGCTCAGGGTGTGTGTCTTGAAATTTAAGAGGAGGTAGGATACGCACCTACCATTGGTAGAGTTCGCATACAATAATAATTACTAGGCTAATATAAGCTTGGCCCTATACGAAGTCCTTTATAGAAGAAAGTGCAGAATTCTAGTATACTGGTAAGAGGTAGGTGAGAGGAAATTGATAGATCCTAAGCTTGTTCAGATTACTATAAATAAGATTAAAATCATTAAAGACAAGCTGAAAATAGCAAGTGATAGACTAAAGAGTTATCCAGACAACCGCTGTAGGGACCTCGAGTTTGAAGTTGGCGATAGAGTATTCCTCAAGATATCTCCTTGGAAAGGCATGTTTAGATTCGATAAGCGTGGTAGGTTGAGTTTGTGTTATATCGAGTCATATGAGATCATAGAAAGAGTGAGGTTGGTAGCATACAAGTTGGAGCTACAGCTAAGTAAGATTCACGATGTATTTCATGTATCCATATTTCGTAAGTACATTCCAAATTCCTCCCATATACTTAGAGAACAACCAGTCGAGCTAAGGAAGAGCTTGACATATGATGAGGAGCCAGTGCAGATTTTAGATCGCAGAGAGCAAGTTCTGCAAAATAAAGTTATTCCTTTAATGAAAGTTTTATAGAGAAATCATGAGGTAGAAGAGATTACTTAGGAGCACGAAGATCAAATGTATCATAGATACCCTTACCTTTTTCAATAAGTCATGTAAATTATATACCCTTTCTCGATTCTACTTCTGTACATATGTATAGAATAATGTATAGTACTAATATACCCTCGTTTATGAAATAATAAAGGGATTTTACAGTGTTCAAGGTGAAATTAAATTTTTATAAAATTTTCGGAAGGATCAGAATAAAATTTAAATTATAAAAAGTTGAAGGGTAATTGATGGAAATAAAAGATTTTTATAGAATGTGGCAAAATTGTAATTAAAGAGAGATGTCAAGGATAATTTAGAAAAACAAGGAATTCTCTTGAAAATGGTAGAATTATAAATTTAAGGAAGTTTAAGGGTAAAGGTGGAGCCTGATCCATGCTTATAAATACATGTGTGTAGTGAGGGTTGCCGTGAAAGAAGGAAGAGAGAATTGGAGAAAAATCTAGAAAGAAGACGAAAGCTATCGGCTGAACAGAGGTAACAGATCAGTGGCAGTTCCAAACTATTTTCCCACTATTTTTGAAGGGAAATTAAGTCGTGGAAAGTGAAGAACAAGTTTAGGAAGATTATTAAGCTAGATCTAGTCAGAATCAAGGGATAAGATTTAAGTGTTTATGGTGTTCTTTTAATGGAAAATCCATCAATGACAATCTCTATACTGCTCTTATAGCTAATGAAATTTTCTTACTTAGATCTGGAGATTTAAGTAGCAAGAAAGCAAGGCAAATGACCGAGCATGAATCTATTAAGTAAAGTAACTAAGAAATAAGTTGAATTTAAGAAAAATGTTTGTGGTTTAAGATGTTAAGTTTTTATCACAAAACTTGTCGTGGTTGTGACTTGGGTTGTGTGAAGAAACTAATGAAATGTTGTTGAGTTTATTTATGTAAAGTTTAATAAGGTCGGAATGTGTGGATGCTTGTGAGAGTATAAAACCTAAAAACGAAATGTTGAAATTGAGTATACGTGAGTTAGGGCGGGAGCTCACGAGGTACGAGTTGGTTAACACCCGCAGCCCATTTTCAGTGCTGGTTGAGTTGGGCTAGAGCGACAACTCTCAAAGAGCGAGTTGAGTGATGTCGCAGCCCATTATAATGCCTGTCCGAGCTAGACTAAAGCAACTGCTTGCAAAGGGCGAAGTGGACAAGGTCTGCGAATTGGGTTAAGTTAGATAGCAGCTTGCTAAAAAGGTGAGTTGAACAAGCTCACTGGAATAGTGGATGCCCATAAATCGAGCTGAGTTAGGCGAAGTAGGAGCTCGTATGGGATGAGCTGGGTGAGCTGAACGAGCTCGCAACTCAACCTGGACTGAGCAGTGTGCAGTCCATCACCTCTTGAATGAGATTATAAGTTATATCAACAATTGAATATCTTTGCACATTCTAAGTGGAGATTTCATTTGTATTAAGTGTAGGTGAAGAGGCAAGCTAAAGGAGGTCGCTAAAGAAGTGATTTTGGGTGATTTGGAAAGCAAACTGTGAGTGTAAAAATGTTTTTATAAGTGTTAAATACTTTTCAGTTTATCATACAAGCATTTTATAGACTTTCATTTCTTATTTTAGTTTATAAGTGATTTCATATCCTAGTATGGAAAAAAATAGTTTATTTACGAATTGATATGCTATATATATTAGTATATTTTATGGAATGAAAAAGAATGCAAATTTAAACTATAGAAAGAAAAAGTTTTCAAAGGCTAGTGGACTATCCAAGTTAATAGATAGACTTTGTAGCTTCAGACCTGGTCGGTATACCTTGCGGTGTATAGCAAGTGTTAAGAGAACATGTCATTAATATCAGGGGGATCGAGTTTGTCGTATCTATAGAGTCGTCATCTATACTTGTGGGGTATTATCTCGTTGTATGATATACGATGTAGCATTCCGCTGCACGATATGCGATGTAGCATTCCGCTGCGTAGCAGCAAGAAGTCTTTGTAGATTTATCACAATGTATGACGCTAACTTTTACGCCACATGACCTCTCTCCCGCTCCACATTTAGCAGAGCTAGTCTAGCCACTATGTGGTTGTAGCTTCTTTTGGGTTCCCATTAGTGTAGTTTTGTGCTTCATAAACCAATTTTAGAAAATTTATGAAACTTAAGTTTTCAAAAATGAAAATATTTTGAATAAGAATTCTTTCTAAATGTTTTTCGAGTGGAACATTTTATAAATATTAGTTTAAATAAAAATGCATACACAATTACTGAGCTTTTGTAACTCACAATATTTTGTTTTATGTTACAAAAACTTTTGGGGTGTAGGAATAGGTGATCAGGGTATCAGATTGCCTCGTTTAGACTAGGTGGGCCAAGACAATCGATGATGCTGCATAGTTTCACTTATAAGTATTGTGATGTGGATATCAATCATATGTTTGTGCAAATTCTTGATTGTGAACAAATTTTGTAAAACTTTTTATGTTTCGATAATGCATGCATGCTTTAGATATTTGAACACTAGTGATGATATTTTTAATTATGTTTTTAATTCACTTGAAAATTTAGAAAGAGATTTTAAAATGCATGATTCTTATGTTTAACAAATCTTTAATAGTTATGGGTTTACTCCACAACACCCTTTTGAGTCTGGCTAGTTAGACTGCAGAAGGGTCTTGTGGGGTGTCTGGTAGGATTGTTGGGTTGGTTAGAGGGAATCCAGGTTGGGTCCTATCACTAACATTCAAATAAGTAGTGACATGAAACTGTTTGTGCTGTTATGGCTGCTAAGATGAAGAAAAGGACATCAGTTCAAGAGCATGTCTTGAACATGATGACCTATTTTAACACAGCTGAAACTCATGGTGGGGTGATTAATAAGCCTAGCCAAGCGAGTATGATACTGAAAACTCTCCTAAAGAGTTTTACGCAGTTCAAGAACAATTATGTTATGAATAAGTTACAATATAATATTACCCAATTACTCAATTACTCAATGAACTCATGACTTATGAGTCAATGAATAAAGATAAGACTAAGTCTAGTGAAGCAAATGTTGAAACTTGTTGAAACTTCCCTCTTTAATAAGAATAAGAGGAAAAGGATCACTAGGAAGGCCAAGGTAGAGCCAAAAAAGCAAGCTACCTAAAAGAAATTAGTCGAGTGCATTACGCTTCAAACCTTAGAAATAGTATATTTGATTAGAAAAACAAATTAGAAATCTACTGTAGCTACCAAACCACAGTAAATGTAACAAGACTGCAAAATCGGCAAAATTGTATAATCAACAAAAGTGTCGTCTAATGTCGTACGACAACTCTAAAAGGAATTAGATAAGTGCATTGTGCTTCAAACCTTAGAAATGGTTTATTTGATTAGATAAACAAATTATGAACCTTCTGTAGCTACCAAATCAAAGTAAACAGAATGAGAGTGCAAAATCGAAAAAAAAAAAAAATGTTGCACGGTGTCGTACGACAACTCTGAATTGAATTAAATGAGTGCATTATGCTTCAAACACTTAGAAATGTTATAATTGGTGAGAAAAACAAATTAATATCCTTCCGTAGCTATCAAACTATAGCAAATGAAATAAGAGTGCAAAATCAGCAAGATTGCATAATCAGCAAAAGTGTCACACGGCACCGTACAACAAGTTTAAATGGAATTAGCCAGTGCATTATGCTTCAAACCTTAGAAATGATATATTTCATGAAACAAAACAAAAAAAAAAAAAGACAAGTTAGGAACTTGCATGATTACCAAATCACGATAAATAGAATAAGAGTGTAAAATTGGCAAGATTGCATAATCGACAAAAGTGTTGTGCGGCGCTGTACAACAACTCTAAAAGGAATAAGATGAGTGCGTTGTGTTTTAAACCCTTAGAAATTATATATTTGGTGAGAAAAACAAATTACAAACCTTTCATAGCTACCTAACTATAATGAACGGAATAAGAGTGCAAAATCGACAAGATTGCATAATCAGTAAAAGTGTCGTAGAGCGCCATGCGATAACTCTAAACGGAATTAGACGAGTCTATTGCGCTTCAAATCTTAGAAATGATTTATTTGATGAAATAAACAAATTACAAGCTTTCCGTAGCTACCAAACCACAATAAATGAAATAAGACTGTAAAATCCGCAAGATTGCATAATTAGTGAAAGTGTCGCACGGCTTCTTACGATAACTCTAAACAGAATTAGACAAGTACGTTGTGCTTCAAACCTTTAGAAATGGTATATTTGGTGAGAGAAACAATTCAGTGTCCTTCCGTAACTGCCAAACCACAACAAACAGGATAAAAGCGTAAAATCGGTAAGATTGCATAATCAACAAAAGTATTACACAGCGCCATTCGATAACTCTAAAAAAATTTAAATGAGTGTGTTTTGCTTCAAACATTAGAAATTTTTTATTTGATGGGATAAGTAAATTATGAACCTTCCATAGTTGTCAAACCACAGTAAATAGAATAAGAGCACAAAATCGATAATATTACATAATTGGCAAAAGTGTCGCACGCATCGTACAACAACTCTAAACGGAATTAATCGAGTTCGTTGTGCTTCAAACCATAGAAATGGTATATTTAGTGAGAAAAAAAATTCAAGTGTAATGCCCTCTCCCAAGTTGTACTGTATCTATATTCAGGATACGATAAATTTTATTTATAAAATAATAAAATAGATTCTTAGTGTGTTTGGAAGTGCAATTTAATTTTTATAGAGTTTCTGGGATGATTAGGAGAAAAATTAAATATTAACTGTTGAGGGTAAAATGGTAAAAATAAAAGATTTTATAAGTAATGACAAGATTGTAAATAATGAGAAAGAATAAGGATATTGGGGAAAAGTGAAGAATTCTCTAGAATATGGTAAAAGCGTAATTTTAAAGAAATCCAAGGGCGAAATCGAGCTTAACCCACGTCTATAAATATTGGTGAGTGATGGGTATGTCAACAGAAGAAAAATCTGGAAAAGAGAGAGTGGAGAGGAAGTTGTCGTCGGTAGAAGGAAAGAGAACAGATCTACAGTTGTTTCGGGTAAATTTCTGTCATTTTTTAGGAAGATCAAGCTAATTGGAAGGTGAGGAACTAGATCTAATAAGATTTAAATGAATAAGAAATAAGTTTCTATGATTTTAGGTTGGTGAGAAAGCTATTGAGAACAACTTCTGGTGTGTAGGCGTTTAACAAAAATTTTGGTATGTAGATCTAGTGATTGCAGCTATAAGCGAGCGAGGAAGCAAGAAAAAAGGTTGAGTAAGAATTTTGGTAAGTAAAATGATTGAAAATGATTTAGAGTTATGGTGGTTTCTTTATGTTTTAAGATGATTGAATTTCTGTCGCTGAACCTAATAGGTAGTGACCTGAGAGTTTGGTGAAGAATTGATGATATGTTGATTAAGTGTATGTATGTAGAATGAGGTCAAGTTGTGATAATAGTAGTATAAAATGTGAGATCTACAAAATGAGGCGTTAGAAAATGAGTTAAGTTAGAACAGGAGCTCGCGAGGTGCGAGCTGAAGAGAGGCCCTTAGTGCATTTCAACTAGTCAAGGTGATCGACTGGGAGCGAGCTGGGCTATGCCTATTGCTTTCCATCTAGCCTACTTGGACTAGGCTGCCGTGCGAGCTCGCAAGAAGAGCTGAGTGAGGTCGTAGTCCATCAGGGGTACCTGGCCAGTTTGGCCTAAGGTAGTAGCTTGCAAGGGCGAGCTGTGAAGGGTTGAGGAGCGACCTGAGCTAATAGGAGCTAGTAGCTCACTGAGAGAGTGAGCTTAGCGAGCTCGTTAAAGATGAATGCCCTCAGTTCGGGCTGAGTTGGGTAAGGTAGGAGCTCGCTAAAGGCACGAGCTAGGGCTAGTTGAGGTGCGAGCTCGCAGCTCGAGCTACACTGACAGTGCTGCAGTCCTCAGCAGCTTATATGAAATTAGGAGATAATGGTTCAGCTAGCTAAATAAAGGTTTTCATTTGTGATTAAAATAGGTGGTCAAGCGAGTTAAGGAGGCTACTGGAGTAGTGATGCAGGCGGATAGGATAGCAAGCTGTGAGAGTGAACTGTTTTAAATACCTTTCCAGTTCATGTTGTAAAATTTTATATATATACCCTTCCTTTATTTATTTACTTATTTCTTAATCTATTAATGAGTTATTATCTTGATTTACTATTTTTACATGCAAAGATTTAGTTTTGTATGATATGAAAAACCAATGTTATTAGCTTATTTTATGAAAAGAAATGAATTTAAAAATTTAGAGAAGAAAAAGTTTTTAAAAGACTAGTGGAAGGGTTCAAGCTTATAGATAAATAGACCTGCTAATATCAGACCCGGTCAAGATCTAGCCGGTATACCTCACAGTATAGGGCAAGTGTAAGGCAAGTGTCGAGCGGGATAGTCCTACTAACATTGGGGGGATAGAGTCTGTCATGTTAGTTAAGTAACCCTTTTCATTTGTGGAGTATTGTCTCGCTTGCGATATGCAATGATAGTTCTGTCATGCAGTGGCAGGATGTCTTTATAGCTTGTTATAGTGTGCGATGATAGCTATTCCGCCACGTGACCCCCCCATATTGAGCGGAGCTGGTCTACCCTTTCATGTGGTTATAGCTTTCCTTGGGTTTCCCATTAGTACAGATTTTAGAAAGAAAAACCATTTTAGAAAGAGCTTTAGAAATCTTAAACAAGTTCTATAAAAATCCAAGTTTTTTTGGAAAAACATTTTTCAAAAGGTGTTTTTGTAAGATGTAATTTAAACAAAACCCTCACACACACACTCACTCGATTTTATAGCTGACGATGTTTGATTTTATGTTACAAAAACCTCCCAGGTGCAGGATCAAGGAATCAGTGTACCAGTTCGCTACGATCAGACTAGATGGGTTAGACGACTGATAACGCAGCATTCTTTCTTTTTGTAACCATTGTGTTTTAATGGTATTATTGATTTTGTTATTATGTGTATTTCATAAGAAAATTGAACAATATTTTGTAGATATTTTATATAATCACAACGACATGTCTACTTTAAATAACGTTATTAGCTATAATTATGAAAATGTTTTCAAATACATTGCTTAGCAAAGTGGTTTGTAGATACAAGTTCGCTCCACAACGTCCTTTGGCTCCTATTAGCTGGACCTCGAAAGAGTCTTGTGAGGTGCCCGGTAGGCCCACTAGGTTCAATAGAGGGAATTCGGGTCGGGCCCTATCATCAAGAACCTTTCATAACTACCAAATCGTAATAAATGGAATAAGAGTGCAAAATCGACAAGATTGTGTAATCGACAAAAGTGTCATACAATGCTATACAACAACTTTAAATGAAATTATACGAGTACGTTCTGCTTCAAACCCTTAAAAATGGTATATTTGGTGAGAAGAACAAATTAAGAACCTTTCGTAGCTATCAAACCATAATAAACGGAATAAGACTATAAAATTGACAAGATTGTATAATCGGTAAAAGTGTCGCACTACGCCGTAAAATAACTCTAGAAGGAATTAGATGAGTGTGTTGTGCTTCAAACCTTAGAAATAGTTTATTTGATGAGATAAACAAATTACGAACCTTTCATAGCTACCAAACCACAGTAAACGAAGTGAAAGTATAAAATTGAAAAAAAACTGCATGATGACGTACGATAACTTTGAATGAAATTAAATGAATGCATTGTACTACAAGCCTTTAGAAATGGTATATTTGGTGAGAAAACAAAATTAGTATCCTTTTATAGCTACCAAAGTAAACGAAATAAGAGTGAAAAATTGGTAAGATTGCATAATCGGTAAAAGTGTCAAACGACGCTATATGACAACTCTAAACAAAATTGGCCGAGTGCATTATGCTTCAAACCTTAGATTTTGACTGTGGCAATGTAATAATGTGTTAGTATTAGCCCTCCAATAGCGACTTGCAATAAAGTATTATCACTAAAACCTAAAACAAATTAACTTGTCATTCTCCTTAAAAAAAACTTTTTAATGGATATATCTACTTTAAGTTTTTAACGTGTCTTTCACAACTTGTTCTTAAACATTAACATTTATATAAAGAATTGTAAAAGTAAACATGGTGGGATCAACAGATTAAAATATGATTCATTAATAAGCAACTCTTAATGGTAAAAGTCATTCTTTAATGCTTAGTCAAGTTTGAATGGTGAACTTAATTTATGTTTATTCTTGATTTTTTTTATACAAATAAATAGGTGCTTTAGACAACTAAGATAGCATGGGGCAGTGCAACTCTAATGGTTCCCAAATTTTTACTCGGTTGCTTCCCTAAGTCTTTTATAATGGGACCCGCCTCGAATCCCTCTAAAGAACCCAATGAGAGTCCCGTAACACCCTGATAGAACTCAGTTGAACCCTCACTCTGGCTCAAAAAGCCCTATGGAGGTATTATTCTCACTTCAAATTTTTTTATCTAGTGGAAATGGATGAAAACTTTTTTTTTTTAGTGTACGTTTGCAAAACAGGGTAACTAAAAATTTTGACAGTACAACGACTGTTTTTGTAAAAATTCCATCCTACACAAATTTTATAAAAAATCTGTACACTTCTATAACAACCAAATTCTTAACTTCTAGGCCTTAGGCCCTCTTTTCTTTTTTCCACAATCAACCACAATCATGTTTTTAGTTTAAAATACAACTTGAAAATCATTTGATTTACACAAAAACATGATGTATACAAGATTTTTACAAAATCATAAAATACAAAAGTAAATGTATATATATGCCTTCCAAACTAGTATTTACAAAATCTATATCAAATCTTAAGTAGTTATGCATGCACATGACATTTCAAAAGTAAACAAGTGCAATAGCATCGTGTCCTCAACCTATCTGCACATCCGATAGAGCCTCTCCCGTTTGATGGCTCACACCTGCATTTGGGGAGGATACATAAAAAGAGTGGTGAGTATTTAAACTCAATAAATGGTTAAACTTTTAAACTATAATATTTGCTTTCTAATTATATATATTCTCCCAAAATAAGTTGTAAAACTAATAATTTTTTACTAACATTTATAAAACTATAAAACTGGCATAAAACATATAAATAATAGTACTCGAAATCTAGTAATAAATTTCATAAAGTGTAAATTTTCTTGTTTTCTAAATTTCATGTCTAATGACGTGCTTTTCCTTCTAAAGTTTGTCTTATAAGGTAACCCAGGGAAACTTGTTTTTACGTGATAGTACGTATACATGTCACTAGAACTAAGGAAAGCTACTATATGTAGTCACAGATGTAGGAA
This sequence comes from Litchi chinensis, assembly GCA_019925255.1. NCBI lineage: Eukaryota > Viridiplantae > Streptophyta > Magnoliopsida > Sapindales > Sapindaceae > Litchi > Litchi chinensis. The sequence continues at coordinate 15,286,813 of CM034465.1, read as the reverse complement.
CTCTAGGATTGCAATTCCCCCCAACATTAAGTAGATCTACACTACCATATACGTGCAAAGGGCAACACATTTCCTCATCTAGCCCCCTTCCCCAAATTAGTGACTCTCCCTACCTCTTGCCATACATGCATAGAGTACTTCAGTTGGATAAACTGGGGATTAGGATAAACTGAAGGCATTTAATATCTTTTCCATATACTTAAAAATCTTATATATACTACGCATGAAAGTATATGGATTTAACTATAAAATATTCTTTTCTTTAGTATATAGTTTACAACCAAACTACTATCTTTTTAAAGCAAAAGCCTAAAACTTTACAAATACCCTTAGTATATCTCTTTTATGCATGTACTTCACTCAAACATACTAAATTGTTTTACTACTAAAATATATACATTTATAACGTAAATTGAAAAACTTTCATGCATCATTAGAAAATGCTAATATACTAAAAGTTTAATTAATTCAACATAAAAGATTAAATATTAAAATAAACATTTGCAATTATCAATTATCAATTGATAAAACTCATAAAAGCTTTTAAAAATAACCACACTCGAAACTTACTAACCAAACTAGTAAACCATTTCTTCAAGCTCTTCTTTAGCTCTTCACTTCTCCTAAACTTTAATACGAGTAAAATTTTCACTTAGAACTCATACATGCATCAAGTTATTAAAACTCAAATTGTAACATAAACCATAACCATCCACCTTAGCCAAATGTAATGGATATATACACATATAACTTTCTTTTTCCATTATTATTGATTTCAATCAACTTAAATACATATAAATAAGCATGAAATCCTATCAAAATCATCAAACATAATTGAAGCAAGGAGTCTACACATGGCTAAAAATTCACTTGGTGAGATATCATCATTTTTCTTTCATTTTCTTGACATATAATTGTCTCAAATCATGTAAGATATTTCCTTAACATTTAAACATAACTCAAATCCAAGTTTAGGTATGGGATTAGTGTGCTCACCTTGATACAAGCCACTTGAATAATTCTTTTTGTTGAAATCCTTAAATCCCAAGTCTAATTATGGTACAAATAACCTTATAAGTATGCTAAAAGTTCAATTAACAACTTAAACTAGAAAACCAAACAAAAACTTATGAAAACCCATAAAACCTAACCTAAAAACTTACTTAATTTTCACTTTTTTCTGCTCAAATTCATCCCCTCACACTCTTGAACACTTTTAATGAAGGCAAGAGGAAGAGATGATGAAGAATCATACTTAGATCACTTAGAATAACTCATGGCAAGCTTGATTTCTTCTTCTTTTTCCTTGGTCTGCTGAACTGCACAAAACAGAGGCTGAAAACTAGTTTCATTTCTATTGGGATAGGATATCTATACCTCCTTTGATAGTGCTAAAAGACCTAAAAATATCCCTTGACCTTCGTTTAATATCAAAAATCAACTTTTACATCTGTCACACATTAATTTGCTCTCTTTAATAACTCACCAATCCACTCACCATTAATATAGTCAAACTTAACCCTTAAGAAAAAATATGATTGGTCCTTAATATATGTCATACTTCCACTAATTAATATTTTCATACCAAAAAGTCCATTTTACCCTTTAATGCCTTAAATTCACATTCTAGTGTAAATAAATTCAAAAAATATTCTATGGTCATTAAATCTTCAAATTAACTATTGTGTACGCTAATTAGATATAAAATCTCTTAATCGCACACTTGGAAAAATTTAAATGGGTGTAAAATCATTAATACCCATTATTTCCCAAAAAGGGGCAATTATTTTTCCACTAAACTTCGGATCACTTAAAACCTATTCAAATGAACTTATTTTTGATCTGTTTTAGTTTCTTTTAACTTTAATACTGATTCTGAAACTTTTGATTTATGGGGTCTGCTTTCCACAAATTACTATTCACACAGATACTATTCATTCGAAAATACTATTCATAAAAAAATTTTCATAAAAATGAAATTTTAGGTTTTACATTTCGCACACCATTGTATTTCATGTACAAAACATATGAGGAGTTATCATAATGAAATTTATATAAACAAGTGTAAAAGTGAACGTCGGATCTACAAATTAAAATATGATTCATTAGTAAGCAACTCATAATGATAAGAGTCATTCTTTAATGCTTAATCAAGTCGGATTAGTAGTTTCTTTTAAAGAAAAAAAAGGAAGAAGAAGAAGAAGAAGAAAATGTCTCTTGTTAAAATATTCCTCCTCCACCAAACTTCTGTACCACTTGTTGGAGAAATACATGTGAAAGTGTGACCAATATCCACCACAAAGCAATATGTATACATATATATAAATATAGTGCTTGTAAAATGAGGACTTCCTTACTTTTTAAGGAAAACTAATTAAATTCATTCATTGCATTCGCTCTTATAAAATAAATTTTCTTTCATATTTAAAGTAAATACAGCACATTGTCTTAACAACTCTAAAGTTGTCCCAAAGAAACATAGTGCTTTTTTCCTTTTAGTATTATAGTTAGGTGTTGATTGTTTTTTTCTTTCATAAGTTTGTTTCTACTTAAAAATTATAATACATTTAATTTGTTTATTCTTTTACTTATATTTTACTTTGAGTTATAAAATATGTATTAAAAAGTTAAAATTTCTAACATGTAATTTAAATAAAAAAGTCCTTAATCGATAAATTGACTTTAACTACCTAAATCAACTTTTTTTTTTAAATAAACTTTTTATTTTTTGGTCATTATCAAAATGCCGTGATTAAAACTTTTCAATCTAAAATGAATCTTAATCATAACCCAACTCTAAAAGTTGTAGCTGCCACCGTCAATCACTAATAATATCACGCTCCAAAATCCAAATGTATGAATAAAATATTAAAATTAAATGGGAAAGCAAAAACATCCAGATTTCTCCACTTTATAATATCACATTTTTAATAACACTCATACTTACAAAGAAATTTGCTAGAGTTTTAACCTCCAATTAAACAAAACTTAAGCAAGTAAATTTAGAAAACTTTATTTCCTTTACTTTAAACTCAAAGTCACATCAATTTTATGAAAATTTTGACAAAATTCCCTTTATTTTTCGAACCTTCCAAAAATATTTTTAACTTGCATTTACAATATCCTAAGTCCATAAATAATATCATCATAATTAGAGACTTCGTCGTTCCATAATATATTTGATAACAATTTAAATGCTGCAAATACAATACAAGGTTTATAAGAGAATAAATATATGATCACCCATGTCTCAATCTAAATTATCTACAAGGTATTAAGTTAATAACTGGTTACATCATGCACAACTTTGCATACTCAACATGCAACCAGCTTGAGTTTGGGATAGCACCCAAACTCCTACATACCCTATATTTAATAAGGATGAAAAAACATGTCCAATTTTGCACATCAATCTCTCATTTCATCTAATATGTTTATCTGATACATTCTTCAAATACATGCATGAGGAATACACCTTAATAATGTATTTTCAAAATAACCAATCATATTATTCAATCATCAAATTGAATCATTAATTAAATGAATTGAAAATACAAATATTCGCATGTCCTAATAATTGACTTATAGCATATTGCATGGGATCGTTCATGGGGCACCAAGGGTAAACCTAACCCACAATGTTATACCAAGGGCAATGCCTTAAAACCTTCCACCACCACAAATACAAAAGCATTTTATTCAAACACACCACAAAATAGGGGCATTAACGTTATCCATTATATAAAAATCAAACATAAACAAACATCAAATTTTTTTCAATACATGACATATCATAAATCAGAAATGATTTCTATCAAAATCATTAATATTGTTTCACATGAATTTTCTAGATCCACTCAACTCATTTCTTATCAAAGAGTGGGTGGATATCTTTAGTTTAACAAATTATGGATTCGTACATTCCTTCCATAACCAAGTACTATAATACAAGGATACTAACAAACAAGCACCATAAGTATAAGGATGCCACCTCATCCTATCTGAGACAAGGAGTGTTGTAACTCCCTTTTTTAAGGTCATTTCGAGGGCACTAAGGATAAAACCCGACCACAACACTATGTGTTACAACTTCCTCTTTGGAGGTCATTTTCAATAACACCAAGGATAAAACTTGACCATAACATTATCATTACAATGGAACAACAACTCTCTTTCCACTTATTATTGATCCACAATTTTCGTTATTTCATATAATAGATTTTACATAACACAACACATGGAAATATAGTCATAATTTCAAATGCACAATATCGTTTATTAGATCAATAGATAGCCAAACAAATTACTCTAAAAGAATTTTAAACGATTAAAATCATTCCTTTCAAAGCTAAACAACCCAAAAAATACATTGTTCACCATATTTTAGTCCTCAAAACAACAAATAAGAGATATCATCAACTTTTAAATAGAAAATAACATGTCCAAATGAATTCAACTTTAAGAAAACTCAGTAAGTATGTCTATTCTTGAAATAATAATAATAATAATAATAATAATAAATAAATAAATAATAAAATAAAATTCACTAGTTTCAAATACAATCAAAAATTGGCCAAAAATTGAAACAAAATCCTTTTTAATAATTCTCATTAATGCCTATAAATACCATGTAAAAATTTAACTACTTCAAGCAACTAAGAAATTAACCGTACTTTAGCCTTATACAAAATTTTGTTACATGCAAGGAGGATTTTACAATCCTTGAGAAAGATTTCATAAAAATAATGGAAAGAACAACAAAATAAACTCAAGTAAAAATTCTAAACACCAATCTCAGTGTCAAGTTTCACCATTGAAGATCAAAAGATATTTCTTCCTTTTTCTTCTATTTCCCAATTTCTCTTCTTTTCTATCATAGTTTTCTCTTTCCATTTCTCTTCATTTGTCTTTTCTTTCTTCATTTCACCATGGAACGTTCCTGTTCCTCCTCTTTTCTTGTCTCTTTCTCTGATTCTTAATTCTTCCTCCTTTGATCCCACTAGCATCTACTACTTTTTTTTATAATTGGGGGGGGGGGGGGGGGGGGGGGGGGGGGGGGGGGGGGGGGGGGGGTTAATGGGATGTAGTTAAAACCAATCTAAACTCTTAAATCTTGGCCGCACTTAATAACCGTGTGGGTCCACATAGTAAATTTCCCCACAATTGGGAGTTTTTAATTGTTTTGGGCTTAGACTTAATGTTTTTAAACTATTAGGTCTAACTCTTCAATAATAAAAGTTAAACTCAACAACAATTTAATTTGAGTTAAACTCACGGTATTTCCAGATAAATGAAATTGGATTTTAAAGTTTTGGAACTCTTGGTTACTAATTTACATTCTAACAAGTCTAACCTGTTTTAAGGTTTATTACAGATAATGATAGAGGAGGCCACCCCCTCTCTCATCAGAAGGCCAATAATTGGTGTGCAAAGCAACCAGTGCAAGCATTAAGCAATAGATTAGTAAGTCGATCTCTATAGATCAAAGTTGTAACTAGCACCTCAGACCCACCTTGCTTTCAGTCTATATGTTGCAAACTAATGAATACTTTATAAAACATAGGCCCCTCACACAAGGGTGGACCCACCATTGGGCCGAGAGGGACACGTACCCCTTCCTCATTGGAACTTTTTAAAAATTAATTTTATTTAAATTTTAAATATATAAATACAATGGCATATTGTTTCAGAAAATCATAATAGTGTTAATGGTTGTGGCGTGTTTTTCTCTTCCAATGCCACCATGGTTCAAATCTTTGCCCCATCAAAAAGTTGTTGTCTTTTCTCCTTTTTTCAGTCATTTAATATATTATATAAAAAAGAGTTTCAAACAGGCATGAATGGTTGCTCTTGCCTCTCTTTCTACCATGAGCCCTTGGATGGTTGCTCTTGCCTCTCTTTCTACCGTGAGCCCTGGTTCAATTCCCTATTGTCCCTTATTATTATTATTATTATTATTTTGTATGGATCATGTTTTTCTTTCTTCTATCTACCATGGGAAACGTTTTTTTTTTTTTTTCCTCATAATCATTTCTCTATCTCGTAAATGTCTTTTTAAATTTTTTTTTTTTTATGGCATGGATTTTGTTTTCTTTCCTTCTATGTACCATGGTTCAATATCTTTCTCCATCAAAACATATATTTTTTCTCAATTTTGTTTACAATCTTGTAAAAAATAAAACTACATATACCTTATTGATTATGTATTTTAACTATTTATATTTTATATAATGTCCTTCTAGTAATTAAATGAAACAATATTACAAAGAAAATTTCATATAATTTAATTTTTTGATATTATAATTATTATATACAAATGTCTTCTCTCATGTAAATTTTTGGGTCCGTCACTACTCTCATATACCAATCTTAGTGTATTGGCTTCCTAAACATTAGCTAATAATAAAATAAAATAAAAAATCTTAGGGTGGAAAGTTGATAGTTAGTGTTTTATTTGCACTCACGGACGTACTATAGGACCTAATATAGTTACTAGTGAAGTTTGTTTGTTTGGGTTTTTTTTTTTTTTTTCCAAGAAATGTCTATAACATAATTTAGAACTAGATCATTTCTTAAGAACAAAATAGTTCTTCATGTGTATGCTATAGAGCTCCATTAATGGTGAGAATAACAACGGTGGAGACTCAACTAGTTTTTTTTTTTCCTTGTTTTTATATTTTTTTGTTTTATATGTTTTCATCTCCACTGTTCATCCCTCATATGGACAGTGGAGATGCATATTCTATTTTTAGTTTTTATTTACTTTTTTATTTTGTTAAATTTTTTATTTTTAAGTTTCTTGTTTATTTTATATATTGTAATTAATTATTAAAGTATGCAAGTTTTATTTGGTATTGATATGTATCCTATTTATATCTAAAAACAACAGTGTCTATGTAACCAGTAAGTTTGACTAAGGGTTGACTGAGGGTTAGACCTAATTAATGTATTTTTTGAAACTTAAGAGGCCAGGCACTTTATTTCACCAATAGTTTGTAAAAAAAAAATCCTCAAATAGTGGGGATTAAAATGAAATTTCTCTCAAAATTCAATTATTTAACTATAAATGTACTTATAACTCTGCAAAATGATAATACTCCTCATGTTTATGTTTGTAAAAACACATTCTGCAAGCATTCATTCTAACAATTAATTGACTTTCTTCCTCCTCTCTCATTTGGTTATGGTTTTGCTTAATAACAGCAGTTTTTTTATTTTAAGGTAATTTCCTATTTCTGTTGCTTCTCATTTCATTACTATCATTACATTTTAGTTTTTTTTTCTTTCTGTTTCACATGTAACTCTTTTAATTAAAATAAAAAATTGTTTATTTGAATTCGTTACATCAAAGTTGCGTCTCATCTCTAACATTGTCTTTATAATCTATTCTATTTTGAATAAATTAAGCTACAGTTTGACAAGTTTTTGTCAAAAAAAATTTATTTACAACTTTACAGTTACTAGAATAAAAACTTTGTATCTGTAACTCGATTTTTTTTTTTTTTAATTATTCTGAACAAACCCCTTTTCATATTGAAGGTCATAAAACCAAAGATCATGTAAATTTTACTTCTTCAAGTGCCCATCTAATAACATTTTTGGTCCACCACTGGTTATTTGTTAACAAAACTTCTTTTTTTTTAATTATTTTTTTAATTGTACAATGCTAACAAAATTATATACCATTTAAAAAATAAATATATGAATATTGGTAACTCTTACAAGGCGGGGTTTGAATAGCAACGCCCCTCTCCCAGTCCAGTCATCAAAGTTCGCATGGGAAATGCAGGACTATTTCGAAAAAGATCAGGCTGTATCATTAAATTGTTAATTGGGCCTCCATTAACCTTAAGAAATCTGGCCCAGCCAGTCTTTTGACACCCTTAATTTCGAACTTCTTCTTTACTTCTAGAGTGGCAATATTTCCACCCCTAAAAAATAGTGTGTATACCCCAAATTTATATTTTTTAAAACTATATAATATTATTCCTGAATAAAATTATTAAAAATATATATTTTATAAATACATCCATCAATTATCAATTAAAATATTAAATAATAAAATAGAGAGAGTGTGTATAATCGTGTTCAAGCTTCACTTCGAAATTGGGCTTTTTCTTCGATCCCTCAACACCTCAGTCACAACCAATTTCAAGCCCAATTCTCCATTGCCGGACCACCACCACCACCACCACTTCCTCCACACCGAGCAGCACCAAGCTCCAATGCAAAACCACCACCCTTCAGAAACCAAGCACCAACAACAGTTCGAGACTTTTCAACTTGTGGGATCCAATCTTCTCCCAAATCATCTTCCAGCTTCTCTCTTCTCAAACCTAGCCTACGTCTCTCCAAAGTAAAGAGTAGTGATATCACAACGACCGAGGCTTTGAATTTTCCACACATTTTCAAAGTAAAAAGTAGTGCCAAACCTGTTTGTTGACATGAGCTATTATTATTAAAGCTCAATTAAATGAGTTACTATGTGTACAGGGTGTGAAAACAGGTTTGTTGACACATGCCACACATATTCCTTTGAGCGTGAAAACAGGTTTGTTGACATATTCCACACTCCTTTGAGCGTGAAAACAGGTTTGGGTTGAAATTGTTTACGACGACGAGGAGCCTTTGATCTTGCCAATCTCTCTTGGATATTGCCAATATAGTAAATAATAAAATAGATATTGATGGAATGTATTTATAAAAATATATATAATAAAATTCAGATAAATTGTAGTCATGGTATTAAATAGGGTTTAAAAATAAATTAGAAAAATTTTAAATTTTTTATTGGGTGTGTAAATAAAAGAGGTGTACATAACATTTTTGTGGGATGGAAACATTGCCAATCTTAATTCTATCAAGTAAAGTGAAGACTCTTATTTTATTTAGATTAATTCGATAAGAGAAAAGTAATTTAATTAATTTTAGGGTGTCCTATTGTCATCCAAAAAAATACCTTGCTACAAATATTTTTTAATAAGATATTTTATTTATACATTATATCCTTGCATGTAATCATTTAAAAATACACAATTAAAGTAATTAAAATCTTAATTTACGTTTTACACCCAACATTTAGTATAAACTCTAATAATATATATAAAATTAAAAGTAATATGACAAATAGATAAGTGGTCAATTATTATCGATCATTATCACAATTAAACCATTTCAAATTGAATACATGATCAAATTATTGAATGTTGCTCACTATGCTGCATTTGGCAAGGAAGTTGCAAAAATGGTTCTCACTAGTCCCCCAAGAGATAGGCCAAAGGTTATTCTCTGTCTTGGAATTTGTGACTTTCTTTATAAAACAATCTAGAGAATGTTTTGAAATTATCATTTTGAAGCTTATTATCATGTAGACTAACACTTGAGTTGATATAACATCTCCACGTAGATCTTTTGGAATAGATATTTTATAAATAGAGTTTTTAAAAAGAAGTTATTAATTATTTGATTGTCAATCAAAAAAACTCTTTTAATTGTAAACTGTTCAGTTATATTATTTTGAAAACTCTTTTAGATTATAAATTTACTAAAAAAGATTAAATAATTTTGAGAGTACAGTGATATTAACAAAATATAATAGGATTATATTAGACATATAGATATCTAATGAAAAAAAAAATTAAAATATCTATTTAAAAAATCTCAAAATTTGAGCTTCTCTAAGTGAATATATTTCAAATTTTTTCAATTGTCCCAAAAACTTTATTTGATGACAACCAAACTATGCAAGAAAAATCAAAAGGAGATTTGGTTATTAAAAAGGTACATTTAGTCAATAGGTAAATTATATATACGAAACGAATACTAAAAGAGAATATTGTTATTAAACAATTATGTCAAATGATGACTTTTTGATCACAGGAAACTACAAATGCAAAATCAGAGATTGAAGTGTTTGTCTGGTCAAATCGGAAACCATGGAGCCCAAGGCCACTGCTGTGCATGCATGTGAAAATGGGAGACAAGGCATGTGAAATGAAGGTGGTTGAATTTGAAGGGCAGTTTCGTCTCGCTAACCGCATTATAACAGCAGTTTTTATTTTAAGGTAATTTCCTAATTTTGTTGGTTCTCACTTCATTACTATCATAGCATTAGTTCTCTTTTTTTCTTTTTCATGTGTAACTCGTTTAATTAAAAAAAAAAAAAAAAAAACTTGTTTATTTGAATTCGTTACATCAAAATTGCTTCTCATCTGTAGCTTAATCTATTCTATTTTGAATCAATTAAGCTACAACTTGACAAGATTTTCTCCAAAAAAAAAAAATTACAACTTTACAGTTACTAGAATAAAAACTATGTATCCTTAACTCCATTTTATTTTCTTATTCTGAATAAACCCTTTCTCATATTGATGATCGCAAAACCAAAGATTAAATTTTATTTCTTGAAGTGCCCGTCTAATAGCCGTTTTGGTCCACCACTGGTTATTTGTTAACAAAACTTCTTTTTTAAAAAATATATATATTTATTGTACAATGTTGACAAAATTATATAGCATTTTGAAAAAAAAATATATAAATAGTGGCAACTCTTAGAAGGTGGGGTTTGAATCGCAACATCCCCCTTAGTCTAAACCCCTAGTCCAGTCATTAAAGTTCATATGGGAAAAGCAATAATACATCGAAAAAGACCAGGTTGTTTAATAAAATTTTTAATTGGGCCTGCATTAGCATTAAGAAACATGGTCCAGCCTTTCTTTTGACACCCCTACTTTCGAAATTTTTTAATTCTATCATGTAAAATGAGGACACTCATTTTATTTTTGATTGATTCGATAAGAAAAAAATAATTTAATTAATTTTAGAGTGTTACCCAAAAAATCCCTTGCTCTAAATACTTTTTAATAAAATATTTTATCACTATTATATCCTTACATACAATTACTTAAAACTACATGGTTAATGTAATTAAAATTTTCAATTTGCTTTCTACACCCAATTTAGTATAAATCCTAATAATATATATAAAATCAAAAGTAATATGACATAAATAGATAAGTGATCAATTATTATTAATTATTATCACAAACCATTTCAAACTGAATACATGATCAAATTGTTAAACATTGCTGGCCATGCTGCATTTGGCAAGGAAGCTATAAAAATGGTTCTCAATAGTCCTCCAAAAGATTGGCTGAAGGTTATTTTCTGTCTAAGAACTTGTGAATTTCTTTAGTAAAGCAATCTAGAGAACGTTTGAAATTATCATTTTGAAGCTTATTGTCTTGGAGACTAAACAAGACTATTGTTATTTAACATTTATTTCAAGTGACTTTTTTATCACAAGAAACTACAAACAATGCAAAATCTGACATTGAAGAGTTTGTATGACAATGGCCACATATAAAGTGAGTATTAATTGGTAAGGAAACTAGCACTACTATCCACTTGGTAATTTCCTATGGCAGCTGAAGTTGACTTCTTCATTGGAGCTTTGGGCTCTACATGGTGCTCTCTCATTGATGGAATGAGGAATACAAGAGGTAAGGTAATTGGCCGGATACTTGAGTGTCAAAAACAATTGGCTTTGGTAGAGATGTATCTAGAACATAAATCAAGGTTGAGATTTAAAATAAATAAAACTATAATTGTGTTTTAAATGAGTGTAAAATAGGTGTAATAAGAAAAAATAAATTATCAAAATTTATTAAAGTTGAAGGATAGTTTTGATATTTTAAAAGGTGTAGAAAGTAGAAATTTAATTTCAACTTTTTAATATGGGTTTATAAAGTAATTGAGTATAGTAAGAAAAATTTTGGATGGTAATTGAAAATTTTAATTTTATTATAATTTGATATTTTGGGGAAAGGATATAGTTTGACTTTGAACCCACAATAATGTTAGATTTCTTAAAAATTTTAACTAAATTCATGCTCAAATAATATAACATATAAATTGTCAAAATCCTATTAATTATCACATTATCTTATGATTTACAATATTTTGACAACTTATATACCACATCATTTTGATATAAATTTAGACAAAATTTTTGGAAAGCCTAACATTACTAAATTTATTAATGTAAATCTCTGAGGCAAATCATCAAAAGAACCTCATATCGTCCGATTTTTATTAAATCAAAGGGATTGATAAAGGGTATATCATACATGATTACGTCAAACTTACTTAACCTTAAGTTTGAATATCTTTATGACATCAAATGATCATTATTTCACTGGGAATTGAGGACACAAACCGAGTCAGCTAAGGTTATTAATTTGTTACTTTGAGGACCATCGGAACAATAACAATTTTGGTACGTAAAATAGAAAATTATGACAATATCAATTAAACATATAGGTGGCACATAATAAACGAATAGTGAGGGCTATGACATAATCTAGGACACAAAATAATTAATTATGTTATAATAAATATAAATAACACTAAAAAATATATATATGCTTTGAAACTAATACAAAAATTGTAAACTAAGTTTTAGTAGCATAATTAATTTTCATGTAAATTATGTCTTTATGTATAAACTAATTTTTGGTTCGCACGTGAACTATCTGTTAATTCCTAGGGAAGGAATTACCTCGCACGCAAACAATTAATGTTAAAAAAAGCTCAATTTATAATTTCAGTGTCAATTTAAATTTTTTTTTTTTCTAAAAACAAAAGGTATCTTCGAATTATCGTTTTTAACATAATTTATAAAATGGGGTCCCATTTTTGACACAAACATGGTATGGGTTGCCACCTCCAGTTAATTGAATAGAATCCAAATTTTGAATCAAATTCGTAGTTTCTGAAATATCAATTGTGAACCAAACCACCTGACTTTTTTTAAGTTAATGCTTATATATTTTATCCACTTGCAAAATACTTGCAAAAGCTATGAACCCCAAACCAATTTTGGATCCTAATACTTTAACAAATCTGTTATTACATGAATGATCTATTTATATATATTTATTTATTTATTCGATTTCAATCTTACAACTCAAATAAATGAGAAATTATAAATAAAAAAACTAAAATAATTTGCAACTTACTTCCAACAACCACTTATCATCAAAATTCTAAGTAATTTAAGTAATTTTAGTAATAGATGTGAAAACTCGAAATTGAGTACAAGAATTTTATTCTGCTAACCAGACGACAAAATTAATATAGGAATCCTTTCTCGAAAGTCACATAGAAGAGGCCATGCAGTTAGATTATAATATATATTAATCATGATCTTCCATCACGCCATTGATTGGCGTATCAAATGTTTCCCAATCAAAACTTATAAAATATTGCGTGTACACTATCAATTAACTGCATTAATGCCACAAGCTATGAAACCCATATTATTTTACTATTATTGCTATGTGCAACAGAAGCTTCTTCTAGGGCCGGGGGTTCATTTTATTCTAAAAGAATATTTCAACTTTGATGAGCATTGACATTGTTACACAAGTGTCACGCATATGGAAGATATGTATTGACTTTGTAATGACAAGTTGACAGCTCATACATTAAAGGGATATTTGTAAAAACTCCCTTGAAAAGTAAAATAATAAGAAAATACCCCCACTTTTTAAAATATTAGGTAAACTAACCCCCACCGTTAAAATCCGTACAAACCGTTAGAGATTTCCATCCACAATTGTTAAAGTCCAAAATGCCCTCAGTTTGGGGGGGTATTTTTCAATTATTTTGCTTTTCAGGGGGGTTTTTTCATAATATCCCTCTCATAAACTTATCAAAATTGAGGGCATTTTGGACTTTTAACAATTATGGATGGAAATCTCTAACGGTTTGTACGGATTTTAACGGTGGGGGTAGTTTACCTAATATTTTAAAAAGTGGAGGTATTTTCTTATTATTTTGCTTTTCAGGGGGTTTTTTACAAATATCCCTACATTAAAATATGTTAACAAAAATCCTCTCAGCTCAGTGTTCGAATTTATACGATATAGTAAACTTTTGCAAATACCAATTTTTGAATTTTTCAATAAAAGATAACAGAATTTTGAGAGAACTGTTTGAAAGTTCAACTGCAAAGGAGAAAAATCCAGCTAATGCATGTTGTTAGATTCTCTCAAATCCAACTAAATTCGTATTATTTTATACTTTTTTTTTTCTTTTATTTCTGGGACCTGCCCAAGTATAAGAATATTTTCCCAGCAGGATCCTGTGCTAACCTCTTCAGCTGATCATCACACTAAACAGCAATGCCAATCACATAATCAGCAACATCTTGGTGATGATCATATAGTCACTAGCATAGCTTATGAAAATGGAGTGGTTAAAGAGACTCGTATCAATCCAGAGTATAGGTCATGGAAGCAAGCAGATCAGCTCCTGCTGTGTTGGCTTTTATCAACAATTGGAAAGGAAGTCTTGGGTCAGGTAAATCATTTTAAAACCTCTCTACAAGCTTGGCAAGTTCTTGAAAGGTTGTATTCACAACAATTTGTGGTTAGAACTCTTCAACTAAGGTGTCAACTCCAATCAACTAGGAAAGAATCTCTTTCTATTAGTGATTATATCTTGAAGTTGAAAACCATTAGTGATGCTCTTGCTACCGCTGGTCCGGTAGTGTCAAATCGTGGCATGATTCTCAATATGCTTAATGGTCTAGGTCACGAATATGATCCTATTGTTGTCTTAGTTTCATCTCAAATCAAAACAATTAGTTTGCAAGATGTGCAATATCTTCTTCTGATGCATGAACAGCGGATAGAGTAGCTTAATTCTGTTTCTCAAGTGAATTTTGCTTCTGCTAACGCAAATATGGCAACAAGCTTTGATTGATAAAAGGGAAATAGAGGTGGATATCAGCCTAATAGAGGGGTAGACCGAGGCAGGAATAGAGGAGGCAGAAGTGGAAATGGAAGATGGAATAACCAGAGGATTTATTGACAGCTTTGTCAGAAATCAGGATACTCAGCTTTGCAATGTTATAAGAGGCTTGATCAAAGCTAGTTTGGAAGTTTTAGGGGTCAATCTCAGCGAAGTCAGCAAGATCATGCATATAATAGTCATAGTAGAACTGCAAATCAAGCAAATGTGACACAGAAATAAGCTTGTCTTGCAACATTTGACATGGTCAATGATCCAGCTTGGTATGTGGACAGTGGTGCCACAAATCATGTCACAGCTGATCTTAGCAATCTAGCCATTCACTTTGAATACAAAGGAAAGGACAAGCTTGCTGTTGGAAATGGTAAAACAGTATTTCATACTAACTCAAAGCCTGCAAAGGCAGTACATCTTAATGAAATAATGCATGTTCCAACTATAACAAAGAACCTACTGAGCATATCTAGGATAGCTAAAGATAATAATATCATAGCTAAATTTAATGAAGACTCTTGTGTGTTCACGGACAAGATAACAGGAATGATTCTGCTCAGAGGAATCAGCAAGGATGGTCTTTATAGCCTTAAGCTTCCAGCCTCTTCTCAACATCTCAGGTCTATTGGAACTTCATATGGTACTCTATCAACTACTTATGATTCTATGTTTCTACATACTGATAAGAATAAGACAGTAGATATTTTTATTACAAATAAGGACACTCTTGATGGCTCATCAAACAAGATTTTTGTAGATAAGAATAAGTTTGATGCTCAGCTTACTGCCAAGATTAATTCCAATATCTAGCATGTAAGGCTTGGCCACCCATTTCTTCCAATACTGCAGAAAGTGTTGAACAATTTGAGATTACAATTTTCATGTAAAAGGTGTTAGCTTTTGCGACTCTTGTAAGATGGGGAAGCTTCATAAGCTGCCCTTTTTAAGGCATGATATAGTTGTCAAGGAACCACTTGAAATAATATATATTGACATTTGGAGTCCAACTCCTTATACAGTTTTTGATCGTTGCAAGTATTACATAATTTTTGTTGATGCTTTGAGTAGATTTACTGGTTCTATCAGATAAAACTTAAGTCAGAAGCATTGCATATGTTCATTCAGTTTAAGAAAACTGTTCAGTTGTAGTTTGATAGAAAAATTAAAGCACTGCACTCAGATATGGGTGGTGAGTATGTAACATTCATAACTTATATATCTAAAAAGCTAAACACACACCAGCAAAATGCAGTATTCGAACGTAAATATAGGCATATTGTGGAAACTGGGTTGACACTTTTAGCTCATGCTAAGATGCCATTAAATTTTTGGGTAAAGGCATTTACAACAGCTGTCTCATCAATAATCTACCTTCAACAATGACTAATATGGTTTCTCCTTTTGAGAAATTGTTTAAAAAGAAACCCAACTATGCCAACTTTCAGACCTTTGGCTACAGTTACTTCCCTTATCTAAGGTACTATTCTCACCATAAGTTGGATTTCCACACATCAAAGTGTGTCTTTATAGGCTACAGTCCTATTCACAAAGGGCATAAGTGCTTGCACCCTTTAGGCAAAGTTTATGTTTCTATACATGCTGAGTTCAATGAGCAAGAATTTCCCTATGATTAGCTCTTTCTTGTTAAATAAACATTTCTCATGCGGCTACATCTTCAAGTTTACCTTCGTCAGTGTTGGAATTAGCCTCTTGTCATAGTAAAAGTGTACTTTCACTAGTTCTATCAGCTCAGTCAGGTCCTAATGTACATCAATGTATTGAATACGTTTTTGCAAATTCTGATGCCTCTGCAGTTTCAGCTCCTAATCTCATAGTAGATCTTTCCAATCCTACCACAGTGGGACCTTCTAATTTGCATTTAGCTTAGTAAAAAAACAGGTCACTTCCATTCATCCTATGATGACAAGGTCAAAGATAGGTTCTTTACCACCAAAGGCTTTGACTTTACAAACCACCGTTGAGTCCTTTGTTTGCAAACTCAACAAAGCCTTTTATAGATTGAAACAAGCTACTAGAGCTTGGTTTCACAAGCTCAAGGCAGTTTGTTGCAGTGGGGTTTTATAAATTCTAAGTTGGATGTCTCCTTGTCCTACAAATATCAAGGTACTCATGTTATTCTTCTCTTAGTGTATGTTGATGACATCTTGATTACTAGTGATGATGTCTCTTTGATCAACAAGGTTGTCACATACCTCAACAATACCTTTGCTTTAAAAACTCTTGGCTCAGTGAATTATTTCCAAGGTATAGGAATAACTCAGATCTGTACATGACACAAACCAAATATATCATGGAATATCCTTCCTAGAACAGGCATGTTGTCTAGCAAACCTTGCTCATCTCCTATTAGCTTTACTTCCAAATTGTCTTTACATGAAGGAGAACGTTTTCATATCAAACCTTGTGTAGAAGTGTGATAGGTGCTCTACCGTATCTCACTCACACGAGGCCTGATATTGGTTTTACTGTTAATAAACTAATTTAGTTCATTGTGTCTCCTACTGTTCACTGTCAAGCTTGCAAGAGGGTCGTTCACTATCTTAAAGGGACAACAAGACATGGCATTCTTTTCAAGAAATCATCTCATCTTCCTCTACAAACATTTTGTGATGCAGACTGGGCAAGTTCTATTGATGATAGGAAATCAATTAGTGGCAGTTGTGTGCTTCTTAGAGATAATTTGATCACTTGGAGCTCCAAAAAGCAAACTGTGGTAGCTCATTCAAACACTGAGGCAGAATGCGTATCTCTTTCTCAAGTCTCCACTGAACTGATATGGCTCCAGTCTTTACTCTATGAAGTTGGTTTTCCAATCAAGTCGTGTCTTGTGCTCTGGTGTGATGATACTGGTGCAAAAGCATTAGCTCTAAATCCAATATTTCATGCTAGAGAAAAGTATATCGAGGTAGATCTGCACTTTGTTCATGACAGAGTAGCTGTTGGGCAACTAGAAGTGCGGTACATTTCCAACTTTGATCAACTTGCAGATCTCTTTACTAGAGCTTTATTAGCTGCTCGTTTTTGGCATTTGTGCTAGCTCCAAACTGAACTTGGTTCAATCACCCTAGTTCAGTTTGAGGGGGGACGAAAGAATATTATCTCAGCAGGATCCTGTGCTAACTTCTGCAGTTGATTTTCATACTAAATAGTATACCAATCACATGATCAGCAACATCTTGGTGATGATCTTATAGTCACTAGCATAGCTTATCTAAGTCCCAAGTCAGATTGCTTGAGAAGCAAGCAATCTTATTGATGGTTTAGAGCAAGGGTACGGTTCATTAAGTGTGAGCTGAGGTGACAGTTTTTTAGTTATCCTTTGAATGGTTAGGATTAATTCAGTTAGTGATTAAGGGCTGACATTTAGTTTAATCTTGGTATATATATAGAGGTTCTTGTTCTAGACTGGTTAATGTGAATAAATTCTAGAAAATTCCTCCATGTTTAATATCTACAATTTCTCTCTTTACACCATTGAAATGCATCAAGTTTCCGTTAGAATTTTGCTAAATCGTTACACCAAGATGTTGCCGGGACTAGTTGAAATATGACTTTGAGGCACAATCTAGTGATCACCTCTCAAAGAGCAAGAAGGAGCAACCCACATTCAGTGGAGAAAATTACTCATAAATAGTGAGACTTTATGAGATTGAACACATAACCTTAAAGACTTGATATAGGTGAACCTTGGTTTTTATTATTTGTAAACATCATTTTATAGTGGAAAAGAGTATTAGTACACTTCATGGGTGTACATATTTTCCGAACTATGTAAAAATTTTATGTCTTTTTTGTTTTCAACATTGTACAAGTGCTTGATTTGTACTTTGCAATCATCCATATTTCCTAACAATAGATATGAAAGCCTAGGTCGGTCAGTTGGTAGCTTGTTCAGTATTCATCATTTGAGTGGAAGCATTGGGTTTAGATAAATATCATTATAAGGTCAGGAAGTTTCATGGGATGAACTTCTGTTTTTGGAAGATGTAGATAGAGGATTACTTATAATAGAAAGGCTTGTATTTGCTGCTTAAAGCCAGTAGAGAAGACATGTTAGATGTAGAGTGAAAAGTGTAAGATCATAAGGCCTTGGGAGTGATTCGACTCAATTTATCGAGATCAGTTGCATTCAATGTGAATACTCAAGAGACGACTACGTCTCTAATGAAAGCTCTATAATATCTCTATGAACTACCCTTTGCAGCAAACAAGGAACGTCTGATCAGAAAGCTATTTTCTCTACAAATGCCAAAAATTGGAAATTTTAAAAAACACCTGAATGCATTTAATGAGATCATTAATCAATTGACCTTTATTGAAATTAAATTTAATGACAAAGTGCAAGCCTTTCTAATTCTAGGTGTGTTGCTTAGGAGTTGGGAAAGTGTTGTTCAGTTGATCGGTGGTTCATTTTGAAAGAATACATTTAAATTTTCAAACGTTATGGATATGATTATGACTTTGAGGTGTGCGGAGGGTTTCTTTGGTTCAAGTTCCATGTTGAATGTGGATGGTAGAGGCAGAAACAAAAATAAAGGAAATCAGCACGATATATCCAAATCAAGGTGTGAAAGGTCTAAGTCGAGTAATAGTCAGAATAACAATTTGCAAAGGAGTATGTAAGAAAGATGTCAAATGCTGAAATTGTGGAAAGATAGATACTATCAATTTGAATGCAAGGCTCTAATAAAAGGTGTTGATGATCAAACTAGTGTGAACTATATCTTAGAAGATGCGGATGATGCTTTAATATACTTTTCGGAAAGCAAAGGGAAATCATGACTATTAGATTCAGGAGTGTTGTTGCATGCTACGTCTAATAGGAAATTATTTGACGATTATATTGCAAGCAATTTGGCAAAGGTGGTTCTAGATTATGATCAAGCATATGACAGTGTTCGCAAAGGAAAAATGCAGATCAAGTTGAATGGGCTCAGTTGGAGAAGAATATGATTTCGATTGGACATCTAGCAACACATAGTTATATGATGACCTTTACAAGAGATGCTTGAAAGATTTTGAAGGGAGCAATTGTTGTCGTTTAAGGAAAAGAAAAACGAAACTCTTTATACAACTACTAACGGATGTCATTCAATTGTAGTTATTAAAAGCAAAGAAGATCTAAACTTATGCTAAGGCTTAGCATATGAGTGCCAAAGGGCTACTAATCATGCATTCAAATGGGAAGTGTTCAGGACTAAAATCGTTGGATATAGACTTGTGTGAAAGTTGCATATTCGGGAAGCAGAAACAGGTTAACTTTAAGAATCCTAGCAAAACACTAAAGGCAATAAATTTGAAGTTAGTTTATGTAGATGTTCGCGGTTAAACTTAAGTTTCATCACTTGTTGAAAAACAATATTTCATTATCTTCATCGATGACCACTCTAATAAAAGAAGAGTGGGTTTATGTCCTCAGACAAAATTCTAAAATGTTTGTGAAATTCAGGAAATGGAAAGCGATAGTTGAAAATAAGATGGGTTTAAAAGTCAAAAAGCTACGATCAAACAATGATATGAAGAGTATAAAGACACAGAGTTCAAAAGGTTCTGTTTCGAGTAGGGGCGGACCCACTGTTGGGCCAGGGGGACACTTGCCCCTCCTGAAATTTTTTGAAAATTAATTAGGTTAACTATATTTAAATATATAAATAATGTGATAATTCTTCACTGGTGCAGAGTGGCTTTGATGGTTGTAGCTTGCTTTTTGTCGTAGATGCCACCTGAGTTCGATCCTCGGCCCCATCAAAATGCAAAATTTTTTTCTTAGTAATTTAATATATATTATATATGTAGAATGTCAAAAGGACACACATGATTTCGAAAGCTTTGTTGGTTATGATTGCTTGCCTTCCTAGATGCAGTCATGGTTCAACTCCGTGTTGTCTCATATATATATATTTTTCATTTTATTCATTCACAAACATTGTTTTTTTTTTTTTTTTTTGAAATATTTTTTTATTCACTCATAAATGTTGTTTTGTCTTATAATTTTTTTTTTTTTATGGTATGTATCTTGTTTTTCTTTCTTTCATCCACCATGGTTTAATCAATTTCCCTATCAAAATATTTTACTTTTTCCTTTTTTTTTTTTTTTTCCATTACGATTCAATTTATTCCTCTTAAAACATGTTATTATTTTTTTTTTTCCATTATTACAAACCGATCTTTAAATTTGCAATGTTTTAACTTCATAAATTATCAACTCACAATCAGTATAATTTTTATTTTATGTTTGTATTAAGAATGTTATTTTAAGAAATTTTTTTTTATAATCTTTTAAGGGGTAAAATTATATATCTCCTACTGGGCATGTATTTTTGCCATTTTTATTTTATATAATGTCATTCTAGTAATTGAAAGAATATTATAAAAAATATTTCATATAACTTAGTTTTTTGATGTTATAATTATTATATAAAAGTGCCCCCCCTCACATATATTTCTGGGTCCGCCACTGGTTTTGAGAGTGGGATTAGACTTGTGAAGACCATGCTAGGGACAACACAGTAGAATGGTGTAACAGAACATATGAAAACAACATTAACTGAGAGAGCCAAAAGCATGCATGTACACTCTAGTTTACCAAAGCAGTTCTAAGCAAAAAAGTCAATAGAGCAGCCTATTTGATAAATCGAGAACCACTTAAAAATTGCCTGAAGAAGTTTAGAGTGCGTAGGAGATAAAACTTTCTCATTTAAAAGTGTTTGGTTGTATACTATTGAAGTTGATGCATAGTCCTAGTTACTTTCAGAACTACTTGGGAAACAAGCATAATTCTTTAGTGTAAAATTAATTTGATTTTTAATATCTAAACTTTTTTTTTGATTGATGTGGAACATCCAAGGTATAAAAAAAAATAAAAAATTGTAATTTATGGAGCTGCTGGAAGCTTCATAATTGAAGTCAGTTTGCAAGCTAGCCGACTCAAAGAGGCTATATAAAACCTTCATTTCCTCTTGCACTTCGTACCAAGCAACAATACAAAACAAAAAGCTTCCATGACCCGCACACTCCTCCCATCTTTAGTAAACTTTTTTCAATATAATATAATATATTTCTATCCTAATATAATATATTTCTATCCTAGTTTTTAAGCACAATTATAGATCACAACAACCAAAGCTTTTCATACTCAAAAGCCTAATCACTTTACTAGCTTACATAGAGTGAGTGAAGAGACTAAAAAATAGTAAAGAATATAAAAAGATTTCAAGATCAGATTTAATAATAAATGAGTAGAAGTTATATGTACCCTTAACTTAAAAAATTATTAGTATTATTATTATTATTATTTTGGAAATATACTGACATTTATTAACATCTAACCAAAATTGGAAATACAGAGTTTACATACACAGAAAGCTAGAAAATATCCTTAAGAGAGGTGAAGCCTAGGTTGGCCAAATCATGTGCCAAACCTAAATAAAGCACTAAAGTCACCAACTAACGTATCAGCAACAACATTAAAGGAATTTCTAGAATTCAGCCTCCCTATAACATTGACGACATCAACTTCAAATTCTGCTACTTGGAACTAGAAACAGCATGCAAGAGGAAAGTCTTCTCTTAAAGCAATTAGATCAACTATTTCTAGTGAAAGAGCCATATTTATAAAGCCTTCAAGATTCTTAATTGGTATGCCAAAAGGCCCAAAACCAATATGACTTTTTCCAAGTTTCAATGGTATGTCTAACCATAAAGGAGATTTGAAATGATTGCAGATATTCACTTAAAAACTTAGACCACCAAAAACTAGATCTTGCAAATCATATTGGTATTTAAGGGATAGATCTAGATGATATATGGATCCAACCCTTAAAAACCTCAATGCTAGTAGAAATAGAAGAAAAGAGGAAGAAAAAGAAAAAAAAAATTTGCTTCTCTCACTTCAAGAGACCCTATTTACATAGAATACTCACTCTACTACAATGTTTCTTTCTCTAGAACTCTCTCAAAATGGAAGACACTAGAAGACAGTATGACATAACCTAAGAAGATTTAAGATCTTTGTGAGATCTCAATACTTTTTCCCCACATATATTATCATTATTCACATATAATTTTAATTATTGTTATTCATATATAATTTTAATTATTGTCACTTTTGTTATTGATGTTCTAATTAATTAATTACATAGTCATACTTTTGTCACTAAGTTCTTTATGGAACTAATCGATCATAACAAGGTTACCCTTGAAATAATCACCCTTGACAAATCTCAACAAAGAAGAATGCACCCATAAAGAACACAAATGAAATAAGGACCAACAATGACACAAGAATGATAGAATAATGGAAAGCAATCTGATTTCAAGAAAAGGTTTCAAAAATTGTAAAGAACCTGAATTGCAATAAGGCAAATTAATATCAATTCACTTCAATCTAAGCAATTGATGATATTCAATTCTTTTTTAACACTTTTTTTTGACATTTTTTTAATACTTTTTTTATGCTCTTTTTTTTAATACTTTCTTTCCTTCTTTTTCTTTTTCTTTTTTTTGATACTTTTTTTTTTCTAATTTAAACTAGAATGCACACAAGCTAATTAAATGTAAATTGTAGAATTGAATCAAAACAAGATAACGATATGAATCTTGCATTTTCAAGAAACCCTAGAATGTGTTTTCAAGAATCTTGATTGTTGATGTAGCTGAAAACAAAATATGAAGATTCAAACCAGGATTAATGTATTTGGTCACAATAATGTTTTTATGCGAATGAAGAGAATCAAGAATGGTGCAGATAAGAAAGAAAAACAAGGGGAAAACAGACCCATATGTAGATGTGGATAAGAAGAGAAAGATATGAAATTAGTATATGATGGATAACAAATGATGCAAAAATAAAATAATAAGGCTGAATAGATTGTTATGTGACAAAGTTAATGAGCCAACAAATTAAAGAATATAAAATTAATGAACTTTTGGCAGGTCACACACAAGGTTATTGATGGATGACGGATGGACAAATTAGATAATTGAAAATGATGGTGGTTGGTGTGTCCTATTGAAGAAAAGAAAGTCAAAGAAAAGCAAATTGATGATGAGCTGTGATATTCAGCAAATTCAATCAATTATTAAAGAAGGCACACCAAAAACCAGGTTATGCGACAAATTAAAGAAAGAAAAAAAAATTATAGGTTATGCAGCAAGATAAATAAAACAAGAAAATTATATGATAATTCAAATTTAAATTAATGTCCAAAGCTTATGATACCAACTTATATGAACCCCGTATCTAAAGATATGACACTCACGATCAAATTGAAATAAAACCTCAAAAAAGATAATTCAAATTATAAAAAATCTTTAACCCATTGATTAGAGAATCAAGAATCAAAGATATAACAACGCCACTCCCAAGAAAGAAATGAAAATGTGGGAGATAAGTCAAGATAGATACATCAAAAACAATTCCTGATACAATTTTCAAAATTCTCAAAAGAACAATGAAGGAAAGTTAAATTTTAATCAATAAACATTCGATTGAAAATTTAGGTTTAATAAGCCTTTTATAGGCGTACAATCCTAAACCTAATAGAAAACTAAAATAAATTCTAATTTAATTAGCCCTACATATTTAGTCTTCTAAACACACCTACATTGCGCTTTTTAATTTATTAAATGCCTCAACCTAATATATAGAAGCCTAATAAAATTAAATGTACTAAACTAATTTAAAAAATTCAACTCATAATACGTACAAATGAGGCCCAAACTAATATAAACACATAAATAATAGCCCAATTTGCATTAAAATTGTTGTCTAAGCTTTAAGAATAATGTTCTTGGACTTGATCTTAAACTTGAATAATATTTTGAAACCTCAATGTCCCCTCCAAGCCATCCAAGCTATGTTGTGCAAGACTTTTGGCCCAAATCTCTTAAAATAGCCCATTTAAAACTTCTTTCATCCTTTTAGCTCAAGCCCTTGCACAGGTCCTCTATTGATGCTCAAAGCATCCATAGACTTTCTTCCTTGGTTTCCATCAAAAGATTTAATGAATTTTATTCTGTTCTTATAGTTACTTGTCGCGATAGTTTGTAATTTAGAATTGCAATTGTGATTATATGGAATATTGGAGGATCGAGCATGTTAAGGGATTAAATATGCTCGAGCAAATAAAATTCTATTAAATCTAGAATATAATAATGAACAAATTTACATTCTCTTATTTAGTAATATAATTGAGATTTGAAAGACAAGCCACATTGTATACATTGTTGTTTATAGGTCATATAGTGTATTTGTCTGTATAAATGTATGTACTTTTTATTGGTCACCAATGTTTTTCTCTATTAATTCTGTTTGGCTCATTTTGTATGAGCGGAAGATGTTGGATTATTGGGTTTTGGGCTGAGTCCATCCAAGATGACCCAAACCCATGACCAGATCTAAATACATTTTGGATTGGCTTGAATGATCGCTTGGCGGTTACTGAAAGTTATCCAATGATAACTATCACTTTAATTGCCTATATAAAGGATAATGGTCTTTTGGTTTTTGGTTGATGAGAGACTCACTAACTTATAAAACACTCAAAGAAACAGATGAGTGAAAATACAGTAAGAATATATGATAAGGTTTTTACACCGTGATTTGAGAGTTTCGTCCCATAATTGGTAGTCAAACTTTGACTAGTTGAATTATTTAAAGGATTCAGAAGAATTTTTGCTATACATAAACGGATATGCTTTCGGGTTCCGTTTTACAGTATCTGATCTATGATTATATTGCTTTGAACTCTTTCAAAAAGTTTTCGTGACAGGCCCCAACTCTTATACTCAAGGTAGCCCACTCGGTAACCTCAGGTGGCCTTCCAATCGAGATCTACTATGGTTGAAAGGTTCCTGTGAAGCTAAGCATTTCACTTTTAATGAAAACATTTTAAAAACTTTCTAGGGATTGCTTTTCTAGCGGAAATGAATGAGAATTTTTTCTTTTTAAAGTACATTTGCAAAACAGGGTTTATAAAAATCTCAGTAGCACAGCGACTGTTTTTCAAAAAAAAAAAATCCATTATGTAAAAATTTATCGAAAACCTGTACACTTCTGCAACGATGAAATTTCTCAACTACTGGGTCTCAGACCCTTTTTTTTTTTTTTCACAAATAGCCACAAACATGCTTCAATTTAAAAGATAACTTGAAAATCATTCACACAACATTCATAAATACGTTTCTCAAAGATTACGTACAATTCCATAAAAAAGTTATTATACAGTTTTCAAAAGGTAACATTCATGGCAAAATACATAATCAAATACAAACACAACATCACATAACGTCATCTGACTACTCTAGAGTTGGAGTCCTTGCTACTGTAACACCTGCTCCTGCACTTGGGAGGTTTTATTTGTAAAACATAAAAATAACGTGAGCTAAATGAGCTCAATGAGCTCAATGAGTGTTGTGTCTTTCCATTTAAACTATACTTTCGAAATTAAGCCTTTCTAAAACTGTTATAAACATTTCATAACTATTTTCATACTATAAAATTGAAATGCATTCTCTGAAAACCTCATCTAAGCCAATTGTGCATACAAACATAATTCATGTGTAATGAAACAAGAATTCAATAACATATTAAAAATTCAATTTCCTAACTTCATAAAACTATTCTGAAGTGCTTATCAAAACTAATTTATAACATAGCAGCATGTGTTAGCTCATCCTTGTTGTAACTATAAAAAGTGGTGGCAATTTAATTTTTCAACAAAAATATCTCTCTATGAAATAAGTGAACCGCCGATGTTTGAATATCGCATGGCACCCTTGGTATATGACTAAGCGGAATCTTGCATCGCTCTAAGTGGAATCTTGCATTGCTTAGATCATATGTCCAATAACTAAGTAGCGGAATCCTACATCGCTACGATAGTGTAATATACCCTGTATGGTAGCAAAATCCCACATCACTACGAGCGGAACCTTACATTGCTTACGATACTCTACCATTGCCAGTAATATCCAAGATACCTATATGACGTACCATAGGTTTATGAAAACATTTCCAAACATGCCACTTTTTATCATATAATTCATAACTCACATAAACTTTCTAAAATTCATGTAAGAGATTTTCGTGTCGAATATATTTACTCAAACTCAAATTTCAACATTTCAAAGCATAAATCTAACAATATCGCATAAACTCATTGAATAGAAAATAATTGCATTAAAACCATTTTGAAAGGACACTCACATGATTTACAATAACATGTAAAATCATTATGAATAGAAATTTACTCGTGTCAAAATATTTTGAAATAAACACTCACCGTTTCCTAACTCATGTTAACTTATGATTTTAGGTTCTCTCACCTTCACGTTACCTATGTATTTTCATATTCTACTTTTAGGCAACGTCACAACCAAAATGATTTGTATACGCATTTCCAACATCATATATAAATACACAAACGCCTAACTACACGAAACTTTCAAAATACCCCGTTTTCAAGTCATAATGACACTAGTTATTCACTTATGCATTTCAATCGAATTTCTAATTATCAAAGTATGTAAGAAACATTGAATGAAGCCTAAATTCACACTAACACATTAAACAACATTTTCGAATCATTCTCACTCTATGTTGACCGAACCTTAACTATATTTTTACATCATCAATCTTATTAAATATTCTTATCATATTTACACTTAAACACATGTAAAATAGTGTCATATCAAGTCAAATTCATCAAAACACCATATTTACACAATAACACAAGCTTTGGCCGAACCTAACATCCTTGGTCATCCAATCAATTTCTTTCGATTTCCGTATAAAATCTATCATCCATATAACTCATAAAATCATTCAAAACATTCAAATATAAATATTTATCATTCTAAACCTATCATGGCCGAAACATGGTAGCCTCGTGTACCCCATTTTTACTTCTCATTTTAACACCAAAATTCAACATTTTAACACATATTCATGCAAAATACTTAAATCAATCAAACTTAAATTGAACTATTTCAAACCATTTTTTGTCGAACCACATTTATATACAATTCTAACATTTCTTCAAACTTTTACACTTATATGCACATCCAAATCACACCAAATATCATGGTAAAACAACCAAAATCAATTTGAACCACTAAAATCCCATCATGGCTGAGAGCCACACACAAATCTAACATCAATACTCCTTCAAATCTTACATCAAACTTATATGTAACATCATATCTATGATTTTGAGGTCACAAATCCTTAAACCAAAACATAAATATCACAACCAGCCCATTAACAATCATAAACTCACTTTTACACAAATTAATTCATGAAAAATTAAATCTTACCTCTTCAACTTGACATGTAATGGATGTATCTTGGTCCTAAGCTTGCATGCAACCTTTAAATGGCTCAAAAATGGCCCAAAAATCAACTTAAAATCCCAAGTGCAACTATTGTCATCCCTCTCTCTTTCTTAGCTGAGACACACCGCTCTCAAATGTGTTTTTCTCCTCTCTTTCTTTCTTTGATCGAATGACACTCTCTTATCTTTCTTTCACTTTAATTTTTACTTTATTTAGCTCTTACATATTCATGCCATGTGTCCTCAAATTGCCATGCATGGATCCCACATATTATCTTTGTAAGGCATTGTTTTTCCACAAGTCATTCATGCAAGCATCTCTTTCTCTCTTTCTTGCCACATGTCACTCGGGCAATGCATCCTTTCATGCATTCTTGTCATTTGTCATGCATGCATTCTCCTTCTCTCTCGCTTGTCACACCAACTTCATGCATTCTTTCACACTTTTTGTTTTCCTAAAATATCATTATCCAAGTCCTTTTATCATTCCATATATTCATGCTCTTTTTGATAATTTCCTTTTATAATTTTATTCTATGTAAAACCTAAAACTTTATCTTCTGAAAAATAATTTATTTTCAAGATGAATAGTATTTTAGGATGGAAACTACCTCATGAATAGTAATTTTTAGAAAGTGGATGTCGTGAAGCAGAAGTTTCAAAATTAGTATTAGAGTTGAGAAAAAACTGAAACAAATAAAAAATAAGTCCATTCGAATATATTATAAGTGATCTAAAAATTTATTGACAAAAACGCTCTTCTGATTGTTTATGGGGTAATGAAGCGATTTTAAGTGTTTGGAAGCATAAATTGAATTCTAGTATGATCTCTGGATAGACCGAAAGTGATTTTGAAGTCTACAAAAGTAATATAACGGAAAGTGACCGGATCCGAATACAAAATCGGATTTTCGTAAAATTTTTGGAGAAGTTAATTTAATGATAATAAAATTTTCAGACGGACCAGAAATGAATTTCAAATCTAAAATTGGCATGAAGGTTAATTAAGGATTAGAATAAAATTTAGAGTTAAAGAAAATTTCCAAAAAGGACATGGAAATATAAAATAGCCAAAAGAACAAATGCAAGGGCAATTTGAGAATGAAAAGTGTGATTGGAATGCTTGATGTGTGGGCATGAAAGGGCAGTGCATGGAGGATATGTGGCATGCAAATGGGAGAGAAGAAGGTCGCATGAAAGACAAATGAACAAGAGAATACATGCATGCTTGACATGTGAAAAGTGTGTCATGCAAAAAGTAATACATGTGGGATCCATGTGAGATCCATGCAAGGCATGAGGAAAAGAGAGCTCGACATGTGTAACTCATGCATGAAATGAAGCCTTGAATGTGTGTCGTGTAGAGGTGGGAGTCACAAGATATAAAAAGTGCAAGAAAGAGAAACATTTCACTAGCAAAGAAAGAAGAGGCATTCAACCACACTTTAGAGAGAGAGAGTTGTGACCGAGAGCAAGAGAGATTTGAATGTAATAACTATTTTGATCATTTGAGAGCTAGTGTGAGAGAAGAACAAGGGTGAATCAAGAGAGAAACAGTTGTAAGAGAAGAAAAGAAGCTCGACCAATGAGGAAGCTTGCTGTCGATGGAAAGAAGTAAGGGGAGCTCACAGTCAAAAGTAACCAAAGAGGACAGTAGCTTTGTTTGTTAGTTTGGAGTTAATTTTGAGTGGTTTCCAAGCCATTTAAAGTTGCATACAAGCTTAGGAGGGAGATTCATTATTTGGGAGTTGATTCAAAGAAGTGAAGCAGCGAGGTAACGGAGGGCGCAGAAGAGTAGTTATATGTTGGAAAGTAAATTGTGAGTGTGGATTTTTACGAAGCCTTTATGAATTATATTAATTGTTTATTTATAATGCCGATACTATGTTTTGTATTCAAGTTAATATGTTTCTTTCGAGCAAGCTATTAGTATGTCACTGTTTTATTTTTAATGTATGAATAGTTTCTTGAATTTTATTATTATTATAATATATATTTTTTAAAAGTAGAGCAAAGTAGAATGTTTGAAAGAAATTCATGCATAGAAAAGGACATATTAAGAAATTAAGAAAAGTTTAGGCTTTTACCTTAGAAAGAAAAATTTAGACTTTTGCCTTGATAAATAAAGCTTTAGACTTTTGCCTTAGAAAGGGAATACTTCGGTTTTAAACCGTATAATTGAGAATAAAAGTTTACAAGATAAGATCAATATGCTTTCAAGTTAAGATAAAGAGAAAAGTAAGAAAAGTTTTAAGCATATTGAAGAGATTCAGATGCTTTAGGTTTACCCTAATCTCCAGTTATACTCGATCGTAGTATCGTATGCATGTATGGTAGTTTGGTTGGGAGAGTCACTAACTTGAGAGAATTTGAGTCAATGTGTCACCCTTTGCACACATATGATAGTGTAGATCAGCTTGATGTCGGGGGCTATCACGATCCCTGAGGTCTCACATTAGTGACTACACAGATAGCATTCCCTAGTCCTAGTTCCGTGACGTGTATATGTATAGTCACTGGAGGACGAGTTTGCCCGGGTTACCTTGTAAGGCGAGTTTCAAAAAGAGAAATACATCATTAGATATGAGATTCAAAAAAAGAGAAAGTTTTTACAAGATATGAAAATTATTATCAATTTCAAGCAAAAGTACTTTCATTATATATGTTCGATTTATATTTTTATTAGTTTGAGATAAATTACTAGTTTTCCAAATTATTTTAGGAGGTGTATATATATTTTAAAAGTGAGTTTCAAAACCTAAAGTTACCCACTCATTGAGTTAATACTCACCATTCTTTTTCGTGTTTTATAAAAACCCTCCCTAGGTACAGGTGCGAGCTAGAGATTAAAGAGAGCTCTGTCGGGCATGCATGAAGGCTGAGGACGTGACGCTACTGCACTAGTTTGTTTCCTATTGAAATATCATGTATTCACATTAATCTTGAGACATGATGCATAGTATTTTAGACTCATTGCATGTTTTGTAATAATTTGAAAACACTATGCTTTTGTACTATGTTGAGAACTATATGTGTATTTTATTTTATTTAGTTTCAATGGATTTTCAAATTATCTTTGATTTGAATTCATACTTGTGATTGTTGTGAAATTGAATGAGGGTCTGAGGCACGAAAATGGAGATTTGCATGATTTTAGAAGTGCATAGGTTTTATATCTCGTATTTACAAGGTGGAATCTTCATAAAAGTAGTCGATGTACTATCGAAATTTTATAAGTTGTATTATGCAAATATTGTTTTTAATAACGAAACATATTTCCACCTGTTTCTATTTAAAAAAGATTTCTAAAAATTTTAAGGAGGTTTTCAGATAAGTAAAAGGCTTAGCTTCATAGTGGGAACCTTTCCGTTAGAGAAATTTTTAAAATAAATTAAATTTGAAAACGAATAGACACATTCATTCACCAAAGGTTGTGTCTATTAAATTAAATTTTCAAAATGAAAAGACACATTGTTGTGCAAAATGTTGTGTCTATTAAAAGATTATGTCCATTAGAAATCTATATATATGTGAATGCCACAATCAATACAAATCTCTCTAATAGATCTTCCATTTTGTTCTTCTAAAATATATTTTGTTTCTCACAAATAAAAATAAGCAGTATTCTACTTTCTGCAGAATTAGAAAATTATTACCAATAGACTTGTTATCATTCGAAGGTATTTTGGTTTGTCTTCGCTAGTGCACATCGCAGACAAACAAAAGGTTTCATTGTATCCTAGAGGCGTATTCGCAACTTGGTGCATCACATAATTGGTGGAGGCGAATAACGTCTTAAGGAAAACGATTTTGTTACGCGCCTTGAAGCCATTTATTTGCAATTTTTGCTACTTTCTTTGTGCTATTTTGTGTAGGTTTTTTGACTGTTCTTTTGTGCAGTAATCGGTGAATTTTGCTAACTGTTTTGAGTGGAATACAAGACTGTTTTGGGCTGTCAAATTAGACAACAAAATTCTGCAGATTTCATCAAACAGTGCATATTTTTCTTCATTTTCTAGATTGTTTTGTGCAGATTTTTTTGGGCTGTTTTCAATTGAGTTCTTACAACACTTTCAACCGGAGCAGATCTCAATTAAAAGGCTATCGTGGGGTGTCGGGTGGGCTGACTAGTAGTATAAGGAAGAGGGGCCTATCATTCTAATCCTAAATTAATTACTATGCCAATTTTGTATTCAAAAATCATTTTCGATTCATTCGAAAATTTTATTATAATTCAATCAACACATCCAAAAACTCTACAAAAAATCTGATTACGCGTCTGGAAACTCTACTAAAATTCGATTATGCATCCGAATCTGGTCACTTTATATTATTTTATTTTCTCGTATTTAAAAATTTCTTTTTGATCTATCTCAGAATTATACCGGAATTCGATTTATACATCCGGATACTTTAAATTACTTTATTACTCTATAAATAATTGAAAGGGTATTTTTGTCCAATAAGTTTTGAATCACATATAATCTATCTGAATGAACTCATTTTTGATCCGTTTCAGTTTCTTTAGTCTCTTATTCTAGAAATTTACGATTTTCGAGGTCCGTTTCCCAAAAACTACTATTCACATGAAAATACTATTCAAACGAACAAATTTTATTACTTCGTAAATAAGGGCATAATTCATTAAATACATGTCTGATACACGTACCCGGAAGGGTATGTTACATTTCAAAAGTTACTTATTTAGTTTGCTATCCTACTTTGGTTCGTGAGAGTTGAAATCTCAACTAATATTAAAAATAAAAATAATATATATATATTTGTATTGCTGTGCTTTGGTCTGTAGAAGTTGGAAGTGAATGATATATTGTGCTTTGGTTCACCAATGATCACATACAAAATCACGGCTATACTAAAAATAAAAAACAAAGATATTTATAATTTACTTCCAACATTTGATCATAATCTGAAACTACTCCCTTAGTTTTGTAATTAG
Organism: Litchi chinensis; assembly: GCA_019925255.1. Classification (NCBI taxonomy): domain Eukaryota; kingdom Viridiplantae; phylum Streptophyta; class Magnoliopsida; order Sapindales; family Sapindaceae; genus Litchi; species Litchi chinensis. The sequence goes on along the minus strand of CM034465.1, from coordinate 15,253,690 downwards.
CAATTTACCTTCTCAAAGTTTAATTAAATAAAGAATTAACATCCCACCGTTACCAATTCCGTCAATTGTTATTAGGGGTGGAAGGGTAAAATGATAAATGAAAGTATTAATTAATAAAAAATAATAATAAACCAAAAAAATAAATTTTTTTATCTTATTTATTTAAGAAAACCAACTAAAAAATAATTTATCTCCACCATCCAGATAAACAATAGAGATCAAATTAAAAATTAATTTCATATGAAAAAAATAAAAATAAAAATCTGGATGGTGGAGATCAAATTAAAAATTAATTTCACATGAAAAATTTAAAAAAAAAAGTGTCTCTCTCTTCATTTGCTCTCTCTCTCTCTACCAATAAACTCTCTTTCTTTTTCTTTATCTTCATCTTCATCGGTGGCAACCCTTCATCTTCTAGTAAACTCTCTCTCTTCTTCTCCTCTCTCATTGCCTGCCCTCCTCATTCTCCTCTCTCCATCAAAACCAGTGAGATACCCATCATCTGAATTCAAATCCCAGTGATGATTTTTTTATATTTTTGGTGATTTTTGATGATTTTCATCTAGGTTTAAATCAATTCTAATGATATAGGAAGTGATTTGTTTTTACTATTTTAATCATGTAGTTATGCTGGTAAATGACCTGACATGAATAAATCACTTATTATATCATTTTAGTTGCATTTTTGGCTAATGTTTTGTGGTTTGAATCACGTCACTGATGCACTAATGGACGATAGCTTATAATAGTTAATTTTAGAAACTTTAACAATGACATGAATATATTATATAAAAAGGCTAGATTATATATGGTAACAAACAATTTAAAAATTAAAAAAAAAAAAAACGAATATTGTGATTGTTTTATGCTGTCATACTGGCTAATGGATTTATTAGTGAAGTTGAGAGTATAATTTTTATTTATAAAACGTATATATGTATATATGTATATATAGATAGACACACAAACACACACCATGTGGTGTAACGATAGGAACTTGAATATGACCAGAATGAATAAAAATTATCTATTAATAAGCCACACTGCCTAGTTAGAATATATGGATTTGGTCTTTAACATCTCTTGATAAAAGAAATAAATCCTCTCGTGTCTATTATTATTATTCCAAACATGAAATTGAAGGCTGCATTGTAGTACACTGTCACATAATGAGTTACCAATAATAAAGTTAAAGCAGTTATTGTGCATTGTTGATTGCACAAGTAATTCACTTCCACAGACATGAATGATATAAATTAATATAGTTTATGAATCAACTACCCATAATACATATTTTTCTTTCAATATGATCTCTAAATTAATAATGGTTCAAATCTATTGACTGAGTAACACTATCAAAAGTAGAACTTGTTGAAGTAGAACCATCCCAAGGGTCAGCTAATTCAAAGCCCTCGTATGCGAAGTTCTCAGCATTGCCCTGGACATTATCACTTCCATTTGGTGCTTGAATTCCTTCCAACACCATTACTACTTCTTTCATAGTAGGTCTTTGCTTTCCGTGTAGATTTAGGCATCTTATCGTGAGGTTAGCCATCGCCATGATCTCTTCCTCCTTTCCCAGCTTTACTTGAACATCAAGAATATTACACAAATTATTCTCCTCCATTGAACTAATGAAATATGATGCCAAACTTATACCTTCTTCTGTCACTGTTGAAAATATTGGTTTTTTTCCTGTGAGTAGTTCAACCAAGACTACTCTAAAACTATAAACATCACTTTTATCTATAAAGTGGTTTGAGTGGAAATACTCGGGGTCAAAGTACCCAAAAGTCCCTTGTACTTTTGTGGTTACATGACTATGATCAATTGGAATCGACCTTGAAGTTCCAAAGTCTGCTACTTTTGCTCTGTACTTTTCATCTAGGAGTATATTAGAAGACTTGATGTCTCGATGATAAATGGGTAAAGAAGCTGTCGAGTGCAGGTAAGAAATTGCTCCTACAATTTCTGTTGCAATGCGTGAGCGCATATCCCATGTGAATGGAAGCTCTTCATTTTATTCTTGAAGATAAGAACAAAGAGTTCCATTATGGATGAATTCATAAACTAATAAAGGAACATCGGTCTCCAAACAAAACCCTAATAACTTAACAACATTTCTATGATTAATTTGAGAAAGAATGACCACCTCATTAACAAATTCTTGAAGCTTCGCTTGATCTATTACCTTAGACTTTTTTATCACAACAAGTCTTCCATCAGTCAACATTCCTTTATAAACAGTACCTTGACCTCCCTGACCAAGTATTCTATTTACATTAAAATGGTCAGTGGCCTTATCCAACTCATTCGAATTAAACAGTTTGCTTTTGCCAAAACTGCCATCAAATGAAATTAACTGTTGCTGTAAAAGTAATTCGCCATTTTGTTCGAAGTACTTTTCCTTGAGCTTGATCTCATTTCTTCTCCTTGTCATAATGCACAACCACCATGCCCCAACAAGTAAAAACAAACTTCCAAAGCTTGCGCTTAGACCTACATAATATTTATTTGAAATTAGAAGTATTTTCGGTTGAATTGGTTTGTATTTCTTCATATTTCTGGGTGATCCATATCTCATTGTCAATCAATTTACTACACGGCTGTATAACACATCAATTCTTTTATAGCGGCAATCTTCGGTCAGAAATATCCAAATTAATTATTGTGTATCAAACAGCTCCTAACAACTGTGAACCTAGAATTTTGAGAAATTATAACTTGTTAGTATAAATGAGTAATAATGCAGTTGACTTGGGCTACACTTCACTGAATAAAACATGCCCACCTATTTTGATCATTTCAACCTTCAATTTTGTTGAGGCCTTCGGTGATGCTTCATAGTTTTCACAATACATCCCTAGCCCACAAATGCTGGCATTTGTCTTACATTCATCAGTATCTGACATGCGTATAGAAATAGAATTAATATCTGAATGTAGGAAGTACATATGTGTCAAATACATTACCTTAATGTATATATCAGTATGAAGGGCTTAGATGTTCTTAAAAATTAAATAATAAAATAAAAATAAAAGAAAACTTTAGTAAAATCTTTCCGTTTTCTTCTTCAAGAACAAATACGATATTATATATATGCTTATTAGGTTGTAGTATAAAATGTAGAAATTGTATGAATGTATCGAGGGGTTATGAATCAATCCTATACTGACAGGAGGGAATGTTAGGAAGGAAGCAAAATGTGAAAAATTGATGGCCTCTTACACCGATAAAGTATCTCATTCGTGGAATTTTTTCATTTATTAAAAGTTTGAAGTTCATTATATATATTTTAAATTCATTTATTTTTTAAAATAATAACCAACTTTGCCTTTTTTATTAAACAAAAAAATAAAAATAAAGAAAACAACAAACAAGATTTCTATACCTATCGAGATCAAATACTACCCGCACGAACATGGTTAGGATATGTACTCTTATAAACAGGAGATAACTATTTTTACAATAGAAAACTAATATGTATACTTTCATGAACATGAGATAATTACTTTCACAATGACGATAAAAAACCACCCACACAATCTATAATATACATTCGACGGTAAATTTAAACCTTAGTTTCTTAGAAGGCAAGGATGTAAGATCCGGAATTTCATTTCCCTGAAAGAAATAGTGTTTCCAGATGAATAGTGATTTCGTATGAATAGTATTTTTGAGTGAATAGTGATTTCCTGGAAAAGGAAGGTTTCCTTAAGTTTCGTGAAATAAAAATTTTTCGGTGAATAGTATTTCTGGGTGAATAGTGTTTTCGATGAATAGTATTCGCGTGAATAGTGATTTTCGGAAAATGGACCCTAGATATCAAAAGCTCCAGAATATGAATTGGAGTTATTAGAAGCTGAAACGGAGTAAAGATGAGTTCGTTTGAGTGGATTTTAAAGGTTCCGAATATTTATTGATAAAAATATCCTCGTAGGAAACGTTGTGAATTTTAATGAGTTTATAGCCGATTGAATTTTTTTCAAAGCATGGAATTGGAAGTTAAGACATCCAATTAGAGTATTGTATGGTCAATTTCATGATAGGATGATCATGAAATATTTTTGGGATTTATTGGTGTTAAGTAAGGATTAAAATTTAAAGTTAAATATATCATCAAATGTGTATGAAAGGATATGTATTAAAGAAGCACAATCCATGTGCTTGGATGAGAGCCAATGAGGTTAAGACATATTTAAGTCAAAAAGTAATTGATTAGTTGAGATCAAATTAATAAATAGCATGAGTTGTTAGTATTGAGTTGGATGAAATAAATTAACCAATCAAAGGTATTCATTTCAACTAGTGGCATTGAGGTGATTTTAGAGTTAATTAATGGCAATTTTGGCATGGAATAAGTGTGAATATTTAAGTAAAAGCATGATGTATGATTGGAGGATGAATAAGTCGGTTGGACAAGCTGAAATCGTCCAAAGCAAAGCTGGAACCGTGCCAGATCTGAACCGAGAGAAAGAGAGAGGGAAACCGTGAGAATAGAAGCAAAGCCGAGAGGGAGAGATAGAGGGCTGGAGCGTGAGCAGATCTGGAAGAAGAAGAAGAAGTCTGCAGCCGTGAAGAGGGAGAAGCAGACGTGAAGAACAAGCTGCACCTGTGAGACCCAAATCAGAACCGAAAAGAGAGAGGGATGGACGTGAGAAGCTGGAGCCATGAGGAAGAAGCAGAAAATTTGCAGGCCGTGGAGGAGGAGAAGAAGAAGAAGAGGTGATCTAACCTTGTAACCTCTCAATCTCATCCATCTTTATCAAGAAAAATGAGAGTAAGTGAAAGACTAGTTTATGTTTAATTGATAGACTTTTAAGTTAATGAATTATTTGAGGTTTTGATGAGTTATATGAACAAAAATCAAGGTTGATCTTCATTAATCCATGCTTGGAAAGGAAGAAGAGCATTAAGGAACTTTGGATTAAAGATTTGAGAGGTAAGGGTTAGGGTTTGTTGAATATAAATTGATGAAATAAATTTATGTTTAGTTCAAGGTTGTGGTTATGTTGATTGAAAGGAAATCTTGAAAAGAAAAGCAAAGAATTAAGTTAGTGAATAATTATATTAATGTTTGAGCAATTGTTGTTTTCATATATGTTGAGATTGCTTTAAATAATTAAATGTGTTGAATCTAAAGTGAATAAATTGTGGATAGTTGAATGAGTTTAGATATAAAGAGTTTGGGTTAGAAAGTGAGTGGAAGATTTTCAAGGATATAATATGATTATGTATTGATGTATGAGATTATAATGAAGTGAAATTGTAATATCTTTTGAATCCTAAACCAAGATTGTTGGTTGGAGTATATTGTAGGAGAGTCTCAAGAAGCGAAAAGGAGTGTTGGAAAGGTGGTGAAGAAATTAGAAGTGACTTGTGAGTGATTTTATTTTTAAAGCATTTATGAATTTAATTCATAAGAATTGAGTTATTTAATTATTGTTTTAGTAAAAGAGGTTATTATGCAATTTTCAAGTTATTTTAGCATGTTACATATTTTATATGAGTTGCATGAATATTTTCATTAAATTGCTATTATGATCATTTGAGTATTAAAGCAATTCAGTATATTGAGTAATTATACTCGAGAATTTTTACATGCTAAAGTTATATATAAACGATAGGCTTCGGCCTTAGAAAAGTAAGTTTTATTCCAAGAAATCAAAGAAAAGAAAAGTAAGATTTTTATTATGAAAAGATTTTAGATGCCTTAGGTTTACCATAGCCCCAGTTAAGTGCCCAGTGGAGTACCCTATGCGTGTACGGTAGATGTGAGAGAGTCACTAACCAAGAGTGGAGTCTGGACGACTCCTAAGAGAGAGAGTCAGTTGAGTCACCCTCTGCACGTATAAGGGTAGTGTAGATTGGACCGATTGCGAGAGAATAATGCGCGCCCAGAGTTTACGCATCGGCAACTACACATGGCAGATTCCTTCATTCCTAGTGGCATGCGAGAGAGTTTATGCTGCCACGACAGGAGTAGTTTCCCTGGGTTGCCCTTGGCGAGATAAAAGAGAAAAGCACGTCCATAGACGTGAAGTTTATTAAAGTAGAAGTTGTTTCCAGTTTTTAGAACTAAAGAAAGATTTATAAGAATTACTCAGTTTTGTAATTTTTATAAATGTATAGAAAGATTATTAGTTTACAAGGTATTGTGAGTAGAAATCCCACCTCACCAAGTGTAGTATCATTAAAGTTTATTTAATGATTATTTATATTTATTAAGTTGTTGTAATTAAATTGCATATTTTTATTCTATCAATATTCTATTATATGAGTTTTAAGTTAAGTATGTGTTTATGTGATGAATTATCGAGAATTAACGTTTTTAGGCGTATCGCCTTAAAAACGAGTTTACTTACGAATATTGAGAAAAAGAATTTTTATACGCCGATGGTTTACCCTAGCCCCAATTAAATACCCAGTAGAATGCTCTATACGTGCATGGTAGATGTGAGAAAATACTAACTAAGAGAGAGAGAGTCGGTTGAGCGACCCTCTGCACGTATAGGGTAGTGTAGTTCAAACCGATTGCGTAGGGGTAACGCGTGCCCAGAGTCACGCATCGGTGACTGCATCGGGTAGATTCCCTGATTCCTAGTGGCTAGCTAGAGATTTATGCGGCCACGACAGGAGTAGTTTCCCTGGGTTACCATCAAGGCGAGAAATGAGAAAGTTTTCGAAAGAAATTCAAATTGAATTTCAGAAATAGTTGTATTTGAAAAACTAAAAAGTATTTCAGAAAAATACTTTAGTTTATGAAATGGTTTAAGGTTTACCTCACTGAGTTTTATACTCACCACCCTATTTCATATTTTATGAAATCCTCCTCAGGTGCAGGGACGAGCCGTCAACCGGAAGAGGCTCCATCAGACGCGTAAGTGGCCTGACGCAACAGCATCACTGCATAGGTTTAGTTTAAAAGTATATGTCATGCATTCCACGCACTCTTAATGAATATTCGTAAATTATATTTTGAGTTGTATATAGTACTTTGTATTTATAAAATTAAGTTTTTGATAAATTAAATTATCTATTTGTCTTGAATAAAATAGAAATATATTTATGGATTTCACATTGAAATGTTTGTGGTTGGATTATGAAAATATATTTTGAGGGCCTGAGGCCCAGTAGTAGAGAAATATTTGTTATAGAAATGTTAAATTTTGAAATTTACAGGGTGGCATGTTTGAAAAACAACCGTTATGCTGTCCAAATTTTTATAAATCCGTTTTATAAATATTCAAAATAAAAAGAAAAATTTTCTCACGTTTCCGCATTAACAGAAAGTTTCAAAAAGTAAATGGCGTAGCTTTACGAGAACCTTCCAGTTGGATCAGATATCCGTTGGAGGGCTACTGTAAGGCGGCCGGCAAGCCTAGTAAGGAGAGGGGCTTGTCAAAGGAGGAAACACAACCACATATTTTAAGAGGTGGTGTACACCTGAAAAGACAAGCACTTGTAAAGAGCACTATTTTTTTTTTTTTTTTTTTACACATATTACATCTTTTGCTAGGACGATCTAGCAACCATAAAAGTGTAAGCATGACTCTGTGATGAAAGTAAATACAGAAGAAGAATTTCAAACCATAATATTCTTAAAGCAAAAACATACCAAAAAAAATTAGGAAAAAAGTCATCAGATTCCAAAAAAAATGCAAACCACATACTTGTTCACTCAAAGTCAGACACTGAACAGATACAAACAAACTAGCAAAATCCAATTTCAAAACTTATAAGCCCAACAATCAAATTAAGTAAAAAAGTTACCTTAACAGAGTGAAAAATCTGAATGGAGAGATATCCATTGAGACCAACCATTTATCAAATGACTAGACAGCCACGCTAATCTGATTTTGAGAGCTTAAGGTGAATTCTTAGATCTATTAGGCCAATATTTCATAACGAACTGTAATTGAATCCGTGAGTGACTCTTCAACATGTAATATGTATAAAGTACAAACAATGTATAGCGTTATTTAACAAGCTCAGGCAAAATTTTTATAATAAATTTACTTGAAATATATTTGTTTCTTCTTCAGAAAATTATAATAATATCCTCTAGGTTTAAGCTTAATTTTGTGTTGTTTGAAAACATCTAAAAAATTAGGATTTTTTTTTATATCCTTATTTTCTTAATATTTAGTGTGGGATATTATCAAAATATCTCTTAAAAATGAAACTAATGTAAAATCAATTTTTTTATATTAAAAAGTTGAGTTTAGTGATATTATTTTTTATTTTAGGGGGATTTTCAGTTTTTTCCCCAAAAAAAAGGGGAAAGGGCGGGGGGGGGGGGGGGGGGGGGGGGGGGGGGGGAGGTGGGGTGGGGGAAAGAGAGGGGGGGGATTAGAGAGGGGGATTAGTGACAAGAAATTAACTGAATTGAAAAAGTGGACTCTTCAAAAGTACAGGTTTTATTTTATTTTATTTTTTTCTTTTGGTAACATTATGGCTCTAATAACGGCATTACATGATCATAAAATAAATATTCATTTATAATTAAAAGATTTTAATACTATTAAATAGTTATAAAATAGATATTAATGAGATGAGGTGGTGCAATGGTATAACCTTACCCCTATCTCATAAGTTGTTGGTTTAAATAACTAATTCCTTTCTCAAATTTTGAATTATTTATTAAAAACAAAAAACAAAAAAAAAAAAAACCTGTAAAAATATAATCGGAATACTTGAAGGATATTTGGATGGATGGAGGAAGAAGTACTATACCATGACATCCACCTGGAAGATAAGGATTTCCTGTATATCCCATTTTGCAAGAACAGAAAACACGTCCGAAAGCTGTCTCATTACAATCAACGAAGGAAGAACGATGTTGCCATGAAAGATCCAACAAAGAATTGTCTATATACCAATCCAGTACAACAGGAACTTTTGTCCAATTTCGAACTTCTTCAGCATACGTAAATACGATCCTAAACCATGCAGGATCCACCAAAAATGTAAACTGGCATTCTTGCTTGTTTTCTCCTTCAAAATTATTCAAGACCTGGAAAGATGTGTTAAAACTCTGCAAATCCCAAGAAACTCTTATCTGGCAACAGTCGATTCCATGGCAGTCACCCTTATTTGCTGTACTATTAGCTGTACTTCTTGGACCACAGATCATGGACGAGCACCCACCAAGAAGCGAACCAGTACTAGAGGACATATATGCAATGTTGTTGCAGGCTATGCTTGTGAACCTGTTGCTATTTGAGTAGAAGAAAGGGGTATCCTGCAATAGCTTAGTTTCATTGCTAAGGCAAGAATTTGAGACCGGATGTTGGACGCGAATTGTGACATCTTCTAGTGAAATATTAAGCACTTCTAAGTTGATGCTACTGAGAAATGGTGTACTAGACTTGCAATCTATTGCAAAGGAATCATTCAAGTAACAGTTGGCTCCAATTCCAAATGGAAACGGAATGGTTACTTTTCCACAGCTTGATTGACAATTAGGTTTCGATAAAGGTGGTGTTTGTGGCAATGTAAAAGCATAAGAGGAGGATAAAGACCATAAAAGGAAGATAATCTGAATTAACGATTGCAGAATCATTCTTCAATCTTCGTTTCTTTTGATCTATGTTTATGGTGAGTTTAGGATTCAAGAACACAAAAAAAAGCTCCATCTTTGAATTTAAATGGAAAAATTAAGTGTTGTTTCTTCGCACATTCTTTTCGGTCTTGTCATGTGGGGAGGAAAAACAGTTAAATCACAACATGGAAACCCAAAAATGAAAATCATCATTTTCCTGGTCAAAACAATTCTATTCAAATCCAAAATTTGCTCACTAAAGAATTCTACTGTTATTAGTCGATCTGACCTTCTTATATTTCTTGTCGATGAAGTACATTTTAATTACATGCATCTATAGACTAATAGAAAAAGAAAAAGATAAGGAGAAAAGAAGATAACAAAAGCATTCACACATGTTAAAGTGGTAGTACTAGTAACAGATCCTTAATCACTTTAGATCTCAAATTATGTGGTGAAGCAAGAACTTACGCAATTTACTGGAAAAAAAAGTTTTTATTTACTGAAAAAAAAAAAAAAGTAGGTTTTTTTTTTTCAACCTTTAATGCCTCAAATGTGCTCTCGTGCCAACAATATCAATAGTATTTTATTAGTTTTTCCCTTTTAATTTCTTTTAGTCGTTTATTATTTTTCCATGCTACTTCAAGCTGAATATTGCTTGTGTAAAGGGTGAATTTAAGTTGTACCTTTGAATCCTCTACAGGAAAACTGGGAATTTTAAAATATATTTAGTAGCAAATTAAATCGTTCAGATGTGTATCTAGATTTAATGGTAAAATCCTTAAAATCAGGTAAGGTAACACATTTGAATTATGTCTTTCTATCCAAACGCCAAAATTGTAATAGTTTGAAAAAATATTTTTCTTATTTATAAGTAAAAAATAATTGTTTTTTATTCTTATTTTTGGTTTAAAAAATTATTTTTATTTATAACTAAATTATTTTCTTATTTTTTAAACGTTTTTGATGTGGATATGTCGCATGGAAAATATGAATTAAGAATAAAAATACCTCACGATAAATTTGTTACAAATAATAAAAAGGTGGTTAACTTGACCTTTGTAATTTATTGGAGAAACTTCATCAGGAAAACAAGTATAAACATTTTGTTTATCTCAAAAATCAAGAAGAACGTGTTTTAGATAGAGTTTGCATATTTTATATTAAAAAAAAAAAAAAATCTATTTTCTTATATTTTCTCTCATGACCGGCGTTCATCGAAAATCCATTTTGCTGAGAGGACGATTGTTTAATTGAAGCTTGAATTGATGGCACTTGGCACAATTATTTGTTGTTGCATTGACTGACTGGTTAATGAGCGAGCACCAAATCTCTCCCTCTTTAGAAAAGCAAATAATTTAATTTTAGCTTTAAGATATTAAAGAACAATGTTCCTTAACGACAACCTTAAGAATTTCAATATGATTTCATTCTTCCTCTAGCATTAGTATGCATGGATAGCTGGATTTCGACTGCAGTCTTGCAATATAATTATGTATTAGCTCTCTAATAGCGACTTGCAATAAATATTGTCACTAAAACCTGAGACACATGGACTTTTCTTTCTCCTTAAAAACTTTAGATGGAAACATATACTTAAGTACTTAATTAACGAGTTTTTTACAACTTATTCTTAAAGATTAACACTTACATAAAGAATTGTATGAGTCAACAACTCATAATGATAAGAGTCATTCTTTAGTGCTTAGTCAAGTCTGATTGCTGAACTTAGTTTAGGTTACTTCTTGATTTTTTTATACAAATAAAGAGGTGCTTAAGAAAACTAAAACAGCGTTCTACTTAATTAGTGGGCGGTGCAACTCTGATGGTTTTCAAGTCTTCACTTGGTTGGTTCCCTAAGACTTCTGCGCTATTGTATTTCGTGTACAAAACATACCAAGAGTACTTATAATGAAATTCGAATGATTAATTTGTTGTGATGAGATTCGGATGATTAATTTGAGTGATTAGTCATGGGCAAATTAGGATTTCAGGAAAGAAAGTTAAAAAGATTATCGAATGCCATTTGATGATTTCTTTTAAAAGAGAAGTAATTCAAGTATAAATTTTTCATTAACATAGGTTGGATGTAATATAATGCAATGTTAAGCTATTATTGAAATGCATTGCATATATAGATATAGAAGCATATAAGGCATAATGTGTGTGATGTTTAGATGAGTGTTTAGATCCTTGTCTAGTTTGAATTATTTGAGTTATCGTTTTATGTTTACATGAATATTTAGATCCATGTCTAGATGGATCTCAGTATAAGAAGTCCTAGTAAAACCAAAATAGGCAGTATTACCTTGAAAATCCAAAATATGTGTTCTATGAAATTAGGTAGTCCATGTTACTTTCATTTTGATGAAAAAATAATATTATGAATTAATTTAATGATTCTTATTCATATTTTTGATTTATTAAAATTTATTTATTTCATCATTAGTCAAACTAGGTAGTTTCCTATTTGATCCAAGTTTTTTTTTTTTCTTTTTGTTTTCTTAAAAGAGGTTTCTTATTGTAGCATTACTCCACCAAATTTCGATGCCACTAGTTGGGGAAATACACGTGAAAGTGTGTCCAATATCCACCACAAAGCAAAAAATATATAAAAAAAAAATATATGATATGACTTGTTGGGGAACACATATGTAGAAGTGCATCTAATATCCACCACAAAGCCAAAAAAAAAATATATATATATATAGAGAGAGAGAGAGAGAGAGAGAGAACAAGATTAATCTAATCACATAATACAAGAATTTATGTAAAAAACCCAAACCAAGAATTTATGTAAAAAACCCAAACCAAGGAAAAACCATAATCATCAGGATGACAAGTGAAAAATATTACTATGTAGAAAATTATTATTACTACATATTCAATACTCTCTTCAACACCAAACCCCAATTACAGCCAAGCCCTAAACTCTTAATCGAGTATGCCAAGTCTTGAGCTCACAACCAAACTCCTTGCTCACATTTTCTAGACATTTGGCTACCTTTTGTGTCTATCCTAAACAAAGAATAAGCTCATTTTTTATAACATGAGTTTACTTGGTCTTAAAGTAATCCAAAATCCTTGAGGAAACACCTTTCTTTGCTCCCAAAGTAGTTACAATCACATTAAAATAAGAAATTCTATCAAAAGCCTATTTTCGCTCAAATCTAACCCCTAGCATCTTCTTAGGATGCATGAGGGCGCATCCAGCATTATTTTATGATATCGTTTCTCTTGAGTTTAGCTTTCTAACGATATCTTACTTGGCCAAAACGAACGTCGTTTAGACCACTTTCAAATCAATTTTGCTTTAGGAATTATTGTCACAATCCTAACCTTTCTATCATTGTTGTTTAAAGAAATTTCTTACAAGACCTTATCCATGCCAATTCGAGAAGGATTCTAAAATTTATATATATATATATATATTTATATATGTCTACATATATATTATTCATATACATGACTAAACACACAAAATTTTTTATTTTAGTCATACATAACAAAACGTACTTGGTGTTTTGAGTTAAAAAATATATATATTAATAAAAATATAAAACTTTATTTTGTTTAAAAAATTAGGTGATTAGTGTTTATTTATCTATTAGATATTCATTCCTTAGGCTATTTAGTTGATTTATGTTTTCATTATCTAATATCAAAGAATCTAATTGTTGATTTCTTCTTGGTTTCCTAATTCCGCTCAAGACTAGGTTAGTATATTTTTAGATTCTTTATTTGATTGATTGTTGAATATCATGCCACTAGTTTGTTAATTGATAAGTCTTATAGGTCATTTAATTTTTTCACTTGTAACTTAATTAATAGTATTGAATTGCACTGTTAAGTTGTTTTTTTTTTTTTTTTTTTGAAGTGATCAAACCATTTAAAATTATCTAAAAACAACTAAAATAAAGTCTATCATCTCCAAAATAAAGCATTTTCAAATTTATCATAATTTTATATTATACAATTATTTTCCTCTTGACACTTACAAAAAATATATTTGAAACCAAATTGTCTTGAAATTGAACTGCTGTAGTTTAATTTGCAAATTTAAGCATTCATTTTTCTATCTACTTTCATAAATATATTAATATATTTAAATATAAAAATATCATTATAATTCTACAATATTTTTACTCATATTTTAATTATGAATAAATTATTATTAATATATACATAAAAATATTTTAGAATTTATTAAATTATTTATTTTTAAGTGTTTGTATCAAATTAATTAACATTACATAACAATAAATAGTAAAAATAATATAAATGTCAAATTACTAGCTTTCAAATAATTTTAAAAAAAAAAAAACAAATTTATAATATATTGAGAGGTAAAGGAAAAAAAAAAGACATATTATTCGGATTTCAAATTCTAATAATTGTTCAATCTTTAGTAAGTTTCAGCATTATTCAGTCTTCCAACAAAAAAAAAAAAAAAAAAAAAAAAAAACCCTTAATATGATTGATTATAATATAAGTAATGTTACACTAGCTGAAAATTTATCTAAATTTATTATCTAAATAGTGTGATAAGCTTATGTTAAATTACCACATTATTCATACATTATTCCAAATTTGATATGGCAATTATAAGTCAATTTATTATATCATTTGAGCAAAATGTTTGAATAAATATTTTAAAAGTGTAGCATTATTCTTATAATATTGCATTAACATGTGTCACTAGACTCACTATTTAATTGAATTGGAAAATGAGTTAGTAATTAAAGACAAAAGAAAAATGTGTTTTATTGTTCCAAAAATCAAATTTATCATTCAAGTTAAATGTATTAAAAAAAATAAAAGAAATAACAAATTTTAGCAGTCAAATTTGACAAGGCATTCAAAAAAATAATTCTTAAGTAATTTTATGCTTTGTTCACTAAAGTATTAGTCAATTCCATCAACTTCTTCACATGTTACCTCTTAATAGAGGTAGTTAGGTACCTCTGCATTTACTAAAGTATTAGGGATTCTATTTCCACCAACTATATTTTAGAGCTTATGTTGATAGTCTTTTTTCTATTTAATGTGAGAATAATTGTTACTTCATTTATGATAGTAGATATTTAGGTCGCAAAATAGTATTTGATCTTAATAAATCCCGACAATCCTCTAATCCTATTCGATGCCAACTTTCCAAAAAAATTCCATCACCTTATCTTATTTTCACTCATTTTTATTGTTAAAGTAAATGTTAATGATTACTTGCTGTTGGGTATTCATATGAAAAGAAAAAGAAAATACATTATAGTTGCACAAACAGTTAAAGTAAATGTAAATATTATAAAGGTTTTTTTTTTTTTTTTCAAACTGTTAATATTATAAATGTTTAATCATTTGGCATTATGGAAACCTAATAGTGGACGGTAGAATTTTTTTTGATGGGTTGACTTCACGTGGGTAATTATCAAATTACATAAGTGCTCTTTACCATTAAAACATATTGGATAGTAGACTTGGAAAGGGTAAGACATATCACAAGAATATTAATATATTTAAAATAAATACAGCACATTGTATTAAAAACTTTAAAGTTGTCTTGAAGAAACATAGTGCTTTTTCATTTTAGTATTATAGTTATGTGAGATTTTTTTCTCTCATAAGTTTATTTCCACTTAAAAATTAAAGTAGTAAATTTAATTGGTTTATTCTTTTTACTTATATTTTATTTTAAGTTATAAAATATGTATTAAAAAGTTAAAATTTCTAACATATAACTTAAATGAAAAAGTCCTTAATCGATAAATTGACATTAACTACCTAAATTAAATTTTTATTATTTTTAAATAAACTTTTTATTATTTGGTTATTATCAAAATGTCCCTAATCAAAAACTTTTCAATCTTAAACAAATCTTAACCATACCCAACTCTAAGAGTTGCAGCTACCACTGTCAATCATTAATAATGTCATGCTCCGAAATTCAATTTATTGTTATTGATTTGGTCAGCTTCCAGTTTTAGAAATAAAGAAATTGTAAACAAATATTCTATTGGAGAATATTTTTAAAAGGAATTAAGAAAGTTGGATTAGGAGGAAAAAGGTCATAAAGACAAAATGAAAATTTCCATATATTGGGAAAAAAAAAAAAGTAATATTGTGGGTGATTTTTTTCTTAATAATAATAATAATAGGTGGTGGGACATGCCTATTGAAATAAAAAAAAATATATAAATGTTAGTGGTGGGCCATGCCCATTGGAAAAAAAAAACATATAGATATGTAAAAGTGTATGATGGGTGCCAATTGTGGAAAAAAATAATAATATAATAATAATAAAACAAAATAAAATAAAATAAAATAAAAAGAAGTAACTGTGACATGAGGCAGTGCATAAGAAGAGATAAGGATGACTATGTACATATATACCGGTCCTCATACGTAAATCAAACACAGAAGCTGCCGACCAGCAGGAAAAGAAAAAAAATCTATATATATATATAAAAGAAAGAAAACTGAGAAAAGAGAAGAAGAAAAAGAAGAAAAGAAAAGAAAAAAATTTGGGTATCCAATTTATTCATATAAGTAAGTTTATTTTAATAGGATTTGGATTCTAGAAAATTAGTTTATTTTTTTATAAGTTTTAAATTAAGTTTTATATAATTTTAGGGTGAATTTAAGATAATGAGAAATCGGATGGGAATCCGTTTTAAATAAAAAATAAGCAAAGAAGTTATGTAAGTAGATAGTTTTTTTTTATTAAATTGATTTGGTTATGTTTACTTATATTTCAGATTTTATTATTTATTTCAAGTAAATAATTTATTGAGTTAATTGATTTTATATATTATAAATTAGGTCATACAATTGAAATAAAAGTTTATTACAAATTCGTATATATGTTTACTTATAAGAAATTTCAATATGAATTTTATATTTTTAGTTTGAGTTATTATTAGAAAAATTTCAGAATGTTTTAAATTAATATGATTTGTTGTTTTGAGAAAGAATATTGTCTACGTTTTGAGAAAATTATTTATTTAGAATTATATGGATATTTAGAAAAGATTTAAAAACATAAAAATAAAAATGTTTTCAAAACACCAAGGTTGTACCCTCCTCTCCAACGATCAGATGGACTACAAATGTGTGAGTCCCAGATTCACTAAGTACATGTATGGCAGATGTCGAGAGAGTCATTAAGTCGCCCAGCATATGTATGACAAATATTATCCCCTACTCTCCGTGTGTGTTAAGTATCTCCACCACGTATGATAGACTTTTCAGGATATTAGTTGGGGTAGATTTTCAGAGTACAATATTATATACTGAATTTGATTAATACAGAACGAGATTTACAAAAAGAGATTTCTAAAAAAGTTTTATAAATTATGGATTTTCATATTTTATATTATTAAAGTTATAAAGATAATTTATATAGAAGTTTACAGTTTTACAATAATATGAGATTTATATTTAGTTTTATTTATAGATATAATTACTTATGAATCACTTAAATTGTTTCTTTTTATCAGTGATAATTTTGATGTTTTATTGAGAAATATTTTAGAAAAATTATATCCACTCACTAGGCATTAGTGCTCATTCTTTTATAAATTTATTTTTCCAGACATCCGTCACAGGTTTATGCAGAGCATTGCATATCATGAGAAGGACCACATGATGATAAATAGTTGCATTTGTGTATATTATTTCTTTATTTACGAGATTTCATAAATATATTTTAAAAATAGTTTTACAAATAAATCATCATTTTACAAATACAACACAAGATGTATAAGAGAATAAATATATGATCACTCATATCTCAGTCTAAATCATTTATAAGGTATTAAATTAATAATAGGTTACATCATACACAACTTTGCATACACATCAAACAACCTCCATTGGGCTTGAGTTTGGGATAGCACCCCAACACCTACATACCATATCTTCAATAATATGGATCAAACCCTCATACTTCAGTTTCTCAAACCTGTCCATACCATATGAAATCAGTCTCTCATTTCATTCAATATACTTATCTATGACATTCTTCAAAAACATGTCTAAGGAATACACCTTAATAATGTATTTTCAGCATAACTAATCATATTATTCAAATATCAAATTGAATCATAAATAAACGAATTGAAAATACAACTATTCTCATGTTCCTTTAATTGACTTACTGCATATTGTACAGGATCGTTCATGAGGCACCAAGGGTAAAACCCTCACCCACAGCATTAGGCAATGCCCTAAACCTTCCATCATAACATATACGAAGGCATTTTATTCAAGTACAACAAAACAAGGGTACTAACCTCATCCATTATATGAAAATCAAACATAAACAAACTTCAATTTTTTCAATATGTAACATATCATAAATTAGTAATCTTTTCTATCAAAATCATCTATAATGTTTCACATGAATTTTCAAGATCAACTCAACTCTTTTACTTATCAAAAAGCAAGTGGATATCTTTTAATTTAACAAGCTATAGATCTGTCAATTCCTTCCATAACCAAGTATCACAATACAAGGGTACTAATAAAAAAGCACCATAGTACAATGATGCTACCTCATCCTATTTGGCATGAGGAGCGTTGCAAAGCCTTTTTCGAGGTCGTTCTCTCGAGCACCAAGGATAAAACTTGACCACAACACTATGTGTTGCAATTTTCTCTTTTGAGATTGTTTCTAAGGGCACCAAGGATAAAACTTGATCACAACGAAGCAACTCTCTTTCCGATTGTTATTGATCCACAATTTTCTTTATTTCATATAATATATTTTCCATGAATACAACAATACATTGTTCACCATATTCCTCTAATTACTCTAAAAGCCAACAATTCAAATCCAAAATACACAATTCGAAAGCCAAACTAATTACTCTAAAAGAATTTTAAACAATTAAAATTATTCCTTCCAAATCAATAACAACCCAAAGAATACATTGTTCACTATATTTAAGTCCTCAAAATAACAAACAAGAGACATCATCAAGTTTTAAATAGCTTGATAATTTGAAAATTACATGTCCAAATCAATTCAACTTTAAAATAACTCTATAAGTATTTCTATTCTTTTAAAAAAATGCACTAGTTCCAAATACAATCACAAATTGGCCAAAAACTAAAACAAAATCCTTTTTAATAATTCTCATAAATACCCATTAATATCATGTACAAATTTAACTACTCCAAGCAACTAAAAAAATTAATTTCTTAAATTTTACTGAAATAATTTAGTTTATCTCCATACTCTAGCCTTATACAAAATTTTGTTACATGGAAGGAGAATTTTATAATCCTTGAGAAAGATTTCATAAAAATAAACTCAAGGGAAAATTCTAAACACCCACCTCAACCTCAAGTTTCACCATTGAAGATCAAAAGATATTTCTTCCTTTTTTAACAAATTTATCTTCTATTTCATTTCTCTTCTCATTTGTGTTTCTTTTTTCCTTTCACTCCACTTACTATCTCTGGTACCTCCCTTTTTCTTCTTCTCTCTCTTCTTTCCTTTATTTTTTTTCATTCATTTGTCTTTTGTTCTTTTCTCTTTCTTCCTCTTTCTTGTCTCTTTCTCAAATTCTTATCTCTGCCTTCTTGGGTCTTACCATCATTTATTACTTTATTTTTTAAAAAATTGGGGAGTACTTAGAAAGCTAATGGAATGTATTTACAGCTAACCTGACATTTTAGATCTTGGTCTCATTTAAAAGCCCATGTTGGTTCAATTAGTAGTTTTTATTCTCAAACCATAATTGGGCTTTTTAATGTTTTGGGCTGACTTAATATTGCAAAGGGTGTCAATATTTACACCCCTCTACAATTGTTTATACACCATTTTTATAAATCTACTTTAATGAGTGAGTTATAATTATAATCAAGATTAATTGCACTAATACACCATGTCCTTTTTCAATATGAATTTGTTGTAGCCTTCCCTCTGAACAATGACTTTCCATCTCATTAAACAAGTGGACATATGTTTTAACTTTGAAAAGTAAAATGTGCCCCCTCCCCAAATAGTGTTTGCAAAAGTTTTAAATACCCTTTACTCTTAGAATAAATAATTAGTTTTTTTAAGTCTTAAAATAATTAATTTAAAACTATATAATATAAATAATAAAAATCCTTAATGATTTTGTATTAATCAATTCAGTCTTTAACAATGATGACAAACTTCGAAACAGGTAAGTAAAATTTAAAAAGAATAAAAGTGAAAGAACATGGAAGAACATTTGCTTCCAAAAAAGAAAATCCAAGAAAAACGATGAAGGAAAACTTGGAGCAAATATTAGGAAGCAATAACAATGGCGCAGACAATGATGGAATGCTCGCTCCATCTCAAATGCGATGGATTGGCACTCCGCTACTATCTGATGGAGCAATTGCTCCATCTTCAATGGAGTAATCCCATTAGAGATGAAGCAATCTCCAACTAACTAATGTTGTGTTTTTTTGTTTTTTTTTTTGGTTTTGTTTGAAGGTAGAATAGTCACTAAGTTTGAAGAAGAGGAATTTGGGATATATATATATATATATATGTATACTGAAGAATAGGAATCTAGATTGAAGAAGAGGATTTCTGTGTTTTGGGTTAAAGAATGAGGATGTAAGACTTTGTATTTTTTTTATTGAAGAGGAGATCCAGACTCGGTTTTTATATTTTTTATTGAAGAGATCTGGCTTGTTTTGGTTTTCAGTATTGTTGATGCTGATGATTTTGCTTCAAAAAGATTTTTTGATTTGATTTTATCAGTTTTTGTCATAACCAAATCTTATCATTGTTTTAGGGATATTATGAAAAATCACCATAAAAAGTGAACTAATAATATTATGTCGTTTTATACATATTTTGAACATGACATGGTATTGATGTTTTAGTTTATTTTACACTAATGTCACATGATAAATTAATTAGAAGCCTGCATGAAGAATCCTGAATGAAATATTTTGCAAATATTTTGGATGGAAATCATCAACCCATTAATACCTAGGTCTTTTTGGATAATATTTTCAAAATTAGGGGTTGTTTCGCATTATTTTTCAAATCGGGGGTATTTGGATAATATACTAAAATAATAATAATAAGAGTTAAATACACAAAACCCCCTTGAGGTTAAGTCAAATACACACATATTAATATTTTATTTTTTTGTACACAATACTCCCTCATTCTCCTTTGATAATTAATCATCAACCATTAATATGTGTGTATTTGACTGTTAATGAGGGGGTATTATGTACAAAAAAGTAAAATATTAATATGTGTGTATTTGACTTAACCTCAAGGAGGTTTTGTGTATTTAACTCTAATAATAATAATAATAATTTTCATTAACAACTCATCCATAGTGTTAACTCTTATCTTAATATATTTGCAATCACTCTGTTTTTCAGTGGATGATTTATATATATATATATATATTAAAAAAATTAAATTAACTTATTATATTTGATAATGATTACATTTCGACGAAGTAATATGCAAACACTAACATTTGAGAGGATTCATTAATGATAGATATATGATCACTCTCTTTATATATAAAAATAATTCCGTGGACATTTTTGTATAATAATAATAATATTATTATTATTGTTTTGCTCGTTTTCTTGACATAGAAAAAAGGGGTCGCTAAATGCTCAAAAGATAAACACAGTATTTAGAAGCCCAAGAAGTCCAACCTTCAAGTTGCCATAACGAGCTCGTCGAACTCCCGAGCTCGCGCCATGCAAAGTCTATCTTAGTATACTTCCAGCCCATGTTTATGTTAGAGCCCGCCTCAGCATCTCTTCAGCTCGTGTAAGCAGCCAGGTCGATGAGCTCCCGCTAGGGAAGTGCCTTGAGAGGCCAACCACCAGGTCAACCTAACCCCCGATTTCACCCTAACACCACCTCAACAGTTTCCAAGAAACATTTAATGCGGTGACTGTTCATTTAATGAAAAGAAGACTTTACCTGAAGCATTTAATGAAGACATGAGCTTGTGAAGAATAATCATTATGATAGCAATAAATGTTGTATGACCATAATCAGATTAGGTAAAAATAATCATGATTTGTAACGTGTAAATCGCTCCATTATATCTCTCCTTCTCTATAAATAGAGGAGATTTTTCATTGTAAAAAGGAGCTTCGATACTAGTATTACCATCATTCTGTCGGAATCAATTCAAAGTGACCCGTGGACGTAGGCGTACTCGCCGAACCACGTAAAAATCCTTGTCTTTACATTCTTCTCCCCCCTTTCTTCCATTATTAACTGCTTTATTATTATTGTTCATTTATCTTAACTAATATTTAAACCCCTTTATTGTCATTCACCTATCTTAAACCATATTTATTATATTTATTATCATTTATTATACTGAATCGCAGTTTGGACCTTTGGATCTCCACGTCGACCAATTCTGAACGTTGACATCTTTTGGTTCTAGCAGGAGGGGCCAACAGTGATTTGGTAATTTCTTTTTTAGCTAATTTCTCCTTAACTGCTTACATTTCATGAAACTGTAATGGCTAGGACAAGAACAACTAAAAGTGTTGGTGTGGTGGATGGGCAACCTGAGGGCTAGAAAGACCAACAAAACACCCTACCTTCCAGAGAAAAGGTTGCTCAAGAGTAGCAACGACGTCAACAAGCTCTTGAAGATATGGTGAGACAGTTGACCGAAATAGTAAAGGTGCTGGCAGAAGCCCAAACTCAAGCCGCGCAGAGACAGGTGGAGGTCGCGCCCCACAGAGGGACTCATCAGTAGCTCACAGAGGAAATCCCAACCCTGGAGGGGGGACCTGACAAGGAAAGGTCGTTATCAGAAGAGTTCATCCGCTCCTCGATCTTGAACCCGAGAAAGGATAGACGATGAGCCCGAGAAAGGGAAACCTTCCCTCACCCGCAGACTTAAGGGTGAGAGTGAGTTACGATGGTGACCGGTATATGGAAGTTAGTCTTGGACCCGAGCGAGCTCACAAGCATCATGGTGATTATGAACATGAGCCACGGAGGGGCTCGCGATAGGTAGAGAATTTTGATTGGATGCATAAGTCACGAGATCGCCATATGGGTGAGCAAGAAAGTATCAGTAGACGAAGTCACGCTAGACGATCTGAGTCCTAGAATCCCATGGTGGAAGAATTACTGCAGAGGGTCCAGTAACTGGAGGTCCGACCTGGCCCTCAAAGCTAGGAAGAACAGAATAATGATAAGGTTCCATTCACCAAGGAAATCGAGACAAAACCTCTGCCACCCAAGTTCAAACTCTCAAACATCCCACCTTATAATGAAAGAAATGACCCTTATGACCATTTGGATGCGTTCAACATACAAATGGACCTCCATACAAGCAACCCATTGGTCAAGTGTCGAGTCTTCCCCGGCCACCCTGGGGGATGCCTCGTGAGCCTAGTTCCAAAGCCTCCCAGCCTGCAGCATAGGGAGTTGGAAAGAGTGTCAACAAAAATTACACAAATAGTTCAAAGCACTAAGGAAGCAACTCGCGCCTCCATGCCACCTCGCTACAATATTTCAGAGGCAGAACAAGTCCTTGAAGGATTACATAGCTCGGTTCAAGGATGAGGTGAGCAATGTCGATTCACCTTTAAATGAGAGCATCCTAACCGCGATCTCAACAGGGCTCAGGAAGGACGGAAAGCTCTACGAAAGTATCTATAAATCCCCAGTAAAAGACTTGGGTGAATTCTATGAATGGGCTGCCAAAGAAATAAAATGGGAAAAGGCTTTTGGACTAAAGAAGCCTAGCAGTCAGTGGGGTGAAAAAAATAGTTTCCACTAAGGGAAAAGAAAAGGCCATGGTGGGGACGAGAACGGCGAACATAGACACCGTTCCACTAATGTAGTGGCAAAGCGAGCTCGGCCCGAGTCGAGAAGGGAGCGATTTCAACGTCAAGGTTGGTATAGGAATTATAGCGTTCTGTTAGACACACAAGACTAGATCTTCACCGCGGAGAGAAATAGAGAGAACTTCGAGAAGCCCAACCTCACAGGAATTCCAAGTAGGCTTTGAGATCCAAGGAAGTTTTGTGCCTATCATAATAAAACTGGGCACAACACCTCAGATTACTAGCAGCTGAAGGACACCATCGAAGAACTGATAAGACAAGGTCGCTTGGGGAAATATGTAGTGCGACCTGCAGGTAGGTGACCTCAACCGCAGTGTCCCCAACCTCAACTCCAGCCACCAGCGTAACAACAACCCCAACGAGCTCCCAAGTAAGAGCACGAACATGCGGTAAGAACCATCTTCACCATCCATGGTGGTCCTCATATCGCAAGTATTTCTAACAGGTCGCACCAGAAATATGTTAGAGAGACCAATCATGCCTTGCTTGCAAATTATAGCGATGTAAAAGGACTTGCAAAGAAAGCAAGGGTGACCTCGAATGACATTGTGTTCACTGAAGAGGATGCAAGGGGTGTATACTGGCCCCACAACGACGCACTGGTCATCCGAGCTAAAATCAGCAATGCCGAGGTGCGGTAAATTATGATAAACATCGGGAACTCAATCAACGTGATGTAAAAAGACCGCTTCAACCAGATTAGGTTGGGAGCCGAGCAGCTGATGCCTTCCCTAAAGCATCTTTGTGGCTTCACTGAAGATGCAGTGACACCAATGGGCCAAATCAGATTACCACTCACTCTCAGGGAACTAGGTCAACAAACCACTATACTCGTAGACTTCTTAATCATTGACTGTCTCTCAACATACAATGTGGTCTTAGGGCGACCTTCAATGAACGACCTGGACATGGTAACCTCCACTAGGATGCTCACAATTAAATTCTCAACTCTGAATAGGATAGGGTGTGTCCGAGGAGAACAGCACCTGGTCAGACATAGTTATGAGGACACCGTAAAAATGGGGGTCAAAGAGAAGAAAGTAAATATGGTTTCAGGTAGCGAGCCATGAACTGTAATTGGGAAAGGAGTGAGCCACGACCTCGACCCCCACGAGGTGGACATAGATCGGGCTACGGGGCCCATTGAAGAGTTGGAAGACGTACAGGTCAATGATGTAAATCCCCAGAGATGTTTGAAACTGGGATAAGACCTAGCCCCAGATGTCAAAACCCAGTTCGTTGACTTCTTAAAGGCGAACTAGGACATCTTTAAGTGGAGCCATAAAGATATGGTAGGGATAGATGCTGAAGTCATGTGTCATAAATTGAACATAGATCCTCTCCATAAGTCAGTTCATTAGAAAAGGAGGCCAATGACGCTAGAAAGGTACGCTGCCCTAAAGGAGGAGGTAGAAAAGCTGTTAGCCAAAAAGTTCATTCGCGAAGCCTACTATCCCGTTTAGGTGGCCAATCTGGTCCTCGTAAAAAAGAAGAATGGGAAATGGAGGACCTGTATCGACTTCACCAACTTGAATAAGGTCTGGCCTAAGGACAACTTCCTACTGCCTAGGATTAATCAGCTTGTAGACGCAACAGTCGAGCACCAGCTACTAAGCTTCATGAACGCCTACTCAGGCTACAATCAAATCCCAATGAGCCCAGAGAACGAGGAACATACATCATTTGTCACTGACTGAGGCTTGTATTGTTACAAGGTAATGCCCTTCGAACTGAAAAACACGGGGGCAACCTACTAACGCCTGGTCAATTCAATGTTTTAGGAGCAAATTGAGAAAACAATGGAAGTGCACGTGGATGACATGTTGGTAAAATCCAAGCAAATGGCAAATCATGTCCACGACCTGAGTAAGACCTTCTAAATCCTGAGGAGCTATTAGATAAAGCCGAACCCATTAAAGTGTGTCTTTAGAGTGGTGTCTGACAAGTTCCTTGGTTTCATGGTGAACAGTAGAGGAATTGAGACCAACCTTGAGAAGATCAGGGCGCTAATCGAGATGAGATCTCTAGCTTGGGTTAAAGACGTACAAAACCTCAACGGTCAGGTCGAGGCGCTCAACAGGTTCATTTCAAAGGCTACAGACAAATGTATTTTTTTCTTCGAGGCATTAAAGAAGGCGAAGAATTTTAAATTGACCGAGCAATGCGAGGTAGCATTCCAATAGCTGAAGGAATACATGGGCCGAGCTCCTCTTCCGTTTAAGCCCAAAGAAAGGGAGAAGCTCTTTATGTATTTGGGGGTATCTGAGTATGCGTTGAGTGCCACCCTAGTAAGGGAAGAAGAGAAGATGCAACTACCGGTGTACTACATCAGCAAAAGGCTAGTCGACGCAGAGACCAAGTATTCGCAGACAGAAAAGTTGGCATATTGCCTAGTGATCGCATCAAGAAAGTTGCGTCCGTACTTTCAGGCCCACCAGATCGAGGTCCTCATATAATACCCACTTAGGCAAGTCCTTCAAAAATTGGATACCTCAGGCCGACTATTAAAATGGGTTATGGAGCTCGCACAGTTCGACATTGAATACAAACCTAGAACGGTAATCAAGGCTCAGGCCCTAACAAACTTCATTACCGAATTCATCGGACTTATAGAAGAACAAGCTGAGACCGCAGATGGCAGGACCTGAGAGTTTTACGTGGGTAGATCCTCCAATAAGCATAAATCGGGGGCTGAAATGTTGCTGATCAACCTGGAGAGTCACAAGATCCTCTGCGCCTTGAGATTTGGATTCCAGGACACCAGCAATGAGGCAGAATATGAGGCGCTACTTGCTGGACTTTGTTTGGCAAAGGAAGTGTGAGCTGAACGAATAAAGGTTTTTAGTGACTCTCAACACGTGGTGTGCCATGTTCGAAGGGAGTACCAGACCAGAGGACCTAAGATGATTGAGTACCTCTAGAAGGCAAAAGAGCTACTGGGGACCTTTCAAAAGTTCGAGGTGAACCAGGTCCCACGAGCTTAGAATTCTTACGCGGATACCCTAGCTCGCTTGGCAACCACCCAGGATATAGATTTCTTGGGAGTCATTCCAGTAGAATTCTTGCCAGCCCCAAGTATAGAAGGGAAAGATGCGTTGATGATCATAAACACCCATCTTGACTCCTAGATGAGCCCGCTATTAAACTACTTGCAAAAAGGGAAGCTACCAAGTTACAAGCTAGAGGCACGTCGCCTGCGAGCCAGAGCAGCTCGTTATTGTATATACGATGATATGTTGTACAAGAAAGGCTTCTCAGCTCCGCTTCTGCGATGTATCGATGGCCAGGATTATAAAGTCGTGCTGAGAGATATACATGCTGGCCATTGTGGAAATCATGCTGGGGAACCATTCTTAGCTCAGAAAGCTCTCCGATAAAGGTTTTATTGGCCGACCATGAAGCAAGATGTCGTCGACTTGGTCAAGAAATGCGATAAGTGCCAAATGTTTGTGAAAATCCTACGAGCTCCACCAGCTTACCTTCAACAGATGATGAGCCCGTGGCCCTTCGCGATCTAGAGAATGGACCTGATCGGACCTCTGCCAACAACTCGAATGAGGTGCAAGTATGCAGTGGTCATTGTGGACTATTTCACTAAATAGGCCGAAGCTAAAGAACTAGTAGAGATCTCCACAACAAAGATAAAAAAAAAAATGTGTGGAATAATATCATTTGTAGGTTCAGAGTCCCACAACAGTTTGTGATGAATAACGAGACGCAGTTCACTAGTGACCAGTTCATCAATTTCTGCAACGAGCTCAGGATAGTGAAGAGCTTCTCAACTATTGATCACCCTCAAGCCAATGGTCAGGTCGAAGCTATGAACAAAATCATCAAGCAGACATTAAAGACTAAGCTAGAAGCAAAAAAAGGGGTTTGGGTGAATAAACTTCAGAAAGTGTTTTGGGCTTACAGAATAACAGCTCACAGCTTCACTGGCGAAACCCCATTCTCCATGGTATACAGGTCCAAAGCTATGATCCCTGCAGAATTCGAAGTGACCAACCAATAAAGAGCATCATTTTGACCTGAAGACAATGATGAGCTGCTCGCCACAAGCTTGAATCTAATTGAAGAAGTAAGGGAGACAGCTCGCATGAGGGTGGTAATGTACCAACAAAGAGTAGCCAGACACTACAATAAGAAAGTCCAAGCTCGAAGCTATAAGGCTGGCAACGTAGTCCTGCAACTGATCCTCCTCACAGCTCGCAAGGCTAGTGACGGAACGCTCGGTCTGAACTAGGAAGGCCCTTACCTCATCAAGGCGAACCTAGGGAATGGAGCCTACCATTTGATCAACATGGACGGATCTGAACTCCCACGCACCTAGAATGCGAAGTATCTCTATCCCTACTACACTTAAAACTATCAGCTTGCTCTAGAACCCTTGTACATAATTCACTTTTATGATTGTCAGTAAAACGATTTAACTTGTTTTTCTGTTGTATGTAATATGTTCAATGCAAAAAGCGAGTTAATTCAATAAGCAAAGAATCATTATAATAGAGCAATAGTTGTCGCAATTTTTTTCCACAAATCGAGCTATTATCTATTATTCCTTGGAAGAAGTACTCTCAACCAACGACCTATTACTTATTACCTTCTGTGGGACACTTCCATAATCAACCAGTACTCATTCAAGTCTAAGAAAAAGGTGCACAGATGGTTAAGAAACTATTATCTCGCACGCGCACCCACCTTTGTCATATATGCTCATGAGGGCGCTTTCGCAATCAATTCTCAATTTTCTAATGCTTAGCATGCTGAGGGAACTTATTTTTGCTAATAGTGAGCCGATATATCCAATGCACAGTGATGTTTGTTCTCAATCTGCGAGCTATTTTTATCTATGTTATAGCTATTACCAACACCTCTTACGGTGCCCTCACGATCTGCGAGCCATTGTCTTTCACAATCTGTAAGGCATATTTATCACCAGCAACCTGCAATTTCCACACTCCGAGGGCATTGCTTGTGAAAGGGGCTGCTATCAAGGTGCTCTGGAAGGCACTGCCCGAGGAAGTGCTTGTTATATGCTCCCCTGAAAGTGATTGCCTATGGAGAGGGAAGCTATCTAGATATTACCTATGGAAAGAGCTGCCGTCTGCACGCTCTGAAATGGACTATCTGGGAACTGTCTGATTACTGCACTCTAGAAGGCGATGGCTTGCGGAAGGGGTTGCAATGAGGGTCTCGCCTGTGGAAAGGGTTGCTAGCTAAAGTACCTCAGAAGGCATTACCAGGGACCTGCCGTAGATACAAAAGGTTTCACCCGCAGAAAGAGTTGCATTCTATGCACCCCGGAGGGTACTACCGGGGACCTCCAATCAATTAGGAATCTCATAAAGGGTGCAACCTGCAAGCTGCTACCAAAGAGCTCGCAAAAAGTGCCACCCCCGAATTGCAATCGAAAATCTCGCAAAAGGCGTGACCTGCGAGCTTATCTCGCGAGAGGAGCTGCCTGTGGCTAAATGATCTCGTGAGAGGAGCTGCTCACGCTGAGAACTACCTGTGATCGTAAACATACGACTTTACAAGAAGAGCCACCTATATTGGGAGCTGCTTATGAATCATGAATTGATTCCCGCAAAAATTGCTTCAACGGCCTGAAACCATCAAAATTCGGGAAAATGCTTTAACAGCTCGTGAAATCTCATCGCAAGTGAGCCTAGGAACGTGTACTTAAAACGAGCACCCCACGAGCTGTAAGTACTTGCCCATTTATTTGAAAATGAGCGACTAAATTACTTGCAAGTTTAAATACTTACAAGCTAATGTGCTATCATGATTATGATATGTTTGTTAATAGTTTTTGACCATAACTCGTTATATATTAATAAGTATCAAACTGTTATATCTGCTATGCATGATATACATTGCCAAAAAATTAAAGCAAATTGTAGGAAAGATTTATAATATGATCCTGAGCTACGAGCCCACCATCCAGTACAAAAACTAAAAAGAAAATAAAGTCCTCACAAAAGGAGGATGAGTTCAATGATTACAGGCAAAATAAGAAAGAATTGAAAATTTGACTAAGTATGGGTAGGCGTCGTTGAGAGAGGTTGATCTGATGAGGCATCTGTTAGAGTCTCAGCAATAGAAGGATCGTGGGAACCTAAAGGTCCTTCAGGAGCTGGAGTTGGATCTAGTAGAAGACCTTGAGGGATTGTGGACTGAACGGTTGGTGGAACTGAGGAAGTGTCGCCCTACTGTGCATCCCGAGCGCTAGCAACATGATCTGCTAACATCTAGATTGCCTTGACCGCTCCGGGCCCGAAAAACAAAAAGTCCATGTCCGGTTGCTGTAGCCAAAACGTATACAAGAACGCATTCTCGGTCTCTAAGGCAACATCCTCTTATTCTTGAGCAACTCGGGCTTGGATGCGCCCTTGACTTTAGCCAACTCTCCTTCAATCTTGCTGACTTTGGAAATCACGACTTCTCAACGAGCTACTTCCTGAGACAAAGCCTCGTCAACATCCTTAAGCTTGCTTTCCAACTTCTGATGCTCCTCTTGGAGGAGGTTCACTTCATTTTGTAGTCTCCTCCTCTCAGCTTCGAGTTCCTTCTCAGTGACTCTGAAAGTGGTTCTCTCACCCTGCTGCATTTTGACCTCATTCATCAGCTTCATCAACGCCATGCTTATTTGAAAAAGAAACAACGATGAAGCCCAAACCAGAAAAGGTAGACGAGTCCGGAGTTTACCAGTGCCAAGTGGCGAACCGCATAAAATGCCAACCTTGGGCCAGCAAAGTCCTCCTTTTAGAGTTTCGGGGCATGGTTCTCCAAGGCTCGCGGTATAAGATTCAGGAAATCATCAAAGTACAACATCTCTGGTACCATCTTAGTTCGATCCTCGGGGTCCTCGGATGACTCCCCTTTCGGCCCTTCAAATCGCCCCAGCGCTTGGGTGCTTGGGCCTTTCCCAATAACAACCGCCCCCAGTTTTCCGACTTCGACGACCTTCAGGCGTTTGGGAGCTAAAGGCTCAGCTATGCCCCTCCCTTTATCCCTGGCCATAGGCTCGGGCTCCGAAGTAATCAAGCTCCCCTCCGCTAGAGCTTTGGTTTTCTTAGTCGCAGAAGGATTCACCTTTTTCTGCCCCTTTGGCTTGGGGGCTCGTTTCTAAGAGGCAACGGTTGTCCCAGGCCTAGAAATAGCAGCATCGACGGGCTCCGAAGGCACCTACTGAATGGTCTCCCCTAGAGAGTCATCTACAACCACGACCTCCGGCTCCCTAAGCTTAACCACAGTGCGAATCGAAGGAACAACTAAGACCAGTCTCTCCATTTAGTCAGAAGAAGTGCTTATGGTCGGGCTCAAACTATGTTCTAAAGGAGGCTCAGGTTCGAAAGCTAGAGGAAGATCAAAAACTGAGGTGATCTCATTCTTTCTGTGGATTCCGAGATCACGGTGTGTATTCAGATGCGAGCCATCGAGTCATGGCGCGAGAGCGTAAAATCGCAATTCTGAGCCCAAAAGGAACAAGTCATTGTTGTCGCTTCTAACCGCGACGAAAATTTCCAAGGCCACAGTCTCTTCCTTAGTAGGTTTGACCCTGCTGGTAACAACTTCAGTAAAACAGAACGAGCTCGTTAAAAAAAAAAAAAATCCATGCCTAATTGAGGTCAAGACAAACGAGAAGTTCTGTAAGTTACGAAGAGAAAGACAAGAAACAAAAATCCAGTGGGATTTGTAATCTCCCACGTTGGACTTAATACTACTCTTGGGCAGGTATAGCCCATCCCTCTACTCGGCTTGGCGACCATGAGTCCCCTTAAAGCTGTATAGGCTGTGAAGGACTGGGGGTTAGGAGGGTCAAACTCATGCTTAATGAAGGCAACAGCTAAAGAGGTCAGTTGAGCATAGGAGTTTAGGGTTAGTTGAAAAGGAGCGAGCTTCAAGTCATTCAGTAGCTCAATGAAATAACTGTGAATTGGAAACCTGAACCCATACTCGATATGCTCGCGGCTTATGGCAATAAAACCCTTAGGCGGGTAGGTCACATGATCATGCATATATGCCACATTAGCACATCATCCCAAAAGGAAATCAAATTCCCGAGCCAGAGCCTTCAACGTCTGGAAGTCTAAACTAAAAGCATATTAGAAGAAAGGCGTTCGAGTTGCTCTCCTTTCGCTCAGAGGTCAAGATGTCGAAGGCCTAGCTCACCCCTCGGGCTCTTCCATGACCTCGCCACTTTGGGAGGTCGCACCCTAGATGGCCCTAACGTGCTGGTCTACTTGCCCCTCGGAAGTAGAAACCTCGTCGTCGACCTAACGACCACTGCGTGAACAACCTGACATCTACAGAATAAAAGGAGTAACACCAGAATGATGAAAGCATATTGACCCTAGCGAGTTGAAGAATTCCTAAGTCTACTCCCCTATGTATCAGGTCGTCTGCCCCACTACTAAAAGTGGTGGGGGCCTAGAATGTTGGCTCATCAGGTAAAAATCCCTAAAAACCTACTATGATAATCCTATTACCATAGGAATTCTATCAAATAGTTCAAAGACAGGCCACCAAAGACACAGGCATTAGAATTACGCCAACAGATGACAAAGGTCTACAAACGATCAAAATAAAGGTTACAAACAGCGTGTACAGTATCTAATCACAAGCAACAGAGTCTCATTAACAAGCAGCAAGGATTACAAGCCTCAGACTCATCCCCAAAAATGGCAAGGAACTTTCAAAGCAAGACATAAGGCATTCAAAACACAGGATGTGAAGATAAGATTCAAAGCCAGCAAACAAGCCAGAAAGTGAAATACATGCTAAAAATCCAAGATAACCAATAAAGCATAAAAATCAATTCGAGGGACTTACTGTGAATGTTCGTCTACTAAAGAAAAGGCCTGGCCATTGAACGTTGAGTTGAAAGAGGCTGTTGCGAAAATGAAGAAGATAAGAAGAAAATGTTGAGGAAGAAGTTTGGCAGAACTTAGTCTTGAAGAAGCAAAAGTAAAAAGTGAAAGTAGAAAAATGTCTGGCTTATATAGGCTCGGGTCCCAACCTCCTAGTTGTTCGATCAAGAAAAAAGGGTAACTGCCACAGATCTGACGATCCAATGTGAACTTTGGTTCTTTGTCATCATACATTGTCAGTTACAAGACATGCGCATTAAATGCGCACGGCCCAAGACGTGCTTACGGTTCCAATGTCTGCATGATCATCACGTGTCAAAAGTAACGGGTCAGAAGTCGAAGTGACGTCTAATGAGCTCGCAAATGGACATCAGATGCATCTCGTTCAGCTCCTAGTTCGCAGGTTGCACTGAGAGTTGGGGGGCTAGTGTTATGCCCATTTTCTTGATATGAAAAAAAGGGCCGCCAAAAGCCTAAAAGATAAGTACAATACCGAGAAGCCCAACCTTCAGGTCATCGTAACAAGCTCGCTGAACTCCCAAGCTCGTGCCTTGCAAAGTCTGTCTTAGCATTCTTCCAGCCCATGTTCAAGCTAACATCCAACTCAGCATCTCCTCAGCTCGTGTAAACAGCCAGGTCGATGAGCTCGCACTAGGGAAGGGAAGTGCCCTGAGAGGCCAGCCACCAGGTCAACCTAACCCCCTGATTTCACATTGGCACCATCTCAATAGTTCCCAATAAGTATTTAATATGGCGGCTGTTCACTTAATGAAGAGAAGACTTTACTTGAAACATTTAATGAAGACGTGGGCGTATGAAGAATAATCATTATGTTAGCAATAAATATTGTATGACCAGAATCAGATTAGGTGAGAATAATCATGGTTTGTAACGTGTAAATCATTCCATTATATCTCCCCTCCTCTATAAATAGAAGAGATTTTTCATTGTAAAAGAGAGCTTTGATGCCAGCATTACCGTCACTCTATCGGAATCAATTCAGAGTGACCTGTGAATGTAGGGCACTCGCTGAACCGCGTAAAAATCCTTGTCTTTGCATTCTTCTCCCCCCCTTTCTTCCATTATTAATTGGTTCATTATTATTGTTCATCTACCTTAACTAACATTTAAACCCTTTCATTGCCATTCACCTACCTTAAACCATATTTATTACATTTATTATCATTTATTATACCGAATTGCAGTCTGGGCCTTTGGATCTCCACGTCGTCCGATTCTGAACATCAACAATTATATTCATTAAAAAAATTTTAAAAATTGAGCATTTAAACGGATTTATTATTTTTTATTAGTGAATCTTCAAGGCATTAATATACTATTTCTTTTGACTAATCTTAATAAGGGTGTATATATAATGTTAAAGAAATGAAATCTTTACAAATCCATGTGAATCACAGTTATGCGGCATGTATGTTACTGTGACAACGGCTCCGTTTTTGGTTTTATCGCTTTATCATGTTTATTAAATTTTATTTCTTGAACTGACCGTCTAATAACTTTTTTGGTCCACCGCTGGTAATTTGTTAACAAAACTTCTATTTTTTTAATTTTTTTTTTTTATTGTACAATGTTAACAAAATTATATACCATTTTAATAAATAAATATATAAATAGTGGTAACTCTTAGAATGTGGGGTTTGAATGGCAACACCCTCCTTATTATAACCTCCTTATATACCAGTCATCAATGTTCGTATGGGAAAAGCGCACTATTTCGAAAAAGATCAGGTTGTATAATAAATTTTTAAATTGGGCCTGCATTCGCCTTAAGAAATATGGCCCAGCCTTCCCTAATTTTGAACTTCTTTAATTCTATCGTATAAAATGAAGACACTCTCATTTTATTTTTGATTGATTCGATGAGAGAAAAGTAATTTAATTAATTTTAGGGTGACACTATTGTCACCCAAAAAATCCCTTGCTATAAATATTTTTTAATAAAATATTTTATAACTACTATATCGTTACATACAATTACTTAAAACTACATAATTAATATAATTAAAATTTTCAATTTGCTTTCTACACCCAATTTGGTATAAACCCTAATTATATATACAAAATCAAAAGTAATATGACATAAACATGATCGAATAGTTGAATGTTGCCCGCCATGCTGTATTTGGCAAGGAAGTAGTAAAAATGGTTCTCAATAATCCTCCTAGAGATTGATCGAAAGTTATTTTCTGTCTGGGAACTTGTAACTTTCTTTAGTAAAACGGTCTATAGAATGTTTGAAATTATCATTTTAAAGCTTATTCTATTACAGACTATACAAGAGTATTGTTATTTAAAATTTATGTCAAATGACCTTTTTATCACAAGAAACTACAAACAATGCAAAATCAGAGATTGAAGAGTTTGTATGATAATGGCCTTATATAAAGCGAGTATTGGTAAGGAAACTTGCACTGCTATCCACTTGTTAATTTCTTATGGCAGCTGAAGCACTTCTTTGTCGGAGCTTTGGGCTCTACATGTTGCTTTCTCATCAATGGCATGAGGAATGCAGGAGGTAATGTAATGGCCGGATACTTGAGTGTCAACAACAACTGGTTTCGGTAGTAATGTATCTGGAACATAAATCAAGGCTGAGATTTAAAATAAATAAAATTATAATTGTATTTTAAATGAGTGTAAAATGGGTCTAATAAGAAAAAATAAATGATTAAAATTTATTAAAGTTGAAGGATAGTTTTAATATTTTAAAAGGTGTAGGAAGTAGAGATTTAATTTCAACTTTTTAATATAGGTTTGTAAAGTAATTAAGTATAGTAAGGAAAATTTTGGATGGTAATTGAAAATCCTTAATTTTATTATAATTTGATATTCAAGGAAGAGGACATAGTTTGACTTTGAACTTACAACAATGCTAAGCTTCCCATAAATTTTGTCTAAATCCATACTTAAATGATATGACATATGTCTTGTCAATATCTTATTAATTATCACATTATTCCATAATTTGTAACAATTTGACAACTCACATATCATATCATTTAAATATACATTTGGATGAAATTTTTTAGAAATCTAGCATCACTTATTGTATTAATATAAATCTCCGAGGCAAATCATCAAGAGAACCTCATATCATCCGGTTTTCATTAAATCAAAGGGATTGATAAAGGGCATATCATATATGATTATGTCATTTATATTTTCAAAATTTTCCCAAACTGACTTTACCTTAAGTTCGAAAATCTTTATGCCATCAAATGATCATTATTTTACTGGGAATTGACGGCAGAAACCGAGTTAGCTAAGGTTATTAATTTCTTACTTTGAGTACAATAAGAACAACAACAATTTTACTAAGTACAATAGGAACAACAACAATTTTACTAAGTAATATAGAAAATTATGACAATATCAATTAAACGTACAGGTGGCACATAATAAACGAACAGTGAGGGCGATGACATATTCTATGAACACAAAATAATTAATTATATTATAGTAAATATAAATCACATTAATATATATATAACACAAAATAATTAATTATATTATAGTAAATATAAATCACATCAATATATATATATATATATACGTTTTGATACTAATACTGAAATTCTAAATTGAGTTTTAGTAGCACAATTAATTTTGCTGTAAATTATTTCTTTATAGAAAATCTAATTTTTGGTTCGCATGTGAATTGTCTATTAATTTCTAGCGAAGGAATTACTTCGCATGTAAACTATTAATATTAGAAAAACTTAATTTATAACTTTAGTGTCATTTTTAAAAATCTGTTTTTTTTTCTAGAAAAAAAAAAAAAGAGTATCTTTGAATTATCGATTTTAACATAATTTATTAAATGGGTCATATGTTTCACACAAACATGGCATGGGTTGCCACCTCCATGTGAAAACCTAGTTGAACAGAATCCAAATTTTGAATCAAATTCGTAGTTTCTGAAATATTAATTGTGAACCAAATCACCTAACCTTTTTTGACGTTAATGCTTATATATTTTATCCACTTGCAAAAGCTATGAACCCCAAACAAATTTTGGATCCTAATACCATAATAAATCTGTAATTACAAGAATGATCTATATATATTTATTCGATTTCAATCTTACAACTCAAATAAAAGATAAATTATAAATAAAAAAATTAAAATAATTTGCAACTTAGTTCTAATAACCCCCTATCATCAAAATTCTAAGGTGTATTTGGATACGTTCTTAAAATTCTATTTTTGAAAAGTATTTTTAAAACAAAACATGTTTTGACAATGACATTTTCAAAACGATAATATGTTTAGTAACATTTTGAAGATACATTTGAAAACGAAAAGAAAAAAAAAAAAGATAAAATGATATTTGGAATTGTTTTTTTTAAATATTATTTTGAATATTAGTACTTTTTTTGGGGTCAATTTGATTTTATATTTTTGACTTGATCCCTGAGATAAAAATTCTGGCTCCCCCTGCATTTAAAGAACCTTCTTGAGCACGTAGCTTTATGTGCATTAGGAGTGAGAATCAGTTGGTTTTGTTTTATTTGACTTTCACTATAAACAAATCAATCAATTATATAATCGGTTTGGTAATTTATGAACAAAATATAATCCAATTATAAGCTTAAATCATGCTCATCGCCATAGACACGAAGAGGAAGGTGAAATATGGGTAGACTATGTCATTGTTAAAATTTTAGACACAGACCTTTATTTGGAGGAGGTGATTAAACTTGGGATAGATCATTGACAGGTTAAGTGGAAAATGATTTATAATATAACTTTAAAAATTTTATTAGAGATTTCAGAAACAATTTAAAACAAGTGAATTATTAACTGTATTTAACTTGCACACTAGAGTGGTTGAACACTTCCTTTAATCCTAAAAGGTCAAGGGTTCAAATATCATCCATATCCTAAAACATAAGATGTGGTATATGGGTAGTTTTTTGTGGATTTAATCCTCCGCTTCCACTCTAAAAAAAGAAGAAAAAAACTCTATTAAACTTAATTTTTTTCTGTATGTCTATGCAGAAACGGTTTTGGAGTTGTCAAATTTGAAAAATTAGCAGAATTGGAGGACGAAAACGAGACAACCTTTAACAGTTGCTACTAGAAATTGGCAAATATAGGAAACTTGATTCTCAAGTTTTGTTGTCTGTTGCAAAGAAAGCTTCTTTACTTTGAATTTTATCTTTTATTTTTGAAATGAGAAATTCATTCATACAACCAGTTCCACTAAAAGCTCAATATTATCCAGCGGTCTGAGAATATAAAGTGCTAGCAATTTATTATATGCTTATAGACAGATTTTTTTTTTTTTTTCTTTTTATTTTTTGAATGCTTATAGAACCACTTTATCACACAAGAAATATTGTACTTTAGTTACATAATAATGCCTATTTCAACTTCCAACTAAACATTTTGTATGCTCACGGACATAGCGAATTTACTTTAGTTATATCGTATTGCTTTTTCCAATCCAAAGAAGGATTAACTTTCAATGGTTGTAGAACCACGTTATCGAAATATTAATTTATTTGGTCACAGACATAAAGAATGTATTTTGGTTACACTGTACTGTCTATTCCAAGTTCCAACCAAACATTTTGTATGCTCAAAGACTCCGCGAATATTGTACTTAAATCATAGTGCATTGCTTTTTCAACCAAAAGAAGGACTAACATTCCCTTTATTGTATTCTTATAACTGAACTATTTGAGATTTACTATTTAGTGAAGCAAAATATACAAAGATATAATGAGCACTTTATTGGTACAATAACTTTATTAATTTGGTATTAATCATACCTTTAAGCTTTTAGCACCGATAAAATCTGTTTTTGATATTTTTATTATATTATATGACTTTGAATTTTGAAATATTGCATTACACTTCATTTAAATATTAATAGGACCAAAATGTTATCGATTGAGTTTATTCAAAGCGAAAGACACAAACTGTGATTTCAACCAATTTGTGTAATTATTAAACTCTTTTTTCTCTTTTTCATTTTCTTCAAAAGTAAAGCCCTTAATGAGATATTTTATTGATGGGAAAAAATACCAAGTACAAAGAAGAGCACTCAAGGGAATAGAAACATGAAATTAAAAAACGAAGATGTTTTCTAAATTTACTTTATAATCTTGGATAATATAATTAATTTATAACCTCTATTTTATATATATATTAAAATCTATTTCTATTATTCTTGTTATTACTAACTTTCTATTTAATCATAAGGCTTCAAGCTAGCATGGACGAAATCATTCATTCAAGCCACAATGATTTTATTGTAACACATGCTTTTGGTAGTACATATAGTTCCTCTGCGCAAAATAAGTCCCATTCACATTTTATAAAGTGTAGACGAACCTAATAATAACTATTTCGTTCTAATTCGAACAAACGACATGCACATCTATATATATCTAGTCACTAAGAAAGAAACAAAATGCATAAGGTAATGTATTTAATACGATATATAACAAATCATGTAAAAGTTGTTTTAAGATGGTGAAAATTTAATTTTAACTTGTAAAAAAAAATTAGAACTCCATGTAAATCGGGAAACCGGATCAAGATAACCTTGCATCGTCATCTTTTTCTTTTTTGATAAAAGTTGTTGTGTATTTTTTACTCAACTGTATGTGTTACTTATCCTTTTATTATGGTGAATCTCGTAGTTGAACTTTATCAATTAATTAAGCAAAGAACATATACCATCATGCCCATGGCTAATCTTATATATAAAACCACTTCATCGAAATATTAATTTGTTTGGTCAGTTGGTCACAGGCACAAAGAATGTACTTTAGTTACATAGTAATGCCTATTCCAAGTTCCAATCAAACCTTTTGTATGCTCCCAGACACAACAATTAATGTGCTTTAGTTATCATATTGCTTTTTCCAACCAAAAGAAGGACTAACTTCGAATGTTACTATCAATTTGTTTGGTCACAGACACAAAGAATTTATTTTAGTTACATAGTAAAGTCCATTCCAAGTTCCAACCAAACATTTTGTATGCTAGCTAATGTACTTTAACTGTATTGTATTTTTCCAAGCAAAATATATGAAGACATATGCCCACTTTATTGGCTACAATAACTTTATTAATTTGGCATTAATCAGGCCTTCAAGCTTTTAGCACTGACAAAATCTGTTTTTGATATTTTTATTATATTATATGAGTTTGAAATTTGGAAAGATTGCATTATACTTCATTTAAATATTAATTGGACCAAAATGTAATCGATTGAGTTTATTCATAGGAACCGACACCAACTGCTATTTGATCCAATTTGTGTAAGAATTAAACTCTATTTTCTCTTTTCATTTTCTTCTTAATTAGACTCTAATGTAAAGACATTAAAAAGATATTTTATTAAGATAAAAAATACAAAGTAC
This sequence comes from Litchi chinensis, assembly GCA_019925255.1. Lineage (NCBI taxonomy): Eukaryota > Viridiplantae > Streptophyta > Magnoliopsida > Sapindales > Sapindaceae > Litchi > Litchi chinensis. The sequence continues at coordinate 15,214,028 of CM034465.1, read as the reverse complement.
AAAGAAGAGTAATCAAGTGAATATAAACGTGAAATTATAAAACGAATATGTTTTCTGCGTTATTGGCAATTACTTTATAACCTTGAATGTATACAATTAATATATAACCTCTATTGTATATAAATATTTAAAACTATTTCTGTAATATTCATTTTACTGACTTTTTATTTAATCATCAGGTCTTCAAGCTAGCATGGACGAAATCATTCATTCAAGCCATATTGATTTTATCATAATATGTGTGGGCCTTCCATATAGTTGTTCTGCGCAAAATAAGCCTCATCCGCATTTTATGAAGTATAGAAGAACATAATGGTAACTAATTTATTGATTTGAACAAATTATAACATGCACATTTATAAACATATAGCCACAAAGAAACGAAATGCATAAGGTAACCTATTTAATTAAACAATTAATCATTTATAAGTTGTTTCAAAATGATTAAATTCTATTGATACACAGTTTATTGTGCATAAAGTATTGACATCTTATTTAAAGCAGTTTACTGTGAACAGTAAAATGTAAGAACTGCTATTATGTCATAACATCAAGATTGGATGTATGTTGCAACATCAGAACACAACTGATGTTGCAACACTTTTTGTTTGACAGTGTTCAGATCAGAAACCCAGAATCAGTTTCAGATATTTTTTCTTTAATAGTTTTATCTCTTGTATTTATCATTAATATTTTTTATAAGATATTTCATGAAATTATCTTTTTACTTTTAGATTTACTGTCAAAGAGATTAAGTTTCCAAAAAGATAAATGTGTTTATATTTGATTTTTATTCTTTTATCTTTTAGAAAATTTATTATGATCATCTCTGAGTATTTTCTGTATGATCTAAAGCTAATTAGTTGATGTGCAAAAGAAGAATAAATCAAGACATCTTATTGGCCAAGTTCAAATAAGCAAAATAAAAGGATAAAGGTCATTTCTAAAAAATAGATAAATAAAAAATAAGACTTATCTATTTTTTAGTCGAAAGTATTTTTTTCTTTGTTTGAGATATTTATCTTTAGATAAATATATGATTTTTATTTAGCTGATAGTGTTATTTTATTCTATAGATTTCAAGCTACACATATATTATTTAAATAGCATATTTTATTTTATTTTTTATTTTGAGATATTTATCTTATGATAAATATCTAATTTTTTCAACTAATAATTATCTTATTTATAGCTTATTTATCTATGCTTCTTTTATAGGTAACTGCTACACATTTTTACTATAAATACAGAACACATCAATTCAGAATGAAGGCAAGTAGGCAGTATGATAGGAGAGTGATATTGAGTGTTTGCTTGTAAAACTAAGAGAACTTATTCTCTAAGTTATTTTTGTAAGATTGAGTGAGTGAGTTGAATTAGGTTTGTGCCCAAATGCTTATCTGGATAACAAGTAATTAAGTCTTTGGGAGGAGATTGTGAAGCAATTAAAAGGAGTTCAAGGTGTTGTCAACTATTGAAGGCAAAATGAGCTTACTGAACTTCATGAAGTGAACTAATACTCATCTTGCATTAATTCTAAGAGGGAGTCTTAGGTTAGGTAAGATAAGATTAGGTTGTACTTTAAAAAGGTTCATTAATGAGTTAATATCTCTTAACAAAACCTTGTGGATATAGGGTAAAACTGAACCATATTAAAAATATGCTTGTGTTCTTTTCTTTACTTTACTGTTTTATTTTTGTTAAGTCTTATAACATGTGATAGTAAATGTGTTGCAACATTATGTCTCTAAACATGTTTTAACATACTTATTTTTTTTGTGTTATAACACTTCTGCAAAAATTTGATACTGCACAGTGAATAAGTTATTTTAATTGGTATTAGAGTAAGTCACTAGACATCACTTAGTGAAATTATTGAGACTTTTTAACCTATTTGCTCTGTAGCATGGTAGCTTTAACAAAAGGAACTTCAATTGTAAGACCTCTTTTGTTTGATGGATCTAATTATCCATATTGGAAAGCAAGGACGAGAGTTTTCATCAAGTCTATTAATAAAATTTGGTACTACATAGTGAATAGGTCATTTCAATTGATATTAGAGCAGGTCACTAGACATCACTTAGTGAGCTTATTCAGACTTTTAAACCTTTTTGCTTTGCAACATGGCAGCTTTAACAAAATGGGCTTCAATTACGAGACTTTCTTTGCTTGATGGATCTAATTATCTATATTGGAAAACAAGGATGAGAGCTTTCATCAAGTCTATTGATGAATAATCATGGAAAGTTGTTCTAACAAGTTGGACACATCTTATCATGTCTGATGAAAAGCAAAAGACTGTACCAAAGCCAAAACTATCGTAGACTGGTGAGGAAGATAGACTACCGATTACAATAGCAAGACCTTATATGCTATCTTTAATGGTGTAGATGTAAATCAGTTCAAAATAATCCATACATGCATAACTACAAAGTAGCTTGGGAAATACTTTAGAAAACTCATGAAGGGACAGATGATGTCAAATGTTCCAAATTACAAATGCTAACATCTAGATTTCAGAATTTAAAAATGTTTGATGATGAATTGCTTGCTGATTTTTTTTATCAAATTAAGTGATATTTCTAATGAATGTTTTGCTTTAAGTAAAAAGATTCCTGAAAGCAAGCTTTTGTAGAAAGTTCTAAGATATCTCTTAGATAAATTCCAAGTAAAGGTGGTAACAATTGAAAAATGCAAGGACATGAGTGTGATAAGAATGGATAAGCTGATGGGATGTCTTTAAGCTTTTGAGCTGAATTTGAAGCAATGAAAACAAGAGAAGTATATTGACTCACAGTCAACGTAGGATGAGAGTGGAAAATATGAAACTTTAGAAAATGATAAGAATTCTGAGTTAGAACTACTAAATAAAAATTTTCAAAAATATCTAAAGAAAATTGGAAAGAATTTCAAGCTTGGATCAAAATCATTCAAATGTAATAATTTATTTGAATATTTAGAATCTAACAAGAATAAAGGAATCCAATGTAGGGAATGTGAAGAATTTGGGCACATACAAGCTGAATGTGCTAACACTTAAAAGAAGACATCAAAGGTTATGCATACCACCTGGAATGATGAAGATTCTGAAAATGGGAGTGATAAAGAATTGGTAGGTCAAATTGCTTTAATTTTCTCCTTAAATACTTATTATGTTGTTCAAGATTGTGTCGAAAAAATCTCAATAACTTTACAAATTGTCTCAACATATCTTCAAGATGTAACATCTAACAAAGAAGGTTTTGATTCCGAATCAGGCCAAGAATCAGTTCAGCAGGGATACCGGGAAATGTATGATTAATTGCTAAGGGTGTATGATGAAAATCAATCTCTTGTTAAAATTAATGTTTCTCTTGTCAAAAATAATGAGTTTCTTGAGGTAAAAGTGTCGAATCTTGAAACCTTGGTGAAAAAAAGGGACGAAATTAAAACACTCTCAAGTGAGCTTGAGAGAACTCAAAAGGGATTGAAAATATTGAATTCAAGAAGTAAGAAGCTAGATGAAATTCTATCAGTAAGGAAACCAGTTGGAAATCATTTTTAGTGTAAGCTTCAAAGGAGAAAAAGTTGAGACCAAAACAATTTTTTTAAATCTTCTAGTAAAGAGGATATTACAGCATCATCTAGACCAGATATTGCAACATCATCTAGATCAAATGTTGCAACATCTCATGAGCCTATCATGACACTTAGTAAACCAGTCAACTTAGGTTTCACAGGTAAGTATTCCAAGTTTGTTCCAACTTGTCATTTTTATGGCGTCAAAAGCCACATTCGACCTAGATGTTTTGCTATGATATATCTTCTTAGAAGAGGTTTTCTAAAACACCAAGAGTTAAAGCAAATTTGAATTATTCTCCTAAGAATGTTTGGGTAAGGAAATCTAATATTAATTGTTTTACTGTTTTATCTTACCTAAATAATTATTCTATTAACATATGGTATTTTGACAGTGGTTGCTCAAAACATATAACAGGAGACAAATAAGTTTTGGAAAATTACAAGACTTTATTAAATCATGAAGTCACATTTGGTGATAGAGCCAAATGACGAGTGCTTAGCAAAGGAACCTTGAATGTTACGGGATTTTCAAAGCTTAATGAAGTACTTCATGTGGAAGGACTTAATGCTAATTTGATTAACATAAGTGAAATTTGTGATCAAAACTTTTATATGAATTTCACTCGTGATAGAGGTCTTATGATAGATCAATTAAACAGATGTGTGTTAGAAGGAAAAAGATATGTGAACAATTGTTATCTTTTGACTCAATCTTTCACTTGTCACAATACTTCTAATTCTAATATAAATTCGTGAATGAGTGTCTTGGCCATTTGAATTGCAGGTCTTTAACTGAACTTATATTTGCACGTGTTTCAAAGGAAAAAGAGATTGATAGTTTGAATGAAGATACTGCCAGATGTCAGCTTGTGATGGAAGGAGCAGAGTATGTTATAACAATAGTGGATAGTGTTACAATAGGATCAATGCATCAATAGACAGCAACAGAAACAGAAGAGACCTTAATTAGTGATGTTCAAAATCCTAAGAAGATCATCATATTTAAGCTTGATGAAGGTATGGTCACAAAAAAGATTCATGAGAACATAGTTCAACATGTTTCCTTTGAATTTTTGATCGAACCAAAAAATATGAATGAGATTGAACATGATAAATTTCAAATGAAAGCTATACATGATGAAACTTTAGCTTTTGTTGCTCGAATAGAATCCAATAGATTGTTGCTTGTTGATATATAAGTGATTGGTGATATCTATCATTATTTCATTAGGGAATTGATTGAACAAAAGCAAATTAACTTGAAATACATTGAAACATATACACAACTTGTGGATATTTTGACAAAACCCTTTGATTTTAACAAATTGGACTTATTATGGAACTCCTTAGGGATTTTTTTTTTTTTTTTTATTGAGTGGTTTTCATGTTTTTCAGCCCCTTGATTTTCTTAAAAAATGAAGATTGCCTCTTTCAAGAAAAAATAAATAAAATCTGTAAGAGAGTTGTTCATGTTCTTTTATGATGATTATTGTTTGATTAAATAATGCATCTTTGAAGTCTTATTTTCAAATTGTCCTTATAAATGAGCTTAGATGAATTTCATATAATAACCCCATACTAAGGATAAAATGAAAAATCTTAAATTTCAAAATCTCCTAAAATGTCTCATGTTAGGAAAGAGCTATCTCCACTGATGTGTGAAAGCTAGCCAATGAATAATTTTGGTCTCTGTATCATAAATATGAAAAGAATAATCTATCATGAAAAAGATCTATCTCAGTGACAATATGAAAGCTACCTAGCTGTGGTAGAACCTTACTGAAAAATAAAGTTGCACACAAAGATTAAATATAAATATATATATATATAATATTGCAACAAAAAGAAAAAAGCATGTTACAACATCACATGTCAATTAATGTCATAACATCAAGGCCAAATTAATGTCACAACATTAAAGCTATTGGTTTGAAAAAGAGCATATCAAATAAACTTCAAACGTTGATTTTTAAAAATTATGTTTATTCAATATTTTTAATTCATCTTGAGCTCATAAAAAGGGGAGATTTGTTCTGAGAATAGAAAATGAGTTTTTATTTGATCTAATAATTTTTATTATTTTTGAATATGAAAATTGTTTCTCAAAGTGACTTAAAATTAGTTTTTAGAGGAAAATATATTTATTTTTTAGGAAAATCAAAATTGGAAATATATTTTGAATTTTAAAATGAGTCAAATTTTGTCTTTAATGATTGTGCAAGTTTCCATGATAAAACTTTGTTTGTGTTGAAGTTTTCAAGATAAATTTTGTTTATGTGCACGTTTCTATGATAAATTTTCTTTTCTTTTAGAATCCCAATGAAAGAATGACAAGTGTGGTATCTTTAAATAGTTGTACAAGTCATAGACCTTAGCCCTCATTACTTTCTTGTGGTTCTCTTATTTCTTGTATTTTTGTTTTTACCGCCTTTCTTGTGCTTCTCTATTTCTCTTTGTTGTTTTGTTTCTCTTTGATTATTTTCTATGTTTTTGTCATGTTCAGCACTATATCTCTCTCTTGTTTTTCTTTGTTTTTTTGCTGCCGTCTATTTTACAGTACATCATCTCTATTACCATGAGAACTAGATAAGTGACACAAAAAGAAATCCACTTTCTTTTTCCATTCAATGGTATTGCCGCTCCTCTCTTTCTCTCTCTTGTTTTATTGTTTTCCATTTTGCAGTTCATTCTCTCTCTCATGAGATCAAAGTCAGCAGAAAGCAAAGCTCCCAATCCATCTCTTTTTCATGAAAATCTGAATGATAAATTATAGTGATTTGTCTTTGGTTCAATTGATTTCAAGGATTGACATTGTCTGATTGTGCTTTTAAGAGTTTGATCATCTGGATTTGTTTTTCATGGTGCTTCATAAACTAGTTAAATTGTTTGGATTTCATTGTGTTTCTCAATCTCTATTGACTCTTATTTTTCTCATTCTTCGTTTGATCTTTCTGTCACAAAGGAGGAGAAATTATATTAAGGGGGAGTAGTTGTTTTCTAGTTTGTGATTTTGAGGGGGAATGTATTATGCTTGATTTGGATTGCATAAGTGTTTGAGTTTATCTTTGAGTGATTTGTTACATTTATTGCTTGACAATTGCTTGTTCATGTACCATTGTTTTATAATTTGCTTTGGCTCTTTTAAGCCAAAAAGGGGGAGAAATTTAAGGGGAGTTACAATTTTAAATATGCCTTGTTGACTGGTAATATTTACTATTTTTCTTGCAAGTTTTCAAAAGGTCATGAATTATGATGATATGGTTTTGGTTTTGCCTTAAAAGATATTAAATAGGAAGATTGTTGATGCACAGCTTGTTGTACATAAAGTATCGACATCTTATTTAAGACAATTTACTGTGAACAGTAAAATTCATTTACTATTGTTATGTTATAACATCAAGATTAGATGCCTGTTGCAACATCAGAACACAACTGATGTTACAACAATTTTTGTTTGACGGTGCACAAATCAAAAACTCAAAATCGGTTGCAGATAATTTTTTCTTTGACATTTTTATGTAATGTATTTATCATTAATCTCTTTTATGATATATTTTATGAGATTATCTTTTTACTTTTAGATTTACTGTCAAAGAGATTAAATTTCCAAAAAAATAAATGTATTTATCTTTGATTTTTAATCTTTTATCTAAAATTTATTATGATTATCTCTAAGTATTTTCTATAGGATCTAAAGCTAATCAATTGATGTGCAGGAAAAGAATTAATCTGGAGAGCTTTTTGATCAAGTTAAGATAAGTAAAATAAAGGGATGCGGTCATTGCTAAAAAGTAGGACCTATTTATTTTTTTTAGCTGATATTATTTTTTCTTTATTTGAGATATTTATCTTTTTGTAAATATATGATTTTTATTCAGCTAATAATCTTATTTTATTGTACAGGTTTTAAGCTGCACACATCTTGTATAAATAGTAGACTTTATTTTTCTTTATTTTGAGATATTTATCTTTTGATAAATATATGATTTTTTTAGTTAATAATTATCTGATTTATAACTTATTTATTTATATTTCTTTTATAGGTAACTGCTACACATTTTTGCTATAAATACAGAACACATCAGTTCAAAATGAAGACAACCATGCAGTATGATTAAAGAGTGATATTGAGTGTTTGCTTATAAAACTTAGAGAGCTTGTTCTCTAAGTTATTTTTATGAGATTAAGTCAATGAGTTGAATTATGTTTGTGCCTAGGTGTTTGTCGGGATCACATGTAATTAAGTCTTTGAGAGGAAACGGGTTTGCAGCAATTTAAGGGAGTTTAAGGTGTTGTCAACCATTGGAGGTAAGGGAAGCTTGTTGTAATTCATAAAGTGAATGAGCTTGCGTCAATTCTAGGAGGGAGTTTTAGATTGGGTAAGACAAGATTAGGTTGTACTTTGAAAAAAGTTCATTAATGAGTTGATATCTCTGAGTAAGGTCTCATTGATGTAAGGTAAAATTGAAATACGTTAAAAATTTGTTTGTGTTCTTTTTCTTTTTTTTTTTTTTTTTTACTTTATTACTTTATTTCTATTATGTGTTATAACATGTGCTATTAAATGTATTGCAACATTCTATCTCTAAATATGTTATAACATACTTATTTTTCTAGTGTTACAAACATTTCCACAAAAATTTGATATTGCACAATGGGTACGTCATTTCAAAATCTAATTTTAATTTATTTTTTTCTTTTTAAAAAAAAAAAAAAAGGTTAGAATTGCATGTGAATCACGAAGACGGACCAAGATAACTTTGCATCATCATCTTTTTCTTTTTGGATAAAAGTCGTTGTGTATTTTTCACTTCAGTTGGCTGTATTGCTTTATGTTTTTATTATGGCGATTCTCGTCGATGAACTTTATCAATTGATTAAGCAAGGAACATGTGCCATCATGCCCATGCATGGCTAATCTTATGTATAGATTGTATGTGTAAGAGCACGTAGTCAATATATTAAACCAGGCATGATTGACCAGTAGTTATTCAGTTCCTCATGAAAAATGTACCCTCTTACATAGCCTATAAGATCCATTACTGAAAGAAAATCTCTTCCCGTATATATATAATTTTTGTTGTTTTCATTTTGAAACAGAGAATGGAGTTTGTGGAGGATACTATTCCAGAAGCGAAGAAAATTTTCAAAGCAGCTCTGGATCAAAACTGGGAAGAAATGGAAAGATACTCTTCCGGTGATGATGTGGCAAGCGCGCTGGCTTTGATCAGTCCTTTATCGGAGCACGGAGACACTATAATTCATTTTTTGGCACACAGTAAAAAATTTGATGTACTTGAGAAGATTGTTAATCAGATTAGTTCAGTATTGGATGTCGGTTTCCTGAGCCAGGAAAATGTCGACGGAAATACAGTTCTGCATGAGGCAGGCATCAGTGGAAATCTTAAGGCAGTGAAGCTTCTGGTTGAAACAAATGAACAGTTAGTTAAGCTGAAGAATAGAGACGGTGAAACCCCGCTGTTTAGAGCTGCTGCATTTGGGAAAACAAAAGTAGTCAAGTTTTTAGCTTCTCACATTGATGATCCTGATCGAAAGGATCATAGTCATACCGAGAGAAAAGATCGTGCCTCAGTTCTTTTTGCTGCCGTCCGAGGGAAGCATTTTGGTCTCTCTCTTTCCTTTTGATCTTTAATAAACTTTTTCTTTTTTATGTTCATTTATTCTTGATTTAGATAACTGTATAATTCACCTCTAGTAAGGTTTAATTAACCTTAGATACTAGTACGTACACTTTGCTTTTAGTTTAGCAAAATTCTAGGCACAGAATATGGGTTAATTTTTTGTTCAGTTAAAAGGAAAGATTTATTATAACATTTTGAATTTAAGTAGAGGTTTTTAATGAAATCTAAAACCAGTGAAGTTGACTCGCATGTATTCTAATTTCAAACTCTAAGATAAGCCAATCAAGTTAATTAGTTTCTCTTTTGGTTTAATGCAATTGTTAGACATGCCATCTACATTCTTATGTCTTCGCAGGGACTGCTTTAGAGGTGCTGAAACTCTTTGAACATATTAGCAAACAGGAAGACGCAAACGTGAATAGTCTTCGTATGCTAGCCAAGATACCGTCTGCTCTCAATAGTCAACAACAAATGGGCATATGGAAGAAATTTCTGTACTTTTGTATGTCTACTGCACCATATATATATATATATATATATATATATAACACAATTTCAATAGTGATAATAACTACAAATAAGGGATTACATTCGAAAATTACTGATTATATTTTATTATATCTAATTATATTTATATTATATCTTATTATAACTAAATAAGTAAAAATATTTACTGCAATCGATAATATTTAGTTGTAATTAGACATATTTAATTGTAATCAAATATAATAAAATACAATCAGTAATTTTAGAATGTAATTCGTTCAAGTGTATCGATACTCAAATAAATTGTAGATGATATATATATTTACGGGGTCAAGGAGACAACAACATAACAAGATAATTTTTTAAATAAAGATTTTCTTGCAAATAAGGAAATAAACTAATATTAATTTTCATTTAAAAAATTATGTCACGTTTCACATTTCCACAAAAGATTTTCTATGATCATATCCTTTTTATCATATTTACTTTTTAACAGTTTACAAGAACATTTATAGATTTAAATGAAGGCTAAAATATGAGAGGAAGCACGAACAAAAGTATCATAATTAATTGATTTATCGTTCCAATATCATTAATTTCATTATTGTTGTGTATTTATTTTCTGAATTTTACAGGCATTCCAGTTGGTTATGGTCATGATGATGACGCGGCTACATAGAAATGATAGAGAGAAAATTCGAAGACACAGAGAGCAGCCTTCCACGTAAAGGTAATAGCCGACTGCTATCTTTAATTGCTCTTATTGTCTAATCTCTAGTAAGGAGATGGGGATTCGAGTTTAAAAATTGCTAAAGTCACTCGCAATTTAACTAATAGCGAGTTGTACATATGACATGTTCATTTATAAATTTACTATGTAATTGTCATTATCAATATCTCTTCTTTTTTTTTGTTTTTGTTTTTTTCATATTAATTATAGCAATGTCAACCGCATGGAAATCGTCCATTTGCAAAGAAAGTTGGGAAAGCAAGTGCGCTAAACACTCCTCTTTGGTCATCATGAATACTTACATCATCATTAATAATCATGGTCATAATTTTCTTTTTTCCATATTTACTGATATAAGTATTAAGGAATTCTTAAAGAGACTAATTTTTAGCAATTGTATAAAGTTTACACACAGCATATATAAATGTTACTTCTGGTTATTTTTGCATCAAATTTGGTTGTGAATTTTCTTGACATGTAGTTTCACAAACTTGGAATTGATATCAGTAAAATTAAGCCATTCTTATGGAGAATATCTATATATATATATATATATATATAACAATAATATTTTATTTTAGTGAAAGCTAAAATAGGAGAGGAAGGAAACAAAATTATCATATAATAATTAATTGATCATTTATAGTTCCAAAATAATTAACTTTATTATACGTGTGTACTTAATTCTTGAAAAATTTACAGGCAGTCTAGGTGGTTGTGATCATAATGATGACACTACTCACATAGAAACAGAAGGTGGAACTAAAAAAGAGCTAGACGTGGATCCAGAGAGAGGCATTCAAACTAAAGGTAATAGACAATTGCAATCTTTGCTTATTCTATAGAAAAAAAATATATATATATATATATATATGGGGATATGAGTTCAAAAATTGCTAAAATCATTCTGGATTGATATAGTTGTGAGTTGTATGTATGATATACATGTATCATACATGTATTCTTCATTATTGATTTTATTATAATTTTTGTTTATATTTAATTTTTGAAATTTACAGGCCCTTCGGTTAGTAGTGATCGTAACCCAGAATGCAAAGATAAAGATAAAATAAGTGGCCTTTACAAAGGTAGTTACTAATTGAAATGTTTACTTTAATTTTAATTTTTGACTTTTATCAAGCAAGCCTTAGTAGGAAGTGAAGCAACTAGGAAATTTAAATCTATATATTAGAAGGAAAATTAAGAATTTAGAGGCCAAGAACCAATTGCAAACAACTCTAAGCTAGCACACAACAGGAATTTAGAAGCAGAAGCTGCCGGATAAATATTGGAAGATAAAGGGGCTTGAAAATTCTTAAAGAGAACATAATTTTTAATTAATCTATAGATCTCAATTCCTATTAATAGTATCAAATATAAATGGAAAAAACTTTATTTGAGTTCTTAAGGTTTCGAAAAATATCAGATTTTTAAAACTCTTTTAAAAATAGCTCTTTTCATCTATAACTTTTTCAAAATTCTTCAAAAAAAAAGAAGTCTAAACCGTTAGTTAACTAATAACCAAACTAAATAGGAAAATGAAAAAAACTCAATTACCCCCCATAGCTTAAATTGACTGTTTTGCGTCTAATAAAATCAAAATATTATATGTTATTTGACCAATAAAAGGCCAACACGTGTATAATAATATAATTTTCTATTTTTTGAAAAAATCTTATTATTGTTTTTTAAAATTAAATAATAATTAAAAAAAACAAATTTCAAGAAAAAAAATTCAACTCGAACAAAAAATCTTGTTATTGTTTCCATTCATCCTCTATCCAACCATTAAAAATATTTATTTAAAAAATAAAACAAGTTTTTTTTGGTGAAAAAATTAAAACAAGTTAATTTTCAAAATATGAACAAATGGATTTCATTTTTTTCTTTAACTTGGAGGAGTCCAAAACCAAAACAAAACTTTTCATTTTTTTTCTTTGATATGGAAGAACCTAGAACAAAGATATAAAATCTTTCATTTCGTCTGAATTGTCGCTCCTTCATCTTCTTTATCTCTTTTCCCTTTGCACCTTCTCCTTCATTCTTTTCCTTCTTCTTTGTCTCCTCCATCAGGCTCCATCTCCTTCTCCACCAACCTCAATCTTCTTCTTTCAATTTAACAAATTGTGGATTCATACATTCCTTCCATAATCAAGTACCACAATATAAGGGTACTAACAAACAAGCACCACAAGTATAAAGATGCCACCTCATCCTATCTAGGATAAGGAGTGTTGTAACTCCCTCTTTTAAGGTCGTTTCCAAGGGCACCAAGGATAAAACTTGACCACAACACTATGTGTTATAACTCCCTCTTTCGAGGTCATTCTCAACGGCACCAAGGATAAAACTTGATCATAACATTATCATTAATTACAACGGAACAACAACGCTCTTTCCACTTGTTATTGATCCACAATTTTCATTATTTCGTACAATAGATTTTCCATAACACAACACATGGAAACATAGTCATAATTTCAAATGCACAATATCGTTTATTAGATCCATATATAACTCTTTCAAATCAAATCTGAAATATATAATTCAAAAGCTAAACAAATTATACTCTAAAAGAATTTGAAACGATTAAAATTATTCCTTCCAAAACTAAACAGCCCAAAAAATACATTGTTCTCGCCATATTTTATCCTCAAAATGACAAATAAAAGATATCATCAACTTTTAAATAGTTTGGTAATTCAAAAATAACATGTCCAAATAAATTCAACTTTAAGAAAACTTAATAAATATGTCTATTCTTAAAAATAATAATAATAATAATAATAAAATTCAATAGTTTCTGTTGACGTCCGGAAACGGTCAACCTAGAGATTCTAGGGTCCAGACTGCAAACAAGGTAATTAAAGAACGATTACGGCGATGAGTATGTGATAAATGAGTGATAAATAAAGTTTAAGGTTGGTGAAGCTCAATTAAGACGAGGGAATGTTGGTTGTGGCAATTGAGTAAATGCAATCAGATAATCAATGAAGGTAAAAGGAGGAAGGATGCATCACATAAGGATTTTTACGTGGTTCGGCGACTGCGCCTACATCCACGGCCACTCTGAGGTAAATCCAGCAGAGTGACAGTTCTCTCGTATATCCAGCTTGTTTGTACAATGAAAATCTTCCCCATTTATAGAGGGAGGGGAGAGATACAAAGAGAATAATAAAATATCTAGAATAAAGTACAGACAATGGCTATTTCAACTAATCCTGACACAACCATGCTGTCTTAAATGTAAAATCATCATTCCTTCTTACATGCACGTGTCTGCATTTAATGCTCCTGGAGAAGTCCTCTCTTCATTAAATGTAGAGTCGTCGCATTGAATGCATCTTGGTAATGGTGTAGACAGTCTCTGGCGGGAAATTGTGGGAGTGGGTGACTTTGTTGACTTGCCACACATGATATCTCCTGAATAAGCTCTCTGGTCAGTCAGATAATGCACACTGGAGAGGTGTCGACGTGGCCAGGAGAGGAGGTTAGGCGGTTTGGGGATTCTTGCGATCTCGCGACCTGGACGACCTCGCGAGCTTGACGAGCTGACAACGAGGGCAGAAGGCGTGCCGGGGAGGTCTGGAAATTGTTGCGACCTCGCGACCCAGACGGCCTCACAAGCTGGATCTGCTACTGCTGGTCCCGATCTTGGGCCTTCTGGGCCCTCGCTCCTGTTTAAGTATATAAGGCTTATACTGGCCCATTTAGGGAGAACGAGAAAATGAGCATAACATCAAGCCCCTCAGCTCTCTGTGCGTTCTGCGGACTGGGAGCTGATTCAAACACATGATTGGCGCCAATTTGCGAGCTTTCCGGTGTCGTTTTGACTTTTGTACTATAACCGCTGACACGTGGCGTTCATATAGGTGTTGGAGCCACAAACTTGCCTCGGGACCGTACGCATTTAATGCGCATATCTTGTAACTGACATGCATGACGACACATGACCGAGATTGGTGCTGGGCCGTTGGATCCTTAACGGTTATGCTTTTATGTTAGATCGGATGGCTGGGGATGAACGTCCTGGCCTATATAATTCAGAGGTCTTTTTCGATTCCCATTTTTTTCTTTTCTGATACGACACCAATACCCCTCTTCTCACCATTTTTCTTCTTTGCTTCTTCTGCCCATATTTCACCACTTGACAACTTCTTCAGACTCCGCTGCTTCAGGGATCAACTACCATTCCCAGCAAGCCGTTTACAGCTCGAACAAGGTAATTTCTTCCTAACTTTGCTTTTTCATGCTTTTTGAGGATTTGCTTCTGGTTTGTAGCGTTACTTTCTGTCCTCGTATCATATCTGTGAGTCACTGTGTGCCTGCCTTGCCTGTAGAAATTTATTGTGCTTAGTGTTTGAGTGCTTGTGTTCACTAGGGACGACCTAGCTGTCAGCCTGAGTATCCCACATCTTTGTTATTTGTTGACGTTGCTTAGGATTTTTGATGAGAGTGTCCCAGTACTGCCTGATAGGGTACCTATAGACATAGTGTTAGCAACATAAACGTTTAGGGAGACATAGTACCTGACGGGCCCACGTTCCTAGGCCTCCGTTGCCTTTGGTGGCCAAGTGTGCGACCTGACGCTTAGGACAATAGCTTTAGGAACTTTTTCTGTGGCTTGCTAGGCTCAGCATGTTGTAAGCGTTCTGATGTCGTTCCTTCTGTGTTGTAGATGTCAGGTCGCGCACGTACTGGTCGAGGTAGGGCTTCTACTTCTACAAGGTAGGCAAGGCGCCAGATTGGTAAAGCCGAGGCTACGATCTTGCGAGCTGGCGGGTCTACTAGAGAGGTCACAGGAAGGGAGGAGGTCGTTGAAAGGGAAGACCAATATCCCTTCAACCATACGCCTTCGAGCGTTACCCTCCCGATGTTGGAGGCTTAGGCTCAAGAATTCAGCTTCCCATTGGGGTGCCGAGCTAACGTCCTCAAGGACAGTGTTCCAGCCGCTTATCCTCCTGCGGGCTTTGTGGCGATCAGTCGCGAGCATATGGAGCTCGGATTTAGGTTCCCTATCCCCGACTATCTTAAGAACCTTCTGAACGACCTGAAGCTCGCCCCATTCCAACTGACCGCGAACTCGTACGCCTACCTAACCACTTTAGCAGTGACGTTCATCAAGCACGGGCTTGGGCCCCCTACGTCTCGCATCTTCCGCAACGTTTTTAACTTCAAGGGGATCTCCGGAAGGGACGGGCTTTACTACGTCACGTCTCGTCAGGCTTCGCCATACAGGGGATATTTACCCCAAGACTACACTAAGTCCAATGTGGGGGAATATAAGTCCCACTGGATCTTGGTCACGTGTACTTCGCTTGAGGGTCTGCACAACAGAAGCTTCGTGCTAGAACCTGGTAGTTAGAGACCTGTAGTTTACAGAAATAGTGATACAATCACTAGGATAATAGGTTTTTTTTTTTTTTTATGTGAGTTTACTTTTGTTTTGCAGGCGTCACTGCTCCTAGGTACAAACTCAGAGAGGACGAGCTCGTTATCTTAGACGATTACGCGGCGGCCAACAGACCAAACGACGATTTCCTCCCCACTAATAGCGAGCTGGTAGAACGAGGCCTTACGCCATCTGCCATAGGTCCTCTTCTGGACATAATCCAGCACTTGGGGATACGAGAAGAAAGGTCCGAGGTTCGCTCTATCTTCGCTGCCCCTAAACAGTCTGAGTCAAATCCGCAACCTTTGCCACAAAGGTCCTTGAGCACGAGCACGTCTACCACCACACCTTCTGACAACATGCGAAGGCTCGCGATGTCTGTTCCCCCCCTCAGGTCGGTTCCACCTGCCAGGGCGCTCAAGGTCATTAAAGTGGATGACACTTCCTCAGACCGCTCACAAAGAGCGCCTTCTCAACCTGCTGCAGCCGCTTCTCCTCAAACCAGGCCAGCTGCGACTCCTCAAAAGCGGGCTGCCCCATCTGGAGGGCAAAGTCCTTCCTCAGCAAAGAGGGCTGAGGTCTCTGTTGAGGGGGGTTCACCTGTAGAACAGAAGCCCGAGGCCCTTGTTAGGAAGAAGAAAGGGAAAGCCATAGCCGAGCCTCCAGCTCTAAAGAAGAAGGGTGTCATTGAGGCTTGCAAGCCCGGGGCAGTTGTTATTGGCAGAGAGTCGGGCATTAAGGCACATATGCGACCTTCGGGGCCTGTAGGGGAGTCGTAGGGAGACTCCGAGCTGCACCCTGACGTAGCAAAGGAGATGGAGTATTTCAACAGTTTCGTGGAGCTCGTGCCCGGAGTAATGGGGAAGCATGATCCGGAGCTGCGAAAACCTGAGCTCTCAGGCTAGAACCTTGTGGCTTTTACAGCTCGTCATGCGGCGCTGGTAAGGCTTAAACCTCTCTATACTTTGATCTTTCTCTATTCAAATTTTAACATCTCTTTACTTTTTCAGTTGGGTATGGCGACAGTGAAGCTGATGAAGGAGGTAGACGATCAGCTCGGCGAGAAAGAAGCCTTTAGGGTATCCAAGGTGCAGTTCGAGGAGGAGAGGAAAGTAATGCAGGACGAAATCAACCTCCTCCAGAAGGATAACGAAGAGCTTAAGGCCAAGCTCCGAGATGCTGACGCAACCTTGTCACAAGAGACTGCCCGCAAGGAGACTGCTACCTCCGAAGTCAGCAAGGCCCATATCGAGCTGAAGTAGGTAAAAGGCGAACTAAGTGCTGTACAGAAAAAAGTAAAGGTTGCTGAGGGTAAAATAAAACAGCAACAGTAGGCCTTAGCTTCAACCAAAGAGAAGCTCGCAGGGGTCGAGGAGAACCTGGCTGGGGTAGAAGGCAAGCTGGCTCAAACTAAGGCGGGCATTAAGACCCAACTAGCTCAGGAGTGGGACAGGGTCGGCGAAGAGATCAAGAGGGCTTTCCTGTTCAGCATGTGGGAGCGCTACCCGGACTTGGACTACTCCTTCTTTGCGCTGGTCGGTGTCGAAACGATCCAGGAGTTTGTGGAGCATGCTGTCAGTGCTCAGGGCGCGTAACATGTTAATACTTCCCTTATTCCTCCAGTTGATCCGCCTGCTGTCCCAGTCCCTTCACCAAAGCAAATCCTTGAGGGACCTTCAACTTCTGAGGATTTTCCAGTGCCTGAGCCCCCAGTAGAAGCCTCTCCTGATCTCCTAGCTCCTGAGCACGTCCCCTCGTTAAAGCCCCCAATAGAAGCCCATGTTGATCCTCCTGCCTCATCGGACGCACCAGCTAGCGCCTGATCACGCAAGTAACATAGTTGGGCAACCTCTAGAGAGTAGGCACGAACCTACAATCAGTGGGGTGCTTAGAATTCTCTTAAGCCATATACTGCACTGGCGTTGAGTGCGTTCGAGAGTGGCATTTTCCCCAACTTTGAGATTCCAGCCTGTGGCATTACTTGCAATTCAAGGGCGAGCCCTCATGGTGGATCACTCTATCCGCGAGTTCACGAGCACCTTTATATTTGAGAGGTGTGGCCTTACCCCCTCCCGCGAGGTCGCAGGGCAATGTTTCCCAAGTTCGCGGGCAACTTTATATTTGAGAGGCATGGCCTTACCCCCTCCCGCAAGGTTGCGGGGCAATGTTTCGCGAGTCCGCGGGTAATTTTATATTTGTGAGACGTGGCCTTACCCCCTCCCAAGAGATCGCGGGGCAATTCTTTCATTGCAACTCCTTCCACAGGCCATAGCCTTCCGAAGCATGGTGATTTGAGCTCCCAGATGATTTTCTCTTGAGCGCACAGACGGCAGCCCCTTCCGTGGATCACACTTGGGTACTCCTCCCCCCCCTCCCCCGTCCGCAAGCAATCGCTCTTAGAAGGAGGGCGTTATATTTGGATTGAAAAGAACGTGGCTGATAAGCAATCCCTTGGACTTGTACCGAAGGGCAGCTCGCAGATCGCGAGGTTGCTTTAGGATAGCTCGCATAGAATGCGGTGACGAGTATTCATGCAAGTGTTTTGATTTTGCAAGTGATTCCTTGGAGTTTCGTATAAATTTTCTTCAAGGAATAATTATATATATATATATATAATAAGGAATTGCAACTTATATTCTTGAGAAAGAGATTTCATTAGATCTGCTCTTTTCAACATGTATATTTGCTGGTTCAACCAGTTTGTTTTCTACATCAAATACGGCATATACAACAGAAAACCAGTGAAAGCACCTTTCAGACAATCGTCAAAGCAAATTATGTACAAAGTTAGAGCGGGCTGACAGTTTTATGTATAGTAGGGTCGAAGGTGCTCAGCATTCCAGGCTCGGGGTAGCTCTGATCCGTCCATGTTGGCTAAGTGATAGGCACCATTCTCCAAACTCTTCTTGATGAGGTATGGTCCTTCCCAGTTAGGTTCTAGTGCTCCATCGCTTGTCTTGCGGGCTCCGGGGAGGACTAGTCTAAGGACGAGGTCGCCTATCTTGTAGCTCCGAGCTCGCACCTTCTTGTTGTAGTCCTGGCAACTCTTTATTGGTACACTACTACTCTCATGCGACCTGCTTCTCTTGCTTCTTCGACTAGGTCCAAGCTGGCAGCGAGTAGCTGGTCATTGTCCTTAGGTCGGAATGAGGTCCTTCGCTGACTGGTGACTTCAAATTCTGCTGGGATCATGGCCTCTGTTCTGTAGACCATGGAAAATGGGGTTTCACCTGTTGAGCTTCTAGCGGTAGTTCTATATGCCCAAAGGACTTTCTGCAACTCGTCCACCCAAGCCCCCTTCCTTGCCTCTAACTTGGTCTTCAAAGTCCGCTTGATGATCTTGTTCACAGTCTCGACTTGACCATTGGCCTGAGGTTGGTCTACAGCTGAGAAGCTTTTCATGATTCTGAGCTCGTTGCAGAAGTCTATGAATTGCTCGCTGGTGAATTGAGTCCCATTGTCTATCACAAGCTGCTGAAGGATTCCAAATCTGCAGATGATGTTATCCCACACAAACTTCTCTATCTTCATGGTGGAGATCTCTGCTAGCTCCTTAACTTCAGCCCATTTGGTGAAGTAATCCACTGCAACCACAACATGCTTACAATTTCCTCGAGCTGTGGGCAAGGGTCCGATGAGATCCATTCCCCAGATTGCGAAAGGCCATGGGCTCACCATCTGCTGGAGGTAGGCTGGTGGAGCTCGAGGGACTTTGGCAAACCTCTGGCATTTATCACATTTCTTCACCAGATCTGTGGCGTCTTGCTTCATAATCGGCCAGTAGAACCCCTATTTGAGGGATTTCTGAGCTAAGGATAAGGCTTCTGCATGGTTCCCACAATGACCTGTATGTATATCCCTCAGCACGACCTCACAGTCCTCATCATCTATACATCGCAGCAGCGGGTTGAGAATCCCTTCTTGTATAGCTTATCATCATAAATGCAGTATTGGGCTGCTTTGGCTCGTAAGCGGCGAGCTTCCAGCTTGTCCTCCGGCAGCTTCCCTTCCTGCAGGTAGCCTAATAACGAGTTCATCCAAGGGCTAGGGCGGACTTGCATGAACATCATTACCTCTTTGTTCTCAATGCTTGAGGTCGACAGGAATTCCACAGGGATAGACTCCAGGAGATCAGCATTCTAGGAGGTCGCTAAGCGAGCCAGGGCATCTGCATTAAAGTTCTGAGCCCTGGGGATCTGATTCACTTCAAACCCTTTGAAAGCCCCCAGTAACTCTTTAGCTTTTTGGAGGTATTCTGACATCTTCTGTCCCTTGGTTTGGTACTCTCCCCTAACATGGCAAACGACAAGTTGAGAGTCACTGAAGACCTTTACCTACTCAGCTCGTACTTCCTTTGCCAGGCAGAGTCCGGCAAGCAACGCCTCATACTCAGCCTCATTGTTGGTCGCCCGGAATCCGAATCTTAAGGCACTCAGGATCCTGTGGCCTTCTGGGCTTATTAGCATTACTCCAGCCCCTGAGTCGTGCTCGTTAGATGATTCATCCACATAAAGTTCCCAAGTCTGACCATCTGCTGACTCCTCCTACTCTGGTATTAGCCCTATAAACTCAACAATAAAATCTGCAAGTGCTTGGGCCTTGACGGCCGTCCTAGGCCTGTACTCTATGTCAAACTGAGAGAGCTCAATGGCCCATTTGAAGAGCCTTCTTGAGGTATCTGCTTTCTGGAGGACTTACCTAAGAGGGTATTACGTGAGGACCTCTATCTGATGAGCTTGGAAGTAAGGACGCAGCTTCCTCGAGGCGGTCACCAGGCAGTATGCGAGCTTCTCCATTTGTGAATATCGGGTTTCCGCATCAACCAGCCTTTTACTGACGTAGTATACAGGCAGCTGCATCTTCTCTTCTTCTCTCACCAAGGCTACACTCAGAGCATGTTCAGATACACCCAAGTATAAGAATAGTTTCTCCCCATCCTTTGGCTTGGACAGAAGGGGAGTCTGGCCCATATATTCCTTCAGCTTCTGAAAGGCCTCTTCACAATACCCAGTCCATTCGAAGTTCTTGGCCTTCTTTATTACTTCGAAGAAAGGCATGCACTTGTTAGTAGCCTTCGAGATGAACCGGTTGAGAGCCGCGACCTGGCCGTTAAGGCTCTGCACATCCTAGATTCTAGAGGGGGACCTCATCTCCACAAGTGCCCTGATTTTCTCCGGGTTGGCCTCTATTCCCCTGCTATTCACCATAAACCCCAGGAACTTACCAGATGCTACCCCAAAGACACACTTCAGGGGGTTTAATTTCATCCGATAATTCTCGAGGACACTGAACGTCTCATCCAGGTCGTGGACATGATCTGCTGCTCTCTAGGACTTCATTAGCATGTCATCTACATACACCTCCATGGTCTTCCCAATCTGCTCCCGGAACATTGTGTTGACCAATCGCTGGTAGGTCGCACCTGCATTCTTTAGTCCGAAGGGCATCACCCTGTAACAGTTCAGCCCCTTATCAGTGACGAAAGAGGTGTGTTCCTCGTCCTCCAGGCTCATGAGGATTTGGTTGTATCCTGAATAGGCATTCATGAAACTCAAGAGTTGGTGCCCCGCTGTCGCATCTACCAGCTGATCAATCCTGGGTAATGGGAAGCTATCTTTTAGGCAAGCCTTATTTAGATCGGTGAAGTTAATGCACGTCCTCCACTTCCCGTTCTTCTTCTTCACGAGGATTGGATTTGCAACCCAAACAGGATAACGTGCCTCCCTAATGAACCTGTTAGCCAATAGCTTCTCGACCTCCTCCCTCAGAGCTACATAGCGTTCCAGGGTCGTCGGCCTCCTCTTCTGGCGGGCTAGCCTGTGCTGGGGATCTATATTCAGTCTGTGGCACATGATACCAGGATCTATCCCTACCATGTCTTCGTGATTCCAGGCGAAGACATCGAGGTCCATCTTCAGAAATTCTGCGAGCTCAGTCTTCACTTCTGATGGCATGTCTCTTCCCACTTTCACACATCTCTCCGGGTCTACCTCGCTGACCTGCACGTCATCTAGCTCTTCAATAGGTCCTGTGGCCCTATCTGCGTCCACCTCGCGAGGATCGAGGTCGGTGCTCATTCCCGCTTCAAAGACCGCTTGAGGTTGGCCACCTGAGACCACTTTTACCTTCCTTCCTTAGACCCTCATCTTCACTGCGTCTTCATAGCATCGTTTGGCCAGCTGTTGTTCCCCTCTGACACAGCCTACTCCATTGGAAGTTGGGAATTTAACTGTCAGCGCCCTGGTGGAGGTGACCATATCCAGCTCGTTCATCGAAGGTCGTCCCAGGATTACGTTGTATGCCGACGAGCTGCTGATAATCAGGAAATCAGTAAGGGCTGTAGCTTGTCGGCCCGGCTCTCCAAGGGTGAGAGGTAGTCTGATCTAGCCCACCGGTATCACTACATCTCCTGTGAAGCCATAGAGGGGTTTCGGTGAAGGCATCAACTGCTCAGCTTCCAACCCTATCTGATCATAGCAGTCCTTGTACATGACATTGACCGAGCTGCCAGTGTCGATCATTATTCTCCATACTTCAACATTATTGATCTGGGCTCGGATTACAATTGCATCATTGTGGGGCCAGCGTACTTCTTTCGCGTCCTCTTTTGTGAACACGATGCTATCCAAGGACATCTTGGCCTTTTTGGTGGGTCCCTCAGCTCCTCCGTATTCTGCTAGTAGGGTATGGTTGGCCTCCCTGATGTACTTCCGATGCGACCTGTTTGAAGTACCTGCCACATGAGGCCCACCGTGAATAGAAAAAATCGTCCTTACAGTAGGCTCGCGCTCGGGTTCAGGAGCTCACTGAGGCTGCTGTTGCTCGGGCTGCTAGTCTTGGTCTCGAGGTCGTTGACATTGAGGTCGCCTGCCCGCGGGCTGCACAACATACTCTCTTAGGGTTCCTCACCTTATCAACTCTTCGATGACATCTTTCAATTGCCAACAATCTGAGGTATTGTGCCCATTCTCGTTGTGGTAGGCACAGTACTTCCTCCGGTCCCGACGCCGATTGGGAGTTCCTATCGGGGGTGGTTTCCCGAAATTCTCTCTGTTCCTTTTCGTTGCAAAGATTTTATCCTGCCTGTCTGACAGCACACTATAGCTCCCGTACCGACCTTGATGCCGAGGTCGCTCTCTCCTTGGCTCAGGTTTAGCTCGCTTCGCCACGACATGGGCAAATTGATGTCTCTGCTCCCCTGGCTTATCCCCGTCGTGGCTCTTCCTTTTCTCGCGGTGGGAACTGCCTGCTTCACCCCGGTGACTGCTGGGCTTCTTGGCTCCAAAGGCTTCCTCCCATCTGATCTCCTTGGCAGCCCTTTCATAAAACTCTCCCAGATCCTTCATCAGGGATTTATAGATGCTTTCGTATAATTTTCCATTCTTTCTGAGTCCTGCAGAAATAGCTGTCAAAATGCTTTCGTCAGAGGGTGTCTCCACATTACTCACCTCATATCTGAATTGAGTGATGTAATCCTTCATGGACTCGTTTTGCTTCTAGAAGATGGTGGCGAGGTGACAGGGCGGCGCGAGCTGCTTCCTCAAGGCCTTGTATTGATCGAGGAACTTCTTCTGACATTCGTTTCAGCTCCAGATGCTATGGGCTGGAAGGCCTTTGAACTAAGCTCGCGGAGCATCCCCTAGAGTAGCTGGGAACACCCAGCACTTCACCAAGGGGTCATCCGTCTGGAGATCCATCTGTACATTGAAGGCGTCCAGATGGTTGTAGGGATCCGTCCTGCTGCTGTATGGAGGGATATTAGGGAGTTTAAACTTCGCTGGCAGGGGTACTGTCTCGATCTCCCGGGTGAATGGTACCCTGCGATCCTCTCACTCTTCCCTGTTCTGGCCTCCAGGTCGAGCCTCCAACTGCTGGACCCTCTGTAGTAATTCTTCTACCATCGGGTCCTGGGTTAAAGATCGCCGACTGGGGTTCCACTCACTCGTGCTCTCCTGCTCCCCCAAGTAACGGCCGTGCGATCTGTTCTCCTCACCGAGGGCTCCTACAGGCCTGGCTGCCCCCCGCGGCTCGGGCTCATGACCTGCACGGGGCTCACGAGCTCGTTCCTGCCTTCGACTTCCTTCCACGTGCCGATCGCCCTCAGAGTTCACCCTTACCCTTATCTCATTGGGGCGAGGTGAGATTTCTCGCTCCTGGTTCAGTCTCCTGGCTCTCCTCGGGTTTAGGTTTGAGGAACTAGCTGATCCTTTCGTCAGCGACCTATCCCTGGCAGCTACTCCCTCTGGAGTTGGGATCTCTTCTGAAGGCTGATAGCGAGCTCTCCCTAGCGGTGCGACCTCCACCTGTCTTTGCACCGCGCGGGTTTGGACCTCTACCAATGCCCTGATTGTCATCGTTAACTCCCTTGTTGTATCTTCCAGAGCTCGCTGGCGCTGCTGCCATTCCTGAGCGACCTCGTCTTTGGAAGGTGAGGCGCTCTACTGGTCTTCTCGAACTTCAGGTTGCTCATCTACCACTCCGACATTCCTCGTGGTCTTGATTCTGGCTATAGCAAACAAGCATGAGGAAATATAGAATAATGAACTGGCGAAAGATTACCAGGTCGCTGTTGGGCCCTCCTTCTAGCGCCAAAAGATGTTGACGTCCGGAAACGGTCAACCTAGAGATTCTAAGGCCCAGACTGCGAACAAGGTAATTAAAGAACGATTACGGCGATGGTTATGTGATAAATGAGTGATAAATAAAGTTTAAGGTTGGTGAAGCTCAATTAAGACGAGGGAATGTTGGTTGTGGCAGTTGAGTAAACGCAATCAGATAATCAATGAAGGTAAGAGGAGGAAGGATGCATCACATAAGGATTTTTACGTGGTTCGGCGACTGCGCCTACATCCACGGCCACTCTGAGGTAAATCCGGCAGAATGACAGTTCTCTCGTATAACCAGCTTGTTTGTACAGTGAAAATCTTCCCCATTTATAGAGGAAGGGGAGAGATACAAAGAGAATAATAAAATATCCAGAATAAAGTACAGGCAATGGCTATTTCGACTAATCCTGATACAGCCATGCTGTCTTAAATGTAAAATCATCATTCCTTCTTACATGCGCATGTCTGCATTTAATGCTCCTGGAGAAGTCCTCTCTTCATTAAATGCAGAGCCGTCGTATTGAATGCATCTTGGTAATGGTGTAGATAGTGTCTGGCGGGAAATCGTGGGAGTGGGTGACTTTGTTGACTTGCTACACACGATATCTCCTGAATAAGCTCTCTGGTCAGTCAGATAATGCACACTAGAGAGGTGTCGACGTGACCAGGAGAGGAGGTTAGGCGGTCTGGGGATTCCTGCGATCTCGTGACCTGGACGGTCTTGCAAGCTTGACGAGCTGACGACGAGGGCAAGAGGCGTGCCGAGGAGGTCTGGAAACTGTTGCGACCTCGCAACCTGGACGGCCTCACAAGCTGGGTCTACGACTGCTGGTCCCGATATTGGGCCTTTTGGGCCCTCGCTCCTGTTCAAGTATATAAGGCTTATACTGGCCCATTTAGGAAGAACGAGAAAATGGGCATAACAGTTTCAAATACAATCATAAATTGGCCAAAAATTGAAGCAAAATCCTTTTTAATAATTCTCATAAATACCCATTAATACCATGTACAAATTTAACTACTTCAACCAACTAAAAAATTGACCGTACTTTAGCCTTATACCAAATTTTGTTACATGCAAGGAGGATTTTACAATCCTTGAGAAAGATTTCATAAAAATAATGGAAAGAACAACAAAATAAACTCAAGTAAAAATTCTAAACACCAATCTCAGTGTCAAGTTTCACCATTGAAGATCAAAAGATATTTCTTCCTTTTTCTTCTATTTCCCAATTTCTCTTCTTTTCTTTCATAGCTTTCTCTTTCCATTTCTCTTAATTTGTCTTTTCTTTCTTCATTTCACCATGGAAGGTTCTCGGTCCTCCTCCTTTCTTGTCTCTTTCTCTGGTTCTTAATTTTTCCTCATTCGGCCCTACCATCATTTATTACTTCTTTTATATATGGGGGGTACATAGGAAGCTAATGGAATGTAGTTAGAGCCAATCTAACATTCAAGATCTTGGGCTCACTTAGTAACTGTATGAGTTCATATAGTAAATTTCTTCCTTAAACAACAATTGGGTTTTTTAATTATTTTGGGCTTAGACTTAATGTTTTTAAACTATTAGGTCTAACTCTTCAATAACAAAAGTTAACCCAATAACAACTTAATTTGAGCTAAACTCACGATATTTTCATGTAAACAAAATTGGATCGTAAAAGTTTTGGAACTTTTGGATACTAATTTATATTCTAACAAGTCTAACCCGCTTCAGGGTTTATTACAGATAATGATAAGAGGCCACACCCTCTCTCTTATGATTTGGTTTGTCATCAATTGATGTGCAATGCAACCAGTGTAAGCAAGCAATGGATTAGTAAGTCGGTCTCTATAGATCAAAGTTGTAACTAACACTTCAGACCCACCTTGCTTTCAGTCTATATGTTACGAACTCATGAATACTTTATAAAACATAGACCCCTCACATACCAATCTTAGCATATTGTCTTCCTAAACATTAACTAATAATAAAATAAAATAAAAAATCTTAGGGTGAAAAGTTGATTGGTAGTGTTTTATTTGCACTCACAGACCTACTATAGGACCTAATAGACTTACTAGTGAAGTTTTTTGTTGTTTTTTTTCCCAAGAAATGTCTATAATATAATTTGGAACCAGATCATTTCTACAGAAAAAAATTGTTCTTCATGTGCATCCTATGGAACTCCATTGATGGTGAGAATATCAACGGTGGAGATCTAACTGGTTTTTTTTATCTTGTTTTTATTTTTTTTGTTTTATATATTTTTATCTCCACCGTTCATGCCTCATATGGATAGTGGAGATGCATATTCTATTTTCAGTTTTCATTTATTTTTTTATTTTGTTAATTTTGTATTTTTAAGTTTCTTGTTTATTATATATTTTGTAATTAATTATTAAAGTATGTAGGTTTTATTTGGTATTGACTTGTATCCTACTTATGCCTAAAAACAATAATGTCCATGTAACCATTAAGTTTGACCAACGGTTGACTGAGAGTTGGACCTAATTGATGTATTTTTTGAAACTTAAGAGATCATGCACTTTATTTCTTCAATAGTTGTTGAAAAAAAATTCCTCAAACAATAGGGATTAAAATGAAATTTCTCTTAAAATTAAATTATTTAACTGTAAATGTATTTATAACTCTGCAAAATGATAACACTCCTCATGTTTACATTTATAAATACACATTCTGCAAGCATTCATTCTAACAATTAATTGACTTTCTTCCTCCTCTCTCATTTGGTTATGGTTTTGTTTTATAACAGCAGTTTTTTTTTTTTAAGCTAATTTCCTATTTTTGTTGGTTCTCATTTCATTACTATCATTACATTTTAGTTTTTTTTTTTTTCCTTTCTTTTTCATATGTAACTCCTTTAATCGAAATAAAAAATTGTTTATTTGAATTCTTTGCATCAAAATTGCTTCTCATCTCTAACATTGTCTTTATAATCTGTCGACGTTGAAATTCAGTTGATGAGAATTCAACGTCCAATACCTGCAATCAATGTGAGAAAACACAAAAAACCAAGAAGAATGCACGAAAACCAAGAACAAACAAAAGAACACAGAGTTTTTAACGTGGTTCAGCGAGTGCACCTACGTTCACGGCTGTCTCTCTAAAATTCTGCAAAGTGACAGTATGATATTAATTGTGTCCTGTGTTACAATGATTTTAACCCCTATTTATAGGGGAAGTAATGTTACAGATCTGGTAACAATAAAATAGGAAGAGAATCATGAATTAATTACACTTCCTAATCAGTTAGAATATAATCAGGAAATTGCCCCAAATATCTCGAGATAATATTGACTGAATTTGAATTTAAATTAACTTTCATATTTGGAAAGAGAATCACAATTAGATTGGGTAATTACCATATCTGAAAGATTCTGCGTTGAAATTCAGTCGACGTAATCTATTCTATTTCAAATTAATTAAGCTATAGTTTGACAAGTTTTTGTCAAAAAAAATTATTTACAACTTTACAGTTACGGGAATAAAAATTATGTATCCTTAACTCGATTTTTTTTTTTATAATTCTGAACAAACCCCTTTTCATATTGAAGGTCATGAAACCAAAGATCATGTAAATTTTATTTCTTCAAGTGCCCGTCTAATAACAATTTTGGTCCACCACTGGTTATTTGTTAACAAAACATTTTTCTTTTATTTTTTTTTTTAATTGTACAATGTTAACAAAATCATATAACATTTAAAAAATAAATGTATGAATATTGGTAACTCTTACAAGGCGGGGTTTGAATAGCAACACCCCCCTCCCTGTCCAGTCATCAAAGTTCGTATGGGAAATGCAGGACTATTTCAAAAAAGATCAGGCTGTATCATAAAATTTTAAATTGGGCCTACATTAGCCTTAAGAAATCTGGCCCAGCCAGTCTTTTGACACCCCTAATTTCGAACTTCTTCTTTACTTCTAGAGTGGCAATATTTCCACCCCTAAAAAATGGTATATACCCCAAATTAATATTTTTTAAAACTATATAATATTATTTTGAATAAAATTATTAAAAAATATTTCATAAATATACCGGTTAATTATCAATTAAAATATTAAATAATAAAATAGAGAGAGTGTGTAAAATTGTGTTGAAGATTCACTTCAAAAATGGGCTTCTTCTGAAATCCCTCAACAACTCAGTCACAACCAGTTTCAGGCCCAATTCTCCATTGCGGACCACTACCACCACTTCCTCTATACCCAGCAGCCCCAACCTCCAGTGCAAAACCACCACCCTTAAGAAACCAAGCACCAACAACAGTTCGAGACTTTTCAACTTGTCGGATCCAATCTTCTCCCAAATCACCTTCCAGCTTCTCTCTTCTCAAACCTAGCCTACGTCTCTCCAAAGTAAAGAGTAGTGATATCACAACGACCGAGGCTTTGAATTTTCCACACATTTTCAAAGAAAAAAGTAGTGCCAAACCTGTTTGTTGACAAGAGCTATTATTATTAAAGCTCAATTAAATGAGTTACTATGTGTACAGGGTGTGAAAACAGGTTTGTTGACACATTCCACACATATTCCTTTGAGCGTGAAAACAGGTTTGGGTTGAAATTGTTTACGACGACGAGGAGCCTTTGATCTTGCCAATCTCTCTTGGATATTGCCAATATAGTAAATAATAAAATAGATATTGATGAGATGTATTTCTAAAATATATATAATAAAATTAAGAGAAAATAATAGTCATGATATTAAATAGGATTTAAAAATAAATTAGAAAAATTTTAAATTTTTTATTGTGTGTTCAAATAAAAAAGGTGTACATACCATTTTTGTGGGATAAAAACATCCCCGCTCTTAATTCTATCAAGTAAAATGAAGATTCTTATTTTATTTATGATTAATTCAATAAGAGAAAAGTAATTTAATTAATTTTAGGGTATCCTATTGTCATCCAAAAAAATACCTTGCTACAAATATTTTTTAATAAGATATTTTATTTATATATTATATCCTTACATGTAATCATTTAAAAATACACAATTAAAGTAATTAAAATTTTAATTTACTTTTTACACTGAATATTTATATAAACTCTAATAATATATATAAAATTAAAAGTAATATGGCATAAACAAATAAGTGGTCAATTATTATCGATCATTATCACAATTAAACCATTTCAAACTAAATACATAATCGAATTGTTTAATGTTGCTTGCTATGTTGCATTTGGCAAGGAAGTTGCAAAAATGGTTCTCACTAGTCCCCCAAGAGATAGGCCAAAGGTTATTCTCTGTCTTGGAATTTGTGACTTTCTTTATAAAACAATCTAGAGAATGTTTTGAAATTATCATTTTGAAGCTTATTATCATGTAGACTAACACTTTGAGTTGATACAATATCTCCATGTAGATCTTTCGGAATAGATATTTTATAAGTAGAACTTTTTAAAAAAAGTTGTTAATTGTTTGGTTGTCAATTAAATTTTTTTTTCTTTTAATTGTAGACTGTTCAATTGTATTATTTTGAAAACCCTTTTAAATTATAAATTTACTAAAAAAAGATTAAATAGTTTTGAGAATATAATAATATTAACAAAATATAATAGGATTATATTATACATATAGATATCTAATAAAAAAAATTTAATATCTATTTAAAAAAACTTAAAATTTTAGCTTCTCTAAGCAAACATATTTCAATTTTTTCAATTGTCCCGAAACTTTATTTGATGAAAACCAAACTACGCAAGAAAAATCAAAAGGAGATTTGGTGATTAAAAAGGTACATTTAGTCAATAGGTAAATTATATATACGAAATGAATACTAAAAGAGAATATTGTTATTAAACAATTATGTCAAATGACTTTTTGATCACAGGAAACTACAAACAATGCAAAATCAGAGATTGAAGCATTTGTCTGGTCAAATCGGAAACCATGGATCCCAAGGCCACTGCCGAGCATGCATGTGAAAATGGGAGACAAGGCATCTGAAATGAAGGTGGTTGAATGTGAAGGGCAGTTTCGTCTCGCTAACCGCATTACAACAGCAGTTTTTATTTTAAGGTAATTTCCTGATTTTGTTGGTTCTCACTTCATTACTATTATTGCATTAGTTCTCTTTCTTTCTTTTTCATGTGTAACTCTTTTAATTTAAAAAAGAAAAATTGTTTATTTGAATTTGTTACATCAAAATTGCTTCTCATCTGTAACTTAATCTATTCTATTTTGAATCAATTAAGCTACAACTTGACAAGATTTTATCCAAAAAAAAAAATTGACAACTCTATTCTATTATATTGAAGGTCACAAAACCAAAGATCATGTTTACTTAATTTTATTTCTTGAAATGCCCGTCTAATAACTTTTTTGGTTCACCATTGGTTATTTGTTAACAAAACTTCTTTTTTTTTTTTAATTATTTTTTTATTGTACAATGTTAACAAAATTATATATCATTTTAAAAAAATAAATATATAAATAGTGGTAACTCTTAGAAGATGGGGTTTGGATAGCAACATCCCCCTTAATCTAAACCCCTAGTCCAGTCATTAAAGTTCATATGGGAAAAGCAGGAATACATCCAAAAAGATCAGGTTTAATAACATTTTTAATTGGGCCTGCGATAGCATTAAGAAACATGGTCCAGCCTTTCTTTTGACACCCCTACTTTCAACTTCTTTAATTCTATCATGTAAAATGAGGATACTCGTTTTTGATTGATTCGATAAGAGAAAAGTAATTTAACTGATTTTAGGGTGTTGCCCAAAAAATCCTTTGCTATAAATATTTTTAATAAAATATATTATCACTATTATATCCTTACATACAATTACTTAAAACGACATAGTTAATGTAATTAAAATTTTCAATTTGCTTTCTGCACCCAATTTAGTATAAATCCTAATAATATATATAAAATCAAAAGTAATATGATATAAACAAATAAGTGATCAATTATTATTAATTATTATCAGAAACCATTTCAAACTGAATACTTGATCAAATTGTTGAACGTTGTTGGCAATGCTGCATTTGGCAAGGAAGCTGTGAAAACTGTTCTCATTACTCTTCCAAGAGATTGGCTGATGATTATTTTCTATCTGGGAACTTATAAATTTCTTTAGTAAAGCAATCTAGAGAACGTTTGAAATTATCATTTTGAAGCTTATTGTCTTAGAAACTAAACAAGACTATTGTTATTTAACATTTATGTCAAATGACTTTCTTTATCACAAAAAGCTACAAACAATGCAAAATCTGAGATTGAAGAGTTTGTATGATAATGGCCACATATAAAGTGAGTATTGGTAAGGAAACTAGCACTACTGTCCACTTGCTAATTTCTTACAGTAGTTGAAGCTGACTTCTTCATTAGAGCTTTGGGCTCTACATGGTGCTTTCTCATTGATGGAACGAGGAATACAAGAGTTAATGTAATGGCCGGATACTTGAGTGTCAACAACAATTGGCTTTGGTAGAGATGTATCTAGAACATAAATCAAGGTTGAGATTTAAAATATATAAAACTATAATCGTGTTTTAAATGAGTGTAAAATGGGTGTAATAAGAAAAAACAAATGATTAAAATTTATTAAAGTTGAAGGACAGTTTTGATATCTTAAAAGGTGTAGAAAGGAGAAATTTAATTTCAACTTTTGAATATGGGTTTATAAAGTAATTGAGTATGGTAAGAAAAATTTGGATGGTAATAGACAAATCTTAATTTTATTATAATTTGATATTTGGGGGAGAGGACATACCTACAATAATGTTAGGTTTCCCAAAAATTTTACTCAAATCCAAGCTCAAATAATGTGATATATAAGTTGTCAAAATTCTATTAATTATCACATTATCTTATGATTTACAACATTTTGACAATTCGTATACCATATCATTTGGACATAGGTTTAGGCAAAATTTTTGAGAAGCCTAGTATTACTCAATTTATTAATGTAAATCTCTAAGGCAAATCATTAAGAGAACCTCATATCATCCAGTTTTTATTAAATCAAAGGGATTGATAAAGGGCATATCATATATGATTACGTTGTTTACATTTTCAAAAATTTCCCAAACTTACTTTACCTTAAGTTTGAAAATCTTTATGACATCAAATGATCATTATTTTACTGGGAATTGAGGACACAAACCGAGTTAGCTAAGGTTATTAATTTGATACTTTGAGGACTATAAGAACAATAACAATTTTAGTAAGTAAAATAGAAAATTATGACAATATCAATTAATAGGTGGCACATAATAAACGAATAGTGAGGGCTATGACATAATCTAGGAACACAAAATAATTAATTATATTATAATAAATATAAATAACACTAAAAAAATATATATGTTTTGAAACTAATCCTCAAATTGTAAACTAAGTTTTAGTAGCATAATTAATTTCATGTAAATTATGTCTTTATGTATAAACTAATTTTTGGTTCGCACGTGAACTATCTGTTAATTCCTAGGGAAGGAATTATTTCGCACGCAAACAATTAATGTTAAAAAAAAAAAAATCTCAATTTATAATTTCAGTGTCAATTTTTATTTTTTTCTCTAAAATAAAAAAGTATCTTGTAATTATCGCTTTTAACATAATTTATAAAATGGGGTCCCATTTTTGACACAAACATGGTATGGGTTGCCACCTCCAGTTAATTGAATAGAATCCAAATTTTGAATCAAATTCGTAGTTTCTGAAATATCAATTGTGAACCAAACCACCCAACTTTTTTGACGTTAATGCTTATATATTTTATCCACTTGCAAAATACTTGCAAAAGCTATGAAGCCCAAACCAATTTTGGATCCTAATACTTTAACAAATCTGTAATTACATGAATAATCTACTTATATATATATTTATTTATTTATTTATTCGGTTTCAATCTTACAACTCAAATAAATGAGAAATTATAAATAAAAAAATTAAAATAATTTGCAACTTACTTCTAACAACCACTTATCATCAAAATTCTAAGTAATTTTAGTAATAGATGTGAAAACTCGAAATTGAGTACAAGAATTTTATTCTGCTAACCAGACGACAACATTAATATAGGAATCCTTTCTCGAAAGTCACATAGAAGAGGCCATGCAGTTAGATTATAATATATATTAATCATGATCTTCCATCACGCCATTGATTGGCGTATCAAATGTTTCCCAATCAAAACTTATAAAATATTGCGTGTACACAATCAATTAACTGCATTAATGCCACAAGCTATGAAACCCATATTATTTTACTATTATTGCTATGTGCAACAGAAGCCTCTTCTAGGGCCGGGGGTTCATTTTATTCTAAAAGAATATTTCAACTTTGATGAGCATTGACATTGTCACACAAGTGTCACGCAGATGGAAGATATATATTGACTTTGTAATGACAAGTTGACAGCTCATACGTTAAAATATGTTAACAAAAATCCTCTCAGCTCAGTGTTCGAATTTATACGATATAGTAAACTTTGTAAATAACATTTTTGAATCTTTCAATAAAAGATAACAGAATTTTGAGAGAACTCTTTGAAAGTTCAACTGAAAAGCAGAAAAATCCAGCTAATGCACTTTGTTAGATTCTCTCAAATCACATAATCAGCAACATCTTGGTGATGATCATATAGTCACTAGCATAGCTTATGAAAATGGAGTGGTTAAAGAGACTCGTATCAATCCAGAGTATAGGTCATGGAAGCGAGCAGATCAGCTCCTGCTGTGTTGGCTGCTTTTATCAACAATTGGAGAGGAAGTCTTGGGTCAGGTAAATCATTCTAAAACCTCTCTACAAGCTTGGCAAGTTCTTGAAAGGTTGTATTCGCAACAATCTGTGGTTAGAACTCTTCAACTAAAATATCCTGAAGTTGAAAACCATTAGTGATGCTCTTGCTACCGCTGGTCAGGTAGTGTCAAATCGTGGCATGATTCTCAATGTGATTAATGGTCTAGGTCACGAATATGATCCTGTTGTTGTCTTAGTTTCATCTCAAATCAAAACAATTAGTTTGCAAGATGTGCAATATCTTCTTCCGATGCATGAACAGCGCATAGAGTAGCTTAATTCTGTTTCTCAAGTGAATTTTGCTTCTGCTAACGCAAATATGGCAACAAGCTTTGATTGACAAAAGGGAAATAGAGGTGGATATCAGCCTAATAGAGGGGTAGGCCGAGGCAGGAATAGAGGAGGCAGAAGTGGAAATGGAAGATGGAATAACCAGAGGATTTATTGACAGCTTGTCAGAAACCAGGACACTCAGCTTTGCAATGTTACAAGAGGCTTGATCAAAGCTAGTTTGGAAGTTTTAGGGGTCAATCTCAGCAAAGTCAGCAAGATCATGGATATAATAGTCATAATAGAACTGCAAATCAAGCAAATGTGACACAGAACTCAGCTTATCTTGCTACATTTGACATGGTCAATGATCCAGCTTGGTATGTGGACAGTGGTGCCACAAATCATGTCACAGCTGATCTTAGCAATCTAGCCATTCACTTTGAATACAAAGGAAAGGACAAGCTTGCTGTTGGAAATGGTGACAAGCTTTCCATTTTACACACTGCAAAAAATAGTATTTCATACTAACTCAAAGCCTGCAAAGGCAATACATCTTAATGAAATACTGCATGTTCCAACTATAGCAAAGAACCTACTGAGCATATCTAAGATAACTAAAGATAATAATATCATAGGTAAATTTAATGAAGACTCTTGTGTGTTCAAGGACAAGATAACAGGAATGATTCTGCTCAGAGGAATCAGCAAGGATGGTCTTTATAGCCTTAAGCTTACAGCCTCTTCTCAACATCTCAGGTCTACTGGAACTTCATATGGTACTCTATCAACTACTCATGATTCTATGTTTCTACATACTGATAAGAATAAGACAGTAGATATTTTTATTACAAATAAGGACACTCCTGATGGCTCATCAAACAAGATTTTTGTAGATAAGAATAAGTTTGATGCTCAGCTTACTGCCAAGATTAATTCCAATATCTAGCATGTAAGGCTGGGCCACCCTTTTCTTCCAATACTGCAGAAAGTGTTGAACAATTTGAGATTACAATTTTTATGTAAAAGGTGTTAGCTTTTGCGACTCTTGTAAGATGGGGAAGCTTCATAAGCTGGCATGATATAGTTGTCAAGGAACCACTTGAAATAATATATATTGACATTTGGAGTCCAACTCCTTATACAGTTTTTGATGGTTGCAAGTATTACATAATTTTTATTGATGCTTTGTGTAGATTTATTGGTTCTATCAGATAAAACTTAAGTCAGAAGCATTGCATATGTTCATACAGTTTAAGAAAACTGTTGAGTTGCAGTTTGATAGAAAAATTAAAGCACTGCACTCAGATATGGGTGGTGAGTATGTAACATTCATACCTTATATATCTAAAAAGCTAAACACACACCAGCAAAATGCAGTATTCGAACGTAAATATAGGCATATTGTGGAAACTGGGTTGACACTTTTAGCTCATGCTAAGATGCCATTAAAGTTTTGGGTAGAGGCATTTACAACAGCTGTTTTTCTCATCAAAAATCTACCTTCAACAATGACTAATATGGTTTCTTCTTTTGAGAAATTGTTTAAAAAGAAACCCAACTATGCCAACTTTCAGACCTTTGGCTACAGTTGTTTCCCTTATCTAAGGTACTATTCTCACCATAAGTTGGATTTCCACACATCAAAGTGTGTCTTTATAGGCTACAGTCCTATTCACAAAGGGCATAAGTGCTTGCACCCTTTAGGCAAAGTTTATGTTTTTATACATGGTGAGTTCAATGAGCAAGAATTTCCCTATGATCAGCTCTTTCTTGTTAAATCAAACGTTTCTCATGCTTACCTTCGTCAGTGTTGGAATTAGCCTCTTGTCATAGTAAAAGTGTACTTTCACTAGTTCTATCAGCTCAGTCAGGTCCTAATGTACATCAATGTATTGAATATGTTTTTGCAAATTCTAATGCCTCCGCAGTTTCAGCTCCTAATCTCATAATAGATCCTTCCAATCCTACCACAATCTCAACCTTCTAATTTGCATTTAGCTTAGCAAAAAAGTAGGTCACTTCCATTCATCCTATGATGACAAGGTCAAAGACAGGTTCTTTACCACCTAAGGCTTTGACTTTACAAACCACTCTTGAGTCTCTTGAGCCAGAATTAGTAAAACAAGCTCTTAGTGATTCCACTTGGCTTCATGCTATGAGAGAAGAATACAATACTCTAATGAAGAACAACACTTGGACACTTGTTCCCTTCTATCATAACATGAATATCCTAGGCAAAAAGTGGATGTTTAGGATTAAATATAACCCTGATGGTAGTATCTCCAAACATAAAGCAAGGCTAGTAGCCAAGGGGTTCTTGGGCTTGATTTCTTTGACACTTGTAGTCCTGCAATTAAGGCATCTAGCATCAGAGTAATCATCACTCTTGTAGTCATTCAAGGGTGGGACAGCCAGCAAGTTGACATCAATAATGCTTTCCTAAATGGTGACCTTCAAGAATAGGTTTTCATGTATCAACTTAAGGGTTTACAGATTCATCTAAGCCTTCCTTTGTTTGCAAACTCAACATAGCCTTGTATGGATTAAAACAAGCTACTAGAGCTTGGTTTCACAAGCTCAAGGCAGTTTGTTACAGTGGCGTTTTATAAATTCTAAGTTGGATGTCTCCTTGTCCTACAAATATCAAGGTACTCATGTTATTCTTCTCTTAGTATATGTTGATGACATCTTGATTACTGGTGATGATGTCTCTTTGATCAACAAGGTCATCACATACCTCAACAATACCTTTGCTTTAAAAACTCTTGGCTCAGTGAATTTACCAAGGTATAGGAATAACTCAGATTTGTACATGACACAAACCAAATATATCATGGAATATCCTTCCTAGAACAGACATGTTGTCTAGCAAACCTTGCTCATCTGCTATTAGCTTTACTTCCAAATGTCTTTACATGAAGGAGAACGTTTTCAGATCAAACCTTGTGTAGAAGTGTGATAGGTGCTCTACAGTATCTCACTCACATGAGGCCTAATATTAGTTTTATTGTTAATAAACTAATTCAGTTCATTGTGTCTCCTATTGTTCTCCACTAGCAAGCTTGCAAGAGGGTCGTTCGCTATCTTAAAGGGACAGCAGGACATGGCATTCTTTTCAAGAAATCATCTCATCTTCTTTTGCAGACATTCTGTGATGCA
The DNA here is from genome assembly GCA_019925255.1 of Litchi chinensis. Lineage (NCBI taxonomy): Eukaryota > Viridiplantae > Streptophyta > Magnoliopsida > Sapindales > Sapindaceae > Litchi > Litchi chinensis. The sequence continues at coordinate 15,176,425 of CM034465.1, read as the reverse complement.
GATTGGGCAAGTTCTATTGATGATAGGAAATCAATTAGTAGCAATTGTGTGTTTCTTAGAGATAATTTGATCACTTGAAGCTCCAAAAAGCAAATTGTGGTAGCTCATTCAAGCACTGAGTGATGAGAACCACGTATATATATAATACGACACCCATAAATAATTGAATCAACAACCCCAAGAAAGTTTAATTCAGGAATAGATAAAACAAAATAAAAAGAAAATACCTTGACCCAATAATTAACGAACCACGAACCAAGATAACAAAGACGCCACTCCCAAGAATAAGAGAAGAATGAGGGAGATAAGTCAAGTTGATAACTCAAGAATTAATTCTTGATAAATTCTCAAAGTTCTTCAAGAACGAAAAGAGAAAACTGAAATTTCATTTATAAAATTGGCTAATCCCGTTTATGAGGTTTACATGGTCTTTTATAAGCAAAATAAATGAAACCCTAGCTTCTAAATATTACATGGACGCCCTAGCCCCTTAATACACTCCACTTGGGCCTGAAATAGTTAAGTTTGGGCTTAAAATAACTAAATTTGACAGCCTAAAACATTAAACCATGACCCATCACGAAATTAAGCAAATAAAAGTCAATGTAATCGAAGTTTGATACTTAACAAACTAATTAAATAAACTAACTTAATTAAATCAGCCTACACACAAATTATGCCTAAATTAATACAAACAAATGAAATCAGCCCAATTTGTCTTCAAATAACCACCTAAGCCCAATATAATTAAAGTTTGATACTTAACAAACTAATTAAATAAACTATCTTAATTAAATCAGCCCACACACAAATTATGCCCAAATTAATACAAACAAATGAAACCAGCCAAATTTGCCTTCAAATAGCCACCCAAGCCTTCAATCTTTATGATTTTGGACTTGAATCATGTTTTGAAGTCTTGGAGTCCCTTCCATGTCATCCAACCCTTGTTTCATAAGACTCTTGGCCCAAATCTCTTAAATCAGCTCATTTAATACCTCCTTCATTCTCTTAGTTCTAGCCCTTGTCATAGGTCCTCCATTGATGCTCAAAGGATCATTAGGCTTGTTTCCTTGGTTTCCATCACTGAGGCAGAATGCGTATCTCTTTCTCAAGCCTCCACTGAACTAATATGGCTTCAGTCTTTACTCTATGAAGTTGGTTTTCCAATCAAGTCGTGTCCTATGCTTTGGTGTGATAATATTGGTGCAAAGGCATTAGCTCTAAATCCAGTATTTCAGGCTAGAAAAAAGCATATTGAGATAGATGTGCACTTTGTTCATGACAGGGTAGCTGCTGGGCAACTACAACATTTCCAACTTTGATCAACTTGCAGATCTCTTTACTAAAGCTTTATCAGCTGCTCGCTTTTGGCATTTATGCTAGCTCCAAACTAAACTTGGTTCAATCACCCCAGTTCAGTTTGAGGGGGGACGAAAGAATATTATCTCAGCAAGATCCTGTGTTAACTTTTGCAGCTAATTTTCATACTAAATAGTAATACCAATCACATGATTAGCAACATCTTAGTGATGATCATATAGTCACTAGCATAGCTTATTTAAGTCCCAAGTCAGATTGCTTGAGAAGCTAGCAATCTTACAGATGGTTAGAGCAAGGGTACGGTTCATTAAGTGTGAGCTGAGGTGACAGTTTTTTAGGTATCCTTTGAATGGTTAGGATTAATTCAGTTAGTGATTAAGGGCTGACATTTAGTTTAATCTTGGTATATATATAGAGGTTCTTGTTCTAGATTGGTTAATGTGAATAAAATCTAGAAAATTCCTCCATGTTTAATATCTACAATTTCTCTCTTTACACCATTGAAATGCATCAAGTTTCCATTCTTGAATTCTGCTAAATCGTTACACCAAGATGTTGTCGGGACTAATTGAAATATGACTTTGAGGCACGATCCAGTGGTCGCCTCCCAAAGAGCAAGAAGGAGCAACCCACATTCAGTGGAGAAAATTATCCATAAATAGTGAGATTTTATAAGGTTGAACCCAAAACCTTAAAGACTTGATGTAGGTGGACCTTAGTTTTTATTATTTGTAAACATCATTTTATAGTGGAAAAGAGTATTAGTACACTTCGTGGGTGTACATATTTTCCGAACCATATAAAAATCTTATGTCTTTTTTTGTTTTCAACATTGTACGTGTGCTTGACTTGTACTTTGCAATCACCCATATTTTCTAACAATAGATATGAAAGCCTAGGTCGGTTGGTTGGTAGCTTGTTCAGTATTCATCATTTGAGTGGAAGCACTAGGTTTAGATAAATATCATTATAAGGTCAGGAAGTTTCATGGGATGAACTTTTGTTATTGTCACTTTTGTCATTGCTGTTCTAATTAATTAATTACATAGAATTAAATTTAGAAACTACTGTTTTAACAATTGTCCTACATATTTGTCGATTGTTATATCTATTGTTCTTGAACTATTAAAACCATTATTGCAACATATGAATGATTAATCTAATAAAAGTGAAAGTTTGTCATTTACGTAACGAATATTTGCGTTAGTACATAGCTATATTAAAAGGAATCATTTTAATTATAACACATTTAATATGAATAATGACTTTTTTTATGCAAGTCACATCAATATTTTCATACATGAGTATGGAACAACTTAAAAAATTTATTCTTAGTATTCATTTATTGAATTTTGAAGAAGTAAAATAATGTTAAACTAGCTCTCATTCTTACCGGCACTTTGATGCCATGCTCCTTCACCTACATAAAAGAAATCATTCTTGAGGAGCAATGATGTTAACAGCACTTCAAAGTTCCATATAAATTATGTACTGCAATTTTTCATTTGAGGTGTGAAATGGACCCAAATGAAAACCATATAGAATATTCTAGAAGAAGACGAGCACGTTTGAAAACCGATATTATGAGGGGTCCGATGATTGGTCAAGAAAGAAGAAGGTTGACTTTACGACACACTTTTGTCCAATGGGAAATGAAACTGCGTAAGTTCCATTCAAAATATATAGTGCAACCTAGGAGTTGATGAAAACTTTTACACTGGGTTTGCAACTGAAAATAAAAAGGCAGTGGGCTATAATCTATCTATATTTTGAATTCAATTCGTTGTAACAAAATTATCTATCTATAATTTAAATTTATTACTTCAAAACTCAATAATAAATCACTAATTTGCATTTATATCATGTAATGTTATTTTTACTAGCAAGGCCTATTGGTGGACAGACAATTAAGAGGGATGGGATTATAAATTGTCTATTCTGTATGTCCACCGTTTGAGCTTGGGAAGGCAAGGGCAATTTACCTTCACAGCCCTCGTGGACCCCACCAGAAATCCTATGTGTGCAGGATTTCTAAAAACCATCAATTTTTGGGGTAAATCCTGCTCTGCGTAATTTCAATTTTTAAATATTTTATATTTTTTAATAAATAAGATATATTAGTTTATTATAATATTAAATATTTATAATAATTAATTAATTAATTTTAAATAGTTTTATGAAGTTAAAAATGTTAATATTAATCAATAAAATTTTATTTTATATTTAATTAATTTTTCAATTTTTATTTCTTATTTATATTTACTATATTTAAAAATAATTTAAATATGTTAAATCAATTTAATCTAATATTAAATTAATTCAATTCAATCTAATTCTAACTACACCAAACACGTTATAATATTAATTTAATCTCATTCAATCATATATAATCATAACTCATCAAATTCTATTTATCAAATGGGGCCTAAAGGATATACAACTTCCGAACTAAGTTGTTATATTTAAAACAAAACATATTGTATGACTTCTTTAATTCTATGTGGCACAAAATGTTTAATAATCAATTTTATGCTTTGGATAAATAGAAATAGCTTTGATTACAAAATCAAATAGGAGATTAATAGATGAATGTAGCATGTTTGAACATATAGAGAAATGTATTGTCAACAAAATTGGTGAAATGTAATTTTAGTATCTAAGTTTTCGACAATCCTCTATTTTTTAAAGTTGTTTCATTAATGACTCTTATGGTCCCTAAATTCATAAAACACATTGATTTGGTTCCCACCATCAGTTAAACGATGGTCAAACCTATGACGGGGGGGTTATTTTTATCACTCTTATATGCTATTATAATTATAATTAAAATAAAATAAATAGAAAAATATTGAGAGGAATCTTCATTATTCATCTCCAAGATAGACAATGGATATAAAACTAATTTAAATTAAATTTCAAATAAAAAAGTAATTAAAATTAAATGCAAAACAAAAAAATAAAAAAAAAAAACAAAAATATGGATCTCTACCATCCTTCTCCAAAAGGATGGTGGAGATCAAGATGAGATATAAAAAAATCTCAAAAAAGAATCAAAAAATTAAATTTTAAAGAAAAAATGTTTCTTAATCTATCATTGATGGATTTCCATCATCAGTGAAGATCTAGTTTGAATCTTCACCAGTTGGAGCATGAAGCGCAAGCTTGGTTCTTTAGGCCACGTAACCACCAGATGGAGATGGAGAACAAGCTTGGTTGTTGAACCCTTTCAAAAACTCAAGCTTGGTTTTTCGGCCAAAAACTAATTGGATTCAATAGTCAACAATTACTTCCAATTTAGATCTCCGCTAGATTTTTCTATTGTTAAAAAATAATTTATATATATTTTTTTAAAACGAAAATTGATGGAGATCCATCAACAATGGAAATCAACCATAATTTTTTCATTATTTATTTATTTCTTTTAATATTTTTCCTTTTTCTTTTAAGTTCTAAACTTTTAGATTTTATAAATAATTAATTTTAAATAAATAAATTTTCTTTGTGCAAATAATTCAAAATTCATATGGCAAAATGGTAGTTTTATCTTGTTTATAAATTATCAATGGCAAAATAGTTATTTTACATTTTTCGTCCTCTCAAATGTTGAAAATCTAGTTAGATCAGATATCAAATTGATAAATTTCTAAAATTTTATAAGCCACAGGTGTCATTAATGGATCTAAACTTAAAAAGAATTTTTGAAAATTGAGGAACTAAAATGGAGTTCTTTTTTTTTTTTTTTTTTTTTTTTGCAAATAAAAATCTTTTCATATGAATTGCAGCTCCACTCATAATTTAAGTGCCTAATGCATTTTCCCTTCAAATCTATGATAGGACTTTAAGTTCTATTATGTATATTTACCACACCTGTGGAGTGTTTTCTCTTCATAATGTGAAAATAGATATCTTTTAGAAATAGATTTTTGAACTTGTAGGCAGTGGCAGACCCAGAAGTCTATGTGAGGGGGGACACTTTTATATATAAAATTTTCTTTGTAATATTTCTTCAATTACTATAAAAACATTATATAAAATAAAAATAATTAAAATACATAATCAGTAAAAAATATGTAGCTTTATTCCTTACAAAATTGTAAGCAAAATTTCTTAAAATAATATTCTTAATACAAGCATAAAAATAAAAACATACTAATTATGAGTTGATTGTGCACTAGCTTCATTTTTTTTAGTAAGAAAAGTTCAAATTTCATATTACTTGAAAAAATAAATAAAAACTTAATTTAAAGATATGTCTTTTTTATGATGATAATTGTTATTTAGATTGCAAATAAATATATATAATCAAACTACATATATTTATTATTAAAGTTACTAATCAAGCTACATTTATAGTCTTTTATCTAATAAATGTATGTGATTTATAATAAAGTAAAATAAAATAAAAATAAAAGATAAAAATAATTATAATTCATTTAAGTATTTTTATTTATGAATTTTATAATATAAAATAGTTTATATAAAAGAAAAATAAGTCACACTAATAATCGTGAGCAAACTAAGACTTATTAATATTAAATAATACAATATATTTTATTCTTTAGTTTATGTAAACATGATATAGTTTGTGATAAAAAAATAATTTGAAATGAATATAATAATTTGTGAAGTCAAAGTATTTCAAATTTGAAGATCAGTTTGTAATAATGGAAAAATTAAAAAAAAAAAACAAAAAACAAAAAAAAAAGGAACAATGCAATTATTATAAGTGAATTAAATTTAAAAAAAAAAAAAATCATTGTTGGGGCTAATGGGTATTGAACCCCAGTTTCCTTAAAAAGAAAGCCAGACACAACCATCAAAGCCAGCGTGAGGTTGTGCTTGATTATAGCATTTTATATATATAATATTCTAAATGATTGAAAACGAGAAAAATAAAAAACTAGTCATCGTTGTTAGTATTCAAACCCGGCTGTCACCAGAGAGAAAAGCACAGACACAACCATTAGTACCAAGTCATGGATGTGAAGCAGAATGACATTGGAATTATTTAATTAATTTTTTAGCAATTTCAGGGGGAGGGGGGTCATGTATCCCCCCTAACCCAATAGTGGATCCGCCCCTGCTTGTAGGTATAATGTTTATTCCTAATAGTCATATGTGACTTCTAACTACTGATATGAATTATTTTTGTTTTACATAAATTATATTGCAATATTGTATTTTGTTTAGATAGAATGTCTTATGTGAATTTCTGAATCTACAACCGAACAAAAATATTTTTGTGATTGGAAAGTACATCCAGTAGAAATTATTAAAAATTGTGCTTTAAAAGCAAAAGTTTCAAAAAGCTTTTGCCAGTTATATTCTAAAATGGAAGAAATATATATATATATATATATATATATATAATGATAAATTGATATTGTATAAAATCCAATACTTTTTCCTCTTTCGCCCAGTGCAGAAAATTCCCCACTGCTGCCCCTTGTAGGAGTCTGGGTTGCGTCTTAGACCTACTGTGGCTGATGGAATTGTTTTATCTGCTAACTTCACCTTCAACAAGAGTTTATTTTTTCAATAGTTTTTTGTGTTTTGCTATAAGATTTTTTCAATAATCTTTTTTGTTCTTTTCTATCCTAAATCATCTGTCTTTCTCCTAAGACCAAAAGTAGAGAATTAAAAAAAATAAAATAAAATCACACCATCTCTGTAATAGGCAAATGCCTCATTTTGCCATTGTCAAAATATTCTTTCTGCATTTTTTGTCATGGTTGGCTATTCGAATTCTAGTGAAAGGGGCCAAATTAATGAGTTTTAAAAAATGTTATAGTCTAGTAACGAATTTACACTTTAAAAATTTGGGATAAAATGAAATTTATCTTATTTATTTTCAACCATCTTACCTCTAAATAGTTACATCCACCATTTGTCTAATGGTGGTCAATGCCATTGAGATTAACCTAGAGTGCATTTACTAATCAAGAATAAAATTAAAAGGAATTAAGTTCTAGTGGAAAGGGAATAGAAAACAATCAAAATTAAGTTACAAATTTTCATTCAAGTGTTTACTAACTTTTAGGATTTGGAGATGGAATTAAATTAATTCATTTTCTTGTGTTCACTAAATTGAGGAATAAGAATAAAATAAAATTGATTACAAAAATACCTAGTAAATTAAATCAATTTTAGCTTTCAAGTTTCATACAACTTATGAATTCTGAAACAACCAAAAATCACCCAAGTTTCTGAATGCTACCAAAATTCACCTAAATTTGAGTTTATCTTATGGTAGTTTTATTTGAGTTTATCTTTTTTTTTAAATGTTTATTATTTGTCAATTTTCATGGAAAACTATATTGAATTGAGAAGAAAATCGAATTTCAAATATATATATTTATACAATGGTGTTGAAAAAGAAAATAATGAATAAAATCAATCACATACAATTTTTATTTGTTTAAGTTACTGTAACGCCCCCAAATTTTCTTCAACATGATTAGTGTTCTATAATTGAAAATTAGTAGGCAAAAATAAGTTGAGTTAAATTGGAATTTTATGCATGTATTATGAGATATATTTTTAATTTAAGGAATGTAATATTTTTGAGGCATTTTATAAGTAGGAACTAAATTAGAAATTTAATAAGGGAATTTGAATGATGGAAAAATATGATTGGACAAGAAAAGAATGCAAGTAGAATGCATTACATGGGATTTTTATTTGGACTAGTAAGAAATTGCCAACTCAAAAGTGAAAAAATAATGTAATTCTAGTTGAAAATGGAATGAGAATGATGTCAAACTAGTTAGTGGAAGTATGAGTTGGAATTTCAACCAATAGAAAGTTAGTATTTATAACTAAGGACATAGAGGCAATTATGAGTTCGGTTAAGCGTAAAATTATCAACTAAGAGGATTAGTATATAAAGTTATAGCTTGCATGAAACCCATTTATTTTTCTTCTCTTTGCTTTGACCTCTACACCCATTTTTCTCCCTATTTCCTTCTCATTTCAAGCCTCCAAATCATCAATAAACCTAGCTTCTTCCATCATCTAAGCCTCTAAGTCATTAAATTCATTAAATTCCATCAAGATCCCAAGGTTGTTTTCAAGAGAAAGGTGCCAAATCAGGTTAGTTGGTGTGGTGTTTGATTGTGTAACGCCCTCTCCCGAGTTTGTAATAAATTCATGTGCGAAATGAGATGACTTTATTTATAAAATAATAAAAAGAAATTTTAAGGTGTTCTATGACGAAATTAAATTTTTATTAAGTTTTCGGAAGGAGCGGGAGTAAAAATTAATATTAAATGTTAAGGGGTAAATTAGTAAAAATAAAAGATTTTGTAAAGAATGACAAAATTGTAAATAGGAGGAAAGGACAAGGACATTAGGGAAAAGTGAAGAATTCTCTAGAATATGATAAAGTCGTAATTTTAATAAAGTTTAAGGGTGAAAAACGAAGTTGACGCACACTTATAAATATAGGTGTGTGGTAAGTAGTGTCGACAGAAGAGAAAAATCTGGAAAAGAGAGAGAGAGAGAGAGAGAGAAAAGAGAAAGTTGCTGGTAGAGGGGAAGAAAGGTAGATCTGCAATGGCGACTAAGCTGATTTATGTCATTTCTTAGGATAATCAAACTGTTGGAAGGTGATGAGCTAGATCTGGTAAGATTTAAGTGATAAGAATAAGTTTTATGATGATTTTGTGTTGGTGAAAAGCTATCGAGAACAGCTTCTGGGTTGTAAGTGATTAACGAGATTTTTGGTATATAGATCTGGTGAGTTGAAGCTGAAAGTGAGTGAGAAAGCTAGGCAAGGGTTGAACAAGAGTCTGGTAAGTGAAATAGTTGAAAATGATGCTGATTTGTGGTGGTTTATTTATGATTTGAGATAATTTAGTTTCTGTTACTAAACTTGATGATATGTTGTTGAGTGTGTGAAATGTGAAACCTGGAAAGCAAGGTGTTAGAAGTGAGTTGTGTGAGTTAGGGTAGGAGCTTGCGAGATGCAAGTTGGAGGAGGCCTTTAGTGCATTTCAGCTAGTCAAGATGGCAGACTGGAGAGCGAGTTGGGCTACGCCTGTTGCTCTCCATCTCGCTTGCTTGGACTGGGTTGGAGTGCGAGCTCGCTTAAGAAGTTAAGTGAGGTCGCACCCCATCAGGAGTGCTTGGCCAAGTTGGCCTAAAGTAGTAGCTTGTAAGGGTGAGCTTAGAGGGGTTAGGTAGCGATCTGAGCTAGAAGAAGGTGGCTCGCTGAGAGAGTGAGCTTAACAAGCTCGCTAAGATAAAAGCTCTCAGTTCGGGCTGATTTGGTTAGGTAAGAGCTCGCCGAAGGCACGAGCTGGGATGAGCTGAGGTGCGAGCTCACAGTTCGAGCTGGATTAACAGTGCTACAGTCCCTAACAGCTCGTATGAAATTATAAGTTAAAGATAATAGTTCAGCTAGCTAAATGAAGGTTTCATTTGTGATTAAATATAGGTGATCAGGCGAGCTGAGGAGGTCATTGGAGTGGTGCAAGGGGTTAGGATAGCAAGCTGTAAGTGTGAACTGTTTTAAATACTTTTCAAGTTCATGTTGCAAAATCTTTATAAACTTTCATGAATTATTTCTTAGTTTATTAATGATTTATTTTTAGCATGTAAAGATATAGTTTTGTATGATATGGTATGCAAATGTTATTAGCTTATTTTATGAAAAAGAAACTGATTTGAGATCTAAAAAAAAAAAAAAAAGTTTTCAAAAACTAGTGGAACGACCCAAGTTTATAGATAGACAGATCTTTTAGCATTAGACCCGACCGGTATACCCCACAATGTAGAACAAGTGTTGGGAGGGTTGTCATGTCTGTCAAGTCGCCCTCTACACTTGTAAGGTATTGTCTCACTGGCGGTGTGCGATGATAGTTCCGCCACGTAGTGACGAGATGTCTTTGTAGTTTTGTCACGATGTGCGATGATAGTTATTTCACCATGTGACCCCTCCCCACCTCCCCCCCACACTAAGCGGAGCTAGTCTACCGGTTCATATGGTTGTAGCTTTCCTTTGGTTCTCCATTAGTTCAGATTTTAGAAAAAGACGTATACCTTGAAAAACATATTTTAGTAAGAAAATATTTTAGAAAGTATTTTAGAAAAAGCTTTTGAAATCCTAAAGATACTTTATAAAACCCAAGTTTTTAGAAAAATAAATCGTCTTAAAGCAAAATATTTTTGGAAGATATTTTATAAAACTTTGAATGTGTGAGGGTTTTGTTTAAACTAAACCCTCATACACTCACAAAGCTTTATAGCTTACAATGTTTGGTTTTATGTTACAAAAATCTCCTAGGTGCAGGAATAAAGAATCAGGATACCAGTTCGCCGTGATCAGACTAGGTGGGTCAGATGACTGATGACGCTGCATTGTTTTTTGTAAACGTTGTGTTTTTAATGTTATTATTAAATTACGTTGTTATGCGCATTTCAAATTTCGAATAAGATTTTTTAGAACTTTTATGTAAATATGATAACATGCCTATTTTAGATAATGTTTTTAGTAATGTTTATGATGATGTTTTTAGATGTATTTTGCTTAGAAATTGTAATGAAATTTTTAAAGTAGATGATTTTCTTGTTTAGTGAAGTTATTTATAGATACGGATTCGCTTCACTATGTCCTTTTGGATCTTATTAGTTAGACTTTAGAAAGGTTTCGTAGGGTGTCCGGCAGGACCGCTATATTCATTAAAGGGGATTTAGGTCGGGTCCTGTCACTTGAAAACTTCATTTATGCTTTAAAAATTTAGTTCTTATACTAAACAAAAATATCAAACATCAAAGCATATTATTTCAATCGTTGCCAAAAACATAAAAATATAATACTTCAATAAATTTATGCTATAAATATTTTCTTTAGATGAATATATAAAGGTAATTTTCCACTCACTTTGCCTCCAAATTGACTAGAATGACCCTTAATACTTCTCCCTTCATTCCTTTCCTTCCTTCTCACATACAAGACACATTCTACTTTAGAATCCATCACCCTAATTATATGAAATCAATGCCAATTACCCTTATTCCCCCAAATTTAAATTAAAACACTATATACATCATAATTTATATACTTGGCATAAACTTATACTAACATCATAGCATTCTTTTCTTTTCATTTTCTTTGTGCAAACTTGCTTAACTACATACATAATCTCAAAAAAATACATCAAAGTAATTGAATTTTTACTTTCAACACCAAAATGTCATTTTAACCCAAATTGCACATAAGGGCATCCAATCTAATTCTTTCATTTTCATGACCACCAAATGTATTAAAATCACACCAACATTCATCTAATGCCTTAATGTCAATTCAATTTATTTTTTTTTGTAAAATTGCATAAAACCCTAGAATATATACCTTGATCACTTCTTTGCCTAATTGCTTCCTTTGATTTTCTTTTTCAATTCTACACTTGAACATAAGATAATCTACTTCTAAACATGCCAAAAATTTACATAAACTCATCAAGTTATCATACACTCAAGAAAACATCAAAACACCATAGAAAATCAACTTACTTATCAATTTTTCTTCACTTTCTTTGCTCAAGTTTTGCCTTAACACCCATTTAGTGAAGATAAATCAAGTTTGGCATAAAAAAGGGGTTAAATTTTTCTTACTCTTCTCCTTCTCTCCTTGGCCGAATGCACTCTCTTGTCTACCTCAATTTTCTTTTCAATTTTTCTTCTCATTTCATGCACAATTCAACTTTATATAGTCCTCCCATTAATTGACCAAAATGTCCGTGAACTATTTCCATAATATCAAATAAGTCCTTATGGTCCATGGCTAACTAGTCATTAAACAAACTAAATCCCACAAATTCTAGTTGTATAACGACTAACCAGTCACTTTAATGACTTCCATGTAGCCTTCTCTCATTGGTTCATTTTATTTCACATGAATTGTGCTTTTTGTTAGACTGCATTCCACATAATGCTCACATGTAATCCATGTGTGCTTAAATTTAAAAATATCTACTTTACCCTCTAATGAATTTAATTCTCATTCATGTCTAAATAAATTCCAAAAATATTCTCTGGTCATTCAATCATCCAACTTAATTTCATACTAAAAAAAAAATTCAAATGAGTGTAAAATCCTCAATATTCATAAATCTCCAAAAAGAGTATTTTTGTCCAAGAATCTTCAGAGCTCTTAAAATCTATTAAAATAGACTCATTTTTTATTTGTTTCAGGTTCTTTAGACTTTACTACCTATTTTATAAATTTTCAATTTTCGGATCTTTTTTTCAAAAACCATTATTCACTCAATTATTATTCACATGAAAATAGTATTCATTAGAAAATTTATATTTCTCATAAAAAGAGGAAATTCTGGGCTTTACATTTTTTTTTTCTGAAAAACGAAAATTAGACAAAAAAAAAAAAGCATAAAAAACAAAGATCCAATCTGGATCCTCATTGAGTCTCTAATGTCATGATTGAGATGTCAATGATGGGATTTACATACTTGATTGAGACTAAATCAATGATGGATATCCCATCCCTAGAGATGTTCATTCCATCCATGAACCCACCATCCATGACCCTGCCAATGCCTTATGATATATAGGTCTGGATCTGAGTAAATGGATTTGTGGGTGCATATGGATGTAAATTTTTTAATCCGATATAGATTCATATTAGATGTATGTGCAAAAATTACACCCACACTCAAAGTTATGAATCTACAAGATATATATATCTATATATATAGGGGCAGGTAGGATTGGAGGACATAGATTTTGATATAAGTTTTGACATAATTTTTCAATCATTAGATTGAAAGGAATTTAATAGTGTAGATTAGTTTTTAATTTTGAATTGATATACTTTACCCTACTTTATCTCTATCTTTAAACTAAACAATAATATTATTAATTCAAATTTTTTTCAATCTTTTCTCTTTATTCAATTAAGCTAATCATGTAAATAATATATGGATTCAAAGCTCTCAACATAAACTTTCAAATAAAATTCTTATTACATAAGTTTAAACAAAGATATTGTTTAAAATATCTCAAAATAAAAGATCAATTAAAAAATAAATAAATAGAGAAAAGAGAAAATAGGAAAGAACATAAATGAAAAGAGAGAAATTGGCGCATATGCAATTATCTGATGCAACACAAGTCTCCAATAACTCCTCTTATTCTCTAAAAAACTTAAACTTATACTATTAATTTCATTTTAATCCAATGGTTAAAACTTATGCCAAAATTTGTATCAAAATTTATGTCTCCTGATCCTACCCCATATATATCTATGTGTGTGTGTGTGTATAGACTTTGAAACTATTAACAAGTGGAGTAAACTCTATAAGTTCATTATAATTTGGCTACCTTTCATTTTCTATAATGGTTAATAGTGAAAAAATGGCACAAAAACCATAGTACTTTTATTTTTTTTTAAATAATATTAAAATATTGAGGACCTAACTATAGATTCAACAAGAAGTTCTAATCGCCCTGAATCACACTACACATTAGGTTTGAAATTGAATCAACCTACTCACAGAATGGGTAGATTGACTCTCTATAATTAGATTACAAAACTGACCTAACCTTCACCCAAACAAATCCAAATATGAATACATATAAAATTCGAATAAAGTAGAAAAGAACTCTACCTCTCAAATTGTGAGATTTTATTAATAATAGGCAATAGAATCTCAATGTAACAAAACCCTAAGTCAATCTTCTATTTAAAATAAAAGAACTTCATAACTTTCTTAGGAAATAAGACTTCCTTAAAAGACAAAAACCCAAAAGGAAATAATGTCAAATAACTAATAAAGAAATAACATTAAAATATAAGTAAAGAGATAATATCCAAAAGTCTTAAAAAAAAAAAAAAAAAAAAAAACTCACAATAGCCAATCCAAACTAGACCATTCTTTAGCTAGATGCATCGCAAGTTACATCTAGCGGTGTAGCTCACAATTGTCTCAACAATTAGAATGCTACTTGCGTCATACAATGCATCTCACGACTCAATTCGTGACTGTCATGAAAATTTTAAAGCAATTTGCATCATAGGTTGCACCTTGCAACTTAAGGTGTAAGCGTCTCATTAGTTTTAATGCAACTTGCAACTAATGACACAAGTCGCGATGACCTCTACTTCATCCTTTCAGCTCTTCACCCAGTGTTCTCATCATTCTCCTGTTCTTTAAGATTGCCCTTATTATTAAGGGTAAAATATGAAAATATCTCTATCATGTCATCATAATCTTCCCAAGGAGCTTCCTCTTGAGGCACTCCTTTCCATTGAATTAACACTAGCCAAAACTTGACCTTCCCATGACCTTTCCTCCAACTTCTATATCGAGCTTCTTTTGCTTGCAACAACATCCTTCTTTCCTCATCAGTGATGGCAACTTGCTCACAACTAAGCTAGGATTCCCACTTCCTTCTTAAACAAAGTAATAGCAAACATCGGATGTAACCTAAAAGTTGGTAGAAGATCAAAGCTGTAAGCTACTTCTTCTATTTGTTCCAACAACTTAAAAGGCCTATAGTACCTTACACTTTCTTCTTTAAGGATTTTTGTCGATATGGTTGAAGTTTGAGATATATGTACTCCCCTAGCTCAGAAGTTACATTTCGTCTCTCTTGATCATAATACTTCTTCATCCTTCCTCGAGCCTTCTCCAGTTATCACTTGGCCTTTGCTAACACCTCATTTCTAGCCATTAGTTCCCTCTTTACCTTTTTATTCTATGTCACGCCTTTCTCATAGATGTTTAACGTTGATGCTAGTCTTTCATATGCTAATTCGAACGGATTCCTATTGATGGTAGCATGATGAGAAGTATTGTACTAATATTCAACCTAAGGATTGAACTCCTTCTATCACTTCTACTCTTCATGGCTATAACATCGCAAATACTACTTGAGTGGTCGGTTCACAATCTCATTTTGTCCATCAGTTTGTGGATGGTAAGAAGAACTCATCTTTAGCTTACTGCTGCAAAGAAAAAAGATCTTGCTAAAAGAAACTCATAAATAGCTTTCCTTCATTTGTCATAATGCTCCAACGAAAAAACCATGTAACTTAACCACATTGTCCACAAAACCTTTGGCTACACTACTTGCTGTAAACGGGAGTTGAAGTGGAATGAAGTGTGCACTCTTGCTTAGACGATCCACTGCAAGCGAAATTGTTTCATAATATGTTTGTGTCTGTACATACATATAAACAAGTACATATATATAAATATGTATATATATGTATAAACATAAAAATATATATAATATATATTAATGTTTATACATACATGCATATATAAAAAACATAAAATATATATAATATATATTTATATTTTTGCATACATATATATACAACTGAGCTAAACTCTGCCAAATGGTAAAGTTGTCCAATTTTCTAATGCTTTCTTAAGAATTAAGGAAGAAAAATGTACATGTTATCTCATTTATTATTAAATATGAGCCTATAATTTGCTTTTTATATTGTTTAATATTTTTTAGTCTCTTAACTCACTATGTGATTATTTCAATTAATTTTACTATTTTTGGTCTTTTGCACTTGCAATGTGATTGCTCAATTAGTTTTGCTCTCTACTTTTTCCGAAAGAAAGTAAATATTAATAAATTCATACCTAGTTTATTTCAAAATTTGGGGCACACAAAGTTTAAAAAACCGCCCATAGTTTCTTTTAAATTTTCTTTTATATATGTATAAGCAAGTTGGAATTCGGAGTGATCATAAAAAAAAATACCATGAATAACATAATAGTTTCACTTTACATTATCTCCTATGTCAATGCTTTGAATTTCTTGCTTCACCGGTATGAACAACTTAGGAGTCCAAGTAACGCCTTCCGTCTTCCGAATTCTACTAGTCACTTAAAATCTCCATCATTTGCAAACAACTATTTCTCTTATTTCGATTTTTATTTTATTAAGATTGTTCAATATAAAGTTTTATTTTTTTTTATGAAAGGCCCAATGGTCAAGAGACAATTGTAGGAAAATTGAAAATATCAAAAAATTCATGACTTATTCTTATTTGTTTTGCAATTTTAAATAATTAGGTGGAAACGATTGCAAGAACCGGTGTACATCATGCATGAATTCTTCTTTCCACATGTCACTCATGTATGGATCCTTTTTCTTCCATTTGGCCCACATGTCTTCCATGCACTCTCATTCACGCCAACTCAACATTCCACTCACACTCTTTGTTTCCCAAAATACACGTGCACTAGTCTTTTACAACATAACATATCCATGCCCCCTTTTTGGTAATTTCCTTTGATACTAAATTTTTATTTTAAAAGTTAAATACACAAAACCCCCTTGAAGTTAAGTTAAATACACACATATTAATATTTTATTTTTTTGTACATAATACCCCCTTATTAACAGTCAAATACACACATATTAATGGTTGATGATTAATTGTCAAAGGAGAATGAGGGGGTATTGTGTACAAAAAAATAAAATATTAATATGTGTGTATTTGACTTAACCTCAAGGGAGTTTTGTGTATTTAACTCAATTTTAATCCTTGATAAATTTTTATGCTCATTTCAAATTCAAAAATCATTTTCGATTCGTTCGAAAATTTTATTATCATTAAATCGATACCTCCGGAAATTCTACGAAAATCCGATTATGCTTCTAGAAATACTATCAAAGTCCAGTTATGTGTGCGGATCCAAGAATTATATTAGTATTTGATCCAGGGATTTTCAGTCTCTCCGGGGATCGTACTTGAATTCAATTTATGCTTCCGAACACTTAAATTCACTTTATTATTCCATAAACAATTGAAAAGATGTTTTTTGTTCGTAAATTTTCGGATCACTCAAAACCTATTCAAATGGAGTTATATTTATTCTATTTTAGTTTTCCTCAACTCTAATACAATTTCTGAACTTTTGCTTCACGAGGTTCGCTTTTTGAAAATTACTGGATGGTTTCCATCCGCAAATACTATTCATCTGAAAACCAAAAACATTATTTCATAAATTTCGATTTCGGGATCTGTTACCAAAAATCACTATTCATTTAAAAATACTATTCCTATAGAGGCACTACTCATACCGGAATACTATTCATCAGAAAAATAAATTATTTTCTGGAAGATAAAGTTTCGGATTTTATAATTTACCCCGTCTTATAAAAATTTTGTCCTCAAAATTTGCATATAGTCTAAATCATTCAAAATCATAACCTATGACACCGATGCTATATCGCTCTTTATGAATCTCATGCAATCATCACGAAATTTAAATATACTTACTTGTCTTAAAAAGTTGCAGACACTAATTATGTATTTGCTCCTCGTGCTCCCACATGGCCTCCTCTACTACATGATTCCTTCACAGCACTTTCACCAATGGAATGACTTTGTTATGTAGAACCTGCTCTCTCCTATCAAGAATTTGAACCAGTGTCTCTTTATACATCATGTTCTCATTGAGCTCCATTGGTTGTTCCATTAAGACATGTGAAGGATTAGCTACCTACTTACAGAGCATCAAAACATGGAACATGTGAATTTTGGAGAGTTTTGCTAGCGACTCAAGTTGATACGCCACTTTACCCACTCTGCCATTCACCTTATAGGGATCAATATATTGTGGACTTAACTTGTTACGTCTTCTGAAATGGATTATCCCTTTCCATGGTGATACTCTCAAAAATACTTTGTTCCCAACCTAGAACTCCAAACCTTCCTACGCTTATCTGTGTAGCTCTTCTATCGATCTTGGACGATTTTCAAGTTGTCATGGATAATCTTGATCTTATTTGTCATCATCTGCACAAGCTCGGGATCTACCAATTTCCTCTCGCCTACCTCATCCCAACACACAAGAGTCTCGTACTTCCTTCCACAAAGTGCTTTGCATAGGGCCATGTCAATACTAGCTTGATAACTATTATTGTAGGTAAATTCAATAGTGGCATGTGAGTATCCAAACTTCCTCTAAACTCCATCACGCAAGATTTGAGCATATCCTCGAATGTCTGAATAGTGCGCTTAGACTGTCCATCCGTCTACGGATGAAATGTTGTACTAAAATGTAATCGAGTGCCTAAAGTTCTCTGTAGGCTTAACCAGAACCTGGACATAAATCTCAGATCTCTATCTGACACAATCAAAATTGGAGCCCCATGTAGTTGTACAATCTCATCAACATATAGCTTGGTTAATCTATCAAGGGAATATGTTCTTCGGATGGGTAGGAAATGAGCTAACTTCGTGAGTCGATCCACTATCACTCATATGCTATCAAATCCGTTCCGACTCCGAGGGAATCCTACCATAAAATCCATCGAAATACACACCCATTTCCATTTCGGGATAAGGAGTGGCTGCAGAAGTCCTACTGGTCTCTGTTATTCGGCCTTAACCTACTGACATATCAAGTACCTAGACACATACTCAGCAATCTCTCTTTTCATATCTTTCCACCAGTAATGTTTTTTCAAGTTATGGTACATTTTCATGTTTCTCAAATGTACAACATATGCCGAGGAGTTGGCTTCATCTAAAATTTCCTTCTTAAGTTCTACCACATCTGGTACATATAATCTCTAACACATCATCAGTATACCATCCTCTTTCAATGAAAAATCTTTCTGTTGGCGCGTCTCCACTTCTTGTCTTAACTTAACCAGCTGAGGATCCTGAACCTGTGACTCTCTAACCTTATCCACGAGTACTAGTCGAGCCTGGAATGTAGTTAGCAATGCACCTGTATCCATCATTTCTAAATTGACTCCCAAAGACCTCATCTTCATTAACAACGGAATATACCTAACTCTTAAGTATGCCATTGAGCTTGTGGGTCTCATACTCAATGTGTCAGCTACTACATTTGCTTTTTCTAGATGGTACTCTATGGTGCAATCGTAGTAATTAATAAACTCTAACCACCTTCTTTGCCTCATGTTCAATTATTTATTAGTAAACAAATACTGGAGACTCTTATGCTTCATGAATATCTGACAACAAACTCTATACAAGTAATGTCTCTAGATCCTCAACGCAAACACCACTATGGCCAACTTTAAATCATAGGCTGGGTAGTTTTGCTCATGCTTCTTTAATTATCTAGAGGCATAAGCTATCACCTTTCCGTTTTGCATTAGAACACAACCCAAACCCTGTCTCAAGACATCACTGTATATTACGAAGCCCTTATCTCTTGAAGAGAGTATGAGTATAAGAGCTATAGTCAACCTTACTTTTAATTCCTCAAAACTCTATTGATAGGCACTTGACCACTCAAACTTAGTCTCTTTTATGGTGAGCTTCATTAATGGGATGACAATCTTGGAGAATCCTTCGACAAACCTTCTGTAATATCCTGCCAACCTTAGAAAACTCTACACTTTTATGATAGTGGTTGGTGGTTGCCAATTTACAATCATCTCTATCTTTTAGGGATCGACGCTAATACCATTTGTCGAAACTACATGTCCCAAAAATGAAATCTTATCCAATCAAAATTGACACTTATCAAACTTAGCATAAAGGTACTGCTCTCTCAATGTCTGTAAAACTGCTCTCAGATGCTAAGTGTGTTCCTCTTCACTGCCTGAGTACACTAAAATATCATCTATGAACACTATAACAAATTTATCCAAGATATCATGGAATACCTGATTAATCAAATCCATGAATGCTACTAGTGCATCGGTTAGCCCAAAAGACATAACCAAGAACTTGTAGTGTCCATAGCAAGTCTTGAAAGCAGTATTAGAAATATTGTCACCTCTTATCTTTAATTAATGATATCTTGACCTTAGATCTATCTTAAAAAACACCCTCGCTCTTTGGAGTTGATCAAACAAGCCATTGATCATCGGAAGTGGGTATTGATTTCGCACCATCATCTTATTCAACTCTCAATAATCAATACACAGCCTTAAGTTCCCATCATTCTTCTTTACAAATAATACTCGAGCTCCTTAAGGAGCTACACTCAGTTTGACAAAACCCTTATCCACCAATTCTTCCGATTGAACCTTAAGCTCCTTTAACTTGGTGGGTGCCATCTAATAAGGCGACTTAGAAATTGGTGCAGTTCCTGGAATCAGATTAATCTCAAACTCAATCTCCTTGTCTGGAAGTAACCCAAGAAGATCCTCCGGAAACATATATGAAAACTTCTTAACCACCAAAATATGGATTAGTTAGCTATGCATTATGCCACAGTGGATTGTTTTCAAAAGAAAGTCAGGTTCAGTACATAGGAGGAGTCAGATGTAGTATTCTCAATTTGTGCCTCACTTTCTATCATATCTATCACATAAGCTAAATAACTTGCATACAGTTTCTTTAGCATCTTTTTAGTGGCCATACTGATAAGATATGAGACGGAAGCATCCTACGCTTTCTATAGAATACTACATCTGACTCCTCCTATGTACTGAACCTGACTTTCTTTTGAAAACAATCCACTGTGGCATAATGCATAGCTAACTAATCCATACCTAATATGAGATTGAAATCACATATATCTAACAAAATCAACCTAACTAGAAAAGCTCTATCCCTAATCATAATGGCATTATCTTTGTACACACTCTCAGCTACTAATGTATCTCCAATAGGAGTAGCTACTATCATACTGCACTCTAAAGTCTCTAACTCTACATTAGCTTGTCTAGCAAAGTCTTTAGAAACAAAAGAGTGTCTAGCTTCGAGATTTATCAAAACGTATGCATCAGTACCAAAAGCTATCACTATACCTATTATCACATCAGGTGTAGCCTTAGCATCCTGCTGTGTCACTGCAAATACTCTAGCATGTACACGCGATCTCCTTGGCTGTGCTCTAGGTGGAAGGCCTTTACCAGCACCTCTACTAGACAGAACTGATGTCCCTAATCCTTTCATTTGTGGGCCTCTCCTATCTTAAGGTTGACCTCTACTGGTTTGTCCTTGAGTCACTAGACTTGACTTACTACTGTCCCCAATGGCTTTCTATGAGAATCCTTCATGTAGTGTCCCTCTTGACCGCAATGATAGCAACCTGTAGTACCTACATGACACTCTCTTCGATGAAATCTGCTGCATTTCTTGTACGGCCCGGTACTACTTTGGACACCACTCCTATTCTAGAATCCTGATAATGGCCTTATAGAACTCTGACTTGATGCTACTCCGTGACTCTGTTGCTTACTACTAGACCACTTAGACTTACCTTTAGTCACGGGGGTCTTACTGAAACCCTTTGAATACCAGCCGAAACCTTGACTGCGCTTTAGTTTCTGAACTTAGTCTCTGTCACTCTACATAGTCCTTTCTATCTGCAAGGCTGCCTAAGCAGTCTATACTCTCGGTGTTCAGCGGCTACCACAAATGTCTTAATCCTCGAGTTCAAGTTTTGCTCGAACTTACGACACTTGTTTACTTCGTTATCAACTATGAATGGTGCCACTTGAGACAGCACAGTGAATTTCTTATATTCTTCCATGGTCATGCTTCCCCGCACCAAACTATAGAACTCCTCAATCTTGGCATCCTTATACGCCCTTAGATAGAACTTCTCATTGACATATTCCTTAAATTTCTCCCAGGAGATCGGAATGACCACTCTCCTCTTTACGGAGTCCCACCAATCTTTGTCTGAAGCCTTAAGTAAGCACAAGGTAATAGACACTTTCTACGAATCAGTGCACTGCATTTGCTCCAATACCCTCTCGGTGTTGTCTAGCCATTCGATTGTAATTTCCGGGCCTCCTGATCCATTATAGGCATCGACACCTAGCTTCCATGCCCTTTCTACAATGACACCTAGTGCATGCAGGTTCAACCCTTGAATAACCTATGCCAACCTCTCAATCAGATTCGCATCAGGCTCTATTGCGGGTGGTTCTAATTGAGTCTCTGCTTGCGGATCATTCACTGATTCATTTGCTTGTTCCTCAACATCTAGTGGGATTGATGGAGCATCAATTACAGCTCTCTATGTGCGGGGATGGCCGACACAACGTATGGCTAAACTGCACTCAAATCATACTAAATGTCATGTAATGCATGATGTTTAGAAAACTGCAAGAAATATGCACTGAAAGCATGTAATACACTTAAAACATCGGCTTTGATACCAATGTTGATGAGTCTCTCTTCCTTATACTACTGGGTAGCCTACCCGGTAACTCCACGGTGGCCTTTCGGTTGGGATCTGTACCGATCGAAAGGTTCCCGTGAAATTAAGCCTCTTACTTTTTTTTTGAAAACTCTTTTTAAAACTATTGGAAGCTCTTTACAATGGAAACAGGTGATTTTTTTTTTTAAAATCACATAATTTACGAAATGGGTTTAACAACATTCCTACAGCATGACAACTACTTTTCTGAGAATTTCACCTTGTAAAAATAAGATGTAAAACCTATACACTTCTATAGTCACACAAATCTCAACTTCCGAGCCTCAAGGCCTCATTCAATTTCACATCCAATCACAAACATGATTCCCAATCGAAAGATAAATTCCAAATCCGATTTCAATTCAAAAGAGAATTCGAAAATCCATAAAACTTGAATAAACAAAGTGCATACATAGTTTCAACATACAATGCAATGACATGAAGTTGTATCCTCAAATAATATTACAAAATATGCAATGAGTCTTAAATAGTTATGCAAGTACATGATAAATCCAAAAGCAAACTAGTGTAGTAGCATCATGCCCTCTGCTCTCTTGCACGCTCGATAAAGCTCCCTCTGATCTTTGGCTCGCAACTGTACCTACACCTGGGAAGGGTTTTTATGAAACACGAAAATAGTGGTGAGTATTAACTCGGTGAATAGTTAACTTTTGGACTTTTAAACTCGCTTTAGAAATATATATACACCTCCCAAAATAGTTTAAAAAACTAATAATTTATTTCAACTGATAAAGTATAAATCAAGTGTTTATCATATAAATATTTTGACTTGAAATTGCTAATAATTTTCATTAATTGTAAAGCTTTCTTGTTTTCTCAATCTCACGTCAAATTATGTATTTTTCTTTCTGAGACTTGTCTTACAAGATAACATAAGGAAACTCATCCTCACGCGATTGTACGTCTACACATCATGGAACTAGGACTAATGAATGCTACCTGTGTAGTCGTACGGATGTAGGAACTCTAAGGTCGCGATTCCCCTCCCAACATCAGCAAATATATACCACGGTATACGTGTAGAGGGTGACACACTAACTCAAATCCCCCCAAGTTAGTGACTCTCCTAACCAATCTACCATACACATACACGATACTATGACCGGGTATAACTAGGAATTAGGGTAAACCAAAGGCATTTAAAATATTTCAATATGCTTTAAAATTTCTAACTTTTCTCTTTATCTTAGCTTGAAAGCATATTGATCTTGCTTGTAAACTTTCGTTTCTCCAATATACGATTTATAACCAAACTACTTCTTTTCTAAGGCAAAAGCCTAAAAATATTTGAAATATCCTTAGCATGTATTTTCTATGCATGTATTTCTTTCAAATTTTTCACTTGCTTTGCTTAAAATATGTCGACATTGATTTCTGATCGACAATAATTCAAAACTGAATACTTGTAATCAATGTGAAACAAAACAAAAAGCACAAGAAGAGTAGAAGGCAGAAAAGAAAAACAACCAACAAGGAAGATTTTTAATGTGGTTCAGCAGGTGTGCTTACGTCCACGACTGTTTCTCTTAATAACTCTGTAGAGAAATAATATTATATGCTTGTATCGGTATGTGTCTCTGTTACAATGAATTACAGCTTCTATTTATAGGGAGAGACGATTACAATTTGAGTTAAAATAAAATAGAAAAAGAATCTCGCATTAACTACACTTCCTAATTGGTTAACACTGAATCAGGAAACTGTTCCGTTAAATCAGAGATTACATTGACTAAGTTTGAATTTGAATTTATTTTCAATTCTGGTGGGAGAATCATGATCAATTTGGGTTATTGTTTTTTCTAGAAGATTTTCTTATCTAACTGGTCATTGGGCGAGCTGTAAATTACATTAGACGATCTCGAGCTAGACCTCATTCTGAGTAACGAGTTATGCATGGTGCAAACTATGTAATACTAGTTACAATCCGTAGCATTGCCGTGATACGAGTTCGTTGGCGCAAGCTATAGAGCTCGCATGGGTGGATGTTAATAAATCGGGCCTTGTCTGCTAGGCCACTTCATTGGGTTGATTTATTGGGCTTCTACTAGGCTTTTACCAGCCCATTTGTTGAATCTAAAAAATACCCATAACATCAGCCCCCCGGCTCTCAGTTCGTTTTGCGAATTGGGAGCTTGAGTCCGCTAGTAAAAGCTAACTCATCTTTGAATTGCCATTTCACGCTCTTTCAAATTATGTCTTATAAGTTTTGACACATGGTAACCGTTTAGATGATAACTAGACCTGTACTGGCACGTCTCGTGCTACGCGCATTTAATGCACACGTCTTTCAACTGACAGCTGCATGATTACAAAGCCGTAACTCGCATTGTACAATTGGATCTAAGACGATTATATGACATCTGGATCGACCGGTTGGGGTGCGAGTTCAACCGCCTTTATAAATTGGTGGAACCTTTTTATTCTTTTTTACTCTATCATTTTCTTCTCCAATCACCGTTTTTAGTATATTTTTGTCGTGTTGATGTTGCGTTATGCCTGCATTGTATTTTGTGATTTTGTTATTGCTATTGTTTTAAACACTTTATATTCCCGATGTTGAATCTTTGTTTCTTGTTGATCACGACTCTTCATTTTCTTGATTGGATCTTGTTGCTTGTTTATTTGCGATCTGTTTACTGTTTGTGGCTTGCCATGCATGCGAATTGTATGATTAGGTACCTCTAGGTCTATAGCTCGTAGGTCGTTCTCTCATAAGTTGAGCCCCCGATTATATTAGCTATCTATATGGCATTTGCGATCTGTGTGGCATTTGCGATCTGTAGAATAGGAAATTTTCTTAGGAAACTTTAGACATTTAGGCATGGTCTACTTGTAACGACCTAACTGTACCCCTTTTATGTGTAAATGGCTTCAGGTCGCGATCGCCGAGCACACAGAATAAGGGGTGAGGAATCATCCAGCTCGAAAGAGCTCGCTTCTGGTGGAGTCCGTAATGTTGGTAGGGAAACTTTCAGAGTGGGGAAGTCCTAGAGCAGTTCATAGCTCGGGTCGATCTGGAAACAACTCGTCGACTTGAGGATGAGCAGCAAGCTCGTGAGGAGAGGCGAGCTCGCAAGGTGTTCATTCATCATTCCTCAAATATAGACTATATTGAGATGGGGGGAATTGCTCTTCAATGCTGCATTCTCAAAGGTCACCGCGTGATGTCCCCTGCTGTTGATGACCATGCGTGCTATCCTCCCAAGGGGTATATCGCTAACAGTACCCAACATATGAGGCACGGACTTAGGTTTCCAATTCCGGCCTACCTTATAGAATTTCTGAACAGGCTCAAGCTCTTCCCGTTTCAGCTGACTCTAAGTTCGTATTCACAGCTGACATCCTTGGCCTTAGTTTTCCTTAGAAACAATCTTCCTCCCCCAACTCCAAAATTTCTTAGCCATCTTTTCAACATCAAAGGCTTTGGTGGAGTAAAAGATGAAATGTGAGAGGGAATCTATTACCTCGCAGCTCGTTAATCAGATTATAAGAACCTCCTATCCCGAAGTGAGGCAAAGGGAAAATCGAACGCAGTGACCTACAAGACGAGTTAGTTCTTCATTTCCTGCCATTTCTTTATAAATCTCAACAATCTTTCTTTTGTTTTAAGTCCAAGTAGATAGAAGGGAAAACTTCCGCGAGCTGAGATGTATTTTTATTATTATTATTATTATTTATTTATTTATTTGACATTCTCTTTTTTGCAGACATCAAAAGGGACAAGTCTGTCCTCAACAATTAGGAGAAAGAGGTGCTTACGGGTTCAAACAAAGCAGTTCTTAGCAACGCACTTGATGAGGATCTCCTTAGTACTTATGGGCTGGCTCCTCCTCACAACTGCGTGCTATTGGACAATAAAAAGGACATAGGAAGTAGGAGAGAGAGAGAGATCTTCCTTCAGTATTTGAAACTGACAACGAGGAAGAGTCTACTCTTTCCTCACCATCAGATCATACTTCTATTCCTGCTCCCTCAGAAATTCCAGCTTTAGCTTCAGCTCAAGCAACTCCATCAACTTCTACTCAAGTAGAACCATCTTCAATTCCCGCTCAAACAGCTTCAATTCCAGCAACTCCATCTTCAACTGCTCAAGCAGATCCAGCTTCAACTTCCACTCAAGTGGATCTATTAACTGCTCAAATAGATCCAACTCCGGCTCCAGCTCGTACCTCGCCCACAGATTCATCTCAACCAGCTTCTACTCCTCCACCAGCTTTACTTTCTGCCCCTGAATGAGCTCCAAATATGGGAAAACTCTCTCTTACGCAGTATCCTCGGAAGCGACTTGTTGACCCTGAAACTTCTACAGTTGCTCCTTTTAAGCGACCTACTAAGACCAAAACTCCTTCAGTAGCTGCTTCCAACGAGGTGCCGCCTTTGGCACCAACAGTAAGTCCTCTACAAGTTCTAGCCCCCAGTTCGCAGCCTAAGGTGAGGGAAGTTCAATCTGAGGCCCCATCTCAGAAGACCCGAACTAGTCCCAACAGGGGTGGAAGGAGAAAGAAGATGCCCAGTCCTACCTCGGCTAAGGGACATCGCATAGACAAGGGATAAGAGGTTAGAGGTCGTACAAGATGCAAAAAGGGCTGAACCACCAACCTCGGTACGCCTTAAAGATGGACCAAGAGGAATATATTTGACGTCCTTTCTCAACCATTGGTCCAAAATAATGTTGAATCATACTAGGAGTCTAGATAAGGATATCCTCACTCATCTAGAACTAGCTGAGTACTTAGGTCAACATTCGATGTTGGTAAATGACTTCTTTTTTCTCCTTTTCTTCTTTGTTTCATTAAATTCTAACTCGTTATATTTTCAGGCCGTGTTGGGCTCAATAAAAAAATGGCAAGAGACTAAGAATTCTAAAGACCGAATAATAAGGTTAGAGAACGAGCTGAGGAAAGCAAATGAAGAGATTAAGTCCTTAACCGATGAGGCTCTGGACGCTAGAAGGCACGAGGAAGCTCTTAAGGCAAAGCTGACGGATGCTAACATAGCTAGACAAGAACTTGAGGAAGCCTTGATGTGCGCGGAAAGCGGCTATAAAGTTCTGAGGTCGTATCTCACCGCCTTGCTTCGTAACTGTGAGGATGAGTTGAGCAAGACAAAAAATGAGCTGAAGCAGTCTGAACAGCAAGCTAAAACTTCAGAGAAGTAAGCTGAAGCAACTAAACAGCAAGTAGAGGCTATGTTGCGACGAGCTGAGGCTACTGATCATCGTACAGATGACACTTGTTTAAAGGTTATGATTTCGAAAGAGAGATCTGTGAAGGAAGCGGAAGTGCAGGTCGCTAGAGTTAGAGATGAGGCTGAAATAGAAATGAGTATTAATTTCCTTTTCATTCTGTGGAAGGCCCATCCCGAGCGGGATTTTTCAATCATTAGCCAAGGAAGGGAGGAGGGGGGAGGGGGGGAGGGGAGGGAGGGCTCCAAGAGATGGAAAAATTCAATGCTAAAACTGCCTCATCTCTAGTTGTATCATATATGCTTCTTTTAGCAATAGAGATACCTGGTGCGACTTCCCAAGCCAATTCAGCTCAGGTCACCAAGCTCTCTAGCAACGACTCTTCTAGCGATGACTCTCTTTCAGGGCCAAGTCCTCATGATCAAGGCAACCAGTAGCTCGCCTCATTCCTTACCTTCTAAACTTGGTTTCTATGTTCTAGCCTTGTACTCCATTTATCTCAATTTATAATGGACCTTTTGAACTTCATGGAATTTCTTTATTTTGACTTGCATGTTGAAAGTACTTGAATATCTTCATTTGCCGTTATATATTACATTTTATTTTCCAAGTTGTGGAATTCCTTGTGAGCTAATCATTTCAATGATGCGTAACATAGATTGGCTTGAAATCGCAAAACTGATGTAATAGCTCAAGTTATTGCTTAATTCAATATAATTAATATAATATTTTGAGATGGGTAACGGGTTGGAACCTTAACTACCATATTAAAATGTTAATGTGCTATATAGGGGGTCATAACCTCGCTTGTCATGTTAATAAATTTGTGAACTATGTAGGAGGTCGTAACCTCGCCTACCATAACTATATTTTGGTGAGCTATGCAGGGGTCGTAACCTCGCTTGCCATAGTAATATTTTTTGAGTGCTATGCAGGGGTGGTAATCTCGCCTGTCATAGCTATATTTTGGCAAACTATACAGGGGTTATAACCTCGCCTGTCATAGTAATATTTTTTTAGAGCTATACAGGGGTCGTAACCTCACTTGCCATAGCTATATTTTAGCGAGCTATATAAGAGTCGTAACCTCGCCTGTCATAGCAATATTTTTTTAGGGCTATGCAGGGGTGGTAATCTCGCCTGTTATAACTATATTTTGGTAAGCTATGTAGGGATTGTAGCCTCGCCTGTCATAGCTATATTTTGACGAGCTATGCAGGGATTATAACCTCGCCTGTTATAACAATATTTTTTTAGAGCTATGTAAGGGTCGTAACCTTGTCTACCATAGTTATATTTTGGCAAGCTATGCAAGGGTCGTAACCTCGCCTGCCATAACAATATTTTTTGAAAGCTATGCAGAATCGTAACCTCGCTTGCCATAGCTTTATTTTTTTACGAGCTGTGGTCATGACAACGAGCTAATAAGATGGAACCTGCTAGTTTACTAACTCATGAAATTTGGAGAACATGTAAATTATTACAGCAATCACTCAAACAATATGAGGAACTTAGAGCTTTCATTGACTTTTGAAATAATTGAATTACAAATTGAATACATGTAACCAAAAGGTTACCGATAATATGGACGAAGATGCTCAACGTTTCAAGCTCCATGGACTTCAGCTCCATTCACATTTGTTAAATAGTAGGCTCCATTTCCCAAGTTCTCTTTGATCATATATGGGCCTTCCCAATTTGGGTCTAGAGATCCATCACTGGCTTTGCGAGCTCCAGACAAAATAAGACGTAGTACTAGATCTCCCACATTAAAACTTCAAACTCGAGCTTTTCTGTTGTAGTATCTCGCAATCCTTTGCTGATAGACCGCTACTCTCAATCATGCCACTTCTCTTACTTCTTCAAGTAGGTCTAGGTTTGTGACAAGTAGTTGGTCGTTGTCTTTTGGATTGAAAGTCACTCTATGTTGAGAGGTTACTTCCAGTTCTATTGGGATCATGGCTTTAGATCCGTACACCATTGAAATTGGAGTTTCGCTTGTAGTGCTGCAAGCTATTGTTCTATAAGCCCACAACACCTTTTATAGCTTGTCCACCCAAGCTCCTTTCTTCGCCTCCAGCTTCACCTTCAAAGTCTGCTTTATTATCTTATTTACAACTTCAACCTAGCCATTGGCTTGTGGATGATCAACTGTTGAGAAGCTTTTGATGATCTTTAGGTCGTTGTAGAATTTGAGAAACTGGTCATTACTGAACTGGGTCCTATTATCCGTTATGATCTGCTGTGGAACTTCGAACCTGTAAATAATATTATTCCACACAAATTTTTCAATCTTCGTTGTGGAAATTTCTGCTAACTCCTTAGCTTCTTCCCACTTAGTGAAATAGTCCACAACGACTACATCATGCTTACATCTTCCGCAAGTTGTTGGTAGCGGCCCAATTAGATTAATTCCTCATATTACGAATGGCTACGGGCTCACCATTTGTTAGAGATAGGTTGGTGGAGCTCGTGGAACCTAAGCAAACTTTTGGCACTTATCACACTTCTTGACTAGGTTGATGGCGTCTTGCTTCATAGTAGACCAGTAAAAACCTTGTCGGAGTGCCTTATGAGCTAGAGATAGCCTCCCAGCATGATTTTCGCAATGACCCTAGTACATCTACTTCATCACAGTCTCGCAATCCTAACTATTAATGCATCTTAAAAGCGGAGCTGAAAACCCCTTCTTATATAACACGTCGTCATAGATGCAATATCGGACTACCCTAACTCGCAAGTGTCGTGCTTCCAATCTATCACTTGGCAGCTTTCCATCCTATAAATAACTCAAAATCGAACTCATCTAGGAGTTAGGTTGTACAACTATATTCATCATTGAATCTTTCTCTTCTGTGCTTAGAGCTGGTAGGAATTTCACTGGGATTTCCTCTAGAAAGTCTGTATCTCAAGTGGTTGTCAGGCGAGCTAGTGCATCTATATATGAGTTCTGAGCTTGTGAGATCTGCTTCACCTCATACTTCTGAAAAGTACTTACTATCTCATGGACTTTCTGGAGGTACATAACCATCTTGGATCCTCTAGTTTGATACCCCCCTTCCCCTCCCCCCTCCATATATGGCAGACCACGAGTGGTGAGTCGTTGAAACCCCTTAATCATTCAGCTCGCATCTCCCTAGCCAGACGCAAACCTGCAAGCAATGCTTCATACTCAGCTTCGTTATTGGTGGCCTGGAAACCAAATCTCAAAGCGGAAAGGATTTCGTGGCCCTTAGGACTAATTAATAAAATTCCAGCTCCGGCCATCTGCTCGCTAGACGATCCATCAACATATAACTCCCAGGTCGGTCATTCGGAAGATTCGGTCTTTTCATCTATGAGCCCTGTAAATTCCACAATGAAATTTGTTAGAGCTTGCGCTTTAATGGTCGTCCTTGGCTTAAACTAAATATCAAACTGCGCCAGCTCTACAGCCCATTTAAGTAAGTGACTTAAGGTATCTGCTTTATGGAAAACCTACTTCAGCGGATACTGGGTGAGGATTTCAATTGTATGGGTTTGAAAATAAGGCCACAGCTTCCTCGATGCGACTACCAGGCAATAGGCGAGCTTCTCCATCTGCGAGTACCTGGCCTCAGCGTTATACAACCTCTTACTTACATAATACACAGGAAGCTACATCTTCTCTTCTCTCACCAAAGCAGCACTTAAAGCCTACTGAGATACTTCTACGTATAGAATGAGCTTTTTTCCTTCTTTGGGCTTGGAAAGGAGTGGAGTTTGTCCCATATATTCCTTCAATTACTAGAAAACTATCTCGCATTGTTCAGTCCACTCGAAGTTCTTTGCCTTCTTCAAAACATCAAAGAACGAGATACACTTGTTTGTCACCTTTGAGATGAACCTACTAAGTGCTACGACCTGGCCATTAAGGCTTTGCACATCTTTAACCCGAGTATAAGACCTCATATCGATCAACGCTCTAATCTTCTTTGGGTTGGCCTCGATGCCTCTAATATTCACCATGAAGCCAAGAAATTTCCCAAAGGCTATCCCAAATGCACACTTATACAGGTTCAGCTTCAACTGGTAGCTCCTCAAAATCTAAAAAATTTCCTCCAGGTCGCGCACATGATTAGCCACCTGCTTGGATTTCACCAACATATCATCTACATAGACCTCCATGGCCTTCCCAATCCGTTCCTCGAACATCATGTTTACCAAGCGCTAATAGGTCGCTCTTACGTTCTTCAACCCGAAGAGCATCACCTTGTAACAGTATAGGTCGCAATCGGTTACAAACAAGGTGTGCTCTTCGTCCTTGGGATCCATTGGAATCTAGCTATAGCCCGAGTACGTATCCATGAAACTTAGGAGTTGATGACCAACAGTTGCATCCACGAGATAGTCTGTTCTGGGCAAGGGGAAGCTATCCTTTCGGCATGCCTTTTTTAAATCTGTGAAGTCAATACAGGTCCTCCACTTCCTATTTTTCTTCTTCATCAGTACTAGATTGACAACTCAAGTTGGGTAGCAAGCTTCTCGGATGAACTTGTTTGCCAATAACTTGTCTAACTATTCTTTTAACGTAAAGTAGCATTCCTTCGTCATCGGTCTCCTCTTCTAGCGAACTAGCCTGTGGTAGGGGTTGATGTTCAATCTGCACGACATGACCTTGGGGTCTATCCCCACCATATCTTCATGATTCTAGGTAAAAACATCCAAGTTCGCCTTTAGAAAGTCAGTGAGCTGGGCTCTTACTTTTGGAGTTAAGCCTCTTCTTAACTTCAAACACCTCTTAGGATCCACTTCGTTGACTTGAACATCTTCCAATTCTTCGATTGGCCTAGTGGCTTGGTTTGTATCTACCTCGTAAGGGTCAAGATCATGACTAACCCCCTTTTCACTCGTAGCTCGTGGATCACCCCCGAAATCACGTTCACCTTCTTTTATCTGACACCCATATTTACAGTATCTTTATAGCAGCGTTTGACTAAGTGCTGCTCTCCCCGAACACATCCAATGCCATTAGGAGTTAGGAACTTGATTGTGAGGGTCCTGGTTGAGATAATCACATCCAGGTCGTTCATTGCAAGTCTTCCTAGGACCATACTGTAGGTTGATGGACAATCAATAATAAAAAAATCCGTCAACACAGTAGCTTGATGACTTGTTTTCCCAAGTGCGAGTGGCAACTTAATTTTGCCCACTAGTGTGATGACATCTCCAGTGAAGCCATAAAGAGGCTCTGAGAAAGGCTTCAATTGCTTTACTCCTAGCCCCATCTGGTCGAAGCAACTTCTGTACATGACATTGACCGAGCTTCTAGTGTCAATCATGATTCGTTGTACTTCCATATTACTGATTTTGGCTCAGATAACAAGTGCGTCATTGTGAGGCTAGACCATGCCTTTAGCATCTTCTTGGGTGAACACAATATCATCCGAGGTCGTCCTCACCTTCTTCACAGGTCTCTCTGACCCACTAATTTGCAAGGCATGATTTGTTTCTCGAACATACTTCTCATGCGATTTATTTGAAGTTCCTGCGATATGGGGGCCACCATAAATAGTAAAAATTGTCCTTATTGCAAGTTCGTGCTCTAGCTCGGGAGCTCGCTGAGGCTGCTGTTGTGTTGCTTGTTGTTGTTGCTGAGGTCGTTGTCTCGGAGGTCACGATTCTATTGGTTTTACTATGTAATCTCTCAAGCAACCTCTTTTGATCAACTTTTCGATGGCGTCCTTCACGCCCAATAATCAGAAGTATTGTGCCCGACCTCATTATGATAAGCACAAAACTTACTCCTATCTTTGTGCTCAACAAGGGCTCTTAAAAGATTGGGCTTTTCAAAATCTTCTATGTTCCTTTCTGCTGCAAAGATCCTGTTATGTGAATCTGACAGGATGTTGTAGTTGTCGTAGTGACCTTGACACTAAGGCTGCTCATTCCTGGGCTCTCTCAGAGCCTTTTCAGCAATCTAGTTGCTTAAGCTACTACCTTGACTTTTACCTTCATTCCTGCCATTACTTCTCTTTTTTGACTAGCTGGAACTACCTGTTTCGTTCTTCTGATTGGACTTTTTCGGGCTGAAGGTTTCCTCCCATCTGATCTCCTTCGTAGCTCGCTCATAGAATTCTTTCAGGTCCTTTACCGAGGACTTGTAAATACTTTTATACAGTTTCCCATCCTTGAGAAGCCCGAATAAGATCGTAGTCAAAATACTTTCGTCCGATAGACTCTCTACATTAGCAACCTCACGTCTGAACCTAGTGATATAGCCTTTCAATGATTCGTTCTGACATTGAAAGATAGTGGCCAAATGGTAGGATGGTACAAGCTACCTCCTTAAAGCCTTGTACTGCTAACGAACTTTTACTGGCAATCTTCCCAACTTTCTATATTGTGAGCTGGGAGATTCTTAAATCAAGTTTGCGAGATGTCCCCTAGGGTAGCTGAGAAGACGCGGCACTTCACCAATGGGTTGTCCATCTAAAGGTCCATCTAGACATTAAATGTGTCAAGGTGGTCATAGGGGTCGTTGTACCTATTGTATTGTGGGATACTTTGGACCTTGAATCTATAAGGGAGAGACTGCGTCTCGATCTCTTTGGTAAACGGAGTCCTTTCTCCGTAATGCTCATGTTGGTTCGGGGCGCCAGGTCGCGCTTCAAACTGTTGGACCCTCTGAAGGGGGTTTTTTTGTTGTGGATCTTAGGGCCTGTATCTCCTTTTGTGATCACGACTTGGGGAGCGGTATTCTAGCTTATATCTCTGGCTCTCTCTAAATAAACCGCCAGCTCGATGCAACCTTGAATGTCGTTGATTATCTACCTTGTCCTCCTTATGTCGAGATGCAACTCGAACTCTATTGTGGCCAGCTTCCACACGATAGCTCCCATCCCAGCTTGCCATTATCACCAAACTTTGGGGGCACCCTAATTCTCTTTCCTCGCGAACGTGACGACCTCCAACTCTAGAGGGCGAATTGGAAGAGTGAGTTGAATCGGTAGATCGCAACACTCCCTTCACTGGCCTTTTTAGCACCTATACTCCTTCATGTTGCGGATATGCTTGCCTCAGAACAGCAGCCTCGATCCTGGGCGCATTCTACGCTTGAGCTTGTACCAACATATTAACTGTATCTGCAAGCTGTCAAATCATAAGCTCCAACACCTCCTGCCTCTGATGTCACACTTGCAGCCCCTCGGTTGAGGCGACTAGTACTACTTGGCAAGGGGGCAGAGGAGGCATGCCTACTGCTGTACCAACTGTTTGGCCATAAGACATGCCTGTTGTGGGCATGAGTGCGTCTTTCATCAGTTGCGTATCACGTTGGTGTTGACTTGTCTGACTCGCAGCTTGGTCAGCTTGTAAGCCCACAAATTTGGTTGTTTTTGTTCTCGTCATGCCTGTCGAAAATTGAAGAATTACAGCAATGCAGATTGCAGTCCTGGCTCTTCTTTTAGCACCAAAATATCAATGTTGATTTCTGGTCGATGACAGTTCAGAACCTAATACATGTAATCAATATAAAACAAAACAAAAAGCACAAGAAGAGTAAAAGGTAGAGAAGAAAAACAACCAACAAGAAAGATTTTTAATGTGATTCAGTAGGTATGCCTACGTCCACGACTGCTCCTCTCAATAACTCTATAGAGAAACAGTATTATATTGCTTGTATCTGTATGTGTCTCTGTTACAATGAATTTCAGACTCTATTTATAGAGAGAGGCAGTTACAATTTGAGTTGAAATAAAATAGGAAAAGAATCTCGTATTAGCTATACTTCGTAATCGATTAACACTGAATAAGGAAATTGTTTCGCTAAATCAGGGATTACATTGACTAAGTTTGAATTTGAATTTATTTCTAATTCTGGTGGAAGAATTACGATCAATTTAGGTTATTGCCTTTTTTAGAAGATTTCCTTATCTAATTGGTCATTGGGCAAGCTGTAAACTGCATTAGACGATCTCGAGCTAGACCTCGTTCTAAGTAATACTATGGTGTGAACTATATAATACTAACTACGATCTGTAACACTGCTGTGATGCAAGTTCACTGGCACGAGCTGTAGAGCTCGCATGAGTAGATGTTAATAAATCAGGCCTTATCTGTTGGGCCACTTCATTGGGTTGACTTATTAGGCTTTTACTAGCCTATTTGTTGAATCCAAAATATACACATAAAAAAATATAAATACGTTTATAACATACTTGAAAGATAATTACATTTATAATATAAATTTAAGAAATATACATGCATTGTAATAAAAATAAAATCATGCCAAAAGTTTGATAAATCAAATACGAATTTAAATATTAGCAATTTCGAATAATCAAATTCAATAAAGTTTGTAAATGTCCACACTCACAACTTGCTTCTCAAGAAACCCACTCTTTCACGTTCTGCTTTTCGCTCGTCGTTTTACCTACACGTAAACACAAGCGCGATTTTCGTTTAGCATTTACACACGCATTAACTATAACTTCTAATTACTCAAGGGTATCGAAATACCCTTTTCTAAGCCATAATGACTTCAATCATTCACACACGAATTCCATTCGAAATTCCTAACGCCTAGTTACGAAAACATGCCAATCGAAACTAATCTCATTCTACATGAATTCCATTCGAAATTCTTAATGCCTAAGCACTAAAACACACCAATCGAAACTAATCTCATTCTAACATATTAAACGCATTCTAGAATCAACTTGGCTTATGATAGCTGAATGGCCATTAATTTTCCTACCATCAATCCCATTGGATTTTTCTTATCAAAAACATATTCGAACACATATTAAGGGATGTAGATTCATTCAATCCATCAAACATCACATTAATGCAACTTCGAAAAATATTTAGTCGTGAAACGACTATTTGGCATCCAAATCGATTCCTTTTAATTCCCAAATCAATTCTATCATCAAAATAACCTATGGAACCATTCAAATCATTCAAAACTAATCGCATAACACTTTAATACCCTAAAAACTAAATAATGCTAGCTTGCAACCTTAAGGCTTGCTTCAAATTTTAACATCACATTTTCTTCTTAAATTCAACTCCAAAACAGCCCCTTAATATCATTCAAGCATCCAAAACAATTTTTTTATTCAATTTAACATCAAGACAACCCATGTCCACACTTTGCTTCAAATTTTCAACATTAAAACAACCCTTTAATATCATTCAAGCATCCAAAACAATTTTCTTATTTAATTTAACATCAAGACAGCCCATGTTCACACTTTGCTTCGAATTTTCAACATCAAAACAGTCCTTTAATATCATTCAAGCATCTAAAATAATTTTCTTATTCAATTTAACATCAAGATAGCCCATGTCCACACTTTGCTTCAAATTTTTAACATCATCAATACATTCAAGAAAAATTTAAGCCATAATATACCCCTTTGGCCGAATATGCAATCATTCTAACATCAATATTTTCTTTCAAATCCTACACTAACATCACATGCAACACTTCAATCATCATTTTGAGACCTTAAATCCATCAAACATCAACACAAAACCACAACTAGCCCATCACAACATAAATCCATCATTTCCATAAAATAAATCACATGAAAATCAAGTTGTTACCTCTTCAAAGTAACATACAAGTGCAGATCTTGCTCCTAACCTTGCATGCAACCCCTCTTGGCATGAAAATGGCTCACAAATCACCTCCAAATAGCCATGCAAAATTACTGTCCTTAATTTCTTTTCTTGATAGAGGGCCTCCTTATTTCTTGAGATGGTTTTTCATACATTAGAATCACTCCAAAAACAACCCAAAAATCAATAAAAGTGACATGCTTACCCTCGTTCTTCTTCTTCTTGATCAAAACACCCTTTGAGTGAATTGAAATCACTCAAAAATCCACTTAAACACACCACACAAGCATGCTGTCTTTGTGTCTCTTTCTCTCAGTCACCACTCTCTATTTTTTTCTCTCCTTTGCCATGAACCTCACCCTTACCCGAGAGCCTCTCTTTCTTCTCATACAATTGCTTTTCAATTTCATTTATATACCTCTTACATCACCCTTCCACATGGCACTCATACAAGACTCCATTACATGTATGAATTACACATGTCAAACCCTTACACACTTGGCCCAAGCATGGCTCCCACATGGATCACATGTCCTACTTTTACATGACATATGTTCCACATGTACATCATGTAAGAATTCTCCTTTCCATATGTCATTCATGCATGAATCCTTATTCTTCCATTTGGCCCACATGTCCTCCATACACTCTCATTCACACCAACTCAACATTCCACTCATACTTTTTGTTTTCCAAAATACCCTTGCATTAGTCTTTTACAACATAACATATCTATGCCCCTTTTTGATAATTTCCTTTAGCACTAAATTTTATTCTAATCCTTAATAAATTTTCATACTCATTTCAAATTCAAAAATGATTTTCTTTCCATCTAAAAATTTTATTATCATTAAATCAACACCTATGAAAATTCTATGAAAATCCGATTACACGTCTGGAAATTCTACCAAAATTTGGTTATGTGTGCAAATCCGAGAATTATACTAGTATTCGATCCGGAGATTTTCAATCTCTCTGGGGATCATACTAAAATTCAATTTATGCTTCTAAACACTTAAATTCACTTCATTATTCCATAAACAATCAAAAGGGCGTTTTTGTTCGTAAATTTTTGGATCACTCAAAACCTATCTAAATGGACTTATTTTTGTTTCGTTTCAATTTTTCTCAACTCTAACACCAATTTCGGAACTTTTGCTTCACAAGGTCTGCTTTTCAAATATTACTATTCATACAGATGGTTTCTATTTGAAAATATTATTCATCTAAAAACCGGAAACCTTATGCCAAAAATTTTGATTTTAGGGTTCACTTACCAAAAATCACTATTTACTCAAAAATACTATTTCTACGGAAGAACTATTCATACCGAAATACTATTCATCGAAAAAATAAATTATTTTTCGAAAAATAAAGTTTCGGGTTTTATAGTTTATATTTTGGATAGAGTCCCTGCAAAGTTAGCATCTTTCATACCTTATGAATTATATATAGGTAGGAAACCTAATGTTACTTATATGCGACCTTGGTGCGTACAAAATATGTACATGATCTTTCTAGTAAAGAGAGCTGACTATTAGAGTAAAAAAGTATATCTTTATTAGATACTCTAAACACTCAAAATGATATGTACTCATTAGAGAAAACTGAAATGGAAGCATTGCTGAATTAGAGTTACAAGATGTAAACTTTTTAGAGAATGAATTTCACAACAGAAGTGAGATTGAAAAAGGAATTTTAACATTATAAGGTGAATGATTCTAATGATGTTCCATGTCCGAACACTCAGCTAGAGGAAAATAAAGAGTTATTTGAACACTCTACTCCTAGTAGGAGTGATAGAGCTATTAGAATAGCTTCTTCATCTATTTCTAGTTGAAGTAAACAGACTAATAAATTAGTACCTTCAAAATTATCAACTTGTATAAGCAATCATAAGGTCATTCCTCGTCGTCGATTTGAGATTGAGGGGAAGCTTTTATATTTTCTTTATATAACAATGATGAGCCAAGGAATGTGAATGAGGCTCTCAACTCACCTGCTAGAGATTTTTTGGATTAAAGTCATATAAGAAGAGATAGAGTCAATGAAAAGTAACTATATCTGGGATTTGGTTAACTTACCACTTAATCAGAAACATAGCCTCTATGAATCAAGTATAGGTAGACGACTCAATAGAAAGGTATAAGACGAGATTAGTAGTGAAAGGATATACTTAACAAAAAGGTATAGATTATGAAAAAACCCTTCTCCCCTGTAGTAAGGTTAGCTTTAAATTGCTTTATATTAACTATCGTTGCACACATGGACTTGGAATTATATCAGATGGATGTAAAGACAGTTTTTCTCAGTGGAGAATTGAAGGAAGAAATTTACACAGAACAACTAATGAATTTCGTTTCCAAAGGTCAACAACAAAAGATTTGTAAACTCAAGAAATCTATTTATGGTTTGAAATGATCTTCCAAACAATTATACCTTCATTTCCATGAGGCAATAATATTCTATGGATTTCAGATGACTGAAGATGACCATTGTGTGTATGTCAAACAGGTAAAAGATAAATTCATAATTTTGTCTTTATATATGGACGATATTTTATTAGTCGAAAATGATAAGGAGTTTATGATGACCATAAAGGAATGATTATCCTCAACTTTCGAGATGAAAGACATATGAGAAGTTACTTATACTTTAGGAGTTAAAATTAACAAAGATTGTTCAAGAAGAATTCTAACTTTATCATAAGTATCTTACCTTAAAAAGATTCTTAAACGATTCTATATGACTAATTGTAAGCCTATAGATATTATCATCTCAAAGGGACAAACTATTAACCTTAAAATGTGCCATAAAACTCTACAAGAACGTGAAAGATTTCAAAAAGTTCCTTATTCTAATGCTATCAAAAGTCTCATGTATGTTATGA
Organism: Litchi chinensis; assembly: GCA_019925255.1. NCBI lineage: Eukaryota > Viridiplantae > Streptophyta > Magnoliopsida > Sapindales > Sapindaceae > Litchi > Litchi chinensis. The sequence continues at coordinate 15,136,287 of CM034465.1, read as the reverse complement.
TGTGCACGAGACCTACTATCTGCTATGCAATTGGATTGGTAAATAGATATCAATCTAATCCTAAACAGAAATATTAGATTATTCTGAAAAGAATCTTAACATATCTGAAATGGACTGCCGATTACTCCCTGTGTTACTAAAGTGGCAACACACATCTTGTTAGGTGTAGAGACACTGATAGGGGAGGTGATTTGGATGAGTAAAAATCTACATTTGGTTATGCATTTTTGCTCAATCAAGGTGTTATCTCTTAGAGTAGCAGGAAGTTGTCGTACATTACGCTGTCCACCATGGAAGCCATATTTATAGTATGTTCAACTATAGTCCAGGAAGTAGTCTGGCTCAAGAAATTCTTAGAGAATTTAAATTCGAAACTAATGTGTAGAAGCTAGTTATTATGTACTGTGGTAGTCATATAGTAATTGCTTATATCAAATATGAGAAGTATCACAGTAAATCGAAGCATATACAGACTAACTACAATTTCTTCACGGACATGAGATGGTAGTAAATCCACTTACAAAAGCTATGACAAGAGATGTATTTAGGTCACACTCAATTTATATAATTAGTACATATTAATTTCACATAGATTACGTCGTCAAGCTTTAAGATTGGTATTCTTACAGTCGCCTTGGTCACTAGGAGAGCAAGGCAAGATGAGACATATATTTTAGAGGATAAAAATGAAATTATTCTCTTAAGGCCTTGAAATATATGAAATGTCATCTTGACTATGGTCAAGATAAGGTTCTACCTAAAATAAATTATTGAACTGTTTGTGATGTATCGCCACCATCATAAGAACCTGATTAAGTCAAATGTGAGTTTCTTGATAAAGGCACCTAAAGGGCAAGCTTTTAGAAACTCAAATTAGACATTAGGAGAATGTTCAAACTAAGCTCTATACAGTGAATAATCTTGATATAAAAGACATACGCATCCTTATTATAGGACAAGATTCACTGTAACATGTATTTCATACCGCATGTGCTTATTATAACCAACATGGAAAATGAGTGAATTTATTCCTAATTACTCATTATGTAAGTTCCATTAAAGTTTGTATAAAACTTTTACCTATGTCCTCAATGACTGTTTATTTTATCTCAAAGTAACAGAATAATGTTTGTATCATTAGTATGTCTTTCATGGCTATGATAGTATGGCCTATGGGATATTACTATAATGTCAGTCAATTTTATTGACCGGGGGACGAAAGTGAGGCAAGAAGATAATGTGAACCCTGTATATAAAGATATGATATCCACAATAAAATTGAAACACAATCTTAAGAAAGATAATTCAGATTACAGAAAATCTTTGACCTGTTGATTAGAGAACCAAGAACCAAAGATATAATGATGTCACTCTCAAGAAAGAGATGAGAATGTGAGAGATAAGTCAAGGTAGATAAAGAACAATTCTTAATGCAATTCTCAAAGTTCTTAAAAGAACAATAGAGAAAAATTAAACTTTATTCAACAAACGTCTGATTGAAATTTTAAGTTTAATAAGCCTTTGATAAGCGTACAATCCTAAATCTAATAGGAAACTAAAATAAATCCTAACTTAATTAACCCTACACAATTACTCTTTTAAACACACCTATATTGGGCTTTTTAATTTAATTAAATGTTTCAGTCTAATAAGTAAAAGTCTAATAAAATTAGATATACTAAACTAATTTAAAAAACCCAACCTATAATAAAAATTAGGCTCAAACTAATACAAATACATAAATAATAACCCAATCTGTATTACAATTGTTATCCAAACTTCAAGAATGATGTTCATGGACTGGGTCTTGAACTTGAATGATATTTCAAACCTTGATGTCCCCTCCAAGTTGTCAAAGTCATGTTGTGCAAGACTCTTGGCCAAATCTCTTGAACGAGCCCATTTAAAGCTTCCTTCATCTTTTTAACTCGAGCCCTTATCATAATTCCTCCATTGATACTCAAAGGATCCATAGGCTTCTTTCTTGTTTTCCATCATTCCCCCTCTTCTCAAAAAGATTTATCCTCAAATTGGCACCTACATCAAAATCAAAAAAAGAAAGATTAGAAACATTGAAAATAGCACCAACATTATACTTACTTGGTAAGTCTATCTTGTACGCATTTTTATTGATGCATTTAAGCACTTAGAATTCACCATCTCCACATGGTTGCAACTTAGATTTGCATTGATCAAGAATCCTCAATTTACGCATATATACCTAAACCCAATATCTTGGCTTGAACACAATTTTCTTTTGCTCTTTGTTAACTTGAGTAACATATTACTCGGTTTATCCCTCAATATGTTGTCTAACTCTCTCGTGCAGCTGCTTAGCAAATTTAGCTTTCTTCTTATCATCTAAGTTAGCTCTTTCCTCTATAGGTAAAAGTATCAAATCCAAAAGAGTAAGTGGACTAAACCCATACACAACTTCGAATGGCGAACAACTAGCTTTGTTTTATTAACAACCTCTTTTTGTCCATTATTTTGCAAATGACAAGCAGTAGAAAATAATAGCTTTGTTTCTAGCTTTCTCCACAAACTCCTCCAAAAATGGCTTAAGAACTTCACATCTTAATATGAAACAATGCTTTTTGGCACCTTATGAAGTTGAACAATCTCCTTAAAGAATAAGTCAACAATAAATATGATGTCATTGGTTTTGTGATATAGTATGAAACGAGCCATCTTCAAAAACCTGTCAACCACAACAAACATCGAATCTCGACCTTTTTTGAACTTAGGTAAACCTTATACAAAATCTATAGAAATATCAATCCAAGGTTCATTAGATATGGGCAAAGGTATATACAAACCATGGGGTAAAACTTTAGACTTAGACTTTTTACATGTTATACCCTTCTTACAAATTCGCTCAACATCACTCTTTATGTGTGGCCAAAAGAAATGTTTAGCTAACACATCTACAATTTTCTTAACACCAAAATGTCCCATTAAACCACCCCTATACACCTCTTTAACAAGTAACTCTTTTATAGACCCCTAAGGAATACACAATCTATTTTTCCTAAACAAATACCTCTCATGTCTATAAAACTTCCCAAAAGTAGTCTTTTCACAAGCAACATACACACTAGGAAAATCAGGATAATTCATATACAATTCCTTGATATGCTTAAAACCTAACAATCTTGCATTTAAAGTGGAAAACAATGTATATTTACGACATAATGCATCAACTACAATGTTTTCCTTCCCCTGCTTATACTTAATCATATAAGCAAACATTTCCATAAACTCTACCCATTTAGCATGTCTCCTACTCAACTTACCTTGTTCTTTCAAATGTTTTATGGATTCATGATCAATATAGATTACAAATTCCTTAGGTTACAAATAATGTTGCCAAGTTTCTAAAACTAAAACATACAACTCTTTATCATTAAGATAATTCAATTATACTTCACTCAATTTCCTACCAAAATAAGCTATAAGACACCTATTATACATAAAAATAGCCTCTATTCCTATTCTCGATGCATCACACTCAATCTCAAATGTTTTAAAAAAGTCAGGTAATGCAAGCAATGGTGCATAACAAAATTTATCTTTAATCAAGTCAAATGCATGTTGTTGCTTACTACCCCATTTGAAACCTATACTCTTTTTTACAACCTTAATTAGTAATACAGTTATGATGCTAAAATCCTTAACAAATCTCTTATAAAAACTAGCCAACCCATGAAAGCTAGGCACTTCACTACATTCCTAAGTCTAGGCCACTCTCTAATAGTCTTCACCTTCTCCTCATCTACTTCTTTCCCTTTTGATGTAACAATATAACCCAAAAACACAATCTTATTTGTGCAAAAGGAACAATTTTTGAAAATAGTATACAACTTTTCTTTCTTTAACACATCAAGCACACAACATAAATGCCTAATATGTTCATTTATGTTCTTACTATATACTAATATGCCATCACAGTAGATCACAACAAATTTTCAAATGAAAGAACACAAAACATGATTCATTAATATCATAAAAGTACTAAATGCATTAGTTAAACCAAAAAGCATGACTAACCACTTATACAAACTATGTTTCATTTTAAATGCAGTTTTCCATTCATTTCCTTCTTTCATTCTAATTTGATGATATTCACTTTTGAGATCAATCTTAGAAAACACATAAGATTCATGTAACTCATCCAACATGTTATCTAATCTAGGTATAGGATGTCAATACTTAATTGTAATTTTATTGACAGCTCCACAATCGATGCACATACGCCAAGTCCTATTCTTCTTAAACACAAGTAAAACCAGCACGACACATGGACTCATGCTCTCCTTCACATACCCCTTCTTCATCAACTCCTCAACCTACCTTTGAAGCTTTTTTGTCTCCTTGAGATTGCTTCTATATATGGGTCGATTTGGAATTACAGCTACAAGTATGAAATCAATTTGATACTCTATTCCTCTTTTAGTGTTAATTCGTCTGACATCTCCTTGGGAAATACATCTTTAAAATCCTACAAAAGAGTTGTAATAACACTAGGCAAAGAAACATGAATGTTAGAGTTAGAAAAATAAGAGTATTTATATAAAAGTATAAACATTTGTTGCTTGTCCAGAAAAGCAACTCTCACATTGCTCTCTTTTATATAAACACTCTTTTTTTTTTTCTCACTTTTCTTCCTCTCATTCTCTCCTTTACACTCGACCTTCCCACTTTTTTTTGCACACACTTTAGTGTTTTGCCACTCTTTTTCTCACACTCAACTCCCTTTCTCTCGACCTCACTAGTGTTTGAATTCTTGACCTCTATTTTTCTCTCATTCTCTCTTATCCTCATTTGATTTTCATACATCTGTCTAGGTGTTAAAGGTACAAGAGTGATCGTTCACCCATTCATGGTAAAAGAACATCTATTCTTAAACCCATCATGTACTATTATCCTATCATATTATCATGGATGACCTAAAAGTAAGTTATCAAATGTATAGATACAACATCACACAACACCTTATCTCTGTACCTACCAATAACAAAAGAAACTAACACTTGTTTTGTTACCTTAAGCTCTCCATAATTGTTTAACCACTACAACTTATATGGTCTAAGATGTTTTGAAGTAGATAAACTTAGTTTTTTCACTAACTCGATGCTAGTATAATTGGTGCAACTACCCCCATCAATAATCATACTACACACCCAATCTTTGGTATGGCATCTAGTATGAAAAATATTATCACATTACACCTCATTATCTTCCTTCACTTGTGCACTTAAAACACGTCTTACCACTAACAATTTTCCATCTGTGGCATCTCGATTTCAACATCACTAACATCTTCCAAAGGTGGCATTTTATCATCATCACTCTCCCCTTCAGTCTCTATATCTCCATCTTCCCTCAAGATCATAATTCACTTGTAAGGACATTAAGAAGCTATGTGACCTCTTCTTAAGCATCTAAAACATTTGATATCCCTATTTCTCTCTTGAGTTGCCTTGGCTTTGCTCTTATCATTGCTTCTATCTCTACCCTCATTAGGCTTAGTAGAATCAACCTTAGGCTTTTGAGATGTCTTATCTTCTTTTCTACTCCAATTTGACTTCCAAGTGGATGTGGAACTTGAATTGCTACCATATCGTGACATTAAGTTGTCTCTCTACTTTCATAACCACGTGGACCACGTCCTCAAGCTCCACATAATGCTGCAGCTTAACAATATTAGCAATGTTTTCATTCAATCCTTACAGAAATCATGTGATAGTAGCCTTTCTACCTTCCTCTATATTGGCTCTAAACATAGCTATCTCCATGTCTTTATAATAGTCATCTACACTCTTAAAACCTTGTTAGGTTTTGCAATCATCGATATAATTCCCTATAGTGTGATCTAGGAACAAACTGCTTCCTCATAATAGTCTTCATCTCGCCCCAAGTGTTTATAAGACATTTCTCATTTCACCTTCTATCTAGTATTAATTGCCCTCACCAAACCACAACATAATTCACTAACTCAGCTGCAGCTAACTTCATCTTCTTCTCCTCAGTAAAGTTATAACACTCAAAGACCAACTCTACTTGTTTCTCCCACTTTAGGTACAAATCAAGATCGGTCTTCCCTTGCAAAGAAGGTATCTTCATTTTAATGGAACCAAGATCCCTATCCTATCTATGGAGTCTTTCATCCCATCTTCTCTTTCATTCCTATTCCTATAGTTCTTATTATCTCTATTACCATTACCTATACCTTTACCTCTATCTCCATGACCACCTTTAATTCGGCCTCTATCAACATTAGTGGTATTGTCATCTCCTTCCAAATCTTCTCCATAGAACACCCCATAATAAACTTCAAATTCATTATTACCACTATGCTTTTCTAGAGCTTTCCTTTGCTACCTCATTTGCAAAGTAGCTATTGTCTCATCTTACCTATCCATTTGATCCCTAATCTCTCCAAACACCATGTTCATCCTCTTAAATTGTTAGTACATGGCTTTCAGAATGAATGATTGATTACACTTTTCTCCTCTTTCGACATCCCTATTGTTTACCGTAAACATGATTGACACCTGCAAGAATATTAGTAAAAGGAATCTCACAACACTCTCTCACGTGTTTCACTCTAATCACTCACTTGTTTATCACTCAATAATTTTGATTTAACTCAACACTCCCTATCTACACTTATACTTTTGTCACTAAGTTCTTAATAGATCTAATCGATCAGAACAAGGTTACCCTTGAAAAAATCACCCCTGACAAATCTCAACAAAGAAGAATGCACTCACAAAGAACACAAATGAAATAAGGACCAACAATGACACAAGAATGATAGAATAATGGAAAGCAATCTAATTTCAAGAAAAGATTTCGAAAATCGTAAAGAACCTGAATTGCAATAAGGCGAATTAATATCAACTCACTTCAATTCAAGCAATTTATGGCATTCAAGTTTTTTTAATACTTTTTTTTGACACTTTTTTTAATACTTTTTTTATGCTCTTTTTTTTTCTCTTTTTTTAATACTTTCTTTCCTTCTTTTTCTTTTTCTTTTTTTTTTTTTTGATACTTTTTTTTTTCTAATTCAAACTAGAATGAACACAAACTAATTAAATGTAAATTGTAGAATTGAATGAAAACAAGATAATGATATGAATCTTGCATATTAAAACAACCCTAGAATGCGTTTTCAAGAATCTTGATTGTTGATGCAGTTGAAAAATAGAATATGAAGATTCAAACTAGGATTAATGTATTCGGTCACAATGATGATTTTATGCAAATGAAGAGAATCAAGAATGGTGCAGATAAGAAAGAAAAACAAGGGGAAAACAGACCAATATGTAGATGTGAATAAAAAGAGAAAGATATGAAACGAGTACGTGATGGATAACAAATGATGCGAAAATAAAATAACAAGGCTTATAATCTATATTTAAACTCATTTTTTAACTATTTCAATTTCTTTAGTCTCTTATTCTAGAAATTTACGATTTTGAGGGTCCGTTTCCCAAAAATTACTATGCATTCGAAAACACTATTGACACAAAAATACTATTCATACAAAAAAAATTATTACTTCATAAATAAGGGCATAATTCATAAAATACATGTCCGATACATGTACCCAGAAGGGTATGTTACATTTCAAAAGTTACTTATTTGGTTTGCTATCCTACTTTGGTTCGTGAGAGTTGAAATCTCACCTAATATTAAAAATAAAAAAAATAATATATATATTTATATTACTGTGCTTTGGTTTGTAGAAGTTGGAAGTGAATGACATATTGTGCTTTAGTTCACGAATGATCACATACAAAATCACCGCTCTACTAAAAATAAAAAATAAAGATATTTATAATTTACCCCAACTTTTGATCATAATCTGAAACTACTCCCCTTAGTTTTATAATTAAAAATGTATCTCCTCAAAGTTTAATTAAATAAAGAATTAACATCCCGCCATTACCAATTCCGTCCATTGTTATTAGAGGTGAAAGGGTAAAATGGTAAATGAAAATATTAATTAATAAAAAATAAAAAAATAAAAAAATAAAAATTTTTATTTTATTTATTTAAGAAAACCAACTAAAAAAAATTGATATCTACCATCCAGACAGACAATAGAAAGCAAATTAAAAATTAATTTCATATGAAAAAAAATTTTAAAAAAAATTATGGACGGTGGAGATCAAATTAAAAATTAATTTCACGTGAAAATTTTTAAAAAAAAAGGTCTCTCTCTCTTCATTTGCTCTCTCTCTCTACCAATAAACTCTCTTTCTCTCTCTTTATCTTCATCTTCATCGATGGCAACCCTTCATCTACTAGTAAACTCTCTCTCCTCTTCTCCTCTCTCATCACCTGCCGTCCTCATTCTCCTCTCTCCATCAACACCAGTGAGAAACCCATCATCTGAATTCAAACCCAAGTGATGATTTTTGATGATTTTCATCTAGGTTTAAATCAATTCTAATGATATGGGAAGTGATTTGTTTTTACTATTTTAATCATGTAGTTATACTGGTAAATGACATAACATTTTAATAGTTGCATTTTTGGCTAATGTTTTGTGGTTTGAATCACGTGACTGATGCACTAATGGACGATAGCTAGCTTATAATAGTTAATTTTAGAAACTTTAACGATGCACATGAAGATATTATATAAAAAGGCTAGATTATATATGGTAACAAACAATTTGAAAAGAGAAAAAAAAAAAAAAACGAATATTGTGATTGTTTTATTCTGTCATACCGGCTAATGGATTTACTAGTAAAGTTGAGAGTATAATTTTTATTTATAAAATGTATATATGTATATATAGATACCCATGCACACACCATGTGGTGTAACGATAGGAACTTGAATATGACCAGACTGAATAAAAATTATCTATCAATAAGCCACACTGGCTAGTTAGAATATATGGATTTGGTCTTTAACATCTCTTGATAAAATAAATAAATCCTCTCGTGTCTGTTATTATTATTCCAAACTTGAAATCGAAGGCTGTGTTGTAGTACACTGTCACATAATGAGTTTCCAGTAATAAAGTTAAAGCAGTTATGCATTGTTGATTGCACAAGTAATTCACTTCCACAGACATGAATTATATAAATTAATATAGTTTATGAATACAACTACCCATAATACATATTTTTCTTTCAATATGATCTCTAAATTAATAATGATTCAAATCTATTGACTGAGTAACACTATCAAAAGTAGAACTTGTTGAAGTAAAACCATCCCGAGCGTCAGCTAATTCAAAGCCCTCATATGCGAAGTTCTCAGCATTGCCCTGGACATTGTCACTTCCATTTGGTGCTCGAATTACTTCCAACAGCATTGCTACTTCTTTCATAGTAGGTCTTTGCTTTCCGTGTAGATTTAGGCATCTTATCGTGAGGTTAGCCATTGCCATGATCTCTTCCTCCTTTCCCAGCTTTACTTGAACATCAAGAATATTACACAAATTATTCTCCTCCATTGAACTAATGAAATATGATGCCAAACTTATACCTTCTTCTGTCACTGTTGAAAATATTGGTTTTTTTCCTGTGAGAAGCTCAACCAAGACTACTCCAAAACTATAAACATCACTTTTATCTGTAAATTGGTTTGAGTGGAAGTACTTAGGGTCAAAGTACCCAAAAGTCCCTTGTACTTTTGTGGTTACATGACTATGATCAATTGGAATCAACCTTGAAGTTCCAAAGTCTGCTACTTTTACTTTGTACTTTTCATCCAGGAGTATATTAGAAGACTTGATGTCTCGATGATAAATGGGTAAAGAAGCTGCCGAGTGCAAGTAAGAAATCGCTCTTGCAATTTCTGTTGCAATGCGTGAGCACATATCCCATGTGAATGGAAACTCTTCATTTTGCTCTTGAAGATAAGAACAAAGAGTTCCATTATGGATGAATTCATAAACTAATAAAGGAACATCGGTCTCCAAACAAAACCCTAATAACTTAACAACATTTATATGATTAATTTGAGAAAGAATGACCACCTCATTAATAAATTCTTGAAGCTTCGCTTGATCTATTGCCTTAGACTTTTTTACCGCAACAAGTCTTCCATCAGTCAACATTCCCTTATAAACAGTACCTTGACCTCCCTGACCAAGTATTCTATTTACATTAAAATGGTCAGTGGCCTTATCCAACTCCTTTGAATTAAACAGTTTGCTTTTGTCAAAACTGCCATCAAATGAAATTAACTGTTGCTGTAAAAGTAATCCGCCATTTTGTTCGAAGTACTTTTCCTTGAGCTTGATCTCATTTCTTCTCCTTGTCATAATGCACAACCACCATGCCCAACAAGTAAAAACAAACTTCCAAAGCTTGCGCTTAGACCTGCATAATATTTATTTGAAATTAGAAGTATTTTCGGTTGAATTGGTTTGTATTTCTTCATATTTCTGGGTGATCCATGTCTCATTGTCAAACAATTTACTACACGGCTGTATAACACATCAATTCTTTTATAGCGGCAATCTTCGGTCAGAAATATCCAAATTAATTATTGTGTATCAAACAGCTCCTAATAACTGTGAACCTAGAATTTCTCAAAATTATAACTTGTTAGTATAAATGAGTAATAATGCAGTTGACTTGGGCTACACTTCACTGAATAAAACATGCCCACCTATTTTGATCATTTCAACCTTCAATTTTGTCGAGGCCTTCGGTGATGAGATGCAATTGTAGCCCCCTTCATAGTTTTCACAATACATCCCTGGCCTACAAATGCTGGCATTTGTCCTACATTCATCAATATCTGACATGCATGTAGAAATAGAATTAATATCTGAATGTAGGAAGTACATATGTGTCAAATACATTACCTTAATGTATATATAAGTATGAAGGGCTTAGATGTTCTTAAAAATTAAATAAAAAAATAAAAATAAAAGAAAACTTTAGTAAAATCTTTCCGTTTTCTTCTTCAAGAACAAATACGATATTATATATATGCTTATTAGGTTGTAGTATAAAATGTAGAATTGTATGAATGTACCGAGGGGTTATGAATCAATCCTATACTGATAGGAGGGAATGTTAGGAAGGAAGCAAAATGTAAAAAATTGAAGGCCTCTTACACCGACACAGTATCTCATTCGTGGAATTTTTTCATTTATTAAAAGTTTGAAGTTCATTATATATATTTTAAATTCATTTATTTTTTAAAATAATAACCAACTTTGTCTTTTTTATTAAAAGAAAGAAAACAACAAACAAGATTTCTATACCTATCGAGGTCAAACACCACCCTCACGAACATGGTTAGAATATGTACTCTTATAAACAGAAGATAACTATTTTCACAATAGAAAATTAATATGTATACTTTCATGAATAGAAGATGATTACTTCCACAATAACGATAAAAAACCACCCACACAACCTATACATTTGGCGGTAATTTAAACCTTAGTTTCTTAGAAGGCAAGGAGGAAACACAACCACATATTTTAAGAGGCCTAGGTGGTGTATACCTTGACCTATTTTAAAAGACAAGCACTTGTAAAGAGCATTATTATTATTATTATTATTATTTTACACATATTACATCTTTCGCTAGGATGATCTGGCAACCATATCACTCAAGTGTCAGTATGACTCTATGATGAAAGTAAATACAGAAGAAGAATTTCAAACCATAATATTCTTAAAGCAAAAACATGCCAAAAAAAAAAAATTAGGAAAAAAGTCATCAGATTCCAAACAAAAGCAAACCACATACTTGTTCACTCAAAGTAAGACACTGAACAAATACAAACAAACTAGCAAAATCCAATTTCAAAACTTATAAGCCCAACAATCAAATTAAGTAAAAAAGTTACCTTAAGGGAGAGAAAAATCTGAATGGATAGATATCCATTGAGACCAACCATTTATCAAATGACTAGACAGCCACGCTAATCTGATTTTGAGAGCTTAAGGTGAATTCTTAGATCTATTAGGCCAATATTTCATAACGAACTGTAATTGAATCCCTGAGTGACTCTTCAACATGTAATATGTATAAAGTACACACAATGTATAGCGTTATTTAACAAGCTCGGGCAAAATTTTTATAATAAATTTACTTGAAATATATTTGTTTCTTCTTCAGAAAATTATAATAATATCCTCTAGGTTTAAGCTTAATTTTGTGTTGTTTGAAAACATCTAAAAAATTAGGATTTTTTTTTTTTTATATCCTTATGTTCTTAATATTTAGTATGGGATATTATCAAAATATCTTCTAAAAATGAAACTAATGTAAAATCAATTTTTTTATATTAAAAAGTTGAGTTTAGTGATATTATTTTTTATTTTACAGGGATTTTCAGTTTTTTCCCAAAAAATAAAGAAAAAAAGGAAAGGGGGGGAGGGGGGGGGGGGGGGGTGGTGTGTGTGGGGGGGGGCGGTGGATGTTGGTGGGGAGGGGAGAGAAGAGTGACAAGAAATTAACTAAATTGAAAAAGTGGACTCTTCAAAAGTACAGGTTTTATTTTATTTTATTTTTTTCTTTTGGTAACGTCATGACTCTAATAACGGCATTACATGATCATAAAATAAATATTCATTTATAATTAAAAGATTTTAATACTATTAAATAGTTATAAAATAGATATTAATGAGATGAGGTGGTGCAATGGGTAAAACCTTACACCTATCTCATAAGTTGTAGTTTTAAATAACTAATTCCTTTTTCAAATTTTGAATTATTTATTAAAAACAAAAAAACAAAACAAAACAAAAAAAAAAAAAACCTTTAAAAATATAATTGGAATACTTGAAGGATATTTGGATGGATGGAGGAAGAAGTACTATACCATGACATCCACCTGGAAGATAAGGATTTCCTGTATATCCCATTTTGCAAGAACAGAAAACACGTCCGAAAGCTGTCTCATTACAATCAACGAAGGAAGAACGATGTTGCCATGAAAGATCCAACGAAGAATTGTCTATATACCAATCCAGTACAACAGGAACTTTTGTCCAATTTCGAACTTCTTCAGCATACGTAAATACGATCCTAAACCATGCAGGATCCACCAAAAATGTAAACTGGCATTCTTGCTTGTTTTCTCCTTCAAAATTATTCAAGACCTGGAAAGATGTGTTAAAACTCTGCAAATCCCAAAGAACTCTTATCTGGCAACAGTCGATTCCATGGCAGTCACCCTTATTTGCTGTACTATTAGCTGTACTTCTTGGACCACAGATCATGGACGAGCACCCACCAAGAAGCGAACCAGTATTAGAGGACATATATGCAATGTTGTTGCAGGCTATGCTTGTGAACCTGTTGCTATTTGAGTAGAAGAAAGGGATATCCTGCAATAGCTTAGTTTCATTGCTAAGGCAAGAATTTGAGACCGGATGTTGGACGCCAATTGTGACATCTTCTAGTGAAATATTAAGCACTTTTAAGTTGATGCTACTGAGAAATGGTGTACTAGACTTGCAATCTATTGCAAAGGAATCATTCAAGTAACAGTTGGCTCCAATTCCAAATGGAAACGGAATGGTTACTTTTCCACAGCTTGATTGACAATTAGGTTTAGACAAAGGTGGTGTTTGTGGCAATGTAAAAGCATAAGAGGAAGAAAAAGAACATAAAAGGAAGATAATCTGAATTAACCATTGCAGAAGCATTCTTCAATCTTCGTTTCTTTTGATCTATGTTTATGGTGAGTTTAGGATTCAAGTACTCGAAAAAAGCTCCATCTTTAAATTTAAATGGAAAAATTAAGTGTTGTTTCTTCGCACATTCTCTTCGGTCTTGTCATGTGGGGAGGAAAAACAGTTAAAAAACAACATGGAAACCCAAAAAAAAAAAAATCATCATTTTCCTGGTCAAAACAATTCTATTCAAATCCAAAATTTGCTCACTAAAGAATTCTACTGTTATTAGTCGATCTGACCATCTTATATTTCTTGTCGATGAAGTACATTTTAATTACATGCATCTATAGACTAATAGAAAAAGAAAAAGATAAGGAGAAAAGAAGATAACAAAAGCATTCACACATGTTAAAGTGGCAGTACTAGTAACAGATCCTTAATCACTTTAGATCTCAAATTATGTGGTGAAGCAAGAACTCACGCAATTTACTGGAAAAAAAAAAGTTTTTATTTACTGAAAAAAAAAAAAAGTTTTTTTTTTTTTTTCAACCTTTTATGCCTCAAATGTGCTCTCGTGCCAAAAATATTAATAGTATTTTATTAGTTTTTCCCTTTTAATTTCTTTTAGTCGTTTATTATTTTTCCATGCTACTTCAAGCTGAATATTGCTTGTGTAAAGGGTGAATTTAAGTAGTACCTTTGAACCCTCTACAGGAAAAATGGGAATTTTAAAATATATTTACTAGCAAATTAAATTGTTCAGATGTGTATCTAGATTTAATGGTAAAATCCTTAAAATCAGGTAAGGTAACACATTTGAATTATGTCTTTCTATCCAAACGCCAAAATTGTAATAGTTTGAAAAAATATTTTTCTTATTTATAAGTAAAAAATAATTGTTTTTTATTCTTATTTTTGGTTTAAAAAATTATTTTTATTTATAACTAAATTATTTTCTTCTTTTTTAAACGTTTTTGATGTGGATATGTCGCATGGAAAATATGAATTAAGAATAAAAATACCTCACGATAAATTTGTTACAAATAATAAAAAGGTGGTTAACTTGACCTTTGTAATTTATTGGAGAAACTTCATCAGGAAAACAAGTATAAACATTTTGTTTATCTCAAAAATCAAGAAGAACGTGATTTAGATAGAGTTTGCATATTTTATATTAAATAAAAAAAAAATCTATTTTCTTATATTTTCTCTCATGACCGGTGTTCATCGAAAATCCATTTTGCTGAGAGGACGATTGTTTAATTGAAGCTTGAATTGATGGCACTTGGCACAATTATTTGTTGTTGCATTGACTGACTGCTTAATGAGCGAGCACCAAATCTCTCCCTCTTTAGAAAAGCAAATAATTTAATTTTAGCTTTAAGATATTAAAGAACAATGTTCCTTAACGACAACCTTAAGAATTTCAATATGATTTCATTCTCCCTCTAGCATTAGTATGCATGGATAGCTTGATTTCGAATGCAGTCTTGCAATATAATTATTTATTAGCTCTCTAATAGCGACTTGCAATAAATATTGTCACTAAAACCTGAGACACATGGACTTTTCTTTCTCCTTAAAAACTTTTAGATGGATATATATACTTAAGTACTTAATTAACGAGTTTTTAACAACTTATTCTTAAAGATTAACACTTATATAAAGAATTGTATGAGTCAACAACTCATAATGATAAGAGTCATTCTTTAGTGCTTAGTCAAGTCTGATTGCTAAACTTAGTTTAGGTTACTTCTTGATTTTTTTATACAAATAAAGAGGTGCTTAAGACAACTAAAACAGCGTTCTACTTAATTAGTGGGCGCTGCAACTCTGATGGTTTTCAAGTCTTCACTCGGTTGGTTCTCTAAGACTTTTGCGCTATTGTATTTCGTGTACAAAACATACCAAGAGTACTTATAATGAAATTCGAATGATTAATTTGTTGTGATGAGATTCGGATGATTAATTTGAGTGATTAGTCATGGGCGAATTAGGATTTCAAGAAAGAAAGTTAAAAAGATTATCGAATGCCATTTGATGATTTCTTTTAAAAGAGAAGTAATTCAAGAATAAATTTTTCATTAACATAGGTTGGATGTAATATAATGCAATGCTAAGCTATTATTGAAATGCATTGCATATGTAGATATAGAAGCATATAAGGCATAATGTGTGTGATGTTTAGATGAGTGTTTAGATCCTTGTCTAGTTTGAATTATTTGAGTTATCGTTTTATGTTTACGTGAATATTTAGATCCATGTCTAGATGGATCTCAGTATAAGAAGTCCTAGTAAAACTGTCGACGTTGGAATTCAGTCGACGAGTAATCAATGCCCAATACCTGCAATCAATGTGAGAAAGCACAAATACCAAGGAAAGACAAAGACAGAAACAGAGGATCAAACGAGGAACACGGAGCTTTTACGTGGTTCGGCAATAATTGGCCTACGTCCACGACTATCTGTCTCTTTAATTCTGCAGAGTGACAGTATATTATTCAATATTGTCCCTTGTTACAATGATCTCGATCCCTATTTATAGGGAAAGAAGTGTTACAATTCTGATTGTAGCCAAATTAGGAAGAGAATCCTGAATTAATTACATTCCCTAAACAATTGGGAAAAATAAGGAAAAGAACTATAAATTAATTATGTTTCCTAATATTTTTAGATAATATTAGGAAATTACTATATTTATCTCAAGATAATGTTGACTTGATTTTGAATTTGAATTGATCTTCATATCTGACGAGGGAATCATGGTTTGATTGGACAATTGCCATATTTGGAGAGAGAATCACGTTTGAACTTGGTAACTGCCTGTTCTGGAAGATATGATGCTTATCACGTGTCTGAGCGAGCTGACGTGTCATGGTGATCCCAATCTCGAGCTCGCTGAGAGACGAGCTGCGCAGGCGGCGAGCTGCGACCTGGCTACACTTATGGGTCTGTTGATGCCAGCTGGAAATCTTGATGGCCTTTGAGTCAATACTGGGCCTCATCTGATGGGCTTTGACTATACTGACCTCATTGGTTCTTCTTATCGGGTTTTAAATGGGCCCAAATTGGACTTTTACCAGCCCAACTACTGAGTCCGAAAAATATGCATAACATTAGCCCCCCAACTTCTCAGTTTGCTTTAGCGAGCTGGGAGCTTGAATTGCTGGTAAAAGTTGGCTTCCTTGTCACGCTTACTTTTGTAACGGCCTCTGTGCACTTTCAAATTCCACCTTTTCAGTTGCGACACGTGGCGATCATGCAGGTGGTAACTGAAACGACGTCTGCACGTCTTTACACGCATATTTAATGCGCACGTCCTTCAACTGACGACTGTATGATTTCCAAAGCCCCGTTCTGCGCTGCACCGTCAGATCTATGACGGTTACACTTTCCAAGAATCTAACGGTTGGGACTCACGCTTGCTTGTCTATATAAGCCATTGGCCCCTTTCCTTTTTCTTCTTTCATCTGTCACTTTCTTCCAAAGCAAACAAGCGTTTCAAGCTTTCAAGTAACCAGGACCCACAATCCTTTCTCGAAATCATCAGCTTTTCTCGCCGTTTTTTATCTCGTCAACAGTTCAAGGTGAGGCTTCTTTTTCTTCAAAACTTTTTGTTTTGGGTTCATCTAGCTCCATCACCATTGTTGTTCCTGCAATGATATATATATGTATTTATTTATTTTTAGATGTCTTCAAGTGGAACTCGCAAGGGGATGATTCCAAGTAATGAAGCTCGTGAGCATGACAAAGCCCGAACTCATGCTATTCAGGGAAGAGAGGCTCGTGAAGCATTCGCTCGTCATCCCACATCGCTAAAACGTCCTGAGGTGGAAGGACTTGTCAAGCAATTCCATATTCCCTTCGGTTGCCGTATACTGCTGCCTGATTCAAACAATCATGCATGCTATCCACCCAGGGGATTCATCGCTATCAGCACCCAGCATCTCGAGCAGGGGTTACGGTTCCCCGTTCCACCGTTCTTGGTCGAATTTCTCAACAAAGTCAAGCTCGCACCATTTCAACTGACTCCCAACTCTTATACGCAGTTGATCTCGCTGGCTGTAGCCTTCTTCAGGAATGGCCTTCATGCCCCTACACCGAGGATTATTCAGCAGTTTTACTCTTTCAAGGCTGTGTCTGCGGGAGATGGAGAGAAACCGGATGGCATCTATTATCTCACAGCTCGCCAGTCGCAATACAAAGACCTTTTGCCCAAAGGAGAAGCGAAAGGCAAATCCAACGTTGGGCCGTACAAGACGAGTTGGTTTTATATCTCGTGCCCATCTCTTGCAGATCTCCGAAACTTCAGCTTCGTCCTAAAACCAGGTACTCATAAGAAAATTTAAGGGAGCTGACTTTGTCTTATATCTTCATTACTTATCATTCTTTGACCATTTGTTGTGCAGTGCTGAAGATGGACGAGTCTCCTCTTAACAGCGGGGAGGAACGAGCTCTTGACAAGCTCGCCAAATCGAGCAACGCGGGCATCAGCAGCAGATTCGACGATGCCATCCTTAGAGCTTACAAGCTTGCTCCTCTTACGGACTCCCATCTTCTGCGAGCTGGGGAAGATATAGGCAAGATGAGTGACAGGCCTAGACTTCCTTCTGTTTTTGAGGTTTCTGTTCAGGATGCGTCTACTTCCCGACCTCCGCCAGCAGTTTCTTCATCGTCAGAGGATGTCATTCGCTCGGATAACATTCGCTCGCCTTCTCCACCTCGGAAGACTTCATCTCGAAGCGCTTCTGCTCGCACCTCGTCTAAAGCGAGATCTTCTTCAGCTCGCACACCAAAGAAGGCGAAGCCGTCTTCAACTCGCACTCCTTCAAAGGGTGCGTCTAAAAAAGGTTCTTCTACAGATCCTGCTCCAGTTCGGACAGGTTCAGACCCAGTCCCTGCGGCTTCTACCGCACAGGCTGATCCATCATCTTCTCCACATCACACATCTACTCCAGGGGCTTCGCTGCCATCCCCAGCTCGTGCTCCAGCCCCTGCTCCTTCTTCTACAAAACTCCCAGCCAACAGGAGGAAACTTATACTCATGAAATCTCCTCCTGCAAGTCCCTCTGTATCTAAAGCTTCCTCGACTCCTTCAACAAAACGGCCTGCCGAAGACTTGGCCACTCCAGCAGCACCCTCAAAACGCTCTAAACTATCTGCCCAGGACCAGGCTCCTGCAATTGCTGCATCCAACGAAGCGCCTGTTGTCGCTGAAACTGCTGTCCCTGCGACCGCCGCTCCCAGCGAGGTGCATGATGCTGCTAAAGCCACTGCTTCCTCAACTGTTGCTCCTAACGAGGTGCCTCTCTCAAACGTGTTTGCAAATCTTCAGTCACCTCCTGCCTCCAGTTCGCAGCCTGGGAAAGGTGATGCTCCTTCTAAGGTTGCTCCCCAGTCATCCCGAGCTGGCCCCAGCGGACATGCAACTAAGCGTACCGTTGTATCGCGACGAGGTGGTTCTTATGATGATGCACGCGATATCCCGGAGCGCGAGAGAACTCCTTCTCCAACCAGATCAGACATCGAGCTGGGTCCTGGAGGAAGATATTTAAATGCCTTCCTTGACAACTGGGCAACAATTATGCTCAATCACGCGAATGTCTTGGAAAATAGGTGTCTTAAGGGCGAGGACCTAGATGAGTTCGCGGCTCGCCATTGCATGCTGGTAAGTTATTTTTCCTCATCTGTTGATTCCCTTACTTGACTAGATTTTAATCCGTTCATAATTTCCAGGGTGCCCTTGCTGCAATGAAGCGAAAAAGGGAGACAAAGACTACCAAGGATGAGATGAGGAAGCTGGAATTCGACCTGGAGGCGGCTACTGAGGATTTAGCTAACTTAACCTCGGGCAGAATAGAAGGTCAGGAAGCTCAGATCGCTAAGGCGAACGCTGCAAGTCAAGCCTTTGAGGAAGCTCTAAAGAAGATGGAACACGAGCATATCATGCTAAGAGACGAGCTTCTCAAGGTGAAAGAGGAGCTGAGGCAGTCCGAGCAGCGAGCTGAATTGGACGAGCAGAGGGCTTCAGCTGCAGAAGAAAAGGTCGAAGTGCTTCATCGCCAAGTTGAAACTGCCTTGGCGCGGGCTGAAGCTGCTGAAAAACAGGTTGGGGAAGCCACAAAACGAGCTGATGAAATGGGAGCTACAGCTAAGAGTGCTGAGGAGGCTGCAACCAAACGGGCTGAGGAGGCTGCAACCGTGGCTAAGTGTGCCGAGGAGGCTGAGTATCGAGCTGAGGTGCTTAGGCAACAGGTGGCGGAGGCCATTCAGCGAGCTGATGCTGCGGAGCAATGTATTGAAGACATGAAGAAAGAGGCTGAGGTCGTCAATCGTCTCGCTGATAATGCCTTCGAAGAGCTGTCGGTCTTCAGAGAGCAAGCAGCTCAAGAACTGGAAGTGCGGGTTGCAGATGCAAAGGACGAGGCTGAGGAAAGAACAGGTCGTGATTTTCTCTTCACATTGTGGACGTCCCACCCAGAAATGGATTTTTCTATCTTTGGGGATATGGGTCTTGAAATTATTGAAGATTTTAAATCACAAGCCACCTTGTCCTCGGCTGGTCCAGTCCCTTCAGAGCATGCTCCTGGTACGTCCTCCCAGGCTGAGCCCATTGCTTCTCCGCGCAAAGTACCTTCAACTGATCCAGGCCCTTCAGCTCGAGACTGAAAATTTTGTTTTTCTTTTTTTTTTACTTCTATCTCTTCAGCTTTATTCTTGTAGCCAGTTCTCATTTTTAATGAAATTTCTTTCATTACTCTTCCTGTGTTTGAATGTATTTAATTTTCTGCGCATAACATATTTCATGCCTTTAATCTTTAGAGTTACCATATTCCTTGCAAGCTGATTGTCAACGAGCTTTAAATCAAAGTAATTGCCTAATCCAACAATTAATAAAATTTGGTAAGTAACAGTAATTGAAACGTTAAAAATTTGACGAGCTATGCAAAAACACCCAGTCACTTTTGCTTTTTAGGCCCTTTCATTTGTAGCGAGCTATGCAGGGGTCGTCACCTTACCTGCTTTTTAGGCTCATTAAGCGAGCTATGCAAGGACACTTAGTCACTTGCTTTTTAGGCTCATTAGGCGAGCTATGCAAAAACACCCAGTCACTTGCTTTTTAGGCCCTTTAATTTGTAGCGAGCTATGCAGGGGTCGTCACCTCACCTGCTTTTTAGGCTCATTAGGCGAGCTATGCAATGACACTTAGTCACTTGCTTTTTAGGCTCTTTAATTTGTAGCGAGCTATGCAGGGGTCGTCACCTCACCTGCTTTTTAGGCTCATTAGGCGAGCTATGCAAGGACACTTAGTCACTTGCTTTTTAGGCTCTTTAATTTGTAGCGAGCTATGCAGGGGTCGTCACCTCACCTGCTTTTTAGGCCCATTAGGCGAGCTATGCAAGGACACTTAGTCACTTGCTTTTTAGGCTCTTTAATTTGTAGCGAGCTATGCAGGGGTCGTCACCTCACCTGCTTTTTAGGCTCATTAGGCGAGCTATGCAAGGACACTTAGTCACTTGCTTTTTAGGCTCTTTAATTTGTTCTTTGAACCGTTGAATTTGGAGCCCGTTAGCCTGGTGAGGAAAGTTGAATCAAAAACAGGGGAAGAATGGAGCTATCATTTATAATTAATCCATATTACAAATAATGAAAAACTTATTGATAATAAGGGCGGAGATGCTCGGCATTCCAAGCTCTGGGGACTTCTGCCCCATTTACATTAGCTAAGCGATAAGCTCCATTTCCCAAGGCTGTTTTGACAACATACGGTCCTTCCCAGTTAGGGCCTAAGGATCCGTCACTTGGCTTGCGGGCTCCTGGTAGAATGAGGCGTAGGACTAAGTCTCCCTCATTGAATCGGCGAACCCGAGCATTCTTATTGTAGTACCTCGCTATTCTTTGCTGATAAACAGCTACCCTTAGCCTGGCCGTTTCCCTGTGTTCTTCAAGCAGGTCCAGATTTGTTGCAAGTAGCTGATCATTGTCATTTGGATTGAAGGTCGCTCTTCTTTGCGAGATGACTTCAAACTCAGCCGGGATCATAGCCTCCGATCCGTATACCATTGAAAATGGAGTCTCGCCAGTGGAGCTGCGAGCTGTGGTTCTGTAGGACCATAAAACTTTTTGAAGCTCATCTACCCATGCTCCTTTCTTTGCTTCCAGTTTCATCTTCAGGGTCTGCTTGATGATCTTATTCACTGCTTCAACTTGGCCATTGGCTTGTGGATGATCCACTGCTGAGAAGCTCTTAACAATTTTTAGGTCGTTGCAGAACCTGAGAAACTGGTCACTAGCGAACTGGGTCCCGTTATCGGTTATAATCTGCTGTGGGACTCCGAATCTGCAAATAATGCTGCTCCATACAAACTTTTCAATCTTTGTTGTGGAGATTTCAGCTAGCTCCTTCGCTTCCGCCCACTTGGTGAAGTAATCTACCGCGACCACCGCATGTTTGCATCTTCCCCGAGCCATTGGCAGGGGTCCGATCAGGTCCATCCCCCAGATCGCAAAGGGCCAAGGGCTCACCATCTGTTGGAGGTAAGCTGGTGGAGCTCGCGGAATATGAGCAAACCTCTGACACTTGTCGCATTTCTTTACTAAATTGATGGAGTCCTGCCTCATGGTGGGCCAGTAGAAGCCTTGCCGAAGTGCTTTTTGAGCTAGAGACAGCCCCCCAGCATGGTTCCCGCAGTGGCCTTCATGTATTTGTTTTAATACTGTTTCACATTCAGGACCATCAATACACCTTAGCAGTGGAGCTGAGAACCCCTTCTTGTACAGTGCATCATCATAGATGCAATACCTGGCTGCTCTAGCTCGAAGACGCCGAGCCTCCAGCTTGTCATGAGGTAGCTTTCCATCCTGTAAATAGCTGAGTATCGAGCTCATCCAGGAGTCAGGCTGCACAATGATGGCCATTGTCACATTCTTTTCCTCTGTACTTGGAGCTGGTAGAAACTCAACTGGGATTGCCCCAAGGAAATCTGTGTCTCGTGTAGTCGCGAGGCGAGCTAGTGCATCAGCATGCGAGTTCTGAGCTCGCGGGATCTGTTTCATCTCGTACTTGTGGAATGCACCTAGCAGCTCGTGAACTTTCTGGAGGTAGAGGGCCATTTTTGGTCCCCTAGCTTGATATTCCCCCAATACGTGGCCGACAACGAGCTGCGAGTCACTAAAGATCTTCAAGCGTTCAGCTCGCATCTCCTTAGCCAGACGTAGTCCCGCGAGCAAGGCTTCATACTCAGCCTCGTTGTTTGTCGCTTGAAAGCCAAACCTTAGGGCACAATGGATTTTGTGGCCTTCAGGACTAATTAGTAGAATTCCAGCTCCAGCCTTCTGCTCGCTGGCTGATCCATCAACATATAGTTCCCAAGCCGGACCTTCGGAAGACTCAGCCTCGTCATCTACAGATCCTGTAAACTCCGCAATGAAGTCCGCTAGTGCTTGGGCTTTGATAGCCGTCCTTGGCTTGAATTGGATGTCGAACTGTGCGAGCTCCACTGCCCATTTCAACAAACGACCTGAGGTGTCTGCTTTCTGCAAGACTTGCTTCAACGGGTACTTGGTGAGGACTTCGATGGTATGAGCTTGAAAATAAGGTCGCAGCTTCCTCGACGCAATCACTAGGCAGTAAGCCAGTTTCTCCATCTGCGAATATCTGGTTTCAGCATCCTGTAACCGTTTGCTCACATAATAGACCGGAAGCTGCGTCTTTTCTTCTTCTCTCACCAGGGCGGCACTCAGAGCCTGCTCCGACACTCCCAAGTATAAAATCAGCTTTTCTTCTTCTTTGGGCTTGGAAAGAAGTGGAGCTCGTCCCATATACTCCTTCAACTGCTGGAAGGCTATTTCACATTGTTCAGTCCACTCGAAGCTCTTTGCTTTCTTCAGAATGTCAAAGAAAGGGACACACTTGTCTGTTGCCTTTGAAATAAACCTACTCAATGCTGCGACCTGGCCATTGAGGCTCTGTACGTCCTTTACCCTGGTAGGCGACCTCATGTCAATCAGTGCTTTGATCTTCTCGGGGTTTGCTTCAATTCCCCTACTATTGACCATGAAGCCCAGGAACTTCCCTGAAGCTACTCCAAATGCACATTTGAGCGGATTTAACTTCATCTGGTAACTCCTCAGAATTTGAAACATCTCTCTCAGGTCGCTAACATGTTTACCGATCAGCCTGGATTTCACCAGCATGTCGTCAACATAGACCTCCATGGTCTTTCCAATCTGTTCTTTGAACATCATGTTCACTAAGCGTTGATAGGTCGCTCCAGCATTCTTTAAACCGAAGGGCATCACCTTGTAGCAATATAACCCCCGATCAGTTATGAACGAGGTGTGCTCTTCGTCTTCGGGCTTCATTGGGATCTGGTTATATCCCGAATATGCATCCATGAAGCTCAGGAGCTCGTGGCCTGCTGTAGCATCCACGAGCTGATCTATCCTTGGCAGGGGAAAACTGTCTTTGGGGCATGCTTTGTTTAGGTCGGTGAAGTCGATGCAAGTTCTCCACTTCCCGTTCTTCTTTTTTACTAGTACAGGATTGGCAACCCAGGTCGGGTAGTAGGCTTCTCTGATGAACTTGTTAACCAGAAGCTTGTCTACCTCTTCTTTTAGTGCTAGGTATCGTTCCCCTGTCATTGCTCTTCTTTTCTGACGAACTGGCCTGAAATGAGGATCAATATTCAGCCTGTGAGACATCACTTCTGGATCTATTCCCACCATGTCCTCATGATTCCATGCAAACACGTCCAAGTTCGCCTTTAGGAAGTCAGCGAGCTGGATTCTCAGTTCCGGAGTTAATCCCCTTCCCAGCTTCAAGCATCGCTCAGGATCTACCTCGCTGACTGGTACATCTTCTAACTCCTCAATTGGACCGGTAGCTTGGTCTGCATCTACCTCGCGAGGGTCCAAGTCGTGGCTGACTCCTTTCTCGGTCATAGCTCGTGGCTCGCCTCTTGAGACCACGTTCACCTTCTTTCCTTTACACCCATCTTCACAGCATCTTCATAGCAACGGCGAGCTAGGTGTTGTTCTCCTCGAACACATCCGATGCCACTAGGAGTTGGGAACTTCACTGTCAGAGTTCTGGTTGACGTAACCATGTCCAACTCGTTCATAGCAGGTCTTCCGAGGACCACATTATACGCTGATGGGCAGTTGATTATCAAGAAGTCTGTCAAGGTTGTTGCCTGACGACCTGCCTCTCCCAGAGTCAATGGCAACTTAATCTGCCCCACTGGTACCACAGCATCTCCAGTGAACCCAAATAAAGGCTCCGGGGATGGTCTCATTTGCTCTGTTCGCAGCCCCATCTGGTCAAAACAACTCCTATACATCACGTTCACCGAGCTCCCGGTATCGATCATAATGCGCCTAACTTCCGCATTGCTAATTTTAGCTCGTACAACAAGCGCGTCGTTATGAGGCCAGACTACTCCTCTAGCATCTTCGTCCGTAAACACAATCTCGTCCGAGGTCGGTTTTGCCCTTTTCGCAGGCCCTTCGGATCCATAGAGCTGAAAAGAATGATTCACCTCTCGGACATACCTCTCATGCGATCTGTTGGAATCACCTGCGATATGAGGGCCACCATAAATGGTAAAAATGGTCCTTACCGCCGGCTCGTGGTCTGGTTCGGAAGCTCGTTGAGGCTGTTGATGGTGTGTTGGCTGTTGCTGTTGAGGTCGTTGTTGGTGAGGTCGCTGGTCAGCAGGTCTTGCCACATATTCTCCCAGGCGACCTCGCCTGATCAATTTCTCAATGGCGTTCTTCAACGCCCAGCAATCTGAGGTACTGTGCCCGACCTCATTATGATAGGCACAGAATTTGTTCTGGTCTCTGTGCTGAATTGGAGCCCTTATAGGATTAGGCCTCCCAAAATCCTCCTTATTCCGCTCGACAGCGTAAATCCTGTCTGGTGATGTCGTCAGGACACTGTATTCTTCCTGGCGACCCCAACGCTGAGGTCGTTCATATCTTGGCTCTCTCCTCGCTCTTTTGGCGATCTGATTACTTGAGCCGTTATTCCTTCCTTCTTCGTTCCTGCCATTGTTTCTCCTCTTTGGCTGGTTGGAACTGCCCGCTTCGTTCTTCTGATTCTGCTTTTTCGGGCCGAAGGTCTCTTCCCATCTGATCTCTTTCGCAGCTCGCTCGTAGAACTCTCCCAGATCCTTCACTGGGGTCTTGTAAATACTCTCGTATAACTTTCCATCCTTGCGCAGCCCAGCTGAGATCGCTGTCAGTATGCTCTCATCTGATGGATGTTCAACATTTGCGACCTCGCGTCTAAACCTGGTGATATATTCTTTCAGTGACTCACCCTGACGCTGAAAAATCGTAGCTAGGTGGCAGGATGGAGCGAGCTGCCTTCTCAGTGCCCTGTATTGACCAACGAACTTCTGTTGGCATTGCTCCCAACTTCCTATGCTACGAGCTGGGAGATTCTTGAACCACGTCCTTGGAATATCTCCCAATGTAGCGGGGAATACTCGGCATTTCACCATCGAACTTCCTGTCTGCAGGTCCATCTGAACGTTGAATGCGTCTAGATGGTCATATGGGTCACTGTCCCCATTGTACTGCTGAATGGTTGGCATCTTGAACCTTGGAGGGAGAGGTTGTGTCTCAATCTCCCTTGTGAATGGGGTCCTATCTCCGTAGAGCCCACGTTATTCCAGAACTCCAGGTCGCGCTTCCAACTGCCGGACCCTTCGGAGGAGCTCCTCTACTTGGGGGTCTCGGAGCTCATATCTCCTCCTGTGATCATGACTTGGAGCCGGATGTTCAGGGTCATACCTTTCGTCTTCCTCGAATTGGTCCTCATGATGACGGGACCTTACCTGCTGCCCATCCACTTCATCGACATAACGAGCTACGGCTCGGACTCTGCCTTGGCCAACTTCTATCCGCCTGTTTCCATCCTGGCTCATTCTTGCTACCAGGCTGTCAGGACGTGCGACCTCCCTTTCGTGTTGAACAGGGTGTCTTCCGGCCCTCGAACGCGCATTAGACGAGCGAGCCGAGTCTGCAGGTCGCGGGACTTCCCTTGCTAACCTTTCAGGTCCTCGCGCCGCTTCAGGAGGCTGGGGCACTCCCTGTGGTGCCTGAACTTCCACCCTAGTCACGTTCTGAGCCTGGGCCTGCACCAACATGTTGACGGCTTGTGTGAGCTGTCTAACCGTATCCTCCAAAGCTTCTTGTCTCTGCAACAACGCATTCTGTCCTTCGGCCATCTGGGCGACTGGAACCATTTGACGGTGAGGCAGAGGAGGGATACCTGGCGCAGCCCCGAGTATCTGTCCTTGGGACGGGCCTGCTGCATACGTGGTTGCATCTTGCCCGGGCTGTAAGTTCTGCTGAGATTGGTTCATGTGACTTTCTGCCTGGTCATCATCTCCAAGGAACCTGTTTGATCTAGTCTTTGCCATATCGTCAGAGGTTGATGAACTGAGATGAAAAAGATTGCAGTCTGGGCCCTCCTTCTAGCGCCAAAATGTCGACGTTGGAATTCAGTCGACGAGTAATCAATGCCCAATACCTGTAATCAATGTGAGAAAGCACAAATACCAAGGAAAGACAAAGACAGAAACAGAGGATCAAACGAGGAACACAGAGCTTTTACGTGATTCGGCAATAATTGGCCTACGTCCACGACTGTCTGTCTCTTTAATTCTGCAGAGTGACAGTATATTATTCAATATTGTCCCTTGTTACAATGATCTCGATCCCTATTTATAGGGAAAGAAGTGTTACAATTCTGATTGTAGCCAAATTAGGAAGAGAATCCTGAATTAATTACATTCCCTAAACAATTGGGAAAAATAAGGAAAAGAACTATAAATTAATTATGTTTCCTAATATTTTTAGATAATATTAGGAAATTACTATATTTATCTCAAGATAATGTTGACTTGATTTTGAATTTGAATTGATCTCCATATCTGACGAGAGAATCATGGTTTGATTGGACAATTGCCATATTTGGAGAGAGAATCACGTTTGAACTTGGTAACTGCCTGTTCTGGAAGATATGATGCTTATCACGTGTCTGAGCGAGCTGACGTGTCATGGTGATCCCAATCTCGAGCTCGCTGAGAGACGAGCTGCGCAGGCGGCGAGCTGCGACCTGGCTACACTTATGGGTCTGTTGATGCCAGCTGGAAATCTTGATGGCCTTTGAGTCAATACTGGGCCTCATCTGATGGGCTTTGACTATACTGACCTCATTGGTTCTTCTTATCGGGTTTTAAATGGGCCCAAATTGGACTTTTACCAGCCCAACTACTGAGTCCGAAAAATATGCATAACAAAAACCAAAATAGGCAGTATTACCTTGAAAATCCAAAATATGTGTTCTATGAAATTAGGTAGTCAATGTTACTTTCATTTTGATGAAAAAATAATATTATGAATTAATTTAATGATTCTTATTCATATTTTTTATTTATTAAAATTTATTTATTTCATCATTAGTCAAACTGGGTAGTTTCCTATTTGATCTAAGTTTTTTTTTCTTAAAAGAGGTTTCTTCTTGTAGCATTACTCCACCAAATTTCGATGCCACTTGTTGGGGAAATACACGTGAAAGTGTGTCCAATATCCACTACAAAGCAAAAAAAATATTAAAAAAAATATGATATGACTTGCTGGGGAACACATATGTAGAAGTGCATCTAATATCCACCACAAAGCCAAAATATATATATAGAGAGAGAGAGAGAGAGAACAAGATTAATCTAATCACATAATACAAGAATTTATGTAAAAAACCCAAACCAAGGAAAAACCATAGTCATCAGGATGACAAGAGAAAAATATTACTATGTAGAAAATTATTATTACTACATATTCAATACTCTCTCCAACACCAAACCCCAATTACAACCAAGCCCTAAACTCATAATCGAGTATGCCAAGTCTTGAGCTCACAACCAAACTCCTTGCTCACATTTTCTAGACATCTAGTTGCTTTTTGTGTCTATCCTAAACAAAGAATAAGCTCATTTTTTATAACATGAGTTTACTTGATCTTAAAGTAATCCAAAATCCTTGAGGAAACACCTTTCTTTGCTCCCAAAGTAATTACAATCACATTAAAATAAGAAATTCTATCAAAAGCCTATTTTCGCTCAAATCTAACCCCTAGCATCTTCTTAGGATGCATGAGGGCGCATCCAGTATTATTTTATGATATCGTTTCTCTTGAGTTTAGCTTTCCAACGATATGTTACTTGGCCAAAACAAACGTCGTTTAGACCACTTTCAAATCAATTTTGCTTTAGGAATTATTGTCAAAATCCTAACCTTTCTATCATTGTTGTTTAAAGAAATTTCTTACAAGACCTTATCCATGCCAATTCGAGAAGGATTTTAAAATTTATATATATATATATATATATATATATGTCTACATATATATTATTCATATACGCGACTAAACACACAAAAATTTTTATTTTAGTCAGACGTAACAAAACGTACTTTGTGTTTTGAGTTAAAAAAATATATATTAATAAAAATATAAAACTTTATTTTGTTTAAAAAATTAGGTGATTAGTGTTTATTTATCTATTAGATATTCATTCCTTAGGCTATTTAGTTGATTTATGTTTTCATTATCTAATATCAAAGAATCTAATTGTTGATTTCTTCTTGGTTTCCTAATTCCGCTCAAGACTAGGTTAGTATATTTTTAGATTCTTTATTTGATTGATTGTTGAATATCATGCCACTAGTTTGTTAATTCATAAGTCTTGTAGGTCATTTAATTTTCACTTGTAACTTAATTAATAGTATTTAATTGCACTATTAAGTTGTTTTTCTTTATTTTTTGAAGTGATCAAACCATTTAAAATTATCTAAAAACAACTAAAAAAAATAGAAATTTTTTACTGTTAACTCAATTACAAATCAATGAAACATATTTAAAAGATTCTTTTCAAAATCTATCATCTCCAAAATAAAGCATTTTCAAATTTATCATAATTTTACATTATATAATTATTTTCCTCTTGACACTTACAAAAAATATATTTGAAACCAAATTGTCTTGAAATTGAACTGCTGTAGTTTAATTTGCAAATTTAAGCATTCATTTTTCTAGCTACTTTCATAAATATATCAATATATTTAAATATAAAAATATCATTATAATTCTACAATATTTTTACTCATATTTTAATTATGAATAAATTATTACTAATATATGCATAAAAATATTTTAGAATTTATTAAATTATTTATTTTTAAGTGTTTGTATCAAATTAATTAACATTACATAACAATAAATAGTAAAAATGATATAAATGTCAAATTACTAGCTTTCAAATAATTTTAACTAAAAAAAAAACAAATTTATAATATATTGAGAGGTGTTGTGTACATTTTCTGGACTTACCAAATGGGCTGGTAAAAGTCTGGTAAAAGCCCATTGAATCAGCCCAATAGACAAGGCCCAGTCATCAACTCCAAGTCCAGCAAGCCTTACAACTCGCCCCAATGAGCTCCTCAATTCGCACTAGTTAGTTCGTCCTGAAGTCAGAAAACAGCTCGTTAAGCAATTCGTCTTATGCATAACTCACTACTTGACGAGGTCCAGTTCGAGGTAGCTCAACTGCAATGTGTAGCTCACCCAGCTGGCCAATTAATACAAAATTTTCCAAAATACTTGATCTGGTCATGATTCTCTTACCAGATATGGAAGTTAATTCAAATTCAAATTTAGTCAACCTTATCTCGGATTTTACGGAGCAGTTACCTGATTTAGTTCCAACTGATTAGGAAACATAATTAATTTGTAATTCTTTTCCTATTTTATCTCTTCCTAATTTGTAACATTACTTCCCCTATAAATAGGGGTTAGAATCATTGTAACTGGGACGATATATTAAATAGCATATTGTTACTCTGCAGAATTTTAGAGAGACAGTCGTAGATATAGGCGCAGTCGCTAAACCACGTTAAAAATCCTATGCTTTCTTGTTTTGTTCTCGGTTCTTTGCTGTATTTTTATTGGTTTTTATGCTTTCTCACATTAATTGCAAGTATTGGACATTGAATTCTCGTCGACCAGAAAATCACGTTGACAAGAGGTAAAGGAAAAAAAAAAAAGACATATTATTCATATTTCAAATTTTAATAACTGCTCAATCTTTAGTAAATTTCAGCATTGTTCAGTCTTCCAAAAAAAAAAAACCCTTAATATGATTGATTATAATATAAGTAATGTTACACTAGCTGAAAATTTATCTAAATTTATTGTCTAAATAGTGTGATAAGCTTATGTTAAATTACCACATTATTCATACATCATTCCAAATTTAATATGACAATTATAAGTCAATTTATTATATCATTTGAACAAAATTTTTGAATAAATATTTTTAAAATGTAGCATTATTCTTCTAATATTGCTTTAACAGGTGTCACTAGACTAACTATTTAATTGAATTGGAAAATGAGTTAGTAATTAAAGACAAAAGAAAAATGTGTTTTATTGTTCCAAAAATCAAATTTATCATTCAAGTTAAATGTATTAAAAAATAATAAAAGAAATAACAAATTTTAGCAGTCAAATTTGACAAGGCATTCAAAAAAATAATTTTTAAGTAATTTTATGCTTTGTTCACTAAAGTATTAGTCAAATCCATCAACTTCTTCACATGTTACCTCTTAATAGAGGTAGTTAGGTACCTCCGCATTTACAAAAGTATTAGGGATTCTATTTCCACCAACTATATTTTAGAGCTTATGTTGATAGTCTTTTTTCTATTTAATGTGAGAATAATTGTTACCTCATTTATGATAGTAGATATTCAAGTCGCAAAATAATATTTGATCTTAATAAGTCCCAACAATCCTCTAATTCTATTCGATGTCAACTTTCCAAAAAAATTCCATCACCTTATCTTATTTTCACTCATTTTTATTGTTAAAGTAAATGTTAATGATTACTTGCTGTTGGGCATTCATATGAAAAGAAAAAGAAAATACGTTATAGTTGCACAAACAGTTAAAGTAAATGTAAATATTATAAAGGTTTTTTTTTTTTTTTTTTTTTACAAACTGTTAATATTATAAATGTTTAATCATTTGGCATTATGGAAACCTAATAGTGGATGGTAGAATTTTTTTTGATGGGTTGACTTCACGTGGGTAATTATCAAATTACATGAGTGCTCTTTACCATTAAAACATATTGGATAGTAGACTTGGAAAGGGTAAGACATATCACAAGAATATTAATATATTTAAAATAAATACAGCACATTATATTAAAAAATTTAAAGTTGTCCTGAAGAAACACAGTGCTTTTTCATTTTAGTATTATAGTTATGTGATTTTGTTTTCTCTCATAAGTTTATTTCCACTTAAAAATTAAAATAGTAAATTTAATTGGTTTATTCTTTTTACTTGTATTTTATTTTAAGTTATAAAATATGTATTCAAAAGTTAAAATTTCTAACATATAACTTAAACGAAAAAGTCCTTAATCAATAAATTGACATTAACTACCTAAATTAAATTTTTATTATTTTTAAATAAACTTTTTATTATTTGGTTATTATCAAAATGTCCCTAATCAAAAACTTTTCAATCTTAAACAAATCTTAACCATACCCAACTCTAAGAGTTGCAGCTACCACTGTCGATCACTAATAATGTCATGCTCTGGAATCCAAATGTAAGGTCTTAATCTAACTGGATCCAAGAGATTAATTAAAATCTAATTTATTATTATTGATTTGGTCAGCTTCCAGTTTTAGAAGTAAAGAAATTGTAAACAAATATTCTATTAGAGAATATTTTTAAAAGGAATTAAGAAAGTTGGATTAGGAGGAAAAAGGTCGTAGAGACAAAATGAAATTTTCCATATATTGGGAAAAAAAAAAAGTAATATTGTGGGTGATTTTTTTCTTAATATTAATAATAGGTGGTGGGCCATGCCTATTGAAATAAAAATATATATATAAATGTTAGTGGTGGGCCATGCCCATTGGAAAAAAAAAAACATATAGATGTAAAAGTATACGATGGGTGCCAATTGTGGAAAAAAAAATAATATAATAATAAAACAAAATAAAATAAAATAAAATAAAAAGAAGTAATTGTGACATGAGGCAGTGCATAAGAAGAAATAAGGATGACTATGTACATATATACCGGTCCTCATACGTAAATCAAACACAGAAGTTGCCGACCAGCAAGAAAAGAAATATATATATATATATATATATATATATATATAAGAAAGAAAACCATGAAAAGAGAAGAAGAAAGGGAAGAAGAAAAGAAAAGAAAAAAATTTGGGTATCCAATTTATTTAGATAAATAAGTTTATTTTAATAGGATTTGGATTCTAGAAAATTAGTTTATTTTTTTATAAGTTCTAAATTAAGTTTTATATAATTTTAAGGTGAATTTAGGATTATGAGAAATCAGATGGGAATCCGTTTTAGATAAAAAAAATAAGCAAAGGAGTTATGTAAGTAAATAATTTTATTTTTAATTAAATTGATTTAGTTATGTTTACTTATATTTCAGATTTTATTATTTATTTCAAATAAATAATTTATTGAGTTAATTGATTTTATATATTATAAATTATGTCATACGATTGAAATAAATGTTTATTACGAATTCGTATATATGTATACTTATAAAAAATTCCAGTAAGAATTTTATATTTTCAGTTTGAGTTATTATTAGAAAATTTTCAGAATGTTTTAAATTAATATGATTTGTTGTTTTGAGAAAGAATATTGTCTACGTTTTGAGAAAAGTATTAATTTAGAATTATATGGATATTCAGAAAAGATTTTAAAAAATAAAAATAAAAATGTTTTCAAAACACCAAAGTTGTACCCTCTCCAACGATCAGATGGACTACAAATGTGTGAGTCCCAGATTCACTAAACACATGTATGGTAGATGTCGAGAGAGTCATTGAGTCGTCTAGCATGTGTATAACAAATATTATCCTTCGCTCTCCGTGTGTGTTGAATATCTCCATCACGTATGATAGATTTTTAAGAATACTAGTTCGTGTAGATTTCCAGAGTACAATATTATATACTGAGTTTGATTAGTATAGAACAAGATTTAAAAAAAGAGATTTCCAAAAAAGTTTTACAGATTATAGATTTTCATATTTTATATTATTAAAATTATAAAGATAATTTATATAGAAGTTTACAATTTTACAATAATATGAGATTTATATTTAGTTTTATTTCTAGATATAATTACTTATGAATCATTGAAATTTTTTCTTTTTATCAGTGATAATTTTAATGTTTTATTTAGAAATATTTTAGAAAAGTTACATCCACTCACTAGGCATTAGTGCTCACTCTTTTATAAATTTATTTTTCCAGATATCCGTCACAGGTTCATGCAGAGTATTGTGTATCATGAGAAGGACCACATGATGATAAATAGTTGCATTTGTGTATATTATTTCTTTATTTACCGAATTTCATAAATATATTTTTAAAATAGTTTTACAAATAAATCATCATTTTACAAATACAACGCAAGGTGTATAAGAGAATAAATATATGATCACTCATATCTCAGTCTAAATCATGTAAAAGGTATTAAATTAATAATAGGTTACATCATACACAACTTTGCATACACATCAAACAACCTCCATTGGGCTTGAGTTTGGGATAGCACCCCAACACCTACATACCATATCTTCAATAATATGGATCAAACCCTCATACTTCAATTTCTCAAACTTGTCCATACTTCAATTTCTTAAACCTGTCCATACCATATGAAATCAATCTCTCATTTCATTCAATATACTTATCTATGACATTCTTCAAAAACATGTCTAAGGAATACACCTTAATAATGTATTTTCAACATAACTAATCATATTATTCAAATATCAAATTGAATCATAAATAAACGAATTGAAAATACAACTATTCTCATGTTCCTTTAATTGACTTACCGCATATTGAACAGGATCGTTCATGAGGCACCAAGGGTAAAACCCTCACCCATAGCATTAGGCAATGCCCTAAACCTTCCATCGCAACATATACAAAGGCATTTTATCCAAGTACAACAAAACAAGGGTACTAACCTCATCCATTATATGAAAATCAAACATAAACAAACTTCAATTTTTTCAATATGTAACATATCATAAATTAGTAATCATTTCTGTCAAAATCATCTATAATGTTTCACATGAATTTTGTAGATCAACTCAACTCTTTTACTTATCAAAAAGCAAGTGGATATCTTTTAATTTAACAAGCTATGGATCTATCAATTCCTTCCATAACCAAGTATCACAATATAAGGGTACTAATAAAAAAGCACCATAGTACAATGATGCTACCTTATCCTATCTGGCATGAGGAGTGTTGCAAAGCCTTTTTTCGAGGGTGTTCTCGCGAGCACCAAGGATAAAACTTGACCACAACACTCTGTGTTGCAACTTTCTCTTTTGAGATTGTTTCTAAGGGCACCAATGATAAAATCTGATCACAACACTCATCACAACGAAACAACTCTCTTTCCGATTGTTATTGATCCACAATTTTCTTTATTTCATATAATATATTTTCCATGAATACAACAATACATTGTTCACCATATTCCTCTAATTACTCTATAAGCCAACAATTCAAATCCAAAATACACAATTCGAAAGCGAAACTAATTACTCTAAAAGAATTTTAAACAATTAAAATTATTCCTTCCAAATCAATAACAGCCCAAAGAATACATTGTTCACTATATTTTAGTCCTCAAAATAACAAAAAAGAGACATCCTCAACTTTTAAATAGCTTGATAATTTGAAAATTACATGTCCAAATCAATTCAACTTTAAAATAACTCTTTAAGTATTTCTATTCTTTTAAAAAAATGCACTAGTTCCAAATACAATCACAAATTGGCCAAAAACTAAAATAAAATCCTTTTTAATAATTCTCATAAAAACCCATTAATATCATGTGCAAATTTAACTACTTCAAGCTACTAAAAAAATTAATTTCTTAAATTTTACTTAAATAATTTACTTTATCTCTATACTCTAGCCTTATACAAAATTTTGTTATATGGAAGGAGAATTTTATAATCCTTGAGAAAGATTTCATAAAAATAAACTCAAGGAAAAATTCTAAACACCCACCTCAACCTCAA
Organism: Litchi chinensis; assembly: GCA_019925255.1. Lineage (NCBI taxonomy): Eukaryota > Viridiplantae > Streptophyta > Magnoliopsida > Sapindales > Sapindaceae > Litchi > Litchi chinensis. The sequence goes on along the minus strand of CM034465.1, from coordinate 15,100,491 downwards.
GTTTCACCATTGAAGATCAAAAGATATTTCTTCCTTTTTTAACAAATTTAGCTTCTATTTCATTTCTCTTCTCATTTGTGTTTCTTTTTTCCTTTCAGTCCACTTATTGTCTCTGGTACCTCTCTCTTTCTTCTTCTCTCTCTTCTTTCCTTTAATTTTTTTTCCTTCATTTGTCTTTTGTTCTTTTCTCTTTCTTCCCCTTTCTTGTCTCTTTCTCAAATTCTTATCTTTGCCTTCTTGGGTCTCACCATCATTTATTACTTTACTTTTTTAAAAAATTGGGGAGTACTTAGAAAGCTAATGGAATGTATTTACAGCTAACCTGACATTTTAGATCTTGGTCTCATTTAAAAGCCCATGTTCGTTCAATTAGTAGTTTTTATTCTCAAATCATAATTGGGCTTTTTAATGTTTTGGGCTGACTTAATATTGCAAAGAGTGTCAATTTTTACACCCCTCTACAATTGTTTATACACCATTTTTATAAATCTACTTTAATGAGTGAGTTATAATTATAATCAAGATTAATTGCAATAATACAACATGTCCTTTTTCAATATTACTTTGTTGTAGCCTTCCCTCTGAACAGTGACTTTCCACCCCATTTAACAAGTGGACAAATCTTTTAACTTTGAAAAGTAAAATGTGCCCCCTCCCCAGATAGTGTTTGCAAAAGTTTTAAATGCCCTTTACTCTTAGAATAAATAATTAGTTTTTTTAAGTCTTAAAATAATTAATTTAAAACTATATAATATAAATAATAAAAATCATTAATGATTTTGTATTAATCAATTCAGTCTTTGACAATGATGACAAACTTCAAAACAGGTAAGTAAAATTTAAAAAGAATAAAAGTGAAAGAACATGGAAGAACATTTGCTTCCAAAAAAGAAAATCCAAGAAAAACGATGAAGGAAAACTTGGAGCAAATATTAGGAAGCAATAACAATGGCGCAGACAATGATGGAATGCTCGCTCCATCTCAAATGCGATGGATTGGCACTCCGCTACTATCTAATGGAGCAATTGCTTCATCTTCAATGGAGTAATCCCATTAGAGATGAAGCAATCTCCATTTGAGGAATGTTGTGGTTTTTATTTTTTTTTTTGGTAGTTTTGTTTGAAGGTAGAACAGTCACTAAGTTTGAAGAAGAGGAATTTGGAATATATATATATATATATATATATATATGTATCTATACTGAAGAATAGGAATCTAGATTGAAGAAGAGGATTTCTGCATTTTGGGTTAAAGAATGAGGATGTAAGACTTTGTATTTTTTTTATTGAAGAGGAGATCCAGACTCGGTTTTTATATTTTTTATTGAAGAGATCTGGCTTGTTTTGGTTTTCAGTATTGTTGATGCAGATGATTTTGCTTCAAAAAGATTTTTTGATTTGATTTTATCAGTTTTTGTCATAACCAAATCTTATCATTGTTTTAGGGATATTATGAAAAATCACCATAAAAAGTGAACTAATAATATTATGTCGTTTTATACATATTTTGAACATGACATGGTATTGATGTTTTAGTTTATTTTACACTAATGTCACATGATAAATTAATTAGAAGCCTGCATGAAGAATCCTGAACGAAATATTTTGCAAATAGTTTGGATGAAAATTATCAACCCATTAATATCTAGGTCTTTTTGGATAATATTTTCAAAATTAGGGGTTGTTTTGCATTATTTTTCAAATCAGGGGTATTTGGATAATATCCCAAAATAATAATAATAATAATTATTATTATTATTATTTTCATTAAAAACTCATCCATAGTGTTAACTCTTATCTTAATATATTTGCAATCACTCTGTTTTTCAATGGATAATTTATATATATTTTTTAAAAAATTAAATTAACTTATTATATTTGATAATGATTACATTTCGACGAAGTAATATGCAAACACCAACATTTGAGAGGATTCATTAATGATAGATATATGATCACTCTCTCTGTATATAAAAATAATTCCGTAATTCTATGGACATTTTTGTATAATAATAATATTATTGTTGTTGTTATGCCCGTTTTCTCGACATGAAAAAAAGGACCGCCAAAAGCCCAAAAGATAAACACAGTACCGAGAAACCCGAAAAGCTCAAGAAGCCCAACCTTCAAGTCGTCATAATGAGCTCATCGGAGTCCCGAGCTCGCGCCATGCAAAGTCTGTCTTAGCATATTTCCAATCCATGTTAATGCTAGCACCGACCTCAGCATCTCTTCAGCTCGTGTAAGCAGCCAAGTCGATAAGCTCGCGCTAGAGAAGTGCCATGAGAGGCCAGCCACCAGGTCAACCTAACCCCCCAATTTCACACCGACACCACCTCAACAGTTCCCAAGAAGCATTTAATGCAGCGACTGTTCATTTAATAAAGAGAAGACTTTACCTGAAGCATTTAATAAAGACGTGAGCGTGTGAAGAATAATCATTATGATAGCAATAAATGTTGTATGACCAGAATCAAATTAGGTGAGAATAATTATGATTTGTAACGTGTAAATCACTCCATTGTATCTCTTTTCCTCTATAAATAGAGAATATTTTTCATTGTAAAAGAGAGCTTCGATACCAGTATTACCGTCACTCTGCCGGAATCAATTTAAAGTGACTCGTGGACGTAGGTATACTCGTCAAACCACGTAAAAATCTTTGTCTTTACATTCTTTTCCCCCCTTTCTTCCATTATTAACTGCTTTATTAGTATTGTTCATCTACTTTAATTAACATTTAAACCCTTCATTGCCATTCACCTATCTTAAACCATATTTATTACATTTATTATCATTTATTATAACGAATCGTAGTCTGGGTCTTTGGATCTCCACGTTGACTGATTCTGAACGTCGACATCTTTTGGCGCTAGAAGGAGGGACCAATAGTGATTTGATAATTTCCTCTTTAGCTAATTTCTCCTTAACTGCTTACATTTTACGAAATTGTAATGGCTAGGACAAGAACGACTAAAAGCGTTGGTGTGGTGGATGGATAACCTGAGGGCCAGGAAGACCAACAAAGCACTCTACCTTCTAAAGAAGAGGTTGCTTAAGAGTGGCAACGACGTCAACGAGCTCTTGAAGATATAGTGAGATAGTTGACCGAAATAGTAAAGGCGCTGGCGAAAGTCTAAACCCAAGCTATGTAGAGACGGGTGGAGGTTGCGCCCCACAAAGGGACTCGCCAGCAGCTCACAGAGGAAATCCCAACCCCGGAGGAGGGAGCTAAAAGGGAAAGGTCGTTATCAGAAGAGTCCATCCACTCTTTGAGCTTGAACCTGAGAAGGGACAGATGATGAGCCCGAGAAAGGTAAACCTTCTCTTACCCCACAAACTTAAGGGAGAGGGTGAGTCGCGACGGTGATTGGTATGTGGAAGTTAGTCGTGGACCCGAGCAAGCTTACGAGCATTATGGTGATTATGAACATGAGCCACGGAGGGGCTCGCGACAGGTAGAGAATTTTGATTGGATGCACAGGTCGCAAGATTGCCATGCGGGTGAGTAGGAAAGTATCAGTAGACAAAGCCACACCAGACGATCTGAGTCCCAAAATCCAATGGTGAGAATTGCTACAGAGGGTCCAGTAGCCAGAGGCCTGACCTGAACCTCAAAGCTAGGAAGAACAGAATGATGATAGGGTCACATTCACTAGGGAGATCGAGACAGAACCTCTGCCACCCAAGTTCAAACTCTCGAACATCCCACCTTATAATGGAAGAAGTGACCCTTATGACCATCTGGATGCGTTCAACATACAAATGGACCTCCAAACAAACAACCCATTAGTCAAGTGCAGAGTCTTCTCGGCTACCCTAGGGGACGCCCCGCGAGCTTAGTTCAAAAGCCTCTCAGCCTGCGGCATAAGGAGCTGGAAAGAGTGTCAACATAAATTCCACAAACAGTATAAAGCACTAAGGAAGCAGTTCGCGTCTCCATGTCACCTCGCTACGATATTTTAGAGGCAGATGAGTCTTTGAAAGATTACATAGCCCGGTTCAGGAACGAGGTGAGCAATGTCAAGGCACCTTCAAACGAGAGCGTCCTAACCGTGATCTTAATAGGGCTCAGGAAAGACGGAAAGCTCTACGAAAGTATCTACAAATCCCCAGTAAAAGACTTGAGTGAATTCTACAACGGGCTGCTAAAGAAATAAGATGGGAAGAGGCTTTCGAACCAAAAAAGCCTAGCAGTCAGTGGGGTAAAAAAAGTAGTTCCCACTAAGGGAAAAGAAAAGGCCACGGTGGGGATGAGAACTGCAAACACAAACACCATTCCGCTAACATCGTGGCGAAGCAAACTCAGCCCGAGCCGAGAAGGGAGCGACCTCAACGTCGAGGTTGGTATGGAAATTATAGCGTTCTGTCAGACACACAGGACCAGATCTTCACCACAGAGAGAAATAGAGAGAACTTCAGGAAGCCCAACCCCACAGGGAATTCTAAATAGGCTCCGAGATCCAAGGAAGTTTTATGTCTATCACAACGAAATTAAGCACAACACCTTAGATTGTTGGTAGCTAAAGGGCGCCGTCGAATAACTGATCAGACGAGATTGCTTGGGGGAATATATAGTGTGACCTGCAGGTAGGCGACCTTAACTGCAATGTCCCCAACCTCAACTCTAGCTACCAGAGCAACAACAACCCCAGCGAGCTCTTAAGCAAAAGCACGAACCTACGGTAAAAACCATCTTCACTATCCATGGTAGTCCTCATATCGCATGTATGTCTAACAAGTCACACAAGAAATATGTTAGAGAGACCAATCACGCCTTGCTTGCAAATTATAGCGGAGTAGAAAGACCTACAAAGAAAGCAAGGGTGACCTCGAATGACATTGCGTTCACTGAAGAGGATGCAAGAGGTGTATGTTGGCCCCACAACGATGCACTGGTCATCCGAACTAAAATCAGCAACGCCGAGGTGCAGCGGATTATGATAGACACCAAGAGCTCAGTCAACATAATGTACAGAGACTGCTTCGACCAGATGGGGCTGGGAACTGAGCAGCTGATGCCTTTCCCAAAGCCTCTTTATGACTTCACTAGAGATGCAGTGACACCAGTGGGCCAAATCAGATTACCACTCACTCTCGAGGAATCAGGTAAACAAACCACTGTACTCGTAGACTTCCTGATCATCGACTGCCTCTCAGCATACAATGTAGTCATGGGGAGACCTTCGATGAACGACCTGGACATGGTAACCTCCACTAGGATGCTCACAGTTAAATTTCTAACTCTGAATGGGATAGGGTGTGTCTAAGGAGAATAACACCTGGCCAGACGCTGTTACGAGGATGCCATAAAAATGGGGTTCAAAGAGAAGAAAGTAAATGTGGTTTCAGGTGGCGAGCCATGAAATGTAACTAGGAAAGGAGCGAGCCACAACCTCGACCCCCTCGAGATGGACACAGATCAGGCTACGGGGCCCATTGAAGAGCTGGAAGACGTATAGGTAAGTGATGTAAATCCCTAGAGATGTTTGAAACTGGGACGAGACCTAGCCCCAGACGTCAAAACCCAGCTCGTTAACTTCTTAAAGGTAAACTTGGACATCTTTGCGTAGAACCATGAAGATATGGTGAGGATAGATCTTGAAGTCATGTGTCACAAACTGAACATAGATCCTTACCATAAGTCAGTTCACCAGAAAAGAAGGTCGATGATGCCAGAAAGGTACACTACCTTAAAGAAGGAGGTAGAAAAGTTGCTAGCCATCAAGTTCATCTGCGAAGCCTACTATCCCGTCTGGGTGGTCAATCCGGTCCTCGTAAAAAATAAGAATGGAAAATGGAGGACCTGTATCGACTTCATCGACCTGAATAAGGTTTGCCCTAAGGATAGCTTCCCACTACTTAGGATTGATCAGCTCGTAGACGCAACAACCGGGTACCAACTACCAAGCTTCATGGACGCCTACTCAGGCTACAATCAAATCCCAATGAGCCTAGAGGACGATGAGCATACATCATTCGTCACTGATCGAGGCTTGTATTGTTACAAGATAATGCCCTTTGGACTAAAGAACGCGGGGGCAACCTATCAACGCCTGGTCAATTCAATGTTTTAGGAGCAAATTGGGAAGACCATGGAAGTGCACGTGGATGACATGTTGGTAAAATCCAAGCAAATGGCACATCATGTCCACGACCTGGGCAAGACCTTTCAAATCCTGAGGAGCTACCAGATGAAGCTGAACCCATTAAAGTATGCCTTTGGAGTGGTGTCTGGCAAGTTCCTTGGTTTCATGGTGAACAGTAGAGGAATTGAGGCCAACTCCGAGAAGATCAGGGGGCTAATCGAGATGAGATCGCCAGCTTAGATTAAAGACGTACAAAGCCTCAACGATCAAGTCGTGGCTCTAAGCAGGTTCATTTCAAAGGCTACAGACAAATGTATCATTTTCCTCGAGGCATTAAAGAAGGCGAAAATTTTTGAATGGACCGAGCAATGCAAGATAGCATTCCAACAGCTGAAGGAGTACATGGGCCGAACTCCTCTCCTGTCTAAGCCCAAAGAAGGAGAGAAGCTCTTCCTGTATTTGGGGGTATCTGAGTATATGCTGAGCGCCGCCCTGATGAGAGAAGAAGAGAATATGCAACTACTGGTGTACTACATTAGCAAGAGGCTGGTCGACATAGAAACCAGGTATTCGTAGATGGAAAAATTGGCATATTGTCTAGTGATCGCATCAAGAAAGCTGTGTTCGTACTTTCAGGCCCACTAGATCGAAGTCCTCACACAATACCTACTTAGGCAAGTCCTTCAAAAGTCGGATAGCTCGGGCCGACTATTAAAATGGGTCGTGGAGCTCGCGCAGTTCGACATTGAATACAAACCCAGAACGACAATCAAGGCTCAGGTTCTAGCAGACTTCATCGCTGAATTCATCGGACCTACAGAAGAACACGCTGAAACTGCTGATGGCATGACTTGGGAGTTGTACGTGGATGGATCCTCCAATGAGCACAAATCGGGGGCTGGAGTGTTGCTAATCAGCTCGGAGGGTCACAAGATCCTCTACGCCTTAAGGTTTGAATTCCAGGCCACCAATAATGAGGCAAAATATGAGGCGCTGTTTGCTGGACTCTGCCTGGCGAAGAAAGTGCGAGCTGAACGAATAAAGGTTTTTAGTGACTCTCAACTCGTGGTGTGCCATGTTCGAAGGAAGTGCCAGAGTAGAGGATCTAAGATGACTGAATACCTCCAGAAGGCAAAAAACCTACTGGGGACCTTTCAAAAGTTCAAGGTGAACCAGGTACTACGAGCTCAGAATTCCTATGCGGATGCCTTAGCTCGTTTGGCAACCACCCAGGATGCAGATTTCTTGGGAGTCATTCCAATAGAATTCTTGCCAAACCCAAGCATAGAAAGGAAAGATGCATTGATGATCATAAACACCCATCCTGACTCCTGGATGAGCCTGCTATTAAACTACTTGCAAGAAGGGAAGCTACCAAGTTACAAGCTAGAAGCGCATCGCCTGCGAGCTAGAGCAGCTCGCTATTGTATATATGATGATATGTTGTACAAGAAAGGCTTTTTGGCTCTGCTCTTGCGATGCATCGATGGCCAGGACTACAAAGTCGTGTTGAGAGATATACACGCTGGCCATTGTGGAAATCATGCTGGGAGACTGTCCTTAGCTTAGAAAGCTCTCCGACAAAAGTTTTATTGGCCAACCATGAAGTAGGATGTCATTGACTTGGTTAAGAGATGCGACAAGTGCCAGAAGTTCGTCAAAATCTCACGAGTTCCACCAGCTTACCTTCAATAGATGGTGAGCTCGTGACCTTTTGCAATCTAGGGAATGGACCTGATTGGACCTCTACCAACAGCTCAGAGGAGGTACAAGCATGCAATGATTGCTGTTGACTATGTCACTAAATGGGCCGAAGTTAAATAACTAGCAGAGATCTCCAGAACGAAGATGGAAAAATTTTTGTGGAGTAATATCATCTGTAAGTTCGAAGTCCCATAACAGCTCATGATGGATAACAGGATACAGTACACCAGTGACCAGTTCATCGATTTTTGCAATGAGCTAGGGATAGTGAAGAACTTCTCAACTGTTGATCACCCTCAAGCCAACGGTCAGGTTGAAGCTATGAACAAAATCATCAAGCAGACATTAAAGACCAAGTCGGAAGCAAAAAAGGGTACTTGGGTGGATGAACTTCAGAAAGTGCTTTAGGCTTATAAAACAATAACTCGCAGCTTTACTGGCGAAACCCCGTTCTTCATGGTGTACGGGTCCGAGGCTATGATCCCGACAGAATTCGAAGTGACCAGGCAACGGAGAGCATCATTTTGACTTGTAGACAATGATGAGTTGCTTGCCATAAGCTTGGATCTAATTGAAGAAGTAAAGGAGACAGCTCCCATGAGGGTGGTAGTGTACCAGCAAAGAGTAACCGGATACTACAACGAGAAAGTCCGAACTTGAAGCTACAAGACCGGCAACCTAGTCTTGCGACTGATCCTCCTCACAGCTCACAAGGTCAGTGACAGAACGCTCGGTCCGAACTGGGAAGGCCCTTGCCTCATCAAGGCGAACTTGGGGAACGGAGCCTACCATATGACCACTATGGACGGATTTGAACTCCCACGCGCCTGAAACGCGAAGCATCTCCGTCCCTACTACACTTAAAACTGTTAGCTCGCTCTAGAACCCTTATACATAATTCACTTTAATGATTGTCAATAAAGTGATTTCACTTGTTTTGCTATTGTATGTAATATGTTCAATACAAAAAGTGAGTTAATTCAATAAGCAAAGAATCATTATAATAGAGCAATAACTGTCGCGATCTGTTTCCATTAAACGAGCTATTATCTATTATTCCTTGGAAGAAGTATTCCCAACCAACGAGCTTATTACTTATTACCTTCTGTGGGACACTTCCATAATCAACCGGTACTTATTCAAGTCCAAGAAAAAGGTGCACAGATGGCCAAGAAACTATTATCTCGCACATGCACCCACCTTTATCATATATGCTCATAAAGGCGCTTTCGCAATCAATTCTCAATTTTCTAATGCTTAGCATGCTGAAGGAACTTATTTCCACGAATAACGAGCCGATATATCCAATGCATAGCAATGTTTGTTCTCAATCTGCAAGCTATCTTTATCTACGTTCTAGATATTACCAATGTCTTTTACGGTGCCCTCGTGATCTGTGGGCCATTGTCTTTCATAATCTGTAAGGCATATTTATCACCAAAAACCTGTAATTTCCACACTCTAAGGGCATTACCTATGGAAGGGACTGTTATCAAGGCGCTCTGGAAGGCACTGCCCAAGGAAGTGCTTGTTATATGCTCCCCTGAAGGCAATTGCCTGTGGAGGGGGAAGCTATCCAAATATTACCTGTGGAAGGAGCTGTTGTCTACACGCTCTGAAAGGGACTATCTGGGAACTGTTTGATTACTGCACTCTAGAAAGCGATGGGCTGCGGAAGGAGTTACAATGAGGGTTTTGCCTGTGGAAAGAGTTGCTGTCTAAAGCACCCCGAAAGGCATTATCAGAGACCTGTCGTAGATACAAAAAGTCTCATCCGTGGAAAGGGTTGCGTCCTATGCACCCGGAAGGGTACTACCGGGGACCTCCAATCAATTAGGAATCTTATGAAATGTGCGACCTGTAAGCTACTACCAAAGAGCTCGCAAAAGGTGCAACCCCCGAACTGCAATTGAAAATCTCGCAAAAGGCGCGACCTACAAAGCTGCTACCAAAGAGCTTGCAAGAGGCGCGACCTGCGAGCTTATCTCAAGAGAGAAGCTACCCACGCTGAGAACTGTCTGTGGACAAACAGTCTCGCGAGAGGAGTTGCCCGCACAGGGAGCTGCCTGTGATCGTAAACATACGACCTCGCGAGAAGAGCCGCCTGTATTGGGAGCTGCTTGTGAATCACGAATTGATACCCATAAAAATTGCTTTAACGACTTGAAACTATCAAAGTTTGGGAAAATGCTTCAACAGCTCGTGAAATCTCATCGCAAGTGAGTCTGGGAATGTGTACTTAAAACGAGCACCTCGCGAGCTGTAAGTACTTGCCCATTTATTTGAAAATGAGCGACTAAATTGCTTGCAGGTTTAAATGCTTACGAGCTAATGTGCTAACATGATTATGATATGTTCGTTAATAGTTCTTGACCATAGCTCGTTATATATCAATAAGTATCAAGCTACTATATCTGCTATGCATGTTATACATTGCCAAAAAATTAAAGCAAATTGCAAGAAAGATTTATAATATTATCCTGAGCTATGAGTCCGCCATCTAGTACAAAAACTAAAAAGAAAATAAAGTCCTCACAAAAAGAGGATAAGTTCAATGATTACAGGCAAAATAAGAAAGAATTGAAAATTTGACTAAGTATGGGTAGGCGTCTCTGATAGAGGTTGATCTGATGAGGCATCTGCTGGAGTCTCAGCAGCAGGAGGATCGTGGCCTTTAAGCTGCGCACATCTTGTATAAATAGTAGACTTTATTTTTCTTTATTTTGAGATATTTATCTTTTGATAAATATATGATTTTTTCAGTTGATAATTATCTGATTTATAACTTACTTATTTATATTTCTTTTATAGGTAACTGCTACACATTTTTGCTATAAATACAGAACACATCAGTTCAGAATGAAGACAATCAAGCAGTACGATTAAAGAGTGATATTGAGTACGATTAAAGAGTGATATTAAGTGTTTGCTTATAAAACTTAGAGAGCTTGTTCTCTAAGTTATTTTTACAAGATTAAGTCAGTGAGTTGAATTATGTTTGTGCCTAGGTGTTTGTCGGGATCACATGTAATTAAGTCTTTGAGAGGAAACAGGTTTGTAGCAATTTAAGGGAGTTTAAGGTGTTGTCAACCATTGGAGGTAAGGGAAGCTTGTTGTAATTCATGAAGTGAATGAGCTTGCGTCAATTCTAGGAGGGAGTTTTAGGTTGGGTAAGACAAGATTTGGTTGTACTTTGAAAAAAGTTCATTAATGAGTTGATATCTCTGAGTAAGGTCTCATTGATGTAAGGTAAAATCAAAACATGTTAAAAATGTGTTTGTATTCTTCTTTTTTTTTTTTTTTTTTTTTGCTTTATTACTTTATTTCTGTCATGTGTTATAATATGTGGTATTAAATGTATTACAACATTCTATCTTTAAACATGTTATAACATACTTATTTTTCTAGTGTTACAAACATTTCCGCTAAAATTTGATATTGCACAATGAGTAGGTCATTTCAAAATCTAATTTTAATTTTTTTTTTTTTTAAATGTTAGAATTGCATGTGAATCACGAAGACGGACCAAGATAACTTTGCATCATCATCTGTTTCTTTTTGGATAAAAGTCGTTGTGTATTTTTCACTTCAGGTGGCTGTATTGCTTTATGTTTTTATTATGGTGATTCTCGTCGATGAACTTTATCAATTGACTAAGTAAAGAACATGTACCATCATGCCCATGGCTGATCTTATGTATAGATTGCATGTGTAAGAGCATGTAGTCAATATATTAAACCAGGCATGATCGACCAGTAGTGATTCAGTTCCTCATGAAAAATATACCCTCTTACATAGCCTATAAGATCCATTACTGAAAGAAAATCTCTGCCCGTATTTATATCATTTTTGTTGTTTTCATTTTGAAACAGAGAATGGAGTTTGTGGAGGATACTATTCCAGAAGCGAAGAAAATTTTCAAAGCAGCTCTGGATCAAAACTGGGAAGAAATGGAAAGATACTCTTCCGGTGATGATGTGGCAAGCGCGCTGGCTTTGATCAGTCCTTTATCAGAGCACGGAGACACTATAATTCATTTTTTGGCACACAGTAAAAAATTTGATGTACTTGAGAAGATTGTTAATCAGATTAGTTCAGTATTGGATGTCGGTTTCCTGAGCCAGGAAAATGTCGACGGAAATACAGTTCTGCATGAGGCAGGCATTTGTGGAAATCTTAAGGCAGTGAAGCTTCTGGTTGAAACTAGGGGTGGGCAACAACATGTTCGGATCGCTTCCGACCGGATCCGATCTGAACATAGTAACTTCGCGGATCATCATTTTTGGATCCGAACATGATCCATCAATAAGAAGGAACCAATCCGATCCGAACACCTAGTTTGCGGATCGGACCAGATCAAAACAACTACTTTCAATTTCAACTTATGATAAGAAGATAAATAGAGATATCTTGTTGGTGTACCTTCGTGAATTGTAATACATATCTCCCAAAATTTGTAAACATTCATACAAATTACTCAACATCAAACATGTGCAACATCTCCTTTGCCGACTACCAACATCAAACACTACCGAAAACTATCCACCTAGAATAATAATAAAAATAAATAGGAGAATTGGACACTCAGTTTTCAAGATCATTTTTAACAACAAATCTTCTGAATTTCAATACGTCCATCTTTATATTAAAGAAATCATAGTTCAAATCCCACCAGCAACACTAACAAACTGTCTCAAATCCCAACAATCTGACTTAAGCCTATAACTACTTTTATTCTTCATCTTCTTCTCTATTTTTTTTTTTTTCACCCTAAGATTTTGACATTTTCCAATCGAATTGATATCATCAATATCAAATTCAGACTCTTCACCACTCTTTATACTTTTCCCCATCTATTCACAGCAACAATAACATATATATATATATATAAAATCAGCAATATGTAACTCAACAACAGAACACAACAAACAAGCATAGAAATCACTAAAACACTAACACTCAATTATATAAATATCAAGCTAAAGCTGCAAATAGATTCACTAAGCTGCTGAGATGAGAGTGAAAGGAAATGAGAGATGGATGTTAGGGTTAGCTTAAGTGGACTTTATATAGAGGCATATGAAATTACGTATGTATCATTGTTCACGGGTTCACGGATCAGATCGGTTTTAGATACCCCGATCCGATCCGATCCGTGAAACATGGTGTTTTCACAAGTGAGGATCCGAACACCTTACTTTTGAACATGTGATCCGATCCGAACACCCACGGATTGGACCAGATCAGGGTGTTCGGATCGGTTCCATATTTTTGTGTCCACCCCTAGTTGAAACAAATGAACAGTTAGTTAAGCTGAAGAATAGAGACGGTGAAACCCTGCTGTTTAGAGCTGCTGCATTTGGGAAAACAAAAGTAATCAAGTTTTTAGCTTCTCACATTGATGATCCTGATCGAAAGGATCATAGTCATACCGAGAGAAAAGATAGTGCCTCAGTTCTTTTTGCTACCGTCCGAGGGAAGCATTTTGGTCTCTCTCTTTCCTTTTGATCTTTAATAAACTTTTTCTTTTTTATGTTCATTTATTCTTGATTTAGATAACTGTATAATTCACCTCTAGTAAGGTTTAATTAACCTTAGATACTAGTACGTACACTTTGCTTTTAGTTTAGCAAAATTCTAGGCACAGAATATGGGTTAATTTTTTGTTCAGTTAAAAGGAAAGATTTATTATAACATTTTGAATTCAAGTAGAGGTTTTTAATGAAATCTAAAACCAGTGAAGTTGACTTGCATGTATTCTAAATTCAAACTCTAAGATAAGCCAATCAAGTTAATTAGTTTATCTTTTGGTTTAATGCAATTGTTAGACATGCCATCTACATTCTTATGTCTTCGCAGGGACTGCTTTAGAGGTGCTGAAACTCTTTGAACATATTAGCAAACAGGAAGACGCAAACGTGAATAGTCTTCGTATGCTAGCCAAGATACCGTCTGCTCTCAATAGTCAACAACAAATGGGCATATGGAAGAAATTTCTGTACTTTTGTATGTCTACTGCACCATGTGTGCGCAGATATATATATATATATATATATATATATAACACAATTTTAGTATTGATAACAACTACAAATAAGTGATTACATTCCAAAATTACTGATTATATTTTATTAAATATATTTATATATTTATATTATATCTTATATAACTAAATAAGTAAAAATATTTACTACAATCGATAATATTTAATTGTAATTAGACATATTTAATTGTAATCAAATATAATAAAATACAATCAGTAATTTTAGAATGTAATCCGTTCAAGTGTATCGATACTCAAATATATTGTAGATGATATATATATTTACAAGGTCAAGGAGACAACAAAATAATAAGATAATTTTTTAAATGAAGATTTTCTTGCAAATAAGGAAATAAACTAATATTAATTTTCATTTAAAAAATTATGTCACGTTTCACATTTCCACAAAAGATTTTCTATGATGATCCTTTTTATCATATTTACTTTTTAACAGTTTACAAGAACATTTATAGATTTAAATGAAGGCTAAAATATGAGAGGAAGCGCGAACAAAAGTATCATAATTAATTGATTTATAGTTCCAATATCATTAATTTCATTATTGTTGTGTATTTATTTTCTGAATTTTACAGCCATTCCAGTTGGTTATGGTCATGATGATGACGCGGCTACATAGAAATGATAGAGAGAAAATTCGAAGACACAGAGAGCGGCCTTCCACGTAAAGGTAATAGCCGATTGCTATCTTTAATTGCTCTTATTCTCCAATATCTAGTAAGGAGATGGGGATTCGAGTTTAAAAATTGCTAAAGTCACTCGCAATTTAACTAATAGTGAGTTGTACATATGACATGTTCATTTATAAATTTACTATGTAATTGTATATGACATGTTCATTTATAAATTTACTATGTAATTGTCATTATCAACATCTCTTTTTTTTTTTTTTTCATATTAATTATAGCAATGTCAACCGCATGGAAATCGTCCATTTGCAAAGAGAGTTGGGAAAGCAAGTGCGCTAAACACTCCTCTTTAATCATCATGAATACTTACATCATCATTAATAATCATGGTCATAATTTTCTTTTTTCCATATTTACTGATATAAGTATTAAGGAATTCTTAAAGAGGCTATAATTTTTAGCAATTGTATAAAGTTTACACACAGCATATATAAATGTTACTTCTGGTTATTTTTGCATCAAATTTGGTTGTGAATTTTCTTGACATGTAGTTTCACAAACTTGGAATTGATATCATTAAAATTAAGTCATTCTTATGGAGAATATCTATATATATATATATATAACAATAATATTTTATTTTAGTGAAAGCTAAAATAGGAGAGGAAGGAAACAAAATTATCATATAATAATTAATTGTTATATAATAATTAACTTTATTATACGTGTGTACTTAATTCTTGAAAAATTTACAGGCAGTCTAGGTGGTTGTGATCATAATGATGACACTACTCACATAGAAACAGAAGGTGGAACTAAAAAAGAGCTAGACGTGGATCCAGAGAGAGGCATTCAAACTAAAGGTAATAGACAATTGCAATCTTTGCTTATTCTATAGAAAATATATATATATGGGGATACGAGTTCAAAAATTGCTAAAATCATTCTAGATTGATATAGTTGTGAGTTGTATGTATGATATACATGTATCATACATGTATTCTTCATTATTGATTTTATTATAATTTATAAATAAAACTGTCATTGCTGAATGTCCTATTTGTTTATATTTAATTTTTGAAATTTACAGGCCCTTCGGTTAGTAGTGATCGTAACCCAGAATGCAAAGATAAAGATAAAAAAAAGTGGCCTTTACAAAGGTAGTTACTAATTGAAATGTTTACTTTAATTTTAATTTTTGACTTTTATCAAGCAAGCCTTAGTAGGAAGTGAAGCAACTAGGAAATTTAAATCTATATATTAGAAGGAAAATTAAGAATTTAGGAGCCAAGAACCAATTGCAAATAACAACTCTAAGCTAGCACACAACAGGAATTTAGAAGCAGAAGCTGCCGGATAAATATTGGAAGATAAAGGGGCTTGAAAATTCTTAAAGAGAACATAGTTTTTAATTAATCTATAGATTTCAATTCCTATTAATAGTATCAAATATAAATGGAAAAAACTATATTTTAGTTTTTGAGGTTTCGAAAAATATCATATTTTTAAAACTCTTTTGAAAATAGCTCTTTTCATCATAACTTTTTCAAAATTCTTCCAAAAAAAAAAAGTCTAAACCGTTAGTCAACTAACAACCAAACTAAATAGGAAAATGAAAAAAAAAAACTCAATTACCCCCCATAGCTTAAATTGACTATTTTACGTCTAATAAAATCAAAATATTATATGTTATTTGACCAATAAAAGGCCGACTCGTGTATAATAATATGATTTTCTATTTTTTGAAAAAAAAACTTATTATTGTTTTTTTTAAATTAAACAATAATTAAAAAAAAATCAAGAAAAAGAATTCAACTCAAGAACAAAAAATCTTGTTATTGTTTCCATTCATCCTCTATCCAACCATTAAAAATATTTATTTAAAAAATAAAACAAGTATTTTTTGGTGAAAAAATTAAAACAAGTTAATTTTCAAAATATGAACAAATGGATTTCATTTTTTTCTTTGACTTGGAGGAGTCCAAAACCAAAACAAAACTTTTCATTTTTTTTTTTTTTATATGGAAGAACCCAGAACAAAGACATAAAATCTTTCATTTCGTTTGAATTGTTGCTCCTTCATCTTCTCTATCTCTTTTCCCTTTCCTCCTTCTCCTTCGTTCTTTTCCTTCTTCTTTGTCTCCTCCATCAGGCTCCATCTCCTTCTCCACCAACCTCAATCTTCTTCTTTCAATTTAACAAATTGTGGATTCATACATTCCTTCCATAATCAAGTACCACAATATAAGGGTACTAACAAACAAGCACCACAAGTATAAAGATGCTACCTCATCCTATCTAGGATAAGGAGTGTTGTCGTTTCCAAGGGCACCAAGGATAAAACCCGACCACATCACTATGTGTTATAACTCTCTCTTTCGAGGTCATTCTCAATGGCACCAAGGATAAAACTTGATCATAACATTATCATTAATTACAACGGAACAACATCTCTCTTTCCACTTGTTATTGATCCACAATTTTCATTATTTCATATAATATATTTTCCATAACACAACACATGGAAACATAGTCATAATTTCAAATGCACAATATCGTTTATTAGATCCATATATAACTCTTTCAAATCAAATCTGAAATATATAATTCAAAAGCTAAACAAATTATACTCTAAAAGAATTTGAAAAGATTAAAATTATTCCTTCCAAAACTAAACAGCCCAAAAAATACATTGTTCTCGCCATATTTTATCCTCAAAACGACAAATAAAGGATATCATCAACTTTTAAATAGTTTGGTAATTCAAAAATAACATGTCCAAATGAATTCAACTTTAAGAAAACTCAATAAATATGTCTATTCTTAAAAATAATAATAATAATAATAATAATAATAAAATTCAGTAGTTTCAAATACAATCACAAATTGGCCAAAAATTGAAGCCAAATCCTTTTTAATAATTCTCATAAATACCCATTAATACCATGTACAAATTTAACTACTTCAACCAACTAAAAAATTGACCGTACTTTAGCCTTATACCAAATTTTGTTACATGCAAGGAGGATTTTACAATCCTTGAGAAAGATTTCATAAAAATAATGGAAAGAACAACAAAATAAACTCAAGTAAAAATTCTAAACACCAATCTCAGTGTCAAGTTTCACCATTGAAGATCAAAAGATATTTCTTCCTTTTTCTTCTATTTCCCAATTTCTCTTCTTTTCTTTCATAGCTTTCTCTTTCCATTTCTCTTCATTTGTCTTTTCTTTCTTCATTTCACCATGGAAGGTTCTCGATCCTCCTCCTTTCTTGTCTCTTTCTCTAGTTCTTAATTTTTCCCTCCTTCAGGCCCACCATCATGTATTACTTCTTTTATAAATGGGGGGGGGGGGGGGGGGGGGGGGGGGGGGGGGGGGGCGCATGGTGGGTTACATAGGAAGCTAATGGAATGTAGTTAGAGCCAATCTAACATTCAAGATCTTGGGCTCACTTAGTAACCGTATGGGTTCATATAGTAAATTTCTTCCTTAAACAACAATTGGGTTTTTTAATTGTTTTGGGCTTAGACTTAATGTTTTTAAACTATTAGGTCTAACTCTTCAATAACAAAAGTTAACCCAATAACAACTTAATTTGAGCTAAACTCACAATATTTTCATGTAAACAAAATTGGATCTTAAAAGTTTTGGAACTTTTGGATACTAATTTATATTCTAATAAGTCTAACCCGTTTCAGGGTTTATTACAAATAATGATAGGAGGAGGCCACACGCTCTCTCATATGATTTAGTTTGTCATCAATTGATGTGCAATGCAACCAGTGTAAGCAAGCAATGGATTAGTAAGTCGGTCTCTATAGATCAAAGTTGTAACAAACACTTCAGACCCACCTTGCTTTCAGTCTATATGTTACGAACTCATGAATACTCTATAAAACATAGGCCCCTCATATACCAATCTTAGCATATTGCTTCCTAAACATTAGCTAATAATAAAACAAAATAAAAAATCTTAGGGTGAAAAGTTGATTGGTAGTGTTTTATTTGCACTCACAAACCTACTATAGGACCTAATAAACTTACTAGTGAAGTTTTTTGTTGTTTTTTTTCCCAAGAAATGTCTATAATATAATTTGGAACCAGATCATTTCTACAAAAAAAAAACTGTTCTTCATGTGCATCCTATGGAGCTCCATTGATGGTGAGAATATCAACGATGGAGATCCAACTGGTTTTTTAGCTTGTTTTTATATTTTTTTGTTTTATATATTTTCATCTCCACCATTCATGCCTCATATGGACAGTGGAGATGCATATTCTATTTTCAGTTTTTATTTATTTTTTTTATTTTGTTAATTTTGTATTTTAAAGTTTCTTGTTTATTATATATTTTGTAAGTAATTATTAAAGTATGTAGGTTTTATTTGGTATTGACTTGTATCCTACTTATGCCTAAAAACAATAATGTCCATGTAACCATTAAGTTTAACCAACGGTTGACTGAGAGTTGGACCTAATTGATGTATTTTTTGAAACTTAAGAGATCATGCACTTCATTTCTTCAATAGTTGGTGAAAAAAAAAATTCCTCAAACAATAGGGATTAAAATGAAATTTCTCTTAAAATTAAATTATTTAACTGTAAATGTATTTATAACTCTGCAAAATGATGACACTCCTCATGTTTACGTTTATAAATACACATTCTGCAAGCATTCATTCTAACAATTAATTGACTTTCTTCCTCCTCTCTCATTTGGTTATGGTTTTGTTTTATAACAGCAGTTTTTTTTTTTTTTTAAAGCTAATTTCCTATTTTTGTTGGTTCTCATTTCATTACTATCATTACATTTTAGTTTTTTTTTTTTTTCCTTTCTTTTTCATATGTAACTCCTTTAATTAGAATAAAAAATTGTTTATTTGAATTCGTTGCATCAAAATTGCTTCTCATCTCTAACATTGTCTTTATAATCTATTCTATTTCGAATCAATTAAGCTATAGTTTGACAAGTTTTTGTCAACAAAATTTATTTACAACTTCACAGTTACTAGAATAAAAATTATGTATCCTTAACTCGATTTTTTTTTTTTTTTAATTCTGAACAAACCCCTTTTCATATTGAAGGTCATGAAACCAAAGATCATGTAAATTTTATTTCTTCAAGTGCCCGTCTAATAACAATTTTGGTCCACCACTGGTTATTTGTTAACAAAACATTTTTCTTTTATTACTTTTTTAACTGTACAATGTTAACAACATCATATAAAATTTAAAAAATAAATGTATGAATATTGGTAACTCTTACAAGGCGGGGTTTGAACAGCAACACCCCCCTCCCAGTCCAGTCATCAAAGTTCGTATGGGAAATGCAGGACTATTTCGAAAAAGATCAGGTTGTATAATAAATTTTTAAATTGGGCCTGCATTAGCCTTAAGGAATCTGGCCCAGCCAGTCTTTTGACACCCCTAATTTCGAACTTCTTCTTTACTTCTAGAGTGGCAATATTTCCACCCCTAAAAAATGGTGTGTATACCCCGAATTAATATTTTTTAAAACTATATAATATTATTTTGAATA
Source organism: Litchi chinensis (assembly GCA_019925255.1). NCBI lineage: Eukaryota > Viridiplantae > Streptophyta > Magnoliopsida > Sapindales > Sapindaceae > Litchi > Litchi chinensis. The sequence continues at coordinate 15,080,467 of CM034465.1, read as the reverse complement.
AAATTATTAAAAAAATATTTTATAAATATACCGATTAATTATCAATTAAAATATTAAATAATAAAATAGAGAGAGTGTGTATAATTGTGTTGAACATTCACTGAGAAATTGGGCTTCTTCTCCAATCCCTCAACACCTCAGTCACAACCAGTTTCAAGCCCAATTCTCCATTGCCGGACCACCACCACCACTTCCTCCATACCCAGCAGCCCCAAGCTCCAGTGCAAAACCACCACCCTTAAGAAACCAAGCACCAACAACAGTTCGAGACTTTTCAACTTGTCGGATCCAATCTTCTCCCAAATCACCTTCCAGCTTCTCTCTTCTCAAACCTAGCCTACGTCTCTCCAAAGTAAAGAGTAGTGATATCACAACGACCGAGGCTTTGAATTTTCCACACATTTTCGAAGTAAAAAGTAGTGCCAAACCTGTTTGTTGACAAGAGCTATTATTATTAAAGCTCAATTAAATGGGTTACTTTGAATATGTGTACAGGGCGTGAAAACAGATTTGTTGACATATTCCACACATATTCCTTTGAGCGTGAAAACAGGTTTGGGTTGAAATTGTTTACGACCAAGAGGAGCCTTTGATCTTGCCAATCTCTCTTGGATATTGCCAATATAGTAAATAATAAAATAGATAAATATATATATAATAAAATTAAGATAAATTGTAGTCATGGTATTAAATATGGTTTAAAAATAAATTAGAAAATTTTAAATTTTTTATTGGGCGTGTAAATAAAAGAGGTGTACAAAACATTTTTGTGGGATGGAACCATCGCCAATCTTAATTCTATCAAGTAAAATGAAGACTCTTATTTTATTTATGATTAATTCGATAAGAGAAAAGTAATTTAATTAATTTTAGGGTGGCCTATTGTCATCCAAAAAATACCTCGCTATAAATATTTTTTAATAAGATATTTTATTTATATATTATATCCTTACATGTAATCATTTAAAAATACATAATTAAAGTAATTAAAATTTTAATTTACTTTTTACACCCAGTATTTAGTATAAACTCTAATAATATATATAAAATTAAAAGTAATATGACATAAATAGACAAATGGTCAGTTATTATCGATCATTATCACAATTAAACCATTTCAAACTAAATACATAATCGAATTGTTTAATGTTGCTTGCTATGTTGCATTTGGCAAGGAAGTTGCAAAAATGGTTCTCACTAGTCCCCCAAGAGATAGGCCAAAGGTTATTCTCTGTCTTGGAATTTGTGACTTTCTTTATAAAACAATCTAGAGAATGTTTTGAAATTATCATTTTGAAGCTTATTATCATGTAGACTAACACTTGAGTTGATACAACATCTCCATGTAGATCTTTTGGAATAGATGTTTTATAAGTAGAACTTTTAAAAAGAAGTTGTTAATTGATTAGTTGTCAATTAAAAAAAACTCTTTTAAATTGTAAACTGTTCAATTTTATTATTTTGAAAACTCTTTTAGATTATAAATTTACTAAAAAAGATTAAATAGTTTTGAGAATATAGTAATATTAACAAAATATAATAAAATTATGTTATATATATAGATATCTAATAAAAAAAAAAAACTTTAAAATATCTATTTGAAAAAACTCAAAATTTTAGCTTCTCTAAGTGAACATACTTCAATTTTTTCAATTGTCCCAAAACTTTATTTGATGACAACCAAACTACGCAAGAAAAATCAAAAGGAGATTTGGTGATTAAAAAGGTACATTTAGTCAATAGGTAAATTATATATACGAAACGAATACTAAAAGAGAATATTGTTATTAAACAATTATGTCAAATGACTTTTTGATCACAGGAAACTACAAACAATGCAAAATCAGAGATTGAAGTGTTTGTCTGGTCAAATCGGAAACCATGGATCCCAAGGCCACTGCCGAGCATGCATGTGAAAATGGGAGACAAGGCATGTGAAATGAAGGTTGTTGAATTTGAAGGGCAGTTTCGTCTCGCTAACCGCATTACAACAGCAGTTTTTATTTTAAGGTAATTTCCTAATTTTGTTGGTTCTCACTTCATTACTATCATTACATTAGTTCTCTTTCTTTCTTTTTCATATGTAACTCTTTTAATTAAAAATATATATATATATTGTTCATTTGAATTCGTTACATCAAAATCGTTTCTCATCTGTAACTTAACTATTCTATTTTTAATCAATTAAGTTACAACTTGACAAGATTTTATCCAAAAAAAAAAAAAATACAACTTTACATTTATTAGAATAAAAACTATGTATCCTTAACCCCATTTTTTTTTTTATTATTATTCTGAATAAACCCTTTCTCATATTGATTGTCACAAAACCAAAGATCATGTTTACTTAATTTTATTTCTTGAAATGCCCGTCTAATAACTTTTTTGGTCCAACACTGGTTATTTGTTAACAAAACTTCTTTTTTTTTTTTTTTAATTATTTTGTTACTGTACAATGTTAACAAAATTATATATCATTTTAAAAAAATAAATATATAAATAGTGGTAACTCTTAGAAGGTGGGGTTTGAATAGCAACATGCCCCTTAATCTAAACCCCTAGTCCAGTCATTAAAGTTCATATGGGAAAGCAGGAATACATCGAAAAAGATCAGGTTTAACAAAATTTTTAATTGGGCCTGCATTAGCATTAAGAAACATGGTCCAGCCTTTCTTTTGACACCCCTACTTTCAACTTCTTTAATTCTATCATGTAAAATGAGGATACTCGTTTTTTATTGATTCGATAAGAGAAAAGTAATTTAACTGATTTTAGGGTGTTGCCCAAAAAATCCCTTGCTATAAATATTTTTAATAAAATATATTATCACTATTATATCCTTACATACAATTACTTAAAACTACATAGTTAATGTAATTAAAATTTTCAATTTGCTTTTTGCACCCAATTTAGTATAAAATCCTAATAATATATATAAAATCAAAAGTGATATGACATAAATAGATAAGTGATAAATTATTATTAATTATTATTAGAAACCATTTCAAACTGAATACATGATCAAATTGTTGAACGTTGTTGGCAATGCTGCATTTGGCAAGGAAGCTGTAAAAACGGTTCTCACTAGTCCTCCAAGAGATTGGCTGAAGGTTATTTTCTATCTGGGAACTTATGAATTTCTTTAGTAAAGCAATCTAAAGAACGTTTGAAATTATCATTTTGAAGCTTATTGTCTTAGAGACTAAACAAGACTATTGTTATTTAACATTTATGTCAAATGACTTTTTTTATCACAAGAAACTACAAACAATGCAAAATCTGAGATTGAAGAGTTTGTATGATAATGGTCACATATAGAGTGAGTATTGGTAAGGAAACTAGCACTACTATCCACTTGCTAATTTCTTACGGTAGCTGAAGCTGACTTCTTCATCGGAGCTTTGGGCTCTACATGGTCCTTTCTCATTGATGGAATGAGGAATACAAGAGGTAATGTAATGGCCGGATACTTGAGTGTCAACAACAATTGGCTTTGGTAGAGATGTATCTAGAACATAAATCAAGGTTGAGATTTAAAATAAATAAAACTATAATCGTGTTTTAAATGGGTGTAAAATGGGTGTAATAAGAAAAAAACAAATGATTAAACTTTATTAAAGTTGAAGGACAGTTTTGATATCTTAAAAGGTGTAGAAAGGAGAAATTTAATTTCAACTTTTTAATATGGATTTATAAAGTAGTTGAGCATAGTAAGAAAAATTTTGGACGGTAATAGATAGATCTTAATTTTATTATAATTTGATATTTGGGGGAGAGGACATAGTTTGACTTTGAACCTACAATAATGTTAGGTTTCCCAAAAATTTTACTCAAATCCAAGCTCAAATAATGTAATATATAAATTGTCAAAATTCTATTAATTATCATATTATCTTATGATTTACAACATTTTAATAATTCACATACCACATTATTTTAACTTAGGTTTAGGCAAAATTTTTGAGAAGCCTAATATTACTCGATTTATTAATGTAAATCTCTTAGGCAAATCATCAAGAGAACCTCATATCATCCCGTTTTTATTAAAGCAAAGGGATTGATAAAAGGTATATCATATATGATTACGTTGTTTACATTTTCAAAAATTTCCCAAACTTACTTTACCTTAAGTTTGAAAATCTTTATGACATCAAATGATCATTATTTTACTGGGAATTGAGGATACAAACCGAGTTAGCTAAGGTTATTAATTTGTTACTTTGAGGACTATAAGAACAATAACGATTTTAGTAAGTAAAATAGAAAATTATGACAATATCAATTAATAGGTGGCACATAATAAACGAATAGTGAGGGCTATGACATAATCTAGGAACAAAAAATAATTAATTATATTATAATAAATATAAATAACACTAAAAAAATATATATGTTTTGAAACTAATCCTAAAATTTTAAACTAAGTTTTAGTAGCATAATTAATTTCATGTAAATTATGTCTTTATGTATAAACTAATTTTTGGTTCGCACGTGAACTGTCTATTAATTCCTAGGGAAGGAATTACTTCGCACGCAAACAATTAATGTTAAAAAAATACTCAATTTATAATTTCAGTGTCAATTTTAATTTTTTTCTCTAAAATAAAAAAGTATCTTGGAATTATCGATTTTAACATAATTTATAAAATGGGGTCCCATTTTTGACACAAACATGGTATGGGTTGCCACCTCCAGTTAATTGAATAGAATCCAAATTTTGAATCAAATTCGTAGTTTCTGAAATATCAATTGTGAACCAAACCACCCAACTTTTTTGACGTTAATGCTTATATATTTTATCCACTTGCAAAATACTTGCAAAAGCTATGAACCCCAAACCAATTTTGGATCCTAATACTTTAACAAATCTGTAATTACATGAATGATCTACTTATATATATTTATTTATTTATTCGATTTCAATCTTACAACTCAAATAAATGAGAAATTATAAATAAAAAAATTAAAATAATTTGCAACTTACTTTTAACAACCACTTATCGTCAAAATTCTAAGTAATTTTAGTAATAGATGTGAAAACTCGAAATTGAGTACAAGAATGGCCATGCAGTTGGATTATAATAAATATTAATCATGATCTTCCGTCACGCCGTTGATTGGCATATTAAATGTTTCCCAATCAAAACTTATAAAATATTGCTTGTACACAATCAATTAACTACATTACTATTATTGTTATGTGCAACAGAAGCTCCTTCTAGGGCCGGTGGTTCATTTTATTCTAAAAGAATATTTCAACTTTGATGAGCATTGACATTGTTACACAAGTGTCACGCACATGGAAGATATATATTGAATTTTTAATGACAAGTTGACAGCTCATACGTTAAAATATGTTAACAAAAATCCTCTCAGCTCAGTGTTCGAATTTATACGATATAGTAAACTTTTGTAAATACCATTTTTGAATTTTTCAATAAAAGATAACAGAATTTTGAGAGAACTCTTTGAAAGTTCAACTGAAAAGCAGAAAAATCCAGCTAATGCATGTTGTTAGATTCTCTCGAATCCAACTAAATTCGTATTATTTTATACATATATATATATTTTTTTTTTAATTTCTGGGACCTGCCCAGGTGTAAGAATATTTTCTCAGCAGGATCCTGTGCTAACCTCTTTAGCTGGTCATCACACTAGACAGCAATACCAATCACATAATCAGCAACATCTTGGTGATGATCATATAGTCCCTAGCATAGCTTATGAAAATGGAGTGGTTGAAGAGACTCGTATCAGTCCAGAGTATAGGTCATGGAAGCGAGCAGATCAGCTCTTGCTGTGTTGGCTTTTATCAACAATTGGGGAGAGAGTTTTGGGTCAGGTAAATCATTCTAAAACCTCTCTACAAGCTTGGCAAGTTCTTGAAAGGTTGTATTCGCAACAATCTGTGGTTAGAACTCTTCAACTAAGGTGTCAACTCCAATCAGCTAGGAAAGAATCTCTTTCTATTAGTGATTATATCCTGAAGTTGAAAACCATTAGTGATGCTCTTGCTACTGCTGGTCAGGTAGTGTCAGATCATGACATGATTCTCAGTGTGCTTAATGGTCTAGGTCAAGAATATGATCCTGTTGTTGTCTTAGTTTCATCTCAAATCAAAACAATTAGTTTGCAAGATGTGCAATATCTTCTTCTGATGCATGAACAGCGCACAGAGTAGCTTAATTCTGTTTCTCAAGTGAATTTTGCTTCTGCTAATGCAAATCTGGCAACAAGCTTTAATTGACAAAAGGGAAATAGAGGTGGATATCAACCTAATAGAGGGGTAGGCCGAGGCAGGAATAGAGGAGGCAGAAGTGGAAATGGAAGATGGAATAATCAGAGGATTTATTGTCAGCTTTGTCAGAAACCAGGACACTCAGCTTTGCAATGTTATAAGAGGCTTGATCAAAGCTAGTTTGGAAGTTTTGGGGGTCAATCTCAGCAAAGTCAGCAAGATCGTGGATATAATAGTCATGATAGAACTGCAACATTTGACATGGTCAATGATCCAGCTTGGTATGTGTACAGTGGTGCCACAAATCAAGTCACAGCTGATCTTAGCATTCTAGCCATTCACTTTGAATACAAGGGAAAGGACAAGCTTGCTGTTGGAAATGGTAACAAGCTTTCCATTTTACACACTGCAAAAACAGTATTTCATACTAACTCAAAGCCTGCAAAGGCAATACATCTTAATGAAATACTGCATGTTCCAACTATAACAAAGAACCTACTAAGCATGTCTAAGATAACTAAAGATAATAATATCATAGCTAAATTTAATGAAGACTCTTGTGCGTTCAAGGACAAGATAACAGGAATGATTCTGCTCAGAGGAATCAGCAAGGATGGTCTTTATAGCCTTAAGCTTCCAGCCTCTTCTCAACATCTCAGGTCAACTGGAACTTCATATGGTACTCTATCAACTACTCATGATTCTATGTTTCTACATACTGATAAGAATAAGACAGTAGATATTTTTATTACAAATAAGGACACTCTTGATGGCTCATCAAACAAGATTTTTGTAGATAAGAATAAGTTTGACGCTCAGCTTACTGCCAAGATTAATTCCAATATCTAGCATGTAAAGCTTGGCCACCCATTTCTTCCAATCCTGCAGAAAGTGTTGAAAAATTTGAGATTCAATTTTCATGTAAAAGGTGTTAAGCTTTTGCGACTCTTGTAAGATGGGGAAGCTTCATAAGCTGACCTTTGTAAGGCATGATATAATTGTCCAGGAACCACTTGAAATAATATATATTGACATTTGGAGTCCAACTCCTTATACAGTTTTTGATGGTTGCAAGTATTACATAATTTTTGTTGATGCTTTGACTAGATTTACTGGTTCTATCAAATAAAACTTAAGTCAGAAGCATTGCATATGTTCATTCAGTTTAAGAAAACTGTTGAGTTGCAGTTTGATAGAAAAATTAAAGCACTGCACTCAGATATGGGTGGTAAGTATGTAACATTCATACCTTATATATCTAAAGAGCTAAACACACACCAGAAAAATGCAGTATTCGACCGTAAATATAGGCATGTTGTGGAAACTGGGTTGACACTTTTAGCTCATACTAAGATGCCATTAAAGTTTTGGGTAAAGGCATTTACAACAGCTGTTTTTCTCATCAATAATCTACCTTCAACAGTGACTAATATGGTTTCTCCTTTTAAGAAATTGTTTAAAAAGAAACCCAACTATGCCAACTTCAAGACCTTTGGCTACAGTTGTTTCCCTTATCTAAGGTACTATTCTGACCATAAGTTGGATTTCCACACATCAAAGTGTGTCTTTATAGGCTACAGTCCTATTCACAAAGGGCATAAGTGCTTGCACCCTTTAGGCAAAGTTTATGTTTCTATACATGCTGAGTTCAATGAGCAAGAATTTCCCTATGATCAACTCTTTCTTGTTAAATCAAACATTTCTCATGCAGTTACATCTTCAAGCTTACCTTTGTCAGTGTTGGAATTAGCCTCTTGTCATAGTAAAAGTGTACTTTCACTAGTTCTATCAGCTCAGTCAGGTCTTAATGTACATCAATGTATTGAATATGTTGTTGAAAATTCTGATGCCTCTGCAGTTTCAGCTCCTAATCTCATAGTAGATCTTTCCAATCCTACCACGGTGAGACCTTCTAATTTGCATTTAGCTTAGCCAAAAAACATGTCACTTCCATTCATCCTATGATGACAAGGTCAAAGACAGGTTCTTTACCACCTAAGGCTTTGACTTTACAAACCTCCCTTAAGTCTCTTGAGCCAAAATTAGTAAAACAAGCTCTTAGTAATTCCACTTGGCTTCATGCTATGAGAGAAGAATACAATACTCTAATGAAGAACAACACTTGGACACTTGTTCACTTCTCTCAGAACATGAATATCCTAGGCAACAAGTGGATCTTTAGGATTAAATATAACCCTGATGGTAGTATCTCCAAACATAAAGCAAGGCTAGTAGCCAAGCGGTTCTTGGGCTTGATTTCTTTTACACTTATAGTCCTACGATTAAGGCATCTAGCATCAGAGTAATCATCACTCTTGTAGTCATTCAAGGGTTGGACAGCTAGCAAGTTGACACCAATAATGCTTTCCTTAATGGTGATCTTCAAGAGTAGGTTTTCATGCATCAACTTAAGGGTTTTACAAATTCATCTAAGCCTTCTATTGGGTTATGTAGGCCTTAGGTCGGGTTCACCCAAGATGGTCAGGTTCACCCAAAATGGCCCAAAACCCAAACCCGAATCCAACATCGGGATTTAGGATCCAACAGTTTTTAGATATGGTTTGTCAACTGTCAATGACAGTTTTTGATGGACAGTTTTTTGTGCGTTGAGGTAACTGCTACAAACTGATCACTCGTAATATATTATAGGCAAATTATGTTTGTTTTCAACAGTTGTGAAACATGCAAGAAGAAGAATAAAGAAAAACAGAGAGGAACGAAAACAGAGAGTGAAAAAACATCGAAAGGGTAAGGTAATTTAACATTGTGAATCAAGATTTCTTTCCGATTTTGTGATTGAAATCCGACCTCAGTTGAACAACCAGTGTCCACATCAAATTCTGCTGCGAACCAGGTGTGTTTTCTGTGTGTTTATTTCATTGTATTTTCAAGTTTCAAAATATAGTAGATACACTGTCATTTGGAAGAATGTGTTTTATCACCTTCCTTTGTTTGCAAACTCAACAAAGCCTTATATGGATTGAAACAAGCTCCTAGAGCTTGGTTTCACAAGCTCAAGGCATTTTTGTTGCAGTGGGGTTTTATAAATTCTAAGTTGGATGTCTCCTTGTCCTACAAATATCAAGGTACTCATGTTATTCTTCTCTTAGTATATGTTGATGACATCTTGATTACTGGTGATGATGTCTCTTTGATCAACAAGGTCATTACAGACCTCAACAATACCTTTGCTTTAAAAACTCTTGGCTCAGTGAATTATTTCCAAGGCTTTGAAGCTTATAGGAATAACTCAGATCTATACATGACACAAACCAAATATATCATGGAATATCCTTCCTAAAACAGGCATGTTGTCTAGCAAACCTTGCTCATCTCCTATTAGCATTACTTCCAAATTGTCTTTACGTGAAGGAGAACCGTTTTCAGATCAAACTTTGTTTAGAAGTGTGATAGGTGCTCTACAATATCTCACTCACATAAGGCCTGATATTAGTTTTATTGTTAATAAACTAAGTCAGTTCATTGTGTCTCCCACTGTTCTCCATTGGCAAGCTTGCAAGAGGGTCATTCGCGATCTTAAAGGGACAGCAAGACATGGCATTCTTTTCAAGAAATCATCTCATCTTCGTCTGCAGACATTCTGTGATGCAGATTAGGCAAGTTCTATTGATGATACAAAATCAGTTAGTGGCAATTGTGTGTTTCTTAGAGATAATTTGATCACTTGGAGCTCCAAAAAGCAAACTATGGTAGCTCATTCAAGCATTGAGGCAAAATGTGTATCTCTTTATCAGGCCTCCACTGAACTGATATGGCTTCAGTCTTTACTCTATGAAGTTGGTTTTCCAATCAAGTCGCGTCCTGTACTTTGGTGTGATAATACTGGTGCAAAAGCATTACTTTAAATCCAGTATTTCATGCTAGAAAAAAGCATATTAAAGTAGATGTGCACTTTGTTCATGACAGGATAGCTGCTGGGCAACTAGAAGTGCGGTACATTTCCACCTTTGATCAACTTGCAGATCTCTTTACTAAAGCTTTATCAGCTGCTCATTTTTGGCATTTGTGCTCCAAACTGAACTTGGTTCAATCACCCCAATTCAGTTTGAGGGGGGACGTAAGAATATTATTTTAGCAGGATCCTGTGCTATCTTCTGCAGCTGATTTTCATACTAAATAGTAATACCAATCACATGATCAGCAACATCTTGGTGATGATCATATAGTCACCAGCATAGTTTATCTAAGTCCCAAGTCAGATTGCTTGAGAAGCAAGCAATCTTATAAATGGTTAGAGCAACGGTACGGTTCATCAAGTGTGAGCTGAGGTGACAGTTTTTTGGCTATCCTTTGAATGGTTAGGATTAATTTAGTTAGTGATTAAGGGCTGACATTTAGTTTAATCTTGCTATATATATAGAGGTTCTTGTTCTAGACTAGTTAATGTGAATAAAATCTAGAAAATTCCTCCATGTTTAATATCTACAATTTCTCTCTTTACACCATTGAAATGCATCAAGTTTCTGTTCTTGAATTATGCTAAATCGTTACATCAAGATGTTGTCGGGACCAGCTGAAATATGACTTTGAGGCACGACCCAATGATTGCCTCCCAAAGAGCAAGAAGGAGCAACCCACATTCAGTGGAGAAAATTACCCATAAATAATGAGACTTTGTGAGATTGAACCCACAATCTTAAAGACTTGATGTAGATGGACCTTGGTTTTTATTAGTTGTAAACATCATTTTATAGTGGAAAAGAGTATCGGTACACTTCATGGGTGTACATATTTTTCAAACCATGTAAAAATCTTATATCTTTTTTGTTTTCAACATTGTACGTGTGCTTGATTTGCACTTTGCAATCATCCATATTTCCTAACAATAGATATGAAAGCGTAGGTCGGTTGGTTGGTAGCTTGTTCAGTATTCATCATTTGAGTGGAAGCACTGGGTTCATATTGTCAGGAAGTTTCATGAGATGAACTTCTATTTTTGGAAGATGTAGATAGAGGATTACTTATAATAGAAAGACTTGTATTTGCTGCTTAAAGAAAAGCCAGCAGACATGTTAGATGTAGAGTGAAAAGTGTAAGATCATAAGGCCTTAGGAGTGATTTGACTCAATTTATCGAGATCAGTTGCATTCAATGTGAATACTCAAGAGACTACTACGTCTCTAATGAAAGCTCTATAATATCTCTATAAACAACCCTTTGTAGCAAACAAGGAACGTCTAATCAGAAAGCTATTTTCTTTACAAATGTCGAAAATTGGAAATTTTAAAGAACACCTGAATGCATTTAATGAGATCATTAATCAATTGACCTCTATTGAAATTAAATTTAATGATAAAGTGCAAGCCTTTCTAATTCTAGGTGTGTTGCTTAGGAGTTGGGAAAGTACTGTTTAGTTGATCGGTGGTTCATTTTGAAAGAATACATTTAAATTTTCAAAAGTTATGGATATTATTATGACTCTGAGGTGTGCAAAAGGTTTCTTTGGTTCAAGATCCATGTTGAATGTGGATGGTAGAGGCAGAAACAAAAATAAAGGAAATCAACATGATATATCCAAATCAAGGTGTGATAAGTCTAAGTCGAGTAATAGTCAGAATAACAATTTGCAAAGGAGTACATAAGAAAGATGTCAAATGCTGAAATTGTGGAAAGATAGATACTATCAATTTGAATGCAAGGCTCTAATAAAAGATGTTGATGGTCAGACTAGTGTGAACTATATCTTAGAGGATGCGGATGATGCTCTAATATACTCTTTGGAGAGCAAAGGGAAATCATGACTATTAGATTCAGGAGCATCATTGCATGCTACATCTACTAGGAAATTATTTGACGATTATATTGCAAGCAATTTGGCAAAGGTGTTTCTAGATTATGATCAAGCATATGACAGTGTTGGCAAAGGAAAAATGTAGATCAAGTTGAATGGGCTCAGTTGGAGAAGAATATGATTTCGATTGGACATCTACCAACACATAGTTATATGATGACCTTTACAAGAGATGCTTGAAAGATTTTGAAGGGAGCAATTGTTATCGCTTAAGGAAAAGAAAAACGAAACTCTTCATACAACTACTAACGGACATTCAATTGTAGTTATTAAAAGCAAAGAAGATCTAAATTTATGCTAAGGCTTAGCATATGAGTGCCAAGGCACTGCTAGTCATGCATTCAAATGGGAAGTGTTCAGGACTAAAACCGTTGGATATAGACTTGTGTGAAAGCTGCATATTCGGGAAGCAGAAATAGGTTAACTTTAAGAATTCTAGCAAAATACTAAAGACAATAAATTTGAAGTTAGTTGACACAGATATTTGGGGTTCAACTTAAGTTTCATCACTTGTTGAAAAACAATATTTCATTATCTTCATCGATGACCACTCTAAATAAAAAAGAGTGGGTTTATGTCCTCAGACAAAAATCTAAAATGTTTGTGAAATTCAGGAAATGGAAAGCGATAGTTGAAAATAAGATGAGTTTAAAAGTCAAAAAGCTACGATCAAACAATGATATGAAGAGTATAAAGACACAGAGTTCAAAAGGTTCTGTTTCGAGAGTGTGATGAGACTTGAGAAGACCATGCTAGGGACAACACAGTAGAATGGTGTAAAAGAACATATGAAAACAACATCAATTGAGAGAGCCAAAAGCATACATGTACACTCTAGTTTACCAAAGCAGTTCTAGGCAAAAAAGTCAATAGAGCGGCCTATTTGATAAATCGAGGACCACTTAAAATTACCTGAAGAAGTTTAAAGTGCGTAGAAGGTAAAACTTTCTCATTTAAAAGTGTTTGGATGTATACTATTGAAGTTGATGCATACTTCTGGTTACTTCCAGAACTACTTGGGAAACAAGCATAATTCTTTAGTGTAAAATTAATTTGATTTTTAATATCCAAACTTTTCTTGATTGATGTAGAACATCCAAGGTATTAAAAAAAATAAAAATTGTAATTTATGGAGCTATTGGAAGCTTCATAATTGAAGTCAGTTTGCATGCTAGTCGACTCAAAAAGGCTATATAAAACCTTCATTTCCTCTTGCACTGCGTACCAAGAAACAATACAAACCAAAAAGCTTCCATGACCCGCACACTCCTCCCATCTTTAGTCAACTTTTTTCAATATAATATATTTCTATCCTAGTTTTTAAGCACAATTATAGATCACAACAACCAAAGCTTTTCATACTCAAAAGCCTAATCACTTTACTAGCTTACATAGAGTGAGTGAAGAGACTAAAAAATAGTAAAGAATATAAAAAGATTTCAAGGTCAGATTTAATAATAAATGAGTAGAAGTTATATGTACCCTTAACTTAAAAAATTATTAGTATTATTACTATTATTTTGGAAATATACTGACATTTATTAACACCTAACCAAAATTGGAAATATAGAGTTTACATACACAGAAAGCTAGAAAATATCCTTAAGAGAGGTGAAACCTAGGTTGGCTAAATCATGTGCCAAACTTACATGTTATACGTATTTTCCGGACTCATTAAATGGGCTGGTAAAATCCCAATTTAGACCCAATAAGAAGGCCCGATAAAGGTCAAAGCCCAGTCAAAGTCCATCAGATGAGACCCAGATGACTCTAAGCCCAAGTAAGCTCTTCAGCTCGCATAAATAGCTTCTTCAGATTATATCAACGAGCTCACGTCAGCCAGGATTCAGTTCGCTCCCTAAGTTCGCCTTATACGTAGCTCGCTATGCGAGCTCCAGTTCGCAAACCACCAAACCGCCATAGTCATCAGCTCGCTCAGACGAGTAATTAGTACAGTATCTTCCAGAACAAGCAGTTGCCTACTTCAACCATGATTCTCTCTCCTAATATGGTAGTTACCCAATCAAACCGTGATTTCCTCATCAGATATAGAAGTCTACTCAAATTCAAATCGAATCAGTATCATCCCTGATTTTATGGAAGCAGTTTCCTGATATAATTCAAACATATTAGGAAGTATAATTAATTTATAATTCTTTTCCTTATTTTTCCTGATTATTTGGGAAGTGTAATTAATTCAGGATTCTTTTCTTGATTTGCTGTAACCAAAATTGTAACGCCTTTCCCCTATAAATAGGGGTTAAACTTCATTGTAACATAACACATAATATTCAATAATATACTGTCACTCTGCAGAGATTAAGAGTTGGACAGTCGTGGACGTAGGCTTTAATTGCTGAACCACGTAAAAGCTTGGTGTCTCTCATTTAATCCTTGGTTCTTGCTTGTGTTATTTTCTTGCTTTTTTGTGTTTTCTCACATTGATTGCAGGCATTGGGCATTGATTACTGGTCGACTGAAAACCAACGTCGACACTACATAAAGCACTAAAATCACCAACTAACGTATCAGCAAGAACATTAAAGGAATTTCTAGAATTCAGCCTCCCTATAACATTGACGACATCAACTTCAAATTCTGCTACTTGGAACTGGAAACAGCATGCAAGAAGAAAGTCTTCTCTTAAAGCAGTCAGATCAGCTATTTCTGGTGAAAGAGCCATATTTATAAAGCCTTCAAGATTCTTAATTGGTATGCCAAAAAGCCCAAAACCTACATAAAGCACTAAAATCACCAACTAACGTATCAGCAAGAACATTAAAGGAATTTCTAGAATTCAGCCTTCCTATAACATTGACGACATCAACTTCAAATTCTGCTACTTGGAACTGGAAACAGCATGCAAGAAGAAAGTCTTCTCTTAAAGCAGTCAGATCAGCTATTTCTGGTGAAAGAGCCATATTTATAAAGCCTTCAAGATTCTTAATTGGTATGCCGAAAGGCCCAAAACCAATATGACTTTTTCCAAGTTTCACTGATATGTCTGACCACAAAGGAGATTTAAAATGATTGTAGATATTCACTTAAAAACTTAGAGCACCAAAAACTAGATCTTGCAAATCATATTGGTATTTAAGGGATGGATCTAGATGATATATGGATCAAACTCTTAAAAACCTCAATACTAGTAGAAATAGATGAAAAGAGGAAGAAAAAGAAAAAAAATCTGCTTCTCTCACTTCAGGAGACCCTATTTACATAGAATACTCACTCTGCTACAATGTTTCTTTCTCTAGAACCCTCTCAAAATGGAAGACACTAGAAGACAGTATGACATAACCTAAGAAGATTTAAGATCTTTGTGAGATCTCAGTACTTTTTTCCCCACATATATTATCATTATTCACATATAATTTTAAGTATTGTTATTCATATATAATTTTAATTATTGTCACTTTTGTTATTACTGTTCCAATTAATTAATTATATAGTCATACTTTTGTCACTAAGTTCTTTATAGAACCAATCAATCATAATAAGGTTACCTTTGAAATAATCACCCGTGACAAATCTCAACAAAGAAGAATGCATCCATAAAGAACACAAATGAAATAAGGACCAACAATGACACAAGAATAATGGAAAGCAATCTGATTTCAAGAAAAGGTTTCGAAAATTGTAAAGAACCTGAATTGCAATAAGGCAAATTAATATCAATTCACTTCAATCTAAGCAATTGATGGCATTCAATTCTTTTTTAACACTTTTTTTTTACACTTTTTTTAATACTTTTTTAATGCTCTTTTTTTTAATACTTTCTTTCCTTCTTTTTCTTTTTCTTTTTTTTGATATATATATATTTTTTTTTCTAATTCAAACTAGAATGCACGCAAGCTAATTAAATGTAAATTGTAGAATTGAATCAAAACAAGATAACGATATGAATCTTGCATTTTCAAGAAACCCTAGAATGTGTTTTCAAGAATCTTGATTGTTGATGCAGTTGAAAAACAGGATATGAAGATTCAAACCAGGATTAATGTATTCGGTCACAATGATGGTTTTATGCGAATGAAGAGAATCAAGAATGGTGTAGATAAGAAAGAAAAACAAGGGGAAAACAGACCAATATGTAGATGTGGATAAGAAGAGAAAGATATGAAACTAGCATGTGATGGATAACAAATGATGCAAAAATAAAATAACAAGGCTGAATAGATTGTTATGCGACAAAGTTAATGAGCCAACAAATTAAAGAATATAAAATTAATGAACTTTTGGCAGGTCACACACAAGGTTATTGATGGATGACTGATGGACAAATTAGATAATTGAAAATGATGGTGGTTGGTGCATCCTATTGAAGAAAAGAAAGTCAGAGAAAAGAAAATTGACGATGAGCTGTGATATTCAGCAAATTCAATCAATTATTAAAGAAGGCACACCAAAAACTAGGTTATGCGACAAATTAAAGAAAGAAAAAAAAATATATAGGTTATGCAACTAGATAAATAAAACAAGAAAATTATATGATAATTCAAATCTAAATTAATGTCCAAAGCTTATGATACCAACTTATGCGAACTCTATATCTAAAGATATGACACTCACGATCAAATTAAAATAAAACCTCAAAAAAGATCATTCAAATTATAAAAAATCTTTAACCCATTGATTAGAGAATCAAGAATCAAAGATGTAATGACGCCACTCCCAAGAAAGAAATGAAAATGTGGGAGATAAGTCAAGATAGATACATCAAAAATAATTCCTAATGCAATTTTCAAAGTTCTCAAAAGAACAATGGAGGAAAGTTAAATTTTATTCAATAAACGTCCGATTGAAAGTTTAGGTTTAATAAGCCTTTTATAGGCGTACAATCCTAAACCTAATAGAAAACTAAAATAAATCATATTTTAATTAACCCTACATAATTAGTCTTCTAAACACACCTACATTGCGCTTTTTAATTTATTAAAAGCTTCAGCCTAATAAAATTAAATGTACTAAACTAATTTAAAAAATTCAACTCATAATACGTACAAATTAGGCCTAAACTAATATAAACACATCAATAATAGCCCAATTTGTATTAAAATTGTTGTCCAAGCTTTAAGAATAATGTTCTTGGACTAGATCTTAAACTTGAATAATATTTTGAAACCTTAATGTTCCCTCCAAGCCATCCGAGCTATGTTGTGCAAGACTCTTGGCCCAAATCTCTTAAAAGAGCCCATTTAAAGCTTCTTTTATCCTTTTAGCTTGAGCCCTTGCATAGGTCCTCTATTGATGCTCAAAGCATCCATAGGCTTGCTTCCTTGGTTTCCATCAGAAGATTTAATGAATTTTATTCTGTTTTTAGAGTTACTTGTCGTGATAGTTTGTAATTTGGAATTGTAATTGTGATTATATGGAATATTGGAGGATCGAGCATGTTAAGGGATTAAATATGCTCGAGCAAATAAAATTTATTAAATCTAAGATATAATAATGAACAAATTTACATTCTCTTATATAGTAATATAATTGAGATTTGAAAGACAAGCCACATTGCATATATTGTTGTTCATAGGTCATAGAGTGTATTTACCTGTATGAATGTCTGTACTCCTTATTGGTCACCAATGTTTTCTCTGTTAATTCTGTTTGGCTCATCTTGTATGAACGGAAGATGTTGGATTATTGGGTTTTGGGTCGGGTCCATCCAAAATGACCCAAATCCATGACCCGATCTGAATACATTTGGGATTAGGTTGAATGACCGCTTAGCGGTTACTGAAAGTTATCCAATTATAACTACCACTTTAATTGTCTATATAAAGGATAATGGTCTTTTGGTTTTTGGTTGATGAGAGACTCACTAACCTATAAAACACTCAAAGAAATAGATGAGTGAAAATACAATGAGAATATATGATAAAGTTTTTATACCGTGATTTGAAAGTTTTGTCCCGTAACTGATAGTCGAACTTTGACTAGTTGAATAATTTAAAAGATTCAGAAGAATTTTCGCTGCACATAAACAGATATGCTTTCGGGTTCTATTTTACAGTATCTGATCTATGATTATATTGCTTTGAACTCTTTCAAAAAGTTTTCGTGACAGGCCCCAACTCTTATACTTAAGGTAGTCCGCTCGGCAACCTCAGGTGGTCTTCCAATCGAGATCTACTATAGCTAAAAGGTTCCCGTGAAGCTAAGCATTTCACTTTTAATAAAAACATTTTTAAAACTTTCTAGGGATTTCTTTTCTAGCAGTAATGAATGAGAACTTTTTCTTTTTAAAGTACATTTGCAAAACAGAGTTTATAAAAATCTCGGTAGCACAACGACTGTTTTTTAAAAAAAAAAAAAAATTCACCCTGTAAAAATTTATCAAAACCCTGTACACTTCTATAATGATGAAATTTCTCAACTACTGGGTCTCAAACCCTTTTTTTTATCACAAATAGCCATAAACATGCTTTAATTTAAAAGATAACTTAAAAATCATTCACACAACATTCATAAATACGTTTCTCGAAGATTGCGTACAATTCCATAAAAAAGTTATTATACAGGTTTTCAAAAGGTAACATTCATGGCAAAATACATAATCAAATACAAACGCAACAGCATATGACGTCGTCTGACTACTCTGGAGTTGGAGTCCCTACTACCGTAACACTTGCTCCTACACTTGGGAGGTTTTATTTATAAAACATAAAAATAACGTGAGCTAAATGAGCTCAATGGGTGTTGTGTCTTTCTATTTAAACTATACTTTCGAAATTAAGCCTCTCTAAAACTTTTATAAACATTTCATAACTGTTTTCATACTATAAAATTGAAATGCATTATCTGAAAACCTCATCTAAGTCAATTGCGCGTATAAACATACAAACATAATTCATGCGTAATGAAACAAGAATTCAATAACATATTGAAAATTCAATTTCCTAACTTTAGAAAACTATTCTGAAGTGCTTATCAAAACTAATTTATAACATGGCAGCATGTGTTAGCTCATCCTTGTTGTAACTATAAAAAGTGGTGGCAATTTAATTTTTCAACAAAAATATCTCTCTATGAAATAAGTCAACCATCGACGTTTGAATATCGCATGGCACCTTAGGTATATGACTGAGCGGAATCCTGCGTCGTTCTAAGCGAAATCTTGCATTGCTTAGATCATATGTCCAATAACTAAGTAGCAGAATCCTACATCGCTACGATAGCGGAATATACCCTGTATGGTAGCGAAATCTCACATCACTATGAGCGGAACCTTACATCGTTTACGATACTCTACCATTACCAATAATATCCAAGATATCTATATGGCGTACCATAGGTTTATAAAAACATTTTCAAACATGCCGCTTTTCATCATATAATTCATAACTCACATAAACTTTCTAAAATTCATGTAAGAGATTTTCATGTCGAATATATTTACTCAAAATCAAATTTCAACATTTCAAAGCATAAATCTAACCATATCACATAAACTCATTGAATAGAAAACAATTGCATTAAAACCATTTTGAAAGGACACCCACGTCATTTACAATAACATCTAAAATCATTATGAATAGAAATTTACTCGTGTCAAAATATTTTGAAATGAACACTCACCGTTTCCTAACTCACGTTAACTAATGATTTTGGGTTCCCTCGCTTTCACGTTACCTATGTATTTTCATATTCTACTTTTAGGCAACGTCATAACCAAAATTATTCGTACATGCATTTCTAACATCATATATAAATACACAAACGCCTAACTACACGAGACTTTCGAAATACCCCATTTTCAAGTCGTAACGACACTAGTTATTCACTTATGCATTTCATTTGAATTTCTAATTATCAAAGTATATAAAAAAACATCGAATGAAGCCTAAATTCACACTAACACATTAAACAACATTTTCAAATCATTCTCACTCTATGTTGACCGAACCTTAACTATATTTTTACATCATCAATCTTATTAAATATTCTTATCATATTTACACTTAAACACATGTAAAATGGTGTCATATCAAGTCAAATTCATCAAAACATCACATTTACACAATAACACAAGCTTTGGCCGAACATTACATTCTTTGTCATCCAATGAATTTCTTTCGATTTCCATATAAAATCCATCATTCATATAACTCATAAAATCATTCAAAACATTTAAATATAAATATCCATCATTCTAAACCTATCATGGTCGAAACATGGTAGCCCGTGTACCCCATTATTACTTCTCATTTCAACACCAAAATTCAACATTTTAACACATATTCATACATGAAAAATACTTAAATCAATCAAACTTAAATTGAACTATTTCAAACCATTTTTTGTCGAACCACATTCATATACAATTCTAACATTTCTTCAAGCTTTTACACTTATATGCACATCCAAATCACACCAAATATCATGGTAAAACAACCAAAATCAATTTGAACCACTAAAATCCCATCATGGCTAAGAACCACACACAAATCTAACATCAATACTCCTTTAAATCTTACATCAAACTTACATGTAACATGATATCTATGATTTTGAGATCACAAATCCTTAAACCAAAACATAAATATCACAACCAGCCCATTAACAATCATAACTCACTTTTACACAAATTAATTCATGAAAAATTAATCTTACCTCTTCAACTTGACATGCAATGGATGTATCTTGATCCTAAGCTTGCATGCAATCTTTAAATGGCTCGAAAATGGACCAAAAATCAACTTAAAATCCCAAGTGCAGCTACTGTCATCCCTCTCTCTTTCTTAGTCGAGACACACCCCTTTCAAATGTGTTTTTCTCCTCTCTTTCTTTCTTTGACCGAATGGCACTCTCTTGTCTTTCTTTCACTTTAATTTTACTAGCTCTTACATATTCATATCATGTGTCCTCAAATTGTCATGCATGGATCCTACATATTATCTTTGTAAGACACTGTTTTTCCACATGTCATTCATGCAAGCATCTCTTTCTCTCTTTCCTTGCCACATGTCACTCGTGCAATGCATCCTTTCATTCATTCTCGTCATTTGTCATGCATGCATTTTCCTTCTCTCCCGCTTGTCACGCCAACTTCATGCATTCTTTCACACTTTTTGTTTTCCTAAAATGCCCTTATCCAAGTCCTTTTACCATTCCATTTATTCATGCTCTTTTTTATAATTTCCTTTTATACCAATTTTATTCTAAGTAAAACCCAAAACTTTATCTTCTAAAAAATAATTTATTTTCAAGATGAATAGTATTTTAAGATGGAAACTATTTACATGAATAGTAATTTTTGGAAAGTGGACCTCGTGAAGCAAAAGTTTCAAAATTAGTATTATAGTTGAGAAAAACTAAAACAAATCAAAAATAAGTCCATTCGAATAGGTTATAAGTGATCCAAAAATTTACGGACAAAAACGCTCTTCTGATTGTTTATGGAGTAATGAAGCGATTTTAAGTGTTTTGAAGTAGAAATTGAATTCTAATATGATCCCCGGATAGATAGAAAGTGATTTAAAAGTCTACAAAAATAAAATAACGAAAAGTGACCAAATCCGGATACGAAATCGGATTTTCATAGAATTTTCAGATGAGTTAATTTAATGATAATAAAATTTTCAAACGAACCAAAAATGAATTTCGAATCTAAAATTGGCATGAAGGTTAATTAAGGATTAGAATAAAAT
This sequence comes from Litchi chinensis, assembly GCA_019925255.1. Lineage (NCBI taxonomy): Eukaryota > Viridiplantae > Streptophyta > Magnoliopsida > Sapindales > Sapindaceae > Litchi > Litchi chinensis. The sequence goes on along the minus strand of CM034465.1, from coordinate 15,058,767 downwards.
TTAGAGTTAAAGAAAATTTCCAAAAAGGACATGGAAATATAAAATAGCAAAAAAAAACAAATACAAGGGCAATTTGAGAATGAAAAGTGTGATTGGAATGCTTGATGTGTTGGCATGAAAGGGCAGTGCATGGAGGATGTGTGGCGTGCAAATGGGAAAGAAGGAGGTCACATGAAAGACAAATGAACAAGAGAATACACACATGCTTGACATGTGGAAAGTGTGACATGCAAAAAGTAATACATGTGGGATCCATGTGAGATCCATGCATGGCATGAGGAAAAGAGAGCTCGACATGTGTAACTCATGCATGAAATGAAGCCTTGAATGTGTGTCGTGTAGAGGTGTGAGTCACAAGATATATAAAGTGCAAGAAAGAGAAACATTTCATTGGCAAAGAAAGAAGAGGCATTCAACCACACTTTAGAGAGAGAGAGTTGTGACCAAGAGCAAGCGAGATTTGAATGCAATAACTATTGTGATCATTTGAGAGCCAGTGTGAGAGAAGAACAAGGGTGAATCAAAAGAGAAATAGTTGTAAGAGAAGAAAATGAGCTCGGCCAATGAGGAAGCTTGCTGCCGATGGAAAGAAGTAAGGGCGGCTCACAGTCAAGAGTAACCAAAGAGGGTAGTAGCTTTGCTTGTTAGTTTGGAGTGAAGTTTGAGTGGTTTCCAAGCCATTTAAAGTTGCATGCGAGCTTAGGAGGGAGATTCACCATTTGGGAGTTGATTCAAATAGGCGAAGTAGCGAGCTAACGGAGGGCGCAGAAGAGTGGTTATTTATTGGAAAGCAAATTGTGAGTGTGGATTTTTACAAAGCCTTTATGAATTATATTAATTGTTTATTTATAATGGTGATACTATGTTTTGTATTCAAGTTAATATGTTTCTTTCGAGCAAGCTATTAGTATGTCACTGTTTTTATATTTAATGCATGAATAGTTTCTTGAATTTTATTATTATTATAATATATTTTTTTTAAAAGCAAAGTAAAGTAGAATGTTTGAAAGAAATTCATGCATAAAAAATGACATACTAAAAAATTAAGAAAAGTTTAGGCTTTTACCTTAGAAAGAAAATTTAGACTTTTGCCTTGATAAGTAAAGCTTTAGACTTTTACCTTAGAAAAGGAATACTTCAGTTTTAAACCGTATGCTTAAAAATAAAAGTTTACAAGATAAGATCAATATGCTTTCAAGTTAAGATAAAGAGAAAAGTAAGAAAAGTTTTAAGCATATTAAAGAGATTCAAATGCCTTAGGTTTACCCTAATCTCCAGTTATACTCGGTCGTAGTACTGTATGCATGTATGGTAGTTTGGTTGGGAGAGTCACTAACTTGGGGGGATTTGAGTCAACGTGTCACCCTCTGCACACATACGATAGTGTAGATCATCTTGATGTCAGGGGATATCACGATCCCTGAGGTCCCGCATTAGCGACTACACAGGTAGCATTCCCTAATCCTAGTTCCTTGACTTGTAGATGTACAGTCACTGGAGAACGAGCTTGCCCAGGTTACCTTGTAACGGGAGTTTCAAAAAGAGAAACACGTCATTAGATATAAGATTTAAAAAAAAAAAGAGTTTTTACAAGATATGAAAATTATTATCAATTTCAAGCAAAAGTACTTTCATTATATATGTTCGATTTATATTTTTATCAGTTTGAGATAAATTACTAGTTTTCCAAATTATTTTGGGAGGTGTATATATATTTTAAAAACAAGTTTCAAAGCCTAAAATTATCCACTCATTGAGTTAATACTCACCATTCTTTTTCGTGTTTTATAAAAACTCTCCCCAGGTACAGGTGCGAGCTAGAGATTAAAGAGAGCTCTGTTGGGCGTGCACGAGAGCTGAGGACGCGACGCTACTGCACTAGTTTGTTTCCTTTTGAAATATCATATATTCACATTACTCTTGAGACATGATGCATAACTATTTTAGACTCATTGCATGTTTTGTAATAATTTAAAAACACATATTTTATGCTTTTGTACTATGTTGAGAACTATGTGTGCATTTTATTTTATTTAGTTTCAATGGATTTTCAAAGTATCTTTGATTTGAATTCATATTTGTGATTGTTGTGAAATTGAATGAGGGCTTGAGGCTCGGAAATGGAGATTTGCATGATTTTAGAAGTGCACAGATTTTATATCTCGTATTTACAAGGTGGAATCTTCAGAAAAACAGTCAGTGTACTGTCGAAATTTTATAAGTTGTGTTATACAAATATTGTTTTTAATAACAAAATAAATTTCCACCCGTTTCTATTCAAAAAAGATTTCTAAAATTTTAAGAAGGTTTTCAGAGAAGTAAAAGGCTTAGCTTCACTGCGGGAACCTTTCAGTCGAAGCATATCTCAATTAAAAGGCTAATGTGGGGTGCCGAGTGGGTTGCCTAGTAGTATAAGGAAGAGAGGCCCGTCATTCTAATCCTAAATTAATTACTATGTCAATTTTATATTCAAAAATCATTTTCGATTCATCCAAAAATTTTATTATAATTCAATCAACACATCCGAAAACTCTACAAAAAATCTGATTACGCGTCCGGAAACTCTACTAAAATTCGATTATGCATCCGAATCCAATCACTTTATATTATTTTATTTTCTCGTATTTAAAAATTTATTTTTGATCTATCTCAGAATTATATCGGAATTCGATTTACACATTCAGATACTTTAAATTACTTTATTACTCCATAAATAATTGAAAGAGTATTTTTGTCCAATAAATTTCGAATCACATATAATCTATCCGAATGAACTTATTTTTGATCCGTTTTAGTTTCTTTAGTCTCTTATTCTAGAAATTTACGATTTTCGAGGTCTGTTTCCCAAAAATTACTATTCACTTAAAAATACTATTCAAACAAAAAAATTTTATTACTTCGTAAATAAGGGCATAATTCATAAAATACATGTTTGATACACGTACCCGGAAGGATATGTTACATTTCAAAAGTTACTTATTTGGTTTGCTATCTTGCTTTGGTTCGTGAGAGTTGAAATCTCACCTAATATTAAAAATAAAAAATAATATATATATTTATATTCCTGTGCTTTGGTCTGTAGAAGTTGGAAGTGAATGATATATTGTGCTTTGGTTCACCAATGATCACATACAAAATCACGGCTATACTAAAAATAAAAAATAAAGATATTTATAATTTACTTCCAACATTTGATCATAATCTGAAACTACCCCCTTTAGTTTTGTAATTAACAATTTATCTTCTCAAAGTTTAATTAAATAAAGAATTAACATCCCACCGTTACCAATTCCGTCAATTGTTATTAGGGGTGGAAGGGTAAAATGGTAAATAAAAGTATTAATTAATAAAAAATAATAATAAACCAAAAAAATAAAATTTTTATCTTATTTATTTAAGAAAACCAACTAAAAAATAATTGATCTCCACCATCCAGATAAACAATAGAGATCAAATTAAAAATTAATTTCATATGAAAAAAATTTAAAAAAAAAATATGGACGGTGGAGATCAAATTAAAAATTAATTTCACATGAAAAATTTAAAAAAAAAAAAAAGTGTCTCTCTCTTCATTTGCTCTCTCTCTCTGTACCAATAAACTCTCTTTCTCTCTCTTTATCTTCATCTTCATCGGTGGCAACCCTTCATCTTCTAGTAAACTCTCTCTCCTCTTCTCCTCTCTCATTGCCTACCCTCCTCATTCTCCTCTCTCCATCAAAACCAGTGAGAAACCCATCATCTGAATTCAAACCCCAGTGATGATTTTTTATATTTTTGGTGATTTTTGATGATTTTCATCTGGGTTTAAATCAATCCTAATGATATAGGAAGTGATTTGTTTTTACTATTTTAATCATGTAGTTATGCTGGTAAATGACATGACATGAACAAATCACTTATTATATCATTTTAGTTGCATTTTTGGCTAATGTTTTGTGGTTTGAATCACGTGACTGATGCACTAATGGACGATAGCTTATAATAGTTAATTTTAGAAACTTTAACAATGACATGAATATATTATATAAAAAGGCTAGATTATATATGGTAACAAACAATTTAAAAAGAAAAAAAAATGAATATTGTGATTGTTTTATGTTGTCATACCGGCTAATGGATTTATTAGTGAAGTTGAGAGTATAATTTTTATTTATAAAACGTATATATGTATATATAGATAGACACACACACACACACCATGTGGTGTAACGATAGGAACTTGAATATGACCAGACTGAATAAAAATTATCTATCAATAAGCCACACTGCCTAGTTAGAATATATGGATTTGGTCTTTAACATCTCTTGATAAAAGAAATAAATCCTCTCGTGTCTGTTATTATTATTCCAAACATGAAATTGAAGGCTGTGTTGTAGTACACTGTCACATAATGAGTTTCCAATAACAAAGTTAAAGCAGTTATTGTGCATTGTTGATTGCACAAGTAATTCACTTCCACAGACATGAATGATATAAATTAATATAGTTTATGAATCAACTACCCATAATACATATTTTTCTTTCAATATGATCTCTAAATTAATAATGGTTCAAATCTATTGACTGAGTAACACTATCAAAAGTAGAACTTGTTGAAGTAGAACCATCCCGAGGGTCAGCTAATTCAAAGCCCTTGTATGCGAAGTTCTCAGCATTGCCCTGGACATTATCACTTCCATTTGGTGCTCGAATTCCTTCCAACACCATTGCTACTTCTTTCATAGTAGGTCTTTGCTTTCCATGTAGATTTAGGCATCTTATCGCGAGGTTAGCCATCGCCATGATCTCTTCCTCCTTTCCCAGCTTTGCTTGAACATCAAGAATATTACACAAATTATTCTCCTCCATTGAACTAATGAAATATGATGCCAAACTTATACCTTCTTCTGTCACTGTTGAAAATATTGGTTTTTTTCCTGTGAGAAGTTCAACCAAGACTACTCCAAAACTATAAACATCACTTTTATCTGTAAAATGGTTTGAGCGGAAGTACTCGGGGTCAAAGTACCCAAAAGTCCCTTGTACTTTTGTGGTTACATGACTATGATCAATTGGAATCGACCTTGAAGTTCCAAAGTCTGCTACTTTTGCTCTGTACTTTTCATCCAGGAGTATATTAGAAAACTTGATGTCTCGATGATAAATGGATAAAGAAGCTGCCGAGTGCAGGTAAGAAATCGCTCTTGCAATTTCTGTTGCAATGCGTGAGCGCATATCCCATGTGAATGGAAGCTCTTCATTTTGTTCTTGAAGATAAGAACAAAGAGTTCCATTATGGATGAATTCATAAACTAATAAAGGAACATCGGTCTCCAAACAAAACCCTAATAACTTAACAACATTTCTATGATTAATTTGAGAAAGAATGACCACCTCATTAATAAATTCTTGAAGCTTCGCTTGATCTATTACCTTAGACTTTTTTACTGCAACAAGTCTTCCATCAGTCAACATTCCTTTATAAACAGTACCTTGACCTCCCTGACCAAGTATTCTATTTACATTAAAATGGTCAGTGGCCTTATCCAACTCCTTTGAATTAAACAGTTTGCTTTTGTCAAAACTGCCATCAAATGAAATTAATTGTTGCTGCAAAAGTAATCCGCCATTTTGTTCGAAGTACTTTTCCTTGAGCTTGATCTCATTTCTTCTCCTTGTCATAATGCACAACCACCATGCCCCAACAAGTAAAAACAAACTTCCAAAGCTTGCGCTTAGACCTGCATAATATTTATTTGAAATTAGAAGTATTTTCGGTTGAATTGGTTTGTATTTCTTCATATTTTTGGGTGATCCATGTCTCATTGTCAAACAATTTACTACACGACTGTATAACACATCAATTCTTTTATAGCGGCAATCTTCGGTCAGAAATATCCAAATTAATTATTGTGTATCAAATAGCTCCTAATAACTGTGAACCTAGAATTTCTCAAAATTATAACTTGTTAGTATAAAGGGATAATCCCAATTTCTCCCCTGTAGTTTGACGAAATAGCTAAAATCCCCCCTTACATTCATTTACTTTAAGTGATTTTTTCAAGTAAGGGGAGATTTTAGCTATTTCGTCAAACTACAGGGGGAAATTGGGATTATCCCTAGTATAAATGAGTAATAATGCAGTTGACTTGGGCTACACTTCACTGAATAAAACATGCCCACCTATTTTGATCATTTCAACCTTCAATTTTGTTGAGGCCTTCGGTGATGAGATGCAATTGTAGTCCCCTTCATAGTTTTCACAATACATCCCTGGCCCACAAATGCTAGCATTTGTCTTACATTCTTCAATATCTGACATGCATGTAGAAATAGAATTAATATCTGAATGTAGGAAGTACATATGTGTCAAATACATTACCTTAATGTATATATCAGTATGAAGGGCTTAGATGTTCTTAAAAATTAAATAAAAAAATAAAAATAAAAGAAAACTTTAGTAAAATCTTTCCATTTTCTTCTTCAAGAACAAATACGATATTATATATATGCTTATTAGGTCGTAGTATAAAATGTAGAAATTGTATGAATGTATCGAGGGGTTATGAATCAATCCTATACTGACAGGAGGGAATGTAAGGAAGGAAGCAAAATGTAAAAAATTGATGGCCTCTTACACCGACACAGTATCTCATTCGTGGAATTTTTTCATTTATTAAAAGTTTGAAGTTCATTATATATATATATATATATTTAATTCATTTATTTTTTAAAATAATAACCAACTTTGCCTTTTTTATTAAAAAAAAAAAAAAAACAACAACAACAACAAACAAGATTTCTATACCTATCGAGATCAAACACTACCCGCACGAACATGGTTAGGATATGTACTCTTATAAACAGGAGATAACTATTTTCACAATAGAAAACTAATATGTATACTTTCATAAACAAGAGATAATTACTTTCACAATAATGATAAAAAAACCACCCACACAACCTATAATATACATTCGGCGGTAATTTAAACCTTAGTTTCTTAGAAGGCAAGGAGGATACACAACCACATATTTTAAGAGGTGGTGTATACCTTGGCCTATTTTAAAAGACAAGCACTTGTAAAGAGCATTTTTTTTTTTTTACACGTATTACATCTTTCGCTAGGACGATCTGGCAACCATATCACTCAAGTGTAAGTATGACTCTATGATGAAAGTAAATACAGAAGAAGAATTTCAAACCATAATATTCTTAAAGCAAAAACATGCCAAAAAAAATTAGGAAAAAAGTCATCAGATTCCAAACAAAAGCAAACCACATACTTGTTCACTCAAAGTCAGACACTGAACAGATACAAACAAACTAGCAAAATCCAATTTCAAAACTTATAAGCCCAACAATCAAATTAAGTAAAAAAGTTACCTTAACGGAGCGAAAAATCTGAATGGAGAGATCTCCATTGAGACCAACCATTTATCAAATGACTAGACAGCCACGCTAATCTGATTTTGAGAGCTTAAGGTGAATTCTTAGATCTATTAGGCCAATATTTCATAACGAACTGTAATTGAATCCGTGAGTGACTCTTCAACATGTAATATGTATAAAGTACACACAATGTATAGCGTTATTTAACAAGCTCAGGCAAAATTTTTATAATAAATTTACTAGAAATATATTTGTTTCTTCTTCAAAAAATTATAACAATATCCTCTAGGTTTAAGCTTAATTTTGTGTTGTTTGAAAACATCTAAAAAAATTAGGATTTGTTTTTATATCCTTATTTTCTTAATATTTAGCAAGGGATATTATCAAAATATCTCCTAAAAATGAAACTAATGTAAAATCAATTTTTTATATTAAAAATTTGAGTTTAGTAATATTATTTTTTATTTTAGGAGAATTTTCAGTTTTTTCCCAAAAAAGAGAGGGGGGGAGGGGGGGCGTGGGGTAGGGAAGAGTAACAAGAAATTAACTGAATTGAAAAAGTGGACTCTTCAAAAGTACAGGTTTGATTTTTTTTTTTTTTTATTTTGGTAACGGCATGGCTCTAATAACAGCATTGCATGATCATAAAATAAATATTCATTTATAATTAAAAGATTTTAATACTATTAAATAGTTATAAAATAGATATTAATGAGATAAGGTGGTGCAATGGTATAACCTTACACCTATCTCATAAGTTGTAGGTTTAAATAACTAATTCCTTTCTCAAATTTTGAGTTATTTATTAAAAACAAAAAAACAAAAAAAACAAAAAAACCTTTAAAAATATAATTGGAATACTTGAAGGATATTTGGATGGATGGAGGAAGAAGTACTATACCATGACATCCACCTCGAAGGTAAGGATTTCCTGCATATCCCGTTTTGCAAGAACAGAAAACACGTCCGAAAGCTGTCTCATTACAATCAACGAAGGAAGAACGATGTTGCCATGAAAGATCCAACGAAGAATTGTCTATATACCAATCCAGTACGACAGGAACTTTTGTCCAATTTCGAACTTCTTCAGCATACGTAAATACGATCCTAAACCATACAGGATCCACCAAAAATGTTAACTTGCATTCTTGCTTATTTTCTCCTTCAAAATTATTCAAGATCTGGAAAGATGTGTTAAAATTCTGCAAATCCCAAGGAACTGTTATCTGGCAACAGTCAATTCCATGGCAGTCACCCTTATTTGCTGTACTATTAGCTGTACTTCTTGGACCACAGATCATGGACGAGCACCCACCAAGAAGCGAACCAGTACTAGAGGACATATATGCGATGTTGTTGCAGGCTATGCTTGTGAACCTGTTGCTATTTGAGTAGAAGAAAGGGGTATCCTGCAATAGCTTAGTTTCATTGCTAAGGCAAGAATTTGAGACCGGATGTTGGACGCGAATTGTGACATCTTTTAGTGAAATATTAAGCACTTCTAAGTTGATGCTACTGAGAAATGGTGTACTAAACTTGCAATCTATTGCGAAGGAATCATTCAAGTAACAGTTGGCTCCAATTCCAAATGGAAACGGAATGGTTACTTTTCCACAGCTTGATTGACAATTAGGTTTAGACAAAGGTTGTGTTTTTGGCAATGTAAAAGCATAAGAGGAGGAAAAAGGGCATAAAAGAAAGATAATCTGAATTAACAATTGCAGAAGCATTCTTCAATCTTCGTTTCTTTTGATCATGTTTATGGTGAGTTTAGGGTTCAAGTACACAAAAAAAGCTCCATCTTTGAATTTAAATGGAAAAATTAAGTGTTGTTTCTTCGCACATTCTCTTCGGTCTTGTCATGTGGGGAGGAAAAACAGTTAAATCACAACATGGAAACCCAAGAAAGAAAATCATCATTTTCCTGGTCAAAATAATTCTATTCAAATCCAAAATTTGCTCACTAAAGAATTCTACTGTTATTAGTCGATCTGACCATCTTATATTTCTTGTCGATGAAGTACATTTTAATTACATGCATCTATAGACTAATAGAAAAAGAAAAGGATAAGGAGAAAAGAAGATAACAAAAGCATTCACACATGTTAAAGTGGCAGTACTAGTAACAGATCCTTAATCACTTTAGATCTCAAATTATGTGGTGAAGCAAGAACTTACGCAATTTACTGGAAAAAAAAAAAAAAAAGGTTTTTATTTACTGCAATAAAAAAAAAAGGGTTTTTTTTTTTTTTTCAACCTTTTATGCCTCAAATGTGCTCCCGTACCAACAATATCAATGGTATTTTATTAATATTTCCCTTTTAATTTCTTTTAGTCTTTTATTATTTTTCCATGCTACTTCAAGCTGAATATTGCTTGTGTAAAGGGTGAATTTAAGTAGTACCTTTGAATCCTTTACAGGAAAAATGGGAATTTTAAAATATATTTAGTAGCAAATTAAATTGTTCAGATGTGAATCTAGATTTAATGGTAAAGTCCTTAAAATCAGGTAAGGTAACACATTTGAATTATGTCTTTCTATCCAAACGCCAAAATTGTAATAGTTTGAAAAAAATATTTTTCTTATTTATAAGTAAAAAATAATTGTTTTTTATTCTTTTTTTTGTTTAAAAAAATTATTTTTATTTATAACTAAATTATTTTCTTATTTTTTAAACGATTTTCTTGTGGATATGTCTCATGGAAAATATGAATTAAGAATAAAAATACCTCACGATAAATTTGTTACAAATAATAAAAAGGTGGTTAACTTGACCTTTGTAATTTATTGGAGAAACTTCATCAGGAAAACAAGTATAAACATTTTGTTTATCTCAAAAATCAAGAAGAACGTGATTTAGATAGAGTTTGCATATTTTCTATTAAATAAAAAAAAAATCTATTTTCTTATGTTTTCTCTCATGACCGGTGTTCATCGAAAATCCATTTTGCTGAGAGGACGATTGTTTAATTGAAGCTTGAATTGATGGCACTTGGCACAATTATTTGTTGTTGCATTGACTGACTAGTTAATGAGCGAGCACCAAATCTCTCCCTCTTTAGAAAAGCAAATAATTTAATTTTAGCTTTAAGATAGTTTAAGGTGTGTGGACAAAAGTAGCATAGTTAAATATTGACTTAACATTTATGTTCCTTTTGAGAAGATGTAACAATTTAGTCTCAAATGATATGTAAAAGTACCAATATACCCTTCTAATAAAAATATGTAATAATAGTTGGGTTTTGAAAAAAACCTGTTCCCCCCAAAATCAAAAACTTATGCATTTTGAAACCTTGAAAAAAACTTATTCCCCCCCAAAATCAACAGCCTCTACCTCCCCCAAAATCAATAGCCTCTGCCTCCCCCAAACCTCCGCCTTTGTTGGTCGCGACTGTCTCTTCCTTCCGCCTAGTGTTTTTGTTACTGGTTTTTTCCATCTACTTATGGCACCACTAGTCACACCGAGGCCACTGATGTTACTAACATTCAATACATTTGTGTGACTAGTGTTTTCGTTACTGATTTTTTCCATCTACTCATGGCACTACTAGTCACACCGAGACCACTGGTATTACTAACACTCAATACTTTGGTGTAACTAGTGTTTTTGCTATTGGTTTTTCCATCTACCCATGGCACCACTAGTTACACCGAAGCCACTGGTATTACTAACACTCCTCATGGTGTAGTGTGACTACTGGTTAGGTCACTATTTTAATACAAAACCTTAAGAATATGACTCTCTTTAATAAAAAGATCACCGAACACAAACACAAATTAGTTTATTACAGTAAATGAAGATAGTTTTGCATTTGTTACAAATAAAAGCAACAATATTTCAACAAACTAGTTTTGAATATGGTAGATGGAAAGAATGGAAGTGGTTGTGAAGAAGAAAATGAAGATAGATGGTGGCTGGAATTCGTAGCGCAGAAGAGAATGAAGATCGATAGTGGATAGTGGCTGTGAAGACGAAAATGAAGAGAAGAAAATGAAAGAGAATGACGATGAATGGTGGATGGTGGCTATGAAGAAGAAAATGAAGATGGATGGTGGCTGAAATTCGTAGTGCAGAAGAGAAGTAATGTGGACAGTGAATGGTGGCTGGAATTCATACTACAGAAGAGAAGGAAGGTGGACAGTGGATGGTGGATGGTGCAGAAAATGAAAAGAAGAAAATGAAAGATAAAAGACAAGAAAATGAAAGAGAAAGGAGCAACAGAAGAGAGAAAATATAAAATAAGAAAGTCACCAGTTTTAATTTTTAGAAAGGGTATTTGTGTCCAAAAAAATAGGGCTTGAGACTCAATTGTTAAATTTATTAAAATTGAATAAAATTGTCAATCCAATAATTGAAAGTGTCATTTGCTAACATTTCCTCTTTAAAGATATTAAAGAACAATGTTCCTTAACGACAACCTTAAGAATTTCAATATGATTTCATTCTCCCTCTAGTATTAGTATGCATGTATAGCTGGATTTCGACTGCAGTCTTGCAATATAATTATGTATTAGCTCTCTAACAGCGACTTGCAATAAATATTGTCACTAAAACCTAAAACACATGGACTTTTCTTTCTCCTTAAAAACTTTCAGATGGATATATATACTTAAGTACTTAATTAACAAGTTTTTTACAACTTATTCTTAAAGATTAACACTTATATAAAGAATTGTATGAGTCAACAACTCATAATGATAAGAGTCATTCTTTAGTGCTTAGTCAAGTCTGATTGCTGAACATAGTTTAGGTTACTTCTTGATTTTTTTATACAAATAAAGGGGTGCTTAAGACAACTAAAACAGCGTTCTACTTAATTAGTGGGCGGTGCAACTCTGATGGTTTTTAAGTCTTCACTCGGCTGGTTCCCTAAGACTTTTGCGCGTTATTGTATTTCGTGTACAAAACATACCAAGATACTTATAATGAAATTCGAATGATTAATTTGTTGTGTTGAGATTCGGATGATTAATTTGAGTGAGATTAGTCATGGGCGAATTAGGATTTCAAGAAAGAAAAGTTAAAAAGATTATCGAATGCTATGTGATGATTTCTTTTAAAAGAGAAGTAATTCAAGTATAAATTTTTCATTAACATAGGTTGGATGTTATATAATGCAATGCTAAGCTATTGTTGACATGCATTGCATATATAGATATAGGAGCATATGAGGCATAATGTGTGTGATGTTTAGATGAGTGTTTAGATCCCTGTCTAGTTTGAATTATTTGACTTATCGTTTTATGTTTACATGAATATTTAGATCCATGTCTAGATGGATCTGGGTATAAGAAGTCCTAGTAAAACCAAAATAGGCAGTATTACCTTGAAAATCCAAAATATGTGTTCTATGAAATTAGGTAGTCAATGTTACTTTCATTTTGATGAAAAAATAATATTATGAATTAATTTAATGATTCTTATTCATATTTTTTATTTATTAAAATTTATCTATTTCATCATTAGTCAAACTAGGTGGTTTCCTATTTGATCTAAGTTCCTTTTTTTTTTCCTTAAAAGAGGTTTCTTATTGTAGCATTACTCCGCCAAGTCTCGATGCCACTTGTTGGGGACATACATGTGAAAGTGTGTCCAATATCCACCACAAAGCAAAAAAATATTTAAAAAAAATATGATATGACTTGCTGGGGAACACATATGTAGAAGTGCATCTAATATCCACCACAAAGCCAAAATATATATATATAGAGAGAGAGAGAGAGAGAGAACAAAATAAATCTAATCACATAATATAAGAATTTATGTGAAAAACCCAAACCAAGGAAAAACCTAGTCATTAGGATGACAAGAGAAAAATATTACTATGTAGAAAATTATTATTACTACATATTCAATACTCTCTTCAACACCAAACCCCAATTATAACCAAGCCCTAAATTCATTATCGAGTATACCGAGTCTTGAGCTCACAACCAAACTCCTTGCTCACATTTTCTAGACATCTTGCTACCTTTTGTGTCTGTCCTAAACAAAGAATAAGCTCATTTTCTATAACATGAGTTTACTTGGTCTTAAAGTAATCCAAAATCCTTGAGGAAACACCTTTCTTTGCTCCCAAAGCAATTACAATCACATTAAAATAAGAAATTCTATCAAAAGCCTATTTTCGCTCAAATCTAACCCCTAGCATCTTCGTAGGATGCATGAGGGCGCATCCAGCATTATTTTATGATATCGTTTCTCTTGAGCTAAGTTTTCCAATGATATCTTAGTTGGCCAAAACAGACGTCGTTTAGACCACTTTCGAATCAATTTTGCTTTAGGAATTATTGTCACAATCCTAATCTTTCTATCATTGTTGTTTAAAGAAATTTCTTACAAGACCTTATCAACGCCAATTCGAGAAGGATTCTAAAATTTATATATATATATATATCTGTATATATATATTATTCATATACGCGACTAAACACACAAAATTTTTTATTTTAGTCATACATAACAGAACGTACTTGGTGTTTTGAATTAAAAATATATATATATATAAAAATATAAAACTTTATTTTGTTTAAACAATTAGGTGATTAGTGTTTATTTATCTATTAGATATTCATTCCTTAGGCTATTTAGTTGATTTATGTTTTCATTATCTAATATCAAAGAATCTAATTGTTGATTTCTTCTTGGTTTCCTAATTCCGCTCAAGACTAGGTTAGTATATTTTTATATTCTTTATTTGATTGATTGTTAAATATCAAGCCACTAGTTTGTTAATTGATAAGTCTTATAGGTCATTTAATTTTTTCACTCATAACTTAATTAATAGTATTGAATTGCACTATTAAGTTGTTTTTCTTCATTTTTTGAAGTGATTAAACCATTTAAAATTATCTGAAAACAACTAAAAAAAAAAAGGAATTTTTTACTATTAACTCAATTGCAAATCAATGAAGCATATTTAAAAGATTCTTTTCAAATCTATCATCTTCAAACTAAAGCATTTTCAAATTTATCATAATTTTACATTATACAATTATTTTCCTCTTGACACTTATAAAAAATATATTTCAAACCAAATTGTCTTGAAATTAAACTGTTGTAGTTAATTTGCAAATTTAAGAATTCATTTTTCTAGCTACTTTCATAAATATATTAATATATTTAAATATAAAAAAAATCATTATAATTCTACGATATTTTTTACTCATATTTTAATTATGAATAAATTATTATTAATATATACATAAAAATATTTTAGAATTTATTAAATTATTTATTTTCAGGTGTTTGTATCAAATTAATTAACATTACATAACAATAAATAATAAAAATGATATAAATGTCAAATTACTAGCTTTCAAATAATTTTAACTAAAAAAAAAATTATAATATATTGAGAGGTAAAGAAAAAAAAAAGACATATTATTCAGATTTTAAATTTCAATAACTACTCAATCTTTAGTAAGTTTCAACATTGTTCAGTTTTCAGACAAAAAAAAAAAAAAAAACCCTTAATATGATTGATTATAATATAAGTAATGTTACACTAACTGAAAATTTATCCAAATTTATTGTCCAAATAGTGTGATAAGCTCAGGTTAAATTACCACATTATTCATACATCATTCCAGATTTAATATGGCAATTATAAGTCAGTTTGTTATATCATTTAAGCAAAATTTTTGAATAAATTTTTTAAAAGTATAGCATTATTCTTATAATATTGTTTTAACAAGTGTCACTAGCCTCACTATTTAATCGAATTGGAAAATGAGCTAGTAATTAAAGACAAAAGAAAAACGTGTTTTATTGTTCCAAAAATCAAATTTATCATTCAAGTTAAATGTATTAAAAAAATAAAAGAAATAACAAATTTTAGCAATCAAATTTGACATGGCATTCAAAAAAATAATTCTTAAGTAATTTTATGCTTTGTTCACTAAAGTATTAGTCAATTCCATCAACTTCTTCACATGTTACCTCTTAATAGAGGTAGTTGGGTACCTCCTCATTTACTAAAGCATTAGGAATTCTATTTCCACCAACTATATTTTAGAGCTTATGTTGATAGTCTTTTTCTATTTAATGTGAGAATAATTGTTACCTCATTTATGATAGTAGATATTTAGGTTGCAAACTAGTATTTGATCTTGAAAAGCCCCAACAATCCTCCAATCCTATTCGATGTCAACTTTCCAAAAAAATTCCATCACCTTATCTTATTTTCACTAATTTTTATTGTTAAAGTAAATGTTAACGATTACTTGCTTTTGGGTATGCATATGAAAAGAAAAAGAAAATACGTTATAGTTGCACAAACAGTTAAAGTAAATGTAAATATTATAAACGTTTTTTTTTTCAAACTGTTAATATTATAAATGTTTAATCATTTGGCATTATGGAAACCTGATAGTGGATGGTAGAATTTTTTTTGATGGGTTTGACTTCACTTGGATAATTATCATATTACATGAGTGCTCTTTACCATCAAAACATATTAGACAGTAGACTTGGAAAGGTTAAGACATATAACAAGAATATCAATATATTTAAAATAAATACAGCACATTGTATTAAAAACTTTAAAGTTGTCCTGAAGAAATACAGTGCTTTTTCATTTTAGTATTATAGTTTGTGAATTTTTTTTCTCTCATAAGTTTATTTCCACTTAAAAATTATAGTAAATTTGATTGGTTTATTCTTTTTACTTATATTTTATTTTAAGTTATAAAATATGTATTAAAAAGTTAAAATTTCTAACATATAACTTAAATGAAAAAGTCCTTAATTGATAAATTGACTACTTAAATTAAATTTTTATTATTTTTAAATAAACTTTTTATTATTTGGTTATTATCAAAATGTCCCTAATCAAAAACTTTTCAATCTTAAATAAACCTAAGAGTTGCAGCTACCACTGCCAATCACAAACAATGTCATGCTCCATAATCCAAATGTAAAGCTCTAATCTAACTGGACCCAAGAGATTAATTAAAATCCAATTTATCGTTATTGATTTGGTCTGGTTTCAGTTTTAAAAGTAAAGAAATTATAAATAAATATTTTATTAGAAGATATTTTTAAAAGGAATTAAGAAAGTTTGATTAGAAGAAAAAAGGTTATATGAAAATTTTCATATATTGAAAAAAAAAAAGTAATACTGTGGATAATTTTTTTCTTAATGATAATAGGTGGTGGCCATGCCTTTTGAAATAAATATATATATATACGTTAGTGGTGGGCCATGCCCATGTAAAAGTAAACAATGTGTGCCGATTGTGGAAAAAAAAAATAATATAATAATAAAACAAGACAAAATAAAATAACTGTGACATGAGGCGGTGCATAAGAAGAGATAAGGATGACGTGTACCGGTCCTCATACGTAAAATTCAAATACAGAAGCTGCCGACTAGCAGGAAAAGAAAAAAATTATAGAAAGAAAACTGTGAAAAGAGAAGAACAAATGGAAGAAGAAAAGGAAAGAAAAATATTTGGATATTCGAGTTATTCAAATAAGTAAATTTATTATGATAGAATTTGGATATCAAAAAATTAGTTTTTTTTTTATAAATTCTAAATTAAGTTTTATATGATTTGAGGATGAATTCAGGATTATGAGAAATTAGATAGGAATCTATTTTAGATCAAAAATAAGCAAATGAGTTATATAAGTGGATAGTTTAATTTTTAATTAAATTGATTTAGTTATGTTTATTTATATTTCAGATTTTATTATTTATTTCAAGTAAATAATTTATTGAGTTAATTGATTTTATAGATTATAAATTATGTTTTACGATTGAAATAAAAGTTTATTATTAATTCATATATATATATATATACTTATCAGAAATTCTAATAAAAATTTTATATTTTCAACTTGAGTTATTATTAGAAAAATTTCAGAATGTTTTAAATAATATAATTTGTTGTTTTGAGAAAAAATATTGACTACGTTTTGAGAAAAGTATTTATTTAGAATTATATGGATATTCAGAAAATATTTTAAAAAATAAAAATAAAAATGTTTTCAGAATACCAATATTGTACCCTCCCCTTCAATGGTCAGATAGACTACAAATGTGTGAGTCCCAAGTTCGCCCAACATATATATGACAAATGTCGAGAGAGTCATTGAGTCGCTCAGCACATGTATGACCAAATGTTATCCCTCGCTCTACGCGTATATTGAGTATCTCCATCACGTATGATAGATTTTTTAGGATACTAGTTGGTGTAGATTTCCAGAGTACATATATTATATACTAAGTTTGATCAGTACATAACGAGATTTACAAAAAGAGATTTCCAAAAAAGTTTTACAGATTATAGATTTTTATATTTTATATTATTAAAGTCATAAAAATAATTTATATAGAAGTTTACAGTTTTACAATAATATGAGATTTATATTTAGTTTTATTTCCTGATATAATTGCTTATGAATCATTGAAATTGTTTCTTTTTACCAGTGATAATTTTAATGTTTTATTTAGAAATATTTTTAAAAAGTTATATTCATTCACTGGGCATTAGCGTTCACTGTTTTATAAATTTATTTTTCCAGATATCCGCTACAGGTTCATGCAGAGTATTGCGTATCGTGAAAAAGGTCACATGATGATAAATAGTTGCATTTGTGTATATTATTTCTTTATTTATCAAATTTCATAAACATATTTTCAAAATAGTTTTACAGATAAATCATCATTTTACAAATACAATGCAAGGTGTATAAGAGAATAGATATATGATCACCCATATCTCAATCTAAATCATTTATAAGGTATTAAACTAATAACAGGTTACATCATACACAACTTTGCATACAAATCAAACAACCTCCATTGGGCTTGAGTTTGGGATAGCACCCCAACACCTACATACCATATCTTCAATATGGATCAAACCCTCATACTTCAGTTTCTCAAACCTATCCATACCATATGAAATCAATCTCTCATTTCATTTAATATACTTATTTGTGACATTCTTCAAAAACATGTCTAAGGAATACACCTTAATAATGTATTTTCAGCATAACTAATCATATTATTCAAATATCAAATTGAATCATAAATAAACGAATTGAAAATACAACTATTCTCATGTTCCACTAATTGACTTACAGCTAGGGGTGGCAAAACGGGTTGACGAATCAGGTTGAGCTGAATTCGATTCGATTCATTTATAAATTCGACTAATTCAGCACGAATTCGTTTAAGAAACAGGTCGACATTTTTGGATTCGACACGAATTCATTTATAAACGAATTATTCGTGTCGACACGATTAATTCGTTTAGTAATTGGATCATAAAATATTCAAACCCATTAACCCACCAACCCGTTAATTCGTTTAACTCATTTAATCTATTTAATTCGTTTAATTCGTTTAACCCATTTAATTCGTTTAACTTAAATAATATTTTAAACACAAATATAATTCATAATTCATAATTAAACATTTAAACACACCATTCAACACATAAAAATCAATCTATTAAATCAACAAGATAAAATTCCATCCCATTCACATAATCATGCTCCAACAAAATAAAAACCACATTTAACTCAATGCAAATCCATAAAAATTAAAATTGCATAACCTTATCAATTCTTCAATATAAAAATTTTGTCACTTAAATTCTTCTCTCTTTGATTCTAAAGGGATCTCCAAACTACACAAAAATCACAAGAACACAACATTAGATATCTTCATTTATAATCTTAAAATTAAGAAATACAATTAAAAGAATTTACCACTGAAGCTCAAGACTATTTTGGGAGACGGAGGTCGATTTTCGACTATGGATATGGTAGTGGAGCCATGGAGAAGGGGTGGTGACCTTAAGGAGAAGTGGAAAAGGAGCAGCGATTTTGAGAAGAAGTAAAGAACTAGTAGCAACTGTGAGGGATGATGGGAGAACAGACGACGATCGAATGGGAGAAAATGGTGACCCGACGGTGACCAACAGGGAGAAGGTGGAGATCGTGAGGCGTGAGGGAGAAGGTGGACCCGACGGTGACCGGGAGCGAGAGGGAGGAGGTGACGACCGTGATCCGTGAGGTGTGAGGGAAAAGGTGGATCGGATAGCGATCAAGAGTAAAAGGAAGGAGGTGGCGATTGTGAGGCGTGAGGGAGAAGGTGGATCGGACAACGATTGAGAGCGAGAGGGAGGAGGTGACGACCGTGAGGCGTGAGAGAGAAGGTTGTGACCGGACGGCGATCGTGAGGGAGTGGTGATCGTGAGGGAGAACCGGAGAAGGAGGTGATTCAGTGGAAAATGGGTGGCTGCCAAAATGAAGAGAATAAGGCAAGTGGGTTAGGTTTAGGGATTGGATAAATGTGTGTATATATATAAATGCATAATTACACACTAAACCCTCTAATATGTTAAATTACAACTTGACCCCTATTTTAATCGTGTCAACCCGCGATTCGTTTAACCAAACCCAATTTGATTCGTTTAATAAATAAGTTAAGCAGGTTGACACAATTATGACACAAATTCATTTAACTCCAACTCATACCCATTTATTTTTCACAAATTCATGTCGACCCGTCGTGTTGTGCCCATATTGCCACCCTTACTTACAGCATATTGTATAGGATCGTTCATGAGGCACCAAGGGTAAAACCCTGACCCACAGCATTAGGCAACGCCCCAAACCTTCCATCGCCACATATACAAAGACATTTTATTCAAGTACAACAAAGCAAGGGTACTAACCTCATCCATTATATGAAAATCAAGCATAAACAAACATCAATTTTTTTAATATGTAACATATCATAAATTAGTAATGATTTCTATCAAAATCATCAATAATGTTTCACATGAATTTTCTAGATCAACTTAACTCTTTTACTTATCAAAAAGCAAGTGGGTATCTTTTAATAAATTTAACAAGCTATGGATCCTCAATTCCTTCCATAACCAAGTATCATAATATAAGGGTACTAATAAAAAAGCATCATAGTACAATGTTGCTACCTCATCCTATCTGGCATGAGGAGTGTTACAAATACTTTTTTCGAGGTCGTTCCCGAGAGCACCAAGGATAAAACTTGACCACAACACTATGTGTTGCAACTTTCTCTTTTGAGATTGTTTCTAGGGGCACCAAGAATAAAACCCGATCACAACACTCATCACAACAAAACAACTCTCTTTCCAATTGTTATTGATCCACAATTTTCTTTATTTCATATAATATATTTTCCATGAATACAACAATACTTCGTTCACCATTTTCCTCTAATTACTCTAAAAGCCAACAATTCAAATCCAAATACACAATTTGAAAGCCAAACTAATTACTCTAAAAGAATTTTAAACAATTAAAATTATTCCTGCCAAATCCATAACAGCCCAAAGGATACATTGTTCACCATATTTTAGTCCTCAAAATAACAAACAAGAGACATCATCAACTTTTAAATAGCTTGATAATTCGAAAATTACATGTCCAAATCAATTCAACTTTAAAATAACTCTATAAGTATTTCTATTCTTGTAAAAAAATACTCTAGTTCCAAATACAATCGCAAATTGGCCAAAAACTAAAACAAATCCTTGTTAATAATTCTCATAAATACCCATTGATATCATGCACAAATTTAACTACTTCAAGGAACTAAAAAATTAATTTCTTAAATTTTACTTAAATTATTTACTTTATCTCCATACTCTAGCCTTATACAAAATTTTGTTACATGAAAGGAGAATTTTATAATCCTTGAGAAAGATTTCATAAAAATAAACTCAAGGAAAACTCTAAAGACCCACCTCAACCTCAAGTTTCACCATTGAAGATCAAAAGATATTTCTTCCTTTTTTAACAAATTTGTCTACTATTTCATTTCTCTTCTCATTTGTGTTTCTTTTTTCCTTTCACACCACTTCTTGTCTCCGGTACCTCTCTTTCTTCTTCTCTCTCTTCTTTCCTTTATTTATTTTTTTTTCTTCATTTGTCTTTTGTTCTTTTCTCCTTTTCCCCTTTCTTGTCTCTTTCTCAAATTCTTATCTCTACCTTCTTGGGTCTCACCATCATTTATTACTTTATTTTTTAAAAAATTGGGGAGTACTTAGAAAGCTAATGGAATGTATTTACGGCTAACCTGACATTTAAGATCTTGGTCTCATTTAGAAGCCCATGTTGGTTCAATTAGTAGTTTTTATTCTTAAACCATAATTGGGCTTTTTAATGTTTTGGGCTGACTTCATATTGCAAAGAGTGTCATTATTTACACCCCTCTATAACTATTTACACACCATTTTTATAAATTTACTTCAATAAGTGAGTTATAACTATATTCAGGATTAATTGCACTAATACACCATGTCCTTTTTCAATATGAATTTGTTGTAGCCTTCCCTCTGAACAGTGACTTTCCATCGCATTTAACAAGTGGACAAATCTTTTAACTTTGAAAAGTAAAATGTGCCCCCTCCCTAGATAGTATTTGCAAAAGTTTTAAATGCGCTTTACTCTTAGAATAAATAATTAGTTTTTTTAAGTCTTAAAATAATTAATTTCAAACCATATAATATAAATAATAAAAATCATTAATGATTTTGTATTGATCAATTCAGTCTTTGACAATGATGACAAACTTCAAAACATGTAAGTAAAATTTAAAAAGAATAAAAGTAAAAGAACATGGAAGAACATTTGCTTCCAAAAAAGAAAATCCAATAAAAATGATCAAGGAAAACTTGGAGCAAATATTAGGAAGCAATAACAATGGCGCAGACAATGATGGAATGCTCGCTCCATCTCAAATGCGATGGATTGGCACTCCGTTACTATCTGATGGAGCAATCTCCATCTAATGAACGTTGTGTTTTTTTTTTTTTTTTTTTGGTGGTTTTGTTTGAAAGTAGAACAGTCACTAAGTTTGAAGAAGAGGAATTTGGAATATATATATATATATATATATGTATGTATATTGAAGAATAGGGATCTAGATTGAAGAAGAGGATTTCTACGTTTAGGGTTAAAGAATGAGGATGTAAGACTTTGTATTTTTTTATTGAAGAGGAGATCCAAACTCGGTTTTTATATATTTTTATTGAAAAGATCTGGTTTATTGTTGATGCAGATGATTTTGCTTCAAAAAGATTTTTTGATTTGATTTTATCACATTTTGTCATAACCAAATCTTATCATTGTTTTAGGGATATTATGAAAAATCACCATAAAACGTGAACTAATAATATTATGTTGTTTTATACATATTTTGCACATGACATGGTACCAAATGTTTTAGTTTATTTTACACTAATGTCACATGATAAATTAATTAGAAGCCTGCATGAAGAATCCTGAACGAAATATTTTGCAAATATTTTGGATGGAAATCATCAACCCATTAATATCTAGGTCTTTTTGGATAATATTTTCAAAATTAGGGGTGGTTTCACATTATTTTTCAAATCAGGGCTATTTTGATAATATCCCATAATAATAATAATAATAATTTTCATTAAAAACTCATCCATAGTGTTAACTCTTATCTTAATATATTTGCAATCACTCTGTTTTTTAGTGGATAATTTATATTTTAAAAAAAAATAAATAAATTAACTTATTATATTTGATAATGATTACATTTCGACGAAGTAATATGCAAACACCAACATCTGAGAGGATTCATTAATGATAGATATATGATCACTCTCTCTATATATAAAAATAATTCCGTGGACATTTTTGTGTAATAATAATATTATTATATTCATTAAAAAAATTTAAAAAATTCAGCATTTGAACGGATTTATTATTTTTTATTAGTGAACAAGTTATTAATATATTATTTCTTTTTACTAATCTTAATAAGGGTGTATATATAATGTTAAAGAAATGAAATCTTTACAAATCCATGTGAATCACAGTTATGCAGCATATATGTTATTGTGACACCGGCTCCATTTTTCGCTTATCGCTTTATCATGTTTATTAAATTTTATTTCTTGAACTGCCCGTCTAATAACTTTTTTGGTCCACCACTGGTTATTTGTTAACGAAACTTTTATTTTTTTATTATTATTTTTATTGTACATTGTTAACAAAATTATATACCATTTTAATAAATAAATATATAAATAGTGGTAACTCTTAGAAGGTGGGGTTTGAATAGCAACAACCACCCTATTCTAAGCTCCCGGTCCAGTCATCAAAGTTAGAATGGGAAAAGCGGACTATTTCGAAAAAGATCAGGTTGTATAATAAATTTTTAAATTGGGCCTGCATTCGCCTTAAGAAATATGGCCCAGCCTTCCCTAATTTTGAACTTCTTTAATTCTATAGTATAAAATGAAGACACTCTCATTTTATTTTTGATTGATTCGATGAGAGAAAAGTAATTTAATTAATTTTAGGGTGACACTATTGTCACCCAAAAAATCCCTTGCTATAAATATTTTTTAATAAAATATTTTATCACTACTATATCCTTACATACAATTACTTAAAACTACATAATTAATATAATTAAAATTTTCAATTTGCTTTCTACACCCAATTTGGTATAAACCCTAATAATATATACAAAATCAAAAGTAATATGACATAAACATGATCGAACAGTTGAATGTTGCTCGCCATGCTACATTTGGCAAGGAAGCGGTAAAAATGGTTCTCACTAGTCCTCCTGGAGATTAGCCTAAAGTTATTTTCTGTCTGGGAACTTATGACTTTCTTTAGTAAAGCAGTCTAGAGAACGTTTGAAATTATTATTTTGAAGCTTATTCTCTTGTAGACTATACAAGAGTATTGTTATTTAAAATTTATGTCAAATGACCTTTTTATCACAAGAAACTACAAACAATGCAAAATCAGATATTGAAGAGTTTGTATGATAATGACCACTTATAAAGCAAGTATTGGTAAGGAAACTAGCACTACTATCCACTTGTTAATTTCTTATGGCAGCTGAAGCACTTCTTCATCGGAGCTTTGGGCTCTACACGGTGCTTTTTCATCGATGGCATGAGGAATACAGGAGGTACTGTAATGGCTGGATACTTGAGTGTCAACAACTATTGGTTTTGGTAGGGATGTATCTATAACATAAATCAAGGTTGAGATTTAAAATAAATAAAACTATAATTGTATTTTAAATGAGTGTAAAATGGGTCTAATAAGAAAAAATAAATGATTAAAATTTATGAAAGTTGAAGGATAGTTTTAATATTTTAAAAGGTGTAGGAAGTAGAGATTTAATTTCAACTTTTTAATATGGGTTTGTAAAGTAATTAAGTATGGTAAGGAAAATTTTGGATGGTAATAGAAAACTCTTAATTTTATTATAATTTGATATTTGGGGGAGAGGACATAGTTTGACTTTGAACTTACAACAATACTGAGCTTCCCATAAATTTTGTTTAAATTTATACTTAAATGATATGACATGTGTCTTATCAAGATTCTATTAATTATCATATTATTTCATAATTTGTAATAATTTAACAACTCACATATCACATCATTTAAACATACATTTAAGTAAAAGTTTTTAGAAATCTAGCATCACTTATTTTATTAATGTAAATCTCTTAGACAAATCATCGTGAGAACCTCATATCCTCCTATTTTCATCGAATCAAAGGGATTGATGAAGGGCATATCATATATGATTACGTCATTTACATTTTCAAAATTTTCCCAAACTGACTTTACCTTAGATTCGAAAATCTTTATGCCATCAAATGATCATTATTTTCCTGGGAATTAAGGGCGGAAACCGAGTTAGCTAAGGTTATTAATTTGTTACTTTAAGTACAATAAGAACAACAACAATTTTACTAAGTACAATAAGAACAACAACAATTTTACTAAGTACAATAGAAAATTATGACAATATCAATTAAACATATAGGTGGCACATAATAAACGAATAGTGAGGGGAATGACATAATCTATATATATATATATATATATATTGAAGAATAGGGATCTAGAGAGAAGAAGAGGATTTTGGCGTTTTGGGTTAAAGAATGAGGATGTAAGAGTTTGTGTTTTTTATTGAAGAGGAGATCTAGACTGGTTTTTGTATTTTTTATTGAAGAGATCTGGCTTATTTTAGTTTTCAGTATTGTTGATGCAGATGATTTTGCTTCAAAGAGATTTTTTATCAGTTTTGTCTTAACCAAATCTGATCATTGTTTTAGGAATATTATGAGAAATCACCTTGAAAAGCGAACTAATACTAGTATGTCTTTTTAGACATATTTTGCACGTGACATGGTACCAAATGTTTTAGTTTATTTGACGCTAACGTCACATGATAAATTAATTGGAAACCTGCATGAAGAATCCTGAACGAAATATTTTGTAATGGTGTGTTTACTTCACTTAGAGAAATCGGAATAAGAATCGAAATGATTTGGAATCGGAATGACTTGGAATCAGAATGATGTATCGGGATCAGAATAAGTTGTTTACTTCAACTGTAGGAATCGGAATCGGAATCAACAGTATTCCCATTAAACTGTTTACTTTACCTTGGAATCGAAATAGATTAATTATAAATTACAAAAATGTCCTTAATTAAAATTATGAATTAATTACAATAGTATGAAGTTTTTTATTATAATATGCATTTTTTAATATCAAATAAAAAATTATATATTATAATAAAAAAATCACATTATTTTAATAGTCCATCCACTAACCTAGTGTGTAATTTTTTATTATAATATGCAGTTTTTTATTTGATATAAAAAAAAAACTGCATATTATAATAAATAAATAAATAACTACATATTATTTTAATAATCTACTATGATAATTAAGAAATTGGTGATGAAAAATCAATGGTATGTAGTTTTTTATTATAATATGCAGTTTTTTTTTTAATATCAAATAAAATAGGTTTTTTTTACATTTTTTTTTAAAATGATATAAAAAACTTTTTATTTTGATAAAGGGAATGGGAATGGGATTTCCAAGTGGGTTGGGGGAAATGGGATTCTCATTCCACAACCCCAAATTGATGTGGGACCCATATTTTCATTTCCATTACGGAATGAATTTTAGGCAAGTAAACACTATCAATCAATCCGATTCCCCATTCTTATTCCCCAATCTATGAAATAAACGCACCATAAGTATTTTGGACGGCAATCATCAGCCCATTAATAAATAGGTTTTTTTTGGATAATACTTTCAAAATCAAGGGTGATTTCACATTGTTTTTCAAACCAAGGGTATTTTGATAATATCCCATAATAATGAGGATCATAATGATGATGATGATGATCATAATAATAATAATAATTTTCATTAAAAACTCATCCAAAAGTTAATTCTATCTGTATTGGCATCCCTCTGTATTTTAGTGGATAATATATATCTATATATTTTTTAAAAAATTAAATTAACTTATTATATTTGATAATGATTACATTTCGACGAAGTAATATGCAAACACCAACATCTGAGTGGATTCATTAATGATAAAGATATGATCACTCTCTCTACGTATAAAAATAATTCTGTGGACACTTTTGTATAATATATAATATTATTATATTCATTAAAAAATTTTAAAAATTCAGCATTTGAACGGATGTATTATTTTTTATTAGTGAATCGTTAAGGTATTAATATACTATTTCTTTTGACTAATCTTAATAAGGGTGTATAGATAATGTTAAAGAAATGAAATCTTTACAAATCCATGTGAAATCACAGTTACGCAGCATGTATGCTATTGTGACACCGGCTACTTTTTTAGTTTATTGCTTTATCATGTTTATTAAATTTTATTTCTTGAAGTGCCCATCTAATAACTTTTCTGGTCCACCACTGCTTATTCGTTAACAAAACTTCTTTTTTTAATTATTTTTTTTTTATTGTACAATGTTAACAAAATTATATACCATTTTAAAAGATAAATATATAAATAGTGGTAACTCTTAGAAGGTGGGGTTTGAATAGCAACAACCACCCTATTCTAAGCTCCCGGTCCAGTCATCAAAGTTCGTGTGGGAAAAGCGTACTATTTTGAAAAAGATCTGGTTGTGTAATAAAACTTTAAATTGGGCCTACATTAGCCTTAAGAAACATGGCCCAGCCTTTCCCTAATTTCGAACTTCTTTTTTAATTCTATAATGTAAAGTGAAGACACTCTCATTTTATTTTTGATTGATTCGATAAGAGTAAAGTAATTGAATTAATTTTACGGTAGCACTGTTGTCACCCAAAAAATCACTCGCTATAAATATTTTTTAATAAAATATTTTATCAGTACTATATCCTTACATACAATTACTTAAAACTACATAATTAATATAGTTAAAATTTTCAATTTGCTTTAGTATAAATTCTGATAATATATACAAAATCAAAAGTAATATGATTTAAACAGATAAGTGATCAATTATTATTAATTATTATCACAAACCATTTCAAACTAAATACATGATCGAATTGTCGAATGTTGCTTGCCATGCTGCATTTGGCAAGGAAGCTGTAAAAAAGGTTCTCACTAGTCCTTCTAAAAATTGGTCGAAAGTTATTTTTTGTCTGGGAACTTGTAAAGCAATCTAGAGAACATTTGAAAGTATCATTTTGAAGCTTATTGTCTTGTAGACTAAACAAGAAAATTGTTATTTAACATTTATGTCAAATGATTTTTTTATCACAAGATACTACAAACAATTCAAAATTAGAGATTGAAGAGTTTGTATGATAATGGCCAAATATAAAGCGAGTATTGATAAGGAAACTAGCGCTACTATCCACTTGTTAATTTCTAATGGCAGCTGAAGCACTTCTTCATCGGAGCTTTGGGCTCTACATGGTGCTTTTTCATCGATGGCATGAGGAATACAGGAGGTAATGTAATGGCCGGATACTTGAGTGTCAACAACAGTTGGTTTTGGTAGAGATGTATCTAGAACATAAATCAAGGTGAGATTTAAAATAAATAAAACTATAATTGTGTTTTAAATGAGTGTAAAATGAGTGTAATAAGAAAAAAATAAATGATTAAAATTTATTGAAGTTGAAGGATAGTTTTGATATTTTAAAAGGTGTAGAAAGTAGAAATTTAATTTGAACTTTTTAATATGAGTTTATAAAGTAATTAAGCATAGTAAGGAAGATTTTGGATGGTAATAGAAAAATCTTAATTTTATTATAATTTGATATTTGGGGGAAAGGACATGGTTTGACTTTGAACCTACAATAATACTAGGCTTCATAAAAATTTTATCAAAATTCATGTTTAAATTATATAACATGTGCGTTGTCAAAATTCTATTAATTATTACATCATCTCATGATTTACAATATTTTGACAACTCACACGTCATATCATTTGACATACATTTGGGCAAAATTTTTTAGAATTCTAGCATTACTCATTTTATTAACGTAATCTCCGAGGCAAATCATCAAGAGAACCTCATATCATCCGGTTGATCATTAAATCAAAGGAATTGATAAAGGGTATATCATATACATTTTCAAAATTTTCCCAAACTGACTTTACCTTAAGTTTGAAAATCTTTATGACATCAAATTATCATTATTTTACCGGGAATTGAGGACAGAAACCGAGTTAGTTAAGGTTATTAATTCGTTACTCTGAGTACAATAAGAACAATAACAATTTTAGCAAGTAAAATAGAAAATTATGACAATATCAATTAAATGTATAGGTGGCACATAATAAACGAATAGTGAGAGCGATGACATAATCACTGAACACAAAATAATTAATTATATTATAGTAAATATAAATAAATACATGTTTTGAAACTAATACTGAAATTATATATAAACTGAGTTTTAGTAGCACAATTAATTTTTGTGTAAATTATTTCTTTATGTATAAACTAATTTTTGGTCACACGTGAATTGTCTATTAATTCCAAGCGGAGGAATTACTTCGCACATAAACTATTAATATATAAAAAACTCAATTTATAATTCCAGTGTCAAATTTAAAAATCTGTAAATATATCTTGGAATTATCGATTTGAACAAAATTTATTAAATGGATCATATTTTTGACACAAACATGGTGCGGGTTGCCACCTCCATGTGAAAACTTAGTTGAATAGAATCCAAATTTTGAATCAAATTCGTAGTTTCTGAAATATCAATTGTGAACCAAATCACCTAACTTTTTTTGACGTTAATGCTTATATATTTTATCCACTTGCAAAATACTTGCAAAAGCCATGAACCCCAAACAAATTTTAGATCCTAATACTATAACAAATCTGTAATTACATGAATAACCTATATATATATATATATATTGTTCGATTTCAATCTTGCAACTCAAATAAATGAGAAATTATAAATAAAAAAATTAAAATAATTTGCAAGCTACTTCTAATAACCACCTATCGTCAAAATTTCAAGGGTGTATTTGAATACATTTTTAAAATTATGTTTTTGAAAAGTATTTTAAAAATATATATATTTTGAAACTTATGTTTTCAAAAACGATAATGTGTTTAGTAGCATTTTAAAAATACATTCGAAAATGAAAAAAAAAAGAAGATAAAATGGTGTTTGGAATTATTTTTAAAATTGTGTTTTTGAAAATTATTTTTAAAAATGATGTTTTTGAAAATGTAATATATTTGGTAGGATTTCTTAAAAGTTATTTTCATAAATAGAAATGAAGTAAGTATGTTTGGTATTATTTTTTAAAATAAACAAAATAGATATTTAGAGGGAAAATTAATGATGTGTTTTGAAAATGGTGAAAAAAAATTGTTTTCCACTTTTTAGTTATCATTTTCAGAAAGTATTTTTCGTTTTCTAAAACACATTTTCAAAAATAGCTTATCAAACAATTTTATCTTATTTTTTGTTTTTGAAAATGAAAAATCATTTTCAAAAATGCATCAAAAAGCCATCATATTTTTATTTTTGAAAACATATTTTTTATTTCCAAAAACATATTTTTGAAAATAGGCTATCAAATACATTTTTATTCATATTTTGTTTTCAAAAATAAAAAACAATTTTCGAAAATGGAACTAAACACCACCTAAGTAATTTTAGTAATAGATGCGAAAACTCGAAATTGAGTACAAGAATTTTCTTTTGGTAGCCAGACGACAACATTAATATAGGAATCCTTTCTCGAAAGTCACATAGAAGAGGCCATGCAGTTGGATTATAATATTATATAATATAATATATATTAATCATGATCTTCTATCACCCCAATTGATTGGCAGACCGTCAACTGGCTGCTGGCGCAGTGGTAGCGCCAGCAGCCAGCCCTGCCTCCCTTTGTAAGGGGGCAGGGTTCGACACCCCTGTATATATACTATATAATAATAATAATAATAATATATAATAGTATTTAGTTCCCATCAATTGTGTGGGTAGTTGTCCCACCCTAGTGTGGGTCTTCCCTCCCACTTTCATGTGGGTAGTGGTCTTCCAATTGGGAGTAGTCTCCCGGGCCGTGTCACTAGTGTCCTATCTCGGTTGATCCCGATTGTCTCCTGGGCCTGTCCCAGTTACAGTTCATGTATTCAAAAAAAAAAAAAAAAAAAATTGATTGGCAGACCAAATGGTTCCCAATCAAAACGTACAAAATATTGCGTGTACACCATCAAGTGAATGCATCACCTACCTGTATCAATGCCACAAGCTAGGAAACCCTTATTATTTTACTATTATTGTTATGTGCAACAGAAGCTTCTTCTAGGGCCGGTGGTTCATTTCATTCTAAAAGAATATTTCAACTTTGATGAGAATTGACATTGTTACACAAGTGTCACGCACATGGAAGATATATATTGACTTCGTAATGACAAGTTGACAGCACATACATTAAAATATCTTAACAAAAATCCTCTCAGCTTAGTGTTCCAATTTATACGTTATAGTGAACTTTTGTAAATACCATTTTTCAATTTTTCAATAAAAGAGAACAGAATTTTGAGAGAACTCCTTGAAAGTTCAACTGAAAAACAAAAAAATCCAGCTAATTTGTTTTTTTGGTCCAAAATCCTCTCAGATGATGCATGTTGTTAGGTTTCCTCAAATCCAACTAAATTTGTATCATTTAATACTTTTTTTTTAATTATTACTAAGACTTGTCTAGAATATTGTAGAGACCAACTAAAATATAACTCTGAGACGCAGTCCAAGGATCACCTCCTAAAGAGCAAAAGAGAGCAACTCATATTTAGTAGAGAAAATTGCATACAAATAATAGAACTTTATAAAATTGAACTCACAACCTTGAAGACTTGATATGGTTGAGCCTTGATATTTATCATCCAACCGACCACTTTTCTCTATTTTTATATTTGATTTACCTATCATGTTTCTAATAAATTGGAATAATCTTGATAGTCAATTGAAAATGTCAAAAGATTAAATTCAATGGAAACTCCGTGGAAATAATCTACCTTCTAGGACAAGTAACACCTAACCCCATATAATATGTTAATATATATAATGCTTTTGTCAATTCTTCCAATACCCCCATTTATGAACCATAATTTTTCTCCCATCTTCATCAAAATTTCTCCTAATCTCACAAGCCAAAAGCCTCTAAACTTTAACATTCTCCACCACCACTGTTGCCGCCGCAACTACCGTGACCACCGCCACAGCAACCACCACTAGCATATTAAATTTTTAATTATTTACCTTTTATAGTACAAAATGTCTCTTAGACAAAGACAACCAACTAGTACCCTTCAACAACCACCCACCTTGGACACACCTTCATCAACCACCACCACAACCTCAACCAGCCCCGCCCTTACCGAGCCGGAAACCCCGAAAACTCCATCACGGCGACCACCGTCTCTATCCCAACGCGCCATCTCACAAACCCTAAGCGGCACAGCCAACCTAGCCAACCTCCTCCCCACAGGAACCCTCCTAGCCTTCCAACTCCTCACACCTATATTCACAAACAACGGGGCATGTGACTCCGCCACGCGCCCCCTCACTCTCCTCCTCCTCCTCCTCCTTGCCGCCTCCTCCTTTCTGGCCTCCTTCACGGATAGTGTACAGTCCTCCGACGGGCATGTCTACTATGGTTTGGCCACCTTCAAAGGGTTGTTCCTGTTTGACTACCCGGATCCTTCAGGTTCAGGTCTGCCAGATTTGAGCAAGTACAGGATCAGATTCATGGATGGAGTTCATGCGATACTATCTGTGCTCGTGTTTGGAGCTGTGGCTTTGAAAGACAAGAACGTGTTGGGTTGTTTGTATCCAACGCCAAAGCACGAAACACAAGAGGTTTTGAACATACTTCCGGTTGGGATTGGGCTTATTTGTAGTTTGTTGTTCGTAGCTTTTCCAACTAGAAGGCATGGAATTGGGTATCCAATCACACCCGGAAAATAATTTTTCTTTGTTATTGATTTTTCACACTAGGGTTTGTTGAAATGTCAATTCATAGAAGCTAGGGTTGTTGAAATTGTAAGGAATTTTCGTAGTAGGGTTGTAGGATTGTAAGAAACACGGTTGTTCATTTTGGCAACATTTCGATTTATGTAATTTTTAATTCATTCGTTTATTTTTGGGATAATCCCAACTTTCCTCCTATAATTTGAAGAAATAGTCAAAATCTCTCTCACAGTCAAGTGATTTTTCAAAACTAAAGAAGATTTTGACTATTTCTTCAAACTATAAGAGGAAAATTGAGATTATCCCTTTATTTTTTGAAAAAGATAAAGTATTAGATTAAATACAAACCAAAACCCTTACAATTCTGATGCACAACAAGAGAGCAGTATAATTCATTTGTTTAGATATTTCGTTATAATATGAAATTTGTAATTTGTAATATATAGGGGTTGTTAATAGAGGTTTTTTTTTTTTTTTTTTTTTCATAAATCTCAAGGGATTTTATTCAGCATAAACAATGTTTAAAATACAATCTAAAATAAAATTGAACCAAGATTGACTATAATTATTTTTAAAAACTAAAGTGGCTAGTCGATAGGCTGCCTCATTACTATTCTACGAGTAAATTGACATTGAACATTATCAATATATATATATATTTATTTATTTATTTATAGCTTTAAATTTTAAACTCATCGTCTAATTAATAATTATACGGGAATATGATGTAACATGAACATGTGATCAGTAAACATAGCAAATATTTGTCCCATTTTTGGTAAACACTTGCCATCTTTATTAAATTTTTTTTAAACCACTTGCTTTCTAGCTATTATGTCTTTTTCATTTATTTATTTATATTTTATATATTTAAGGATTAGCTTTCTTACAATTTTGATCCACTAGTAGCATGGTCAAAATTTCTATGGCTGCTGGAGAAAAACAAAAAAGAAAAAGCGTTAATCTATTAAGGGGACAGCTCGACAGAATCACAACCACAAAAAGGTCAAGTAGTAGGTTAAATGAGAGGACACTTGAAAAAAGTTTAAATGGGAGGAGAAATTGCACAAACAGTCATCAATTTTATGCTCATTTGCATCTAGAGGAGCCTTTTGCTTGAAATTATACTAACGTCCACTATTGTTAGTCGACTTCTATTGAACATAATTATTACTAATTTAATAGAAAATAGTTAATATGCCCCTAATAAGATATTTTATCTGTTCTTTTAATATTATTTTAAAAAATAAAAATAACTCCACCAATGGAGGAGGATCTACTCCTCCACATGAAGTGGTCATCTTGATCTCCCATCATCTTCCATCATTTTTGTTTTTTTTTTTTCTTCTTATTCTTAATAAGTGATAGAGGAAATTCATTCTATCAATATTATTTTTAATTAAATTACGGAGCAGACCTTGTCATCTCTTCCATCATCCATTTTTTAATTTAATTATTATTCAAATAGTAAATAATGCAATTTTCTTTATTTTTTAAGACAAAGGATGACATAATTTTGCCCCTTAACGATTAAAAGTTAACTATCAACAATTTATGGCTGGGGAGATTAGTGCATTTTTAAGCAAAAATTCATCTGGTTATAATTAGATCTGAACTCAGTAGATGTTTGTGCAATTTAACGTAAATAATGAATACTTTTCTTTATAAAAACATATGTTGTAATAATAATAATAATAATTTGAAAGGGTTTGACCTCCATCGTTTGATCATACATTGATTCCCGACTCAAATTTATTTAGTTTCCGTAAAATAGTAAATAGATATCACTTTGTGATTATCTCACTTTTCTATGCCTTTTTGTACTATTGATTTGCAGTTGTTCTTTAAACTTGAACAAAGAATCAAAGATTAAGACAACAGGAAGGAAAAAAAAAAAAACGAACTCGAGAAATTTTTATTTCTGATTTTCATCATGTGATTTGGACATTTATATATACAAAATGCATCAAATATAAATAAAAGAATGGAGATAAATTGTAGCTGGATTTGTGCCTCATTGACTAAAAGCATGGGGGGTTCTACACCTCATACGTGCATCCCCCATTTATAAAATGTAGGTGCTCCACTTTGTGTGAGCTATACTCTCATCTATGTGTAAGTTATTTTTTTTTTTATATGAGAACTATTCTACCAGTCACGTCTTAAAGTCATACCCTATCTGATCTCAAACGATCTTTAAGTTTGTATCAATCATAAGAAAAATGAAAAAAAAAAAAAAGGGTAAATTAAAAACAAATCAAAATTTAAATATTAAATTTGATTTTAGCACAAAATTAACTTATTTGAAATTGCTTTTGACCCACAAACAAAACTAAATACAACCTATCCTTGAATTACCAAAAATCCCTCCCAAGTCAATATCCATCATCATCTCACGATAATCGTTAGATGTAGCTCATACCTCATGAAGTAAAAATCGTGAAATGTAGCCTATATCTCACAATTGACACTTGTCAAAAAATCACTAGAGGATGTCAGATTTACGAAATTAACCCAAGTGAAAGAAAAAGGTCAAAAATAAAAAGTAGAACCCTTACAAATCATCATAGACGAAACTTGCTGGAGAGGAAATCAAGCCATTCGGATACAAACCGCAATCAATGCACGTTGCAATTTGGTTTTGCGAGACTAGATCGACGCCATTTGGATTGCGAAAACCAAATTGCAACGCCGATTTGGTTTCGGCCAGGGCCCACCTCCTAAGGAGATCCAGCAATCGTTACTCATCAACCTTCGAGCTGCGACTCCAATGCTCGATGATTGTCCGCCAACGAGGAGAGGATATTTTGGTAATTTAATTATTATTTTTTAATTGTGAAGATATTTTGATAATTAGGGACATCCTATAAATAGTTTTGTTTGTAGATTAAAAATGATTTCATGGTCATTTGAGACTAAAAACGGATTTTATGTTTTTCAGGTGACCATTTTTTTAATAGTTTTCATGAAAAGAAAAGTATAATTCAAAATGTTATCATATGGCAGTTTTATCATATTATCCTAATGAGACCATCCCATAAAAGTGTATAAAAAATATAGTTGGGACAGACATTGAAACAATGTGTAATTGAGCATCCATTAATTCGGAATAAGTAGAGCAGACATATTGTTTATTCCACCCAAGTTTTCTCCAATGAAATGAGATTGACGTGTAGGTACATACAAAAAACTGTCCCTTAAACCATGGTAGCCAAGTATAGTTTGCAAATTTTTACCCAATATATATAGAATAATTATATGGTAAGGATGTTTTTTGATATTCTTATTCTACAACTATTAAATACAACTACTCATTTCCTGTGAATCATATTACAAAAATGGGATCCACTGAAAATAATTTATTGTAGTTAATAGTTCTAAAATAAAAATTTCAAGATATCTTTATTAAGGGACCAATATATATAATTTTTAATTTTTACAATTAATTCAGATTTTCAAAAAACATATATAATTTGAATCCACTATTTTAATGGTGTAGCATTAGAGACATATTGTTAAATCAATCATATTTGGTTGTTACCCAAATTTGAGATCATGTTCTTTTATTGCAAAACTTATAGCAAGTAATATAGTTCTAAGATTGCATTTGTTTTTTCTTTATATGTATATATTTGTTTGAAGATTGAACCATGTTAAATTTTACTGAAAACCGAATATTAACTAAACATTCAAAACTTAATGACATGTAATTTTTTTTTTTTTGTAACTAGAAACTAGATATAAATGATAAGTTAATTCGTTTTTAAGTCACAAATATCTGAAAACAAATACCTTTATATCTATATCCTCTAAAAAAATATGTGTTATATAATTAACATTTTAATAAACCAAAGACAACTATAAGCCAATAAATTGATAAATTCTACACCAAATCTATGATTAATCAATTTTTAAATTTCTATAAATATTTAAAAGTTTGATAATATTTTCAAAAGTCTTAAAAGAGAACCCTTGTGACATATGACTAGAAATCAAGATGGAATCAAAGATAAATAAACAACTATACATAAGTTTCGGCGAAGATTTTTGAAACTAGAAATACAAATCAAGAAATTTATCACTGTTAAATTATATTAACTATCAGTGTAAGGTTACAAGACAAGATAAAATTAGCGAGAATAGCTTAGAAATTAAACAAAAAAAAATACTCAAATTTATTCCAATTCATTTTGATTAGTGAAAAATTTTCACTTTCATAATTAAATGATTTTAGGAGATGTTTCAAGTTATTTTACCATTTAAAAACAAAATAATCAAATGTAATGCCCGAACTACCATTCAAAGTTGACTGGAAAAATCAACTAGGCCATAAGTGTTTTACAACTACCAGTCACCGATAATACCAGTCAATAAATTATATAATAGTTGCCAATGGCACATCAAACGAGATAGAAAATTGGGGATAAATTGGATTATGACAAGCGTTGTTGGTTTCTCCACCTCAAATTTTATTTCAGAAATATTATCTTAACTTATACTGTAATTAATCTGTAAATCATAAATAGTTATAACTTATTATTTCTATATTCACTTAATAATTCAAATGATTATAGATTCAAGTCTTACCATAGATATTTGTTAGGATTGTTCATTAGTATTGGTGACTGGTTACAAATCATATTTCATATCATTCTGGTTGAGAACAAAAATTGTTGAAAAATTTCACTTCGCAAAATTAGTATTGTAACAATCATCTCCTAGCACAAATGGCAACCCCCCCTTTTATCCGTCTCAATAGTTCGAATACTTGCAAACACAATTTACAATATTTACAGGTGAACCCATCTTAGGGTCACGTGGGTCATGTGTTGCCCTCAAGAAAAAAGTTGGAAGGTAAGAAATTTTTACAGTGCAGTGCAAAAAAAAAAAAAAATCTGACCGTTTGTATTGGTTCTGACATTACGTGTATGACGTCGAGACCTTCTGGGTCTGTTTCGTGTGCATTGTACTGCTGGAAAAAACTGTTGGTTCCAATAATTATTATTATTTATTATAAAAGCTGCTTCTTGACTTGACTTCTAATTGCATGATTATTTGTTATTATAATTATTTAAAAGCTCCAGCTACACTACTTTTCTTTCTTTTTTTTTTTAATGGTTTATTATTTTTTTTAAAACTATTGTAGTTATCCTTCGATCTTTAAACTTTTTTTTTTTTTTTTTTTTTTATTATACCTAATTTTTTTATTTTTAATTTTTTTTATTTCTAATTAATTAATATTTTTTCTTTATAATTTTTTTCTTTTAATTAGATACATATATATTCTCTCCTATATAAATATAATTTACTTTTATTTTTATGTACTGGTACTATACAAATTCTATTAGCAATTTACAATTTTCCTAAACAACTTTTTTTTAAAAAAATTTTATCTTCACTTGACATTTCTTTATTATCACTTGGCATCTTTTCGCTTATTAATGTTAGCCTACTAAATTGATTTTTTTTTTTAATTGTCCTTGTATTGTAATGATTCAATTTATTATTTTTATTACTTTATTTAGAATCAATAAAAATTTAAATTTAAAAAATTCAGAAAATTCATAATATAATTTATAATATATCTCAATCAATTCTCATTGCATAAATTTATTATTGGTCATTATAAATACAAATTTTTTATTGTAAAATTAAATTGAAATTATATTTTTTAATGAATACATATAGTTTATGTGTTATTTAAATTAATAATTTTTTAAAAAATAATACCAAATTATATCCATTTGAGTATTAATAAAATTATTATTAATTTTTATTAAATTTTTTTATTATATTGTTATTCATTATAAAACAGTTATCGAGAGATATATGAAAAGAAAATCAACACTTAAATTGAAATCATCTTCTTTAAATAAAAATTGTGTTAGAGTCAATTTGTTTAATTTTTGATTTTTTTATTACTTTATTCATGTGCCTTTAACAATTTTTCTGGATCTAAATATTTACATGGATATTTGTCTCTCAATATATTGTAAGAAAAGAGCATATATCTAATCAAATATGTAATTAATGGTTATACTTCTAATTTTATGCCTGGCTAGATGATGATCTCTCAACGTTTGAAGAATTTTTGTTTTAAACCCTAACTAGGTTTTATTCATTTGCCGGAGCCATCAAGGACCGATCATCAGTTGAGTGCAATGATCAAGGAGTTGATTATGTTGAAGCTAAAGCCAACTGCTCTTTGACTGATATTCTTCAAAAATCTTATCAGAAACTAGTACAAGAATTCCTTTGAATCCAGATTGAATCAACAAAAGCAGCCAAGGGCCTTATGCTTCTCGTTCAAGCTATACTATTTTCAAATGTGGTGGAGTTGCTGTTAAAAGCTGCTTTTCTCACAAGCTAACATGTGGAAGCACTATTTGCACATTCATGAAGAGCTGGATTGCCACTGCCACTCAATCTAGCCAATTTTTATTTTGTTTTTAACCAAATCTAAGAGGCACGAGACCATCGAAGAAAATTTTATTAATAGAAGAAAAGTGGTGGTAGAAAAGAATTAAAAAAAAAGGAATTTTTTTAATACTAAAAAATTATGAATAGAATTAGTTCTTTTAATATCATAATATTTGCAAGAATAAAAAAAAATCATAATTCTCACCTCATTTTAATTTTTAGATATTAATTAAAAATTAATATCAATTTTAATATCTAAATTTTCACTTGTAAACATACGAAAAAAATATTTTAAAAAATCCTAAAATAGAAAATAATATCATTAAACCCAAACTTTTAAAAATAATAGTTAAAAACCCCCTCACCGTTAGTGGAAAAAGGGTTCTCATCTAGAAAGTGAGTGGTTTTCTTATAAAACCTAAAAAAGATCAAAATATTCTTACTATATTATATATATTTTTGAATAAAACTACAATACTAAAATATATTAAAATTTAAAATTTACAACTTTAAATAATTAAAATAAATTAAATATTAAAAATAAGTATGAAATAATTAAAATTAAATAATTAAAATAATAATACTTAATAACAACTATAACAAATAAATATAATAAATTAAAAGTTAATTAAATTAAATTCAATTAATAATTAATAATTAAAAACAATAAAAAAGGGGTGGAGATCCCAAATTTGATCTCCACCATTCATCAAGACAATGAAGAGTGCAAATCCCTTTTTTTCAAAAGAAAATAAAAATAAAAATAAATGGTGTTCATCACCCATCATTACCTTCAAACAAACACTACAATGTTGTTCATCATCACCCATCACAGATGTTCAACACTCATCACCTACACCAAACACTAAACCAACAAGAAACCTCACTGTTGTTGGAGAGAAAGATCTTCTCCAATTGTCCTCCATCACTTTTGCTCTTCTTCAATAATAAATTCCTCCAAAATTGGTTGTTGTTGCACATATTTTTGATGCTGTACATTGCATTGACTCCTCTTTTAAAACTATATATAATCGCCACAAACAATGAATAACCAAAAACAACCACCACCATCACCACCATAATAACTAAAAAAAAAAAAAAAAATCGTCACAAAAACTAAAAACGAACAAACCCATTTAACAAAATAGTAAAAATCCATTAATCAAACCATGGTTTTAAAGATCATTATTCACTAATCAACTGATGAAGCAATAGATAGCGATTTATCAATTATTCGGCAAATAATCAGTGATTAATCGGTGAATATTGTATACCGACGGCCAAACATGGTTAAATTTATAAAATAAATAAATAAAGGGACGTTAATGTTATTATGGCCAAAATTTAGAAATAGGTGTAATGTTATTAAACCTTAGGGAGTCTGTGTAATTTTCCCTACGATATATACATAAATAAATCAACCAGAACATCATTTTCTCACTTCTCAACCGACACCCTCCTCCATTCTCTCTCTCTCTCTCTCTCGCTTTCTTCCCTGGCTAACCTCCTCCGTTGCCAGCTCCTGCTCCAGTACTTCTTCGTCTCCGACCTTTGCTAAATCCCCTTACCCCTTCTGGCCTCCTTGTCACCACCCTTTTCCAAACCACTGGTTCGACCACCTCCAACTTTGTCTCTGTCAACATCAGCCATAAACCGACCACGAACACCATTACCATCCTCTCTCTCGCCTCTTATTCGCCGTCCAACACCACCTCTTGCCACTTATCAAAACCCTAATGAAGATCCATCTAGGTTCCATGAACTATATTGATTTTTTTTCAATCTCTTTGAACTTTGATGATTGATGATGTTGGTTTTGATGACTGACGATGATTTTGGTATGTTGATTTTTTTTTTCGATCTCTGTAGGTTTGATAATTTTTTTATATTGGGTTTCACATTGATGATGTTTTCTGTGACTGTGGTGAAGTTGGATTTGATTGATGATGCTTGGATTTCAATTGAGAGATTTGTCTTTTTTTTTTATTTCTTATTTTTTATGGAGATTGAATTTTTCAGGTTTGGGAAGTAACTGATTTGGGTCGATTCGGTCGATTTGGACTGATTCGATCGAGTATGCGGCTGCCCGATTTCAACACCTAATCTGAGTGTTATTAGACCGGCACGGGGTTCGTCACCGGTTAACCGGCAAAATATCGATCAAATCGACCAAATTTTAGAATAATGAATCAAACCTATCAAAACCAAAATCCCAAAAGTAAAAACCGATCATTTTTTCTATAAATAAAAATTTAAAATTCAAATAAAAAAATTGATAGAGCGATGAACAGCCTTGGTTCTCCATCATTGGAGACTAAAGGTCTCCAAAGAAGGAAATCCAAAGGTCTCCATCAAGTGGAGACCCGACCAACACTACTACCATCAACAATGGAACACTAATCACCCTCCATCTCCTCTCTTGTAGCTATCATTGCCAAGAAAGTAGCCAATCACCTCTATATCTTCTCCTTCGTTGGTGTCGGCTGCCAGATCTTATTCCATACAGGTAAAAGGTTGATGGTTAAGGATTTGAGTATGGGTCATTTTAGGTGTGGATCAAGTCAGAACTAGTATCGGCCAGGACTTTTGTCAAGAGTATAAATGAAAGAATGAGAGGATCACAGTGAGAAGATGATGAGATCATAGTGAAAGAGGGAGAGAATTGGCCAAGGTGAGTTGAGAGATGGTGAGAGAGATGTTGAGTCTTAAGAGAGAAAGAGAAAATAAGTAAATTAGATTTATTAAAGGCTAAGAGGGAGAGAGAGAAAATTAATAAATTATATTTATTAAATGCTCTTAGTTTATTAATATTTAAAATTTTTAAATGCAATCATCTGAATACCCTTACACCCTAATGGATCTGATCTTTGGACGAAAATCACTAACTCATTAACGGTTAATGCTTACACCCTAATGGATCTATCATCTTTTGGACGAAAATCATTAACTCATTAACGGTTGACGCTTTTCGAGTAATAATTTGAAAACTAGGGATGCTTTTGACATTAGTTTCGATTAGAGGGAATATTTTGATAATATCTCAAAAAATAAAATATTATAATCAATGTTATTCAAAGTAAATAATATCTTTTAACATAACTTTCCTTTATCCTAAAAGATCAAATAATCAAGTCTCACATTTATTCTAAAATATAAGGTGTGGATAATTTTTATTAAATTTAATCCCTATGAAAAAAAATGGTTTTCTTAAATATTCAACTTCCTAAAAGAAATTGAGATACAAATCTATATATTACAAACTATTTCCAACTTGACTCGTCTTCTACATCAGATATTGTAGGCTAAATATCTTACAGCATCCATTTTTTGCCACAAGATTTGTTAGGACCCGAAATGGAGGAAATTCAGTTAAATTATGTTACAAAGCGGTTGTGTTCCATGCCACAAAGACTGCATCTCTTCGTAGCAAAGCTACAAGTACCAGCTCGCGAAAACCTTCACGGGTCGAGGCAGTGACAGCCCTAATTTGGAAATTTACAACCACCGTGGCAAGATTGGATCGAGGCTTCCAAGGCTACCATTGTTAATAATGGCCATGGACTTACGAAAATTAATGGTGCCACCATTGCCCGAGAATGCAACTAGTAACATTATAGGGTACTTTTTGGCCCACACAAGGGAGAAAGAAGTAGAATTACATAACTTGCTTCATCAACTAAAGATTGGTAAAGAAGAATTTAGTTAAAAAGGGATGCAATTCATGTTAGAATATAAGAGAGTCGAATGTCTTCTAATATGGGGACCAAAAATGTTTTTCAAGGTGACAATCATATAGATTTGTATCCTACTCGAGTAAATGTAGATTTCCGGCATATGAAATTGATTTCGGGTGGGGAAAACCGATGTGGGTAACCTTGCCGAATTACAAGTTCAAGAATGCAGTGATGCTGATGGACACGAGATATGGTGTGGGAATATAAGCATTGGTGACGCTTAGCGAAGAAGACATGGCCTTGTTTGAACGTGACCACGAGTTGCTTCGATTTGCTGATTTGAATCCAAGTGTTGTGTATGTAAACAATGTCTGGTTAAAAAACCAATTGTAAGTTAATGTATGTTAATTTGAAACTTACGGTTTTGGTTAATTTTAGTCTTTTATTCCTTTTTCTTTTCTATGTCTAATAAAGATGATAATCATACAAGGTTGGATGGAATCATATTCAATGGCAATTATATTTTTCTCTGGCTCCTAAAATCCATAAATTTCTCTTATTTTTAGCAAAATCAGATTCAGTAGTAGTGTAAAGACTGGATTGGTAAAATGCGTTTTATTCTTACACTTCTCAAGAGGGCAACGTTGTTGCAGATAATCTTACTAATATAGGTATCAGTAGTTCAGGTTCAATCTGAAGGAATAGGCTGCAAGCAGTTTGTATCTAGAAGCCATTCTCCTTAATTTTTGAGAATTTTCTGTTTTCCAGATTTTGTGTATTATTTTCTCTCAATACCTAAGGTAGTCTTCTAGCTACTTGCCTTTAGAAATGATATACTCGTACGGTCTTATGATCAGTTGAGTAGGTACAATTATACGGGTTAGGTGACATTATGACATTATGAGTTGGTACAATTATATATTTAGTACTTTAGGTAACCTTGCGATTTACATAAATACAAGCACGTATTTTTTTTGTGAACTTATCAGAAAACTCATAAGTTAACAAAAGAATTTCATTATAGGTGAAAACTACTGCTTCTCTCGCTGTCAAATTCATTAATCTAAAAGCATTTAGAGGTAAGACGATCGAGAATACAATCGAAGTCCTGAATAATTCAAAATTGAATAGGGATTCTTATAAGACTGTTAACTGATAGAGCAATATTGGACAAGCAAAGTCACAACTTCAACTACATCCTCTAATTAAATTTATACTCGTTTTGATAAATAAATATATATTTACTGCATTCATTAGATATTAATATTGACAGAGAATTACTTTCAAAGAAAAACTGATAGAGAATAAAACATATATATAAGTTTAATTAAACATTAAAAATGATGTATTAACAAACTTTTTGAACCGCTTAAATAAAATTATAAATTTCGTTTCTATTTCGTTGTTTTCGGTGCTGTATGTGTGCTTATATTATGTACAAAATTTTACCTTGTGGGTATGATGTAAAATAAATCAAGGTACAACAATAATAATAAAATTAAATAAAGCTCTTTCAAGTTGTTATTAAATCTATTTATTAAAAAAAAAAACTGTTATTAATTCGATCAATAAATATAGTCCAAATTTCGCCAGGTGTCTACTTAAATGATTTACCTGGAAAATCATCAACTCAGTTTCCTCGCAAGCATGACTGAACCAACTTGGCCAGAGCAACTCGGGACGATCCACCTCGACTCAACGCAGCCATTGCTTCGTCTCTCTTCCTCACCACACGTTCCCTGACCGAGTTACCTTCCTCCGAGTCCATCAACTCTCGAACTCGCTTCTCCACCTCAGCTGCACTCACCAATCCTTCACTTTCCTGCTTGCTCACGTTCATCGGCAAAGCCAGCTTCAGTTCCTCCACCAACAACGGTTCGTTAATCTTTTGCTCCGCGTAGAGCGGCC
Organism: Litchi chinensis; assembly: GCA_019925255.1. Lineage (NCBI taxonomy): Eukaryota > Viridiplantae > Streptophyta > Magnoliopsida > Sapindales > Sapindaceae > Litchi > Litchi chinensis. The sequence continues at coordinate 15,014,068 of CM034465.1, read as the reverse complement.
ACGCCACCATGGGTATTCCGGCGCAGACAGACTCTAGCACAGAATTCCATCCGCAGTGAGTTACAAACCCTCCTACTGAGACATGATTCAAAACCGCAATCTGAGGGGCCCAGGACTTCACTACCAGTCCTCGGTCCCTTGTCCGGTCCAAGAAACCAGTCGGTAGTATCGAATCCAAATCAAGGTCGGACTGATCCGTCGGGCTTTTGTCCGAAGTAGGAGGATTTCTCACCACCCACAGGAACCTTTGCCGGCTTCTCTCCAGACCAAAAGCCACTTCTTGCAACTGTTGTTTTGAAAACGAACCCATGCTACCAAAACACAAAAACACAACGCTTCGACTAGGTTGTGAGTCAAGCCATGTCATGCAATATTCAAGCAAGTTATCGCTTATTTGATCGGTCGTTGTATTCACCACAGGGCCGACGCAGTAAACCGGCGGGACAGGACTGACCGGGAAGCAAAACCCTTCTGTGGTTGATGATGATAACACTTTCACTGCTTTTGGCTCAAGTGATTCGAACGTGTTGACGACGATTCCTGTTGATTTTGTCAAGTGGGCTGCACATTCTATGAAGTATAAACACTCTGGACTGTGTCTAAAGAGAGTTGGCTCCGGCATGTGAGACAGAGAGATTGGCGGGAAATCCGGCAGATGGAGGAAAGTTGCTTTGAGATCGTTGAAGTTTTGGCTGGTGGTTTCGTATAAAGAAGGCAAGTTAAGAAAAACAGCAAGGCAACTGACCCCAGAAGTGAAGAAATGATACGTAGGGATTTTGAGTTCGGAGGCGATGTCGAGAGCCGGAAAACAGAAGAAGTCAATGATGAGAGACCGGATGGTGAAGTCTCGAGAGAGTGATCGGAGGAGGTCACGGACGTGGGGGTTGACAAGGCGGTAGTGGTCGAACAAGAAGGCGAGACGGTTGGGATATGAGTTGGGGTCTACGGAGATGGTGGGGAGGTGGTGGAATTTGATGGAAGGGATAGTGGCGGAGACGGCGGCGACATATGGGGAGGTGGCGCGGCCGAGATTTATTGGTGGGTTCATGATAATGATGTTGATGGTGAGTGATGGGTTTTGATTCAGTATCAGCTTCGCTAACTCGACGGTGGAAACCAAGTGGCCCCGGCCTGGTGCTGGATACAAAACTATGCTTTCCATAATTTTGGTGTCTCTGTCTTTTTACAAATCCGAGAAGTTCTCTTGATAGGAAGAAAATGTCACTTAATTCTTTTTTTTTTTATTTTTAAATGAGTGTACTTAACTCATGAGACAGCTGTCAAGGCGAATAATAATATGATTTTAGGTTGCGGTCCGAATAATAACCCTCGAACCGTGAGAAAATAACCCACATCAAATCAAAAGTGATCTACATACCTCAGGAAAAGGCCCACATGTTGTGACAGTGGGATGTTAACACCACGATCTGAAAAGAGCAAGCGGGGGTACCATTTTTACCACTACACTGCTGAGAAAATTTATTTTATTGAGGACATTTATTTAATTTAATAAAATATCAATTTCGAATTGTCTCAATAGTAGGTAGTATCCTGAATGTTAGAGAAATGTAGCTAGGAAAGTTCTCTTCATTTTTATTACGGATGAATAATAATTATGGGATGCAAGTTTGTCTTATAACAGATTAGTAGTGCCGTATGAGAAACCAGACGTGTAACTCTCTCATCAAAACGGAATTTATTAATAAGATTGGTCTCTTTTTATTTTTAAAGATAATCCATTAAAAGATGGTTCATTGAGTTAATATCAAATTACTGAAGAGTACGAAGAAAAATAAAAAATTAGGTGAGTTCTTTTCTTATTTCAATATTTTAAGATATTTTATTATTATTATTTTGGATGTTTTAGGTAAATAAAAGAAGTTTAATCGGAAAATATAGTAATTTTATTGCTTAACTTGCATGACGGTACGGCTCTTGAATACGCGTAAAGTGTTATAGCCTCCTAACTTTCTACGGATTGGAAACAGACAAAGATGAGGTAAGAAAAGCACAACAATTTCTGAAAAGTTGGGTGGAAATGGTTGTCATCTTTATCATCGCCATCTCATTCTCATTTTCAATTGGTTAAATAGATTTCATGTGGATCAAATGGATCAAATTATCAATTTAAAATATATATTTACACTTTCATACATTATTTATAAATCCATTAAAACTAAACATTATTTACACAAACCAAACATTTATTTTTATAATAAATAGTCAATCATTATCCCCAAAAACTTTAAAATATATTTAGTGGAATTGAACTTTCAACGCCTTGATAACTCTTATAGGAAAGAGACAATTATTTTCATGATAAGAGAAAAAAATTACCTATACAAACATTAAAATAAGATTTGATGAAAATGAACTTTCTAACACCTTGATAAATCAGGTAATGCACCTTCGTATTTTCTTTATTGTTCAAAAAAGTTCTCTTACCCTATTTTTCACTATGCCCATATAACAAAAAAAAAAAGTTGAGAATTTATGTTTTACTGTATACACCCTTCAGAGTACCAAAGTTGATCGTCCCAATTGAACAGTATACATATATTTCTCTACACCATTTAGATTATGTTTAACACCCAAATTTATCGTTATTCAAAAACAAAAACTGAGCAAATTATTGGTTCTGGTATTTGTTTATGAAAAACTTACATATCTTGTTTACCAGTTGACCATTTTAACTCTAATTATCATTGTTTACAGTTTTCTTCCAATTTGTTTTTTTCAATGAAGAATTTAAATTTGTTTTGTTTATAGTCATATTAATTTCTTAAGAAACACATCTTACTGTTTCAAAAAAAAAAAGAAAAAGAAATACATCTTAAGCCTTTTTCTTTTTTCTTTTTTTGTATATCATAATATTTGAAGCACTATTATTACATGATCCCACAGCCTAGATTTTGACAGAAAAGTCAAAAGGGAAGACTGGAACGTCTGCACAATTGCAATGGTGGAGATTAACAAAGCCAATAAACTGTTGATGACTAGTGTTCCAAAGTATTGGCGATAGGGGTTTAAGGATAATCAGTCAATCATTTAAGAATAAAACTAGAAGTTATTCAATTCTTGAATCTTCTATTAAAGATAATCTCCATCTGATGTGATGGTAAATATGTGGATTTGTTCTTTTCTTAATTAGGGCTCCTGAGAAGAAGATAGGTGTATCTCATATAAATGTGGAGATTAATTTGTTTGTTGAATTAGAATATTAAGTACTTTCGTAGTACTATCGATCATGGATATTTTAGTAAGCCTCTATCGCCAATACTCTCAATCACTAGTCATAAACAGTTTATTGGCTTTGCTACTCTCCAACATTGCAATTGTGCAGACGTTCCAGTCTTCTTCCCTTTTGACTTTTATGTCAAAATCTAGGCTTTGGGATCATGTAATAATAATGCTTCATATATTATGATTTAAAAAAATAAAAAAAGAAAAAAGAAAAAGGCTTAAGATGTGTTTCTTAATAAGTATGGCTATACACATACGATTTGTGGAAAAAGAACAAAAAAAAAAAAAAAAAGCTTAAAATTTATGATTCCCCATACACACCCATACACTTATTTATTTATAAATTTATGATATTTGAAAATTTGGATAAATTCAAAACAAATCAAAATTTAAATATTAATTGTTTTTTTAGCACAAAACTTATTTGAAATTGCTTTTGACCCAAAAAAAAAAAACACTAAATACAACCTATCCCTAAATTACCAAAAAATCCCTCCCATGTCAATATCCATCAACATCTGATGAAAACCATTTGGTGTAGGCCATATCTCATGAAATCAAAATTGTGAAAATGTAGCCCACATCTCACAATTGACACTTATAAAAAAAAAATCACTAGAAGATGTCAAATTTACGAAAGTTTACCCAAGTGGAGAAAAAAAAAAGCCCTTACAAACCGTCGTAGACAAAACCCACTGGAGAGGAAATCGAGCCGGAGAAAAACCGAAATCGACGAACATTGCAATTTGGTGTTGCAAAAACCAGATTGCAGCGACAATATGGTTTCGGTCACGCCCCACCACGTAATGAGATTTGACAATTGTTACTCATCATCCACCGAACCACGGCTCCTATGCTCCATGATTGTACACCAATCGGGAAGAGGGCATTTTGATAATTTAATAGGGTTTTTTTTTTTTGTTCTTAATTGTGAAAATATTATGATAATTTTTATACATCCACTATAAATAGTTTTGTTTTTAGATTAAAAACGATTTCAAATTCATTTGAGACTAAAACGAATTTCATATTTCAAATTAATGTGACCCTTTTTTAATAATTTTCATGAAAAAAGAAGTATAATTCAAAATGTTATCATACGACAGTTTTTTTACCATACTGTCTCAATGAGACCATCCCATAAAAGTGTATAAAAAGAAAAACTTAGTTGGGACAGACATTGAAACAATGTGTAATTGAGCATCCATTAATTCGGAATAAGTAGAGCAGACATATTGTTTATTCCACCCAAGTTTTCTCCAATGAAATGAGATTGACGTGTAGGTACATACAAAAAACTGTCCCTTAAACCATGGTAGCCAAGCATAGTTTGCAAATTTTTAGCCAATATATATAGAATAATTATATGATAAGGATGTTTTGAAATTCCTATTTTACGATTATTAATTATAACTACTCATTTCATGTGGATCACACCACAATGATGGTATCCACTAAACATAATTGATTGTAATTAATAGTTGTAAAATAAAAATGTCAAGACATCTTTACTAAAGGACCCATATATATAATTTTTAATTTTCACAATTAATTCAGAATTTCAAAAAATATGTATATATATATAAATAATTGAACCCATAATTTTAATAGTATAGTATTAGAGGCATGTTGTTAAGTCAACCATATTTCTAAGTTACCAAAATTTGAGATTGAAATGACCTATTTACTGTGCAGTCCCAAATTTTTGCAAATTGTTGTGGCACAAAAATATAAAAAAATATTGTAACACTTTTTAAAACAAAAATGTTACAACACAAGTAAGAATAGTAAAACAAATAAATAATATGAGCACATTTTTAACGTGATTCGATAGATTCATGAGGTCACGCCCAGAAATATCAACTTATTAATGAACAAACAAAGTTACAACTTATACTTATCTCATATAAACCAAAACGCTTTTTTAGTGTTGATACAAGTCTAAGTTCATCAATGAGGTTACAACAAGCTTCCCTTGCCTTCAATGGTTGTCAGCTTCTTAAACTCTTTTCAACAGTTGCAAACCTATCTTCTTCCAAAAGTCAATCGATTCTTCCTCCCGAAGAACATTTGTCACTTTAACATAGTTTGGTTTTACCTTACATCCACAAGGCCACGCCCGGAAACATTAACTCATTAATAAACAAATAAGGATATAATATATAGTTGTCTCATACAAACTAGGACTCTCTCTTAGTATTGATACAAGTTCAAGTTCATCAATGAGGTTGTAGCAAGCTCTTTTTGTCTTTAATGATTCTCAGTTCCTTGAACTCCCTTCAATAGCTGCAAATATGTCTTCTCCCGAAAGTCAATTGGTTCTTTCTCCCGAAAAATATTTGTTACTTAGAGTCCCTTCAAGATTTTGTAAATCGTCTCTTTTCGAGGACAAAAACGTTCTTCCTTCCGAAGAACTTATGCTCCTTGAAATTCCTTGAAGGATTGTGAACCAATCTTTTCCCAAAGCCATAATGACAAACTCTTTAAGGTTTACAAGTAAACTATATATCTCTCACTAAATTCAATGCTGCTTGCTTGTTTTCTTCTGAACTAATTTATTCTGTATTTATAGCAAGAATGTGTAGTAGTTACCTATAAAAGAAATATAGATAAATCAACTATAAATCAAATAATTATCAGTTGAAAAAAATCAAATATTTATCAAAAAATAAATATATCAAAATAAATAAAAAATAAAATCTGTAAGTTATACAAGATATGTGCAGCTTTGAAACCTGTAGAATAAAATAACATTATCAATTGGATAAAAATTAGATATTTATCAAAAGATAAATAAATATCTCAAATAAAGAAAAACAATATCTATTAAAAAATAGATGAGTCCTATTTTTTAGCAATGACCATATCCTTTTATTTTACTTATCCGAACTTGCTCAATAAGCTATCCAGATTTATTATTCGTCTACACATCAACTGATAGGTTTTACATCCTACATAAAATACTCAGAGATAATCACAATAAATTTCTTAAAAGACAAAAGAATAAAAATAAAAGATAAACACATTTATCTTTTTGGAGACTTAATCTCTTTGACAATAAATCTAAAAGTAAATAGATAATCTCATGAAAGATGTTGTAAAAAAAGATAAATATAAGAGATAAACCTATCAAAAATATATATCTTAAAACAAAACGACTCCGAGTTTCTGATATGATCAATCTGTAACCTGTCATCAAGAAAAGTAATACAACATTTTAGCAAACCTAATATTATAAAATGTTACAATATTTTGTCAATCCAAATGACATAAAATGTTACGATATTTTTTCAAGTCTGTTAATACAAAAGTTTATGCTATTTCAGCAGTTCATGTAATATGTTGAACTGTCTTACATGAACTACTAAAATAAGATGTCAATACTTTATACATAATAAGTTGTGCATCAACAAAGATCATGTGGTTTTATTACAAAACCTATCACAAGTAACATAGTTTTAAGATTGTGTTTGTTAGTTATTTATTTTTTAAATTTGAAGATTGAACAATGTTAAATTTTACTGGAGATTGAATATTAACTAAAAACTGAAAACTGAATGATATATTTATTTATTAAACTAAAAACTGAATATAAATGACAAGTTGTTTGTTTTTTTAGTCACAAATATCTAAAAACAAAAACCTTTAAATCTATATCCTTTCAACACTTATGTGTTATATCATTAACATTTTAATAAACCAAAGACAACTATAAGCAAATAAATTGATAAATTCTATGCCAAATCTATTATTAATAAATTTTTAAATTTCTATAAATATTTGAAAGTTTGATAGTATTTTTGAAAGTCTTAAAAGAGAATTCTTACGGAATATGACTAGAAATCAAGATGGAATCTAAGATAAATAAGCAACTATATATAAGTTTCAGTGAAGATTTTTGAAACTAGAACTACAATTCAAGAAATTTATGACTGTTAAATTATACTAAATATTAGTATAAGGTTATAAGAGAAGAAAAAAATAGGGCATACATAAAATTAGCGAGAATAGCTTAGGGGAAAAAAAAAACTCAAATTTATTCTAATACATTTTGATTAAGAGAAAAACTTTCACTTTCATAATTAAATAATTTTAGGAGAAGTTTTAAGCTATTTAACCATTTAAAAAACCAAACAAAACGATCAAATATAATACATGGACTACCATTCAAAGTTGAGTGGGAGAAAATCAATTAGGCCCTAGATGTTTTACAACTGCCAATCACCCATAATACTATTCAATAATTTAGGTAATAGTTGCCAATGGCACATCAATTGAGATAAAAAATTAGGCATAAATTGTAGGAATAATCTCAGTTTTTTTCCTGTTATTTAACGTAATTACTTATTATCCCTATATAAGTTAAAAAAATCTCATTTTATCCTTTTTATGATTCTGATATACATAATAATGAAAAATATCATGAGATTTTTTTAGATATTTTCTTAAACTACATAGGTTTTTTGGATATTTTTTTAAAATACAATGAGTGTTTTGTCTATTTAATCAAACGATATAGAAATACTTAACTATTTTCTGAACTAATAGTGGATTTTGGCTATTATATTAAACTACAAGGAAAAAATAGGATTTTCCTTAAATTATATTACGTATAGTGTTGTTAGTTTCTACATCTCAAATTTTATTTCAGAACTATTATCTCAAATTATACTGAAATTAATTTGTAAATTATAAATAGTTATAACTTATTATTTCTATATTCACTTAATAATTCAAATAGGTAATGTCCATTAAATATAGTGGCACATCGCCTAACTTCCTTGGCTTTCTCCTCTCAAAGAGATTTGTATTGGGAGGCGGTCAACCTTGGGTGTATCTTTTCCTGTTTTGTTTAATATTTTTTCAGTTTCAAAAAAATATATATTTGTGATAGGTTATAAATCATATTTCATATTATTTTGGTTGAGAACAAAATTTTGATAAATTTCACCTTGTAAAATTACTATAGTAGCAATCATCTCCAAGTACAAGTTGCACCCCTTTTCATCCATCATAATTGTAAAGATTCATATACCTACAAGCATAATTTACGAGATATACATAAATAATTACCTTTTAATTATAAGAAAAGAGTTTATATCCAAATCAAATTAATAATGATTTATCTACGTAGATTCTTCATAATAAATTTAGCATTTAAAAATTATAATCGATGGATAAATTTATCTAATTAATAAAATAGTTGTATCCATAAATTTATAATACACCTTTAATATGGGTTTTAAAAAATTTATTATTATAGTTTCTAGAATTTAAATTAAAAAAAAAACGATTAAAATGATATGTCACAAATGTATAAATTCATTGGCCAGCATCAACAAGTTGGATGTCATGTCATGTGACGTGGAAAGTACAAATCACTTCAATGACGCGAACTACTACCTTCCACGAAGATACCGTCTCTCTCTCTCTCACACACAACACTTATTAAACACACTGACAAAATCCACACTAATCAATCAAACCATGTCTATCTCTTTCAGGCTTACTCCGTTAACTTCGCCAGCACAAACCCACCTCAGATGCACTCTTTCTGGGCCCAAAACAGCTCTCACGATCTCTGCTTCACCACCCAGATTCAGGGCTATCAGATGTGTCCATGAGGGCTCTGGTCACCTGGGTCCAACCCCAGCAAAAGCTGCAACATGGAAAAACATGTTGTCTACTGCAGCAAGTCTGTACCCCGTGTATGTCACTGTTGGAGGCGTTGTTGCTTGCTTGAAACCATCAACTTTTGCTTGGTTTGTCAACCGAGGACCCTATTCTTATAGCCTCTCACTTGGGTTGATTATGTTGGCCATGGGACTGACTTTGGAGCTCAAAGATTTGATTGGTTTGTTCATGCAAAGGCCTCTCTCTGTGAGTTGATTTTCTGGCTTATTGATCAAATATGTATAGGCTTGTGGTTGTTACCATTGTGCTTTGGAGATATGCCTGAGACATCGTGTTTTCTTGAATTGCTTTGCTGTGGAAATTCAGAAATGCATTTGCTTGGTGATTTAGATTGTTTAATTTGAATTGGAAAACTATGATCACATATGTATATGCATTTGCAAATTATACTCGAATTGATTCTGGAACTGCGGTGTCATCAAAGCTGCAAAAGTTTAGTGGTTGAAGTTTTAGTTAAAAATTATTGTGCTATAATGTGATGTGGTTATTGGATTATTTTTGTGGATTTTGAAAAATGGGTGTCTTAACATTTTCGGTATTGGATTGATTTTGAGAAATTAGATCAATTGGACTAATTGTAACATTGTTTTGGAGTTAATTTCAGTTTGTCCTTACAACTTTCATGAACTCAAGTCAACCCCTTTTGGCTTGCCATTCGGTTTTTGATGAAGCATGTCTACTCCATTTAATCGAATAGCTGTCTGTTTGTTATTCTTAGTCTTTTTATTGAATCTACTGCAAAATTATGACGGTGACCGTGCTATTGTTACAGAAAATGTGGTTTAGCATGACAATTGCATTTTTAGCTGCAAATATTTCAAAGGAATAATCGACAAATGGAGTAGCATCCACTCATTATTCATTGTTTTTCTAATCTCATGTAAAGTTTGTACATTCAGCTGATTCAATTTGAAAATTCAATTGAGACTGTTTGTGTGAAAACAAATATTTCTGCTTTTTGGCTGCTTCTCTTCATTTTCGGTTTTCTGGGCATACACTTACAATTTCAACTGCATGTTTAACTGATAAGTGTCTTGAGAGAGATGAGTTATTTATTTTTCTTTGCAACGTTGAAATGTTGATGTGGAAAGCATGGTGTTGTGTCTTATTTCCCAAATTTTAGTTGCAAGTGAATGAGTTTCCTAGGTTATGAGTTTTGTGTTTTGTGCTTTTGTTAGATACTATTTGGATGCGTTGCTCAGTATACAATCATGCCAGCTTTTGGAGTGATTGTTAGCAAATCTTTAGGGCTTTCACCGTCCCTTTCAGTTGGTTTGATATTGATTGCTTGTTGCCCTGGTGGTACTGCCTCCAATGTGGTAAGACTTAATCTAAATATTCTGTTTCTGTTCTCAATTGATGTTCACTTTTAACTCATTTGGCAGACATTTGATGTGTATCCAAGTTAGAGAAAACTACCATAGTTTCACTTACTTTCTGTTTTAAGTATCACTTCCTCCGTATCTCTCTGATTTAATGATTATCTTTGTTCATTTATAGTTACAGTGATCTTTTTAATCCTTCTTTTGTTTGTCGATCGAATGCCGTGGTAGCCAATGACATTTTAGGTTGCATGTGAACCTGGAGGAACTGGTCAACCCCAGGTCCCCTATATGACCAAAAACATAGGCATCTTTTCGCTAAATCTACACGTATGGAAGCATCATCTTTGGGTACTGCTGTCTATTTTTATGATTGGGGCAAAAGTTATTGCTTGATAAAAGGTTTAAATTAGGAGTTTTTTGACACATAATTTTTATGAACATGTATACAAATAATCTAGTTGATACTGATCAGCTCAAATACACCGACTAGAACTAGTCGTGCGTCATCAATGCATTTTCGTCCCTGTTGCGGCTATAGAAGTTGTGGAAGAATCTTACATATGTCTGCCGATCACGGACTTTGAGGGGCTCTAGAAATTTGGATAACTTAGTTTTGCAAAGCCTCATCTGAACTATCAAACATCTTCCATGTGGCTCTGTTTCTGCCATTTGCTTCATCTGAGGTCATCTTGCTGTTGTAATTAGATGATACGATCTTTTCTCATCGCAATAAAACACAGTAATTAAGTTCCCCTTATAAATTTCTCATTTTTTCCGCAAGCTACTGTCAAAGCAAATTACATCAGTGCTTACTGGTGTTTCTTTTCCAAACCTATCAGTTGCATGCATGGCATTTCACAATATTATTTTCCTATAGTGATTTTCTCTGTCAGCTCACGTTATATAGTTTACGTTCCTTTTACTCAATTATAAATGTTCTGTAAAGTCAATTCTAACAAAACCAAATATCTGTATCTGGTTGTTGCTAGTTTTGGATGTACTGTCAAAGCCATGTGAACTAATATCATCATAGTTTTGGAAGTTCTGGTCTGAAAAGTTGGTGGAGGAGGCTGTTATTTTTATTAATATCAACATCTTAAAGACGTAAATTTATGCGAGCACTCCAATCACATGCCACAACATCTATAAGTATCCATTCATATTTTTATTTCAATGAAAAAGGGTTACAGGTGACGTTACTTGCTCAAGGGGATGTTCCACTATCTATTGTAATGACAATGTGCACCACTCTTTTAGCCGTACTTCTGACTCCTCTTTTGACAAAGATTCTGGTGGGAACATATGTTCCAGTAGATGCTGTTAAACTTTCCATGAGCACCCTACAGGTAAATTTTAAATTCATACTTCACGATCACTTGCAAACTCTTTTTTCGGATATTAATTACTGAGGTTGTTCCTTCTGGTATAGGTGGTGGCTATCCCAGTTCTGCTAGGTTCTTATTTGCAGAGCACATTTCCTGCAGCAGTGAAGGTTGTGACACCTTTCGCTCCACTATTTGCTGTTTTAGCTTCATCGCTGCTAGCTTGCAGGTCCTCACTGTTATCATTTAATTTCTTGTCATGAAGATTAATTGATTTCTCACATAATAATATCTTTTTCTGGGGTTCAATCCAGTGTATTCTCTGAAAATGTTGTACGTCTGAAATCCTCAATGATTGGTGCATCATTGACTTCTGATCCATCTCCTATCATGAGGATCCAATCAATTCTGTTTGGAGAACTAGGAGTTGTAGCACTCTCTGTGCTTCTACTGCATTTCGCTGGTTTCTTTGTGGGGTAAGAGTAATTGCTTCGTTTTTCGCTTCAAGTAGTTCAGCTAAAGTCTTGCTTGCTTCTGCTTTAATTTGCTCTGTCACTATAGAAGTTCATCAAAGTAATGAAAATGTACAATTTAATGATATCTGCAGGTACCTATCAGCAGCTATTTGTGGGTTCAAAGAACGTCAAAGGCGAGCAATATCAATTGAGGTATATCTAGTCATATTGAATGGGGCAGTAGTGTCTTGAAATACGGTGAAAGTTTGATATATTAGTTTAAATAAGTTCCACTCGTGTTTGAGTCATTGACGATCCTGAATGTGGTGGAACACAAGTGAATTTTCAAAAATACTTTGTGCTAGCAGCTTAATGCTTCACTCTGATGACATAGATATCGTGTTGATTCTAATAAATCTCCTTGCATCTCTTTATACACTCTTCCAGGTTGGCATGCAAAATTCTGCATTAGGTGTGGTTTTAGCAACAACCCATTTCGCATCATCAATGGTTGCATTACCACCAGCCATGTCAGCCGTTATCATGAACATCATGGGGAGCAGTCTTGGTTTCATTTGGAGGTACACTGATCCTTCTGATTTGAAAACTAGTGTAGAAAATGTTGAGAAGCAAGAATGAAACCAACTTTAATGTTGATCATACAATAAATAAGATGACTCTCTCTCTTCATTGTATTAACTTTTCTTTTTATCTGTTGAAAAGAATTTTTTTTTTTTTTTACCAATTCAAGCTTAATATATTATGGATTTAATCTACTGTTGGAAACTGAAGAAGAAACCAATCATGGATCTGGCCAGCGAAAAAAAGGGAAAAGGAAAAATGAAAGTATTATGTTAAGACAAAAATAATAAACAACTTGCACTCCATGAAACCTCCTTTGATATATATATATATATATATATATATATATATATATATAGAGTCTTCGTTGGTACACATGAGGTTTGCATACACTTTTTAAAAATTTGCTCTATTGGCAATCTACTAACTTGTTGAACCGGTCATTTTTTTACCTTATGACATCCTGCTAACCTTATATATATATATATATATATATATATCTTGCTAACCTTATAAATATTCGTTTTTTGTACAATAAAGAAAGATTTTACCATTAGTGACACTATTTCATAATCAATTTTATTGGAGTATCTCCAATGCTTTTATGGTTTATAAAAAAAATACATGTCACATAAGATAAATAGATGTTGAGATGTTAGCAAGAAGTAAATCTTTTGACATTGATGACGTCATTTTTTTTAAAAACACAATCCATAAGAGCTCTTACTCATCTTTTTTTTCCTCTTCACATTGCAAAATAAATTAGAAAAAAAAAGTAAAAATTAAAAACTATTAGAGAAATAAAAGTTCTAAATTGAGATTAGGGTTAAATGGTACAGTATATTGTCATTCTCTAGTTTACATGGTATATATGTGCCGAGCAATATGATAATTTGGGTTAAATGTGTAGTATATTGTCATTCTCTAGTTTACATGGTAAATATGTGCCGAGCAATATGATAATTTGGTTTTTACAATTTGAAAGAGTTACGTTTTTAAATGGCCCTCTTAATTGGGTGTATTTTGACTTTGTCATTAAATCATTATTTTTATTTATTTATTTATTTTTGATAAACAGACACATTTTAGTAGCACCTATTATAGATTTTGGAAAAAAAAATGCCTATGTATATGAATTGAAAAAAAAAAAAGAAGGTTTGAATTTGAAAAGAACAGATGCAAGAGAACAATGCAAAAAAATGAGGTCGAAATGTTCGAATTTAGATATACGATAGGAAAAAACCTTTAATCTAGTCATTAAGATGGTCATTATATTGTTTGTCCTTTTGAAAGCTTTTCTAAAGTGAACTTCAATGTCAGTCCCAAACAAGAGGTTCTGAATACAGGACCATAGGTCTCAAACAAAGGTTTATAGGTCCTGAACAAAGTTCCATAAATCCTCAACAAAGGACCATAGATCCCAAACATAAAAGGGAAAAGGTCTGAAAAATTCTAATTTTAAACACAAAACCGAGTTATCCTATCCCACCCTCCATTTTTATTCCATTTCAACACCTAAAATTTTATGACACACATCATTTTGTAGTTTAAAAACTTAAGAAATCCATAGTTTGTTAGAACAAAAATTTCATTAACCCTCAACAATCTTTTCATAAATTGTAGCATATAATGGAATGACGACAAAGGAGAAGAAAGAGAAAGGCTCGATTGGTTGATTTCCAAAACTTGATCCATGATTTCAAAATCATGAGTTCCAAACTCCAATGACAAAGAGACTGAAAAAATGGAGAAGGAGAAAAACAAGAAACTTTTGTCTTTTTTTGTTTCGAGCACCATAGGAAGTTTATAATTCCAGTTGTTATTAAAATTTAAACTATTAATTGAGTAATATGACAAAGAGGGAGGAGCACTCTCTCGGCTCATTTCTATTTGTTTTTATGATACCTAAAACTACTTAACATTAACAAGAGGAGGTTAATTTAATACTATGTTTGTTGAAGTCATCTTCCTTCCCCTTAACTTTAAATTTATTATAATAGTTAAAATGAAGTATTGAAGCAATAACGGATCAACATGTGGCCTCACTCAAATATAATAATAATAATAATAATATACTATATTTGTTTTTAAAATTAAAAACCTAATTGTTTTTAACTTAGTTTATATATATTAAACTTTGATTCTCCACTATTTTTCATACGATAACGTATTTATATTTTTATTAGTACAAATTAGTGAATCCTTAATTTTTTATTAAATTATTACAATATATTGTTACCTTTTTTTTTTGGAATTTTTGTTTTGTAAATTGTAATATTTTTTATTTAACCAACTTCTAATTTGTTAACTTTTTTGTCTAAATTTAGAGCATCAATATTGTTAAATTTGGATGTTTCAATTATTTTTTATTTGTCTCTTCTATTTTGTACGATAGTGTTTATTTTATTATTTTATTGATTTATTTTTAAAAAATATTTTAATTACAATAGATGTATAATATTACCCAAGTTCATTGATCAAGTTTGTTATTTTGATTTGATATAAATTTTCTCATTCAATAATTTTTTTATAAAATCATATATATTATGCTATGATAATAATTTTCAATAGTATAATTATTATTTATAATAAATACTAATACTATGAAACTCAACAATAAAATAATTGGTTCATTCACTAGAAATTCACATTATTCATAGCTTAAATGATTAATACACTTCTCATTTATGCATATTAATATGTGTGATAAGTTTTTTTTTTTTTTTTTCACTTTATTATGAGTCTTATAGGCAGCCTCGTCCCTAGTCATTCAATGGGAATGGATTCAATGAGATGAATTTTTATCTCTCTCTCCTCATTAATTATTTCTCTACCTACTCCATTTACAACATTATTAACTTTATGTATAATATAAGCTATGTTATATAATAATATATTTAAATTAATTTTATTCCAATCCAAACTCAACCTACATTTTACTATTTAAAATTAATCTTTGTAATTAAATTAATAAAAAAATTTCTCATTTTTTCAGATTTTCATAAAATTAATTTTAAGTATATAATAAAGTATTAAATTAATTTTATTTTAATTCAATCTCAACCTACACCAAACACAATATGAGATATTTTTAATCCAATTCCAAATTCTATCAAATATGAGACAGTGATTTGTCATTCCAATCCAATCTAATTCAATCTATTTTATTACAATCCAATCTAATCCCGCATGCCAAACAGAGCTATAATGTTATAGAAGTAAATTTTCAAGTCCAAAATATAATATTTAAACTCGATAGGTTTTGTAGACCATTAATTGATGTGATTAATTTATAATTGTGTATATGTTTAATCTCGATAAGTTTTAATAAGTCCTATCTATTGATGTGATTACTTTAATAATTAATGTGATTATCACGTAAATATACACACATATATATAGGTTTGCCAATTAAAAATAGTCACATCATAGTTGGAATTACTTAGCATTATTGTATTATGTTTTATTATAGAGTTTTCCTCTTATATGAATCTCTGGGTCTGCCAGTTATTATGACAACTACTATACTTTTCGATAAATCTCTCAAAATTTTCATCTCTTATAATAAAATTAACTTTATTGTTGATATATAAATATAATAAGATTATGTGATGCATGTTATAATCGCTAAACGTCTAATATTATCACTCAAAAAGTACCTATTAGCCACGTGGGTAAGTCTCGATGGCCTAGGACATACACATCTGGATTCAACAACGTGCCAAAAACGACAAGCTTTGCAATTCTCGACATGACTGCAGGCTTTATCTTTTGTCTTCATTTCTCAACCCAATTTTCACTATTTAACTTTCAATAATTAATTAATGTTCAACTTTTTCTTGTTGGAAGCGTCAATTAAGAAACAGGAAAAAACACGTGAGCATCCACTTAGGGTACATTCTTGACTATTTTAAATACCTTGAAATATACTTTGTAGACTTGTCAAGAATGATTATAGAATTAAAAATTTCCAAACCATCACTTCCTACAAATATAGCAAGAATTTCAAAGGAAATTGACAACAAAGTTGCTTTCATGAATAGTTGTCGATGATAGTTCCGTGATTTAAGGGTTAAATTGTGACAAGTGTCACAAGAATTTGTGCAACGCTTAAAACTTAAAAGATATGTGTACCAACTACATGTAGATCTAATAGGTTGCCTGTGAATTTAACACTTTTGTATATGCATCTGAAATTAGTCTCACATTCATCTTTTATCACTACGACTGATTACTCGAATTCATCCTATATTTTCTAGGTTTTGATTTGTAATAATTTCTACCTTACAAATGCTGCTTAGTGCTCATACTATTAAAGAGGATGAATTCTCATAAATGAACTAAAAAACCATTAGTAATGTCAATAACGATGTTTGCTTAACCCGTTGGTTCTCAAAAATTAGAACATCTTTTATTTTAACTAAAATATAATATTAAAACAAATTTAATATCTTGTTTTCAAAAATTATTTCATATCGTCAAAAATTTTTCTAACAAAGGATTGAAGATCATCAAAATGAAAAGAATATCACTTTTTATACCGTCAATTGGATTATTTACTGAAAGTTTGACCTTATAAATGATAGTAACATACACTAATAGTACCATATAAATATCATTGTCATCAAACAAATTAAAATTTACAGTTGGAACTTCAAATTACTTAGACAGATTATTGAAAAAGTTAGCAAGAACAATTTTGTTTTGCACAACGTGTTTTATCCCTTCTAAATTAACCTTCTTGTATCTCTACACAAATGGTGCAACAATGGATGATAGCATGGACAAGCTTGCTCTCACATGTCATAATAACAATTGTCTCCAAATAAGTACATATACAAAAAGCTTTGAAGGCATCTGAAGCCTGCTCATATGCACATCGTTTCTTTCCACAAGCGTAGTTTCCAACCTCTCTCTCTCTCTATATATACTTCACGTGTGATCAACTTGAGTCCCAGTACTTCAGTTTCTCACAGAAAGTACTCATCAACTAGCTCATGTACCTGCAACTCAAACTCTCTCTACATATGCTATCAATCTAACTATCTACTGTTCCAACTAGTAAGGTATTCAAGAGTTTATTATTATTATTTTATTATTTTTAAAAAAAGATAAGGTCTTTAATTTTCTTTGTTACATTCTAAACTTTTGTTTACTTCTTTTTCTTTTTTGGGGTTTTTGTAAAATAAAAAGAAATTGAGCCACCAAGATATTATGACTCATTTTTTGTTTATATTTTTGTGAGTGTTCTATAACCTTAAGAACTTGTATAAGTACTTATTTTTATTTAAAAAAAAAAACTATTTTAATTAATTTTGAATTTATGGAGGGTGCAAAACTATGATTATATATCATTATAGGTGTGAAGAGTATAATGTTATGCCAAATTTTATCTCATCTAGTAATTTCAAGTAAGATTTTTTTTTTTTTTTTGTGTAGTAAAAGGTTTGAAAAGCTGCTTTCCTTTTTTTTTTTTTTTTTTTTTGTGTGTGTGTTTCTTTTTCTTTTACAAATGTCTTTGCAAATATCTTCTTAAGAAACTATTTTAACTCTTTTTATTTTATCTAAAAGTACATTCTAAAAATTATGTAAGCCTTTTAAATATACTCGTTGTTTAGTATTTTCTCTAAAAAAACATATATATCAAATACTTTCAAATTTGAATAAGTATAAAGAGATTGCTAGCCTTAGATCTCAGAAAAAAAAAAGGGGGATTGCTGGCCATAGTGTCTAACACAGCTTGGTAGTGTAAAATAAAGTAGTTTGACAATGTTTTAGATTTAAATCACTATATTACAGGTGATATTTTAAAAATAAAAAGCAACGACAGGTAACCAATTGATGTAACAAATTAATTACGTAAAATATTAATCAATTTGTGATGGTTTTTCATAATGAAACAGGTCTAAATTAGGGCAATAGGTTGTCCTTTGTTTGGACAACATGTCTTGTAGCAAAACTACAACAAAAGATTACCTCATGAAGACAGAAGATTATTCCTTAGATGCTGGTCAATCAATCATTAGAACCAATAAGCAGAAAAACATGTATTCAAATGACCAAGAAAAAGCTGCTGGGTTGAGACAAGCAAATAACTATGACATGGCTCAAACCATTTGCTTGTTCAGAAAATATCTCCTTGCAAAAACTCAACACAATGTAGGAAAATCAAACATGGAGGAATCAGAAGTAGTTAAGAGGCATATTTCTCCATCTGCCTCTTTAATACCACCTACATTCATATGTGATTTGTCACGACCTCCTACTTTACTAGAAAGAGAGTTACTTCCTGGAATGAGGTTGATATTCTTTTTCCTTTTTTATTATTTTACATTTGAGTTCGAATTGTTTATCGGAATATCTTAAAATTCCTTTTAAATCATAATTTTTTATAGGAGTTTTTTTTTTTTTTTGAATTGCAATCTTTTTATCCATAGTATAGGTCTATAATTATCAAATTTATCCAATTTTACTTGCAACAAGATCAGAAATTTGAAAAATCATTTGAAGTGGTTGAAATAACTGATCGATTTGGGGTCATTTAGATTTATTTTGAATTGAAACAGACTTATGTTGTATGTAGAGGCGATGGAGCAGAATCAAAATCAACGGATGCGAAGTCTTCAAAAGAACAACTTACCATTTTCTATGCAGGCACTGTTAATGTGTATGACAATGTTCCCTTTGACAAGGTGAGAAGTTAGTTTTTAAACCTTGAATAATTTCAACATAGATCAATCCTTTAATTAGTTTTTCCGTTATAATATGCAAAGAAATTTGGTAATATATATAAATTTCGCATAGTAGTTAGATCATTTAACCAAAAATAAAACCCATATGCTTTGATCAAGTATGAATAACATAAAATTTAATTTCTCATTTTTATTTATATTACCAAAAAAAAAAAAAAAAACCAAAAAAGGGTCAAATTGATTATAATTAAATTGGTATGTTTTGATTGTATAATTATTTATATTCAAATTTCAAACTAAATGGCGTATACAATTAGGCCCAAGCCATCATGCTTCTTGCTGAAGAAAGCTCAATGGCAAAACCTTTAGTTAAAAAAAGAACTCGAGTTGATGTGATCACAAAATCAGAAGTAACAAAAACACCACTTCATCGACGCAGCCTTGAATCATTTTGCAACTTACAATCAGGTAATTTAATATTTAATTTATCCTGGAAATTTATGCATTTAATTGTGGATCTACTTAATTAAATCTCAATTTTTTAATGGTTTAATTTCTATTTTCCAGATCTTCCAATTGCAAGAAAGAGATCGCTTCAACATTTTCTTGAAAAGCGTCGTCAAAGGTAATATTTAAATTAGAATTTTAGGTACATAGCAATACTCTATTTATGAGAAATAAACTTAAAAACGCATTCACTTGTAGCTTTTATAGTTTATACAATTTTCTTTTAAATTTTGAATTCTCTACCGTACTTGCGTTTGAAGCTGTGCTTGTAGCTATTGAAAACCTCACATTCGTTTATAAAATCTTTAAGAGTGGACAGAACCTTCTTATAATTGAAGTTGTTTTTTCAAATCATGCAAGTAGAGACTAATCTCACTAAATTTTTGTCATATTTGAACCAATAAACATTAAATTTCAAAAAAGATATTTTTAAAAGAAAAAGAAGTAATCTTTCAAAAAGAACAAGAAGAGTGGTTGAGAATTCATAAATAAAAAAATGATCAAGGAGACTAGAAATTTACCTTTTAATAATCATAGTTCCATTTCAATTTCTTGATTGTATATTTGTATCCAAAATAGTTTTTTTATATATAAATTTGTGGAAATTTCAAAACCTACCCCCATTTCAAAACTAAAAATTGTTTTTACCCCTATCAAAAGAAAATTTGTTTGTAACCTTTCAACAAATAAATTACACCCAATACCTTATAAATCTAAAAATGTTCATGTGAATAAAATTTAAAAAATACTGTAACAAGATGAACATATGTGATGACGGGAGGCTCTTCTATCATATTTACCTTCTGTCAGGTACAAGCGTGACGGAAAAACCTCACATCACACCCAAGGGTTTTTGGGTCACTATAGGGTGTTGGGTGCAATTAATTTGTTTGAATGAGTATAAACAAATTTTTTCTTGAAACTAACTGAAAATGAATTTTTCTTTTTAAATTAGGATAGTTTTGAATTTTTCTCTATAAATTTCAGCTTTAGCCAAAATGTTTTTTCCTTAAAAATTCATAGCCTTTGTTTACAAGAACAAAGAATTGTACTTTTGATTTACAACAAGGCCTCCTCTAAAATTGTAAAATGGAAAAATAGAACTAATTTCTTAAATAATAATAATAATTACAAAAACAAAACTCATTCAGGAAATCATGAATGTAATTTTACTCTCTTTTAGAATTTAGGGAAAAACTCTATTCCTATAAAGAAAATGTTGAAATTAAATTTCTAATTATCCTTAATTGTGTTTTGCAGGATAGTAGACAAGTCTCCTTATTTCTCTCTCAGCACAAAAAATGAGAACACAATCAGCCAACATCAAACGATGAGAATCAAACCTTATCTCTTTCACCTTTCCCTTCACGTTTAGGATTTCTCTCTCCTTTATCAATCAACAAGATTGTCAATTAATGGATTATGTACTTTTGACCTTTTGATATCTATTTAGCAATTTTTATTTTAAGTTTTGTATATAGATACATGAGATAATATGGATAAGATTTATATTTTTATATTTTTATTTTCAAGCAGTTTTGTAAGTTGAACATGTCCATGGAACATGTAAGGGTGGCAACAAGGTTCTCCCCACACATAATTACTTTCTATATCTACTTTACGGATTTATAAATTAATCATGTAGTCTTTATAAACTACCAAAACTTGTCATAAGTGATATTAATCACTTTGATATGGAAATAAGAAAAAAATTATATTAGATGCAATTTGTAATTTTCTTATATGATAAATAATAAAGCAAAAAAAAATTAAAAATTTTGAATTATGATAATTTTGACGGTATTTTTCAAATGTATCATGAGAAAGTTAAACAATACATTTGCAAAAATATTAAATTTTTTTGAAGTATTGAACTATTTTTCCAATACTTTTCTTGTTTTCATTAAATTTTATCAAAAGAAAAAAATCTCAGTAAGATTATTCAAAAAAATAATAATAATAATGAGATCAGGGCTCATCTAGTACATGTTTTTCGCTTTTAGTTTTTAGAAACAAAAATGAAAATGAAAATAGTGATTTTGGTTTTGTTTTCAAATTCTGAAAATGCATCTCATAACATTCTGAAAACAATACTCTAAAAATGAAAATTAAAAAACATGTCTTGTAGAAAAAAAAACTAAAAACATTATTTATTTTTAAATCCATTTATTTGATCCACTTAATTATATCCTAATGGACCTAAATCATTTATGTATAATTAATTATCTTTTATAGAAGTATCCAACATTTAATTAAAATGGACCTATAATTAGTATAATTATTAAAATTTATTTCACTGTTACATCTAATATTATAAAATGTAATTAGAAACTAATAAATTACTAAAATTAGAAAACAAAAGTAGAAGATATAGAAGGTTCTAGAAGAAAGAAAGACTTGCAGAAGAAAAAGAAGAATGAAGAATGAAAGAGGAAGAAGAAGAGAGAAGTGAAAGAATTTTTTTTTAAAAAAAAAAAAAAAAAGAATTGATAAGTAGAAGATTTGGGCTGGGCGGAGAAGGAAGGAAGGAAGGAAGACAAAAAAATAATTCGGAGAGAGGAGAAGAAGAAGATGGAGAGGAAAGATAAAGAAGAAGAAAGAGAAGAAAAAGAAGAAGAAAAGGAGAAAATAATTCTGGGCAAGGCTGGGACTAGGTGAAGGAAGAAAGGAGAATATATATATATATATATTCCAATTGAAAAACATGGAAATCAAAAAGGAAAACATTACATTTTTTCCCATGTTTTTCATTTTTATCACTAAAAATTGTTTTTTTAATATTTTTCAAAACTATTATGAAAACAGTTACCGAAAGTTGTTTTTTAATATTTTTCAAAACTACTATGGAAAAGGGTCACCGAACACATTTTATATATTTTAGGAAAAACAAAGTGAAAAATAAAAAGAAAAAAATAGTGAACAAAATGGGGTATTGAACCTTACATTCAAATAATTCCTCATAACTCAAAATAATATTATAATCAATAAAAATTATTATTGAAACATTAATCATTAAAAATTATTTTTGAAACATTAATTGTTTTATCATTTTTTTGCTTGATTGTTTATCATATAAGGAAATTAAGAACTGCAATTGACAAGATTTGCCGTTTTTTTTTTTTTTTTTTTTTTGCATTAAAATGGTTAAAATTACTTATGACAAGTTTTGATATTTTATAAGGAGTAAATGATTAAGTCGTGATGTGACTTGAAGGAATACTATTTGGGTATGGAGAGTAGAACTCTTTTGGGTGGCAGTTAATAGAGTCACCAAGATGTCAATAAACGTTAAATCCAATTCTAAAGTAGAGTTTGATGTTTATGGTCACTAACTAGCATAATTGATAAGGTCTCACCTCTCATCTTTTATAGAAGAGATCATGAATGTAAATACAGCCACAATAAGACTGAAAAAAATATATATTTTTATATTGATTATAATTTTTTTTCTCTTAAAGATATCTTTATAGATAATAGTGACAGATTTTAATCCTCAATCGCCTCCAAACAGCAAAACCCCCAAAATAAAAAAAAACCTTTTTATGACTTTATAACTAACTGAAATTTTGAATTAACAAGAATCCATAAATTATTCAAGAAAATCAAGGGAGATGTCTTCTATCTAAAATTTGTTAGAATTTCAAAGATTGAAAAAATGTGAGTATATTCAATTAAAACTTTTAAAGAGTTTATCAAAGTAAGGTCTATACATTATGATTTTTAAAGTTTATATTAAAATCTAGATGTATTTAATTCATATTTTTAAAAATTTCATTAAAATTTAGACGTGCTCAGTTAAAACTTTCAAAAAGTTTAAGTAATTTTAAGATATTCAAAAAGTCATTAATTTGATAGGTGATAGAATTTGAAGAAGTTTAAAATAAAACTTATGATTAAAAAGGCTCGTAATGGATTGTGTCCTACTTCCCTTGATTTCACACATAATTATGGAATAATTCATGTGGTAGCTGTGGAATCCGTAGACTTTAGCAAAATTTATCATTTAAAGAAAATTTATCAAATTCTAACCAACTCTAAATTAAATATCCCATTTTAAAATTAATATAGTCCTTCTATATTTGGACTATAATTGTGATTTTTTTTTTTTTAATAATACCACGTACATGCAGTGATTCTAACATGAGACATTAATGATATAGAATATTATTGAATGTTAATATTGGCAAAATTTTAATAAAATATTATCTAGAATAATCTTTCACATGATAGCCTAATATTAAAAGAAAAAAGGTGGGACAGTAACAAAGAAAGATCGCGCACATCCATTTGAAGCTCAGGTGGTTAGTATATTTTCTATGACATAGGTTTGAATCCCTCCATATATATATATACTAACATATATGAGGAGTTTTAATTTTCCTCTAATTGTAAGAGTAGATATCTCTTAATGTTATAAAAGTATATTTTTAGGTTGCATATAATGTTAAATCTTGGTAAGTATTAGCAAACTAATAACCAATAGTATTCATAGATTTACATTTACCTTGTAATTATTCTAAAAAAAGGGGTAAAAAAAAGGATCATTGGTTGTTTCCAATTTTTTTCGACTTGAATTTAGTTTGGCTGAATTTAAAAATAACCTTCAAAATATTTGCAAATTTAAAAATGCCAACTTCCAAAAATAAGTTTCTGTTTTTACCCAAATAAATGATTTTGGACCAAAATGACCCCAAACTTTAGTAACTTACATCATCTTAAATTAGAATTTTTCATTTTCAAAGAGATAGAAATGTGAAACCTAAAAAGGAAAACCAGGAATTAGTTTATAACATTTGATTGTTTTTCACTTAAAATTATGATTTTGTTTAATAATATGTGCTTAAAATAGTGGATCCAAGAGTTTTATCAATTGTTTGTGCTTGATTTGATTGATTTCATGTTTAAATGATATTACAATATGCATGATATGCTATCATATAATTATTTTTTCCTATCATATAATCGTTTTCATCTAGTACTATTTATTCCTATTATAAATCATTTGTTCCCATCATGTAAACATTTTTTGTTTTTTGCATGATGTATTTCACCTTCGAAATACTTTTAGAGGGGTAAATAATATCGAATGTCTGACCTTATCATCTAGTACTATTTATTCTTATTATAAATCATTTGTTTCCATCATGTAAACATTTTTTGTTTTCTGCATTATGTATATTAGCTTTGAAATACTTTTAGACGGGCAAATTATATCGAATGTCTTACCTTAATATGAGAATCGTATTGATAGAGAAAATTAATAAAGTTGTAAAAGAGATGAGAGAGAAAGAGAAAAGAGATCAACCTAATAATAGAGGAAGGGGAGAAAGTTGTAGAGATAGAAATACAAATGGTAGACGAGAAAGAGAGAGAGGATAAGGAAGAGAGAACCCTCCTAGGGCAAAAAGAAAGTTGTGAGAAAGAAAACACAAAAATTAAGTGGAGAGAGAGAGAGAGAGAGAGAGAGAGAGGGGGGGGAGAGAGGAGAGACGAAAACGAAAACATTTTAAAAGGAAACAATGGTCAAAATTACTACATATGTAAATTATTCAACTAATATAATGGTTAGGGACATTTTTATCAACTTCATAGTAAAAGATGATTAAAAAAAAAAAAAACTTTTAACAATGGGTCAAGTTAAATGTCTACATATTTATCCACTAAAGTGAAGAATTTCCACTTTTCAGAACATATCAACTTACCAAAGTTGGACTTTTTTAAAAAAAAAAAAAAAAAATTAAAACCCTTTCTTCATAGTTTAAAATAATAAGAATGTCATTTTTTCCCTTCCAATCTACGTCAATGAAACAGGATGTTCACGTTTAACAATTATAATATCAAAATTTTCCATTCTAAACTGATCATTAAGGATCCTATTAAGAGAAAGAAGATTGCATTTTCAATAAAAATAAATAGAAAGACAGAGGGGGAGAGAAAAATTGAATTCACTGGCTATCTGTCATCATTTTAAATTTCTTGGAAATTTCTTGAAGATTGTCAAAAACTCTCCATGCATGCAAGTACGTCCTTCCCTTTTAACCTTATTTGAAATCTTCCAAACGTAGTAAATTAGATAAAATAATTAATAAAAAGAAATAAATGAGCAACATATTTTACACACACATATATATAGGAATTACATAAACACATAATTTATTACAAGAGAGATTTATTTATTTTTTTTTTAATTTTTAAACCATAATTTTTATGGATCCTCTAGTAACTATATAGATTATCTATATGGTAACAAATAACCCAATATAAGCATAGTTCTTTGTTCTTTTGAATGATACAACATAAAATGAATAACATAACATAACAAACAAATCATATCATGAGTATAATGTAACATGATGTTATTTATTTACGTAAATTATCCAAATAAAACATAAAAACGATCGTAAATTTATCCAATCATTAGATTTAGTCAAATTTTAATAATTTATTTAAACACAATTCATTTCATTTAACAGAGTGAACAAATTGATGCAAATTACACTATAGGATACTAAAAATTTTTCATTTTTAAGATAATAAATTGGGTAAAATAAGTGCAAATCATATGATGTCCGGTTCCTTCTGGACCAAAACACTGGGCCAACAATTTCGAGGAAATTTCATTTCACATTTTGAAAAACAAAAACAGTGTTTTCGAAAAACGAAAAAACAGTGTGTTTTTCAGACAACGTCGCACGATTGAAATCAGTTTCAAGTTTCAACTTCCCAAACTAAAAACTGAAAAACAAACTAATTAGAGACCCACTTCATCTCTACCGTCCACGTCACCACCACTGCCCCACTAACCTACTATTTCAACGGACCAGATCTTCCCAAAACACACTCCATTCCCCGTCCAACTTGAATCTATTTAACGTTGCTATCTACTACCTCTTCCTCAGAGATCTCAAGCAAAATCATTTTTGTTTAATTTTTTTAAAAAAATTAATTTGTTTGTTAAAGGAAATGCAAAAGAGCAATGAACTCGATCCCTCCTCCGACTCAGTGCTGAGTCGACTCAATTCAAAAAAATCCGAGCGGCCACCTTTGCAAAAGCGATCAAAGACTATTTCGGATGGGACCCACTTCCCGGGGCCGCTTTTCCCGGCCGTACGTCGGAGCTTCAGTTCTCTGCCCGCCGTGGGGCCGTCGGATCTCCGGGTGTCTATTGACTCGGACGTTGGGTCGACTCAGAGTAACAGTACCACCACCCCAGGTAGCAGTAGCAATGGTGGTAGTAGTGGTTTTAGCTATGGAGAGAGAGACTGGATGTACCCGTCGTTTTTGGGGCCACATATGGGTCGGAGTCGCGTGACGGTCAAAGCTAACAAGGTCTCCACCACTACCCAGAAGAGTGGTGGGGTGCAAGGTAAGGTGGTGGTGGATGAGAAGCAGAAGATTCAAGCTCTGCAGAACGACGAGGAGAAGAAGAAGGTGAAGGCGAGTCAGGAGTTGGTGGTGACTCAGCCGAGTTTGCTGAGTCGGTCTAGTGGAGGAATAAAAGCATTCAAGAGTTATTTAATGTTTTACTTGGTTAGTAGTTTTTTTATTTTTTATTTATTTTTTGGTGAATTTAAGTTGAATATTGAAAAGAATGTGAATTTTGTTTGGTCATTTTATTTATTTTTTTGCAGATAATTTTCAGTTGTATATTTTGCGTGCCTTATGCGATTTATATGAGAGACAAAGTTATAAAACTTGAGGTATGTTGTGTACTTTAAGGCATTTATTGTTCCTTTTTATAGTATTATTTAGAAATGAGGGTCATATCATACTGCACTAAATTTATGGATATATGGGTTGAAAATAGTGGAAATATCATCAATATTCTCGAAATATCACGATATTTAGGGATATTTTTTATATTGGTCACCCAAAATGTGGAATATATTGGGATATATTGACATAGGATCGGTATTTGCTTCTTTGATTGTAGGGCAAGGTCCACTCGACTTGCTCTTATATGTACCATGGTAAGTTTTAGACAATTTAAAGATAAAATGACAACATGAATACATGATGAATTCGTGCATGTAAATGTTGGATGATTGTTAGACTTGAAGTTTAAGTTTGTGGGTAAGAATCTAAATAATGGTTTTTAAGCAATCTAATACATTCTCTTATGTGTGAGAGACCAATAGGTTTGCCACGTTAAGCTAGCTCAAGTATACGCATAGATTTGGATTCAGAACAAAGAGATATATCATATAAAACGGTATTCGTGTGAGGAAAAACTAGTAAACTCCAAAGTTTATACTTGTAGGTAAGATAAGTATCTGGATAATAGTAGCACTCAAATGATAAGCACCTGAAGTTGTATATATTGATGTTGTGTCATTTATATCTCCCAATTGTTAAAGTTCAGATGTAATATTAATTATCTCAACCTCAGGCACTTGTTAGTAGCCCTTGGGTTCTGAACATGGATTTGGATATATTCTCTTCATGTTTTCTTACTTGCAGGCTGTTTTTATTTCAGGAAGAGAATGTTAGCCTTCGTAGATCTTGTAGCAATAAAGGTGTTATTGGCAATGAAAGCATCAAAGTTTTGCAGTTTGAAGATGATAGCTCAATTTCCAATTTTGGTAATGCTGACAGTAGAACTGTTGCTTTGTATACTGTTGTAGTCACGCTCATTATGCCATTTGTGTTGTATAAATATCTTGATTATCTCCCACAAATAAAGAAATTCTCGAAAAGAACAAAGCAAAACAAAGAGGAGGTTCCCTTGAAGAAGAGAGTTGCATATATGGTGGATGTGTGTTTCTCTGTTTATCCTTATGCAAAGCTGCTTGCGCTTCTCTTTGCGACTATATTTCTCATAATGTTTGGTGGCTTGGCATTGTATGCGGTCAGTGACAGCAGCTTTGTCGAAGGTCTTTGGCTTTCATGGTCTTTTGTCGCTGACTCTGGAAATCATGCCGATAGGGTTGGCATTGGACCCCGGATTGTTTCTGTCTCTATAAGTTCAGGAGGCATGTTGATATTTGCAATGATGCTTGGACTAGTCTCGGATGCCATCTCTGAGAAGGTAGATTCTTTGCGGAAAGGAAAAAGTGAAGTCATCGAAAAGAATCATATACTAATTCTTGGTTGGAGTGACAAATTGGTAATCTTGTGGATTGATTTGACTATTCTTGATTGTTTGTATCTTTAGATACAGGAATAGTAGATTTACAAAATGAGGTTTTGGTTGTAGGGTTCTCTTCTGAAGCAGCTTGCGGTGGCAAACAAGAGCGTCGGTGGTGGTGTTATTGTTGTACTAGCGGAAATAGACAAGGAAGAAATGGAGATGGATATAGCAAAGTTAGAGTTCGACTTCATGGGGACTTCTGTCATTTGCAGGAGTGGCAGTCCTCTTATAGTGGCTGACTTAAAGAAGGTAGACTTATAAGCTCTAACTCTTTATGCGTGTGTGTGCTTCTGTGTTATAGAATTAAAAACTTTCCAGAAGCTTGACACAATTCTTGAATGTATATTGAGTTAAAGCTGTGCTTCTGCTTTATTTCCTTTTTACCTGTCTTTTGTATTGTTGATTAATTTATAACTTTCTTTTGGGTTGGATTTTGGTTTTAATTTACAGGTATCAGTATCTAAAGCACGTGCTATCATTGTATTGGCATCTGATGAAAATGCAGATCAGGTTCTTTCGTATATTGCAATTTTCTTATGCTTCTCCATGAGTTGTATCATCTCTTGTGAAACATTAACATTGTGTTCATGTCCATGTTTCTGTTACCAGAGCGATGCGCGTGCCTTAAGGGTTGTGCTCAGCCTCACTGGAGTGAAAGAGGGCTTAAGGGGTCATGTTGTGGTGGAGATGAGTGACCTTGACAATGAGCCCCTGGTGAAGCTTGTTGGAGGAGAGCTCATTGAAACGGTTGTTGCACATGATGTGATTGGACGCTTAATGATACAGTGTGCACTGCAACCGGGCCTTGCACAGGTTATTCTTTGAAATACTGTTTTAAGATTTTATGAATTATTTCAGACTATTGATATTGACAACCATCCATCTCCTCATTTTTCACAAATCTTGCACTCAGCTCCATGGTCCTGGGAAACGTCATCTCTGTTGTTCATATCATGATCTGTGTTTATAAGAAATGGAAACTTCATTATATCAATTTTTTTCTGGTCTTTGCTATAAATTTAGAATGTTACTGGTGGTAAAAGAACATCTCTGTACTATTTTAAAATTCTTTGTTAGTGTTTATTTGTAATTGTAATGTTATGGGATTTTGGTTGGGCTTATTGCGGTTTATGTCTTAACTACTTAATGCTTATTAGGGTTTGTAACATGCCTACATATATAAAGTTAGAGAGTTGGTAAACTTTAAGCCACTTTTTCTCGTATTTTCTTCCTTACAGCATCTCTTCTCCACTCTTTTTCTTCTCTTTCTATTGGTTTATAATTCAACTTAGAGAAAATATGAGAAAAAAATAATGGCTTAAACTTTATCAACTCTTAAACTTTATATTTATAGGCATGTTACAAGTGCTACCAGACATAAAATAGTTGTGACTCATAACAACCAATAGTAACAAAACCACATAACCACAAACATAATTACACCATAAAGGACTATAACAGCCTTAATTGCACATATGTGGATCCAATTTACTCATTTTTCAATTTTTTTTTTTTTTTTTTTTTAATTTGTTGTATTCTCAACCTTACTACTTTAATCGTCATATGTTGCAGTTGCACTCATCATCAAATTATTATAACATTTTCATTACTGCACACTTATTTGATGCTATATCTTAACAGCTAAACACTTCAATGACCTATTGAGGTTAGTTCACATCTGTCTCATGGAAAATCTGACATTGAACATTCTTCTCAAATTTAATCCACTACATCATGCCAAATCATATTTCCTGCTTATTCATTCTTTATCTTTGTATTGATGAGCCTACTCATAGACCAAATATGTTTTTTTCAGTATATTTTGCTCATACACACATACCTTTCATCCTACTTACTCAGTCAACCTCTTAAAGTCTTTTAATACTATGGCATCTCTTCACGTTTCTAATTACATATTTATATGTATTGTTTGGTTTAACCATTGCAAGTTTAAGTTATTTTCTTCCTTTGGTCAGATATGGGAGGATGTATTAGGATTTGAGAATGCTGAATTTTATATAAAAAGGTGGCCACAGTTGGACGGTCTGCGTTTCGAAGAAGTGCTTATTTCATTTCCTGATGCGATTCCCTGTGGAATTAAGGTTGCTGCAGATGGGGGAAAGATAGTTTTAAATCCAGATGACAACTACATTCTAAAAGAGGGAGATGAAGTTCTTGTTATAGCTGAGGATGATGACACATATGCTCCAGGTCCACTTCCAGAGGTGGTCTTTCTTTCTCCACATAGCTGCAAAGTAAACATATTCAATAGTTCTTTCTAGGTCGAAGGCTTAGTAGCTTGAAAAGTTATAAATTAATCCTTTGAATAATTTGAAACAGGTTATGGCTTTAAATTATAAAAGACTTGTTAATGCATCATAACTTATTTAAGCTGTTAAATAATTGTGTTTTCCTTTCATTTTATTAATTTATCCTAGAGCATGGGGTAATCATTTGAATTTTCTTTTTGATTTAAGCTATCATGTTGACTGCCTGAGTTTCTGTTAAGCTACTGACACAAGATATGGCATCCTGGTTAATGTTCTTGTACCCTTGTAGAACTAGTTGGTGAAAGGGGTGGTATTGATTATCAGAGTATTAATTGGATACGTATATTTTTCTGCTTTCAGTGAGTTCAAACATAAACTAACTGATGAATATTTCAAGTTGGCAAGTGAAAGAGTTTTCTTGACCTCCATGGAGCAAAAATTAGTTATATAAGCATAAATTAAATGCTTTTGGTCTTGTGTTATGTGATTGATGCTTTGCACCAGAACAGTGGCATTCTGCAGTATTTCCATATCTTATTTATGCTTGTCCTTAGTGCAGGTGCGTAAGTGCCTTTTCCCGAAAATACCTGACCCTCCTAAATATCCGGAGAAGATACTGTTCTGTGGCTGGCGCCGTGACATTGATGATATGATTATGGTAATTTGTCTGCAAAATGTACTCTCTCGTATACTATTTTTGGCTCACCAGTTTGTGTAGATTTATGTTGCTGCTTTGTTTATGAGGTAAAGAAGAAATTTAAGAGAATTAAGTTGAACTTTGAATGATAATTGGAAAGATGAGGCTTATCTAAATTTTATTAATTGCAATTTCCAAAGATATCTTCACAATGGAGTTCTGACCTGTTAGTCCACTTTTCTATTTCAGGTGCTAGAAGCATTCCTGGCTCCAGGTTCTGAACTGTGGATGCTTAATGAAGTTCCTGAGAAAGAAAGAGAGAAGAAGCTCACTGATGGTGGACTTGACATTTCTGGGTTAGTGAACATAAAACTTGTGCACCATGAGGGAAATGCTGTCATTAGAAGACATTTAGAGTGTCTTCCTCTTGAGACTTTTGATTCTGTAAGTTGTATTATTTTCTGCTTTCTACTCTCTCACTGAAAACATCTAAGACGACATCAAGAAGACATGAAAAAACCAAACTTTATTATGCATTTGCGTGTCACACATTCTCTTAACCGTAGTTGATCCATGAGTTGCTGCATAGTTGAAGGCTTGAAGCTACGATTTACAAAAATTGTTTGCCCTTCAAGCCTGTAACATGTCATGTGAGGATACCATAGAACTTTTTAACACTTATGCCACCCCCACACTTGCCCACTTGATGAAGATCTACTTATAAAACTGACCTGATGTTTTACTATTAAAGTTTGTCTCGTTTGTTTGAACAAAAATATGCTTCATTGTAGTTTTCATGTTTTTACTCCTACAACTGTTTACTAACTCTAAACGGACAGATACTAATTCTTGCAGACGAATCACTAGAAGACTCCATTGTGCATTCTGACTCACGCTCTCTTGCAACCCTTCTGCTAATTCGAGACATACAGGTATTACTACTGCAACTTTTTCGCTGGCATATGCGGTAGCCAATCAAAATCCATGATTTCTTTGTCTTTTTAAAGGTATTTCATTTTTTTTGTGCAGTAAAAATCAGTGTCATTGTGTTTACTGATCTTTAGATCTTCAATATGTATAATGTATCTGACGGTATAATTTTCTGTATTTGAAGCTCAATAAATTG
This sequence comes from Litchi chinensis, assembly GCA_019925255.1. Taxonomy (NCBI): domain Eukaryota; kingdom Viridiplantae; phylum Streptophyta; class Magnoliopsida; order Sapindales; family Sapindaceae; genus Litchi; species Litchi chinensis. The sequence continues at coordinate 14,981,085 of CM034465.1, read as the reverse complement.
TGAAAGTGTTACATGATGATTCATGTTGGAAAAGTACGTGCATTACAGGCCACAGTGATCAATTTTGTTAACGAATAAACTAATAGGCTTTTTTTTCTGTGTGTGTGTATATCCATATATTTTCATTGATTACTGAACTTTTTTTTTCCCCATTTTGACATAGTATTGAACTTAAATCAATTTTGGAATATCATGATAGTATTGGTCATAGCGTATATTTTAATTAAACATTTTAAAGCATTGTCACACAATATGTGTTTTTTATATAACTAAACTAATAAATGCTGCTTGTTCTCTCATAAATTACAGTCAAAACGTCTCCCTTACAGAGATACAAAGCTGACTTCCCTAAGACTATCTGGATTCTCTCACACCTCGTGGATTCGTGAAATGCAGCAAGCTTCAGACAAGTCAATAATTATCAGTGAAATCCTAGATTCTAGAACTAGAAACCTTGTATCCGTGTCAAGAATCAGCGATTACGTGCTATCAAATGAGCTAGTGAGTATGGCACTGGCAATGGTGGCTGAAGACAAGCAGATAAATCGTGTTCTTGAAGAACTTTTCGCTGAGGAGGTATACTTTCATATCTCATCTTTACATTTTAAATTACTTTATATATTAACTTTCATCGTGCATCTTCCAATTCTACATGGTACTTCCGATTCGCTTAAATTTTCAATTTCCTTTTTATTGAGATTACTAATATAGTTGTTTTCAAACTCAGAACATCAAATTATAGATAACTAGGTTTTTTCTTTACAGGGAAATGAAATGTGTATCAAACCAGCAGAGTTCTACCTGTTCGACCAGGAAGAGCTATGTTTTTACGATATCATGACTAGAGGACGACAAAGACAGGAAATAGTGATAGGCTATCGACTTGCTAATTCAGAACAAGCGATAATTAACCCTTCACAAAAGTTGGAACCACGAAAATGGTCTCTTGATGATGTTTTTGTTGTCATATCCTCAGGAGAATGACAAAACCAAGAAGTCTCTTTTTGGGATTTTGCCATTGTAATCTGATTCTCCATTCTCTCCATCCACACAAGTTTAGGATATTGATACCTGTAAAATCTATCTTTTGCTTCTGGAGGAGAAATGTCTTGATAGTTGTTTGGTTGATAGTTCAATTTTAATGACACAGACAACATGTACAAATTGTATCATTCTTATCATTGTGAAATATGAGTATAGTTTTGCTTAAATTGATAGTTCCTGGGGATAAAAAACATAGTCCTCAATGATGTATGTAATATTTGTATCAGTTAATATAGCTTCAATCTTCTTGTATCTATTAGAGTTAATACTATTGTTTAAGTTCTAATCGGCAAGTTTAAGTTCGCGTGTGGTAAGTCTAAGTTCTTGCATTGAGACTTTCACCCAAAAAAAAAGAAAAAAAAAAAACCGAAAAGAAAGAGGTTTTACTTCAAATAGTATCTTAAATGATATCAGAATCAAGATGTCTATGATAACTTAACAATATCCTCAACTCAATGGTTTTATTTAAGAATATGAACAAAGTAAATTATTACTACACAGGCTTGAGGAAAAGACACTGATTTTACATATCTATATATATGATGAAATCAACCAATTCATGACTAAAAGAGCAAATTACATAAAACAACAAAGTTCACAAAACTCCTCACAACAAGAATGGTAACTTTACCATATAGCAAAGCTTAATATCACTCTTTACACATTGATATACACAAAACAGAAGACAAAACACTTGGTCAAAATTTCATCATCTCTTAGAGGAAGGAATTGGTTCACATTCACATGGAAATGTCCATCATGTCAACCAACAAGTTCTCCAGCATCAAAGCAGCAACTTCTCCTGAGCATGGCCCTGCATTTTCTTCTTAATGTTAATATCTACTCCGCGGAAATATGAAATTGGAATTGCATAATAAAACACAAAAGACAAAAAAAAAAGGCCATTGATAAAAATATATATATTTATATAAAACAAATTGCAAAATGCTCTTGCTACATACGTGACCAGTACAATAACTCTACCGACACCATTTAACGATAGATATTAGAGACTATTTAATCACATTGAATTATATGAATGTGATCCAATTGCTAGTAAGTATCTCAGAAACATTAAATGTATCGAAAAGAACTTACTATAGAACGAAGACGTCAGTCCATGGTCCGCATGATCGGCATTGGTCTTAGGCAGCTTGAGAGGGCAAGAGGAAAGTGGAAGAACAGGAAGGTTTTGGCAGTTGCAAATCTCAATCATGTAGCCATCAGGGTCATGGAAGAAAAGTTGATCAACAATGATACCACCTTCTTCCACCTCTGCAGTCACATATTCTATGTTCATTTCCTCCAACTTTTTCATGATACGTGCCATATCTGTGCACTGGAATGAAATGTGATTGTCTTTTGGATTGATTTTGCCTTTCTTGATTGAAACTTCACCTTCTGCCTCTAGCAAGTGGATGCCAATGCCATGGTTAAACAACCTGTAACACATAATACATTTGTTACATTAATTACCAAATTGTAGAGATTACTTGTAAGTTTGACTTTAATTGCTTACTAGCAATACCAATCAGATTGAGTTGATGTGTTAACAATAGTAGTCACTACTCAATTATTGGTTCTATGGTGTTGCGGCCCAATTGAGTAGAGAATGTTTGACATGTGACAATGTCGGATTTAAAAAGAAAAGAAACATTAAAAGTAGATGTGATATAAACTTAAAATCCACCACACATCATACTTTTAAGCACACGTAACAAGGTCGATTTGATCAATAATGCCTATACTTAAATTTATAAAATCTTTCACATATACTTTTTAGTATATTTTGCTTGCATTTGTTGCCATCCAACTCCAATCTTTCAACAAATACTACAAAAAAAAATTAAAATAAAAAATAAAAAAATCCCCACAGATCCCAAACAAAATTGTTTGACATCAAAGTTATTTTTATGCTCTAGAAAATTGAATGATTAGCTAGACAACATAATGGGATTTAAGGGTACTGAGATCATATAACCTAACTAGGTTTGAAATCCTAACGTTTTTAAATAAGAGAAAATTTATTTATTCGTGTTAAGAAAACTCTGTCTTACCTAATTAGAAAAAACCAAAGGTTGGTGTCATTTTCTGAAATTTGAGGTTTGTTTGGGAGTGATTTTTTAAAAACATTTTAAACAAAATATCTGAATTTTAAAGTATGTAAAAGAGATAAAAAATGAAAGAAAGAAAGAAAAGGCTATATCTTATAAAAAGTATATATATATATTATTTTTAAAAAAATTCTTTAAATGCTCTTTTATTTATCTAGAAAAAGCTTCTAATGATATTTCTTTAATTGCAAAAACAGGGTCATCGATTTCAATTAAAGTTGAGACTTGAACCCCACTCTTAAACAATTTATTGGTCCCTCAAAGTTGGATTTGTGATATGCATAAAATTGCATGCTTATACCAACTATCATCATTACAGCTCACATGGATTGTCAAAATGCATATTTTTCTCCTTCTTTTAACTCTTTTTTATCAATCTATTTTTCCAAATGCAACTTGGAGAAGATTTATTAATAAATGTAAATTTGGATTACATTACATTTGCCTTAGGTGCAGCCCCACCTAAAATGTTTTGTTTAAACGATATATATATATATATATATATATATATACATACATATGTTTAGAGTTCTGCATCCCAGAGGAATAGTTTTATAAATCTTTAGATAAGATTTTTTTCAGTAACTCAAGTTCAATAGATGTTAACTCTACTTTATGTAGAATTTAGAGGAAAATATATAACCTAAATTTAGTGTCCAAATTTATTATAAATTTTATAGTTAAATAATATAATATATAAATATAATCACATATTATAATAATTATAAATTTGTATCATAAATAATACATTAGTTATAACTTTCATGTAACATACTTTTTTAAGTATAAATTTGTTGAATGGAAGAAAATATAATCCACATGATACTTCTGTCTCGTTAAAATTTATTTATAAGAGAGATCACAAGAAACAAATCAAGACGAAAATGAAATGGAGCTCAATTGGAAGAGTGAAAGAGAGAAAGTAAAGGCGTACCAAGCTCCTTCAAACTTGAAAGAAGAAGGTCTTTTGATGAGCACAAATCCCAAAACGTCTTCATAGAACTTGACAGACTTGCTCACAGACTTGCAGACAAATGAAACATGGTTCAGTGACAGGAAAGGCAATGAGGTGGTGTCAGCAGAAAATGGTGTTGGTGTTGGCGTTGAAGATGATGGCAAGAGCTCCCCTACTTCTTCAATCTCTCCTAGACTTCCCATCTCTCTCGCAATCTCTCTTTCTCTCTATAAACCAGCTAGCTCTCTCAAATCTCTCTAGAGCTTTTTATGTTGCAGTTGTGATACCAATAAGAGGCCACCTTGGAGGGGTTTTTATAGAGGAAAAAAAAGGTTGAAAGAGATGTGAAAACTATGGCAATAATAAGGTTAGATTATCATTGCTTTGAATATGAATTGTTAGAACCTTTTTTTTTTTGTTTTCGAGGCAATGTTAAAACAATTTAAAAAAATAAAATAATATAGAAAGAATTAAAGTCTACGTACAGTCATGGTTGTGTCACTCGTATAAGATTCTAGCACTTCTCAATTTATTTACGAAACTGCCACTTACCAACTAACAACGGTTCACACTTTCTAACAAGTGCATATATGGTACAATTGTGAGGCAGTAGTTTATTTTAATTTTTCAACCTTTTTAAATGAAAAAGGTAACTTCTTTTTTAATTTGCTGATATCCTTTCAAAGACCACCGAAACCATTCCAAATGAGACTTTAATAATACAACTCAGACGATTATTTCTAAACAATGAAAAAGGATTATTCATATGTTTTTACACAAAGGATGGGACATAATTGTGCTTAAACTTGTGACTTGAAGCAAAGACAGATACGGATGTTACCATTACACATCTTCACTTAAGCCAAAAAAAAAAAAAAATTATTATTTATCAAAAGCATTTCACACCTGCACATTCGATTTTAGCAAAGTGATTTAACTTTTATCTTTTGATCTTGGTATCCAAAGTGAAAGTTGCACCCCAAACCATATTTGTAATAACCATATTGATATGAAGTTTTAAAATAAATCATATTCTAGTAACTAGAGAGTTATTTTTTAAATAAGTCGAACTTCAATTAGGTTTTTGTAAATGTTTTTTAATTATTATAAATTTAAAAGTTTAAATGAAAGAACATAACTTAAATTCATAATTTTATTGATTCATAAAAAAATAAAAAATAATAATTTATTTAATATATTATTCGACCGTCTCAACTTCTCTTCACTTCACTGTACCAAGTATTGAACATCTGTTCAAAAAAATAATATAAGTTGTAAAAACAGATGTAGGTTTACAGAGAGAAATAAAGGACGTGGGACATAGACCAAGTGTAGACATAAATGAATAGGACAAAGGTATCAACTTCAAGTCTTCAACAAATTCATCACATGCCACACATTTATATTTTTCATTTTATTTTTTTATTTTTTCCCTTCTTTTTTTTTTTTTTTTTTTTTTTTTTTTTTTTTTTTATGACACAGGTTTTTTTTTTTTTTTTTTTAATATTCTAAATGGAATATTTCAAAATTATTGAAATTAAGTTTAACTTACCACGCAAATGATTATTATATATATTTATTTGAAATATTTTATGGTAATTAATTTTGTTTATATGTTTTCCCATTTAGAGGGTTGAAATTTCTACAAGTTTGGCAATGAAATCATTTTCATTAGTTCACCAAGAAAATATTCCGCACACGATAAATTAATAGTATTAATTAATTATTGCTATTATCATCATAGAGAATTCAAAGGATTTAGAGTACTTGACTTGATGATTACGCAGTCAATGGAGTACTTAGCAACATTTTCGACATGGCAAATTTTAATTTAAGGGTGCATCAACCATCCCACAAGTAAGAGATGTTTGAAGTGTTCATCAACTACATATTTGAAGAGAACGAAGAGCTTGCTAGGTTTCGTGCACTTGTTCATAAAGAATTTTTCTTTTAAACGATATAAAATGAGTTTGAAACGTTATAGAGTTTTTGATTTGGTAAAAATAATCATCACTGAATAGTAATAATAATAACAATAATAATATAGATTAGGATTATCAATATGATTTGTACATCATATCCAGAGTTGTTAAGTAAACTTATAAACATTGAACTAACTTCATCTTTTAAAAGACATTTTAAAATAATACGTGTAAGATGTAATTTTAATCAATAATGTTTAGAATAATAATTTATATCTCAGGATATATATGACGTCGCAGTTTCATTTGATAAATGTAGCCAATATGTACATATATTGGTTAAACAAAATTGCTGCATCATATATTAGAATTCAAACTAAGATATCTACTATCACTTATTTCTTATAGTTAACATACTTCTACGTGCATATCTATTTATTAATCAAGTGATTACTATACTTTTCGTCTATATCCATGATAAAGGTTTAAGTCTTATCATCTAGTATGCGAAAAAAGTTTTTTTTTATTTATTATCATAAGAGTAGATATTTTTCCTATGTAGAAGTAGATTTTCAGGCATCACATAGTGTTTGATCTTGACAACTAAACTATTGGTGCCAGTAAAATTTCAACTTCTATACAATTATGTAATTATAATTATCATAAATCATAAATCTAAGTAGAAGAGATAGAGATTAATGATCTAAACTAAATTTAATACAATTTCTAAATAGTAGAACAAATGTTAACGGATTGTGATTATATTTTAGCTTACCATATATAGTAACAATGTTCATTACATGTGTTTGTTAAAAGTAACCTAGGTTACTGAAAATGCATTAAACAAAAGGTGCAAATTTGAGTGATCAAATATCCTTACACTAACTGTAACCCATGTTGCTGTCTATCATTAAAATAATTAAAATACTTTTATGTATTTTAAAAGTATATAGTATAATCAAATGTCTATAGTTGAAAGTTTCTAATCTAAAAAGGAGGGACCACTAATCAAACCTAATCAAGTATTCTAAAAAGCTATTAGAACTTGTGCTAGGAATGATTCACTGATAGAGTTCACATTAGTACATAATATACATAATTTTTTAGCTTGATCTAGATGTTGAAAATATTTTCGGTGATCGATAATCAATTGTTAGATGTTTATATATGTATGTTAGCTGGGTGTATGTAGAACTGATCCTGGGGTACATGTTAGTAGCTAGTATAACTGAGCATGTGCATCTCACATGCTATATCTCTGTTCTGCAAATCATATTGTGCCACCTTGACAAGTAGTTAGGATGTTGTTAAGCACTAGTTAGTTCTAGTATATAAGGTGATGATGCTGTGTGTAATCTTTGGTAACGAGATATTCATTTCTGTCAATATAACAGAGCTTTCAAGATTCTCTTCAATGGCATTAATAGCTAGTGTTTAAGTGTTTGTTTTCTTGCTGTTTGTTAAATATTTACATGGTATCAGAGCCATTTGACTTGAAGTTCAATAATGGCGACTACAGAGTTAAGCGAGGATGATGTGAGTTTCATTGGAAACAGAATGAAGGAGCCACAAATGCCTTCGCAATCAAAATCACAGGTTTCTCTTCTTTCTTCGAGTCTCAATTTTAAACTACCAATCAAATTGAATCAAAACAACTACAATTTTTGGAGATGTCAAGTTTTACCTGTTATACATGCGTATGATTTGGAAGATTTTGTGTTAAACCCTAAAAAGTGTCCATCAAAGTTTGTTAAGAAAGCTATAGTCAATAATAGTGATAGAGAAGATGATCAGGACATCAATCCAGAGTTTCTTGCTTGGAAGAAAATTGATCAACTCTTGGTGAGCTAGTTATATTCCAAATTAAGTGAAAGTATATTCGGTCAGGTCACACAATGTGTCACTGCTTATGAAATTTGGAATACATTGGAAAAGTTGTTTGCTCAGAGATCGAAGGCTAGAATCTTGCAATTGAAAACTGAAATGTAAAGTACTAGAAAAGGTTCAATGTCAGTTAGCGATTATATTCTCAAGATAAAGCTATTTGGAGAAAATCTTGCTGCAGCAGGGCATATCATGATAGAAGAAGATCTGATTTCTCAAATTCTTGCTGGACTTGGTCCAGGGTTTGATCCAGTAGTTGTGACAGTAACAACCAGACAAGGAGATATTAGCTTGCAAGAAGTGCAGTTCTTTTTGATGAGTTTTGAAAATAGACTAGAGCAACATAATGCACTAATCTCATATGATATGCCTCATGCCTCTGCAAATTATGCTAACAGTGGGTTTAACAATAACAATAGAGGTGGAAACTCTAACTATCATGGACGTTATGGTAATAGAGGAAGAGGAGGTCGCTATGGTGGCAGAACTGGATCAAAGATATACTGTCAGTTGTGTGGTAGAGGTGGACATCTTGTGTCTGCCTATTTCAAAAGGTTTGATAAGAATTTCCAAGGAATTACCATGAATCAAAGGTATTACTCTCAACAAGGGCAGTTTTAAGCTCATAATAGTCAAGTTGTTCCTGAGCATCAAGGTTCCTTTCAATTTAATAACAACAGTCAGTTCAATCAAAGGCGGATGAACCAAACTCAATATCCAATAGGACCTCAGAGTTATTACTTAGCTTATTCACCACCTAGTGATAATGTTGTTTTTGCAGGACCAAGCTCAGTCAATGACCAGGCCTGGTTTGTTGATAGTGGTGCAACAAATCACATCACCAATGAGCTCAGCAACTTGAAACTCAAGGATAATTACAAGGGGCAAGATAAGTTGGCTATAGGTAATGGTACTAAACTTGCTACTTCTCATGTTAGTTCTACTATAGTTTCCTCACACTCCACACCAAAAACACCTTTACTTATGCAAAACATCCTACATGTTCCGTCAATAACTAAAAACCTTTTAAGCATATCACAGTTTACTAGGGACAATGAAGTGATTGTAGAGTTTGACTTTGATTTTTGCTTTGTTAAGGACAAGAAATCCAAGAGAGTGTTGCTGCAAGGGAAAGTGAATGATGGTCTGTACCAACTAGATCTTTCAACCCTTACAGCAGCTGATCACTCTGGTTTATCAAGGCCTGTTAATCTGAGTCATAAAGCTTTGTTTCTGTCTGTTCAAGCTAGAACTGATTCAAGTTGTTTCAACTCTTTGCATACTGTCCATTGTAAATCCAATTGTGTTCATTCTGATTTGTCTTGTAAAAACATGTCTTCATCTGCCAAAACTAGTGTTGAAAACACTGCAGATATGTCATCCAAGTCTGTTTTTCCTGTAAATACTTGTCCAATAAAAACATGCTTGTTGAGTAATAAAAGTTCAGATTTCTCCTTATGGCATAACAAATTGGGGCATCCCTCTTTTTCTGTTCTTAAGCAAGTTCTTAAGCACCTAAATAAATCTTGGATTGCATCTCCTTCTGTGTTCGATTTTTGTGACGCATGCCAGTATGGAAAAAGCCATCAACTACCTTTTAGACCCTCACAAACTACTTACAAAGAGCCCCTTGAACTAGTTTTTAATGATGTGTGGGGACCCTCTCCTTATCCTTTTTGTGAAGGTTATCTATATTATGTACATTTTGTAGATGCCTTATCAAGATTTACGTGGATTTACCCTTTGAGAGCAAAATCCCAAGTTAAAGATGCTTTTTTAACCTTTCAAAAATCCATTGAACTTCAACTAAACAAACGAATGAAGTGTGTTCAAACCGATTGGGGATGTGAGTTTAGACCTCTTACTAGAATACTTCGAGAACAAGGAATTCAGTTTCGACATTCTTGTCCCCATACTCATCAACAAAATGGGATACCTTAACGAAAACATAGGCATATAGTAGAGGTTGGCCTTACCTTGTTAGCTCAAGCCCAAATACCTTTACAATTTTGGTGGGAAGCCTTCCACATTGCTGTGTTCCTCATTAACAAGCTTCCAACACCTTTGTTACATCATCTTTCTCCTTTTGAGAAGCTTTATTGTCAAACACCAGACTACTCATTTCTTAAAGTTTTTGGCAGTGCATGTTTTCCTCTCTTACGACCATATAATCATCATAAATTCCAATTTCATTCAACTAAGTATGTTTTTATAGGATATAGTGAGTCTCACAAGGGTTATAAATGTTTACATCCTAGTGGAACATTGTACATCTCTCGGCATGTCATTTTTAATGAGTTTGAATTTCCTTATAAGGTTCTTTTTCCTTCACAGTCCAAAACAGAGTTCCATACCAAGAAATCCTTACCAATTTCAGTTCTATCTCAAGCTTCAAAACAGTCTTTCAAAAAGTTGCTTCAAGTATAAATTGTCCTTCATTAGAGTCTAAATCAAACTCTACATTGACTAAGTCTCTTCCAGCTAAACCTTTATACATTGATCTTCAAAATACCAATACTTTTACTAACAACCATCCCATGCTCACTCGTGCCAAAACTGGTTCCTTACCTACAAAAGCTTTAATTACTGAACTTGAGGAAACTAATAGAGAACCAGCAACAGTTTCTGAAGCACTAGTCATTCCATGTTGGAAAAGTTCTATGGATAGTGAGTATAATGCCTTAATTGTCAATCATACTTGGGAGCTGGTGCCTCGAGAAAAAGATATGAGTGTTGTTGGGAATAAATTGATGTTTAGAGTAAAATCTAACCCCGATGGAACAGTTCAAAGGTATAAAGCTAGATTGGTTGCCAAGGGCTTTCATCAAACAACTGGATTAGATTTTTTCGAGACTTTTAGTCCAGTGATCAAGTCAGCTACTAGCAGAGTTGTTTTATCCTTAGCAGTTTCAAAAGATTGGGACATCAAATAACTTGACGTTAATAATGCCTTTTTGAATGGGGAGTTAAAGGAAACAACCAGAGGGCTATGTCAGTATGGCTAATCCTACACATGTTTGTAAACTAATAAAGTCTCTATATGGTCTCAAACAAACTCCTAGAGCTTGGTTTGAGAAGTTAAGGGCTGTCTTGATAGGTTGAGGTTTTCTGAATTCAAGAGCTGATAAGTCTCTTTTTGTTTTGAAAAGAGGTTCTAGTTTGGTAATTTTATTGGTTTATGTTGATGATATATTGGTGACTGGGAATGACTCTTATTTACTGCATAAGCTAATTTAGGATCTTGATAATGCTTTTGCTTTTAAGGATTTAGGTTCCCTAAAGTATTTTCTTGGTTTTGAGGCTACAAGAACAGAAAATGGGTTGCATTTGTCACAGTCAAAATATGCTAGAGACCTGTTATCCAAAACTAATATGACAACCTGCACAACTTGCTCTACACCAATGACAACAGGAAATAAATTGTCAAAGGCTGATAGTGACTTATTTTCTGATCCTACGTTGTATCGACGGACAATTGGTGCTCTTCAATATCTTACCTTAACTCGTCCAGACCTTGCCTTTGTAGTGAATAAACTTAGTCAGTTTCTTTCTGCTCCAACTGTATTGCACTGGCAGGCCTATAAACGAGTGATGAGATATATAAAAGGAACACTTGAGTTTGGCTTGTTTTTTAAGGTCTCATATGATCTTGATCTGGTTGCATATGCTTATGCTGATTGGGCAAGCTGTTTAGACGATCGTAGAAGCACTTCTGGTTAGTGTGTCTTTCTTGGTAATAACTTAGTCTCATGGAGTTCAAGGAAACAACAGGTAGTAGTAAGATCTAGTTGTGAAGCTGAATACAGGTCTCTGGTAGCTGTTTCTACAGAAGTTGTTTGGATGCGTGCCTTGTTGATTGAGTTGGGATTTCAATTGACACAGACCCCCATCTTGTGGTGTGATAATACAGGGGCAGGTTCTCTTGCCAGAAATCCTGTCTTACACTCACGAACAAAACACATAGAGCTCGATCTTCACTTTGTTCGAGAGAAAGTAAAGGCTAATGAATTGGATGTGCGATATGTGCCTACTGAGGACCAAATTGTTGATATCCTTACCAAACCACTTGGAGCAGTTCGTTTTGCTATTCTTCGAAACAAACTGATCTTGGTAAGACCAAGTTCAATTTGAGGGGGGGTGTTAGATGTTTATATATGTATGTTAACTGGGTGTATGTAAAACTGATCCTGGGGTACATGTTAGTAACTAGTATAACTGAGCATGTGCATCTCATATGCTATATCTCTGTTCTGCAAATCATATTGTGCCACCTTGACAAGTAGTTAGGATGTTGTTAAGCACTAATAAGTTCTAGTATATAAGGTGATGATACTGTGTGTAATATTTGGTAACGAGATATTCATTTCTGTCAATATAATAGAGCTTTCAAGATTCTCTTCAATGGCATCAATAGCTAGTGTTTAAGTGTTTGTTTTCTTGCTGTTTGTTAAAGATTTACATTAATAAATGGGTAATGTTATACTATTTAAAATTTTATCTAGATTTATCGTCAAAACGATATGACAAATTCATGTATAATTACTATATTATCAATGCATCATCAATACTTCATCTAATAATTAATGTAATTGTTACAAATCATACCACATCATTTGAATAAAAATTTGAAAAAAAAAAAAAGTTCATTATTGTTCTTAATAAATACATTTATTCTTAGTTCAAATTGCATGCTTTTAATAAGAGGTTTCAATTTCATAATACATAAATTAAAGACTTCAATATTGTGGGTGGATAGCCTCTCAATTGGGAGAAGTTGTCCGGACCATATCACTAGTGTCCAATCTTGATTGGTCCCAGTAGTTTTTTAGGCCCGTCTCAGAAACAGTTTTTGTACTTAAAAAATAAAAATAAAATAAAGACTTCAATATTGTGAGTGTAATATCCTAATCATGTATGTAATGTGTTTTGGCGAACTGTTATCCAAAATTTAAAATTAAAAATAATAATAATTAGTCAACGATACCAAGCATCTAATGATTAACCTCACTAAGTCATCTAAAATTCTAAACAATTACAGTAGATAGACTTGTTTTTAATAATGATTATGGTATTTTGCTTTTGATTTCTTGTACTGAGTTCTCACTCAAATAATAATTTAATCTCTCTCATTTTTTTATTTTTTATTCCAATAGTTGGCACGAACTTAAAAAATAATTAAAATTAAATAAGATTTAACTCTAAAATATAATTTGAGGGACACCTCCCATGCGAAAGGAAATATCCTACGTAAAGGAGGGGGAAGACCCGTGTAAATGGAATGGAAACTCACACAATTAAGACACGGCCTGATTTATTAGGGTGCAGAACCCCACACACCGCGTTAGGGCCGAATGCTTATAATCAAGGAGGCATAAATTTTCAACCACTCGAATTTTTCTTTTGTTGGCAAATTGAGCAAGTAATATATTTGATATATTTGTAATTTCAAAAAATATATATATATATGATGTATTTGCTGTCTCTGACGTGTGCTACGTACTTGTACAGTTGTGTCATAATTGTGAATTTAATTTACTTGGATTTATATCTTTTCAACAGCTTGGACTTTTAGGAGGCTCCAATGGGAACCAGCTGGCAGGATGCGGCGAAAATTACTACAATCGTCTTTTTTTTTCATAGAAATTTGAAAGGATTTTGTTAGTATCTTTCTGGCTTGATATTGAACACGGTATCGCTGGCATCTACTTGGATTATATATATATACATACAATTAATGATTTTACACTTATTTTATATAAATAAAATGAGATTCAGATTATAAAAAAAAAAAAGAAAAAAGAAAGAAAAAGAAGAAGATGAAGAAGAGACAGGGCTGGCCCCATGACAAACTATTCATTCAATGATTGAGTGTACAAGCTATTCACTCATTGGAAGGGTTTTCTACTTCATGGATAATTCAATCTATTTATAGACATCTGATCTTGTTATACAGAACATGGTAATATATGTGTTAGTTAATGTCCATAAATTTTCAATCAAATTATTCAAAAAATAATGAAATCAAAAATAAAGATTAAACTTTAAAAACATTTAGAAAATTTGAAAAACATTTGTTGAACTCTTTAACAACTACCTAACCTCCATAATAACCTCTAATTTCTCACTTTAGATTGTGTTTACTAACGAAAATCCTAATACAAGAAAATAAAATATTTTTTTTTCATTAACGCATTTGAAGATATAATTTGGTATACCGTATACCCCAAACACAAGTAATTGAGTCCCTACTAAATGCCCGTTAAGGATTTAAGTATCATTCCCTGATATCATTTTGTATTTGATCTTGATTTTCTACTATTTTCATCCTTAATTAAAATGTCCGAAACTCGTACAATTCAACCTATTCTAAAGTAATATATCTACTGTTACATACTATTTGTCGTATATAAATCTTTAAGACTTTCAGATCTAATCAAATGACATTAAAAAATAAGTCACATTTTACACGCAAAATGCACGAGAGAATGTCGTGTAATTGACTCCATTCCCACCTGTTGATTTTTGATTCTTGAGTGTGGACAAAGAAAAAGCTAAGACATGTGATACCCATGCAAAAAAGAGTATCCACAAGAGAGAGAGAGAGAGAGAGAGAGAGAGAGTCGAGTACGGTGAGTACAATCAGATAAATCAAAGCCAGTAGCGATGGAATCACGTGGTAGGTCCTTTGGTTTGTGAATCGAGACAGGATCACATATTGATTTTGCTTGTCCCCGACACCCCACACCATGACACCGAGTCACCAACCAACCATGATTTATTTGTTTGTTTTTCGCTTTTTCAACTTTAGAAAATTATTAATTGTTTTAAACGAAAATTATTAATTTTTTGTTACAACTAAAATTCAATCATTTTAATATGATTTTTTTTTTACCACTAATGTTAGATAAATAACTATCAAGATTTAATTAACATAAAACTGTATTACATGATCCGAAATGTTATTCCTAAAAATTAAAAGAGATTTATCCATATTTTAATGAAAAATTTATCTATAATTTTTACGAGCATTTTACATTGAACCTTGGTATTCGAATGGATAAGGTGCTGTTGAGGTAGCTCCACCGACAGTTTTTGGCTATTTTAATCTGATTTTAGTCCTTAAAACGTTTTACAAGCAACGAATAAGGTTTTGTTTAAAATAAAAAAATGAATAATTTTTTTTTAAATTGGACTTTTATTCTCGTTTTTGTTTTGGATTTTTTTCAATTTGTCCTTTTATTTTCCTTTTGTTTTTTTTTTGGGGGGTCCATTGATGCGCACTGATCTGGCCGGGTTGTTTTTTGATGATAAGAGAATTGACTTTACAGCTGGTACGTGAGAAGTAGCATCAGATTGCTTATCACAATCTGGGAAGCAGAAGAAGCGAATAAAGAACAGTTGAAAAAAGAGAAAGTTATGTGATAAGGGAGGAGCGGAGATGTGTAGAGGTCATCAAGTGGGGGGATATAGATAAGTCCTGAGTGAGATATTGCAGGTGTTCCACATCATAAAATGAGTACAACGTATGGCTGGGACAGCTCGTGTGATGGGACAGCCTTTATTCTTTGTCATTAATGTTAGATACATTATATTTTGTATCTCAAATTCATCTTAATTTATTATCTACTTTTCTGACCTTCCATGGTTGATTTAGGGTGCAACACTCTCATTGAATAATATTGCATAAAGAGTGCGTGACAGACCGATTAACGTGACGGAAGCAAAATAGTGAAAAGAAGGTTCGCCGATCACTTTACGAAATCCCAGTTGAGGAATTTCACTCCAATTGAATAATTAATCCCAACTCGAGGATTTGATTGTTTGAAAATCTCTTATTCAAACTATTTTTCTTCTTTTATTTCAAAATTTTGTTATATATATGTTGGTATTTAATATATATAACTAATATCTTTCATCTGTTTACATTGCACGTGAGGAACATATTAATATATCGTAATTTTAAGTTTTATAAAATATAATTGAGTTTTTTTTATCACCTTTAAATTTTTAGGTCCGACGCTAACTAGTAGATTGAACTTTTTATTCATAGATTGTTTAGCACTAGAATACTTGAGATTGTTGTTACTCCGACTTAGTAATTGATTAATAGATTTTTTTTAAGTGAAATATATAATCATTAAAAAGTAGGCTTTTACTTTTTTTTACTTGAAATGAAACTTGATCCTTGATATGTAAATATGCAGTTTGTGTAATTATTAGAATCTTTAAGAACTTTGATATAAGACATTTTGCTTGTAGCTTATACAAGCAATCGTACCCTGTTTGGATAATTATTTCAAGAGTGTATTTCCTAATCATAAATTCTTGTAAGGTATTTAACAAGTAAACAAGAAAAAAGTGTATTCTATTTTTATTTTATTTTGACTTGAAATAAAACCTGATTCTTGATTTGTGAACAAGGCGTTTGTGTCATGATCAGAACTTTTAGGGCTTCAGTGTAAGACTTTTTGCAAGTAGCTTAAACAAGTAACTGTTCGCATGGGAGCGATTATTTGGATGCTTTTTTAAGTGTGTATTATTTATTTACTTATTTATTTTTAACTTAAAAGACTTCCTATTTCAAAAAAAAAAAAAAAAAAAAAAAAAAGAGAATTAAAAAACTTCCATTTCACATAAGCGAAAAAATACAAGCCGGTTGAGACTCCAGCCAAATTCGTTCCTCTTCTGAGGAAAAGGCAAGAGAAGCAAGGTGTGCCACCCCATTACAAGAGAAGCAATAGAAGAAGTAAATAAATAAATAAATCTAAATAGACACCAATAATTCATCATAAACTTGTAATGGGTTCTAAATATTTGTGACGATTCATAAAAATTATCCGAAAAGAAGCACAAAATGGTGTATGATTTTATTTTTATTCTTTTATATGATTACAAGGTAATAATGAATTTACTAACGGTGATTATTAAAGTCTGTTCAAACTATTTATATTAGATGCTATATGTGAGAGCCGAAAATCTATTAATAAAAGGTTGGTTGTTTTTTCAACTTTGCTTAATGGATCTAAATTGAACTCATTAAATTATTTTTGTTTATTTTTTAAGTTAAAATTAAAATTACTAAAAAAAAAAAAACTTAAAACAAGAAGTTAGTTATTAAAAAAAATATATAAGTTAGAAATTCTAATTTATCACTTAATCACTTAATTAATCATAATTAAAATATTTTCTTCCATAACTAGCCTTGTAAAAGATACATATTTTTAATTTTATCTTTATCAATATCCTATAAATTATCATTTTTCATATGTTATTAGTAACTCTTTTTGAGAAAATATGTTATTAGTAACTTGGATCTTTATATATGTATAGTAATATTAAAACATATATCTTATAGCTGAAAATGAATATATAAACTAAGTGAAGTTATTACTTTTTTAGGATATTGTTGTTTAAAATAATATATATTTATTATTATTATCAACAAAAATTAGTTTATGTAAGTTAAAAACATATAGATAAATTTGGTTAAGATTTATTAAATGATTTGTTTTTAGTTATATATATAATTTAAAATAAAAGTACATAACAATTATTATTATAAGGATGTAAACTTAAAAGTGTTTGTTTTTAGATGTTTTTCTCTTTAAAACAATAAACAATGAACAAGTATATCCAAACATTAGAAAATATATATATGTTATTCATGTTTCATATATCAATCATAGCTTAGTCTTCAATAAAATTCAATGCTATCCAATTTTCAGATAATAATTAAAAAAAAAAATATATCTAAGTATGATAAGATTTGAACACTAATTATGAATGTGAAGGAGATTACACTGATATTTGGAACAATGAGATGTGCTATGTGATCTGATTTTATTGGTTGGATATAAATGTATATGATATATAATGAGATCCACTTAGCTTCCTTCAAGAAAAAAAAAGTCCGCTTAAATTTGATATTAGGTACATTAGTTAAAAAGCTCTTAGTTATGGAAATTTTGTTAAATGCTATGAAGCTATTTGAGAGGTTTGGTTTTTCCGACTAGAAATTACACAATAGTGAGATATTGATAAGATATGGATAAAGATGTGTTAAATGAGTTTCAAAATCATTCTAACGTGTACCCATTTTAATAAACTTTGAAATGACCGATAAAGCTTTTGATTTTTTTTTTTATTATTTTTTTAAATTAAAAAAAAAAAAAAAGAAGTTAGGTGATATTAGGTAAAGAGCCCCTAATAATTAAGGTTTTTGTTAAATGCTATGAAGCTATTTGAGAGGATTGGTTTTTCCAATTAGAAATTACACAATATGGAAATATTGACAAGACAAAGATAAGATGTGTTAGTTGAGTTTCATAAATATTCCAATGTGTATGCATTTTAATCAACTTTGAAATGACCTATAAAGCTTTTGACTTTTTTTTTTCAAGAAATTAGGTGATATTAGGTCAAGAGCTCTTAGTTATTGAGGCTTTTGTTAAATGCTATGAAGCTATTTGAGAGGTTTGGTTTTTCTGATTCGAAATTATACAATATTGAAATATTGATAAAAGCGTTGATAAGATGTGTTAGATGAATTTAAAATCATTTGAATGTGTATGCATTTTAATCAACTTTGAAATGACCTATAAAGCTTTTGACTTTTTTTTTTTTTTCAAGAAATTAGGTGATATTAGGTCAAGAGCTCTTAGTTATTGAGGCTTTTGTTAAATGCTATGAAGCTATTTGAGAGGTTTGGTTTTTCTGATTCGAAATTATACAATATTGAAATATTGATAAAAGCATTGATAAGATGTGTTAGATGAGTTTAAAATCATTTGAATGTATATGCATTTTAATCAACTTTGAAATAGTGGATAAAGGTTTTGATTTTTGTTTTGTTTTTTTTTTTAATTAAGTGATTTGGCTATGATTATACCGAACTTTATTGAATTAATATATATATATATACACGTGCATGCACACACACTCCAAATGTGTGAATTAAAATTAAAGGGAATTATATTCAACCATTCTTGGGTACCAACTTATCTATTAAATTAAAGGGGGGAAAAAGAGTAAAAAAAATAGAAAAAAATCATAGAAGGGACAACTTCATTTTAATCTCTATATTTTTATAATTTATAACTTGTTTAAATGTGTTTCCATATTTAGCACCCATGATCCCTAAAAGTTAATAAAACCTATCAATTTGGTCCCTATTAAGCATTGGCCAAACCTAACGGAGAGAAAGTTATTTTTGTCATTCTAATAAATAAAAAAAAAAAGTGAATTTCCATTGTTCATCATTGAAATGGATAGTAAAGATAAAAGATAATTAAAATTAAATTAAATATTAAAAATAATTAAAATAAAAATATGAAAATATGATAGATTTTCATTGTCCATCTCTAAAATAAACGACAAAAAGGAAAATTTGTTAAACAATTTTTTTTTTCTAAAAAAAAGTTGATTTGATTGGAACCGGAGCATCAAACACTGAATCATTGAATGATTATATGGGTTAAAAACTAGATCGTTGATGAGTTCTTAAATTGTTGTTCAATGATCTTGGGTTTTTAGATTATCAAGCCACAATCTAAGTTCTTATCCCAAATCATCAGACAACAATCAAGGTTCCTAGATCATCAAATCAAGATCCACAATCTAAGTTCTTATCCCAAATCATCAGACAACAATCAATGTTCCTAGATCATCAAATCAAGATCTAGAAACCCAAATTGTCGAATATGATCTAGGTACCTGATATCAAGAAACAATCTCTGCTCAGCAATACAAAATGTAGACCATAGAACATTGAATCTATATTTGGTAGAGATTCATGCTAGATCTCTTCCGTTAATAGAACTCCATCATTTTTTTTTTAATATATTATCTCTTAATTTTTATGTATTATAATTTTTCTTTTTCTTTTTAAGTTTTAAATTCTTAAATTTTATAAATAATTGATTTTAAATAAATACATAATTTTAGCGTCAATAAATAGTGACGTGCCAAATTACAATTAATTTAGTGTTATTTATATTTTGTGTTTCAAATTCATGGAGACCTATGTTAAATTCCTATTGTTGAGTTACATTATTAAATTTCAAATTTTAGAAACTTATTAAAGTGTAAAAGGCTCTTTTTGAATTTTTTATCACAGTCAACTGTTAAAATTTTAGTCAAAGATTTTAGAGTTTATGAAATTTAAGGGATCAGAAAGTCAAAAATGAACACACACTTAAAAAAGTTATAAATAGGAAAAATATAGAAATTAAAATGTAGTTTATCCATTATAGAAAGATTAGAAATAAACTATAAAATATATATTTTTGATATCCTCTTTTATTCACGAACTAAATATTAATTCACAAATAAAAGAAAAGATTTATGTCACGAATTAACCTAGTTCGTAAAAAAAAAAAAAGATACTGCTAGAAAAAAAAAAAAAAAACTTATTTTCATAATTTAATATTAGTTTAAAATTCATATTAATTTTAATAATGTTTGCTTGGATTTTCATTTTTTAGTCTCCCTATATATATATTATTGTTCAAGTAACACATACATTTTCTTTTATGCTTATAATGGTAGTTCAAATTCAACCATTAAAGTTTATAATAGTAGTTCAATTTCAATCATTAAAGTAAGTATTCTGATTTTACATGTAATGTTTGATTTCAATAATAGATTTTTGTCTTCATTGATATCAAATTATTAAAAAAAAAGAACCTTACCAGTCTCCCAAACCATTAATGGATTCACATGTTAAAAGGTTATACTGCTTCCACTACAACTCTATAAAAGTGTAGCAACATCCAGACAAGGGCTGCCCATAACATTTATTATTCTTAGACATCCTTAATATTATTCCAACGACAACTAATAATTCAATCTTTCCAGCTATTGTCATCACTAAATTCTTTGTCCAAACAACAAAAAGCTTGAAATCACGTTAAAAAGAAGAGCAGAAAAATTAAGAAAAAAAAAAGTGGGTAGTTTTTTTTTTTTTTTTAACGAAAAGCAAAATAGGCAATTGTCGGCTGTTCACACATCTCTTATTATTTTAAATCTTCTATGAAGACTTTTTTTCTCTCACTTAAGTTATTAATTATTGGGCACATGGTTCATTATGTTATATGAGTTTTTTTTTTTTTAATGATAATTTGTTATTAAAAAGTAATAATTATTTTAAGAACAAGTTTGGTATTGGTTTGAGAAATTAAAATGTGATTATTTAATAATTTTGACATAAAATATATGCTAAAACTTTCAAAAGTAATTTTTAATAGTTCTGAGTAAAAGGTTACTATTATAAAATAATTATGAGATAATATGGTGTGTGAGATTTAATAAATATTTTAAATGATCAAATCATATACATTAATTTTAATAAAAAAGACATTTATACGACAATCTTAATTATATTGAAATATATTTATACCAAAAATAATTAAATATTTTATTTTTGTGTCTATTTTAAGTATTTTATAAATTTATAGAAATAAACATAAAATTGACCAAATATATATAAACTGTTTTTGATGGTTTTAACAACTGAATAAATCCAATACTAACACGATTAATTTTACAGTGATTATTTTATTTTCACTTTTTTTTTTTAACATTGCTACATGATTATTTTAGAAGTTGCACTAATACCAAACTGGCCTTAAAGGTGATATAATAATTTTAAGGGGAATTATGGGCAAATTGCAAGGTTTGACTAGAATTAAAATAAATAACTTTCTAATTTTAAAATTTAATATAGGAAAAACTACACTAAAGCACTTGGGCCTATCACATTATTATAGTCATGATGCAAGTTTAAACTAAATTACACATAACTACTTTTAATCCGGCTTGACTAACGTTGATGTAACAGAAAAACTAATATTTGAAGGGCAAATGAGTCTTCTTAGATGTTAAATAAATTTAGAAAATGAAAAATAGTTATACCCCAATTAAAAACTGTCATATTACACTAAATTTAAATATAGTTTAATTAATTAATAGTATTATTATTTAAATAAAAAGTTAAAAGAAACAATTTTAACAAACTTGAATATCATCAGCATGATTGTTTTAAACCCAAATAATCACCATCAACATCAACTCGGACCTTCAATAATCTAGTTCTTCATCTCTATACCTTTTTTTTTAAAAAATTTTCATCTTTGTTTCAATTCCATACATCACCATTATCAACATCAATCAACCCCAAAGAAAAAACAATCATCATACTCAGCATCACTGAATCATCATAACCTAGTTCCTTATCTCTAATTTAATTTCATAGATCAACATCAATTCAAAACCCAAAAAAAATTTCATCATTTGAAAACCTCATATAAGTTCACCACCAAATATATCTGTCCTCTCTCTTAACCATGTCGAAGACAACTCTCCTCTCTTTAGACCATGTCGAACCAACTCTCCCAACCAACCAACTCTTTAGCAAAAGAAAAATAATAATCATCAACAACAAACTCCATCAGAAAGAGCAAGATCTGACGAGAAGAGCTCTGATCAAACTTGTTAGATAGAGGATTGGGGGGAGCCGGATAGTTGATTGGATGATGAAGAACATGTATTTGACATGGTTGAGGAGATTAGTGTGGCAAGAAAGGACCTCGGAGTGGAGTTGGTTCTTGAAGAGGTGGACGACATTACAGAGGCAGGGGAAAAGATTGAACTATTGGGAAATCTAGGGTTTTAGTTCTGAAATCCATTTATTTTTTCTTTTTTTTTTTTTTTTCTTTTTTATAATATCCCACATACTAATTATTTAAACTAACCCGTTTTTTTAAAAAGGTTTTTTTATAAGTTTTTCTTTATTTTTTTATAATATACCGAATATTAATTATTTAAACTATTATAAATTTATAAATTTACCTGAAATATGACAATTTTGGATTGAGCAAAGAATTTTGACATATAAAAAGACCAATTTACTCTTGAAATATTAATTTTGCTATTAATTGACTGTTAGTCAAACTCACTCAAGGGTATCTTTGTATAATTTAGTCTAAACTTGCATCTTTATTGTAATAACATGATAGGTTTAGGTACTTTGGTGTAATTTTCCCTTTAACATAAAATGATAACGTATAGGTGGGTGTTGTTAGCTAACAGGAGGGATTCTCTTATTTGTAATAGGATTGTAGAGTTATTTGTGAATGATTTTGAAGACTTTCTTTTAGTACTAATATGAACATTTATTTTAAGTTTGACATCAATTAGATTAGAGACTTATTGAAAGCAAACAAGATTTATCATTATAAATATAATTCGGACGTCTACCGTTTATGTGAAATAGAATATATAAACCACTTAAATTATAGATAATATCAACTAATAATATTTTCTCAGACATTAAATTTTCAACATCACATTGATACACATTTTCTCTATTGAAAACTGATTAATCAAAATGATGAGAAGAAACCCAACGATTTAAACCAAGCACGTAATATAAAGAAATCAGATTTTTTTAAAACAAAAAATCAGAAGTTTTTATAGAAATCCACCCCCACAAATAGATTTTTAAAGCACATCGTGTGGGCAGGATTTCATTTCGATTGATATTTTCTTTAGGTTGTGGGGCAGCTAGTCCTAAATAATTTGAAAATGTTGAATCCCGAAATGGCCCAGCAAATTGATGAATGGCAGAGACATTGCCTCACACTTTGTCTTGGAAAACATCCACATGATCACCTAACCACTCTAAACCTAACTCCAGTGAGATTTGATTGGTGATCTCTCGTATGTATTATAAGATATCACATCAACAGGATTAGCTAATATTTATTTAAAATGTGGTAGTTTGAATTTAAATGATCAAAGATTCTATTGGATGATATCTTACACGAAACTCTAATTGGATTTTAAATCATTATAAAATTTATTTTTATATTTAATAATTGATTACATGAGAAATTTTTCACTTGAGAAGCAGCCTTCTTCGCCTAATACTTACAAACATTTCTTGTGATAGAATATAGTCAGGATTCATGTGACAGGACTTTGCTAAAATCATCACTATGGAGATAAAACAAAACTATATACATATTGTCTTAATCAATCAAGATGTTATAATTAATAGGTACTGATTAAATAATTTAACTAGTTATTATTTTTAATACCACTTACGATGTGCTATATGAATCTGAGTTTTGTTAGGTTCTAACTGATCCTAACTCGGTGTGGGACTTCAAAAGGAAAACTATCCATTGACACAACTGCACTATATTGTTTTTATTTTTAAATAATTACAAGGTAATCAAGATACTTGGTTAAGGAGCTTGAAACTTAACTGATAATCTATTAATTAATAGAGTTATTAATTAATCGATAAAATAATAATTTATTAATTTACAGGGTGCATTTGAGATTCAATACACATAAATAACCAACTAAAGAATCAATTAATCTAGTCAATGAAATATTCATTAATCAACTAAAAATACATTAAATTAATCAATAATAAATCCATTGCATTTATCTATTACATTAAATGAAATTTATAGTAATTTTTTTTTGAAATAAAAAATTTATTGTAATTATATTAATTAATGAAATGTATTCAATGTACTGGATTAAAGATAAATCCTATTTAAATAAACAAAAAAGTACTCTGCATGTGTTTCTTAATGCATTATGTACATAACTAAATATTTACAAGGGCTTCTCATTTAAAAAGCATTCAAAAATTAATCACGATAGATGAAATGTACAAAGAATAGTGTGAGTATGCCAATGAGCATTCCGCTTGCACTCAAAAAGAATTGCACTAATTGGTTTCGAGAAATTTAACTTGAAAGTTATTCAAGGTACAATATTAAATATACTTGAATAATCATCAAAGTATCTCTTGCTTGATCTAGAAAAAAGTGATCATGCTAAGTGGCACAAACCATCAAAATATCTAAACATGGAGATGGTTGTTTATGACTGGTTTCTTCATATTAAAATCGCGTGCATATAGAATTTTGTGGGCTACCACTGTGGTTGTGCACCACTTACCCGTGCATGACAGTTTTTAAGTTCATATAACCAAAAAATGTGGTAATTTTTCCATATAAAACGTGGCTAGAGTTCTTTCAGTTTTGAGAATAGATTTTCAAACCGTTTATTAAGTAAACTTTACTTTAAGTCTCGGTAGACATCTAATCTAATGTCGGGAGATGTATTTAATTAAAAATAAATCACATGAATATAACAGAAGAGCTATCCTAGAAAAGGTGAGGGAGACTCTGAAAATATTGTAGCATCAATAACACCTATAATTTTTGTTCTAATTTGAGTATTCAATCCCAAAACATTAATGATAGTGGACAAAGTCTCAATATACACATTTACCAACATGTTGTCAATATGTACGAATTTTCTCCTTATTGTGAGAATAAATATCTTTTGATATAAAAGTAGATTTTTAAGTCGCATGTAATAATTAATTATGTTTGAAACAACTGCATATTATATGAAAATATGTATACATTGTAAGAAGAATGATTGAAACAACTGCCGACTATATCTACCAATTGTACACATGCATTTTAAACATGCATGATACATAATACACATTTATAAATGATGTACTCGACCGACCATAGAGGCTATTGTTATCTTCTCATATATCTGCCCCTACAACGTACTAGTGATTCACATTATCGACGAAGTAATTATCAAAGATTGAAGTTGTATGTGCTTAAATAAGGCAATGACAAGAGTACATGGTAGCTACCATTCCAGACGAAGTGAAAAGGTCATTTAAATCCAATCAAATTAATGACCTTAAAGCCATGATAGGCTTTCAGCCGGATAGGCCAGTCTTCGGCTGTTTTAAACGTAAAACTACCATTCAAACCAAATAAATGTCCATCTCTTCACTTCTTTGTCACCCAAATCGTCAACCAACGTTCAAACCGACACAAAAATCACAACATATATATTAAAAAAAAAAGAACAAAACAAATGAAAAACTAAGAATTCCACTAGAGGTGGATTTCTTCAAGAAGAAGATGTATTGCTATCCAGAGAGAACTCATATATTTTCTGCCCTATATATATATTTTTTTTTCATTTTTTATACTATTATACTTTTTATGATTTTTTTTTATTTCTAATTAAATTAAAATTGTGGGAGGTGATGTGGCCATTTATCATTCGCTCAAGGTGAATTAATTTAACATTTTACTTGAAATATCCATTTTACACTTCCTACCATTAGCTCTCCATTAGTCCACCCTTTGATCAAAGAAAATCTGAATAATTTTTGTAATTAAAGGATCTTCAGTAGTGCAATTTCACCTAAAGCTAAGAGTGTTGGTGCAAATTTTCTTTTATTTTCCATTTAAACAAAGATTTAAATATCAATTATAAAGTTTTTATCAATATTAATAAAATTGTTCCTTTAAAACTATTTTTGTTATCAATTCAACTATTTATCACTTTCTCATTATTAATAATTGTCCCATAAAAATGTACAAATCAAATTATAACATAAACTATTATTTGCAAATTTTGGAATTTTTTATGCACAAATTCCTTAGAAAAGAAATGTGTGTATGTATATATTTTTAGGTAAGGATAGAGAAAAAACAGGATTGGAGAAGATTTTCTTAATGTGTTTTTTTTTTTTTTAATTGAATGATACCACAGTATATTGACAATAAGAGAATGAAGAATATATATACAGCTCATACACGTGACAGATTTAAAGGAAATAACCGATATTCCTAAATTAGTTCCTTAAAACTAGTAATCAAAAGAGAAAAGATATTCAAACATAGTAAATGATTGATATTTCGTTTATCAAATAAACTACCATTTGTGTAGGAGAAGTTGTTACTCTTAGGAATCTTTGACACCATCCATATTCCTTGAATAGATTTTTTAATGAGCATAATCACCCTTATCTCTCCATAAAATGTGGGATACACCTTATAACTCCTAAAGCTCATATGTTTGACCCAAAGTTGCCAATACCCTCTCGCAAACTGAGCCGAGGCTGAAGGCACAGTTTGGTGCGAAAGGAAGCTAATGTAGCTTTTGGGACAGATTTTGTAAAGAGATTAGCAACCTGGTTAGTCGAAGGAATATGTTGAGTGTCAAGGAGCCCAAGAGCAACGCGTTCATGTACAAAATGATAGTCCAATTCGATATGTTTACTTCGAGCATGGAAAACTGGATTTATTGTCATGTATAGAGCACTGATATTATCACAGTAAAGAGTTGGCGAAGATGGAAGTGAAATGCGAAGGTCATTGAGAATATAAGTTAGCCAGGTAAGTTCAGCAACAGTATTAGCCATAGCACGGTATTTTGCTTCAGTACTTGAGCGAGAGATAGTGTGTTGCTTCTTAGCGCACCATGAAATGATATTGGAACCGAGAAATGTGCAGTAGCCAATAGTTGAGCGCCTTGTTGTAGGACAACCCGCCCAATCAGCATCAGAAAAGGCAGACAATGTAAGTTTAGTATTGGAGGTAAGATGAAGACTAGTAGAGATCGTGCCTTTGAGGTACCGAAGGATGCGATGAACTAATTTCAAGTGAGCAACCGTAGGGGCATGCATGAATTGTGAAACATAGTTGACACTGTAGGATAGATCTGGACGTGCTAGTGTGAGGTACTGGAGAGCTCCAACAATCCCACGATAAAAACTAGGATCCGCAAGAGGAGTTGTATGTTCAAGAGGTCTGAGCTTGACATCCAACAGAGTAGACATAGGTTTGCAATCTAGCATTTTGGATCGCTCAAGAATGGTAAGAGCATAGTGGGATTGAGAAAGATGCAGTCCTTCAGATGTATGAGAGATTTCAACTCCAAGAAAATGATGAACAGTTCCAAGGTCCTTCATGGAGAATTCATGACTTAAGGTTTGAACAAAAGAATTGACAAACACAGTAGAAGATCCTGTAAGGAGCATACCATCAATGTATACAAGTAAAACAAGAACACCCTTATTGGAGTGACAAATAAAAAGAGAAGGATCAACAAGACTACAAAAGAAATCACAAGAGATAAGAAAATCACTGAGTCTATCAAACCAAGCACGAGGTGCCTGTTTAAGCCCATATAAAGCACGTTGAAGCTTACAAACATGTTTTGGAAATTAAGGATCAGTCATACCTGAGGGTTGTTCCATGTAAATATCTTCAACAATATAACCATGTAAGAACGCATTTTTGACGTCCAATTGTCGAATTGGCCAATGCTTTACAAGAGCAATAGTTAAAATTAGACGAATTGTACCTGGACGGATGACAGGAGAAAAAGTCTCTGTATAATCAAGTCCATTGATTTGATGGTAACCTTTTGCAACTAAGCGAGCTTTGAGACGGTCCAAGGTACCATCAGGTCTAAGTTTGGCCTTAAAAACCCATTTTGAGCCAATCACATGCATGTTGGAAGTGCGTGGAACTAGTCGCCAGGTCTCATTTTGATGAAGAGCAGCAAGTTCTTCAAGCATTGCAGTTTTCCAACCTAGGTGAGAGAGAGTTGTTTTAATTGTCTTGGGTTCGCGAGGTATAGTGCTAGACATGTCAATAGTTAAGGCATATTTAGGATTGGGCTTGACAATTCCACGTTGCGACCGGGTAGTCATAGGATGATGGACAGGTGCAGGGCTTGATTGTGATTCAGAGATAGCAGCTACGGACACAGGTTCAGACGTTGTAGGTACAACAGATACTGTCATTATGTCACCAAGTGGTAAAGGGTCATGAGGTTCAGACGAAGTAGTGAGTGAGTTGCTGGTTGAAGGAGGTTCAACTAAAAGAGAATCTGATGGCAGCGTAGGATCACTTGGCGAAAGAGTTGTCACAGCAATTGGTAGTGGAATATGGGAGTGAGATAGCGAGGTAGACCCCTGTAGAGGGGTACCTAATTCAGAACAAACACAAGAAAGCAGCCAAGAATAAAAAATATGATGCACATGAGAGGCTAAAATAGACGACTTAGATGATTTAAATGGAAAAACAGTTTCATCAAAGACGACATGTCGAGAAATAATAAACTTGCGACTAGGAGAGTGAAAGCACTTATATCCTTTATGTTTCTCACTGTAACCTACAAAAATACACAAAGCAGATTTAGGATCAAACTTAGTATTTTTAGTATCACATGTATACAGAAAACATTTGGAGCCAAACACTCGAAGAGAAGTATAATCAGGATGAGTCCCATGCAACATGAAGTATGGAGTTTCAAAGTTAAGAGAGGATGAAGGTAAGCGATTAAGCAGAAAAACAGCAGTGGAAAAAGCTTCTAACCATAGATATAGAGGGGCATGACTATGAAATAACATTGTCATACCTAGTTCACGTATAATACAGTGTCGTCGCTCAACCATACCTGTTTGTTTTGGTGTATAATAAGGACACGAGATTTGGTGAACAACTCCTGTGGCAAGAAAATGAGATGATAATCGAGAATTAACAAATTCTCCCCCACCATCAGAGTGGAAGATTTTTATTTTCTTATTGAATTGGCGCTCAACATATTTTTCAAATGCTAAATAAGCAGCAAAAAAATCAAATTTGTTTTTCAGAGGAATGATCCAAGTATACTTTGAGAAATCATCTACCAAACAAGCATAGAATCGAAACTTGCCAATAGATAAAACTGGAGCAGGGCCCCATAAGTCACAATGTATCTTATCAAAAACATTAGAACTGGAGTGTTCAGAAGAACTAAATGGAAGTTTACTTAATTTGCCAAATTGACAACTATCACATAAGTTATCTGCCTTTGAAGAGCCTACAACTTCAATTAACCCTTTATTCTTTAACAACTGAATTGCAGAAAATTGCGGATGGCCTAAACGTTGATGCCAGATGTTTGTAGTGCCAGATTTGAATCGATAAGAAAAATATGCTTCTAGTTCATTGGACAAGACATATAAATTACCCTTCCGTTTCCCTGTTATGAGAGGATGACTTGTGTTCCATGCCTTCACACAAAAATTAACATTAGAAAATTCAAATTAACAGGAAATTGAGAGGTGAGTTGACTGACAGAGAGTAAATTTTTTTTCAGATTTGGTACTAAAAGAACATCATCAAGAGGTAAAACATTGCCCTTTTGGTTAATAGAAGAATTTCCAATACTTATTATTGGTAAAGAAGATCCATCTCCAATGATGATGGAATCAATTCCACTATATTTATGAACATTTTTTAACATACCTTGCTATCCAGTCATATGATTTGAAGCTCTAATATCTGAAGTCCATTCTGTGTCAATAATCGAATTGTCTAGTGTGAGTGCTGCAAGAGCTTGTGGGAGTTCATTGTTCTGTTTTGCTTTCTTCGGTAACCACCAGCAGATTTTTGCAACATGACCTGGTTTGTCACAGTATTGACAGATTGCATCACGATACAAATCTCTTTCTGCAATAGTCATTCGTCGTTTTCCAGGCGGTGGTGGTCTGCGTTGTTGTGTATTCAGACTACCTGAATAGCCTTGTGTTTGACTACGAGACTGTTGTGCTTGAAAACCACGACCTGTAGAAGTGAAGGGGCTATTTTGGTTCCTAGGCATGAAGTTTCGCATCTGTTTCTGCTATTGTCCATAGAAGGCTAAATGTGGAGTGAGAGGAGAGAGAGAAACATCAGATTGATTTGAGAACCAGTTTCGACGGTGGTCTAGATTTTGCAATTGTGAAATCAGTTCTGTGTAGGTTGGTTTTGGAGGTTTTAGCATTGTTGTGGTGAAGGTTTCATATTGTGGTCCAAGGCTTGTGAGAAGACAAAACACCTTTTCTTGATCAGGGATAGGTTTGTCAATGGCAGCAAGGTTATCGCACAAGCTTTTGAATATTCGTATATGGTCTGTAATAGTTTAATTTTCATCTTTACGCAGATAGGTTAGTTGTTGTCGAAGTGTGAACTCTCGCTCTTAAGAGTCTTGTGTGTATGCTTCTTTGAGCGCTTCCCAGACTGCAATTGCTGTGTCTAACCCGATGACAAGTCCAAGCGCTTCTTCAGAGAGAGTTCTGATGATCCAACCCTTGAGAAGGCGATCAGACTTTTGCCAAGCAACAAATTCTTTTGTTAGTGTTGACGAGATATTTCCTGTTTCTGTGGTATCTGGATTTTGAATGGCAAATTTGGGTGGAATTGAAGTTTCATTGGTGAGATGGTGAATTAGGTCTTGACTTTCTGCCAAACCTAATACTTGTTCTCTCCATAACGGATAGTTGGATGGGGTGAGTTTTAGAGTAACAAAGTTACTAACATTCAAGGATAGAGAAGTCATGATGTGAAGAAGAAAAGATTGTTCCTGCTCTGATACCAAGAGAAAAAACAGGATTGGAGAAGATTTTCTTAATGTATTTTTTTTTTTTTATTGAATGATACCACAGTACATTGACAATAAGAGAATGAAGAATATATATACAACTCATACACGTGACATATTTGAAGGAAATAACCGATATTCCTAAATTAGTTCCTTAAAACTAGTAATCAAAAGAGAAAAGATATTCAAACATAGTAAATGACTGATATTTCGTTTATCAAATAAACTACCATTTATGTAGGAGAAGTTGTTACTCTTAGGAATCCTTGACACCATCCATATTCCTTGAATAGATTTTTTAATGAGCATAATCACCCTTATCTCTCCATAAAATGTGGGATACACCTTATAACTCCTAAAGCTCATATGTTTGACCCAGAGTTGCCAATAAGGATGTTCTGAAAGTTTTATTTTAAAATCATTAATTACAACCACTCATTTGCAATGGATCCAACACTTAGATGGAACATGCTAAAAATAAGTGGTTTCAATTTTCCAATTCAAATCTAGAATTGGATTTAACTTCGAATTTAGATTTTATCTTATCTTCACAATGCATTACCCTTCCCCGATCTATAAAATAGAGTTGGCCTCATTTACATTCAGATTTGAAAATCCAACATATATAAATCAAATTCGGACCAGATCAGATCAGGCCATTTGAATCCAATTTACACCGCTAGCTATGTTCACTTTAAGCTTCTTTGCCTCACTACTTGTTACATTGTGAAGCCTAAATTAATTTAAGAAATTTCTTTCCATTTTTGTTTAAGAAACTACTCCTTGTGAAAAAAAAAAAAAAAATAGAAGTCCAATATGGAAAAGAAAAGAAAAATAATTCTATTTAGTTTAGGAAAAGTAAATAATTGCTTCCCTATTTATTTAGAATTTGTTTTTGAAATGCTTTAGGTTTGTGATTTCATTCCTAATAGGAAAGGGAAAATTTACACTATAAATAGGAGAGCTTATTGTATTCTTTTATATAGAGAAAAATGAGAGCAAGGTTGAGAGAAAAAAGTGAGAGAGAGCTTCTACTTATAAATAGAACTTAATCATTTTTTTTTTTTTGAGAGATGGGTAATGAGATTTTTTAAGTTTTTTTTTAAAATTTTTTTTTTTTATATAGTGAAAATGGATTGAGAATATTTTGGTTTTTTTGTCTGTTTGTAATAGTCAAACCTTCTTTTTAACTGTTAAAGTTAATAGTACCGTTAATATAAGGGAAGACATTGTAATAAACACTAAACATTATTTCCGTTTGTCAAAACCCAAATGTCTAGAGACTTTTGTGTAATTTACTCATTATTTTATAGTTGAGAGAATATCGGTGGGCTTTGTGAACATAGAGACTTCCTGAACCATGTAAAAAAATCTTGCATCTCATTTATTTTTTCTTTATTATGTGTATGCTTGATTTTGTGTTTGTGCCTACCCTTTATTTCCTAACACTGCTCATGCTGCCATGCATAATCACCATATATTATATCTATCAAAAGAATGAGAAAGAAACAAAGAACATCATTGTTATACATTTGCTGGGATGCAATTGGTGCATCATGAAACTCTAAAGGAGATTGGGTCATGTTATTAGCCTGGAATGAGGCCACTAGCAGCAACATGATCAGACTTGGCAAGCCAAGCATAACATGTGCACATGTTTTTTCTGACTTCCAACATTGTCTAGCATTACTTTTCTGTCTTAAAACTTTATTTCTCTAGACTGGAATCCATTGAAAATGTATATGAACATGAATATGATAATCCGGACCCATAAGTTTGGATAGGGTATTTTCTATTGATTTTCCTACGATAAATATAGACTTCGAAAAGTTGTGTGAATGAGATTACAAGCTGACTTAGAGGAGCTAGTGATTGGTTTTGGTAGTCCACATTGATGAACCTAGCAAATCCCTCTAGAGATTGGTAATCTTAATTTCAACTTTTCTATGTCATTGTTCTAAATTTTTTAATATACCAACGTATTATTAAGAAAGAGAAGAACTTACAAAGATGGACAAGACAACAAGCCAAAACAAAATAAAAATCAAACTATATAAGATTACAACTAGACCAGAGGAGAGGAGGAAAAAGACAACAAAAGATTCGGTCAAAACCAAAATAAAGACAGATTAATAAATATTTGTTCATATAATAGCTAAAAGAATTAAATTTTTCTCATTAGTATTCTTGTATTTATCTTTAACTGATTTAACCGAAGTGTTAGCTGAGTTGGCACTACTCTAAAAAACGTATCATAACCTTCTTCTATTTTATACGTTAGACACCAATCGCAGTACTTGCTTGCATCCTTCCATTTTAATATAACTAACATATTATATTTTAACTTGATTAAATTAGGTGATAGTTGGGCCGCCCACTGCCACAAAACTTAGGGACGTAGGGCAGTGGGGGTTAGGGTGGGCTTTTATGCTATATTTATTCAAATTATATATATATAGTAAACATTTATGCTAAATTATATATATAGTAATTTTATTGAACCAATCAAATTCATATATTATATTTGAATTAAACAGAAGAGAAAATGTAATTAATAAATTTGATTAGTTCGTATTTTTAAAGTTGGAAAGTATTGATAGTTAAAATACTATATATATTTCATTTTTAATTTTTTGTGATATAAAAAAATACGTATTTATTACAAATTTATTGAATGTATTTTCTTATTTATATTTATATTTTTATTTAAGTTTTTCATAGTTTACATATTTTTTTCTTATCATAAGTTGCATAATATATTATTTAAATTTAATATCTTTGTGTTTCTCCTGACATATTTTTTAATTTGAAGTATGATAGTAATTATGAATATAGATTGTCTATATTTAAAGAAAGATTATTGATGTGATAGCACTAATTATAATTTATATTTGATAAATTTTATTATTTAAATATTTTGTTCAATCTTTTTACTTTTATTTTTGTTAACATATTTATTTATAGTATAAATTTTAAGCAATAAATTTATTATACCTTCTTTAACTAGGTATGTTTATATTTTTTAATTTATAAAATATTTTCCTATCGTTTGAACTTATTTAAAAAATTTATTTCAATCCATCCTGATATCAAATCCTCTATGTCCCTGACAAAACTTGCCATTTCTTTCTTCTATTTTAACTTTCCTGAATTGGCAAGTGATGTGATGGCATCACTTCAAATAAAACCTATTTGGACATTATGAGAATTAGACCTTAAGGGAATGTTTGTTGTATAGGATTGGATTGAGATTAAAAAATTTCAGTCTAATCCCTTTTTTGTTGGTTGCATGAGATTGGATTTCTCCAATCTTATGTAACTATTTTATCCCACTTTGGTGGGATAAATTTAACCCACCAATTATCAACATGGCGATTCTTTTTTTTTTTAACTTTCTTTATTTTTCCCTCTTTCTTACATTAATTATATAAAATATTAATTTATTACTAATATTATTTTTATATACTTTATTAAAATATTAAGAAAATAATATGTCAATAATAATTATAAAATAAATATTATTTTAAAAATTATTTTTAAAAAGTAAGGTTTTACTTTTTAAAATAATATTAAAATATTTTTAGTATTATTGTATGAAAATAATGTAATTCATAATTATTTTTTGTCCAATCTCTTAATACACCAAAAATAGATAGTATTATTTTTAATCCAATCTCATACAACATCAAGCATGATTAATTTATCCAATCAAATTCAATCCAATCATGCATGCCAAACAAGACAAATCTCTTATACTAAGCTAGTTGCTATCCTTAACCAACAAATTATTTTGTTGATTGATTTATATGTAAACAAGAGAAGGCAATCTTCAATGTCTTTTTGTATACATTTTATCTAATAATATCATACTAATATGCCGGTAGATGACCAATTAAATACATATTCTATATCACACTACATGATTTAAGTAGCCAAATACATACACCAAAGTGTATTGGAGAGAGTGAGGCCTATTGTCTCAGTAGACATAGGCTCATTTTGACATTTTTGAGTGTCAGGTTCAAACGCTCATCAGACCAGTCTTTGGTGGCAGTTCCTTTTCCTCTTGTCCTCTTCATATGTGGGTTGCTCGTCCACTCTTTATGGGTTTGCCATTTTCGTTCCTATGAGCTGATTTTTGACCCGCACTATAACGTCTATCGTTACTGATTTTGATTATATCGTGGACTGACCCTAATCATTAAAAAAAAAAATGTATTGGAGATTTTTCTCACAGACTAGGTGCAATGACATCATGTCTAAGGATTATGAATGCCAAAAAAAGTTTTCTGCAAAATGATAGAAAATCTTTTTTTTTTTTTTTTTTTTCAGGGGGGCTT
The DNA here is from genome assembly GCA_019925255.1 of Litchi chinensis. Taxonomy (NCBI): domain Eukaryota; kingdom Viridiplantae; phylum Streptophyta; class Magnoliopsida; order Sapindales; family Sapindaceae; genus Litchi; species Litchi chinensis. The sequence continues at coordinate 14,945,567 of CM034465.1, read as the reverse complement.
ATTTGACTAGTAATCAAAAATTAGACATAGAAGAATGCACAATCTTTAATATAGAAAAGTGAATATTTTCATAAATAAGGCAATAAAATTTTTCCTTAAGTAGAGCACACAAACTAATAGCAGTGCCTAACATTTTATGAGCGTTTTTGTTATCTGAAATTCGGTTTAATTTTGATTTTTGTAATGAAAATTATGAGCATAATATATGCAACAACTTAAATAAATGAACTATACAATTTCTAGCGAAATTGTAACACATATTGGCTAATCATTCACAAAATCTATGTAGTTTAATATAAACCTTGATTTAAAGCTTGACACCAGTGGGGTAGTGACATTCAAGACCTGATGAAGACATCACCCACCATAGGATAGAGATCATCCCAGATTTTACGATTTATAAATTAATATGAAATTCACTCTTCTAATAGATATGTAATGAAAACGAAGAAACCCTTTCAATTATGAATGGATGTGCAAAAGATTGGAATATTGAATGTGACAATATCAAAAACAAAATTAAATGAAGATTATTTATTTTATTTGTTGATCTACTTAAATTTTTTTCATTAAAAGAATGTAACAACTTGTTTTGAATTATTCAATTTGATAAAACACAACTTGCAACTCAAAACCAATCGGGCTACTTTTGAGCAATCCAATGAATTTATTTTATTTTAAAAAATTAAACCAACCCTCTTAAATCAGTTGATAAAATTAAATATATATGCTAATTGTCTAATATCGAAGGACCACAAAATAAAGCCCCAGCTAACACTGAAAACTCCTCCAGAGTAATTAACTTACAGAGACTTCCTTAACAGAATACTAACTGGTTTTTTCTTCTCTTTTCAATTAACAATATCTGTATTGAACAAAAATTACAAACAAAATGAACTCTACTACTGGAGCAAATCACAACAAACAAAACACTGAACTGCTTTCCAGCTGAACCAAGAAACCAAAATCTAAAATTTGGATACTCCTTATTAGGCTCGGCCTTGTATCATAACATCTCATGATTTAAAAATATCTCCCATTGGTTTACCTACACATTCCTTGTTACTGTTATTCAATGATACCACAAAAGTCCCAGTGAATCTTGGTCCACATCCAGGCTGATCTGCTTGTCTGTTACTTGGTCACTGATCTGAGCATGCTTGGTGATTCTATCTTTACACAACTGTCGTAGACAGTTCCTAGGCAGATTGTTAAAAAAGGAAACGAGACAGATGAGCACTGAGCTGACATGACGAAATAGTATGATCTTTAGTGCTGAAACAGAAAATACTTCAGCGAAGCATTAAGTTTACAATTAGAAGTCTACAAGAAAAATAATAGTTGGCAAAAATATGATAGAGCATGAATTTTCTTTTATCCTATGATTAATCCAAGTCTCAAGACATAGTACATTTAAGATCATGATCCACTCTAGTCCAAATTAGTAGATACTAGTGAGAGCAGAGTCAGGAACCGGAGAAGTTATACCCGCCTAAAAACAAGTTTAAAATTTTGTTAAGATCATGCAGCAGAAAAACTATTCAATGAGCTCTATATAATGTGTGATTAATACATACAATTACTAAATAGGATTCCTGGTTCCAACACTTGCAACAACTTTGTGCAAGTCATTTTATGAAGACACAAGCAAATGAACTTATACGTTCAACACTCACCAACCTGATGATACATGGGAAAACCAAACCAAGATCATTTATTCAACTCATGTTACAAACTAATGGAATGGAAGAAAGACAAATATAATGCCCTAGATGGAACATTCATTATGACTCAAAATTAAGGCGACATCATACATCTGATTATTTTTATTCTCAGACACATTTTCTTTCACGGAAATGAGCATGTGAAGCGCAATGAACCTATTAGTGATTATCTTATTCATATAAATGACACACAAGAGCATCAATTAGGGGGTGAAACACAAAAAATTACTTTGAAATCAAGGCACATTTAGAAATGCCACGGACACAATCTGTTGATCTAATCACAAAACTAAAAGCAATAACAATGATAAATACAGTGAAACGCATTGACGAAAGATATCTTGATTTACGCTCAATGAAAAGATTTATAAGCATAAGAGAGCAAGAAACTTACCGTCCAAATCCTTGCAAGATAGAAGCTATTGAGATCAACTGACAACTATATTTCACATAGTTCAATCAATTGGTCATGTCTCTTCTCTGGTATTTAACTCATTTATTGTTCTTTTTTCCTAGGAATGTGCAGCATAAGATCATTGTTCTCTGTCCAATTCCATCTGAGCTTTGTTAAGTGACAACAACTGCCAGATGTAGTGTTAAGATTCCCAAGTTTGATTGAAAATCAATATGGCTGTCATCAGTAACCTCCCACAAGATTACCACGTACTGCATCCCTTGTCTGACTCAATAAGATAAATTCTGTCATGGTAAGCTCAGGCACAAAATCTCAATGCTCTTACCTGCAGTCCTGCTGCTGCTTATCATATTTCTATCTTTGCTGCCTCGTGACTACTATCATCCTCAAACTCTGAATCAGAGGACCTGTTGGAATCCCCTTCTTCTAAAATCGATTCATCATCCTCTGGCCTTACTGTCTCTTTATTGGTAGACAAAATAAGTTTTCTTTTTCTTTTTGATCCCGAAGCTGATATACCAACTGGTTTTCTCCTTTGTACTTTATTCATCAGAAAAATGTACCTATGTCTCATCCCCATCAACGGATGCTTCTCTGCCAAGAAATCCTTCCTATAAGCCTCCCTAAGTACCACAGTTTGTGTCCTAATCTTATTAGACACATAAAAAATCCCTGGATGATGCCTCAAAGCCTTCTTAAACCTATCACCAAACCCCAAATAATCCCCCAAAACAAACAAATTATCCCTCTCCGTCTTCTTCGACACCAAAAGCCATAACAGCTCATGAAGCACCCCCACAGCCCATTTCTCTGCCAAGTCACTAGTCGGCGCCAAATGAAATGCATCTACATACGGCGAAATGTACGGCAACTCTTGCCATTTCTCCACCCAGTCCATAACCCTCTTCTGCAAATCAAACCCTCTCGGAAAATTCATCGTGAACCTTAAACACTCTCCTCTCTTCAAATTCAACAAATCACCATTACATGCTCTCCTTTCCATTTCCGATACTGCAAGTTCCTTCCTCCAAGAAACTAGCTCCAAAGCCAGGACCTCTGTATCAGTATTACAATCTTTAATTTCACAAACCTGAAAACATTAACCAATAAAACAATAATATAAACAATCTTTTGAACAACATAATTATCCACATAAAAATATTTGAAACTCTACGTTACAAATTGACTGTCACCACAGAATTTCATTCAAACAACCACACCCAAAATTCAATTTTCCACTCTTCAATTTCACAAACACCCAACAACCAAAAACATCAATACAATCATTCACAAACCTGAACAATGTACTTACCTACATGGAATTATGTGCACACAACCAATCTCCTCTGTATGAAATTCAATCTCCACACTCAACTATTTTGACAAATGCCCGACAATCACCCTTATTCAATCTGAAAATAACCCAATTCGAGCTGCTGCACTACAAATAGTATTTTTTTTTAAAAAAAACAACAATAAAAAACATCAATACAATCATTCATGAATCTCAAGAAACAAAATTCAATTTCCACACTCTTCATTTTAACAAATGACCCAACAATTACCCTTATTCAATCTGACAATAACCCAGTTCGAATCGCTACACTACAAATAGTATTAAGAAATAAAAAAACAACCAACAATCAAAAACATCAATAAAACCATTCGTGAACCTCAAGAAACAAAATCCAATTTCCACACTCTTCAGTTTAACAAACACCCAACAAGCAAAAAACATCAATGAAATCATTGAGGGACCTGAAAAAGCTCCGGATAATCGGAGAGAAGCGCGGTGACGTAATTATGAGGCAGACCCAGATCGAATTTGAATCTATTAACGACCTGCAACGGCAGTTTCCTCGCATTGGTCAGCATCAGTAGCCTAGCGAGGCGTTTGACAGTGCAGTGGCGGAGCGGGGGCGAGGCGTGGAGGGCGGACTCCTCGTTGTGGAGACTGATGGCCTGAGGGGTGAGGCCGACGCGGAGAGGGAGGGAGGGAGAGGGTTGGAATTGGCGGAAAATGGAGGGGTATTTTTGGAAGAATTTGTGGGCGGTGGTGGGCAGGTCGAGGTGGGGTTTTAGTGGGGCGAGGGAGGAGAGAGGGAGGGATTTGGACGGTGGAGATGCGATCTGGTTCTTTAGCGAGATGACCTGTTTCAGGTCCTTTTCTCGGGAGACTACTGTGTCGAGAAATGGGTCGGGGACCCATTTTACCTTGGCGTTTACGAAGATGGTACGGGTGCTCTGGTGCAGTCGCTGTGGGAGGAGTTTGGTGGTCACCGCCATTGATGTGGAGGTCTTGAGCTGTGGAGAGATGGTGTGGTTAGGGTTATTTTCGGGTCGGTTCGGGTCGGGCCAAATGGGTGGTGGACAGTGCGCTTTCAGCTTAAGAGTGATTTACACGTGTACACGACCTAAATTAATGTTCTGTTTTAATAATTTAAGAATTCGAGGGTGAAAAATCACGAACAAAAATTGAAATTAACAAAAACTAAAGCAAACAAATAAGCATTTCCAATTGAAATTTGTCATGTTAAAATCACAAGTTTCAAGGTATACTATAACCAAATGGAATAAAATGATTACATGATATTGAAAAAATTCAATCCTATTTAACCAATAGAAGATTGGATTAAAAATTATCCAACCTTAATCTAATCCTTTACGACAAATATACTTTAAGACTTTATTTGGTACGTAGAATTAAATATGATGAGATAAAATATGATCAAATAATATGAGATGTTAGAGAATTAGAAGGAAGTAAATTAACACTATACTATGTTAGCACTATACTGTATTTTATATAATTGGGATTGGGAATAAGTAGAATATTAAATAAAAATATAATAAATTAATTTTAAATATATTTAACATAAATAAAAAATAAAAATTTAAAAGTTAAGTAAATAAAAAAAAAGTTATTTTTAATAAATTTTAATTATATAAACTTCATAAAACTATTAAATAAATTTATAATTGTTAAATACAATTAACATTATAATAAATGGTTATATTTCTCAATTAATTAAATTGAAAAAAATAAATTAAATTAAAAAAAAAATCCCGCATCAATCAGATTTCGAAATATCGCATCGCTGTGAATGGAAAATTTCCCATAATTTCACATTTGTGAAATTTTTTTTCTCAACTCTATTATTTGTCATGGCTGCCAAATGCAGTCACCACGCATCGTCACAAAATCTGGGCAGAGTGGGAGGCGGCAATTACAATGTCGGAGGGTGATATTAGTCAATTTAACAATGTGGGCCCAGCTGACGTGGCGGCATCCTCTTCGCACCCCTCACGCACACGCATTACACACCTGACAAAAACAAAACAAACGAAATTCTCCTCTTCTCCTCCGCAACGCAGATTGCTCCTCCTCCTCGCTTCTCCAGGACGCCGCGGCAGCAGCAATGGACTCTGCCTCCGCCGTCTCTCCCTACTCTCTCCTCCTGGAAGCGCTGTCTTCGATTCCTCTATCGCACTATCTCCTCCTCGCTCTTCTCGCTCTCCTCCTCTTCCTCTACAACTTCTTGGAGATTCATTTCCTCCACGACCTCTTCTTCACCGCCTTCAGAGGCGATCCTGTCTCCTTAACCTTTCACTCCTCCTCCTCTCTCTACCAATCCCTCGCTGCCACCTGTCCTCTTCTCAACGGAAGGTCAACCTTTCTACTTCTTCACTTATAAAATTTTTTTATTTAAAATTATTGATTTTTTTTTTTTTTTTTTTAATTTAAAAATTTTCAGGTACTTGTCAACTCCATGGCTTTCAAGTCCTCATTTGCAGACAGCATTTCTCACCTTTTTTGGGAGAGCACCGGATTTTACTTATAAACGGTTAGTAGCCAATCAACGCTACTTGTTTATTTTTTATATTTATGATTTTTCAATGTGATTTGGTGTTTATGAGTTAGAATTATAGAACTGCATTGTGTTGTATGGTGTAGTTTGTAAATTTATGAGTATTCTCTTTTTGATATATAATAATGAATATATGATTAATTTGTGGATTGTTATTTGTGAGTGGTTGAAGTGACAATGTTATGATAATATTTTGTTTTAATAAAAAAAATGATTGTTAGTTTGATTTTTGGATGTGGAAATTATAAGAAAGGAAAAAAAATGGAAATTTGTTTTTGGTAAAAAAATTATCCTTTTGTAGCCAAAATGTAACTTTTAATTGTTTTTAACTCATCTTTGGTCTCGGAAAACATTTCACATAGGAAATATTTGTCCCTAGGTGAAATTTTATTAAGGCTCGTAAAGGTTTAAACGATTGAAGTTTCATTTAGGGACTATAATTGTGTAATATCTTTTTGGCCAAAAGCAAATTTTCTAACGAAGCGGAGAGCGATAAAAGAGAGAAACTCTCTACTACTTAAAAGAAGAATTCTAATGATGATGAATTAAATTCCAAAACAACACAATTCAGGTTTTATTTATAGGGCAATGCTAGCTAAACTTGGTCCTCAAGTCAAGCTATATTAGGAAAATCCAATTAATTCAACTTAACTTGCACTTCCATCAATTAATTTAAAAAAAATCCTAGAATTATCCTATTTGCTAACAAAGATAGGACAATTTGTAGAAGGGGATACCTTTGCAATTGTTTTAATTTTCGAGTCAATAAGTATTAATTTAATATTTGTTTTCTTTATTTTCTTTGTCCATAAGTAAAATAATTCTAGGATTTTTTTTTTTTAATTAAATGCTTGGAGTATGCGTTAAGTGGAATTAATTAGATTTTCCTAATATAACTTGACTTGAACTTGGGAACCAAGTTTAACCAATATTGCCCTATAAATAAGACTCGAATTGTGTTGTTTTGAATTCAATTCATCATCAACAAAATTGTTCTTTTGACTAGTTGAGAGTTTCTTTCTTTTTATCACTTTCCGCTTTGTCAAGTGGTATTTATAAGACAATACTAGCTAAACTTGGTCCCCAAGTCAAGTTATATTAGGAAAATATAATTAATTCTACTTAACTTGCATTGCAACCATTTAACTTAAAAAGATCCTAGAATTATCTTGCTTGTCAACAAAGAAAATAAATATTGAATTAATACTTGTTGACCTGAAAATTAATACATTCGCAAAAATAGCCCCTTTTAGAAGTTGTCATGCATTATCCTCCCCTCCTTGGAAGAAAACTCATCCTCGAGTTCTCTGGATAAATTGGATTGTCTTTATGGTACTCTGATAAATCGGAAACATTGAAGTGTTGGAAATGTTTTAGTCATGTAGCAGCCATAGGATGTACGCATTGTCATCAATCACCCTGGATACCCGAAAATTACCATACTTCTTTTGTGGCTTAGTGTGAATTCCCGTAAACTTGTTCTTCCTCAGATAGGCCATCACCAAATCACCTTCCTCGAATTCCTTCTTGCGCTTGTGCTGGTCGGCATGTGCTTTATACATTTCATTTGTGGCCTCCAAATGTGCTTTTACCTCTGAATGAACCTATTGGATTCTTCCAGCCATGTTTTCGTCAGTTTTGCTGACTCTAGACAATATAGGAAGAGCTACTAGATGCATTGCATGCTTTGGTTGTTGGGTGTACATGATCTCTAATGGAGATTTGCTGGTTGACCTGTTTACCATGCTGTTCTAAGCTAATTTTGCCTGAGGAAGGTCTAGATCCCACTTTTTTGGCTTCTTTCCTGTGATTTAGTATTGTAGTGCAACATATTTTATTTTAATTTTAAAAAAATGATTGTTGGTGATGTGGAAAGTATAAGAAAAGGCAAAAACAAAAGTGGAAATTTGTTTTTGGTAAAAAAAAAAAATTATTCTTTTGTAGCCGAAACGTTACTTTTAATTGTTTTTAACCCATTTTTGGTCTTGGAAAATATTTCACATAGGAAATGTTTGTCTCTAGGTGAATTTTTTTTCAGGTTGATAAAGGTTTAAACGATTGAAGTTTCATTAAATACTATAAATGTGTAATTTCTTCTTGGCAAAAAACAAGTTTTCATCTTTTTATTTCTTTTTTTGTCATTTTTGAATTTATCCCTTTTCTAATGAGTGATAAATTTTAGATTTAAAATAAGATTAGTGTGGATTTATTCTATCTAATCATTTGTTAGTTGTTATTCCTAGTTATCCATTGAAATGTTTGTATAATTGAGATTTATTGTTAAGAAATAGATCAGATGTTATGGTCCCGTGAATAGGATCTTGTCACAGGTCGATTTACTAGGAAATCCTCTTATTTCCTTTGTTCACGTTCTTGCCCTTTCTTGAAGAACCTATTTTTGAAAGATAACAATGGGGGTTTGTTCTAAAGAGACCACTAAAAACTCTCCTTAATCTTTTCTTTTGCAAAAGTTTGAATAATCATTTTATTTCATTACCATCTCTCTTTATAGGAAGAGAATGGATCCAAACAAGGATACAAATTATTTGTTACCAATTCAATAATCATGAATTGGGGAAATTTCCAAAACAAGACCCCAAACACATAAGAAAACAAAATACCATGTAAGACTCCTAGAATAATAACAATTTAAAAGATCATGTCATTCCTTCTACTATATTTCTTCCCTATGAATGCGTCCTTAACATCAGATGAGTCATTTCCTGTATTATGTGTTAGTTGGTGCTTACATTTTGGAGGTCGTGGTTTTCTTGAAGCAAATTAGATTGTATTTTTGGTGTCAATCAAATGTGCACGAATTATAGAATTATGTATGTATTGAGTGTGCGTGTGTTTGAAAGCATTTTATGTAGCTAGAACAACTTGGTTGGTGCCTAAAGTTTAGTGTTTTTATTTCTTAGTGATCCCATTGAACTGTGAGTATTTGATTCTGATGTTAGTTTTTTGACTCAAAATTTGCCATGCTTAAAGTTTGGGCAATTGCAATCAATATAGTTTTTTGACTCAAAATTTGCCATGCTTAAAGTTTGGGCAATTGCAATCAATACTTGTATTTATATTAATGCAATGATTCAAGGTTATGGATTTGCCTATTTTGATTGTAGCCATGTTAGATAGTGTTTAATAGAAGAAATAGAAGAATTTACGAAAGCCAAGAATCATAAAAATGGATTCTTGGTCTTACTAGTTTTCTCTGTGACCCTGTCAGCTCATGTATGCTCCTACATATCTGATATCAAATCGAATGATATGTATTGCTAAATATATCATAGGTACTGATGCCTTGCTTATGCTCAGCCACCTGTTCCGTACTCCTGATGGTGGAACGATTGCTTTGGATTGGCTCTCGTATTCTGACGGTTAGTATCACTCGTATCCGATTATGATAATGATGTAGTTTGATTTCATTGCCTCATTAACTTATTACTAATTTCTGTCATTTGTTATTGTGATATTGTCCTTAGTTTTTGAGTTTATACATTATGTAGTTATATATCTATAATTTAGATAATGGAGAGAGGGCCATGGCCTTTCCTATACATTTGTTTATACATTTCCTAATTATAAATTTAATTTGAAATTGATATTTGGGAATCTTGTTATTAAGTATAATGATTTTTTTTTTTTTTTTGGCTAGCAATTGAGGGTAGTAAATAAATTTGCCAATCTATTTGACTAATAATTTGAACAGACCAACAGTAATGGTAGGAAATTGGTATACAAGAAACAAGTCGACTGATTCTAGCTATAGTTAAACCTATAACCTCGGAGGAGGTAATATTACCTTATAATAAAAATAGTGATTGTCTGTTCCTTTAAAAACAAATAATAAAATAAAACAATGATTCTCTTGTATTAAATGTGTTGTGCAAATAGTTAGTACTCTATTGTAATATGTGAATTTGAAATTTTCAGTTATGGAAGGTGTCACCCATGTGAATGATACCACTCCAAATGGTGATAAAACTCCAGTTGTGGTTGTGGTTCCTGGATTAACCAGTGATTCTGCTGCAGCTGTACGTCCTTTTCTTTTCTTTCTTTCTTCTTTTAACTGTTTTTCGTTTCTCAGAATATAGTTATATTGATTAACCCATTCAATCCAGTTTCTTTCTTTATTATGCTAGCCTGTGTTATTACTAAATCCTGCCTTTTTAGTCCTTGAACATACTGTAAACTTTGTTTTGCAACAGTATATAAAGCATCTTGCCTTCAAAATTGCTAGACAGGGGTGGAGGGTCGTTGTATGCAATCACCGCGGACTTGGAGGCATTTCACTAACTGTGAGTTCTTGTGAGATGTACTCGTGTGCATTTGATTTCTTTTGTTTTTACCACTCTTTATTACGTAAGGTGGTGGATCAGCCTTTTCTCTTTCCTCTGTCATCACATATTTGGTTTTTGGCAATTTGTATTAGAATATCATTTTCATATTTGCTTTCTTGAGCGGATGCTTTTCTTTTATATTTGGCTATGTTTATTCATGCATGTTAGTTGAGAGGAAGGATGAAGGAGAGAGTGATTAAAACACATACTTTTGATAGAAATACATTAAGGTCATCAACACTGGTTCCATTCTGGGGAATTGCTGGACTTTGTCATAGTATCAAGGGATACCAGCATAGAAAACTGTTCCTGGGCTGCTATCCTGCCCAAAATTTAGGTGAATCTTAACCTGCTTTGTTCCAAATGGGTGTATTAGTGTGTTTTTCCTGGTATTCGACAAAAACCTCTTCTGTTTTTGTTTTCTTACACTTTTGAAATTTTAATGAGGGGTATCTATATATATATTGGCTTCTTATAGAATTGCCAACAGCTTCTACTGTCACACAGAAGAATAGAGAAAAATATAGGCTGCTGGGGAGAGATATGATAATTGAAGAAAAGGAAAGGTTGCCTCATGAGATTTGGCTATGGAAATGGGGAGGAGAGAAGAGTTTAAAGTTGCTGGAATCTGAATATGGCCTCTTCCTCGAGCATTTTGTTTCAGTAGTTTAGAAGTGGTTCATCGCACTTGATTCCACTTTGCTGGCAGTTCATTTGGAAAGTAAATTTAGATTTTGAATAAGAAGAACTGTTCCAAATCTTTAGCTGGGATGGATCTGCTGATGTTTATTAAATTTCTTTCTTGGTGTTCTCATTTGAGTTGTGAATTTGAGGATCATAATTTTCTACTTTGTGCTTAGATTTTTTACACCTGATTGACCATTGCTGAATACTGCTTTTGAACTCATTGTTTTATGCCGGTATTAATTAAGGTATGGAAATAAGAATACAAGTCATCACTTCCATGTCAGATTCCTTAAAAACATGATTGAGACCATTGGATGGTATGTTATGAACATATTGATTTATATTTTTGTATGCTTCATGGATTGTCGCTCTATTAAGAACTAGGAACTTTACAGAGTAAAAGACTTTGTTATTGAATAAACTCGCTGAGAATGTTGTCATTAATTTTAAAAGTATTTACATCTTTTCAGAAATGCAAAATTCATGATCTAAACTTTGAGGAGTTTAAACACATTTAATATTTCTTCTTCGTCAAAATACTTTCAATTTTGTTTCATTCATGTACATTTACATGGAGTTTGTTGATATATTACATGGAGTTTCTTTCTGTGTAGAGATTTACAATCTAAATTCCTGATCTATAATTAACTAACAAGGTTTGTTTGTCATTGGAGTAATGCATGGTCAGTCTGATTGCTTCTACAATGCTGGATGGACAGAGGATCTGCAGACAATTGTTGACCATATTCACTCTCAATACCCGGAAGCTCCTTTGTTTTCTGTTGGAACTAGTATTGGTGCAAATATTCTGGTACATTAATCTCCCTTTCTTTCTCCTTTTATCCGCTTTTTCAGTTTATTTGAACTATGAGGTTATTTGCTTCATCTTTTTGGTTTCTAAACTGCTGTAAGTTGATGTTGCTGAATTTTTCATATAAAATGAATTACAACCACTCATCATGTTGGATGGAGAAATATGATTGGCTTGTACAATGTTATTGTCCATTTGCTTTTCAAAGAGAGTAACATCAGCAGTCTTAGATTTATGGCCTTTTACTATTTATAGATTTATAAAATGTCAATTGTCATCAACCTACCAGGTGTCACAGCTAGTTTGGCAAATATGCATGTTTTGTTTGAGAGATGTTTATTGTAGTTGCATAATTTGATTTTAATCAATTCCCATGTATTGGTTCTTTTGGTGTAGTAATTTGTTAGATATGCTTGTAGTATATTGTAAACCGGTTCATCGGTTTATATGCATACTCTCTCATAATATGGATGACTTCTTTCAGGTAAAATATCTTGGAGAGGAAGGGGTTAATACACCTCTTGTTGGAGCTGCAGCTGTCTGCTGTCCTTGGGACCTTTTGGTTAGTAATTTATCTGTCTTGTGACTGAATGGCAAGTGACTTGTATATGTTGATTTAGGTATGCTACAGGTTTAAAACTGGTAACTTTATCATGAATCTGTCTGTCACTCTAGATCACTTCATGCTAAACAACAATGGCTATTATCTGCATCTCTTTACTTTCAATGGTTAGAAATTCTGTATAACTGCTAGTACATCACTTGATCTGAGTGATGAAGGCAAAAAACTCAAGTAAAATGTTGAAGCGGATGACAGAGTGGCTTTCAATACTTAGGAGAGCAATATATTATAGTAAAATATTGCAGTCGTAGGGTCTCATTTTCAGTGCTAAAGCCCTCAAGAAATGACTTAAGTATGACAATTGTATGACTCAGAGAGTGTTTTAGGTAATCAAATGGAACAAACAATTCGTGAAAACTTAATATTGGAAGCTACAAGTCTTTGGTTATTTATATTTATGAGTTCTAATGCTTGTCTGTTGTTTTTAGTTGCTTAGTTTCTCTATGAAAGTGCTAAAGTGGAAAATTTGCATGTCCTATTGTGATTGCTAACTATTTTACTTGTCACCTCATCTAAATTATACATGCTTAACATCTGTGCAGATATGTGACAGATTCATTAACCGCAGGCGCATTCAGAAATTTTATGACAGAATGCTTGCAATTGGTCTACAAGGTTACGCACAATTGTATGTCTGCATCACTTTCTTGTGCAAAGTTTTTGACATTAACCAATTTATGATGGTAGTGATCATTATAATCTGTCGTCTGTGTTTTTAATAGGCATCAATCTATCTTGTCTCGTCTTGCGGATTGGGAGAACATTAAAATGGTACAATCCCCTTTTTACTTTTATTTTCTGCCTTGTCCATTCTGAAATAATCAATGAAATTAGTTCGGCATGGCATAAACAGATTAGTGGTACATAAATAGAAATGATTACAGGAGTGAACTGCCACTTAGGGTAGTGAACTCATTAGCATCATTTAAATGTAAAATGATTGCCCTCTCCCTATTCCCTTCAACCGAAAAAAAGGATGAAGAGACAATACATAACACAAATGTTATAGATTGAATGAAGAAGTAATAAAACAACAAAAATGTTTTATATAAAAAGGAAAAATTAACCATTCTAATTTTTTTCTCCTTGTTGCCTTCACAGTCACGTTCTGTTCGGGACTTTGACAACCATGCTACTCGTGTTCTTGCAAAATTTGAGGTAAGAAAATTTGTAGATCATTATCTTTAAGCCCTGATTTACTGAGAAGGTTATCTTGTTTCCCAGACTGTGGATGCCTATTACAGGCTTTCAAGTAGTGTGAATTTTGTGCGAAACGTATCAGTGCCTCTCCTCTGCATTAGTGCCTTGGATGATCCAGTTTGTACGAGGGAAGCCATTCCATGGGATGAATGCAGGTGGGTCCAGTATAAATGAGCAATTGTCTTGCATTCAAATTTTTACATATATTGTTTGCATTATATCGAAACCATGACGGGTTAATATTGACCATTGGGCAGCATCATGCGAGTGAAAAACTTTCACATATTCACCAAATATCTTTACGAAATATATAAATTTCTTGGTTACTACTTGATTATTGTGAAGTTAAAATGAAATCCAGCTGTTTTGTTATGGGACAAACGAAAATAATTATTACTTCCAAGTTACTAGCAGTTATAAGTTGCATTTACATAAAGCCTGGTAAAATGCCATTAACTATAGAGTGATTCCATTCATAAACAAAATTTGTTACCTATATTTTAAGAAATTTGTAAAATTTCATGTTATTCTACAAGAAAACTGACCTGTCTGACTCATTAATAGGATAAATGAAAACATTATTCTTGCTACTACACAGCATGGAGGACACTTAGGATTCTATGAAGGAATAACTGCAACTAGCATATGGTAATTTATGCTCTCTTCCCTTCTTGTCAGTCTTTGAAAACTATACTTTTTGTTAACATTATTATGGTCTGTTAGATATGTCTGTCTTTTGCGTCCATCTTTTAATGATTTCAGAGCTGAGCTTGGAACTAATTGTCTACTTGAGAGCCTTGACCCACTGCAATCATTTTCTGAAGCATGCCTGGTATTTTAAGAGGGATGCATTTACTTTGTCCATATATTTATCTTAGCAGGGGATGAGTTTACAATACCTGTTTGAAATTGATCTGCTTGTCTAATTGAAGCAATTCTCATTATGAGTCTTGAAGAAGATTTTAGACAAAATAAGTTGGAATTTCACTAATAAGAATTGTCATGCAAATACATAAGTGATTATATTTATCTAGTTTGTTATTTGGGTTGTCAGTTGAGCTTGTTATGGAACTTCTTCACTTTTAACAGTTTTGTTAGAGTTGCATAGTCTATTATGTTATGTTATGCATTGCAGGTGGGTGAGAGCTGTTGATGGATTTTTAACTGCTCTTCACTCTTCCCCATCTGTTAACAGAGAAAAGAAGGTACAAAATAGTCTTTTTGCTTAAACACAGACATGTACTCTAAATAACCTAGTTCACATTGATGGAGGGTCTACCCTGCCAGCAATTAGATGCTTCTCTTTATGTCTTGCAGGTTCAAGGGTCTCCCCTGCCAGTTCCCATGGAATCTTCAATTGATCAAGGGCCTTACGTAAACTTAGCGGAAGATGGATTGGTAACCGCTGTAGGAACAGAAGCAGTGGATGATGAAGTTGAAGACAAATCAAATAAGCCTGTTGTGCACCTAAATGAAGACAATGACGCTAACTTAGATATAGGAAGAAGTGATAGTATGATAGAGGAAGCGCCTCCCCAAAATGATCTCACAAAGCCATCAGAATCAAACTTAGACATTTTAATCATTCCTATAAGAAGACGAGTAGATCAACTTTGGCGACAAAACAAGATTTCAATCTGGTTATTAGCACTTATTGCCATAACTACTAGTTGGCCATTGGTGGGCTCAGCTCTTGTACTGTTTCTTCAAAGAAAGTTCAAAAGCTTCTTTCCGGCATCGTTGCTCAGAAGATAGATCTCTGTGAGGTAACTATATCCAACTCATAGATGTTGAATTCTATCGGTCATTGGATGGTATAAATGCCATACTAATAATTATTGATGGAATCAATGAATTCGAGAAGCAAAATAAAGATTGCTAATAGTAGGGGAATGGAAAAACGAAGTATTATGTATAACTCTAATCAAATGAAGAAACATTGTGTATCATGTAAAACCAAATGAAATGCATACTCAGTATTATTACTACTATAAATCACACCCAGAATGCTTAACCTCTTCCTTTTTCCTTTTTCATTTTTCTTTTCTTTTCTTTTTTTTTTTCGAAATGACTAATTATGTTCTTTTGCATACTTTATTTAGTTGTATAGCAGTAGTAGTTATAATGAACAAGGAAAGTGATATATTTTTTCTCAAAAAAAAAAAAAAAAAAAAGTAAATTCATATTTTATGAATTTATGTCTATAGAGTTTAATGACTCGAGCACTAAAACCTACACATTATGGGTTTTAATAACTTAATGGATTTGTGCAATTAGGTTGCATTTGTTTCTTTCTTTTTTGGTTTTCCAAGGTTGGACGGTGTAGTATGTAACCAAAGGTTGAACAGTAACTAAAAATTGAAGGGTTTTAACCAAATCTAACATTTTTTTGATAACCCTTTGGGATATTACCTCTTTTTTTTGAATTCCCTGCAGCATGATTCTTTTTTGTCCAAAATACCCTTAATAGTCCAGCTAATTACCATTTACCATGATAAATATTGTAATTATGAAATAACTTCAAAATTTTATTTAATCATGAATTTTACCCTAAATTTTCAATTAAGGTTGGAAATCTTAACCTCAAGGTTGGGATTCCCAACCTGAAAGTTAGGATTGGTAAGGAATCCTAACCTTGAGGTTGAGATTATGGATTTTGATATTGAAAAAATGGGAGGGGTAATTTTGTTTAAAAAATAATAATAAGGTCAGTTTTGATAATTTAGAAAACTAAAAGTGTAATTCTGTAATTTTAAAAAATATCTTTAAGGGCGCTTCTTACTCAAGAAGCGTCCTCTATGATAAATATTGTAATTACAAAACAACCTTAAAAATTTGTTTAATTACGAAATATATTTAATTGAACATTCAGGTTAACATTCTCAACCTTTAGGTTGGGAGTCCCAACCTTGATTCAACATTCATATTTGAAATCTCAACTTCAAAGATGGGAATCCCAACCTTAAGGTTGGGAATCTCAAACTTGAATAAACATCTAAGGTTAGAATTCTCAACCTTTAGGTCGGGATCCCAACTTGCAGGTTGGGATCCCAACCTAAAAGTTGAGAATCCCAACCTATATGTTGAGATTGATTTTAAAAAATATTCATTAAGGACATTTTTGTCCATTCATGTTTTTTTTTTCTATTTGGGATTCCCAACCTCGGGGTTGGGATTGATTTAAAAAAATAACTCATTAAGGGTATTTTTGTCCATTTATGCATTTTTTTGTACCTTTTTGTACTATCAATCACAAAAGGTTATTTTTGAAGTTGACCTCTCCAAATGGATCATTTTTTCAATTTTCTCAAAATTGAATGATGTGTTTGTTTGTTTTATTGAAAACTGAATAAATGGTTGGTTATTTGTTTTTTGAAGTTATAAATCATTTTGAAAATATGTACAAGTGGTAAGTTATTTGTTTTTCCTTTTAGTTCACAAATTATTTTGAAAGTGTGTACTTTTACATGTATGTCCTTTCAACTATTAGTTATTATATGTTTAATATATATATATATATATTTGTATTAAAGATAATTGAAAAAAGTTAATAAATTTTAGATCAAAATTATTTTATTTCAAATTTTTATAAATGTTTTTAGTAATTAAAACAGTTTTGAAAAGAAAGTTTTACAAAATGTGTTTAGAAATCAAAATAGCGTCCAAGATAAATAAACAACGAAGAATTCTGATGAAGATATTTGAAACTTGAAACAATTATACTCCAACATAAAATTGGCTGAGGGTAGTTCAAGAAGCGAGAACCTTATTAAACGAAAATTTTTTGCTTTTATAAATTATGATTCTCAGAGCTTTTGAAGTGATTTTATATAAAATCAAATAGAATAATCAAATGATAGATTAAATACCATTCATTATTAAAGTGAAAAAAAGAAAATCAAATAGGTTCTTGATGTGACAAATGTAAAACATAAATTTTTTAGTATTTTGTAAGGGATAGGCTAGAAAAGTGACTTCAACATCCATCCATCTATTTTCACTTAATCCAAAGATTACTTAATCCAAAGATAATCTGAGTGTGAAAAAAGTGAATGAATTCAAAATTAATAATAACTTTGAATTGATTGAAAATGAATGGATAAATATTGAGATTTTTTTTTAAAAAAATCAAGATTTTAAGTTATTCTAACTTAACCCAATTTGGATAATGATTGGCTTAACATGTCATCTACATGTTTATGTAGCCATGTGTGAGATAATTAGGAAAGAAATCATATAAAAAATCTTATGTCTGAATAAAGTCGCGCATCTAGTTTAGTGATGACTTTCTCCAATTCACAAAGGGAAAACTTCATTTTAGTTCTTTAGTATAGAAAACTATTAGATTTTTAGAAGGTTTTCGGAAACAGCTTCTTTCACCCTAGAGTTTGAAAACTCTTCAAATAAGTCTTTTTCATTAATAAATTAACGATCAAACAGAAAAATGAAAAAGATTCAACTGCCCTAATCACCTAAAATGAGTATTTGCCCCTAATGAAACCAAAATATTACAATGTTATTCGACCAATAAAAAATTGACATGAGTACAATGGTATGATAATTTTTTTTTAAAAGAAAATATGAATTTTTTTAAGAAACAATAATTAAAAAATCAAACAAAAAATTTAAAAAAATCATTTTTTAAAAAATGTGTTTTAGTCTGATGGAGATGGGACCATCTCCATCTCCATTGATAGAGTTGGAGACCCATTGTGTCTTCGCTCCATCTTTTTCACCCCTGTTCTCCCTCTATTTGTCTGTCGTTTGCATTTGTATTGGTGGGTTTGGATTTAGCAGTTGCAAAGAATGGAGTTGAAGGGTAGGAAGTGAGAAAGAGTTAGGTTGAAGTTGTGGTTTGTGTCGGTAGTTTGTTGATGAATGATGATGGTGATCTGGTTATGTTGAATGATGATGGTAATTTGGTTGTGTTGAATTTGGGTTTGAACCCAAATGAATATAATGATTATGTTGAATCGTGGTTCCCACCTTGATTTTTTTTTTTTAAATTTTGTTTTTTGTATTTGAAAACCTAGATTTATTGTTGGAAACCCACATGAAATCGAGTTTTCAATAGTTGGAAACCTACTATAGGTTTCCATTTAGGTTTCCTGTAGTTGGACAAAAATCTTGGGTTCTCTGTGATTGCAAACACTTCCACACCACCCACCCCCCCTACCATCTCTAGGAAGTGAGAAAGAGTTAGGTTGAAGTTGTGGTTTGTGTCGGTAGTTTGTTGATGAATGATGATGGTGATCTGGTTATGTTGAATGATGATGGTAATTTGGTTGTGTTGAATTTGGGTTTGAACCCAAATGAATATAATGATTATGTTGAATCGTGGTTCCCACCTTGATTTTTTTTTTCTTTTTTTTTTTTTAAATTTTGTTTTTTGTATTTGAAAACCTAGATTTATTGTTGGAAACCCACATGAAATCGAGTTTTCAATAGTTGGAAACCTACTATAGGTTTCCATTTAGGTTTCCTGTAGTTGGACAAAAATCTTGGGTTCTCTGTGATTGCAAACACTTCCACACCACCCACCCCCCCTACCATCGCCCCTCCCCCCCCCCCCCCCCCCCCCCCTAAAAAAAAAACCCAAAGTTTTTTTTTTTTTTTTTGAAAATGAGTTTTTGTTTGTTTGTATTGATGACGATGAATGTTGATAATGATTAAATATGGTAATAGATCGGATTGGGTCAAGTTGAACCCTTATCAAACAGACTCATGCCTCAAACGGGTCGTTATTTTTCGTTTCAAATCAAAACATAATTGGAGAAACTTGCCTTAAACCCGACTCATTGACCTGATTTAGTTTTTAACTAATGATATATTAACAACAAAAAACAAATATACAAAAAAACATATATATATATATATACACATTTAAACTTCTAATTGTTCAATTTAACTACAATATAGCATCACAACTATATAATTATTAAAATTCATAAAGTACAAAAAAATTTTATAGCAAAAGACATATGGTGTGTTTACTTGATAGATTAGTGAACAAGAATGATTGATGTTGTTTACTTACTCTAAAATAATTCTATAATAGAAATGAAATTGTAGATCTTACATGAATTTGAAATTGTGGAATGAGAATCTCATTCCTATTATCATTCTTTTGTGCAAGGTAAAAGTTTCTTATATTATTCTTTAATACACACACAAAAAATATATATATATATAGACTAAATCACAACTTTTAATATAAAAAAAATATAAATATATATATGTAAGCATATTTTTAGGTAACATTTTATATATAAAAAAAAAAAATCACAATTTGATATATAATATAGATACACAATATGTTCTTTTCAAAAAAAAAAAAAAGATATACAATATGCTTACAATAATATTATTAAGTTTTTTTTTTCTTTAGCCTATTATGATAAGTTACATAACAAAAAAATGACATTACATCTTAAATACAATTTTGCATATTATAATTAATTCATAATTTTAATCAAGAGAATTTTTATAACAAAAAAAATTAAACAACTTAATAAAAATATTGTTGATTCTAATTTCGATTCCTGCAGTTGAAGTAAACAACTTATTTTTATTCCGATACATCATTTTGATTTCAAGCCATTTCAATTTCAAATCATCTCGATTTCCATTTCGATTTCTGCAATTGAAGTAAGCACACTAATAGTGTTAAAGCTTTTGAAATCAAAGAGCTAATTGTAAAAAAGATACAAATTAACATTTGAAGTTGTTAGGTTAACATGAAAAAATAAAGTAAAAATGTCTAAGGTTAGATTGGGAAGTCATCAACAAGAAATTATGAAGAACTTAACTTTCCAGCACTTTATTTATTTTGATTTCAACTTTCATGGTCCTTTTTTTATTTTTATTTATTTTTTTTATATACAAAGTCAAAGTATTTGTAAAGTAATAATTTCAAAGTTATTAAGAATTCAACAAAAAGAGTAAAAGCGTGAATAGAAAACTATATAAAAAGTTAGGAAATTATAAACTTTAATTTCCTAGAAATAGGACCACAAAGAAGAAATCAGTAGACACAAAGGTTTTCCCATATATTGGTTATGATATACACAATCCTTTTACAAGAGTTCCAAATTTATATAAGAACTCTGACAGTTAACGGTGAAAGACTTTAACACCATGTAATAACTGTTTTTAATATCCAATCGTAGATTTACAATTATTATTATTTTTTTTAATGTTTGTATGTAGACCAGATTACCGAATTAGATTGAGCAAAAGATCTTGTCCCAAATCAGACCCAAAATTTTTGAGGGTTGCTCTAAACCTAGCCTATGCCCCAAACGTGTTGCTACTTTCCACCTCAAATGGGTCGCCACTCTCCGTCTCACACCCATCTTGAACAGATAGGATTCCTTTGATTTTGGGTCAAATTGAGTATTTTTTTTCTTTTTTTTCATTAATGATAAAGGTTGATGATAAAGAGGCAGTTGGATCTCCATGGAGATGGAGGAGATAGGTGGAGATCTTACATGGGATCTCCACCCTAACAATCTTGACCATACACTTGTTGTAATCTCAGCTCTTTTTATGAAATGTCAAAACTACCCTTCCCATCCAAACTTTTTGTCTCATTTGATCGTCAGTTGACTGACTGTTTAAATTTTTTTGATGAGTTTTCGAAATTTAGGGATAAAATGAGCTATTTTTAATAAGATCTTTCAAAACCTGATAGTGTCCCTCTTCACAAATCACTCATCTTGAATTATGATTGCAATCAGATCAGGTTTTTTGAATCCGATCTGTTGTGGACCCAAATCGAATCTTGATTCAGTCCCAAAAAAAGGGACCGAAAATAGGTTCAAATCCCACTATGTCCAAATTCAGTTTTGGATTTAGAAAATTTTGTTATTGTGCGAAATAGATAAGTCCGAATCCGACAAAGCTTAAATCCATATCTACTCCAAATCCGTTTCTTATCCAATTTTGGTACAAAAAATATTTAAAAAATTTCGTTTAATTTGAAACATATAATTTTAACTTACAAAATTATACATTAAAATGAAATTTTTAATAAAAACACATTTGATCCGATCCAATATTACAACATAATTCCTCATCACATATTTGATTTAAAACATCTTAAAATGAGTTAAGATGATCATAAATATATTAATCAAATTAATCTCATAGTTGGCGAGAAGAATAACGAGTGCAAATCAAAGAAAATGAATGCAATGTGAATTGCTCTATTTACTGATACAGAGTAAGAAAATATAAAAGAAGTTTGAAGAGAAATTAAGACTTTTGACAGCTAACCAACCTTGTAAATCTCCAAATCATCATCATCATTAAATTTAATAAAAAGATACTTATATCCTAACCTTAATTTATATAGAATTATATTCTTAACCAAATATAAATTGAAATATTTTATTTTTATATCTATATTAGGTATTTTATAAATTCACGACAATTACCATAAAATTAACCAAACTTATACATATTGCTTTAGAGGTTTATAATAGTTCTAATAGTACCCCTTTAAATATTCATTGGACGTATACTAAATTATTACATGATCATTTTACAAAAATAAGTGCAAATAACAAAAACATCCTTTAGGTTTTTAATATCATACATGTATTTGACATATTACTCTTTTACACTAACATTGCTTGATGTTTCATAAATGTTGCAATAAAATCCACTGTCGTTAGTTGGCTAACTATTAATCAACCTTTAAATCAAGTAATAATCGAAGGTAGCTTTTTGGGTTATCGTAGTGATGCAACTCCACTTGCCCTATTTCTTGATAAACATGGGCCAGGTTCAAGCTCAAAGGGTCACAAAATGTGGCAAATTTCCCACTTAAATGTCTGGGAGCCGCATTCCGGGTTACACTCTAAGAGAACTATATAAGTTGAGTCCTGATAGTTATTTGATCTAGTGTTAGAAAGATAAAATAAAAAAGTAATAATAGAAGGGTAATTTGATATTTTTCTGGTGTTAAAATATATGGTGAGGACAATATTATCTTTTGACCAAATAAAAAATATTAAAATATTCATAAGTAAAAAAATATATAAATATTCATATTTTTTTAAGAAGGGTAATTAGCAAAAAAAATATTGATGAAAGAGAACTGAAAATTTTCATGTCTAGTTTTTAGAAACTGATGGAAATGGACCACTTCATCTCTATTTCTATCTCCATCTCCATTTGCTCCATCTTTGGCGGAGCCAGTGCTTCATTTGAGATGAAAGGTTGAATTAGAGATTTGAAAAATATGATATATTCAATTTAGAATTTATTGGAACTTAAAACATTTAAAAAATTTGGGTGTATTTAATCTAGATTGGAATAAATTTCATTAAAATTTACATATATTCAATCAAGATTTGTGTGAAATCTATTAACATTTAGATGTATTTAATTCAAATTTATATGGAACTAATAAAATCTAAGTATTCAAAAAATCATAGAGTTCACAAATTTCATTTAAGTAATAAAATTGGATATATTTTAAAGTGGCTTTAATAAAGAAAAAGTTTATAATAAATCATGCCATTCCCTTAAAAATTTCATTTTATTTTTAATTTCAATAAAATCAATATAGAGCCTGTGAAATCTATGAATTCCATCAAAATCAATCATTAAAAAAATTTATCAAACATCAAGAAACTCTTGATTAAATATGAGCAAAGATTCTTTGCTTATATTGACATAGTACTAAGTTTTTTATGAAATGAATTCAAGTTTGAGTCACGTATGAGAGAGAAAAAATGTAACAATTTTTGTCCTTCATTATTTTTTATATTGATGTGTTACAAGATTATTAAAAGCTTTAAAAAAAAAAAAAGATGGTATAGAATCCTTGCTCATTAAATGCACCCCCTAAATTTATTTGAGAATTTAGTCCATTTTAGAAGTTTTATCAAATGTTTTTTATACTAATAATATTAAATAAATTGACTTTAACATTTTAAAAGTATACGAAATGAATACTTAAATGATTTACGATGTCATCAATTTTAAAATTTTGAAAATTAATAAATTATGAAAAGGGAAAATAGTGTGGTATATCCAAACTAAGCTCCATCTATAAATTCATATCTTACAAAATCATAATTAAGGGATACATTTTCTACTTTTTTTAGCTTCTTATAAATACCATAACTTAAATATTTGATGGATCATGTCCAGAAAGGAAAAAAAATCCTTGTTTAATTGTCTTACCATTAATTTAACCATGGTTGTATATATAAGCACTTGCAAATAACACATCCTACAACTTGAATCAAAATATATTATTTTCTCGTAAACAAAAACATCATACAAAGAATGAATTGTTTTTCAGTCTTCCTCATTCTTCTACTTGTTTTGTTCTTTAATCGAGGTAGACGTTTAATTTTATATGATATTTGGCTTGTGATAAGGAATATAAACACACACACATTTTCTCGCATGGACCACCCTATTTACACTGATTGCAAGTTCCCATCGATTAGAATTGAGTATTTAGTTTGAGAAAATATATATGCGACATTTCTGCTCTCTCTCTCTCTCTCTCTCTCTCTCTATATATATATATATATATACTTTATTGTATGTGAACATTTGCTTGCATTTAGCAGTTGGTTAATGCTACTGTTTTTGTATCCTCTTTTTTGAACAACTGAACTGTAATCCTTAAAATTAAGGTATTTTGTCTGTTGATTGTAGGAAATGATCTAAGAATGGTCGATGCCAAAACTTGTACGACGCCAATTAAATCGGGAACTGGTGATTATTGCATTGGAGGTATCTGTGATAGAGATTGCAGGATCTACAAAGGATCAGATGCTCATGGGCATTGTTCACCAAAATTTCATATAAAATGCTTGTGTGATTATCCTTGTTAAGTCCTCCTAATGGTTGCATAGATGGTGTGACGATTAGCTTCAATAAAATAAAATCATCCAAGAGGTGACACAAAATAAACTAATAAAAATTAAGATTAAGAATGCACTTTGATATTATTTATCGCTCTTAATCTTTCTTTCTAATGGATTAGTTATTATGGATTCCTTGCTTATGGTATCGGATTGTATTAGTACTTCTTTTTTAAAGATAAATTTCATTATTATTTTGTTTTACTATAAATTGGTTAAAATAACTGTTGGATATCACCAGACATAAAAAGCTCTAATACAATTTCAAACCCAAAAGCACTAATACAACTTTAGATTAAGGGCTCTAAAACAATTTTAACCTAAAAGCCATAACACATCAAAACACAAATGCTCTAATACAATTTCAAATAGAGTGGTGATATTTCTAGCCCTCTAAAATTGTATATACACACAAAATGTAATTATTTTTAAGATCCCAACATTATCCATGATGACATTGCTGACCTTTGCTTTGTTGCAGGAAGAGGTTGATGGGAGAAGGCTTTATGATGTTTTGAAAGCCAAAGTGGATGGTTGAGTAATAGAGATTAAACAAAAAGCATCACTCTCTCATAATTTCAAGATTATAAACCTTATTAGGATGACTTGTCGTTTCTAGATTCCTCCATCACCCATTATTTCTTCATCACACAAACCCACCCTTGTTCTTGCCCTTTCTTGATCATATAGGCCCAATTGGTTTTGTTTTTAATTAAAATTATAATAGATTTATTTATTTTATTTTAATGATTTGCGTTGTATGGATTTGCAATGAAGAACATGAAACAATTTATGTTGTCGATGAAAAAATTTTGGAACGAGACTTAATATATATATATATATACACACACACATACATACATACATACATAAATATTTATATTCCGAATGAGAATTTTGATAGAAAGTATGATGATGCTTGTAGTGGAGATTAGGAAGAAGGAAAAGATATATCAGTAATTTGTAGGTTGTGATGACAATCTTTTAATATATTTTTCTTTAAAAAGAAAAAAAAAATTAATAGGAGTGTATTTAATTCAGATTTATATGGAATCTAATGAAATCTAAATATTCAAAAAATTATAGACTTCATAGATTTTAATTAAGTGATAAATTTGGATAAACTTTAAAGTGATTTTAATTTTCAAAAAAAAAGTTAAAACAAATCTTACTATTCTCCTAAAAATTTCATTGATTTCTTTTTTTTTTTTAAGAATTCTAACAAAATCAATATAGAGCCAATAAATCTATAAATTTCATCAAATTCTATCATTAAAAAGTTTCATCAAACATCAAGAAACTCTAGATTAAATACGAGTAAAGATTCTTTATTAATATTAATATTGGGTCAAGTTTTTTAAGAGAAGAATTTAAATTTGAGTGATGTATGAGAGGAAAAAAAATGTAATAATCTTGACCTGCTATTATTTTTTATGCTACTGTATCATATTATCAAAAGTTTAGCCAAAAAAAATAATGGTAGAGAATCTTTACTCATTAAATACACCCCATAAATTGATTTGAGAATCCTTGCTCATTAAATACACCCCATAAATTGATTTGAGAGTATAGTCCATTTTAGAAGTTTTATCAAAAAAAATTTATACTAAAATTATTAAATAAATTGACTATAACATTTTAAAAGTATACCAAGTGAATCCTTAAATGATTTACAATGTCATCAATTTTAAAATTTTGAAAATTAATAAATTACAAAAACAGAAAATAAGTGTGATATGTCCAAAATAAGCTCCGTCTATAAATTCATATCTTACAAAATTGTGATTAAGGGATACATGTTCTATTTTTTTTTATCTTCTTATAAATACCATAACTTAAATATTTGATGGATCATGTCCAGAAAGGAAAAAAATCCTTTTTTTTTTAAGAAAATTGGAAAAAAAAAAAAATCTTTGTTTTAATTGTCTTACCATTAAAAAAAAAAAATCTTTATGGTAAATAAAAAATTAAAAAAATCTTTGTTTCAATTGTCTTACCATAAAAAGATTTAGCCATGGTTGTCTATATAAGCATTTGCAAATAACACATCCTACATCTTATATCTAAATATATTTTTTTCTTGAAAATAAAAACAGCATACAAAGAATGAATCGTTTTTCGGTCTTCCTCATTCTTCTACTTGTTTTGTTCTTTAATGAAGGAAGACATTTAATTTTATATGATATTTGGCTTGTGATAAGTAATATAGAAACATGCACATTCATGTTCTTGTGTGGAACACCCTATTTACACTGATTGCCAGTTCTCATCGATTAGAATTGAGTATTTAGTTTGAGAAAATATGTGAAATTTCCATAATATATTGCATCGGAGGTATGTGTGATAGAGGATGCAAGATCTACAAAGGATCAGGTGCTCATGGGCATTGTTCTGCCTCAACATGCTTGTGTGATTATCCTTGTTAAGTCCTTCCAATGATTACATAGAAGGTGTGATGATTAGCTTCAATAAAATAAAATAATCCAAGAGGTGACACAAAATAAACTAATTAAAATTAAGATTAACCATGCACTTTGATATTATTAATCTCTCTTAATCTTTCTTTCTAATTGGTTATTTATTATGGATTCCCTGCGTATTGTATGGGATTGTATTACCTTTCTATTTTTTTAGATAAATTTCATTATTATTTTAATTTACTATGAATTGGTTAAAATAACTGTTACAAAAGCCCTAATACACTTTCAAATAGAGTGGTAATATTTCCACCCCTCTAAAACTGTATGTACAGCCCAAAATATAAATATTTTAAAAATCCCAATATTAATCATGAGCCAAAGTCGATGGTTGAGTAATAGAGATTAAACTAATAGTATCACTCTCCCATAACTTCACTCATAATTGCAAGATTAGAAATCCTATTAAAAAGATTTTTGCCCCGATTTCTCCATCGCCCATAATTTCTTCATCACACAAACCTACCCTTGTTCTTGCTCTTGCTTCATCATACAAGCCTAATCAGTATTGCTTTCAATTAAAATTATAATAGGTTTTTTTATTTTGTTTGAATGATTTGGGTTTCATGGATTTGTTTTGTTGTTAAAAAGTTTTGGGTTTGATTTATATGTTGATGAAGAAGATGAACCAGTTGTGCGGTTTGTGATGAAGAACATGAAGTGGTTTGTGTTATTGTGGGTTTATGTTGTTAATGAAGAAGTTTTGGAAAGAGACTATTAGATTTTGGGAAAACATCATTTTAATTCTTGAGGTTTCGAAAAATATTAAGATTTTAAAACTCTTTTGAAAACAGTTATTTTTATCTCTAATTTTTTAAAACTCTTATAGAGTTTAATGACTTTAGCACCAAACCTGCACATTATGGGTTTAACAACCTAATGGATTTGGGCAATTAGGTTGCATTTGTTTTGTTTTGTTTTTTTGGTTTTCCAAGGTTGGATAGTGTAGTATGTTATTGAAGGTTGAACAATAATTAAAAATTGAATGGTATATTTATTTATTTTATTAAAAATCGAATAAGTGGTAAGTTATTTGTATTTTAAGCTATAAATCATTTTGAAAATATGTACAAGGGGTAAGTTATTTGTTGACGTTGGAATTTAACCGATCCAGGGATTCTAGGCCCAGACTACAATTCTGACAACAAGAAGTCATAAAAACAACTAAAAGTAAAAGAGGAAGAGAAAGAACAATGCAAAGAAGTGAATTTTTACGTGGTTCAGCAAGTATATCTACGTCCACAGTTGTTACTATGTATAATTCGACGGAATAACAATATCACTCATTAAAGTTGTTCTTAATACAAAGAATTTCACTCCTATTTATAATGTGAGGATTTACAATTTGAGTGCAACACAAATTAGAAAGTAAATTTTACATTAACTACATTTCATAACAATCTCTTTTGAATCATGAAAGATTCTCAAAATTGAATATGAGATTATAAAGATTTGATCTGCACAAAATCAAGAAGTTTGAATTCCTCTCGGATTTGATTGCTATAAGCTTCTAGAAGGTTATCTAGCACAAGCTTAGCGAGCTGATACATCATTCTCACAAGCTGAAGATGAATCAAAATAGTTTTAGTTTAAGACAGGAGTTGGATAAAGAAGAAGCGAGCTCAATATCGTGACCTGAGTACTGGGCTTCTTGAGCCTTTTACCATTGGGCCTTTAATAGCCCGTTTATCCAAGTCATAAAAATGTCCATAACATTATTATTGTTATTTTTTAATTCACAAATTATTTTGAAAGTGTGTACTTTTACTTGTATGTCCTTTCAACTATTATTTATTATATATTTAATATTTTTATGTATTAAAGATAATTAAAAACAAAAAAGATTAATAAATTTTAGAACAAAATTATTTTATTTCAGATTTTTATAAATACTTTTGAAAATTGATAGTAATTAAAACATTTTTTAAAAGAAAGTTTTTACTGAAATGTGCTTAGAAATCAAAATAGCATCGAAGATAAATAAACAACAAAAAATTCTAATGAAGATATTTGAAACTTAAAACCATTATACTCCAACATAAAATTGGCCGAGGGTAGTTAAGTAAGTGCAAACCTTATATTTGATTTAAGTCTTTTCGTCTAAATGAAAATTTTTTGCTTCTATAATTTATACATTATTAAAGTGAAAAAAGTGCAAATTACAATTTGACTACCCAATTTAAAACTTTATTAAGACGAAGCAAAGGTTTCGAATTTATTGCAATTAGCCTCCTTCTTGATAGTGGATCTTTGGTAGAGTTAACTTACTTAGGGGCAAAATTATCTTATGAACTTATTTTTTAGTGTTCTTTTAAAATAAAATTTAAAAACTTTAAAATAAGTTAATTAAAATAATTTTTTAATCAAACCTTCACCATCCATCTTATGGATGGTGGAGATCAATTTATTAAAAATTAAAAAATTAAAAAATAATTAAATAATTAAATAAAAAAATTAAACATTGGAATCAAAATCGTCAATCAAAGGTTTTGGTTTGAAACCCAAAAAGCCATTAATTACATAATTTCTCAACTTAAATGACTTTCCAAAAATACAATGAATTTGAATTACAATGCAAATTCAAACAGAATCACAAAAAATCCATACAATCCATAATTGACAATCAAATTGAACCATGAAAGATCTCTCAACCATCTCCTAAAATCCCAAAAAATCCTCTTTTGACTTCTCAATTTTAAAGAAACTATAAAATAGTCATGAAGAAACCTAAAAGCTTAGCTTTTGGTTAGAAACTAATAAAGAACACAAATTCCAGCTTTCCTTTCTTTTAATACAACTCTTAAGAAACCACAATGGCAAACAGAAAAGTAATATTAAATAAATATTTATGCAACTAAGGCTGAAATTTATGCTTTAATACTAAATTATTGAGAATGATTTGATCATTTAAATATTTATTGGATGACATACTAGCTTATTGCATAACCACTTTATAGAAGTAACCCTTCACTTATTAAAATTATCATTAAATCAATTCAAATTATCAAAAAATAAATAAAAATTACTTTTAGAAGTTTTAGAAAGCACTTTTTTGTACTAAAATAAATTGATTTTGACATTTTAGAAATATATCAAAGGAATCCTTAAATGATTTACAATATCATAGTTTTTTTCAAATTTGAACAATTAGGGGGGTTTATTCAGTCTAGAATTCATTAGAATTTCAAATATTTTAAAAGTTCAGGTATATTCAATTTAGATTTGAATGAATTATATTGAAATCTAAGTGTATTCAATCCAAATTTATATAAAATCTATTAAAATTTAGGTGTGTTCGATTCAAATATATATGGAATCCAATAAAATCTAATTGTATTAAAAAAGTCATTAACTTTGCTGGGAAAAAAATGTCGATTGAGCCCAGAATTGAATTAACATGAAATTCAATTTTGACGCAATTGAGAAGCCCATGAAGCTTGATTAGGAGAGAACATAAGCCCAAGAGCAACAAGCTAGAAGTGAATGGCAAATAGACGGAACTACCCTTACCGGGGGGAGGAGAATCAATCAAAAGGTAGATTCAATTTGAAAATCAACACATGACCTCCCTCATATCAACACAGTAGAACCCACAAGCCTAAAGGTCAAGCCTAGGCTTGACTTATTGCAAGAGGGATGGATGCTAGATGGTAAGTGAGAAAATGAAAGGCTACGCTTATGTCATGTGGCATAAGGACTAGACCAACCAAGGAGAAGGAGACACCTGTACACGACATATGAACTAAAAAAAGCCATAAGCACAGGACTTGGAAAAGGAGAAAGCAATTAGCCAAGGGAAGCGCTAGGTGAAAATATGCAAAAAACCATAAGACAGAGATGACCATAAGAAGGGGAGAGGTAGTGAACCCTAGACCAAAGAAGAATGTGAATAAAGGACATCTATTGTTCAAAATTGTAGGAAGTGAACAAAAGCAATGAGAAAACAAGTCGGACAGAAAAGAGTCATGGGAAAGGAAATGCTCACACTAGGCTAGACAAAACGTTCAAAAGTCTCACAATCAGATAACTTAGGCCTTCCTTTCCTTTGATCATGAAGCTTCTTTGTCCCTTTTGTCCCTTCTTCTTAATTAAAGAGGAAGGAAAACCGATCAAAGGGAGGGAGAAACACCTTTGGCAAAAGAGGGTTAGGCACTCGAAGGAATCTCATAGAATCCGTTCACCTTTCTATATTCCACCTTATTATCAAATCAATAAAATAGCAGAATCTCTTCCTTTCATGATACATTATGCTTTGATTATGATTTGTTCCTTATTGTTTATGTGACTATTGAGGACAATTTTTACATCAACAAACTTCACAAATTTCATTTAAATGATGAATTTTAATGGATTTTAAAGTGATTTTTATGAAGAAAAAAAATATAACAAATCTTACAATTTCTCCTAAAGATTACAATGTCACAGTTGAATCAATTTTATAAATTTTAAAAATTAGGGATATGTATTCAATCTATAATTCATTAAAATTTAAAATATTTTAAAAGTTTAATTGTATTCAATCTAAATTTAAATAGATTCCATTAAAATCTAGATGTATTCAATCCAGATTTAGAAAAATATTTCATAGGGCGATCTCACTACTGATATGGTTAAACAAACCAATTGTTGACGTTCGGAGACAATCAACACCCGGTTAGGGGTCAGAACCTCGTCAACGGAACGATTTGTACCGAACCGACAATGAAGACCATGTTGGGTCGGGGGTGAAGACCGCTTCGGGCAAGTCCAGAGTTAAACCCTCCACCCTCATAGGTGTTTTGATGCACAACTCCTACCACCAAGTTAAAACAGTTTCTTGATTCAACGCCAACTGATTAGGAAGTGTAGTTAATACGAGATTCTTTTTCTGTTTTATCTCAACTTAAATTGTAACGTCTATTTCTCTATAAATAGAGATCAAATTCATTGTAGCAGAGAGAGACATAAGCAATATTATATTGTTACTCTGTAGAATTATTGAAAGGAACAGTCGTGGACATAGGTACACTTGCTGAACTACGTTAAAAACCTTCCTGTGTTGTTTTTGTTCTTTGCCTTTCCTATTTTTTCTTGTGTTTCTTGCTTGGCTTTATATTGATTGCAGGTGTTGGGCTATGAACTTTCATCGACAAGAAATCAACGTCGACACCAACAAAATAGTGTCATTTCCTTTTCTTTTACCTTTCTCATTAGTGGTTTTTTCCCTCTTACCTTTCCCATTAATCATTCTCATCACATCAATAGTGAAACAAACTCATGAAAGATTTTCTCTCAGATTTGTATAGAATTCATTAAAATTTAAGTATATTCAATTTAGATTCGTATGAAATCCAATAAATCTAGATGCATTAAAAAAATAATAATAACTTCATGAATCATTTAAGTAATGGATCTAAATAGATTTTAAAGTGATTTTTAGAAAGATAAAAGTTAATAATAATAAATCTTTATTTGATTGTCTTACCATAGATGATTTGGCCATGGGAGATTTTCTCTCATATTTGTATAGAATCCTTTAAAATTTAAGTGTATTCAGTTCAAATTTGTATGAATCCAATAAATCTATATGTATTAAAAAAATCATTAACTTCACAAATTTCATTTAAGTAACAGATTTAAATGAATTTTAAAGTGATTTTTAGTAAGAAAAAAGTAAATGATGATAATAAATCTTTGTTTGATTGTCTTACCATAAATGGTTTAACCATGGAAGATTTTCTCTCAAATTTGTACAGAATCCTTTAAAATTTAAGTGCATTTAATTCAAATGGTATGAAATCCAATAAATCTAGATGTATTAAAAAAAAAATCCTTAACTTCACGAACTTCATTTAAGTAATGGATGTAAATGAATTTTAAAGTGATTTTTAGGAAGAAAAATGTTAATGATGACAATAAATCTTTGTTTGATTGTCTTACCATAACTGGTTTAGCCATGGAAGATTTTCTCTCAGATTTGTGTAGAATCCATTAAAATTTAAGTATATTCAATTAAGATTTGTATGAAATCTAATAAATCTAGATGTATGGAAAAAATCATTAACTTCATGGTTTTCATTTAAGTAATGGATTTAGATGGATTTTAAAGTGATTTTTAGGAAGAAAAAAGTTTATAATGATAATAAATCTTTGTTTGATCATCTTACCATAAAAGGTTTAACCATGGAAGATTTTCTCTAACATTTGTATAGAATCCTTTAAAATTTAAGTGTATTCAATTCAAATTTGTATAAAATCTAATAAATCTAAATATACTAAAAAATCATTAATTTCACAGATTTTATTAAATAATGGATTTAGTAGATGGATTCTAAAGTGATTTTTTGGAAGAAAAAAGTTAATAATGATAATAAATCTTTGTTTGATTGTCTTACCATAAATAGTTTAGCTATAGAAGATTTTCTCTCAAATTTGTATAGAATCTATTAAAATTTAAGTGTATGCAATTCAAAATTGCATGAAATCCAATATATCTAGATGTATTTTAAAGTGATTTTTCGAACCAAAAAATTAATAATGATAATAAATCGTTGTTTGATTGTCTTACTATAAATGGTTTAGCCATGGTTGTATATACAAGCACTTTGCAAATAATACATTTTAATTACCACTTGCATCTAAATATATTATTCTCTTGAAAATAGAACAACATATAAAGAATGAATCGGTTTTCACTCATTCTTCTACTTGTTTTGTTCATCGAGGCAGGTGGGTGTTTAATTTTTATATGATGTGATTTGATTAATATTTAAATCATATAGAATCCCAAACAGAGGTTTGTCGTTCAGTTAAAAATTTTATAAACTATAATTTAATTTGTTAAGAAACATTTATAATAGAAATATAACAATAATATTCAGTTTGATAGATACTTTAGAGTTATACTATAATCAAACTTTTAATTTATTTATTTTTTTGACAAAATAATCAAACTTAGTGCTTATTAACATGAAATTATTCAAAATAATTTAATAACAGCTGTTGCACACAAAATTTTCGTTCTAAAATTTAACAAATATGAGCTTGCTTTTTTGGTTGAGGACTTCCTTTATTGTTTGGAGTCCATGATCAATTCTCGAACATTAATAGCTTGGTGTAATTGTCTTTTTCTCTTTTTTTTTGGGAGGGTGGGGTGGGGAGAGGAGTGATTGGTTTTTTCTTATATGGAAACAAAATATAAAAGTATTCCTTATCGATTTTCATTATAAAACTTGTTTAATAATATTATTTATTTATTTATTGTTTTAATATTGGTATAGTATCATTCCTTGTCAGTATTAATAACTTATCCAAGTGATACAAAATGATCTTCTCAAGATTTGATAATGTTTTTCTTCCTTTATCTCAATTAAGAAAAAAACAAAAAAAAGAGAGAGAGAGAGAAACCAAAAATCATCGCATTAAGGAGTCGAACTTGGGTTGGAAACCACATAAACAATAATAATATATTTATTTTACAAACAAATTGTTAAAAAAAAATCTATAAAATTTGGGGAGGGGAGGGGAGGGGAGGGGGGGGGGGGGGGGGGCGCCCGAGGTGTTGCACCTCCCCTATGTTTAGGGTTGGGCCTTCTCAAGGGCAACAATAACACTATTAACACCATCAACACCATCAAACACCATCCATCACCCACAATCATCATCAACACCATCAACATCACCGCCAGTTCTGGCTCCCTACCGTTGGAGACCTAGTTCGAGTCTTTACAATGGAGAACTAGAACCGGTGGTCTCTAATGGTCGAACCAACTTCGAACCCACCTGTAAATCTACCACCATTATCGTTGAACTCACCATGTTGCCACTAATGAACCCACTACGTCACCAAACCCAAAAAAAAAAAACCCAATCATCAACCATTTAAAAAAAAAAAAAAAAAAAAAAAAAAATCATCAACCAAAACTCACTACATCGTCGAATCCATGGCCGATCAATCATGAACCACCAAACCACTAGGTTCATCATCAAATGAATTAGGTGGGTTCATCGTCGAACCCATTACTCCGCCACCGTCATCATTGACTATAGAAGAAAGTGACTAGAGGAAAAGAAGGGAGAGAGAAGGAGCAAGAGAGAGAGGGGGGAAAAGGCTAATGACGGCTTCTTTTTTTCTTTAAAAAAATAAAAATTTCTTTGTTTTTTATAATTTTATATTTAATATTATTTATTTCAATTTTTTATATTTTAATTAATATTGTTTTAATTATTTTTTTATTGTCTTTCCGTCTTAATCCATGGAGTCAAATGATCAACTATTTCAACATAACGGAATCCTTGACCATTAGAGGCATTGTTGTCTTTTCACATACCTCCAAAAGATATTTTGAGTGTTTATGTTGACGTCAAACAATATTTCAGCTTTTGGTTGCCTAGAAAATGCAAAGAATAAAAAAAGCGATGTCTATTTTAAGTTGTATTATAGCTTTTTTATATTAAAAGAGTCATGAGCTTCATAGATTTCATTTAAGTTATAAGATTTATATAGATTTTAAAGTGACATTTTAATAAAGAAAAAAAGTTTGCATTGATTTGTATAAAATCCAATAGAATCTTTGTTTGATTATCTTACCATAAAAAAATTTAGCCATGGCTGTATATATAATCACTTGCAAATAACACATCCTACAACTTGTGTCTGAATATATTATTTTCTTGAAAATAAAAACTACACAAAGAATGAATCGTTTTTCAATCTTCCTCATTCTTCTACTTGTTTTGTTCATAAATGGGGGTAGACATTTAATTTATATGATATTTGGCTTGTGATAAGGAATATAGACACACCTTATTTACATTGATTGCTAATTCTCATTGAATTGAGTATTTAGTTTGAGAAAATATGTGAAATTTTCAATATGTGCATGCGTGTGTGATGAGAAAGAATTTGTTTTAAGAGAGATAATGTAATGAATAAATTTGGTTGGTTCATAAAAAGTTGAAAAACATTGATAGTAAAATTATTCTCTCACTCTCTCTGTCTCTATATAAAATTTTATTGTATGTGAACATTTGCTTGCATTTAGCAGTTGGTTAATGCTACTGTTTTGGTATCTTCTTTTTTGAACAACTGAATCATAAATAAAATTAAGGTATTTTGTCTATTAATTGTAGGAAATGATCTAAGGATGGTCGATGCCAAAATTTGTACGAAGCAAATCAGTTCAGAAATTGCTGATTGCAAGCAAACTACTTGTGATAAAGATTGCAAGACCTACAAAGGCTCAGGTGCTCATGGGCATTGTTCTTTTGAGAGTCTATGCTTGTGTGATTATCCTTGTTAAGTGCATCTAATGATCACATAGATGGTGTTATGATTAGCTTCAATAAATAAAATCATCCATGAGGTGACATTGAAATAAACTAATTAAAATTTAAGATCAGGCTTGCACTTTGATATTATTTATCTCTCTTAATCTTCTTTTCCTAATTGATTATTTATTGTGGATTCCTTGCGTATGGTATGGGATTGTATTATTATTTTGTTTAGATAAATTTGGTTATTACTTTGATATTACGATGAACTGGTTAAAATGTTGGACACCGCCGAAGGCAAAAGCTCTAATGCAATTTCAAATCAAAAGCTCTAATACAACCGGACCCAAAACCACTGATACAATTTCAGATAAATGGTTCTAATGCAATTTCAACTCTAAAGCTTTGGTACAACTAGGCCCAAAAACATTAATGCAATTTTTGATAAAGAGCAATAATACAATTTTAACCCAAAGGCTCTAATACAACTAGACCCAAATGCTCTAATGCAATTTCAGATAAAATAAGGAAGAGAAGATTTGAATCAAGAGAAAAGCTCTAATACAAGATAGAGAGATGATTTGAACCAAAGACCATGTTAGATGCCACTTGACTCTAAAGCTCAAGTTGATATAAAACGGTTCAAGTATAGCATTTAAAACTTAAGGTTATAATATATCGACAATAACAAGAATAATGATATAATAAAGAATAACATATGACCCAAGAGAGATGAGATTCTATTATTCCTCAAGCATTTCCATAAAAAATATATATAATATAATAGGGATAGATCCTTTATATAGACTCGCTTATATGACTAATATAATAATAGATATAAATTATAACATAAAGAATCCTAAAATAAATCATGATGAAGATAGCAGTTACTTCCATGGGTTATGGACATTTATGTTAATATAATTGTATTATATTTGCAGCACTCTTTTTTGAATGTCCATTATATAGTGAATATGTTTCACTGAAACTTTTGCTAATAAAAACTTAGTAGGAAAAAACTAGTAGAGGAAAAGGAGTATACTGTCTGGCTATCTGCATCGCACTCTAACTTTGCTGGTTTTTGGGGATCAAATTGCCTCGTTAAAACTTGACTAGAAAAGCCCCATTCGAATACAAACCTGGTGAAGGAAAAAAATATTAGTACAAAAAACATCAGCAAATTCTCTTGATAACTATGCTCCCCTCGCTATAAAGTGTATATAACTTTTATTTTCTTGCTAAGATCTTTTAGTCCATTGCATCTCAATATCAGCACCAAAATTTTATATCTTGCAATTGATAGTGCATAAACTTGTAGAGGTGGGATTTGATTATGTTTTTTAATTTCTATATCACCACCTTTATTATAAAATATTTTATAATGATTATCCTTTTAATTAAAACCTACAGCAAGCAACAAGTTTTATAAGGTGTGTTCAACACTCTTTTGACAATTCTTACATGCATTATTTAATGAATTTAATGTCATACTAGATGATCGTCATTGATATTAGCAACAATTATATCCACATCCATCACTATAACTATTTAATGAATTGGCATTCATTGCAGAGAATGCATTGATATAATTTAGTGGATCATTGGTTTTTCAGTAAAAATATGATTGTTTTAATTAGCCAAAATACATTATATCAACTTATAATATGTTGAAAATATGTTCAAAATTATGTCAATTTACGAAGGGAGAAAACCGTGAGGGTAGATGCATTCCTAAAAATTTTCTGGATGAAATTAAAAATCAAATCAATGAAAGTAAAGTCCAATCCAAATATAAGCGTAAAACCTAGCCATTAAATAAATAAATAAAAGATCTAGATTTTTGTAAATCAACAAATTCAAATCAACAAGTAATCTAGATCAACAGCTAGCGGTAATCAAGATATTATTAAATTCAAAACCAAGAGGTACCAATAATCAATAGATCTACAAAAATCGAAGATCAATTTCGATTAAACCAAAATCATGAACACCCATATACTCATGAGAAACCCATAAATGATCACAAAATCAGTACTCCTATTAAATAGATTAAGGGTAAGACCGTAAGAGACACTTGACCATAACTCTATTAAAAAAAAAAAAAAAATCCACTAGTCATTAAAGAGGATACACCTGTGAGGTTAATTCATCTAATGACAACTACTCACACGATATCCAGGTTAATTTACTCATTCAACACCATGCTTGTGATTTTTTTATGTATACTGGCCTGCCCAAAACCCCACCTAAGACCTAGCAAGACTTGGCCTCAATATAACAAAGATTTTTTTTTTTTTAATTTCTTTTTTATTTTTTTATATGATGGGGGAGGGAAATTAAATTAAATTAAAAAAAAAAAAAAACTAATCACGTCTTATATTTTAGAATAAGAGTAAGACTTGAACTCTTAAATCAATGAAAGTACCTACTGAGCAGTGGTGTGCTCAATAACAAAGATGAAAATTGATCTAAGTGCAAAAACGACTAAAATTCATGATTACTATTTCTTATAAAAAAAAAAATGCATGATTACTACATCCAGCGAGCACTATTTGAACAAAACACGAGTAAATCAAGTTCTAGAATAAAAAATGTCAAATTCTAAAATCAAGATAATCTAGATTTTAGAGAAACATGGATATCAAAATTACAAAACAAAGTTTCATGTCATTACCTAAAAAGTAGATCTCTTCAATCAAAAGAATTTAAGCTCTAATAAAAAGAGTGTGATTTTGTGTATTTTATCTCTCAAAAATGATTGATCTCTCATGAAAAAATGTTTTACTAATCTTTTATCTTTTCTCATATTTTTATCTTTTACAAAAAGATGCATTTATAGTTTGGTTTAGGCCCCAAAATTACAAGTCCAAAGTAGGGCAAAAAAAGGAGTAAAGACATAATATAAATACGTTCGAAACAGAGAAAAACACGTGATAGCAGTCCATCACCATTTTTCAGATACACCCCTCGACACGTGAATATCCAAAACATTTCCCTACAAAACCCACACATGGTTGGCTTCTATGGAATGCTACCACCAAGGGCTTCAATTTGATAGGTAATTTGACCAAATCATCCTTTGAAATGAAGTCGAAATGGCCCAAACAAATGACACCTTGCCAACAAGTAAGGCGCTGATGACCAACACTGTCACTCAGTGGTGACAAACCCTTTCAAAACAACCCTGTTTTGGGTCTCTCCTTGCTAATGGTAAGGAGATGGCAAGTGCCTGGATAGATTTGATATCTTTGCCCAGGAGATCTCAAGCTAATTAATGTGATAGCCATATAGTAAAGCAAAGATGTTGACATGATAAGAGTAGAGGGGCTAATCGGTTCTTTGCAAACTCATGAAATTTAGCAATTCGAGACAAAGAAGGATAAAGGAATCACATTAAGTACAACCAAGGAGGAATAATGCAAAGGAGTTGAAGATGGAGATGGTGAAAAAATCTCATCACTGATGTCAACATGGAATGCTAGTAAAGAAGTTTACAAGGTTTCTAAAGAAAGGCAAAGAGAACGTGATGTCATGTGACCAAGAAATATGTGAAGGCTAAAGCATTTGTAGTGAGGTGCCATGGATATGGCAGGCAAGGACACTCATCAACAAATTATGCTTACAATAATGGAAAGACACCATGCACAAAGAAAATTATTAGAAAACTAAACTGGGATATATTAGTTAGTGGAGAGTTCACGTCAGAACAAATCCCACATTGCAACCACAGCTTCAATGTGAAAATTTTTAAATTTTTTTGAAGGAATGCAATAGTTGTTCTATATTGGCTTCCAGTCATCAATTGTTTTTCTTTTATATTGAAAACACTAGGCTTGTTTTTCGGGTTTGGTACTTTTTTGGGTTTATTAAGCAAACCCAATATACTCAGGGGGCTGGGAGCCCTGAACCTCACAGAGAGGGAGCCCTGGTTAAGAAAACCTACACCCCTACAGCGGCCTTTCAACCATTTAACGGCCTAAACGGGGCTACAGTCTGTTTACCAGGCGCAAGCCAAGGTCTGTGAGGACGGGGACCGTTAACCTTTCTGATGTGCAGGATCCTCATTAATGGAGGCAAGCGCAGAGCATACTAGGGCCTTTCTGTTGTGCAAGATCCTCACTTGGAGGCAAGCACGGAGCATACTCGGACTTGGTCAAGAGCCTTTTTTCATTTTCTTAGAAGCTATGGATTTCAAGGAATCAGGGAGAGAAGTAGTTTAGAAAGCCATGGTGTTTTGAGAGAAAACAAAGCTTTATTGATAGTAGGAAATTGGATACAAGGCTTAGTCTGCCCTCCAAGGGAGGAAGACTTACATATTTATAGGCCTAAGGCCACAAAACATGACAACCTAGTATGATTACATCAGGACAAACTTACATGATAAGCTTGCTTACATGCTAAGTAAGCTTACATGTTAAGTAAGCTTTCATGATAAGCTATCTTACAAGGTAAGCTAGCTTACAGGACAAGCTAGCTTACAGAACAAGCTAGCTTACAGGACAAGCTTACTACAATTATTACAGACATAATAATTAATTAAAGTTGGAATCGCAGCGGGACCCACAACTAGTACAACATACAAAATACTCTGACTAAAAGACAAGATTATTGCTGACAAGTGGCAAGCATGTAAAACAGTGGTTGCTTTGAAGATATCAGTCCGAATCCAGATTGCAGGTTGCGTGGTACTCATCGTCTGAGTCAGTGGCTCCACAAATAGGACATGATTTACAGTGCGTACGATCATCAGGGGATGGTTCATCAGTCTTGGCATCTTCAAAGGAATCCAATAATGGTGGAGATGGATCTGGTGTAAGAGCCATTAAATTACTAATTGTTGAGTCATTTCCATTTATTTCTTGAAGGAATGCCTTCAAGGTTGGTCCAAATTCATGATAAAGTCCTGGATAGTCAAAAGTTAAATGCCAGAAGTAATTTGTGTTGACTGTCCATAGGGCTTTGGAAATAGGGTTTTGTCTGAATGGCCTGTTTAATACCCAAACACAAGTGACTTTTGAAGCCATTTTTGGGCTGAGTTTCCAGAGATTATACTGTCCCGTGAGCTTTTGTAGTTCTTTCCTCCATACTGGCAAAGGACAAAATAGTTGAAGGAAGGTGGAAAGAAGTGAATTTTTGTGAGAGGGTTCATGGAGATGATCATATAATGCCTGCAAATGAAATATTATGACATGTGAATATAATACAGATAAACACCAAAGATACCAAACGCAGTTAAGGGTGAACTGGGAGAATGGCCATAAAGAAAAAGGTTCCATATATGGCTTGGAAAAGTTAGCCACTCTATGAGGATGACTTTCTTGATGGATCTTGGCAAGGTAGACCAAATAATGACTATCAGCAAAACTTTGGATTTTCTCGGGAGTAAGGGTGGACTCTGGGTGTTCTTGGAGTAATTTGGGAGGAAAGTTGAGCTAGTGTAGTGAATTCATGTTTGTGTAGTTTTCTGGTTCAAATGGAGGGGGTGAGTTTGATGAGCTGGGTGTAGCCATGAGGATGAATGGTATGGGTCTGATGGGAGATGTGATGAAAATAGCTGCTGGCTTGGTAGTTGGTCGGGAAAGCATATCAGCTATTATATTGTTGTCTCCCTTCACATGGCGTACAGTAAAACTGTACCTGAAAAACCATTCTTTTAATCTTAATAACAGAGGACTAGGTGGAATCTTGTTTTTGAAGTCAAGGACTTTGGAAAAGGACGAATTGTCCATTTCTACTGTGAAGTGTCTGGTTCTTAGATGAAAATCAAATTTTTCTATGTCATATTTTACAGCATAGACTTCCTTGTAGATTGTATGATAATGTTTTTGATTTTCTTTGAAAGATCCACTAGCGTGTCCACAATAAGTCCTTTTGGTGTTTTTCTCCTCAATCAGTACCGCACCCTAATGTTCATCACTTGCATCAGTTT
Organism: Litchi chinensis; assembly: GCA_019925255.1. Lineage (NCBI taxonomy): Eukaryota > Viridiplantae > Streptophyta > Magnoliopsida > Sapindales > Sapindaceae > Litchi > Litchi chinensis. The sequence goes on along the minus strand of CM034465.1, from coordinate 14,903,346 downwards.
GCAAGATGACCTGGCCATCTGAAGGAATAGTCAGAGGAGGCGGATCTTTTGCAATCTGCTTTATCTTTTTTATTGCTTCTGTATGCTCGTGACTCCATGATGGAGGCTCTTTCTTTAATAAAGCTGAAAGGATTGCTGTATGATGCGCCAGATGGGGAAAAAATTCTTTGACAAAGTTCACTATTCCCAAAAACTGTTGTACTTGCTTTTTGGATAAGTGGGAATCTGGAAAACTGTAGAGTTGTTCTGTCAGATGGGGTCCTGGTTGGTACTGGCCTTGTTTTATCTCCATTCCAAGAAAAGTGATAGCAGGTGTTCTAATAATGCTTTTCTTTTCGGAAAGCATGATGTCATACTTGTCTGCTAGCGAGTAAAACTGCAGAAGTAGATTCTGATGATCTTTTTCACTTTTAGAAAAGAGAAGGATGTCATCAATGTAGATCAGGGTCGAATGGAGAATAGAATAGAATATAATATTTTTGTCATTGCCTTTTGGAAAAGTGATGGAGCTGTTTTGAGTCCAAATGGCATGACTGTTCATTGATACTGAGCATCTGGTATGCAGAATGCTGTCTTGTAGCGTTCGGCTGGGTGGATGCCTAATTGCCAGAATGCACCTTTCAAATCAAATTTAGAGAAGATGACTGCTCCTTCCAGTTGTGAAAATAATGTTGTCGTTCGTGGCAAAGGAAATTTGTCATCTTGTAAGAACAGGTTCAAAGGCTTGTAGTCTATGACCAGTCTTTTCTTCCCTCGAATCTTTTCTGACCATTTTTCTACATAGAAAGCCTGACATGCCCATGATGAGGTGGTAGGCTCTATAAGTCCTTGTGAAAGGAGTTGTTGGCATTCTTCTCTTGCCATTTTGAGATCAGTTGGATTCATCCCTGAATGGGTTGCCTTTGTAGGATTTATATCTTCATTGAGTCTAAATGGCAGAGAGATGAAGAATTCTGGATTTTTCCATAAAGGATAAGGATGATGGAACTGATCATGGCTTTCTGCACATAATTTTAATAGCTTCTCTTGAACTTAAGTGTAGTTGGGAGATACAGCAGTGATGGAAAACATTTTGGCAATGGAGACGAATGGTTTAAAATCTCGTTTACATCTGATGCCTGTGGGTAATATCCTGAGATCTTTTGATAAACAGTAAAGATCCCAACCAATGATAAAATCTTTTTCAGGAAGATCAGTACCCAGAACTTTTGACCAGATTGTTAGATTAGGAAGAAATTTAATCTCAATCTTGTGTTTAGTTATGAAGTTGGTATGGAAAAGTTTTCCATCAGCAGCAGCAAACTCTTCTCTATGCCGAACCCAATATTCTGGAGGAAGTATTTTTGGATTCATGAAAGAATTGTGAGATCCAGTAACCATTAGGGCTATGACAGAAATGGGTTTTGAGTATTTACAGGGGTAGATTTGGACATGGAGATGTGGGTCAATAGCTGGCTGGTGTACGGAGTTTGGAATAATAGCGAAAGTGGGTTTTGGATTTTGGAGTGTTAAGGCGGGTTGTACCATGAAGGCACTAGGAGTTGATGAGTCATACTCTGTAGAGGAGTCAGAATCTCTGTCAGTTTCTAAGTCTGAAGTGGTGGGGAAAGCAAAGGTAGTATCTTTGTCCATATCTTCCTGTTCTGAGAAGAGAGACTCAATATCTGCATCAGACGGAATATTGACACCTGAAAGGTCTTCAATTGCTTAAACCATTTTTGCAGATTTTGCTTGTTTGTGGGGACACCTTTTTGCAAAATGACCTTTCTTTCCACATGCATAACACCGAGTGTTTTTTGAGTCACGGGTGTGCTTCTTTTTGAAATAGCTAAATCTTTGTTTTTTTTTCTTTTTCCTGTAGCCATCATGATACTTGTGTTTGCTTTTGAAAAATGAACGATAGTGCTGCTTTTTCTTTGTTTTGCAGTGACACTTGTCCTCATCTTTGCATTTTATTTTTAGATTTGGACGTTTGCACATCTTTTCGTACTTGGGTCCTTCTTTCAGCATCATTGAGAAAAATTGTTGTGTGGCACAAAGCTTGTCAAGAGACTGTAGTGCCATTTGCTGAATCTGACCTAACGTCAGTTCTCTGAGAGGCCTGTTGGTTGCATCAATCTTCCTTTGAAGTTCATCTTGAAGTTCCGTAGGAAGAGAGTTGATGTATACCTGTCTGAGGCTCTTATCTTGTGCACCACTAAGGGAATGGTATCTGGATGCCATTCTTCTGTAATGTCTTTCAAGATATTCTCTTTTTAATGAACAACATCTCATTTCGAAGAACTCTTGACGTTCCCTTTTATAATATTGTTAAACATCACCAAGAAATTCTCTGAATAATATGCCTGTAACTGCATGAACATCAAATCTCAAAATTCTGATCTGTGTGTATTAGTCTAAGGACTAGAACCAATCTCTAAGGGACCCTGTAAATCTGGATACAAATTCTCTGACGATTTGTTCAACAGTTTGTTCTGATTTTGCAACTTGTAGATCTAACCAGGCACTCATTTCTGAAATTCTGTTCCTCCATTTTTCTGGAGGAATGTCATCAAGAGTAAACCAGGGACCATTGGTAGGTTTAGGAAGATTTAGACCAGGTTGTTGTGGTGGAAACTGGTTTACATCAGGTGGTTCTTCCACAATAGGTGTCGGACCAGTAGTGGATGACTCATCAGGGGATTATTGAGTTGTAGATGATCTGGGAGGATCATTTCTGGAGGCCATGAGTATCTTTAAAATGTTAGTGTATTGTTTTTGTGTGGGTAATAATGGCGTTTCTGACGCAGTATCTGAGGAAGAATCCTCAGTACTATATACAGAAGAACTAGCAGACGATACAGGTGATGTCCTGTGGGCAAGCATAGCATGAGGATGGAATTGTGTTTCTGGTGATTTGCCTTTGTCTTTTGTGGGGGCTGATGGTTTAGGTTTTATGGGTTGAGGCGGTTGTGCCAGAGGGATTTTCCTCAAGAGCATTCCTGTGGGCTTGAAATACTTTGAGTCATCTGGTGAGGAATATGGTGGTGAATTACTCTGTGGAAAGATTAAAGAAGAGGAGTATGGGTAGGCCTTTGGTATGTAGGTTGGTGGATAAACTGGTGGAATGGGGGATGGCTGAGAGGGATGAAGAGAAAAATCATCTCCATCTGACTTTTCTGATCTTTAAGTCTAGGAAAGAAAAATCCCAATTTGTATCCAGATTCGATTTTAAACCGATTCGAATCTGATGCCACTCTGAGTCCGAATCCAAAATTTACAACTTGGAATCCGATCCATTTCATCTGTTCGGATTGGAATTTTCAGCCTTCATCCTATCCAAAAATCTGAAAAATTCAAAAATAAAAAATTGATTCGGATAATACGGATTTGATCAGTTTGCCACTACTAGTGGAGTTGCACCCAAGTGGTCCTTGGTACTCCATGGTTTCTTGTAGACCACCCTTTTAGTTGAAGGAATTTCTAATGTTACAAAATGGTTATTCCCTTTTCATAAATATAATGGGGTCCTTACTCAAAATATTAGGTAAATAGTACTCGTTTGGATACAATACTATCCTTTGCGTGGTGCACTATCAACTAGATTGGTCGAATATGGTTTGATAAATTTGATAAAATTATATATTTATTAAATAAACTTAATTTTAATTATTTATAAAAAAATAATTAAAATTTAAATTATACTTTTAAGTACTATAAAAAAAATGGTACTTCACCTATAATTGCACTCAACTCTAGACCTTTGATTTAATTGCATTCACATCCCCTCTGATTATTGACTAACGAATGACCAGCTAATGACTTGTTTTTATTTTGAGAGAGGAGTTATAATTAGCAGCAATTATATTAAAACCTGCACATCAGTTATTGTCTTTCCATTATGTGATTGTGATGGTGGAGATACACATGAGACAGTATTGAAATCTTTTATGAGAGAGTGGGGTGAGCATCTCTTTTTTACTGCCAGTTTCATATTACTATAATTTTTACAGAAAAAATTTGCTGAAAAAATTGTTATAAACTTTAAAAATTGAAGATTACTGTTTGATTATTATGTTATTAAAATTATTACAAATTTTAATAATAGATTAAGCATATATTTAAAATTATGACAAATCTTAATATAACAGAATAAGCAGTATCGTAGAGTGGCTAACATTTGGTAAATGTTATGTTAATTGTTAAAAATTTATAAAATATTTAAAATAAAAATAAAAGTAAAATATTTAATTTTTATCTATTATAAATATGTTCGTGTATAATTAAGATTATTATGTAAGTGTTCTTATAATAAACTTAATGAAAATGATTTGTTTACTTAAAAGACCCCTTAATTTTTACATCAAGAAATTTCATAGTTACTGTAAAAGAAAATAACTCCCCATCTTTTTAAAGTTGTTAGCAAATAGATCAGATTATTAAATAGTTTTCTTAGAAGTTCTATTGAACACTGTTTTTATACTAATTATTAAATGATTAAGTTTTAACTCGTGAAAAGGAGAATTGACTTGTGACCTCGTGGTAAGGCACAACCACCTGTACATTTGGCCTCAATTGTCGGGTTCAATCTCAACTTATCCTAAAGTCCCACAAATTATGTGGGTATTTTCACCCTAAATATAGGTCGCTTTCTCTCATTTTTTAAAAAGCGATTATCGAATAGATATTAAAATTATATCTTAATTGATTCCGATTAGTACTAATAAAAAAAAAGTGAAAATTAATACTACATGAGAGTTAATAAAGTAGAAAAGTATGTGGATCCACATAATTAAACAAAATATTAATTATTTCAGAAATTATTTTTCAAAAAAATGTCCTAATTAATAAATCAATTTTTGAATCACAAATGGAACTCGCCATTCTTTTTATTGAAAATTTATTAATTTACCATTTCCAATGAAATTTATTTTTTTTATCTATGTATAAGTTTAATGCGATTTAATTTTTAAAAACTATTGTAAACACTAAGCATAAATTAAGAATAAAAGTTTTTCTTTTTAATAATATTTCCAGATAATAGACATTTTTTGAAGATTCTCTATTTTTTTTTTTGGGAGGGGGGGTAGGAACTAGAACATCCTCCATTACTTTACACAGTTTTACTTTGGGTGTAGGTTTTATACAAACTATCAGCTTCTTCAACAAAATAAATGTATTATTTATGAATAATTACGAGAATGAATTATTTTATTAAATTTTAATTTATTTTTATTTCTTAAACACTTACATTACTATCCAATTACTAGTTATCACTTCTTAACTATATGGATTCCATAAAACATACAACAAAATTAAACATCTCATCTTTTATATTCTACCTTGGTCTAACTCATGCTATGTTAACTAATGAGTGAATATATTTTTCACATGAAATAGATAATTATTAGTGAGTATTTATTCATGAATTGATATATCATGAGTTAGGATATAGAATGAGATATGTAACGTTCCTTTAATATAAAATATATGATGTCGAAGCTTCATAATAAATTAAGTGAGATGTAATTACGTGTTGTAATTTTTTTTTTTAACTTTTTCACTTTTTTAAGCGGAATAAAAAAGAATATTCATATTTTAGCCTCCCTTTTACCCTCGTTATTTTGTGAAGATAATAATATTATAGTGCGGTGTTTCGCGAAAATATTATAATGTGGTTAGGTTTCACTGAAAAAAAAAAAAAAGTTATATTATGGTATTCTGTGAACTTCAAGTTATGAACCTTAGCTAACAGTCTAACACCCATTACAAAATCTTTCATTTTTGGTAACCCGAAAAACCCGACCCGACCCGGAAGATATATACAAAACCAAAATGCCCTTCTCTTTTCGTCCTCTTCTCCGCCATTCGATGGCCGTTCACCGCCAGGTGAGGTCTTCCTCTTCTTTTTTTCTTTTTCTCTCATTTTCATCTTCTCTTTCCTTTATTTTCTCTCTTTTTTCATTTTGCTGCCGCCGGCAAGTCCGCACGCCGCCGTCGACCGTTGGTTCTCTGCCCTCAGGCCGCTGACAGCAACCATGGCTTGTCGTCGACCGATTCTGTGCCGCCGGTAACCGATCTAAGATTCTCTCTATCTATACACTGTAAGGGAGGTGTATTCAACTTAGGAGTTTGTTGGAATCTAAAGGATTTTTAAAATCTAGGTGTATTCAATTCAGATTTTTTAAAGTTTCATTAAAATCTAGGTGTATTCAATTTAGATTTGCAAGGATTCCAATGAAATTTTGGTGTATTCAATTAAGCCTTTTATAAAATTCAAATAAGTCTAGATGTATTTAAAAAATCAATGATTTTGTAGGAATTGTATTCTAATGGATTTTAATGGATTTTTTGAACTTAGATATAAATTAAAAAACTCATATGAAATCTTACTCTACCCCCAAAGATTTCATAGATTTTATACCTTCAATTTTTTTGTTCTCTTGGATTTTTTTTTCAATGATTAAATAACCAAAACCTACAAATTTTTCAATAATCAACAAGTCTTTTTGTTTCTAATAGAACCCACAAATCTATAAAAACTCAATCTTTTGATCAGCGATAATTACAATCTCACGTTAATCTATACAAAACCTAGTAGCTGAGATTCGCAAAGGAAACTTAAATTTCTCTATTTGTTGATATTTTATGAGTTGATACAATTGAAGATTGATCCATCTCTTGAATTTATCTAGGTTTATTCTGTTTTAATTTATCGCGGCCGTAGTTTCACAAATGAAAATTTATAATGCAGAATAACAATTACAAAGAATGGATAAATGTTGCATAGGTATAAATGAAGAATGAATAGAAACTAGACGATGACAACTAAGGTTCCTATGCTATAATAACACATAGGAAAGACAACAAATTCACCCTGAATAATGTTATTAATATTTTTAAGTTTTTTATAATTACTCCCACCTATTTTATTGATACATTACACTTGCAATTTACAGGTTGTTGGTTCTATTAAACATTGGCTTTAAAAGCTTGTTAATTTGGAAACGTGAAACTATCAATCTTCTATATATATATATATATATATATATATACAAGTATACATACATACATACATACATACAAAAAGAGGTTTTGCTGGTACTACAAATTTGCATTGATTTTTAAACTTATTTTTTTCAACTTTATTGAACGTGACACACTCTTAAAAAATGTATAAATATCATATGATATGATCTTAAGTTGATACATATATATTAGCAATTTTTTTTTTTTTAATTCAACAAATAATTAGACATAGAAAAACAAATATCATTTTATAATATCAAAATTTTCATTAATGTGATTTATAAAAATAAAATAATCATATAAACTTAGTCATAATTTATATAATTTGGTGGAGAAAGTATTAAGCCAAATACAACATACTTCTCATCATATGATTTTTTTTTTTTTAAAAAAAAAAAGATAAAATCATTAACAATTCCATTTAAATATATTCAATTTCATTTAAATCTATGTAAAAAATCCAACAAACTCTAAATAGAATTCTAATAAAATTTGATATAATCCATTAAATAATCCAACAAACTCTTAAAAAGAATTCTAACAAAATATAATGGAATCTATGAAATCTATAAAATATATCAAAATCTATCATTAAAAGAAACTTCAACAAATTCAAATGAAATCTAGATTGAATACACCCCTCTAAGTTTTTATGTATACAGCGTAGAAAATAGTAATTTTAGAGAAATGTTTGTAATTTTTTTATAAGACTAGGTCACTAGTATTTTTTCGGTGATTATTGAGCTAATTTTGATATACCAACTTGAATGTTGCCAACAATTCGATTTCCACTTGCTAGTAGTAATCGAACTTGTGTTGAGATATTGGTGATAGAATGATGTTGTTGGAGAAGACAGATAGATAATTTAGCTTGCAAAAAGAACCTAATGACGATGGAATTTTCTCAACAAGATCATTCTGCCTTAAGTCAATGACCTCACTCGGAGGTCCAATTTTTATAAGATCTTCAAAGTACCAACTTATTACTGTTATTGGCTGAGTTTATGTTTTGATTGGTATTATGAGACACGTTAGCTGTAAGTATATTTAATCCTTAAGATTCTTTTGTTATGATATGTTTCTGATTATCTGCAGTCCAATTTTTTGTTCATGCAGTTTATCAATGATTATAAATTTAACAAAAGACAAACCATTGTTTTGTTTATTGCAGTGAGTTTCAGCTCTTTCATGAGTTATGCTTGTATGTATTTTCAGCATCTCAAAGAACGGAGCTTATTCGAGCAACATTGTCCATATTGCATGCATTCCTTTCTTGGATTCTCTTGGGCTATATATTTGAATCCCCATTAGAATTTGCTTTTTTTTTTTTTTCTTAGCTCTCTCTGTGCCTTACCTGCTTAGGCTATCCTACCCCCAACTACAAACATACCTGAGGATCATGCACATGGAACTCGTGAGGAACAGGCAAGTGCTATAATTACAGTCTGTTTTTGGTTCGAATCATTACCATGTCTGTTGGAGAAAACTGGTATGGCTTGTTATTTTTAAATTTAAGTTGTATTTTGTATGGGGTAATTTTTTTAGGTAATTAGGTGGGGTAATGTGTGAATTAGCATCTTTATTTTCTATCCCAGTTTAGTGTTTTTAATGTAAGCTTAGTTTTTCATATTCCGTGTACATCCTCATGCACAATGACAACATTTTGATAACATGTTTGCTTGGCATCCAATTGTAAATCTCTTTCTGTAGTTCCTAATTTAATGTCAGAAGTACTTTTAGATTGTGTGTGTAATTTGTTAACCTTAAAGAATTATATAATAATTAGTTTAATTTGATAGAACCTTCAAGAGAGCTTGAAGTTCCGATTTCTGAGGTTGAAAGGTGATATAGGTTCATGGGCTCATGAATATATCAGGTGATCATCATCTTATTTGAGAGCATTGTAGTTATTAGTTAACACTTAGTATCATACATGAGTATAACGGTGGTCTCAGTGCTTCTGTAGTTATATCTTATAAAACTTTCTAAAGTTTAAGATTATGATCTGGGTAGGTTAATTGTGTTTTCACTTTAGAGTTGTATGTTTGAGCTTTTCTATATGATGATTTTCATTTTAGACGCTATAAGCTGTAACACCATCTTATGAAGATTAGTTGTTTTGGTGGAATAAAGTGTCTTGTACACTTTTCACTTCTGAAGCCTGTATCATTTGTTTCATGATAGAGCAGTGCAAATCTTATTATATAATGTTTAGAGAAAATTGAGAAAATGGTCCATTTGGAGAGGTCAACCTCAAAAATAACATTTTGTGATTGATAGTACAAAAAGGTACAAAAAAATGCATAAATGGACAAAAATGCCCTTAATGAGTCATTTTTTTAAATCAATCTCAACCTATAGGTTGGGAATCCCAACCCCGAGGTTGGGAATCCCAAATAGAAAAAAAAAACATGAATGGACAAAAATATCCTTAATGAGTATTTTTTAAAATCAATCCCAACTTATAGGTTGGGATTCTCAACTTTTAGGTTGGGATCCTAACCTGCAGGTTGGGATCCCGACCTAAAGGTTGAGAATCCTAACCTTAGATGTTTATTCAAGTTTGAGATTCTCAACCTCAAGGTTGGGATTCTCATCTTTGAAGTTGAGATTTCAAATATGAATGTTGAATCAAGGTTGGGACTCCCAACCTTAAAGTTGGGATTCCCAACCTTGAGGTTGAGAATGTCAACCTGAATGTTCAATTAAATATATTTTGCAATTAAACAAATTTTTGGGGTTGTTTTGTAATTACAATATTTATCATAGAGAGCGTTTCTTGGGTAAGAAATGCCCTTAAAGATATTTTTTAAAATTACAGAATTGCATTTTTAGTTTTCTAAATTATCAAAACTGACCTTATTATTATTTTTTAAACAAAATTACCCCTCCCATTTTTTCAATATCAAAATCCATAATCTCAACCTCAAGGTTAGGATTCCTTACCAATCCTAACTTTCAGGTTAGGAATCCCAACCTTGAGGTTGAGATTCCCAACTTTAATTGAAAATTTAGGATAAAATTCATGATTAAATAAAATTTTGGGGTTATTTCATAATTATAATATTTATCATAGAGGGTGCTTTTTACCCAAGAAACGCCCTTAAAAGTATTTTCAAAAATTACGGAATTGCATTTTTAGTTTTTCGAATTATCAAAATTGACCTTGTTATTATTTTTTGAACAAAATTACCCCTCCCATTTCTTCAATATCAGAACCCATAATCTCCCACAATTCATCAACATCATCAACCACAATTCATCAATCCAATTCATCAACATCATCATCTCCCACAACAACAACAACAACATCAAATCATTCATAAACTCATTAATAAACAAACAAACAAAATAAATAAATAAATAAATAAGAAATCTGGTTCTAGGTTCGCGACCCAGAACCAGATGGTTCTGGGCTCGCGACCAGATCCAACTCAGGAAAAAAAAAAGAGAAAAAAGGAAAGAAGAAGAAGAAGAGAAGAAGAAGAAGAAGAAGAAGAGAGGGAGGAGGGATGGGAATGTAGATGGGTTAGGGCATTTTAGAGAGAGAATGAGAGGAAAAAATTTGATGGGGTGGGAATTTTAGAGAGAGAATCAGAAATGGGGTGGGTCATTGGAGGGAAAAACCATGGTAAGTGGTAATTAGCTGGACTATTAAGGGTATTTTTGACAAAAAAAAATCATGTTGTAGGGAATTCAAAAAAAAGGGTAATATCCCAAAGGATTATCAAAAAAATGTTAGATTTGGTTAAAACCCGTTTGTTTAATCCTTGTTTGTGGGCTTTATTATTCAGAGTAGGAACTGTGTTTGCTGTTTAATGTTTGTGGACTTTGAGGCCCAAATGACCTATAAAAGAGTTCCTTGCACTGTTTCTGTAGCTGTGACTGTGAGCACTCATCTACGAACAAAGAGGAGATGAAGAAAAACTTTTAGTATCCAACTTGAATTTCCTTAGGCATCACCCTTTAGGTTGATTGATGAAATTTTATTTATATGTCCATACTTAAAAGAATGGCCCACAAACTTATATAGATAGGACTGCGAAACAACTCAAACACAGCACTGATGCAAATTACAGTCCGAAATAAGTTGTATACCAGCGTTTCTTGGTGGACTAGTTTCCTGTTAGTAGAGATGACCCCACATATTAGAGGATAGATATGAATACTTGTATTTGTGCTGATGTTGCATTTCTTTAAGTCAGGAACTTGGCTGGAGACATTTCTCAGCAGTATACCTAGAGACAGGTTAGGATTAGGACTCTAAATCTCTCCTTTGTTATATTACATTACAGTCTTAAAACACTATTATGAAGTTATAGATGAAATAAAAAAGCTGGTTTTAAGTTAATAATCTTCTACAGTGTCATGTTTTACAGTATGCATGATGACTTTCTATTTTAAACTTGATGACTATCTAAAGCATTTGAGAGTTGGTTTAGACTATTATTTAAATAATTGTAATGAGTAAACAGAAAATAATCACACAAAATTATAGTTTCAAGCTTTACTTTGAAGTTTGAACAATGAACACCTGTTTCACCCCTTGGATGTTCTTACAATACCAATAACATAACCCATTAACAAAAGCATGGCCGATCCCTAAAACAATTTAATATCATGGACAGAAAGAAATAAAAAAGAAATGGGCCTTACAGTTTATCTATGACATTGTTACTGATTTGAATGTCTCATTACCACAACTGGATCTTATCATTGGACTATTATTCATGCGTACATAATATGATAATAGGTTTCAGTCATTTCTTCTCAATAAATAAGTGGTCGTATTTTCACCCCACTTACATGGTATACATACCCATTTTATAATTACACCCCGTCAAAGATTATTAAAAATATTAAAATATGTAATTATAATCCATTTAATAAAAAAAAATCTTTTATAAATTAATTGAACTATATATTAGTAAATGAATGACATCAAAGCTATATTTTTATGTAATTATTTTTTTAGAAAAATATTCGATGGTATGCATTTATTAAAGGGGTGACCAAACAATTTTAAAGGGGCGTAATTATCAGTACTCGTCTATTATTTGCATGTTTAAAAAGGGCAGATTTTATTTTGGGCTCTATTAAGGTTCTTTATTTGCCTTTTCGGCCCAATAGTAGATAGCCACTAAGAAATGACTGAAAAAAATAAAATAAAATAAAATAATAATAGAACCATGTCAAACACGTTGTTGTTGGCAAGTCATCACATCACTTGTTACACTTCCTTTACAATTACATTAAATTATTACTATTGTTCGATGTGTTCGATGTGATTGGTGATAGGGAGTACTTATTCAGATTTGGGTTGTTATATTATTGTAATTGAGTTGTTACACGGCAAATGATATATCTAAACAAAATTATATTAAATTATCACTGTAATTTTTTTAATATTAATTTTTTAATATTAATACTAGATAATGTAAATTTTATACTATTGTTTTTGTTTTTAGCATAACTTTAGAGAAAATTTATGATCAATTTTATTATATAGATCAAGGCAAACTAATTAGTACTATTACTTGGTTTTGATGCTATTGGCCGTAGATGACACACTAATTGTATTAGTCCTTGTATGCTTCTTGTTATTCTTGTGGCGGTAAATGAGAAACTTAGGTACATTATTTTCTAATTGTATGTTATGTTTGTAGTACATCTTGATAAATACAGCAAGTAATGTGTATTGAGTTGAATTGTGGAAAAACTTGTGTTAGGTAAATTTGACTCGTATGAGGTAATATTCATAATACAAAATTCTTCTCCATGATAGGACATGATCACCTTTGAATATTAGTCGTTCTTAATCATTATCTGGTAGTGCATGGGCACTGCTATTAGTTGATGATTGAGATTGTGACTTTCTATTATATTATATTTCCAATTATCGATAAAATATACATGAACTATCATGCACTTAATTTAAAAGAGTTGGTGGATTTGGTCCGAAACTCAGTCTACTTAAATATAACATTAGTCAATTTATAACATTAGTCTGTCTATCCGTTCGATGGGGTGGTACAATTCTGATGTTGTAAAAATCTCACGTAATTCGTTTAATATTTCAAATCATCTTCATAAGTAAATATTTAGAATTTTAATTCTAAATATACAAATAATTCTTAATAAATATTTTCCTCAAACGCCCATAAACTTTTCATCTAATAAACTCAAACTAAAAGTAATAAATTCCAATTAGTTTTTTTTCTAACACATGTTTGTATATTGCCAGAATAATTTAAAAGCTGATTTTATAGTTCAATCATAAATTATAATTCATAATCAATAAAATCAATTAACTAATTAAATCACTTACCTTCAAATAAATAATAAAAAACTAAAATATAAGTAAACATAATTAAATCAATTTAATTAAAATAAAACTATCTACTCACATAACTTCTTTATTTATTTCTAGATATAACATAAATTTTTATCTAATTCCTCATAATTTTGGATTTATCCTAAAATTATATAAAATTCAATTCAAAACTTATGCAAAAATTAATTAGTTTTCTAGATTTCAAATTCCATTAAAATAAAATCACTTATTTGGATAAATTAGACATCCAAATACTTTATTTACCCATCTCAAATACCTTTCTTTTTCTCTTCTCTGTGACGGTTTTACCTGCACTATTTTTCTTTCATTTCTACTGTCGCTTCAGGCGTTGTGTGTTTGCTGCTTGCTTCTAATTAAACGTGAACATATATATATATATATATATATATATGTATATTGCTTGGCTTTTCTCGTTTCTCTCTCCCTCTTTTGCTATGTCATTTTTCAATTCGACGCCCAATCTTTGCTGTGTCTATTAAGATATTGGTCCATATGCCCCTTCTATCTCTACAAACTTGTAAGGGACCAAATTTATAACAATAAACTTGGTTTCAATAAACTTGTGTCCAGTAGCTTAGATAGCATTTTGGTATGAATGTTGACTAACGCTGTCTGTGCAGTAGCTGTTAGAGCATTTTTTGGTGTGAATACTGCCTGTACATGTAGTCTGTAAGTATAGTTCAGGAACTTGTAATCTACTCTCATTTTCCTTGGAAAAAGAAAATGAAGAAGAAAGAAATATAAAAATACTAATTATATATCTGAAGGGATCTGATACAACTCAGCAAAGCACCGGTCGAAATTGTGTTATTCTGGTGTGTTTGTCCTTTTGCGCAATTAATTGAGAGCATGATGACAACATGCATGTGATATGAGAAGACAAGACCCAGTAGGATTTTAATGATGAGCTTCCATTTTAGGTAAAATCCACTCAAATGCTTGTCTCTTGTTAGAAAGTAACTTTGCTTCTTTCTCTCGTTCAAAACTCCTCTTTTATATTGCTTTATATGATATAACATATGGGACCCTACTATCAACCTATGGTTGACAAAGACTGACAACAACTCGTAAATTAATTAATAAATTTTGGTGAAAAGAATCATCTATCTTTCAACAAGGTCGACTTAGATAAAAGGACTAAAATACCCATAGTTAATCAAATTATTGACATAATTTAATGCTGACATTAGGGGTAAAATAGTAAGTTCACTAGCAACATTGATGTTAACATTATCCTCGTTAATCTCTCCCTTTTGTTGAGCATCCAAAATGCACATTCCAAGCGTGTATTGTTCATGTTTTTTTTTACACGTTTCCCGTATCACCAATTAGAAAAAAAAAAAAAAATGTAAATCATAAAGAATCATTTTTATGATTCTTTATGATTTACATTTTTTTACATTATTTGTGTGCAAAAGTGGTATATTGCTGAACATCCTTGAATTTGGTTCTTTCACTCTCCATCAACAATGACACTTGTGTTATTATCTTCATATTGGACAAAGATTCTTGGCAGATGATCTCAAATTTTACTTCAACAAGTATAAAATTTTTCTTTTATTTATTGCGCGAATCTTATATACAAACTATTATATTTATTATTTTGTAGAAACGATCATCTATATAGGTATCAGTAGATTTCAATCGAGTTTTGTAATAGTTTAGCAAATTTGCTATTCAAAATGAAACGATAAAAAGTAATATAAATTCCACCTAATATCGCAGTTCTTAAAGTAAAGTACCAAGATTGCCTTTCATTAAAGAATTGGACTCTCTATCATTCTATACTTTCTAACTTTTTTTCGGATATTAGTTTCACTAAGCAATAAAGGATTTGAAGGTTGGTTTTCCATTACTAATCTACATGTTGTAATTTTATGTTAAGACATCTGAGTTTTGAAGTATAAACAATATCAAAGTTTTATATCTAAATTAGGAATAATTATTTTGTGATGAAATTGTTTTGTGAAAATGAATATGCGATTAGTTCGTAATTCACTAACTTTTTACACGAGCTCTCGTGAACTGTTTACGTGAATGCTTGCAAAATATTTATACAAACTGTTGACTTGAAACAAATATTAATTCTTCTTCATATGTGGTTGTCTCTTTTATGCAAACTATTTATATGAACTAATTACGTAAACTATTTATACGAATTACTTATCTAAAATAAATATTAATTTTTTATCATAGTCGTTGCTCTTTCTTCGCCGTTCACACTCCACCGTCAATTAATTTTTTCTTTTAAGGCAAAACATGATGTCTTAATTAATACCTAATTATATTCATGAAATTGATTAGTCGGTCTATCAATTTTGGTTTTTTCTTTTTTAGAACGTTTATGCATATAATATACATGTGTAAGCATGGATCACACGTGGCGTAACCTCCATCTCCTGATGTCCAGGAGTTTTTTTTGCTGATTTGTTTAAATGTCATCTGATTTGTTTTATGTATATTTCTAAAAATTTTTTAGCAGGTAGTATGCTGTTTTCCCAACAAATGTTTATGTTGCCACGTATTTAAAAATTATCATTTCTAAATTTGAGTAGTCAGTAGCATTTGTTAGCTTATTGTTTGAGCTCATTTTGAGGCTGTTGGCATTTCAAGGATAGAATAGCTTAAAAATATCAATTATCACATCTTTAAATATTGTTTTAGCAGTGATCATTTACTACATTTCATATTAATATTATTGAAACTTATATAATTAACTTGTTAAAATAATCCTCTTCTTAACGAAGGTTATAACATAATCTTTTGGTACATGTATTTTATTAAAAGAAATAGATTCCTTTATGGTTTAAAGTCAGTTAGAGATTTATAAATGAAAATTAAAAAAACTAAGAGAAATATTTCTAGATAAATTAATCTCAGAAAATATAGATGCATTCAGATAGTTATGAAAGTTGTTCTCATTGTTTTGAAGATGTCACAAGGTTTTGGTATTTAGTAAATTTTAGAATCTCTTAAAAGATATAAAAGTTTTCCTTATCTAGAAAGAAAAAGAAAAAAAGAAAAAGTAGATACATTAAATTCAATAAATTTGGTACCAACCCTATCATATAATTAATTTTTGATATAACTATAACATGATCGAAATGTTAAAAACATCAAAATTAATTGAGATTAAATTACGTAAGCAATACAAAAATAAACCCTCATAGCATTTACAAATATTAACATGTAAAAAAGACGAATGTGACATAAAACTCTCTTTTACTTTTGCTTCCCCACGTGCAATAGGCTTCATTTTATTTTAGTTTTTGAGCAGTGCAAGAGGCTTCACCGTTACATGACATCTACCTTTCTGCATTCTGCTATGCAAGTTTGACATGACAGGGGCACATGTCTTTATCTACCCTTTCACGTGTCATACCAACCACCAGTTATCTACCCGACCCGCAGTGCTCGGTGTATATATATATATATATATATATATATATAAAATAAATTATAACTTAATTATCAAATTCAAACTTTAATTTAACCAAAGTAGCTATTTTGCTTTTATCACAATTAATCCCTTAGTAGAATTCTATTAGACTTAACTGATTAAGAAGTAAAATTCTATTTTAATATTATATTTTATTTTTTTTAAATATAAATTTTAAAAATTTTAAAATAAATTAAATAATTTTTTTAATTAAATCTCAATCGTCCATCCCGAATAATAGAGATTAATTTGTAAAAAAATAAAATAAAATAAAAATTAAAAAATAATTCTTTACAAAACAAATATTCGGGTGGTGAATTTGATACTGTTCATCCCTCTTTTTATACTTTTTATATATAATATAAAATATATAATATCAAAAGGTAATTTTATCTCTCAATGAGTTAAATCTAATAGAGATCCATTAATAATAGAAGGGTTAATTGTAATAAAAGTAAAATAGTTATTCCACTTAAATTAAAGTTTGAACTAAATAGATAAATTATTATTTATTTATATATGTATTTATATTTATTTCAAAGATAATCTCAGAAAATCCCTTGATTTTTTATAGATAATCCATTTTTTCTCATATGATTTTATTTTTATTTAAAATACCGTCAACTTTAAATTAAATACCTAAAATATCTCCTGAAAACGTATAAAAGGATAATAATATTCCTGATGGTAATAAATTCGGTTAAGTTGTTATAATTGAGAGTTTGGTTTTAGGGTAGAAAAAGAAATTTAATAAAAATATTAATAAAAATAAAAAAATATATATCAAATAGGATAGTTTTATTTAAAAATAAAAAATAAAAACTATATATCGAGTATTTCTTTCTGACCTCTCAGATCCTTTCTTTCTCTCCCTCTGTCTTCTACCTCTCTCTTCTCTTTTTTCCTCTCTCTCTCTCCATCTGCGGCCGGCGTTGTAGGGGTTTTGACGGCGGCGGCGTGGTGGATGACCGGGGGCCCAGTTCGGGTCTCCGATCGTGGAGACCCAGAAGGATCTCCACGATCGGAGACCCATCTGGGTCGCAACGACGGGTCTCCAATCTCTCCCTCTCTCTCTTCTCTTTTCCTCTCTCTTTCTCCATCTCTGGCCGGCTTTGTAGGGGGTGTTTGACGGCGGCGGTGTGGTGGAGACGTTCGGGTCTCCGATCATGGAGACCCATCTGGGTCTCCGACCGTGGATACCATTCTGGGTCTCGATCCGAGACCCAGAATGGTCTCCACGGTCGGAGACCAGAGAGCCAGAAGGGTCTCCACCGTTGGAGACCCACCTGGGTCTGTGGAGGCCCGAACTGGGTCCTGGAGACCCGTCTCCAACGGTGGAGACCGGTGGTTTCTTTTTTTAATTTCTGTTGTGGTCTATTGATAGAGTTCTTTGTTTTTTTGTTTTATGGTGTTTGCTGATCATTGTGGGAAATTGATGTTTGATGATTGTGAGGGGTTGATGATAAGAAAGCTGGGTTTCCAGATCAGTGGTTTTTTCCTTTTTTTTTTGTTTTTTTTTCTTCTGTTATGTTATCGGGTTTTTTTTTTTTAATTTTAGGTTTTGTGAAGTTTGTTGATGATTGTGGGAGATTGATGTGAAAACCTAAAAATAGAGATAGAGAGGGGATCAGGAGTGTGGAAGGTTGATGATGATGATGGGTCATGGCTGTGCAGATCCAGATCTCTATCAAATGGGCGGCGGAGATTCCATCTGGATCTCTAATTTTTTATAATTTTTAATTTTACATTAAGTCATGTTGATTTTGTGGAGGATATTTTGGGGCAAAAGCCAGTATTGATAAGACAATTGGATTCACATAGATGTTTTGCGTTTCACTTGGCTGTCGATAGTGGTTCATTGAACATAGTCAAGAAGCTGCTATGTGTCAGCATTGATATGTGTTTGGTCCACGATCGAGATGGAAGAACTCCTCTCTATGTTCATCCATGAAAGGCGCATATTTTTGTGTTAAATGAGTTGATTTAAATGAAGCCTCAGGCAACTTAAATGTTAATGGATGAAGGTCGATCAATTTTGCATGTATGCATTATTTATAACTAGTTGGAGGCATTCAAATTTTTGTTTGACAAAATGGAAAATGATGTAGATGAAGATTATGTGAATTGGAGGGATGAAAATGACAATTCTGTACTGCACTTGGTTGTGGCGGAAAAGCAAGTAGAGGGATTAGACCATTTTTTATTATACCTCCACTTGTTTGTCCGCTACAGCCAAGTGCAATACAGAATTGTCATCTTCGTTTTTTCAATTCATAAAATCTTCATCTATATCATTTTCAATTTTATCAAACGAAAATTTGAGTGTCTTCAATTGGTTGTAAGTAATACACGCATGTAAAATTGATCGACCTCCATACATTAACAGTTGAATCGTCTGAGGTCTCATCTGGATCAATTCATTTAACACAAAAATATGTCTCTTTCATGCAACATGGAGAGGAGTTCTTTTGTCTCGGTTGCGGACTAAATACATCTCGGGATTGACGCGTAGCAGCTTCTTGACTATGTTCAAGGAACCACTGTCGGCAGCCAAGTGAAACGCAGAGCATTTAGGTGAATCTAATTGTCTTGTCAATGTTGGCTTTCGCCCCAAAATATCCTCAGACAAAGTCAACATGACTTAATGTGGTCGATATATGCAGTGGTTTTTGTAAATAATGCTCGTAACAAGTATATCTAGGATCATAGGCTCCTCTTGAAACAATGTGTGCAAAGCCATCCCATTGCCCTCTGCGGTGGCATCATACATTTTTATGTCCATGTTGTTACAGAGCTTGCAAGGATTTAGAAACTGGTAAGGGTTTGGCTTCAAAGAGAAAAATAGTCAAGTGTTTTAGAAAGCGGGATCAAACATGTCAGGTAGCTCCTCGTGTGAGAAGTTGCTTTATGGGCTTTGGTTAACAAGAGAGAAGGCTGTTGGAATGCAGCTAATGTGTTTAATAATAGAACTATGTAAAATCTGGTAGTTGGTTGCTCTTTTGAAAGAGTTGAGGATAGTGGTCGGTTTTTTATAATGAATGATGCTTAGAGGTTTATAGTTTTTGAGTTGTAGATCATCGAGAAACTGCGTTGGTTTAAATAAGAAAACCTTAAAAGCTGCTGTTTGGTTGGCTCTGGTAACCGAGCTAACTACTGTTAAAGGGTTGCAAGGGTTGTTGTGTGGCACTGTTGCGTCAACTTGATTTCATTGAAAGCTATTGTGGTTTAGACTTATAGATGTCAGGTGTAATTAGACTTATAGATAGAGGTCTGATGGAAGAAGTCTTCTCACGTCACATGCATGATGGCATCATGCCTTCCATTGAATGTGCAAAAAGACAAATACACTCGAGAGAACCTTCTGTGAGTACTTTCTGACAGTATGAAAAAAGGCAACCACAAAAGCCAAATGACAACCAAAACATATTTAACGTGAGCACAAAAGGAGAAATTTATATACATGTGAGTGACAATGTGATCAAGTGATAATGTGACAGAGACGTGTCCTTCACTGTCAAACTGGAATAGTAAAATGGAGAAAGGTAGTTATCAAGTAAAGCGTATTGCAATGTTAAAAAAATAAAATAAACTAAAATAAAAATAAATATATACATGAATAGATTATAATTTATCTATCTAACTTAAACTTTAATTTAAGCAAAACAACAATTTCACTTTTATTACAATTGATTTCTTTACCATTAATGAATTTCTATTAGACTTAATTGACTAAAAGATAAAATTACCTTTTGATGTTATATTTATATATATGTATCTTATATTATATATAAAAAGTGCGAAGAGAGGGACGAACAGTATCAAATTCAACATCTGATATTTGTTTTGTAAAGAATTATTTTTTAATTTTTATTTAATTATTTTTTTTTTTTTTTTTCTCTATTTTTTTTTATAAATGAAGATTTGATTAAAAAAAATTATTTAATTTATTTCAAATTTTTTAAAAAATTAAAATATAACATTAAAAGATAATTTTATCCCTTAGTTAGTTAAGTCTAATAGAATTTTACTAATGACAATGGATCAATTGTGATAAAAGCAAAACAGTACTTCGATTGAATTAAAGTCTGAATTTGATAATTGAATTATAATTTGTTGTATATATATATATATATATACATACATACATACATACATACACACGGTGTGGTGTTACTGTGCATGTTATGTGTATTTTTCGAATTCATTAAATAAACTGGTAAAAGCTTGACTTAAAGCTCAAAAAGTTAACCCAATGAAGAGGCCTAGCAGACAAGACCCAAGTTATCAACATCCAACCAAAGCAAGCTCTACAGCTCGCACCAACGAGCTTGTATCATGGCAGTCTCACAGATCGTTTCTAGTATTATACATTTCACTCCATGCACAGCTTGTCGCTCAGCGAGATAAAACTCGAAAATCACCTAATACGGTTTACAGCTCGTACAGTAACCAGTTAAATAAGGAAATCTTCCAGAAATGGTAGTAACCCAAATTGATTGTGATTCTTCTATCAGAATTAGAAATAAATTCAAATTCAAACTCAATCAACGTAATCCCTGATTTTACGAAACAGTTTCCCAATTCAATTCTAACTTATTAAGAAGTGTAGCTAATATGAGATTCTCTTTCTATTTTATTTTGACTCAAATTGTAACGCTTCTTTCTCTATAAATAGAGATCAAATCCATTGTAACAAAGATATAGAAACAATACTATATTGTTATTCTGCAGGATTATTAAGAGAACAGTCGTGAACGTAGACGTATTTGCTGAATCACATTAAAAAATTTATTGTGTGTGTTGTTTTTGTTCTTTGTCTTTTGCTTTTTCGTGTGTTTTCTGTTCTATTTTGCATTGATTGCAGGTATTGGGTTTTAAGCTCTCGTCGATCAGAAATCAACGTCGACATTTTGACACTAGAAGAAGGGCTCAGACTGCAATCAATTTCGCTGCAATTTCTCAGTTTTCGACAGACATGGCAAGAACAAAGACAACCAGATATGTGGGCTCACAGGCTGACCAAGCAAAGAGTCAGACTAGTTAACACTAGTGTGATACACAACAAGTGGAAGATGCACCCATGCATGCAGCAGACACGTCTTATGGCCAGGTAGTTGGTGCTGCAGCAGGCACATCACCCTTGCCCCTTCACCAACCTGTTCCAATCGCCCAAATAGCTGAGGGGTAACAGACGTGGTATCAAAGGCAAGAGGCGTTGGAGGCTACTGTTAGATAGCTTGCAGATGCAGTGAGGGCATTGGCATAAGCCCAGGCACAAAATGCGGCCATAGTCGATGTTGATGCTCTAAGGTAAGCGTACCCGCAACATGAAGCAATGCATGTGCCTGAAAGGCCAGCAAGGGACTTGTTGCGACCTGTTAACTCAGCTCGTTTTTCCAATTTACATTCTAAAGCTGGAGGTCATCCAGTTTGGGAGGAAAGAGAAGTCACGTGCCTTGCGAACCTGGTGATAAGGGTACGTTAAGATGGAAGCAGACGAGTGGAAGCTGGCCACGATAGAATTCGAGTTGTATCTCGGCATGAGGACGAGGTAGATAATGAACGATGTGCAAGGTCGCATCGAGCTGGTGGCTCGTTCAATGAGAGCCAAAGATATGAATCAGAACGCCGCTCTCCAGGTCGTGATCATAGAAGGAGACATGGACCTCGAGACCCATAGGTAGAGGAACTCCTTTAGAGGGTCTAGCAGCTAGAAGCATGACCTAGCGTCCCAGACTAACGTGAGCATTACGGAGAAAGGACTCTGTTTACCAAGGAGATCGAAATGTAGCCTTTCCTTCCATGATTCAAGGTGCTAAATATTTCGCAGTACAACGGAGACAACGACCCTTATGACCACCCTGACGCGTTTAATGTCCAGATAGATTTACAGATGGACAACCCATTGGTGAAGTACTGCGTCCTCCCAGCTACCTTAGGGGACATTC
The DNA here is from genome assembly GCA_019925255.1 of Litchi chinensis. Classification (NCBI taxonomy): domain Eukaryota; kingdom Viridiplantae; phylum Streptophyta; class Magnoliopsida; order Sapindales; family Sapindaceae; genus Litchi; species Litchi chinensis. The sequence continues at coordinate 14,880,596 of CM034465.1, read as the reverse complement.
TGTAGATCTGGTTTAAGAATTTCCCAAACGAGCCCAATTCAAATGGGCTTTGATCAAGCATATATATATGTGATTCGAATTTAGTGGGTTGAGGTAGTCAAATAACACGTACAACAAAACAAAAGCTTGATTTGAAAAACTTGACTTTGAAATGGGCTAGTGGGCCAAAATGTCCAAGTTGGTGAACAATTGAAAAGGCCAAGTGCAGCATTAAATTGATCCTTTAAATTTGTCGAAAGACCAACTTGGTGGCTGAATAAAGAGACACATATTTATACAATATTAAATTAGGTGAGTGGTGATTTTTTTAAAGGAAATAAGACGTGTCACGAGAGGGTGTTGGGTAACAGGGTTAGCAGTATTGAGTTCAAGTAAGAGGTGTGAGGCGGTCACACAAACAATCTACATATATGTATATATATATATATATATATATATATATGTACATATATATTTATAAGCAACCCGTGACAAAGCTATCAAATACAAAAACGAAATCAGACAAACACAAAAAATGATTTGAAGCCCAGAAGTGAAAGAAGACAAATAGAAAAAAATTTAGGATGCTTGAACGGATCATTGTATTAGAGTGATAAATAAGTAATTTTATTATTTTACTATAATATAATTATTTATTTCTATTTTGTCAACTCTTTTTTTATCCATTAGATCTAATCTATAGTTAAGATTATTTGCTTCAAACTTTTTTAAAGTTATAAGATATTGATGGTAGAATCACTATATATATATTTTGTAGTTGGTTTTGTTATAGGTTAACTGATATATATATATATATATATATATATTACAATTTTATTTCTTGAGACTAATTAAATCAGGAGTGAACAATAAAATCTTTATTGCTACTACGACTGATTAATTTTTTATGATCGCCGTTGAAGTAATTATATTCTTTTATACTACTCATCTCTTTCATGTCTTTTTTAGTAAATTAATAATCTAAAAATGCTTTAAAAATAATTTAATCAAATCATCTCTAATTTAAAATATTTTTTTTAATTAACCATCAAACAACAAATAAGTTTCTTCCAAAAATATACTTTTAAAATATCTATTTGAAAAAGTTGAATCAAGCGAAACCTAAAATGAGTATTCAACTATTTTTATAAAAGGTTAGTGCGTAAAACGGTTTTTTTTTTTTACATTTGAATTGGATTGTATTTCTACTTAGTTTATCCGATTTTGGAAAATTAATTAGCTGCGAGGAGCCAAAATTGACTTTGTTTATACAAAGGATAAGATAGCGAGACAACATAAGATACAAAAGGGAGGATCCAGCTGCTGGCTTGATCGAAGTTTTGTTAGTTTCCAAGTTCTCAATGTAGTCTCTTTCACCAATCAAATTTCTTAGACTGACTGATCAGTTCATTTGTTTTTTCACTAAACAAATAAATCATGATTGATTGTATTGAGTTAATTTAATAACAAGCATAAATATTGTAAAATTTTATTAAATGAGTGTATAAAAATGTGGTAAAGGAATGTTCAAAGGAATTTTTAGCTAGTTAAGCTGCGGAAATATAAATGAATAAATAAAAACTTGATTATTTAAAAAAAAAAAAAGGATTAGTTTGATTCCAACAGCTAAAACATACTAACTGTTTGCATTATTAGACATTAATAATTCTTATTTATTAAATGTTTGCATGGCATTATGGTCGTTGATTTCACATTGTGCAACTATCCATAAAACAGCGCAGCTTCAATAAATAGAATAATAATGTATATATGGATATAACTCTATTGTCCAGTGGTTTAAAAATCAAACTCAACATTCAACATTCAACATTATCGGCTTTTGATTATTAAGAGTACCTAGCAATTACATATGTGCCAAACGAGCTTGATTGAGGTACCCCACACTTATTTGCTCCCTTTAATCTTTTATATGGTTCAATTACTGGGTCATTCACATAGTATTTTGTGCTTTCATGTCATGAATTTTTTATCTGTAAGTTTCATCGTCAATTTAGTGTACTATTGACTTGAATTCATTGAATTTTCACATAAAGTTAAAAGAGTTGAATGCTGGCTAATCCTTTTCTTAATAATTGTATAACATAATTGAGATGTAAACCAAATCTCTGAAACATTGTGGCTTAATTTTAAGATGTTTTATGGAAAGTACTACGGTGTTTTCGTTTACAATAAGATTATTTTTCAATGACATTAATAAGCTTAAACAGAATGGATTTTAAATTTGGTCAAAAGTTTTCTTTTTTTCTTTTTTCTTGAAATAATTATATTGAAAATATTGAAAGATATTTACTTCTATAATTCTAGGAAAACACTCCCCAATCCCTATACATGCTAAAATCTACTGCCTTAATATAGAGATAATTACTCACATGCCCATAAATACATATGATAAGATTTAAATTGATATGCAATGAGTTGGAAGTTTTACTACCGTAATTCGTGCATAATACTATTTTTATAGCGTCAACAATTACGTGTATTAGACACTGTCAAATAGGGTTTAATAATAGAAATTGTTCATTCAATCTAATAATGATCCATATTTGATTGTCCTCACCACAAACAGTATTGTTTAAAAAAAGATAGAAAATGGAAAAATAAAAAACTGAGCGTATGTGTGTGTATATATATGTATATATATATTTGAAATAAAAAGCTGAGGCCCCATTTGGTATACGAGATTGGATTGGATTATTTTTATGGGATTGGATAGGATAGGATTGAATAAATTAGTACTGTGATGTATTTGGTACAGTATGAGATTGGATAAACTAGTGCTATGATATGTTTGGTGTAATATGAGATTGGATAAAATATATTTTAAATAATTAAATTATTTAAAAAAAAAAACTTTAACAGCAACTTGGGAAGACGAAACCTGTTACCGACCCCGTCACCGACCAAGTCTTCTCCAAATTGCAGCGCCGAACAACGAAGAAGGTGGAGGAAGCATCGTTGGACGACGAAGAAGGTGGAAGAAGCAGTGCCGAACGAAAAGGAAGGTGGAGGAAGAAGCGCGGCCGCAATTGATGGAGCCCGGTGGTACTGCCAAAGGGAAGAAGAAAGCGGCGCCGTCGTCGCCTCCACCTTGTCCAGACCTGACCGCGCCGGCAACTGGCCTGCCTCGCCGATTAATTGCTCACGTCAAAAGATTGGAACCCGCCTCATTCTCTCTCTCTCTCTCTCTCTCCTTCACCGTCGTGCCTTACTGTCTCATTCTCTTGCTCCTCCACCGCCCTGCCCGTCGTGCCTTACTGTCTCCTTCTCTTGCTCCTCCACCGCCTTGCCTCGCCGATTTGGGGAACGAAGTTGACATGGAAGAAAATGGATCAATGAGTTTAATTTATCCCAGTGTTTTCAGCGGGTTTCATTTAACCCAGCTGAGTGGGATAAAAAAAATGGATGGGATTGGTTTTTCCAATCCCAAATGCTCACAAAACATGGAATTTTATCCAAATCCAATCCAAACCCATGTAACAAACATGGCCTGAGTGTATTAGAAGCTCAACTTGAGTTGACAAAAGTAAATGCGACAAGGGCTGGTTGGGTTGGGAGTTTGGGTGGCAAGGACAGTAGTAGCTGAGGCACTTAGTAGCCTTACTGTAGCTTCACATTTGGTCTCAAAATTTGTCTAGACCAGCCCATTATTCCCTCTTTGAATCTACCCATCTGGCAGCCAAAGCCTGCACTTAACAGTTCAAACTTCAAAGAGCAAAAGAAATATTCGAGTTACTATTTGCACCCCGCAAAACCATGAATGCACCCTTTTACATGTATACTTTATTAACATATGTAATATATTATGAGTTGTAAGCATACTTAACATATTATTAGAAATACTACTTTTGGATTCTGTTTAAATGATGTAATTAATACCTTATAAAATAATTAAAAAATAAAAATAAAATTAAAAAAGTATGGGAGGAGGCTCTCAAAAAAACATGCTCACTATTTTTTAGGGTTGAACATGGTTTGGTTTCTACTAGAATCAGATTGGATAAAAAATTTTAGCCCCCAAAAAATTAAGACCAATTTAGAGCAATCCTTGACCAAATTAAACTAAATTATATCGGTTTGGATAGATTTGCTTTGGTTTAACAAATATGGATTTAATTTGGGCTTTCATAATTATGATTAGATAATCGAGCTCATTTTAAATAAATATATAAGGTCTACTAAGTACTAAATACAAATTACACTTGTTATATGTATTTTCTGGACTAAGCAATTGGGCTGGTAAAAGTCTAATAAAAGCTTATTAAGTTGATCCAATGCAAAGGCTCAGTTATCAACTCTAAGCCCAGCGAGTTCTGCAACTCGCTCCAGCGAGCTCCTCAGCTCTCATCAATGAGCTCATTTCTCAGCCAGGCTACAGATCGTTATAAAGTTTGCTCTATGCATAGCTCATTAATTAGCGAGGTCCAGCTCGAGGTCGTTCAAGACAGTAAACAGTTTGCCTAATGGACAGTTAATACCAAATCTTCCAGAATAGGTAGTTACCCTATCTGATCGTGATTCTCTCACCAGAAACGGAAGTAAATTCAAATTCAAATTCAATTAACATTATCTCGAGATATTCGGGGTAGTTTCCTGATTCTACTCCAACAGATTAGGAAGTGTATTTATTATGAAATTCTTTACTTATTTTAATTATTCCAAAACTGTAACAACCTTTCCTCTATAACTAGGTGCTGAACTCATTGTAATAGATCTCTAAGCAATAACATACTGTCACTCTGCTGAATTATAGAGAGACAGTCGTGGACGTAAGCGCACTCGTTGAATCATGTAAAATTCTGTGTGTTGTTTGTGTTCTTGACCATCTATCTTTTATTTTCTCCTTGGTTTTCGTGTTATTTCACATTGATTGCAGGTATTAGACATTGAATTCTCATCGACCAGAAAATCACGTCGACAACACCAAATTTAGTAGTTTAGAAAAAAATATTTGGTCTTTCAAAAAAATAATAAAAAAAAGTACTTGGTATGACATGTAATAATAGAAAATGTGTAAAGCTATTTCATTTATAGTTTGGTTTAGGTTTGGTGAAGTTGGATCATAAACAGGACCATGCAGTATAGTTTTGAAATAATAAAAGTATAAAACCATCCGAGTTTTTTAAATTGAAAAAAAAAAAAAAACTATTTTGAGTTAATTTAGTTTATTTCAATGATTTGTGAAAATTTTCGTCCAATCCTACTATTTATGTTTAATTTAATTTATGTATATTTCATCAAATAATATTATACATATTCAAAGTATTAATTATTATATTAATATGATTATAAGGTGAATTTATAATTATTTCAATAATTTTACTTTAGGATAATATTAAAATTTAGAAAAAAAAATATTAATTTGGGATTTACATATAATTTTAGAGATGTGCGCACACTGCATTGCAGTCGCCACCTAAATCCCTTTGTCATTCTATTTCAAAACCCTTTGGAGCTGGGCCTGGAAGCCCAATATCCATATTAGCCTTTTGTTTTTTCAGTGGTAATATTTTCATCCCGTAAAAATTATATGTACACCTCTTTTGTTCGTACATTCCCTAAAAAATTAAAAATTCTTTTAATTTACTTTTAAACTCCATTTAATATCAATAATATCTTTTTTTCTTAATTTTATTATACTGTATTTTTATAATTATACCTTATCTATATTTATTTTATTATTAAGAGAAGAAAAATTCATAAGTGATAGGAACAGTTACAAGCAACAATAACAACAATATGTTTGATCGAAATAATATTATTTTTAGATTTATTTTCTCCTCTAAATAAATCCACATTCCACTGTGTAACAACTACAAATAACAATAACATCAACAGTTACGGGCTTATGGCAAATACCAAATATGTACGACATTACCCCAACAATCAAATCTTTTGTAAGTGACTTGGTCGATGCTTGAATCACACATAGCCTGATCATATCTCAGATATCTATGCGGTCCAATTGAATTTAAACAGTACCTTTAACACCTCTATAAAATTAACTTCATCAATTAAATTATTTATTTTGAATGAAATTGGAATATTTTTATATTTTGCAATCAAACTATATTTATTGAATAGAATTTGGTGTTTAACATTAACATTTAGAAAACTAATTTTTAGACCAAAAAACAAACGACCTTAAGAATTTGTAACTTTTTTTTTTTAATAACAAATCACTTAAATACATTCAAATGATTCTATTCCAAGTTTATCCTCCCCAAAATAACATATTTTCAAATTTATACTAATTATATATTTTTCAAAATTTCTTTTCTTTTTTCTCTTGATACTTACAAGAAATATATTTGAAAAAAAAGAAACTTAAATACATCTCTTTTTAATTGTTTTAAAATTAAACTATTATATTTTAATTTACAATTTTACTATACGTTTTTAGTTGCGCTCTTAAATATATTAATATATTTAAATATATAGATATGGTTAATGCCAATATATTTTTAATTATATTTTAATTATGAATAAAATATTATCAATATGTATATGAAAATATTTTGAAATTTATTAAATTATTTATTTTTAATTTTTTATATTAAATTAATTAAAATTACATAACAACCAATAATGAAAAGGGTATAACTATCAAATTCTTAGTTTTTTTTTGATAACTTTAACATTAAAAAACAAACAAATTTACAGTATATTTAGAGTTAAAGAGAAAAAAAAAAAAAAAAAACCAACATGTTATTCAAATTTCATATTTCAATCACTATTCAGTCTTTAGTAAATTGTAACACTATTCAGTCTTCAGACAAAAAAAAAAAAGACAAATTCTCTAAGTGTATTTAATTCATATTTATATGAAATCCAATAAATGTAGATGTACTAAAAAAAATCATTATCTTCACGGATTTCATTTACGTAATATCATTTTTTTTTTCACTTAAAACTTAATAATGTTAAATTGCATTTATTAAGTTATTTTGTTTATTTTTTAAAGTGGTCAAATCACTTAAAACTAATAAAAAAAATTATGGGGTCATTTTTTTTATCTACTTAAGACTTAATAGTGTTGAATTGCACCTATTAAGTTATTTTCATTTTTTTTTTAGTGGTCAAGTCATTTAAAGCTACAAAAAACAACTGAAAAAATTAAGTAAAAATTTTTAACTTTTCACTTAATTGTAAATCACTTAATGACATCCAAAAATTTTTATTTCAAATCTGTTCTCTCCAAAATAACATAATTTTAAGTTTATCCTAATTTTATGTCATTCAAATTTTATTTCTTTTTTTCCTTGATACTTTCAAAAATATATTTAAAAAGTAAAATCTAAATACATCTCATATCAAATTGTCTTGGAATTGAACTAAAATATTTTAATTTACAATTTAAACTTTCATTTTTTTAGTTGTTTTTTAAATATATTAATATATTTGAATGTAAATATAGCTAATATTGCTATGTTTTTAAATAATATTTTAATTATGATTAAAATATTATTAATATGTATATAAAAATGTTTTAGAATTTATTAAATTATTTATTTTAAGATGTTTGTATTAAATTAATTAAAATTACATAATAACGAATAGTAAAAAGGATATAAATATCAATTTATTAGTTTTCAAATAATTTTAAATTTAAAAAATACACAAGTTTACAATATATTCAGATGTAAGAGAAAAAAAACAAATATATTATTCAGATTTCAGGTTTCAGTCACTATTCAATCTTCAGTCTTCAGTAGTATTATTTAGTCTTTAGACAAAAAAAAAACAACCCTTTAAATAATTTTAAAGTGATTTTCAGGAGGAAAAAAATTAGTAATGATAATAAATCTTTGGTTGATTGTCTTACCATAAATGGTTTAGCCATGGAAGATTATCTCTAAGATTTGTATAGAATCCATTAAAATTTAAATCCATTCAATTTAGATTTGTTTTAAATCTAATAAATCTAAATGTATTAAAAAAGCATTAATTTCATGGATTTCATTTAAGTAATGAATTTAGATGGATTTTAAAGTGATATTTAGGAAGAAAAATGTTAATGATGATAATAAATCTTTGTTTGATTGTCTTACCATGCATGGTTTAGCCATGGAAGATTTTCTCTCAAATTTGTATAGAATCCATTAAAACTTAAATGTATTCAATTCATATTTTTATGAAATCCATTAAATCTAGATGTATTAAAAAAAAAAAAAAAACTTTATGGTTTTCATTTAAGTACTAGATTAAGATGGATTTTAAAATGATTTTTAGGAAGAAAAAAAGTTAATGATGATAATAAATCATTGTTTGATTGCCTTACCATAAATGGTTTAGCCATGGAAGATTTTCTTTTAGATTTGTATAGAATCCATTAAAAATTAAATATATTCAATTCAGATTTGTATGAAATCTAATAAATCTAGATATATTAAAAAATTAATGATGATAATAAATCATTGTTTGATTGCCTTACCATAAATGGTTTAGCCATGGAAGATTTTCTCTCAGATTTGTATAGAATCCATTAAAAATTAAATATATTCAATTCAGATTTATATGAAATCCAATAAATCTAGATATATTAAAAAATTAATGATGATAATAAATCATTGTTTGATTGCCTTACCATAAATGGTTTAGCTATGGAGGATTTTCTCTCAGATTTGTATAGAATCCATTAAAACTTAAATGTATTCAATTCATATTTTTATGAAATCCATTAAATCTAGATGTATTAAAAAAAAAAAAATTTACTTTATGGTTTTCATTTAAGTAATGGATTAAGATGGATTTTAAAGTTATTTTTAGGAAGGAAAAAAGTTAATAATGATAATAAATCATTGTTTGATTGTCTTATCATAAATGGTTTAGTCATGGTTGTATATATAAGCACTTGCAAATAATACAATTTACCACTTGAATCTAAATATATTATTCTCTTCAAATAGAACAACATATACGGAATGAATCGGTTTTCGCTCATTCTTTTACTTGTTTTGTTCATCGAGGCAGGTAAGCGTTTGATTTTTATATGATCTGATTTGGTTAATATTTAAATCATTTAGAATCTTATACAGACGTTTGTCATTTAGTTAAAAATTTTATAAACTATAATTTAATTTGTTAAGAAAAATATTCAGTTTGATAGCTAGCTATTTTAGAGTCATCCTATAATGGATTTTAAAGTGATTTTTAGGAAGAAAAAAAATTAATAACGACAATAAATCTTTGTTTGTTTGTTTTACCATAAATGGTTTAGCCATGGTTGTATATATAAGCACTTGCAAATAATACATTTTACCACTTGCATCTAAATATATTATTCTCTTGAAAATAGAACAACATATAAAGAATGAATCGGTTTTTGCTTGTTCTTCTACTGGTTTTGTTCATCGAGGTAGGTAGGCGTTTAATTTTTATATGATGTGATTTGGTTAATAGTTAAATAATATAGAATCCTAAACAGAGGTTTGTTGTTTAGTTAAAATTTTTATAAACTATAATTTAATTTGTTAATAAACATTTATAATAGAAATATAACAATAATATTCAGTTTGATAGATACTTTAGAGTCATACTATAATCACACTTTTTTTTTTTTTTTTTTTGTGGGACAAAATAATCAAACTTGCTAGTGCTTATTAATATGAAATTATTCAAAATAATTTAATAACAGTTTAAATTATTTTTTCCCTTGTTGTGTGGAGTCCTTGATCAATTTAAAACATAAATAGCTTGGTGTAATTGTTTTTTCTTTTTCCTTTTCTTTTTTGAAGTAGTAATTGTTTTTTTCTTATATGGAAACAAAATATGAAAGTATTCCTTACGGCTTTTCGTTATAAAAGTTGTTTAATAATATTATTTATTAATTTATTATTTTAATGTTGCTATAGTGTCCTTCCTTGTCAGTATTAAGAACTCATCCAAGTGCTATATACTGATCTTCTCAAAATTCGATAATGTTTTCCTTTTGAGACTACATCTCATTTTGTTTGTCTTCTCGTAAGAGACTAGAAACATGAAATTAGATTGTTTGTTTTTAATAAATAATAAAAAATTCCCAAAAAACCATTTGACGTTAGACAATATCTAGTTTTTCCTATATTAGTTTTATTTTTATTCAAAATTTTTCTGTCGTTATCAAATTAACTGAAAAGTTAGATAAAGGTTAAAAATCAATTTTAACTCTAAAATTTTTATTTAAAAATAAAATAAGTTAAAATTAAAAAAAAAATAAAAAGTTATCTCCACCGTCCATATCATAGATGGACAATAGAGATCAACCTACAAAATTAAAAAAATAATTAATAAAAATAAAAATAAAACACTGCAAACATCATACCCCAACATTGCAAACACCATCCATCACCCACAATCATCATCCATCATCAACAGCAAGCACCATCTATCGCCATAACACTACAAACACCATCAAACACAACAGTAGGGTCAACCTTATCAAAATACAAACTCAATGTGAAAGATTAAAATGGGCATTTTAATACATATAAATAAAATTTTAAAACTATATATATGTATATAACCTATTTTACCAATTTTTTTGTATGTATATAATAATGTCATTAAGAACAAATTAAAAAAAATGATATCATAAGACAAATATTTTCGTATTAAACAAATACATTCATATAATAATAAAAAAAAATTATTAGAACTTACAAACAAAATTTATCAATACATACCGAAGAACTCATAAAACATCAATATTTGTCAGCTTTGAGGTCAATTATATCTTACAAATATATGTTAAAATAAATTTATATCAACAAAAATAAGTAGCACGCTAGGAACCAAGTGGCCAAAATGTCTTTAATAAGCATTAAGATCAATGGTTCAAACATATAGACACCCTTCTTTTATTTAAAAAATAAATAAATAATCACATTGAGAAGTCGAACTTGGGTTAGAAAAGACCAAAACATTAATAATATATTTATTTTAGAAACAATTTTTTCTAAAAAAAATTGAGAATTTATAAAATTTGAAGGCTTGAGGCAATTGCACCTCCCACACGTTCAGGGTCAGCCCTGCACAATAGCAACAACAACATTAACAACATTGCAAATACCATCCAGAACACCATCAACACCATCAAACACCATCCATTGTCCACAATCATCACCAACACCATCAAACACCATTAACATCACCACTAGTTCTAGGTCTTGACTACTGGAGACCCAGTTCAAGTCACCACAATAGAGAACCAGAACCAGTGGTCTGCAATGGTTGAACCAACTTTGAACCCTTTCATAAATCCATCGCCATTTTCATGAAACCCACCACGCCACCACTGTCGAACCCACTACATTGCTAAACCCCAAAAAACCCAATCATCAACCAAAAATAAAAATCATTAGTCAAAACCCACTATATCGTTGGACCCATTACACCACCACCATCATCACCAGCTAGAGAAGAAAGTGACTAGAGGAAAAGAGGGGAGAGAGGAGCAAGAGAGAGAGGGTTAGGGGATGATGGCGGCTTCATTTTAAAAATATATATCTTTATCTTTTTTTTTTATAATTTTATATTTAATATTATTTATTTTGATTTTTAATATTTTAATTAATTTTTTTAAATTACTTTTCATTACCTTTTCGTTTTTACCCTTGGACTCAAATGGTGAACCAACTCAATCTAACAGAATTTATGACCGTCAGGGACATTGTTGTTGTTTTACATGTCTCTAGGGAATATTTTGAGTATTTATATAAATGTTATGAAGTGTTTTAGCTTTTGGTTGCCTAGAAAATTCAAACAAAAAAAGTGATGTGTATTTTGAGTTGTATAACAACTTTTGTGTATTAAAAGAGTTATGGGATTCATAGATTTTATTTAAGTGATGAGATTTACATAGATCTTAAGATGACATTTTAATATAGAAAAAAAGTTTCCATTGATTTGTATGGAATCCAATGAAATCTTTGGTTGATTATCTTCCCATAAAAAAATTTAGCCGTGGTTGTACATATATAAGCACTTGCAAATAACACATCCTACAATTTGTATCTAAATATATTATTTTCTTGAAAATAAAAACTACAAAGAATTAATCAATTTTCAATCTTCCTCATTCTTCTACTTGTCATTAATGATGAAGGTTGATGATGAAGAGGCAATTGGATCTCCATGGAATAGACGAGATGGGTGGAGATCTTAAATGGGATTTCGATCGTGGGATCTCCACCCTAACAATTTTTCATTTTAATAATCTTCACCATACATGTGTTGTCATCTTAACTCTCTTTTTGAAATGTCAACAATGCCCTTCCCATTCAAACTTTTTGCCTCATTTGATCGTCATTTGACTGACGGTTTACACTTTTTTTTTTTTTTTTATAAATTTTCAAAATTTTAGGGATGAAATGAACTATTTTCATTAGATCTTTAAAAACCTAGTAGTTTCCCCCATTAAAAAATCACTTATCTTGAATTATAATTGCAATCAGATCAGGTTTTTTTAGAATCTGATCTGTTGTGGACCCAAATCCAATCTGGATTCAGTCTAAAAAATTTGGACTGAAAATAGGTTCAAATCCCGCTATATCCAAATTCAATTTTGGATTTGGAAAATCTTTTTATTGTGCGAATTAGATAAGTTCAAATCTGACAAAGCTTAAATCCGTATCCACTCCAAATCCGTTTCTTATCCAATTCTGATACAAAAAATATTTAAATCCAATTGATTCATTGCAAATAATAAAAAATTTTGTTTAATTTGAAACATATAATTTTAATTTAATGAAATTTTTAATAAAAAAAAATTTGATCTGATCCAATATTACAATATAATTCCTTACCACATATTTTATTTGGAACATCTTAAAAATGAGTTAAGATGATGATAAATATATTAATCAAATTAATCCCGTAGTGTGAAGAATAACCAGTGCAAATCAAAGAAACTGAATGCAATGTGAATTGCTCTGTTTAAAAATACAGAGTAAGAAAATATAATATAAGTTTGAAGAGAAATTTAGAGTTTTGACAGCTGACCAACCTTTTAAATCTCCAAATCATCATGATTAAATTTAATAAAAAGATACTTATATCCTAACCTTAATTTGTATAGAATTATATTTATAACCAAATATAAATCAAAATCTTTAGATAGAAGTTGGTTAATGCTACTGTTTTGGTATCCTCTTTTTAGAACAACAGATTCGTAATCCTTAAAATTAAGGTATTTTGTCTGTTAATTGTAGGAAATGATCTAAGGATGGTCGATGCCAAAACTTGTACGACGCCAATTAACGCAGGAAGCGGTGATTGTTTCGGCAGTATATGTGATATCAAGTGCAGGATAAAGAAAGGATCAGATGCTCGTGGGCATTGTACATGGCTCAAATGCTTGTGTGATTATCCTTGTTAAGTCCTCTTAATGACGTGTGATGATTAGCTTCAATAAAATAAAATCATACAAGAGGTGACACAAAATAAACTAATTAAAATTAAGATTAAGAATGCACTTTAATATTATTTATCTCTCTTAATCTTTCTTTCTAATTGATTATTTATTATGGATTCCTTATGTATGGTATGGGATCGTATTAGTACTTTCTTTTTTTTAAAGATAAATTTAGTTATTATTTTGATTTACTATAAATTGGTTAAAATAACTCTTAGATGCCACCAGACATAAAAGCTCTTATACAATTTCAAACCCAAAAGTCTAATACAACCAGACCCAAAACCTTTAATACAATTTTAGATTAAGGGCTCTAATACAATTTTAACCTAAAAGCTATAATACAACCAGACACAAAAGCTTTAATACAATTTCAAATAGAGTGGTGATAGTTCCAACCCTTTAAAACTGTATATACATCCCAAAATGTAGTTACTTTTAAAATCCCAACATTATCCATGACAGCATTGTTGACCTTTGCTTTGTTGTAGAAAGAGGTCGAAGGGATTCGGCTTGGTGATGTTTTGAAAGCCAAAGTCGATAGTTGAGTAATAGAGATTAAACTAAAAACATCATTCTCCCATAATTTCACCCATAGTTTCAAGATTATAAACCTTACTAGGAAGACTCTTTTTCAGATTCCTCCATCATCCATAGTTTCTTCATCACACAAACCCACCCTTGTTCTTGCTCTTTCTTCATCATACAAGCCCAATTAGTTTTGTTTTCAATTAAAATTATATATATATTTTTAAAAATTTTGTTTTAATGATTTGGGCTTCATGGGTTTGTGTGGTTGTAAAAAAGTTTTGGGTTTGATTTGTATGTTGATGAAGAAGATGAAGCGGTTGTATGAATTGTGATAAAGAACATGAAATGGTTTGTGTTGTTGATGAAGAAGTTTTGGAAGGGGACTTAAAACATATATATATATATATATATATATATATGTATATATACATATATGGCACATTCTATGATACACTTGTTGATAGGACCCTCCAAGATTTCTTATCTTGAATCCGAGAAGACCCTATGAAAAACTAAAAAACTATATATGGTTCTAAACTTTTTGATAGAAATCAATTAAAAATTCTAACAATACACAGGGTGGTTTACTAAAATTTTTGGCAGTATAACAGCTGTTTATGCAATGATTCCACGCTGTAAAAAAATGAAATGTACACTTCTAAAACATTTCAAAATCTTAATTATTTAGGACCTTTGGTCCGGCTTCCAAATCTTATTTCAACACAACTAACGTCATGTAAAATATATATAAAGTAAACTAGCTTTCATACGAAAACATAACTATAATATATGTTTATATCATTTGTAGACTCGAAAACAAAATCATGAACGAAACTAATGGAAAATCAAATATTTTACAACATTAAAGTATAAGTAAACCCATGCATGACTAGATACCATGAAATATGCAAAATACATAGTCAATGTCAAAATTTGATTTCCTTTCATTATTTGATTGAGTGGCCCACCTCTTCCTAATTAAAGATTTCTTTCGAGGCCTGATAGTTACCTGAAAAATGATTTTAAAATAGAAAATGGTGAGCACTAACGCTTAGTCAGTGAATATAACTTTTGTGTTAGAAGATAATTATTTGTATATTATCTTTCCTATTTTGTATATATTCTTTCCTACTGTATTGCCTATTATTTAGCTAGACAACTCATAGTCCCTTACTTGTAGGAGTAGTCAATTAGTTTCTCTGTACAAATACCCGTTTGATGATTAATAATATTCATTCATTCACATTCAATATTTTTCCATCTTTTCATGGTATCAGAGCGTGGTTAGGATTCTGTTTTCTTCTCGCTGCACTTTACATCTAACCTGTAGCATCCATCTCTCTTTCAATCATCATCATGGCCAATGATGAACTACCACCAACTCCTTCTGTTCCTGGCAAGAAAATTGCCGATTCTAATGCAGATTCTTCAAGATCGAATATCTCAAACCCCTATTTCACTCATCATTCAGATCATCCAGGTTTGGTTTTGATTTCCAAACCCTTAAATGGGGAGAATTATTCTACTTGGAAAAGGGCTATGACTTTGGCTTTAAATTCCAAAAACAAACTAGGTTTTGTCGATGGTTCAATCAATTCACCTTCAAAGACAGCAGATCCTGAAAATTATGCAGCCTGGTCTCGATGTAATGATATGGTCCATTCTTGGATTATCAACACTCTCAGTCCGGAAATTTCGGACAGTGTAATATATTACACCACCGCTAATGAAGTCTGGGAAGATCTTCGCGAGCGATTCTCTCAAAGTAACGCACCTCGCATCTTCGAGATTCAACGAGATATTGCCTATCTTCGACAAGAGCAACTTTCTATCTCTGCTTATTACACTAAACTAAAGGGCCTTTGGGATGAACTAAGTTCCTACAGCGATGCCGTATATGCAGCCCAACATGATCAGCAAAAATTGATGCAATTCTTGATGGGGTTGAATGATTCTTACAGTGGTGTTCGTGGCCAGATCCTCTTGATGAACCCTCTTCCTTCGGTTCGCCAAGCATATTCCTCTGTCTCTCAAGAAGAAAAGCAGCGTCTCCTGACCTCAACACATGCTGCAGACGATTCTGGTGGTACCGCTGCCATGGCTGTTCGCAGCAACAACAGTAGAAAATTCACTCCATCAGCTGGTACGAGAAGGTTCGACCGCCCATATGGTCCACCTGATTTCAAATCACAAGAAAAATCACCTGATTTCAGTGGAGGACGCCGAGTAGATCAAGACAGGAAACGGACGGGATTTGGAAGAGGTCGCCCACATTGTACACATTGTGGTGAATTGGGTCATTGGATTCAGACTTGCTATGAGTTACATGGGTATCCAGCAGGCCACCCGAAAGCCCAGTTTACAGGCCCAAAACGTTTTCACAACAATAACAGGCCAGCAGCAAATCAAGTCACTGAGGACAGCAGCCCTGTTGTTGGTATTTCAGAGGCCCAGTTAAAACAACTTTTATCTCTTCTTGACAACAAAAGTGAAGGATCTAGTTCTCAAGCACATGCCGTCACCAAACCAGGTTTGTCTAATATCGCCTCCCGTAGTTGGATCATCGATAGCGGAGCAACGGATCATATTTCTTCATCATCAAAATTATTTTTTCGCGCAACCAAAAATTGCTCATTACCTCCTGTATTGTTGCTAAGCGGAGACAAGGCTAAAATTGTTGCAAAAGGATCATTGCCTCTAAATTCAGTTTATTATTTGCATAATGTGTTATGTGTACCAACATTCAAAGTTGATTTGTTGTCCGTTAGTCGTCTAACGAGAGGCCTGAATTGTTCAATAACGTTTTTCCCTTATTGGTGTGTTTTGCAGGATCTGGCTACGAGGAGGATGATTGGTTTGGGTAAACAACGTGACGGACTATATTATTTGGTGGCATTGGCAACAAAGAAATCTGACACAAATACTTCCTCACTCACAAATCAACCAACTTGCAACCTTACCATCTCATCTACCGATCTCTGGCATAACCGTTTAGGTCATGTATCACCACCTCGTTTGAGTTTCATTGCGAAGAATTTTTTGAATTTTTCGGTTCAGTCCAAAAATGCTTCCCCCATATGTCCATTGGCTAAGCAGAGTCGTTTACCTTTTAGTCCTAGTGTTATTTCTTCTGTAAAACCTTTTGAAATAATACATTGTGATATTTGGGGTCGTTATCGACACTCTTCTCTTTCCGGTGCTTACTATTTTCTTACTATCGTTGACGATTATACACGTTTCACATGGATTTTTTTGATGAGGCACAAGAGTGAAGCTCAATCACTTTTAAAACGTTTTTTTAATTATGTTCTCACACAATTTGAGTCTCCCATTAAAATTTTTCGAAGTGACAATGGTGGGGAGTTTATCTCCCTTCGCTCTTTTTTTTCTGACAATGGTGTCGTATTTCAGCATTCTTGCGTTTATACACCTCAACAAAATGGGGTTGTAGAACGCAAACATCGTCACATCTTACAGGTGGCTCGGGCTTTGAAATTTTAGGCTTGTCTCCCTACCCAATTTTGGGGAGAATGTGCTCTTACTGCTGTACATATAATCAATAGGCTTCCTTCTCCGGTTCTTTCTTTCAAATCACCTTTCAAACTTCTCTACTCTAAACCACCGTCTTTTTCCCATTTACGTGTCTTTGGTTGTTTGGCTTATGCCACTAATGTCCATCCTTCTCATAAATTTGACTATCGTTCCATACCCTCAATTTTTATCGGATATCCTATTGGTCAAAAAGCTTACAAATTGTTTGATTTGTCGACCAAAAAGATTTTCACTAGTCGAGATGTCAAGTTTCACGAGTCTGTCTTTCCTTATGCTTCTACCCAGCCCCATTCTTTCCCACACACTACTTCTGACCCGACCACACTTTCAGGCCCTATTCCTCTTCCGGCCCATGATGTCCCTTTTTCTTTTGAGTCTAACTCAGACTCTTCTACTCCACACACATCCCCTGTTCCACACACTCCACCTGATCCAACAATACCTCCATCTTCCCCGATTCAGCGTTCTCCTTCCGCCTCTCCTCCTCCACCGGAGTCAGTTATTCCGGCGTCAGCCTCTCCATCCCATCCGCCTCCTCCACCCCTTCTCTCCTCCTCGGTTCCCGATCCCACCCATTCGCCCGACCCAGCTCCACTTCGGCGTTCCAACCGTCACGCCAGTCCACCAGCTAGACTTCGCGATTACGTTTGCTCCGCCCAATCGTCCTCCTTGCTGCCTGGTCCGATTAGAGGTACGAGATATCCACTGGCTGATTTTGTCTCTTACCACCGATATACCCCTGCACATCGTTCTTTTGTCGCACAGATCAGTGAAGCTGCTGAACCCACTTCTTATTCCGAGGCTGCTGCTCATCCTAAGTGGCGGGAGGCCATGAGCTCTGAATTAAAGGCTCTCCAAGCCAACGGGACTTGGTCACTCGTCCCTCTCCCAACCGGCAAGTCCCCGATTGGTTGCAAATGGGTATTTAAAATCAAGCATCGTTCCGACGGTTCTATTGAGCGGTACAAGGCTCATTTAGTCGCCAGAGGCTTCACTCAGCTGGAGGGTATTGATTATCAGGACACCTTCTCCCCTACTGCCAAGATTATTTCTGTGCGTTGCCTGCTTGCCTTGGCTGCTTCTAATGGCTGGTCCATTCACCAATTGGACGTAACCAATGCTTTCCTCCACGACGATCTGTCTGAAGAAATTTACATGTCTCCACCGCCCGGGCTTCGGCGACAGGGGGAGGATAACTTAGTGTGTCGCCTTCACAAGTCTTTGTACGGGTTGAAACAGGCTTCTCGACAGTGGTTCGCCAAGTTTTCAGAGGCCATTTGTTCCGCTGGCTATGTACAGTCTCGAGCCGATTATTCTTTGTTCACCAGAAAACAAGGCAAGTCTTTTACTGCTCTCTTGATCTATGTTGATGATATTTTAATTACTAGGAATGATCCTAATAGCATTGCTGCAACAAAACATTTTCTGCATAGTAATTTTCGTATCAAAGAGCTTGGCAATTTGAAGTATTTTCTTGGCATTGAGGTTTCTACTTCTAAGAATGGTATTTTTATTTCTCAACGTAAGTATGCGTTAGAAATCATCACGGATGCAGGGCTGTTAGGTGCAGCTCCCATTGATACTCCTATGGAAAGAGGTTTGAAATTATCAGATAAGAGTGATTTGCTTAAAGATTCAAGTCAGTATAGAAGATTAGTCGGCAGGTTGATTTACTTGACTGTTTCCAGGCCTGATATAACATATGCTGTACATGTTCTAAGTAGATTCATGCACCAACCTCGAAAATTACATATGGAGGCAGCTCTTCGAGTCGTTAGGTATCTAAAGGGGTCTTCTGGCAAAGGTCTGTTTTTCTCTTCGAACAGCGATTTCAAGTTGAGAGCTTACTGTGACTCGGATTGGGCAGGTTGCCCACTTACTAGGAGGTCCACTACGGGTTATTGTGTCTTTCTTGGCCCTTCATTGATATCCTGGAGGTCGAAACGACAGAAAACAGTTTCACTTTCTTCTGCTGAGGCGGAATATCGTGCAATGACAGGAGCTTGTTGTGAGTTAACTTGGCTACGATACCTATTGAAAGATTTGGGACTCTCACATGATGAACCTGCTTTGCTATATTGTGATAACAAGGCCGCTCTTCACATTGCAGCCAATCCAGTTTTTCATGAGCGGACTAGACACATAGAGATGGATTGCCATTACATTAGAGACAAAATACAAGATGGTTCGGTAACTACAAAGTATGTGAATTCTGTACATCAGCTGGCAGATGTCTTGACAAAGCCTTTGGGGAAAGAATTTTTTGTTCCTATGGTTCACAAGTTAGGAGTACAAGATATCCACTCTCCAACTTGAGGGGGAGTGTTAGAAGATAATTATTTGTATATTATCTTTCCTATTTTGTATATATTCTTTCCTACTGTATTGCCTATTATTTAGCTAGACAACTCATAGTCCCTTACTTGTAGGAGTAGTCAATTAGTTTCTCTGTACAAATACCCGTTTGATGATTAATAATATTCATTCATTCACATTCAATATTTTTCCATCTTTTCATTTTGAAACTAAATAAATCATTTTTTATAATAATCAACATAACATAAAGTTGGTAAGAAAAATAAAGTCTTAATGATCCATATTAAAATATATCTAAAAACAATGCTGAAATCACGTCTGTATCATTTTGTATCATAATCAATTGGAGACATCTACATGGATCATTTCTACACATTTATTAAATCTCAATCTACACCAATTTAGTATTTAGGGAAAATCTATCATACGTGGTAGAGATACTCAATACACATACAAAGCAAGGGATAACATCTGTTATACATGTGTTGGGTGATTCAATGACTCTCAAACACTAGCCACACACGTGTTGGACTGTAACCTTGAATCAAATTAGATTTAGTAGAATATATATATTTTTAAATGAAGTATAAGTAAGGTTCGTATGAATAAGTCAAAAGGCTCAATTAGAGATTTCAAATTAAAGAGCCCAATTGAAATGATATAAAATAGCTCAATTAATTATTTATAAAGTCTGAAACTTAAGTGAGCCCCAATTGAAACTAGTGTAGTCCATTTCTTTTACTAAATGCATTTATTTATTTTCAATAGTGGACATATATATTTACAAAAGGTTGCAAATTTTGGTGGATATAGAAAGAAGAGAAAAGAAAACATGTATTGGTGGTAATAGTTAACACATGAGACAAAATGCAAAAAAAAAAAAAAAAAAAAAAAAAGAAATAAATGGGGAGAGTGGGACTGATCCACAACACAACCATAAACACAAAGACAAACAAATGGAGAAAGTTAAGAACAACTGAGGAAAAGATAAAAAGAAGAAAAGTCAAGGTGAAAAAGTAAGAAGATAAGTGTCAAGTGTATAAATGAGTAAGCAAAAGAGAAATGGAAAAGAGTGTGTGTGGGAGTCGGTCATATGGATGGTTATTATATATATTGATATTCAATTAAAAGCACACCTACACACATACACTCATAACCGACTTACATTGCAAAAGATAAGAAAAGAAAAGAAAAGAAGAGGAAGAAGACTGTGAGTAAGGAAAGGAAAAAAGAAAAGAAAAACAAATAAAAACAAGTAGATTTTTGGTGTGCAATTATTTTAATTTTGGATTCAATTTTCTGATTTGAATTTTATGAATACTAAATAGATTTTTTTTTTTTTTTTTTTTTATATTGGTTTTAAATGGAAAAAGACTCAAAGATAATATGAGTGCTAGTGGTTCTAAATAGATGAGTGGATAATTTTATTTTAATTAAATTTATTAAATTATGTTTATTTATATTTCAGTTTTGATTATTTATTCGAAATAAATTATTTATTTAGTTAATTGATTTTATAGACTATAAATTATGTTCCATGATTTGAGCATGAATTTATTATAAGAAATGTCTAGAATATTTTTGGTAATATTATGTTATGTTATGAGGAAAAATATTTGGTTATGTTTATAGAAAAATATTGGTCAATATTATGTATTGTTGCCTACCAAAATGAATTAAGATTTGAAATAATAATAATAATAATAATAAAACTGTTTTCAGAACACCAAGGTTATACCTTTTCCTCTAACGGTCAGATAGGCTTCACGTATAAGTCCTAGAGAGTCGTCCAGCACGTGTGTGATGGATGTTTGAAAGTCATCGAATCATCCAACATGTGCATGACATATGTTATGCCTTGCCCCGCGTGTGTATCAAGTATCTCTATTACGTATGACAGATTTTTTCTATGTACTAGATTGGTGTAGATTGAGATTTTATAAATGTGTAGAAATGATCTCTATAGATGTTTTAAGTTTATTATGATACGAATCGCTATAGACGTGGTGTTAGCATTGTTTTTAAATAGGCTTGAATATGAATCTTTGAGATTTCATTTTTCTTACCAGGTTCATGTTATGTTGGCTATTATCGAAAATGATTTATTTAGTTTTTCAAAAGTTATATCTATTCATTGAGCATTAGTTTTTACCCTGTTTGTATTTGAAACCATTGTCCAAGTAATTATTAGGTCTCGAAAGAAATCTCAAATTAGGAAGAGGTGGGCCACTTGATCAAATGATGCTAAGAAATCATATCTTGATATTGTATATGTATTTTGTATATTTCCTGGCATCTAGTTATGCGTGGGTTTACTTATACTTTAATGTTGTAAAATATTTTGTTTTTTCGTCAGTTTCGTTCATTTTTTTGTTTTCGAGTCTACAAATGATATAAACATGTCTTATAGTTATGTTTTCATATGAAAGCTAGTTTACTTTATATATATTTTACGTGGTGCTACTTGTGTTGAAATAAAATTTGGAAGAGGGACTGGAGGTTCTAAATAGTTGAGATTTTGAAATGTTTAAAAGTGTACATTTCGTTTATTACAGGGCGAAAGAATTGAATAAATAACCGTTATACTGCCAAAATTTTTATTAAACCACCCTATATATTATTAGAATTTTTAAATGATTTCTATCAAAAAGTTTAGAATCATATATAGTTTTCTAGTTTTTCATAGGATCTTCTCGGATTCAAGATAGGAAATTTGGAAGGTCCTATCATGGATGACTTTATAGGATTTATACACATGATGCGTACCTGACTGTTAGAGAAAAGGCTACAATCTTAGTGTTATGAAAATATTTTTATTTTTATTATTTTATTTTTCAAATCTTAAATCATTTCTATATACAATTATACATAATATTGACTAATAATTTTCTAAACACATAAACGAACATTCTTTCTCATAATATAACATTATATTACCAAATATATTCTAAGCATTTCTTATAATAAATTCATGTTAAAATCATGGAACATAATTTATAGTCTATAAAATCAATTAACTAAATAAACAATTTATTTCCAATAAATAATAAAAATTGAAATATAAATAAATATAATTCAATCAATTTAATTAAAATAAAACTATCCACTCACAAATTAGATTTCAAGCTCTATTTGGAACCACTAGCACCCGTATTATCCTTGAGTTCTTTTTCACCTAAAAACAACACAAAAATCTATTTAATATTCATAAAAATCAAATCAGAAAATTGAATCCAAAGTTGAAATAATTGCACACCAAAAATCTACTCCCAAATATGTTTTTTTTTTCTTTCTTCTTTCCTTTTCTTACTCATGGTCTTCTTCTTCTTCTTCTTTTTCTTCTTTTCTTTTCTTTTGTTTTGCTATGTGAGTAGGTTGTGTGTGTGTGTGTGGTATTTTTTTTTTCCTTTAAATTGAACATCAATATATACTCAAACAACATGTGCCCGACATACACCCCCTACACACTCTTTCAATCTCTCTTTTGCATGTCAATCCATTCAATTGACACTTGTCTTCTTACTTTGTCTCCTTGACTTTTCTTCTTTTTATCTTTTTCTCAATTGTTCTTATCTCTATTTTCTCTATTTGTTTGTGTTTGTGTCTGGGGTTGTGGATCGATCCCACTCTTTCCATCTTAATTCATTATTTTGCCTTTTGTCTCATGTGTTGATCATTACAACCAACACATGTTTTCTTTTTTCTTCCTTTCTATGTCCACCCAAATTTGCACCCTATGTATGCATATCTTTTATGCTTAAAAGTAAGTGAGTGTATTTAGTAAAAAAAAAAAGAGAGGGGGGAGGGGCTACACTAGTTTCCAATTTGGGCTCACTTTAATTTTGAGCTCCATAAATAATTGATTGGGTTATTTTTATCACTTCAATGGGACTTTTTAATTTGAAATCTCTAACTAAGCCCCTTGACTTATTCATATAAATCTTATTTATGTTTTATTTAATAATAAAAAAAAATTCTATTGGATCTAATTGGATTCGGGTGTCACACTTGTGTATCAATACACTTGGAACTACAAATAAGTAATTATATTATCAAATTATTGATTATATTTTATTATATCTGACTATGTATTAATATTTTTTATTACAATTAAATAAGTAAGATCGTATTTACAACAATCTATTGTGTTTAATTGTGATAAGACATGTTTAATTATAATAAGATATAATAAAATACAATTAGTAATTTCATAATACAATCAATTCAAGTGTATTGATACCCAAGTATATTATAGACGACCCTTATATATGTGTGTGTATATATATATACTCTAAATGAGGATTTTGATAAAGAGCATAATGATGATGGTAATGGAGATCCGGAAGCGAAAAAGGATATATATATATATATATATATCAATAATTTGTGTGGTGTAATTACAATCTTCTTTAATATCTATTTTTAAAAAAATAATGAGTTGAACATGCAAAAAGCGGTGCATATGCAGTATTTTATTGATGCTAATGTCCCCACTATTTCTAATAAAAGGGTGAGAGGATTTGAACTAGGGAAAAATTCTAATACAATTTTAGATAAATGACTCTAATACAGCTTAAACCCAAAAGTTCTAATACAAACAGACCCAAAAGCTTTAATACAATTTCAACCCAAAAGCTTTGACACAACTAGACCTAACAACTCTAACACAATTTCAGATAAACGAGGGAGAGATGGTTTGAACTAGGAGAAAGCTTTACAAATACAACCAAACCCAAAAAGCACTAATACAATACGTCCCAAAAAAAAAAAAATAATAATAATAAAAAAAATAAAAAGAAAAGAAAAGAAAAAGAAAAGCTCTAATACAATTTTAGGTAAAGGAGGCAGAGAGGGTTTAAACCTGGAAAAAACTATACTACAATTTTAGATAAAGGGGATGCGACAGTTTGAACTAGAGAAAATAATGTTATTTGAGATGAAGGAGGAAGAGAAGATTTAAGCTAGGGACCTCCAAGTTTTAATACAACATTAGATACCACTAGACTTAAAAATTTAAGTTTATATAAAAAAAAAAAGCTTAATTATAATATTTAAAACTTAAGGTTATCATACATAGACAATAAAAGAACATAACATAAAACTTAGGGTAATAAAGAATGCATGCTCAAGAGAGATAAGATTCTGTTATTCCTCAAGCATTTCCATAACCGACCAGGATTTCCTCTAATGAACCTAGTGGTTTTGCCGGGTGTCTCACGAGACCCTTCTGAAGTCTAACTAATAAGACTCAAAAGGATGTCATGGAGCGAACCCGTAACTATATATACTTTGCTAAACATATAAATCATATATTATAAAATCTCGCATTTAAATTTCAAAAACCAATTCTCAAAACGTAATAATAATATCTCCAACATTCAAGAGTCTAAGTTATACATGCATCATTCTAACATAAAAAGTTCTACAAAATTTATTTAAATCAAAAGTGCGCATAATACATGATAAATGTTCAAGCTTAATGTTTACAAAAGTAAGTATGTAGCATCGTTGAATGTCGGGCCCACCTAGTCTGAAAGCAACGAATTAGTACCTTGATTCTGTGTTCCCGAACCTGAGAGGTTTTTGTAACATAAAACAAAAATATTATGAGCTACCAAGCTCAGTGAGTGCGTAAGAGTATCTATTTAAGTAATTCTTTTCTAAAATGACCTTTCGAAAAACGTTTTCGAAAAAAATTTATTTCAAAAAACTTGAGTTTTATAAATTCACCTTTTAGTTCTAAAAGTTTTCATAGGTGCTAAAATAATTTTATAGTTTTCCAAAATATTTTCTTTCTAAAATCTGTTTTTAGTAGTATGCTTTTTCTTTCTAAAATTTGTTCTAATAGGGAACCCAATGGAAGCTACAACCACATGAGTGAGTAGACCAGCTCCGCTCAATGTATAGGGTCACGTGACGTAAAGCTAGCATCGCACACCGTGACAAAGTTATAAAGACATCCCACTACTGCGTGACGGAATTACCATCGCACATCGCATAGCAAGATAATACCCCACAAGTGTAGAAGGTGACTCGACAGATATGACAAACTCGATCCCCTCGATGTTAATAGGACTAATCCTCCTAACATTTACCATACACTGCAGGGTATATCGGTCGGGTCTAAAGCTAAAAGGTCTGTCTATCTATAAACTTGAGTCGTCCACTAATATTTGAAAAATCTTTTTGTTCTTTCTATAATTCAAATCATATTCTCTTTCATGCTAAAAATATAAAAGTGTTAGAACATTTGCATACCATATTATAAATAAACTATTTACTCAAATGCTAAAAGATAAATCATTGATAAGCTAAAAAGAGTAGTATAAGTCTATAAAGATTTTCAAGATAAATAAAAAATATTTAAAATATTTTCACACTCACAGCTTACTTCCCACTCTACTCGTACTCACCGCTTCAGTGACCTCTTTTCAGCTCGCTATGTCATCTACACTTGACATAGATTGACAATTTTCTTTTCAGCTCGCAGAACACTCCAATCCCAATTTAATTTTATCATCTCTAACTTATAATTTACACGAGTTGTTACGGACTGCAATACATCTAGTTTAGCTCGAGCTGCGAGCTCATGCCCCCAACTCGTATAACTCATCTCATGTGAGCTCCTTCCTCACCCTGCTTAGCCTGAACTGCGGGCCTTAACTTTTTCCAATGAGCTCGCTCAACTCACTCCTTTCAGCGAGCTGCTATCTTCTTCTAGCTCAACTTGTTTCTCATGCATCTCCCAGCTCATCTTACCAGCTGTTGTCTTAGTCTAGCTCGAACAGGTACTATGAAAGGCTGAGGAAATGCTCAACTCGCTCTTTTGTGAGCTCGCGCTCCAGTCTAACGGGACTAGTGCTGAAGGGCTATAGGTATCATCCAGCTCGCACCTCGCGAGCTCCCGTTTTAACTCACGCCTACTCAATTCTTAACATTTCTTTTTTTCAGATTTCACACATACACAAGCATTTACACATCCTGACCTCAATTAAATTCATATGCATATACTAAGTAATATATCATTAATTCTTCACCTAAAACCTAGGTCGCGACCTCAATAGGTCTTGCGACAACAATTAAATCATCCTAAACCACCAATAAACTTCTTCCAATCAGCTTATTTATTAGCTACTTTATTTACCAAATTCCTTCCTTGAGCTCTTGCCTTACTTTTTTACTTGCTTACTGCTTCAAATCACCAAAATTTATATACAAAAATCTTATTAAACACTTGTAGACTAAGAGTTGTTCTCAACAGCTTCCTCACCAACATAAAATCATAAGAACTTACTTTTATCACTTAAATTATACCAGATCTGGTTTCTAAATCTGTTCTTCACCTTCTGATGGCTTGATTTCCCTTCCAAGGTTGTAGAAATCTGGCTTGGATTTGCGGCTGCTCTACTTTGCTCTTACTGTCGGTAACCTCTCTTTCTCTTCCTAGATTTTTCTTTTCTCTTCCCTCTCCCTCTCTTTCTCACAGTAAATGCTCACCACACCCACATATTTATAGGCATGGTCAAGCTCGTCCTTTACCCTCAAATTTCTCTAAATTTATAATTTTACTAGTCTTTAGAGAATTCTTTTGTTTTCCACTATATCCTTGTCCTTTCCTTTTATTTGCAAGTTTGCCACTTTTTTATAAAAATCTTTTATTTACATCAATTGTCCCTCAACTTTTAGAATTTAAATTTTACTCTCGATCCATCCAGAAGCTCTATAAAAATTAAATTCCACCTTCGAACATTTTAAAATATTTTTATTATTTCAAAAATAAAATATATACCAATATAAAATATTTTTCGTACATATATACAGTAATATCATCAGGAGAGTGTATTACACATAAAATAAATATAACACAATAGTGATAGCTCCATTATATAGCTTCACTTATATATATAACTAATATAATAATAGATATAAATTATAGCACAATGAATCCTATAATAAATCATGATGAAAATAAAAGTTACTATAATAAATCATGATGAAGAAAAAAGTTAAGGATTGTTTGGTTTTTTGTTTGAAGACTGAACAGTGCTGCTGAAGACTAAAGACTAAATAATAATTAAAACCTAAAATCTAAATATATATATATATATATATTTTTACTTACCTTTGAATGTATAATAATTTTGTTTATTTTTTAAAATTAAAATTATCCGAAAACTCATAATTTGATATTTATATTATTTTACTATTAGTTGTTATGTAATTTCATTTAATATAATACAAACAATTATAATAAATTATTTAGCAAAAACTAAAGTACTTTTATTGGCAAGACCCATTCTGACTCTTATCTCGAGTCCAAGAGAATCCTGTGAAAAATGAGGTATTTCTGATTGAAATATAGATTTATCAAAATTTTTTTAGAAAAATCATCGTAAATCTCATAGTCGCTTTATAAAATTTAATATGAATAATCAAAATCTATACATTTCTCATTTTAGACCCATGTATTGAATATATAAAATATTCATAAAATATCTTAAAAAGACATTTCATTTGTAATCTTTAGAAATTATGACACCTTTTAAAGTTGGTTCTCTTTCATTTAGACTTTAAAGTAGATTTCATTTTCCAAAAGTAAAAACGAATATATCATAAATCATGGTATCCTAAATCATAGCTGTTGTATTGTATAAGATTATAGGAAAAAAAAAAAAAAGAGTTACGGTTGATATCCACTTAATTTCCACAAACACGTTGTTAACTACAAATTAGATTGGTATTTATTAATGTGGTTCTGTATTTCACTTTCGTCAATTCTTTCAATGCCAATCAGACATGACACAGTAATCAAGTCTAGCACAATAGTAATTTATCGAGTTAGAGCAGATTCGTTGTTCATATGCATCAAATCATTGAATCTGCTCCTATTTCTTTATCAGATTTCTAAACACCGGTTTTTACCTTCTCCAAAGGAAAATTAAGAATGGAAGTCCAATAGTATATTTTGTCAAAATTTGAATATCAGAAGAGTAATTTATAGCAAATTAATTCAGTTCTATGCATTGTGAGTTTCATAAATTTTAAAGATCATGGACTAATGTTATTTTTATTTGACCATAAGAAAACTCATTGTTAGTTGTTCTAAAGCTTGAGAGGTCTTTCTTCGCTCTTCCGCCGGAAGGATATTTAAGAACTTATTATATGATTACTTTAAAAAACTGGTTCCCAGTGTTATACGTATGCTGATATGAAGGCTAGCTGCTTGTTCAGTAAACAACATCAATTTTAACTACTCACTTTTGAACAGTTATATAATTTGATATAGAGTGTTTTGTCCTGTCTTCCTCTGCACCTCTCTAGTATTTGTTGCTATTTCATCACATTATGGAGTAGTATCCTGCAGGTCATAAGCTGAACATAAACTAGCTTAATTCAACTTTTAATCTAATAAATAAAAGAGGTGGGTGAGTTTTTGATTTAGTAAATAATCATCCATGGTCTTAAAACTAGATGGATTAATTAAATTTTGGATTATAATTGTATAATATACATCTCAAATTTGAAATTATAAATATTAGATACAAACAAGTTCACAAACACCAACATCATGTTCATAGGTAATGCCTATATATTTAAAGTACTATTAATTCAACCAATTCTTGTCTTAGGCTTTGGTTTTATTTCTTACTTAACATTTGAGAAAAGTTTTGTTGAGAGTCTTTGGTGCTCCCGAAACCTAAAACTCATGGAATGACTTTTAGTATACTTTTCACAGTCCGTAATCCTCCTAGCAATTTATTAACCTAGGTTTTAACTTTTTTTCCTCTAGCAATTTATTAACCTAGGTTTTAACTTTTTTTCCTCTATGTAGGATCATAAATTGAACTAAACACAATTTACTTTTTAGGATGCAATAATTGACAAGTGAGATTTCTGCAAAGGCTACAAAATGTCTATAGAAGAACAACAGATCAGAGTGACCTTTCTTCTTGATTCTCCTTTTGTTTTATTTAATATGAAAGCAGAATATGCTTTCCAAAACAATCATACATGAGTTTTGTATTACACACCAGAAGCGGACAACTATATTTTTATTCTAGCTTGTCCACTGTGTAGAATAAGCACCGAGTCATTTCAAAAGAAATAAGAAACCGTGTAGCTATCATTGGACAGGTCTAGATTACATTATATATGAATTGACTGAGATGACGGATAAGTACTTTATGCATAACTTCTTTGAAAGACACCATTTTAATGGTACACCACATTTTAATTTTCCAATTTGTCACCTATAAACCAACTTATGTAAATTTATTTTGTATTCCTAAGAAAATTATTATTAGCTACTGTTGAAAAGAGTGATTTTGATACCGTTTCATAAGAAAATAAAAAGTTTAAGTGACTAAAAATTTTAAGCGACTAAAGCTCTCTAGCACTTATTGCAAGACTAAGTGCTTGGTTGGGTTCATGTATGTAGACCAAAGCTAAATACAAAACATATGTAGAATATTTTAATCCTACAAGACTCATCCCACCATGAAAGGAAAGAGCATTGTTGCATAAATAATTCATAATTAAGTATTGGTCTTCTCTTCTTTTTAGCAACAATCACACCATTGAATGTTGAACTTTTTTCCTTTTAAGTTTACTTGCAGTCTCCAAAGGACAACAATTTTTACTCAACATTCTATTTTTATAATTTGCCATTGGTAAACTAGTCTAAAAGCATCTAAGTGTTTGTTGACATATTAAATTAATTACAGTAATTAATTTGCCCAAATTGGTGCCTAAATAATGTGGTGCCCTTAGAAGTAGGAGGAGATTTAATTCATCAATTTTAATTGTTTAGTCCTTTTATTTTCTAGAATGTTACATCATTTAAGCACTAATTTGGACAAAGTGTAATTATTTTATAAATAATATTGGACATCTCATCTTTTGTATCCCAACTCAATCTAAACTCGTGATGTCTAAATTAACGAATGAATATGTTTTTTAAGTGAAATAAATAATCAATAATGAGTATTCATTTATCAATTGACACGTTATTGGTTGTGATTATATTTGGGATGTATATCATTATTCATATAATATATGAAGACAAATCCTAGCTAGTGGCAATGTAGGAATCAAAGTGATGATAAAAGCATAAAGGTTATAACTTTGGCAATCTGTTTAGACAAATGAATCATTTAGAATCGCAAGTTTGTTAATGTACTTTCGAAGGCAAATTCTAGTAAGTTATTCATTTAATTTAATAGCTTTATCGGCTTAATTTTTATACATTTTATTTATTTTTTTAAATCATTGAAACGGGTCTAGGATTTACCAGCCACAATAAAGAGATATTTATTCTCATTATAACATAGATGAGTCTGGTATTATATGCTTGTTAATGCATATGGTGGGACTTGAATCTCACCACTAAGATAGATATGAAAGTGCACAATAACGTCAGTCATGAAGTAACACACAAGTAATAGTACAATCTAAAATACCAAAGAAAAGGGAAATTGGCAGGACCCGACTCAACTCCTATCCTGAGTCCGAGAGGATCCCCTGAAAACTGAGGTCTTCTAGATTTAAAATTTGGATTTATTGAGAATCTTTTCAAATAATTATCATAATTCTAACAATCACTTTGATTGAAATGTAAGTTAAACAATCTAAAATCAACTTAAGAAAACTATTTCAATTGCAAAAATATTCTGAAAACATACTTATTGAAATCTAAATAATTAAAATAATATACATTGGTGCAAAATTTGTCTATCATCATGTGGTTCTTCTCGTGATATACAATAATTTATACGAACTTGTGATGGATACCTAATAAAATGGTTTATAAAAGAGTGAGCATAATACCCAGTGAGTAGATATAACTTTTCAAAAATATTTCTAAATAAAACATAATGTATTTTTCTTAACTATAAACACTTCTTAGTGATTCATAAAATTTCATATTCGAAATAGTAAAACTAAACTTAAATAGGATCTCATTGATAAAAAAAAAAAAAAACAATTTCAATGATTATATCTAAAAATAAAGTTGAATATAAATCTCATATCATTGTAAAATTATAATTTCTATATAAATTATCTTTATGACTTTAGTAATATAAAATCTAAAATATGTAAAGCTTTTTTTGAAAATCTCTTTCTATAAATTTTGGTATTCTGTAAATTCTCATTCTATACATATAAAATATAAAAATCTATAATCTGAAAAACTTTTCCTTTAATATGATTTTTGATTTGTACTTTGCACCAAATTAGTACTCGAGAATTCTGTCATACGTGATGAAGATACTCAACACACACGTAGAGGGCGGGGAATAATCTCTGCTATTCAGATGCAAGACAACTCAATGACTCTAATTCTCTCTTAATCTCTAATGACGACCCATCTTTTTGACTTCTGCACTAGCATGTGGTAGGCGATTTCTGGGTCTTACTCATGTGATGCCCTACCTGATCGTTAGAGGAGAGGGTACACTTTGGTGTTCTAAAAATATTTTTATTTTTCTTTTTTTTCTTAAAACTTTTCTAAGAACATTTTTATAAGTAAAATTTCAAATATATTTCCAAATATATTTTGTTAAACTTTCCATACTAAAAATTTAGTTTCCAACCAAAAATCTTATTCATGCATATTAATATCAAAATCAAAGTTCTTCATGCAATTTATAAAACATACTATAAATTTTCATAAATCAATTAGTTTATTTATAAGTCATAAAACATAACTTACTTTATTAGTTTGTAAACACTTTTTGGAAATTCAATACAAATCGTAAAATTTACAAATCATCAAACATACTTCAAAAATTCCAAAAAGCATAGTTTCTAATTTTACAAAACATAAAGTATACTTTTAAAATCACCAAAACATAATCTTAAATCTATAAATTACAAAATATACTTTAAGATTTTAAAATCAAGTAATATAATTCATAAATCATAAAACAATATTTACTTTGTTAAATCATAAAACTAATTTTGGAAATTCAACACCAAGTATGAGATTCACAAATCATCAAACATAGTTTAGAATCATTAAAAGGTATAATTTCTAATTTTATAACCATAAGATATGCTTCAAATCACAAGACAAAATCTTGAATTTATAAACTACAAAGTATACTCCAAGATTTCAAAACAAAATTCATATTTCATAAATCACAACTCTCATCGTAAAATTTATAAAAATATAATCTAAAGTTTATAAAATATAATCTAAATTTTATGGATTCTAAGTATACTTTAAAAATCTTATAACATATTCTAAAATTCATATTTCATAAAACATGTATACTAACATAATCTACTTTTCTCAAATCATGAAATATAATTCAAAATCTTAAAACACGCTTCAAAACCTTAGAACATACATAAAAATTCATAAATCACTAAACATATTTAAATTTCAAAACTAAAAAAAGTTGCAACATAATAAAAACAGTTTCATAAATCAAGTTAAGAAAAAATATCCACCAACTAGATTACTCTCAAGTCCAATGGAAATCCTCTTGCACTTGTCTTCTCCTTAGAATCCTTTTCACTTAAAACAATTTCAAAAACTTATTTAGGATCTACAAGAACTAGACGAAAGAAAATTGATTCTAACTTGAAATTAATTTCTCACTACAATTCTTTCTCCAAACTTCCATGATTCTCTTCACCTCTTCTTATTTCTCCTTCCTTCTTTCTCTTTCCTTTACCTTGATTTTCCTCTCTTCTTTTGAGTGGGGTATGTTCGGCCAAACTTGGAAAAATATAGTGGAGTTGCTTTTAATTTCACATAAAATCACATATTTATATATTCTCATGCATGGCCACAAATTGATATACTTAGCCATATTTTCCACCACTTATTTTTCTATCAAATAAAATCTAACCAAGTGTTCTTTTGTATTTCCAATCTTGTCTTTCCTATAACATTTTATTTCCACTCTTGTCTTTTTCTAGAGATTTCTTTCATTTCCATCAATTGTCCTTCAAAAATTCCATAATTCCTCCTCTTGTGTGGTGGCCAACTTTACCCTTCTTATATACTATTTCTTTACAATTTTACCCCTCTCATATCCTCCTTTTTACATATTTGTTCTTAAGTGGGTGTATTTAGCAAAACAATTGGATATATTTAGAAAGGAAATTGGGTCATACTAATCCTAATTAGGCTCACTTGAATTATTTTCTTTTTGAGCTTTTTAATTTAAGTTTTTAATTGAGCCTCACCTAAACCTTATTAAGAGCTACATATATATATATATATATATATATATACATAACCTAATAGACCGGTTTGGATTCCGGGTGTTACAGAAATTTATGCAAAGAAATATATATTAATTAAATGAAGTTTTCTTCCAAACTGTAGAAATTATGTGAATTTGAAATGAGATTCATAATTATAAACAAAAACTACTGCAGCCATGAAAATAATAGTGCGTTTAGTTTGCTTTACAGTTGTCAATGAATTGAAGTACTAAATAACTGGACGATGATCATGAACTTGTGGAAATACAAAACTACATAGTTGCCTTGAAATGATTCATTCAGGACGTACCATTGACATTTGACAACTACTTAGTCTTCTTGCGAGAAAATTTCTGTGTAGGCTACTTTAACATTAAGGTAAATTAGATTAATTTGTATTGATGTTTTTTCCTTTGTCTTTTCTTGGAATTAAAATCATAAAGAGTTGGACCTGAAGACATAGAATTTGGGAGACATTATATTCCTGTGAGTGAAAATTCAACACCATTCCACAACAATATATAACCCATCAACCTTCCAACGAGTGAAAATTCAAAACCATTCCACAACAATATATAACCCATCAACCTTCCAACCAAATCCATATTTGGACCTAGGAGCTAGCCATTA
This sequence comes from Litchi chinensis, assembly GCA_019925255.1. Classification (NCBI taxonomy): domain Eukaryota; kingdom Viridiplantae; phylum Streptophyta; class Magnoliopsida; order Sapindales; family Sapindaceae; genus Litchi; species Litchi chinensis. The sequence goes on along the minus strand of CM034465.1, from coordinate 14,845,957 downwards.
AAATTTTCTCTGAAACAATAGAACAACATCTCTGCAGATCTTTTTCCAGATACCATTTTTGAGATATCAACTATTTTTATTAAACTTTTACACTTCTTCAACTACAAGAGACAAACCAACATATACAATAAAATTCTTTGACATTGCAAGTACTCATATAAAAACTACAACGCTATTAACTCAAGGTACAAAATATTACTGAAAACACTTTGTTGGAATTAGCTATTAATTGGATAATAGACTAATCGAGTTATCAATTAGCTCCAGAACCAAGAGGAGACTCATACTCATACCTTGTGTTTTAATAGAATAAATTAAGGTGGAACCTGAACATTTGACCTCTTAAGATCAAGGTAGGTACTCAATCACTCTTACTAACAGATGATATATATACTTGTTCTATTAATTGGATAGAATACAATGAGTTTTTTCTCCCATCTCTTGTTAGCTTTTGTGCTCTCTGTTATTATATTTGTAAACATATCACTGTATCTAAATCAAAACTAATGAGCCTGGAGTACATAGTTTGTAATAATGACATCCTGAGATACTTTAGCAACCAGTAGCAACTTCAGCTTGCTCTCGCGGCCATCTTTCAATGTACAAAAGTGGTCAAAATGAACCCATACAACTTATGCGATAACTGTAATATTCTATATTCTTCAATGAGATCTTTATTTTTTCTAGCATAAGGATGAAAAAAAAAGGGGGCTGAATTCTGAAACTTAAGACTAAGTTGAGTTTTGTTGGCAACCAGTATATATTGTGACAATCAAATTTTTGAATTATCTGGTAATTGCTCCTTGAATTAAGTTAATTCAACCCAATTTTGCCTTAATCTTTTATTACACAGTCATGGGATAACTTTGTTGTACTTTTGGACAGACAGTAATCCACCTAGCAATTTAGTAATCTGATCTTAACTCCTTTTTCTTGTATATAGGATTATAAATTGGACTAAACACAATTTATGTTTTAGGATGCAACAATTGAAAAGTGAGATGGCTACAAAGGAAACCAAACATCATAAAAAGAACCAATCCAAAAGGCAAAAGCTGATATTTATAAGTTTATAATAGCGTGTCCACCGTGTCGAACAAGCATTGAGTCATTTCAAAAAGAAATGGAAAGATGCATAACATTTACTTATTAATTAGCTAAGATGACGGACAAATCTAATGCAGAACCTGAAAGACACCATTTTGTACTCCAAATTTTGATTTTTAATTTGTCACCAATAAACTAGTCCATGTAAATTGTAATTAAATTTATTTTAAATTCTTAAGAAATGTATTCTTGAGAAAACTATTTGCTATTGTCGAAAAGACTAATTCATATACCATGTTGTGAAATCAATAAAATCAAAAGTTTAAACAGTTAAGTATGAGTTACACAATGATATAATTTAACACTTATTGGAAGATTAACACGCCTGGTTGGGTTAGTTATATAATGTTGCTTGTAGAGCAAAGCCAAATGCAAAACATATATAGAAAGTAATAATGGTATTTTAATCCTATAAGATTCACCACACCATGTAAGGAAGCTGCATTACTGCATAATTATTTCATAATTTAGTCTTGGGATTCTCTTCTTTAGCAAAAATCATGCCATTGAATGTTAAATTATTTTTCCTTGTCCAGTTTAAAGTAGACACTCATTTTCAAAAGGCAGCAGTTTTTAGTCAACATTGTAGTTTATAATTTGCCATTGGTAATCTAGTCCAAAAGCATATAAATGTGTCGATATATTGCTGATACACTGCACAGAATATGGTGGTTAGAACTTAGAAAGTAACTCCATTTGTTTCAAAAAGTAAAAGAAAAGATACGTAAGTTACATCATGTAGACCGTGTTTAAAATATCGATAATATCACATAAATCTACAGCTCTTCATTGGTTTGTTGTTGTACTTTGGAATATAAAAATAGCTTATGTCACATAAATCTGCCTCCGTATATGCTTGAAAACTTCTGTTTCTCTTCTGCTGGACTGAATCTGCTAAAACATAACAGGGCACTTCTATTAAAATGTGAGTTCACAACTATACAAACTCAATACACTACTCGTATACAAAATATATATATAATATACTCACATACAATACACTCATTGCTGAACTCACTCAGTAATATCATATTTACACTCACTTGCATAAAATCATTCTTAGGTTTATGGAAATAAACGAGTATCTAGTTCCACCAAAATATTTGGACCATGGCATTACTTTGTGTCTATGGAATTATAACTGTGAAGAAAAAAAATTCACAAATATTATGAATTGTAGATCTTTTAAGAAGACAACCATTTTGAGTATTCAACTAATTTCAAAGAAATTTTTCTTAGGTACTTCAATGCTTCTAAAAAGTAACCGTCATGGTAATTATATAAAAAAAATAGTAATAACTACTATGGAATTCACATTACTGATTTATAAAGTAAAATCAGCATCAAAACCTAGCTGATATTAATAGAATCATTGACTTCAACAATCACTAACTTAGAGGTTTATAATATTCCCTTCGTAATATTTATATAGTACACTGTTTGGAAGCGTTTCTCCACCCTCAATTTCACAACCAGGCGATGTATCTTTCTTTTGTTTTTACGCACAAAAGAAAGCACCCCTGTGGCTCTCTGTTTTGTTTCATATAAAGGCAATTATGTTAGAGAAGCATTACTTGGCACCCGAAACCAACAAATATCATTGTTTTCCAGTGATTTCAAATGTCTTAGGCAGAGAAGTTTATCTGATTCTGCTGGAAATGAACTCAAAGCAAACTAGATTACTTTGACCATCTAATTATACCATAAGGCAACTTGCTAGTATCGGTGGAACTGGTGAGAAACAGGACGGTGCTAAAAGCAGAGAGGGCTGACTTCTTGACGACCTTCGATTAGAAATATGTAACATTCATTTATAGTTTATAATGTAATGACAAATTGACAATAGTCATGAAAGATATCACTCCGAATAAATTTCTTAAGATGGTAATACTTTCTAATATTTGATTTATTTTTAAAATCAGTTATCAAAATAAATATTGTAGCAACACCAACTTCAAAATTATACAATAAATGATGAAAATCTTGCTCGAACAAGTTTTGAACACAAATACTGTGTAAGCATCTTCCAGCCGGTACATTCAGCTTTGCGAAATCTATAGATAAAAAATGAAAATGAGTTTGATTACATAAATAACCATGTTTTTTAAAGCTAGTTGGACAAAAACTTATAGAATTCGAACTCATTAATATTAATTTGAGAGTTTAATATTATTTAGACCTTAAGAGTTCAACAAGTTATATAATAAACCGTTTTTATTCAACTAATGAGAGAGGACATTAAATGGAAGAAGATGACGAGTGTTGAAATATGGAACTATATACATAGCTGCTTTGAAATGATACTTCCAAGGATCCTCATATTTTTAAAAGTTCCATGGATTGATATTAATTCTGATGCGAGCAACATCAATACACAGCAAATTTGTAGTATATGTAATAATGTTGAAGCTATGCAATTCTACTCCAATACATAAATTAACCCCAACAAGAAGGGCATGCTTCAGGATTGCTGTCTTTTCTTATTATGAAGAAGAATCTAAACTCTATTTGACAAGGCTATTATAAAACTAGCTTATCTTGAGCATCTAACACAAGATTTTAATGATTGAAAATAAATAAATAATCAAAAGGAAAGAAATTTTATTATACTTATAAATATAACCGGCAGAATTCTCAACTCAGTAGTTCTCAAACATGAAAATGTCTAAAAGGCTGCGTAGACTATGTTTCCAGATCACCTGTTCAATGCAACCAACTCTGTAGAATCTGCAAACAGCAATGGAAGACTTGAGAAAAATAGTTAGGTCAGTCACCATAATCTCAAACTTGTAATATTTTGACAAGAAAGAAAATCACAATTATTCAATATCAGAACACGTAAGTTAATTATGAGCACTACCTGCATACACGTGCTAGTTTCTTCTGCGCTTTCGTTTCAGCCTTTTAGCCATTTTGGACTGTTTTGCTTCAACCATACTTATAAACCACTGTGGTTTTCCTGTTGAGAATACAATATATCCAATAGACAAGCCAATCACCACTCCAGTTCCATAACCTATCATGGCTATTTTCCAATCAAACCAACCTATAGTATTGTGCTCGTCATAGCTACAATTAATGGACATGGGGCATCCACACAGTCCCAAGTCCCCAACATATGAATCATTGCTAAAGGTGTCGAATTGATATCCTATAGGTACAGGTCCCACAAGTTGGTTATAAGAAAGGTTTAAAACTTCTAGAAAAAGAAGATTTACCAATTGTGGAGGAATCTCTCCATGAAGCTTATTTGAAGAGAGATCTAAGGCTTCAAGGCTCGTCATATTTCCCAACGAGGATGGAATATGACCGTTTAGGTTGTTGTGAGAAAAGTTGAGATAATATAGACCTTGAAGATTTCCAAGTATTGTTTCAGGAATTTGATCTCGAAATTGGTTGTTCGACAAATCAATGGCTGTTAAGGTTCCAACTGAAATGTAATATTCTATTTCATCCGAAGTCAAATCTCCCAGATAAATAAAATCTCCTCTAGTTTCACGTTCATCTTCCAACAGCATCATAGCCTTGAAATTTTTGAAATATATTGTTGGCAAAGAACCAATGAATGAATTATGGGAGATGTCAAATACTATCAACTTAGGGAATGGAGATCTTGTTTGGGAATCGTCAATAGAACCATAGAATCTATTAGATCGCAAGATAAGAATTTTCAAGTCTGGAAGAGTTGCTGACCAATGTGGAAAGCTATCTTCAATTCTATTATTCCGGACATTTAGTACTTGCAAGCTACTACAATTAGCCAAAGATGGTGGTAAGGGGCCCTCCAATAGATTTCCATACAATTTAAGAGACACCAACCTATGGCACGTTGAGAATGTTTGAGGGATGCGACCATAGAATTTATTCTTCTGCAGATCCAAAGCCGATAGCTCACTATAGCTTGCAAGACACTCTGGTATCATTCCACTCAAGCTGTTATTGGATAAGTCGATGTGTCCAATAGCGTTGAAATCGCAAAATGATGATGGAATCTCCCCATTCAATTTGTTGTTTGCAAATGAAATGAACCGCATGCTAGGTGGTAGAGGCACAAGTGGACCTTGGAGTAAATTGGAACGAAGGTCAAGATGTTCAAGGGACATTGAAGGAATGTACTCAAAATTTGTGAGAAGATTGTGAGAAAGACTCAAATGGAGCAGATTGTGCCAAAATTTTGATTTTGACACCGAAATCTGGCCATGAATCATATTGTTGGAAAGGTCTAAGAACTGCAAATTTTCTGATGCACTTAAGAAACTGGGGAATTCGGTTATGTTACAAGAAACACATCTAAAATCCTCAAGCTTGGACAACGTAAAGTTGACATTACTATGACTTTGTAGTGAGAGTAGGTTGTTGTTTGAAAGAAACACTTTCTTGAGATTTTTGAGGTTTGAAAACATATCTATATTAAGAACACCACTCAAGTTATTTGATGAAAGATCAAGAACAGTAAGGTTCACAAGTTTAAATATGGAATTTGGTATTGGTCCATGAATCTGATTTTGACCCAAAAGAATATACTTCAAAGAACTAGCCAAGGGCTGCGATTGGTCAAGAGAACCTGTGAAGTTGTTGTTACCAAGGCCTAAAATTTCCAAGGACGGCAGAATAAACAACCATGATGGTATTGTTCCATTCAAATGATTATTATGCAAGCAGAACTTCATCAGATATGAAAGGCCACTTACTTGACTAGGAAACTGACCCACAAATCGATTATCTGAAAAGTCTAAAGATGAAAGTTGACCAAGGTTGAATACTGAAAACGGCAATTGACCACTAAAATTATTCTGTGCAAGATCTAAATACTTCACCTTGTTAAGGTTTCCAAAAACATCAGGAAACTCTCCTGAAAAATTGTTATGACGAAGATATAACAAAGTGAGTTGGCCAAGGTTAGAAAGTGATGCTGGAATTCGACCAATAAACCGGTTGGATGCCAAGTCCAAGGAAGTGATTTGGGTGAGGTTCCAAAATGAAGATGGAATTGGACCTTCAAAGTTACATGAATGAAGATCCAACACTTTCAAGTTTCCTAGATTCCCAATTGAGTTAGGCAGTTTTCCTGAGAAACTTGTGACAGAAAGATTAAACAATCTGAGGGGACCACTCCAGTTTGACATTGGTAAACTGCCTGTGAGACCTATATTGTCGGATAGAGTCAGCTGCTGGAGGAATGGAAAGTGGAGGATTTCAATGGGAAATTCACCTTGTAGATGGCTACCACGGAGACTGAGAGATATCACAGAAGAAGATAGGTTCAACAATGAACCAGGAGCAACTAAAGACATGTCAACAAAGTCGAAGACAAGCTCTCTTAGTTCTGTTAGGTTGTGCAAGGACTTAGCAAAATTGGGTTGTTCCAGTTTAAGTGAATTACTAGAGAGATCAACTGAAACTAGTTTCGACAATTGAGAGATTTCGATGGGAACTAGACCTGAAAAATATGATGAAGAAAGGTTAAGATATGTCAAATGAGAGAACTGGCCAAACTTTGGTGACATTCTGGATCCTTGAAAACTGTTACAAGCAAGATTGAGCTTTCTGAGATTGTGGAGGAGGAAGAGACTGCTGTTGTCTTCGATCATGCCAAGCAGCCAACTAGAACTCAGGTCAATGGTTGTAACGTGCCCTGTGAACCTATCACAGGTCACTCCATCCCATGAGCAACAATCAGTACCCTGCTTCCAGGAGTCTGTTCTAGGATAAGAAATAGCATTGTTGTCGCAATGAGTAGAAGCAGAGCTATTGACTGAAATGAAATTCTTGAAATGGAGCAAGGCAACACTATCTTCGGAAGAGCAAAGTCTCTTTGGAGGAGCAGAAGACTTCAAAGACATTGAATGAGTAACTTGAAAATACGAGAACAAGAAGAGGAGGCATAGGACTAGATACCGCAACAATAACTTCCACATAGTTCTTTTTTCAGAGGAGATAGAAGAAAATTCAAAAACTATGGTTGCGGAGATGTATGAGAAGTGAAGTTTTATTGTCGTTGATTACCTTCTGATTTCATTTTATATTGTTTCTAATGGTTGATGAGAAAACCTTGGTTCGATTTTCTGTAGCAAAATGTAGCCATTATCAGACATTGACCCTTACAAGTTAGATTGGTCTTCCAAGGCATTTTTTTTCTCTAGGTTCTAGATAGTATTGTGTAACAACTATTATGTGGTGTCAAGCAAAGACAAGTCCATGAGGTTCTCCAATCAAGCAGTGATGAAATTGCCGTCCAAGAGGCCCTACACTTGTAGCAATATCTCTAATGCGAAAATGCAAATGTGAAAAAGAAGACACAGGTCACTATAGTTAAGACAAGATGTGCCTTATGTCACGGTCCTAGGCAGAAAATAATAGCTCAAAGAAATTTTCGTTAGATCAAGAAGACACAAATGGACATTTAAAGAAAATACACAAATAATTATTCTGCAAGTTGTGTATCATTATATTTTCTTCTGCAATGATTATAACGTATAATTTACGTACTTTATCAAAGAACTTACTCCATAACTAAGCATTTAAAACTTAATTTGACCCTATAGAACCAACATGATATTATAGGAATTTGTCAATAGACACAGAACTGACTTTAACCGAGCCATCATAAATCAAGCTAACACCAGCATACATAGGTAACTGTATATATGGAAAATTAAGATGATATGATTCTGAAAGAAATACAGTTAAAAACTTCAAATTTTCCCCTGCCACACCATAAGTAATCTTCATTTAGTCATGTCCCAAAATACACAAATATAATATTGAGATCAGAGTGTATTGGTCAGTCCAATCACAAGTATATGACCATGCTTTATCAGTGAAATTATTTGTCATTGAACAGACAGATCATCCTAGCTCAATGAAAATAAATAATGGTGGAATAATATACATAAATTATACACAGAAAATAATAGCTCAAAGAAATTTTCTTCCAAAATAATAGAAATTTAAGTGAATTTAAAATGAGATTCATAATTTTATATGAGTATAATTGAAGCTGTGAACACTAAGCAAGACAACTATTGGTCAGTCAATGAGTTAGAATCAAGTTAACTAACTGGGACAAAGAAGTTGAAAGTGACCATTACTTTCTAGTCATTTGATAAGATTTTTATGAAAATATAATTGAGAACTACCAATGCCCCTTTACTAGTCCAATGAATGATTTCGATAAATTGAATTTGAACACACTATTGGTATCGTGAGGATTGGGCTAAAGAACTAATGGCACCAAGTCTTGCCTATCCAAGACATTCTCTGCGCATTAATTTCCGAAGTGGTTCTACAATTGACTAGATTAAACTATAAAGTGGTTCTACAATTGACTAGATTAAACTATATTTAATGGAGATATTGGTACAGGAAATGTCGTTGTCAAATGAGCTATTCTTAGGTTTCTTGTTTTAAGACTTTTTAATAACTTGAGATGAAGATCAATAAATTGACAATCCATGTAGAGTTTCTGGAATTTGATAATTGACGGATAATACAGTAATCCACTATTTTGATGCAATTTTACATATAGACAGTAATTTATTAACATACGGTAATTATATGTATCTATAGACTTGATTATGCAACTACTGCACGTAGTAGCAGATTTGGCATCATAGAATTGACATTTTACTACAAAATATGCTATATGTATCTCACAAAAATATCACTATGCTGGGACTAATTATAAATTCCTGATCCCCCGTTTTATTCCTGTTAAGAGAGGGCATTAAATGGAGGAACATTTTTGGCTATGCTAGAAACATAGTGGTGCTAGAGGCAGAGAGATCCATGGTTGTGTATAAAGTAGACTTTGATTCTCCATCGCTGTGTTTTAAATTTTTCTACACTGGTATGTTTTGATTATGATTTTCTTGTAAAAATATGTGGCAATGATTTTTTCTTAGACTCAGTGCCATGGGGTAGGTATATAGGGACTAATCCATCAATAATATGACTCAATGTCTTGGTCTACGTAGACTTTGTCCATTCAAGATGCTATAAACTTCCAAATCAATTGATTTTATTATTGATGCGTGTAAAACTTGATTTGACCTTATTATAATGGGAATAGGGAAGTCTGTTTCTTTCGTTGTAATATCTCTAGTATATAATGAGCAAGACAACAACTGGTCGGTCAATAAGTTAGAATCAAGTGAACTAACAGGGACAAAGAAGTTGAAAGTGACCATTACTTTCTAGTCATTTGATAATATTTTTGTGAAAATATATTTGAGAACTACCTATTCCCCTTCACTAGTCCAATGAATGATTTCGATAAATTGAATTTGAACACTATTGACATCGTGGGGATTGGGCTAAAGGACTAATGGCACCAAGTCTTGCCTATCCAAGACATTCTCTGTGCATTAATTTACAAAGTGGTCCTACAATTGACTAGATTAAAGTATGTTTGATGGAGATATTGGCATAGGAAATGTCGTTATTAAATAAGCTATTCTTAGGTTTCTTGTTTTAAGACTTTATAATAACTTGAGATGAAGATCAATAAATTGACCATCCATGTAGAGTTTTTGGAATTTGATGATAGACGGATGATACAGTAATCCACTATTTTGATGCAATTTTACATACAGACAGGAATTTATTAACATACAGTTATTATACGTATCTATAGACTTGATTAGATTTGGCATCACAGACTTGACATTTTACTACAAAAATGAATAGGACTAATTATAAATTCCTGATCTCCCATTTTATTCTTGTTAAGAGAGGGCATTAAATGGAGGAACATTTTTGGCTACACGCTAGAAACATGGTGGTGGTAGAGGCAGAGACATTAGTTGTTGGGTATAAATTAGACTTTGATTCTCTATAGCCGTGTTTTAAATGTTTCTACACTGGTATGTTTTGATCACGATTTTCTTGTAAAAATATGTGGTAGTGATTGTTTCTTAGACTCATGCGGTGGAGGTAGGGATCTGAGAACTAATCCATCAATAATGTAGCTCAGTATTTTGGTCTATGAAGATTTTATCTGTTCAAGATGCTATAGACATCCAAATCGATTGATTTCATGATTGATGCATGTAAAATTTAATTTGACCTTATTCTACTTTATAATGGGAATAGGGAAGTCTGTTTCTTTGTTGTAATATCTCTAGTATATGAAATTATATTGAAATATAAAATTTGACCACAAGACATAGTAATATAGGTTTTTAACAAATTGCTTTTTTGACCTTAGCTAGTGTCTGTAATTGCAAATTACAATATTGGCAAATATTATTATACTAGAAATAGAGTGCAGTTCGGAGAAAAGAAGGTAAATATTTGAAATAAATTAGCGGTCAATTTGTAATTCCAATCTATTATCTGATTTTTCAAATAATTTTTTCTCACCATGTAGATTCTTATTAAATGTTGTGTAAATTTTTCAACTAATGACAACTTCACTCCATGAACTGTGGAATCCTGACCAACATCACAAAGTTGTTTGAAGAAATACTAATTTCTACTTCCGTTGCATCTATTCTATGGCCCTTCGATTACCCTCACAAGCTATAGGGGCATTCATGTTGAGAAAACATGATATCTGATTACCATTCCAAATCCATAACAATTAACTCAATGGACTTTCCAACCAAATATATATTAAGACTAACATATTTTAGTGTTGTAGATGATTATGGTACTATCTCGTCAATATGACAATTAAATAATGATTGGATTTCTTTAGATGTTCAAATGAATCGATTCAGAATTATAAATTTGTTATATATATATTACGAAAAGGGGGAAAACTTCAAGTAGATTATCGTTTAGAGCAATTGAGATATACTTAGCTCAAGTTGCTGAAAATTTATGATTCATTGTTATAATATTGTATTATAGTAGGCTTTTAGCCACCCTATTTAGGTTGTTAACTTTTGATTTCTGCTATCATGTCTAAATTTTGTTTTTGATTTTTACTTTTTGTCCTTGTGCTTATGCAATTAAGGCAGATGGTAAGAGGAGCAATCAAACAATAATTTAGAAAAAAGTCTTCGTCTCCTAGACTTTTTGTAGTTAAACACTGGAAAAATATATATATATATCTAATGTCAATTACATATTCTTAACAGTCATACAGTTAAATGTAAATTATGCTTATAAATGACATAAAACGAAAGTAGCCACCAACAACTCAGATTATGTCATTAGACTTTGATTCTCCTCCGCCTTGTTTAAAAATTTTCCACATTAGAACCTTTTGTTTTTGGATATGATTCTTTAAAAAATGAATGTGGCTACTATACTTTCTTCAGCTCATGTAGTGGGGCAGCGGTAAGAGGACTAGTATAGCAATAATGTAGCTCAAAGTCTTGGTCTTGAAGAGTAAAGGTCACATTATATAATTACATAATTCAGCAAAATTGAAACCACAAAACATTTTTGTGCTATTCAAACCACAAAATTCAGCAAAATTGAAAGCATTTGATAAGCAAACAGATTACAATGTCAAAATCAAAGTTAACAAGCTAGTGTACACATTCTATAATTGAAACATTCCTGCCCTGTTCTTGTTTGCATTAATTATAGTACAAGATTTGTCAATATAAACCACATCATAATTTTCATCACCATTAATGTAATTTTCTGCCCTGTTTTTGCACACTTGGGACCATCAGCACAATAATTCCTTTCCTAATCATTGACAACTGCGAAGGCTAAAGCCCAATTGATAAGAAAAATATGCATTATTGATATATATTTTCAATTCACAAAACTTAAGAATAAAGCAAAGAAAAATATCAATAAACATCAAATTAATAGAGTTTTTAGATCATTCAACTATCAAACAATATTATATCACGCACTAGAATCGAGATAAAATTGGCTGCTTGTATTTAAAATTTATAATGCGTTAGAGTAGAAGCAGAGATGCAATTACTAGTGTATTTTAAATTGATGCCTTCTAAACAAATCTAAACAAACACAAACATCTACCAATCCTATACTTTTTTAACAAATATATTATACTGGGAAAATAGGAGTAGTACACAAATCATAAATAAATAAATAAACTATAGCACAACATCATTTTCTGGTGTAATGCACTCAACTCCTGAAGATATGAACATGTGCTTGATTAAGGAAATGTATGAGTTGGAATTGCTAATTTCTTCTTCTTATGTGTCTTCCACTCAGATTTATCACCTTTGTGAATTGCCATTTTTCAACCATATTCACAAACCATTTTGGCTTTCCTATCGAGAATACAATATACCCTGTCAACAATCAGATCATCAAACCACATGCATAACCCATGAGACTGATTTTCCAATCAAACCAGCTTTCTTCAGAAAATATTGTTGATTTTTGGATCTGATTCTAGTACTTCACCAGTGCTACATGGTTTTGACAATGGCGATCCACACAACCCCAAGTTCCCAATATAAGAATTGTTCCCAATGTATCAAATTGATTCCCTTGAGATATAGGCCCATCAAGCTGGTTGTATGAAAGGTTTGATACAGAGAAATGTCAAACTTTCAATTGTTGAGGAATTTTCCCATCAAGCTTATTTGATGAGAGGTCTAATGATTTGATCTCCGTCAAATTTACTATAGATAATGAGATTTGAGCTATTAGACTGTTATGAGAAAAGTTGAGGATTGTGAGAGAATTGAATTTCCTAACTATATCTAGAATTTGTCCTCGAAACTTATTATTGGACAAATCCATAGGACTAAAAATAGTTAATTTTCTTCAATTCAAGTTCAACTCCTTTCGTCGTCATCAATACATAATCTTGGTAATAGGAATTACCTATATAATGTCTTCCAGCACTTTTGTTTTTTCCACTCGTCATAGATTGAAAGTTTTTGGAAAATCCAATTTGCAAACTACTAGTGAATCCATTTTCAAAGAGGTCAAGAATTCGCAATTTAGAGAAGGTAACTCATGGTCCTAAATCGCCAAAGAGGATCATAATATTTGTTAGATCGTAGTATAAGAATTTGCAATTGCGAAAGAGTTGCTTACCAATGAGGAAAAGTAACATTAATCATGTTATTTCCAACATCTAGTACTGTTAATTTGCCACAGTTCACCAAATAAGGTGGCAATGGTCCCTCCAACAGACTGTGATTAAGATTCAGACCTGTCAACTGGCAGCCAACTGCAAATGTTGGAGAGATGCTGCATGAAAGTAGTTTGTCTTCAATTCCAAACCTACGATGCTTGTAGAGTTTCCTAGGCATTGTGGAATAACTCCATGAAAGTTATTGTTAGACAATAGAAGATATTTAATTGAACTTCAATTGCAAAATGATGAAGGGATGGCTCCTATCATGTTGTTGTGTGAAATTGAAAAGAATTGCATCAATTTGTTGTCAATTTGTGGAGAAGGAGATGGAAGAGGTACCTGAAGCAAGTTAGAACTAAGGTCAACATATGCTAGATTCTCCCATAATGAAAGCCCTCCTATGCCTGTCAAGAAGTTATGGACAGATTTTAAAAAGATAGAAAACTGATTTGAATAGGTGGCTTGGAACATGGGCATGGATTTTGTTGTCCGAAAGATCCAACCATCATACGTTGTTGACAATTGATATGTATCAAAAATCATGAATTGGGCCATTGAGAAAAAATATTGGAGATTTAATGTTGACAATTGATATGTATCAACCATTATAAGTGACTTATTGGATCAGTAAAACATGGTGTTCTGCTTCTCACATGATCAACTAGAAGCCGAACATTATTGCTTGTGGATCCTGTCCACTGACATGTTGGTGAGAAAGGAGAAAAGCCTCCAATATGTGCTTGACTTATTGATTACATCCCTCATGTTATTTTTCACTAATTATTTAAAAATATTGAAATTAAAAATAATATACACATATATATTTATTTGTAGAATAAAATAACAAAATAAATAATAGTTCAATAAAGTTTATTAAATTTTAGATTTTTTTTTTTTGAAATAAAATTTTAGAAATTTAAGTGAGTTTAAAGTGAAATACATTATTATATAAATGAAAACACTGTAGCCACGAGGGTTGGTGTGGACGCCACATTGCCACTAGTCCATAAACTAGCCAAGTCTTGGTCAATATAGTATTTGAATGAATGATATTTAACTCTAACTTTTTAAGATTAAAAAAAAAAAAAAAAAAAAGTGAACGTTAGGTAGCGAAACAGGGTGTGTTTAAGTATAGTGGGCTACAAACAATTGATCATCTAATAATTTGTTTTCTTTGAAAAAAAAAAAATATCTTTGTATACTTTGGTTGGAATTTCTTATGATTGCTTAGATAAACCAAATCAAAATCAAAATTTTCTTAAGTACTGTAGTAATTGTATTTAAGGGGGGAAAGATAAAAAACTTCAAGTAAATAACCTCTTTACTATAATTAAAATATTAGATTTTCAATTTATACATAAATAGTTGGAAATCAACCATTCATTGTAGTTTAAAAAAGAAAACACAATTTGTTGTTAAAATAACTGCTTCAAGTCTATGTTCATTATTACTTTCTTCATTGAAAAAGATAAAAATAAAAAATAAAGAAAAGTCAAGGTTCATTGTTTTAACATGTCAAATTACTATTGCTTTAAAAAAAAAATGTTAAACTTACGTAACAGGAAAAAATTTTCCATCATTTTCTTTAGGGCATTACCTCAATACAATTCCAGGACAAGTCAATGATAACTTCCCCTTTTTTAAGTTTAAGTCCAAACAGAAATGTCACAGACTCACACAAATGCCTTAAAAATAAATGAAAATGATATACTATGTACTTATATCGCCTCATGACCTATGAGAAATTAGTACTTATTCTTGAAATGTGGCTTGCAGGGGTAACATAAAGTGGAAAATTATGTGTTATATATGAAGGGAGTATGCAATATTTGTACTACAACAAGGCTGCAACTGAATGCATAACCCATGAGATTGATAATCCAATCAAAATAAGCTTCAAGTATCCTGTTCTTCAAGGAATATGATGTGGTCTGGTTCTATCACCATTGCTACATGTTTTTGACAATGGCAATCCGTACAACCACAAGTTTTCGGTATAGAAATCATTTTGAAAAGTATTGAACTGGTTTCCTTGAGGTATAGGTCACACAAGCTAGTTGTATGAGATGTTCAGAGCTGAAAGTAATGCCCAACTTGTCTAACGTGTAACTCATTAACATTCCCAATGATTTATGTTGCAGAGTCTCCCATGAAGGTTTTAAGGTTCCCTGGCACGTGAAGGAACATTTACTAGAATATTATCAGCACAAATCTTTGGCAGTCCTTTTGTAAAATTCCTTTCAGTCTCGAGAAATTATATATGAGGACCATATATAGGAGCAAATGCTACGATAAAATGATATAAAACTACACTAGAGATAAACCGATAGTTGAAATTTGAAGCAAAAGAAGCATAAATGTCCTTCAAAATGCTACTGAAACTAATTAGGAAAACTTCATTGGTAACAGCAATAACATTTTAGCATTGATAGTAAAACAATAACCACATTGAACAATTTCATTGGCTTTTAGTGAGTGGTGTACAATTTGTTTTTCCTGTATTACGAAAGTGGTTGTTTGTTGTTTTGACGAGAAAAGAGACTGCAGGTGAAAATTAGGCTCTTGGGCTTGGTGAATTTTTAAAGCATGGGCCTTGTAAAGGCCCAATTCATTTTGGTTCGAACCGATAGATACACTTGTAAATTAAGGGTTTTAACCAAATCTAACCTTTTTTTATAACCCTTTGGGATATTACCTCTTTTTTTTGAATTTCCTGCAGTATGATTTTTTTTGGTCCAAAATACCCTTAATAATTCAGCTAATTACCACTTACCATTGTTTTTCCCTCCACTGACCCACCCCATTTCTGATTCTCTCTCTAAAATTTTCCCTCCACTGACCCACCCTCTCTTCTTCTTCTTCTTCTTCTTTCCTTTTTTTCTCCTTTTTTTCCTGAGTTGGATCTGGTCGAACCAGAACCGTCTGGTTCTGGGTTCGCGAACCCAGAACCAGATCTGGTTCTGGGTCGCGAACCCAGAACCAGATTTCTTTTTTTTTTTTTTTTTGTTTGTTTATTAATGAGTTTATGAATGATTTGATGTTGTTGTTGTTGTGGGAGATGATGATGTTGATTAATTGGATTGATGAATTGTGGTTGTTGATGAATTGTGGGAGATTATGAGTTTTGATATTGAAGGAATGGGAGGGGTAATTTTGTTCAAAAAATAATAATAAGGTCCGTTTTGATAATTTAAAAAACTAGAAGTCAATTTTGTAATTTTAAAAAATATATTTAAGGGCGCTTCTTGGGTAAGAAGCGCCCTCTATTCTAAATTTGATAATTACGAAATAACTCCACAAATTTGTTTAATTATGAAT
Organism: Litchi chinensis; assembly: GCA_019925255.1. Taxonomy (NCBI): domain Eukaryota; kingdom Viridiplantae; phylum Streptophyta; class Magnoliopsida; order Sapindales; family Sapindaceae; genus Litchi; species Litchi chinensis. The sequence continues at coordinate 14,829,501 of CM034465.1, read as the reverse complement.
TTTACCCTGAATTTTCAATTAAGGTTGGGAATCTCAACCTCGAGGTTGGGATTCCCAACCTGAAAGTTAGGATTGATAGGGAATCCTAACCTTGAGGTTGGGATTATAGATTTTGATATTGAAGAAATGGGAGGGGTAATTTTGTTCAAAAAATAATAATAAGGTCAGGTTTGATAATTCAAAAAAATAAAAGTGCAATTTTGTAATTTTAGAAAATGTCTTTAAGGGCGCTTCTTACCCAAGAAGCGCCCTCTATTCTAAATTTAATAATTACGAAACAACCCTAAAAATTTATTTAATTACGAAATATATATAATTGAACATTTAGGTTGACATTCTCAACCTCCAGGTTGGGAATCCCAACCTAAAGGTTAGGAGTTCCAATCTTGATTCAATATTCATATTTGAAATCTCAACTTCAAGGATGGGAATCCCAAACTTGAATAAACATCTAAGGTTAGGATTCTCAACCTTTAGGTTGGGATCCCAACCTAAAAGTTGAGAATCTCAACTTTGATATTCAACCCTATTTGGAATTCCCAACCTCGGAGTTGAGATCCCAACCTATAGGTTGGGATTGATTTCAAAAAATACTCATTAAGGGCATTTTTGTCCATTCATGCTTTTTTTCTATTTGGGACTCCCAACCTCGGGGTTGGGATTCCCAACCTATAGGTTGAGATTTATTTAAAAAAATGACTCATTAAGGGTATTTTTGTCCATTCATGTATTTTTTTGTACCTTTTTGTACTATCAATCACAAAAGGTTATTTTTGAGGTTGACCTCTCCAAATGGACCATTTTCCCAATTTTCTCGTAAATTAAACCCCAATAATCCATTATTATCTGTTGAATTCTATTATACCAGGATTAATTCATTAAATCAAATAACAATTTATATTTGTTTTCAGGATTTGGGACAATCCATGGAAAATATTGACTTAATTGTAGTAGGAACGATAAATCAACATTCACTCATCAGTTTTGAAAATATTATACCTAACTCAAAAATAAAAATTATTATTTGGATACTAAAACATGTAGCCACTCACAAAACTGAGTAATTACTTGCAAGAGTTGTAAAGAACATAAGATATACTTGATACCAGAGGCACATAGTATTGACAACTTGAGACATGTCAAAGTGAATCCTAGAAGCGAGATCATTGAGACAACAAAGTCTCCAATTTGATAGAGAGTGATACTTGTGAATAAAGGTTGTATTTCATCGTATCAATTCAATAGACAAAGTGTTGCCTATTTATAGGCCAAAGGAGAAAATAAAATAAGCAACTAAAATCCTATATGTGGTAACTATAAAATATGAAAAAGATTGATACAATTGATTGATATGATTGAATGTCGATTGATATTATTTGTTGACTTGCTTGATATGGTAACATCTCCCCGCAAACTCAAGATGGCAAGATAGATGCAAGCTTGAGTTTGGTTACCAATTCACGAAAACGCCCATGATGATGAGCTTTTATGAATAAATCAACAGGTTGATCAGCAGAAGAGATCGAGTGTAGTTTAATAGTATCCTGATGAACATATTACCGAACAAAATGACAATCAATTTCAATGTGCTTCGTACATTCATGAAAAACATCGGCAATTTGAATAGCATTATAATTGTCACAACAAAAAGAAGTAGTTGTATCTTGATGAACTCCCATGTCTATAAGTAGCCAATGTAGCCAAAGAAGTTCTTAAGTAGTATCAACGAGAGCCAGATATTCAGCCTCAGTATTTGATCAGGCTATAACAGTCTGTTTCTTACTATGTCATAAAATGAGTGAATCTCTAACAAGGAAGCAGAAACTAGTGATATATCATTGATTAATAGGATCTCCAACTCAATAAGCATCTGAATAAACATGTAACTCTAAAAAGGATTGAGCAGAAAAATGAAGGCTATAGAATATTATGCCTTTAAGATATCGTAGAAGATAAAGAACAACAGCAAAATGAGTAAAATGTGGAGCAAACATAAATTGACTAACAACATGTACAACATATACAATATCTAGTTGAGTCACAATTAAATAAATAAGACTACTAACAAGTTGTCGATAAAAAGTAAGATCGCTTAGTAGTGTGCCTTCAACTGGTATTAACTTAACATTTGCTTTCAAGGGACTAGCAATAATTTTACTATCAATTAAGTTAGTATGAGTAAGAAGATCCTAAATATACTTGGCTTATGAGAGATAATAACCATCAAAGTCAGAAGAGATCTCAAGACTAAGAAAGTAATTGAGTAAGCCAAGATCTTTCATTTTAAAATGTTGTTAGAGAAAAGTTTTAAGTTCAGAATTGTCAGCAATATCATCACTGGTAATAATCATGTCATCCACATAAAATAACAAGAAGACAAAGTCATAACTAGTCTTGCAAAGAAATAGTGTAGAATCATAAGAGCTAGAGGTAAAGCCAAATTGCATGATGCTAGAGGAGAATTTAGCAAACTAAGTTCTATGAGCCTGTTATAGCCCATACAGTGCTTGATGAAGACGAAAAACCTTGTGTGGAAGATGAAGATACCCTAAGGGTTGTTTCATATATACCTCTTTAGTAAGATCTCCATTAAGAAAGACATGTTTCATGTCTATTTGAAACAAGATCCATCGTTTGATTGCAGCGATTGCCATTAAGCTATGAATAGATGTAAGTCTAGCAACCGATACAAATGCCTCCATATAATCAATTTCATACTCCTTGGTACAAGACGGGTTTTACATAGTTCAATAGACTCATCTAATTTCGTTTTGATCTATATATACCTATTTACACTCAATGGCAGATTTATTAGAAGGAAATTATGATATTTGATAAGTTTCTGATTTGTTAAATTTGATTATGAATTTGAAATTTATAGTTTTCATATTTGTGAAATGTATATTCGTTTTATATATGCTATGTTGAAAAAAATTATCACCATTTTGTATGCTTATTGAGTTTCCAAACTCACTTAGTATGTTATGATTTTAGATAATTGAGATTCATATCATGCATAGGATGGATTGACATTTCAATAGTGGTTCTTAGTTCCTTAGAAAATAAGCCTATATGTTATTTAAAGATTCTTAGGAACTTATTTAGTTTAGTTAAAAACTTTGATAGTTGTATTTATTTATAAATATATTTTTTTTATTGAATTTTTATTGGTTGATTGATAGTATGTTAGTTCATATCTTGACTTTCAGGTTAGGGTGTGACAATTGTATGAAATATAATAAATATGATGTATTAAAAAAATCATTAACTTCACGGATTTCATTTAAGTAATGGATTTAGATGGATTTTAAAGTTATTATTACGAAGAAAAAAGTTAATAATGATAATAATTTTGGTTTGAGTGTCTTACCATAAATGGTTTAGCCATGGAAGATTTTCTCTCAAATTTGTATAGATTCTGTTAAAATTTAAGTATATTCAATTTGGATTTATATAAAATCCAATGAATCTAGATGTATTAAAAGAAATATAATTAACTTTACGGATTTCATTTTGGTAATGAATTTAAATGAATTTTAAAGTGATTTTGAGGAAGAAAATGTTAATGATGATAATAAATCTTTGTTTGATTGTCTTACCATGAATGGTTTAGCCATGAAAGATTTTCTCTAATAGTTGTATAGAATCCATTAAAATTTAAATATATTTAATTCAGATTTGTATAAAATCCATTAGATCCATATGTATTAAAAAAAATTATTAACTTCATGGATTTCATATAACTAATGGATTTAGACAGATTTTGAAATGATTTTTAGGAAGAAAAAAGGTTAATGATGATAGTAAATCTCTATTTGATTGTCTTACCATAAATGGTTTAGCCATGGAAGATTTTCTATCAGATTTGTATAGATTTCATTAAAATTTAAGTATATTCAATTTAGATTTATATGAAATCCAATGAATCTAGATGTATTTCAAAATCATTAACTTCACAAATTTCATTTAAGTAATGAATTTAAATAGATTTTAAAGTGATTTTGAGGAAGAAAATGTTAATGATGATAATAAATCTTTGTTTGATTGCTGTTGACGTTCGGAAACGGTCAACTCAGAGATTCTGGGACCCAGACTGCGAACAAGGTAATTGAAGGGGTGATAATGGTAGCGGGTGTACGATAAATGCGAAGTAAATGGAGTTTGAGGTTGGTGGAACTTAATTAAGGCGAGAGAATATTGGTTGTGGCAGTTGAGTAAATGCAATCAGTTAATCAATGGAGGGTTGAGGAGAAAGATTGAAATACACAAGGATTTTTACGTGGTTCGGCGGCTGAGCCTACATCCACGGTCACTCTGAGGTCAAAATCCGGCAGAGTGATAGTTCTCTAGTATTTCCGACTTGTCTGTACAGTAAAGGTCTCCCCTGTTTATATATAGAGGGGAGAGATACAAAGAAAGTAATTAATATATCAAACTAAAGTACAGGTGATGGTTATTTCAACTAACCCTGACACAGCCATGCTGCCTTAAATGTGAGATCATCATTCCTCTTTACATGCGCACGTATGCATTTAATGCTCCTGGAGAAGTCTTCTCTTCATTAAATGCAGAGCCGTCACATTAAATGCATCTTGGTAATGGTGTAAATAGTCTCTGGCAGGAAATCATGGAAGTAGGTGACTTCGCGGACTTGCTACATACGATATCTCCTGAATAAGCTCTCTGGTTAGACAGGTAATGCATGCTGGAGAGATGCCGACGTGGCTGAGGAGAGGAGGCTAGGCGGTCTGGGGGTTCCTGCGAGCTCGCGACCTGGATGGCCTCGCGAGCTCAACGAGCTGACGACGTGGGCAGGAGGCACGCTTGGGAGGTCCGAAGGCTGTTGCAATCTCGCGGCCTGGACGACCTCATGAGCTGGACCAGTAACTGCTGATCCGATCTTGGGCCTTCTGGGCCCTTGCTCTTGTCCAAATATATAAGGTTTATATTGGCCCATTTAGGCGCAAATCGAGAAAATTGGTATAACATCAAGCCCCTCAGCTCTCTGTGCGTTCTGCGGACTGTGAGCTGATTTAAACACATGATTGACGCCCATTTACGAGCTTTCCGGCGTCGTTTAGACCTCTGTATTGTAACCGATGACACGTGGCGTTCATATGGGCGCTGGAGCCACAAACGTGCCTCGGGACCATACGCATTTAATGCGCACGTCTTGTAACTGACATGCAGGACGGCACACGACCGAGATTGGTGCTAGGCCGTTGGATCTTTGACAGTTATGCCTTTATGTTAGATCGGATGGCTGGGGGTGGACATCCTGGCCTATATAATTCAGAGGTCTTTTCCGATTCCATTTTTTGCTTTTTTGATACGACACCAGTACTCCTCTCTTCACCAATTTTCTTCTTCAGACTCCGCTGCTTCAGGAATCGACTTTCATTTTCAGCAAGCCATTTACAGCTCGAACAAGGTAATTTTTTCCTCACTTTGCTTTTTTACGTCATTTGGGGATTTGCTCCTGGTTTGTATCGCTAGTTTCTGCTCTTGTATCATATCTGCGAGTCTCTGTGTGCCTGTCTTACCTTTAGAGATTTGTCGTGCTTGTTGTTTGAGTGTTTGTGTTCACTAGGGGCGACCTAGCAGTCAGCCTAAGTGTCTCATATCTTTGTTATGTGTTGTTGTTGCTTAGGATTTTCGATGAGAATGTCCCTATACTGCCTGGTAAGGTACCTGTAGATATAGGGTTAGCAACATAAACATTTAGGGAGACACAGTACCTGACGGGCCCACGTTCTTGGGCCTCCGTTGCCTTTGATGGTCAAGTGTGCGACCTGACGCATAGGACAATAGCTCTAGGAACTCTTGTCTGTAGCTTGCTAGGCTCAGCATGCTGTAAGCGTTCTGATGTCGTTCCTTCTGTGCTGTAGATGTCAGGTCGCTCACGTACTGGTCGAGGCAGGGCTTCTGCTTCTAGAAGGCAGGCAGGATGTCAGGCTAGTGAATCCGAGGCTACGACCTCACGAGCTGGCGGGTCCACTGGGGAGGTCGCAGAAAGGGAGGAGGTCGCTGAGAGGGGGATCGACATCCTTTCTCTCACACACCTTCGAGCGTTACCCTCCAAATGCTAGAGGCCTGAGCTCGAGACTTCAGCTTCCCTTTGGGGTGCCGAGCTAACGTCCCCGAGGCCAGCGATCGAGTAGCTTATCCTCCTGCGGGCTTTGTGGCGATCAGCCATGAGCATATGGAGCTCGGATTTAGGTTCCCCATCCTCGACTACCTTAAGAACCTTCTGAACGTCCTGAAGCTCGCCCCATTCCAACTGACCCCGAACGCGTACGCTTATCTAACCACTTTAGCAGCGGCGTTCATCAAGCACGGGTTCAGGCCCCCTACACCTCGCATCCTCCGCAGCGTTTTCAGCTTCAAGGGGATCTTTGGAAACGAGGGGCTTTACTACGTCACGTCTCGTCAAGCCTCGCCATATAGGGTATCTGCCCCAAGACTGCATCAGGTCCAATGTGGGGGAATATAAGTCCCGCTGGATCCTAGTCACATGTACTTCGCTTGAGGGTCTGCACAATAGAAGCTTCGTGCTGGAACCTGGTACTTAGAAACCTGCGGTTTACAGAAACAGTGATATACCCACTAGGATAATAGTTTTTTTTTTTTTTTTATAAGTTTGCTTTTGTTCTGCAGGCGTTGCCGCTCCCAGGTACAAACTCAGAGAGGACGAACTCGCTATCTTGGATGCTTACGCGGCGGCCAAGAGACCAAATGACGATTTCCTCCCTTCCAACAGCGAGCTGGTAGAACGGGGCCTCGCGCCATATGCCACAGGTCCTCTTTTGCACATAATCCAGCATTTGGGGATACGGGGAGAAAGATCCGAGGTTCGTTCTGTCTTCGCTGCCCCTGAACAGTCCGAGTCAGATCTGCAGCCTCTGCCACAAAGGTCCCCGAGCACGAGCACGTCTACCACCATACCTTCTGACAACATGCAAAGGCTCGCGATGTCCGTTCCCCCACTCAGGTCGGTTCCACCTGCCAAGGCGCCCGTGGTCGTGGAAGTGGATGACACTTCCTCAGATCGCTCACAAAGAGCGTCTTCTCAGCCTGCTATAGTTGCTTCTCCTCAGGCCAGGTCGGCTGCGACTCCTCAAAAGCGGGCTCTCCCTTCTGGAGGATAAAGTCCTTCCTCAGCAAAGAGGGCTGAGGTCTCGGTTGAGGGGGATTCACCTGTAGATCAGGAGCGCGAGGCCCTTATTAGGAAGAAGAAGGGGAAAGCTATAGCTGAGCCTCCAGCTCCGAAGAAGAAAGGTGTCATTGAAGTCCGCAAGCCCGGGGCAGTTACTATTGGCAGGGAGCCAGGTCTTGAGGCACCTGCGTGACCTTCGGGGCCAGTAGGGGAGTCGTAGGGAGACTCCGAGCTGCACCCTGACGCAGCAAAGGAGAAGAAATATCTCAACAGCTTCGTGGAGCTAGCGCCTGGAGTAATGGGAAATCGCGATCCGGAGCTGCAGAAACCAGAGCTCTCAGGCTATAACCTCGTGGCCTTTGCAGCTCGTCATGCGGCGCTGGTAAGGCTCAAACTTCTTTATACTTTGATCTTTCTGTATTCAAATTTTAACAACTCTTTTCTTTTCCAGTTGGGTATGGCGACGGTGAAGCTGATGAGGGAGGTAGACGATCAGCTTGGTGAGAAGGAGGCCTTTAGGGTATCTAAGGTGCAGTTCGAGAAGGAGAAGAAAGTAATGCAGGAAAAAGTCCACCTCCTCCAAAAGGACAACGAAGAGCTTAAGGCCAAGCTCCGAGATGCTGACGCAGCCCTGTCACAAGAGACTGCCCTCAGGGAGGCTGCTACCTCTGAAGCCAGCAAGGCCCACAGCGAGCTAAAGCAGGTAAAGGGCGAGCTAAGTGCTGCACAGAAAAAAGTTAAGATTGCTGAGAGTAAAATAAAACAGCAACAGCAAGACTTAGCTTCAAACAAAGAGAAGCTCGCTGGGGTCGAGGAGAAGCTGGCTGGAGTAGAGGGAAAGCTGGCCTAGACTGAGGCAAGCATTGAGACCCAGCTAGCTCAAGAGCGGGACAGGCTCGATGAAGAGATCGAGAGGGCTTTCTTGTTCAGCATGTGGGAGCGCTACCCGGACTTGGACTACTCTTTCTTTGGGCCAGTCGGTGTCGAAACAATCCAGGAGTTCGTGGAGCACGCTGCCAGTACTCAGGGCGCACAACAGGTTGATGCCTCCCCTGCTCTTCCAGTTGATCCATCTGCTGTCCCAGTCCCTTCACCAGAGCAGATCCTTGAGGGACCCTCAGCTCCTGAGGATCTTTCAGTGCCTGAGAGCCCAGTAGAAGCCTCTCATGATCTCCCAGCTCCTGAGCACGCCCTTGCATCGGAGCCCGCAATAGAAGCCCCTGTTGATCCTCTTGCTCCATCAGACGCGCCAACTAGTGCCTAGAGCACTTTAGCTCTGTTTACATGTTTCATTCATTGTTGCTATTACCATTATTGTTTTGTTGAAATTTGAACAGCGAGTTTATAGCTCGAAATCACAATGTTGGATTTCCTGCGGATTCAAATACTCTGTCAAAGTATGGAACATGTAGGTATGCATGACTCGCTTATATGATAAATAATTAACAAGTTTAAGTAATAGGCATATTAGAATAAGTATGCAAAAATTTGTTAAGTAAATCACGGTCGTGAAAATCGTGTTAACTTACGAGCTCGCTTACTGCAATCAATTATGATGATAACAATATATTAGCTCGCAAGAGTTTGAATTCGCAGATAGCTCAATCGAGTAAAGTACCTGATCATGCAAGTAACATAATTGGGTAACCCCTTAAAGACTAGGCACGAGCTTACAGTCGATGGGGTGCTCTGGATTCCCTGAACCTATATATTGCACTGGCGTTGGGTGCGTTCAAGAGTGGCATTTTCCCCAACTTTGAGACTTCAGCCTGTGGCAGTACTTACAGTTCAAGGGTGAGCCCCCCGTCATGGGTGACTATTTTCGCGAGTCCGCGGGCACCCTTATATTTGAGAGGCGTGACCTTACCCCCTCCTGCGAGGTTGAGGGGTAGAGTTTCGCGAGTCCCCGGACAGCCTTATATTTGAGAGGCGTGGCCTTACCCCCTCCCGCGAGATCGTGGGGCAATGTTTCACGAGTCCGCAGGCAGTCTTATATTTGAGAGGCGTGGCCTTACCCCCTCTCGCGAGGTCGTGGGACAATGTTTCGCGAGTATGTGGGCAGTCTTGTATTTGAGAGCCGTAGCCTTACCCCCTCCCGCGAGGTCGCAGGGTAATGTTTCGCGAGTTCGCGGACAGTCTTATATTTGAGAGGCGTGGCCTTACCCCCTCCCGCGAGGTCGCGGGGCAATGTTTCGCGACTAATTGATTGGGAGCTCGTAGGTCGCGAGGTTGGCCTAGGACAGCCCAAGTGAAATATGGCGACGAGCTGCTTTCGAGCGAGAAGGGCGTCGCAAAGAGTATCTGCTACGATCGCACCCTTATAAGACTCGCGAGTAATTCGTAGGTCATAGGAAATAGCGGCTGCGAGCTGGAAAATGAGCTTTACACTTGCTGGCATGAACTTTCTTATTGAGGATAACATAAATAAGCTGAGCGCTGATTAATAAGGGACCATCGGCTGAGGGTTATAGTCATTTCTTTGCCACATAATCTGTATATAATTTCGGCGAGTACTCTATGCAAGTGTTTTGGTCATTGGCGACTCCTTGGGTGTTTGCATAGATATCTCCAAAGAAATACATGTATGATAATAGATAGCAGCTCATTTTCTTGAGAAAAATAAGTTTCATTAGCTTTGTTCTTTAAACATGTACATTAGCTGGTTCAACCAGCATGCTTTCTGCATCAAATATGACACATACAACAGAAAACAAGTGAAAGCACTTTTACAGACAATCGTCAAAAGAAATCATATACAGGGTTAAAGCAAGCTGACAGTTATGTATAATAGGGCCGCAAATGCTCAACGTTCCAGGCTCGGGGTAACTCTGATCCATCCATGTTGGTCAAGTGATAGGCTTCATTCTCCAGACTCTGCTTGACGAGGTACGGTCCTTCCCAGTTAGGTCCGAGCGCTCCATCACTTGCCTTGCGGGCCCCAGGGAGGACTAATCTGAGAACGAGGTCTCCTGCCTTGTGGCTTCGAGCTCGCACTTTCTTGTTATAATACCTGGCAACTCTCTGTTGGTATATTGTTACCCTCATGCGAGCTGCTTCCCTTGCTTCCTCGACCAAGTCTAGACCGATAGCAAGCAGCTGTCTATTGTCCTCAGGTCGGAAGGAGGCCCTTCGCTGGCTAGTGACTTCAAATTCTGTTGGGATCATGGCCTCTGTTCCGTAGACCATGGAAAATGGGGTTTCACCTGTTGAGCTTCGAGCCATGGTCCTATATGCCCAAAGGACTTTCTGCAACTCGTCCACCCAAGCCCCCTTTCTTGCTTCTAACTTGGTCTTCAAAGTCTGTTTAATGATCTTGTTCACATCCTCGACCTGACCGTTGGCCTGAGGGTGGTCAACAGCCGAGAAGCTTTTCACGATTCCGAGCTCGTTGCAGAAGTCTATGAATTGCTCGCTGGTGAATTGAGTCCCATTGTCTGTCACGAGCTTCTAAGGGATTCCGAATCTGCAGATGATATTGTCACACATAAACTTCTCTATCTTTGTGGTGGAAATCTCTGCTAGCTCTTTAACTTTAGCCCATTTAGTGAAGTAATCCACTACAACCACAACATGCTTACAATTTCCTCGAGCTGTGGGCAAGGGTCCGATGAGATCCATTCCCCAAATTGCGAAATGCCATAGACTCACCATCTGCTGAAGGTAGGCTGGTGGAGCTCGGGGGACTTTGGCAAACCTCTGGCACTTATCACATTTCTTCACCAGGTCGATGGCGTCTTGCTTCATAGTCGACCAGTAGAACCCATGTCTGAGGGCTTTCCGAGCTAGGGATAGAGCTCCCGCATGGTTCCCACAGTGACCTGCATGTATATCCCTCAGCACGACCTCACAATCCTCATCATCTATGCATCGCAGCAACGGGGTTGAGAATCCCTTCTTGTATAGCTTTTCATCATAAATGCAGTATCGGGCTGCTCTAGCTCGTAAATGACGAGCTTCCAACTTGTCCTCCAGCAGCTTCCCTTCCTGCAGGTAGCCTAGTAACGAGTTCATTCAGAAGCTAGGTCGGACCCGCATGAACATCATTACCTCTTTGTCCTCAATGCTTGGGGTTGGCAGGAATTCCACAGGGATAGATTCCAGGAGATCAGCATCCTGGGAGGTTGCTAAGCGAGCCAGGGCATCTGTATTAGAGTTCTGAGCCCTGGGGATCTGATTCACTTCAAACCTTTTGAAAGCCCCCAGTAACTCCCTAGCTTTTTTGAGGTACTCTGACATCTTCTGACCCTTAGTCTGGTACTCTCCCCTAACATGGCAAACAACAAGTTGAGAGTCACTAAAGACCTTTACCTGGTCAGCTCGCACTTCCTTTGCCAGGTGGAGCCCGGCAAGCAACGCCTCATACTCGGCCTCATTGTTGGTCACCCGGAATCCAAATCTTAAGGCACTTAGGATCTTGTGACCTTCTGGGCTGATTAGCATTACTCTTGCTCCTGAGCCGTGCTCGTTAGAAGATCCATCCACATAAAGTTCCCAAGTCTGACCGCCTGCTAGCTCCTCCTGCTCTGGTACTGGTCCTGTAAACTCGACAATAAAATCTGCAAGTGCTTGGGCCTTGACCGCCGTCCTGGGCCTGTACTTTATGTCGAACTGAGCGAGCTCGACAGCCCACTTGAGGAGCCTGCCTGAAGTATTTGCCTTCTGGATGACTTGTCTGAGAGGGTACTGCGTGAGGACCTCTATCTGATGAGCTTGGAAGTAAGGGCGCAGCTTCCTCGAGGCAATCACCAGGCAGTACGCGAGCTTCTCCACTTGTGAATATCGGGTCTCCGCATCAACCAGCCTCTTACTGATGTAGTATACAGGCAGCTACATCTTCTCTTCTTCTCTCACCAAGGCTACGCTCAAGGCATGTTCAGACACACCCAAGTATAAGAATAACTTCTCCCCATCCTTTGGCTTGGACAGGAGGGGAGCTTGGCCCATATATTCCTTCAGCTTCTGGAATGCCTCTTCGCAATGCTCAGTCCATTCGAAGTTCTTGGCCTTCTTTATTGCTTCGAAGAAAGGCGTGCACTTGTCAGTAGCCTTCGAGATGAACCGGCTGAGAGCCGCGACCTAGCCGTTAAGGCTCTGCACATCCTTGATTCTGGAGGGGGACCTCATCTTCACAAGGGCCCTGATTTTCTCCAGATTTGCCTCTATTCCCCGGCCATTCACCATAAAACCCAGGAACTTGCCAGATGCTACCCCAAAGGCACACTTCAGGGGGTTTAATTTCATCCGATAATTCCTGAGGACTCTGAACGTCTCATCCAGGTCGCGGACATAATCTGCTGCTCTCTGGGACTTCACTAGCATGTCATCTACATACACCTCCATGGTCTTCCCAATTTGCTCCTGGAACATGGTGTTTACCAGTCGCTGGTAGGTCGCTCCTGCATTCTTCAGTCCGAAGAGCATCACCTTGTAACAGTACAGCCCCCTATCGGTGACAAAAGAGGTGTGTTCCTCGTCCTCCGGGTTCATGGGAATTTGGTTGTATCCTGAGTAGGCGTCCATGAAACTCAAGAGTTGGTGCCCTGCCGTCGCATCTACCAGCTGATCAATCCTGGGCAACGGGAAGTTATCTTTTGGGCAAGCCTTGTTTAGGTCGGTGAAGTCAATGCACGTCCTCCACTTCCCACTCTTCTTCTTCACGAGGACCGGATTTGCGACCCAAACAAGATAACGCGCCTCCCTGATGAACCTGTTAGCCAGCAGCTTCTCGACCTCTTCCCTCAGAGCTGTATAGCGTTTCGAGATCATCGGCCTCCTCTTCTGACGGACTGGCCTGTGCTGGGGATCTATATTCAGTCTGTGGCACATAACACCAGGATCTATCCCCACCATGTCTTCATGATTCCAGGTGAAGACATCCAGGTTCATCTTCAGAAATTCTGTGAGCTCAGTCTTCACTTCGGGTGGCAGGTCCCTCCCCACTTTCACACATCTCTCCGGATCTACTTCGCTGACCTGCACATCCTCTAGCTCTTCAATAGGTCCCGTGACCCTATCTACATACACCTTGCGAGGGTCGAAGTCGGTGCTTATTCCTGCTTCAGAACTTGCCTGAGGTTGGCCACCTGAGACCACATTTACCTTCCTTCCTCGGACCCCCATCTTCACTGCGTCTTCATAACAACGCCTGGCCAGCTGCTGTTCTCCTCTGACACAGCCTACCCCGTTGGGAGTGGGGAATTTAACTGTCAGTGTCCTGGTGGAAGTGACCATATCCAGCTCGTTCATCGAAGGTCATCCTAGGACAACATTGTACGCCGACGGGCTGTGGATGATTAGGAAATCAGTAAGGGCTGTAGCTTGCCGGCCCGACTCTTCAAGGGTGAGAGGTAGTCTGATCTGGCCAACCGGTATCACTGCATCTCCTGTGAAACCGTAGATGGGTTCTGGCGAAGGCATCAACTGCTCAGCTTCCAACCCCATCTGATCATAGCAGTCCTTGTACATGACATTGACCGAGCTGCCAGTGTCGATCATTATTCTCCGTACTTCGACATTACTGATTTGGGCCCGGATTACAACTGCATCATTATGGGGCCAGCGTACTCCTTTCGCGTCCTCTTCTGTGAACACAATGCTATCCAAGAACATCTTGGCCCTTTTGGTGGGCCTCTCAGCTCCTCCGTATTCTGCCAGCAGGGTATGGTTGGCCTCCCTGATATACTTCCGATGCGACCTGTTTGAAGTACCTGCCACATGAGGCCCACCATGAATAGAAAAAATCGTCCTTATCGCGGGCTCGCGCTCGGGTTCCGGAGCTCGCTGAGGCTGCTGTTGTTCGGGCTGCTGGTCTTGGTCCCGAGGTCGTTGATATTGAGGTCGTCTCCCCGGGGGCTGCACAACATACTCTCCTAGGCGGCCTCGCCTTATCAATTCTTCGATGGCATCTTTTAATTGCCAACAGTCTGATGTATTGTGCCATTCTCGTTGTGGTAGGCACAGTACTTCCTCGGGTCCCGACACCGGTTGAGCATTCCTGTCGGGGGTGGTTTCCTGAAATTCTCCCTATTCCTTTCTGTGGTGAAGATTCTGTCCTGCCTATCTGATAACATACTGTAACTCTCATATCGACCTTGATGCCGAGGTCGCTCCCTCCTTGGCTCAGGCTTAACTCGTTTCGCCACCACATAGGCAGATTGATGTCTCTGTTCCCCTGGCCTATCTCCGCCATGGCTCTTCCTCTTCTCATGGTGGGAACTGCTAGCTTCGCCCCGCTGGCTACTGGGCTTCTTGCTCCAAAGGCATCCTCCCACCTGATCTCCTTGGCTGTCCTTTCATAGAACTCTCTCAAGTCCTTCACCGGGGACTTGTAGATGCTTTCGTATAACTTTCCATCCTTCCTTAGCCCTGCAGAAATGGCTGTCAGAATATTCTCGTTTGAGGGGGTTTCCACATTACTCACCTCCCCTCTGAATTGAGTGATATAGTCCTTCAGGGACTCGTTTTGCCTCTGGAAGATGGTGGCGAGGTGACAGGTGGGCGCGAGCTGCTTCCTCAAGGCCTTATATTGATCTAGGAACTTCTTCTGACATTCTCTCCAGCTTCCGATGCTACGGGCTGGGAGGCCTTTGAACCAAGTTTGCGGAGCATCCCCCAGAGTAGTTGGGAACACTCGGCACTTCACCAATGGGTCATCCGTCTGGAGATCCATCGGCACATTGAAGGCGTCCAAATGGTCATAGGGATCCGTCATGCCGTTGTACGGGGGGATGCTGGGGAGTTTAAACTTCGTCGGCAGGGGTACTGTCTCGATCTCCCGGGTGAATGGTATTCCGCGATCCTCTCGCTCTTCCTTATTCCGGCCTCCAGGTCGTGCCTCTAACTGTCGGACCCTCTGCAATAATTCCTCTACCATTGGGTCTTGAGTTAGAGATCGCCGACTGGGGTTCCATTCACTTGTGCTCTCCTGTTCCCCCAAGGGACGGTCCCGCGATCTGTTTTCCTCTCTGGGGGCTCCTACACGCCTAGGAGCCTTCCGTGACTCTGGCTCATGACCTACACGAGGCTCACGAGCTCGTTCCTGCCTTCGACTTCCTTCCACTTGTCGATCGCCCTCGGAGTTCACCCTTACCCCATTATCATTTTGGCGAGGTGAGATTTCTCGCTCCTGGTTCCGTCTCCTGGCTTTCCTTGGGTTTAGATTTGAGGAGCGAGCTGATCCTTCTATCTACAACCTGTTCCTGGCAGTTATTCCCTCTAGGGTTGGGATCTCTTCTGAAGGTTGACGGCGAGCTCTCTCTGGCGGTGCGGCCTCCACCCGCCTTTGCATAGTATGGGCTTGGACTTCTACCAACACCCTGACCGTTGCTGTTAACTCCCTAACTGTATCTTTCAGAACTTGCTGGCGCTGCTGCCATTCCTGAGTGACCTCGTCTCTGGAAGGCGAGGCACTCTGCTGGTCTTCTCGAACTTCAGGTTGCTCATTTGCCACTTCGACATTCCTCGTGGTCTTAATTCTGGCCATAGTAAACAAACGTGAGCAAATATAGAATAACGAACTGGTGAGAGATTACCAGGTCGCTGTTGGGCCCTCCTTCTAGCGCCAAAAGATGTTGACGTTCGGAAACGGTCAACCTAGAGATTCTGGGGCCTAGACTGCGAACAAGGTAATTGAAGGGGTGATAATGGTAGCGGGTGTATGATAAATGCGAAGTAAATTGAGTCTAAGGTTGGTGGAGCTTAATTAAGGCGAGAGAATGTTGGTTGTGGCAGTTGAGTAAATACAATCAGTTAATCAATGGAGGGTTAAGGAGGAAGATTGAAATACACAAGGATTTTTACGTGGTTCGGCGGCTGCGCCTACATCCACGACCACTCTGAGGTCAAAATCCGGCAGAGTGACAGTTCTCTAGTATTTCCGACTTGTCTGTACAGTAAAGGTCTCCCCTGTTTATATATGGAGGGGAGAGATACAAAGAAAGTAATAAAAATATCAAACTAAAGTACAGGTGATGGTTATTTCAACTAACCCTGACACAGTCATGCTGCCTTAAATGTGAGATCATCATTCCTCCTTACATGCACACGTCTGCATTTAATACTCCTGGAGAAGTCTTCTCTTCATTAAATGCAGAGCCGTCGTATTAAATGCATCTTGGTAATGATGTAAACAGTCTCTGGCGGGAAATCATGGGAGTAGGTGACTTCGTGGACTTACTACATACTATATCTCCTGAATAAGCTCTCTGGTTAGACAGGCAATGCATGCTGGAGAGATGCCGACGTGGCCGAGGAGAGGAGGCTAGGCGGTCTGGGGGTTCCTGCGAGCTCGTGACCTGGACGGCCTCGCAAGCTCGACGAGCTGACGACGTGGGCAGGAGGCACGCTTGGGAGGTCCGAAGGCTGTTGCGATCTCACGGCCTAGACGGCCTCATGAGCTGGACCAGCAACTGCTGATCCGATCTTGGGCCTTCTGGGCCCTTGCTCCTGTCCGAATATATAAGGCTTGTATTGACCCATTTAGGCGCAAATCGAGAAAATTGGTATAACAATGATAAATCTTTGTTTGATTGTCTTACCCAAAACGATTTAGCCATCGAGGATTTTCTTTTAGATTTGTATAAAATATATTAAAATTTAAGTGTATTCTATTTAGATTTATATTAAATTTAATAAATTTAGATGTATTAAAAAATTATTAACTTCACGGATTTCATTTAAGTAATTAATTTAGATAGATTTTAAAGTGATTTTTAGAAAGAAAAAAGTTAATAATGATAATAAATCTGTGCTTGATTGGCCATGGTTGTATATATAAGCACTTGCAAATAATACATTTTAACACTTGCATCTAAATAAATTATTCTCTTGAAAATAGAACAACACATAAAGAATGAATCGATTTTCGCTCATTCTTATACTTGTTTTGTTCATCCAGACAGGTATGTGTTTAATTTTTATATGATGTGATTTGCTTAATATTTAAATCATATAGAATCCTATACAGAGGTTTTGTTGGGTTTTGTGCCCTAAGAGCTTATAATTATGTAAACGGTTTTAATAAATAATAATAAAGTATTCATTTTATTCAATTTATATATTTTGCAAAAATTATATATGTCATGAGAAACATCCTTGATTACTGATGTATTTTCAAACTAAGTATATAAGTGTTATATACAAGCGGATTTAGTTTGAGAGAAGTAATCTAAAAAGTCCGTAAAAAGCAAACGAAGTTGGGTACTTTGTTTATGGTAAATCCACAGTTGCGGTCCATTTTGTATCCGGTACAATAGTTTTTTCCGAGACTATTCATGTAGTGACATGGAAATGGAGACATCTTATATAATAAAGATTATATAGGACTGGACCACGATAAACATGAGTCTCTAATTAATATCCGTTAAACTTAGAGATTTATATTTATCGACTAGATGATCATATATGAATTGATCTTAATTCTGAGTGTATTATGGACTCCTACTTGTTGAGTTATGTCCTTTGATTTACATAGGTGAGATCGATATAGATGCTCAATCAATAACTTCGTACTTTGGGGATATGATTTAGTAAGTAGCTAGGAACATTCTATACAATAATGGAATCCACTCCTTCTTGCGAGAAGTAGAGAAATAGTTCTCTTAAGGGTTGATTCAGGTCTTGAACAATAAGAGCGCTCAACTTTCTGTTCATATATAAACGGAAAGATAAATTCATAAGTTGTTATGAATATATTGTTCATTAGAGAATCAATAGTACTTAAGGATCAAGATATAATTAGAGGGGTATAACGGACATTATGACCTAGCTCTAATTATGAACTATTTGTGAAGGGTCAAATCATATGTAGTGATTATATCAATGGACGCTGAAAATTTCAGATTGTATAAAAACATCTATAGTTTTGAGAGTGCAATCTTAGGTTTTTAGTGGAGTAACTCTAAGATTAATAATAGTGAATTATTTAATTAATAATTTCGATATTATTGGAGCTCAAAACTGTAGGTCCATCGGGTCCCCTTGATAGCTCATTTCACTATAAGAAACGTGTATATAGAATATTGTAATTGGATTGTCCAATTATATTTGTTACATAAGTAGTCAAATATGTGTTCACTTGGTAATTGAATAATATTGATTACTCAAATTATTAATTAGTTAATTATTAATTATGAATTAATAATTATTTAATTAATTTTATAAGAGGTCTTAAATTCAATTCTTAGTTGTGACCGGGTATAAATTAATTATGAATTAATAATAGGTCACAAGTATGATTACAAAATATAACATGAATTAATTGTGAATTAATTATGTTATATGGGCAAAAGTTTAATTTTAATAAATTTGGGGTTAAATATTAATTTTGATTAATTAAAACCCTAATTGGTTGCCTATAAATAGAAAAGAAATAGTCTTCTTTTCCTAACAGAAGTTATATTTAGGTTTTGTTTTACGTTCTTTGAAATCAAAACCTATTCTCACCTCTTATTCTTTTGAGAAAAGAAAACAATAGAAAGTGAGCACAATTCTATATAATTATGTCCACCCACTTGTTTCTTGGTGTAGAGTCATATCAAGGAAGGCAAGGTGGTGAGCAATCCACAGAGATCAATACAAAAGGTAAAAGATTCGATCTTTATTTAATTTTATTATTTTATTTCATTGTTTTATGGATCTAGGGTTCTTGAGTTTTCTAAAAAAATTTAAAACTCAATGTTCCGTAAATCTTTATTTTATAAAAACAATTGTTGTTTTTTTTCCCTTCAATTGGTATCAGAGTCTAGGTTCCAATAAAACAGTGACTTTAAAATAATATGTTTTGTATTGATTTGTATGTCATTGAATAGGCACTGTTATTTATTTGATTTGATTATGATATGATATATTTTGTATTCATGTTTGTTGAATGGGGATCGCATGGTATAATCGTTAATTATATGGTTCTTTGGTTATTTTAATTTGATTAAAATTGTAAGCCGTTTGTGGCAATTATTGTTGTAATTCATAGTTTTAGGGTTTTTATATTTTCCGTAAATTGGCTGCTGAATTAGATCTGAGTTTGATCGATTGTGCGGGCTGGTTTTGAACCAGTTTAATGTGCACTAGAATGTGATTCGACAGCAGCGTGCAAAAGCTGTATGAACAGTATGGTGTGCAGTCTTGATGGGCAGTGCGGAAACAGGTTGTGCGTGTTTTTGGTGTGTGTACCTACTACACTGTATGCTGTTTTGAACAGTCCAATACTGCAGTGTGCTGTTTTGGCACTGCAGTATGCTGTTTTGAACAGCAGTATGCTGTTTGCTGTTTTGAGCACTGCAGAATTCTGTTTTGAGCACTGCAGAATGCTGTTTTGAACAGCTTAAAATAAAGTGTTGGCGCAGCACATGCATTAATCTTGTATACATGACACTGTATGTGCAATTGTTGCACACGGTGCATGTTTAGACATTGCACACAGTGCATCTTTAGAAATTGCACTGGTATATGTGCGACACTCGACAGAATATATATATATATTTATATTTAGCAACCCTTAAGTTTGTGTTTTATAATGATTGGGTTTAAAAATCAAGAAATGGGCTTCTAA
The DNA here is from genome assembly GCA_019925255.1 of Litchi chinensis. Taxonomy (NCBI): domain Eukaryota; kingdom Viridiplantae; phylum Streptophyta; class Magnoliopsida; order Sapindales; family Sapindaceae; genus Litchi; species Litchi chinensis. The sequence continues at coordinate 14,809,798 of CM034465.1, read as the reverse complement.
CCCAATCCATTTGATGGATGTTCTTAATTATTAAATTGGATTTAATTTTAAGCCCATGAAGATTTTCAAAGCTCATCAAGACCTTGAAGACTATGAAGACTACAAGTGAAGGCCAAGGAATGTCTTGGTTAATTTATGTAATATTGAAATTAGATTTAGGTTGTTAAAACCAAAGAACCCGGTCATACACATGTTGTTTATTTAAATTATTTATCATGTGATGATTAAATAATTTGTTAATAACATAACCATGCATAAAATATGGCATATAGAATAGAGAGTGTCTACTCATTGCATTATAACATGACATGCATCATATGTATTATTTTATTTTACTATTAAATTGTTTATTAGTATAAATAGTAGAATAATACATAGAATGTCTCTTAAATAATTTGAATTGATTTTAGTGGAAAATCATAGATTTCAAATTAGAAATATGATTTCAATAATTGGCATTCATAATGTGGATTAGATTTTAATTAGTTAAAATCTGGTAACTTCATACTAAATCTAGTCTTTATAATTTTGATTATTTAGATTAGATTTATAAATTGAAATTATATTTTTAAGTGTTAAAAATCCGATAATTCATTAAGTGTTAATAAGTTATGAACTTTAGTAACTCATAAATTCTTAGTAATTTAGATTATCTTCTTAGCCGTTAATAATCTAAGATGATTACTAGGAATTTTTAATAGAAAACCTTAATCCTAAAATAGTGAGTGGGAGAGGGATATATGACAATATATCCCACGGTCTCCATCATTAGTTCAACACCGTGAAACTTAAAGGCGCCTCGAGACGGCTTTGTTATCGTCCCCCTACGGGTGGTGTCCATTTAAGTTGATCAAGGTTGACTTCCTAATGGATAGGATTCCTAGATGTATCTTGGGATTGACCTACCCTACGGCGGCAATTCTCGAGTTAAGTCAATGGAATCCGAAATGATGGGTTACACTCATAAAGGAAATAATTAATTGTTAATTATTTTCCTGACCGAAAAACGGTAGTTAAATAATATAGGAATAAGAGTTATTTTGTTATATTATTTAATTGAGAATGTCTCAGTCTAACATACAAATATTTGACCTACCCTACGGCGGCACTTATTTGTGGAATGTTAGATTATCGTGGCATAGTAATTATTTTTAGGGTATTTTCTAATTCATTATTCGTGTATCATGCATCACGTTTAATTTTATGTCAAAGTCACATGATATTGATTTTCGCAAAATGATATTAAATGTATTGTATTTTATTTATTTTCAGCAATGGTATCTCCGTTGATTTCTATTTTAGCTAATGATAAGCTTAATGAGAAAAATTATGTCAAATGGAAAAGTAACATGAACGCTGTCCTGGTCTGTGAAGACCTTAAATTTGTCACGACTCAGCCTTGTCCTCCCCAGCCAGCAGAAAATGCTGGACATGTTGTGCGTGAGGCCTATGAGAAATGGGTCACAGCTGATGAAAAGGCCCGCTGCTACTTGTTAGTAGGGATGTCCGAAGTGCTTGCTACCAAGCACGAGACAATGACAACAGCAACTCAGATGCTGGAGTCATTGCAGGACATGTTTGGGCAACCTTCTGAGCAGTAACAGCATGAAGCTGTTCGTGCTGTTATGACTGCTAGGATGAAGAAGGGTACATCTATTCGAGAGCATATCTTGAAAATGATGACCCACTTCAATACAGCTGAAAGTCATGGTATAGCTATAGATGAGCGTTGCCAAGTGAGTATGATACTTGAGACTCTTCCGAAGAGTTTCATGCAATTTAAGAGCAAAAAGGGTTCCAAGGCCACCAAGCCCAAAGGAAAATGTTTCCATTGTAGTGTTGATGGGCATTGGAAGAGGAACTATCCTAAGTACCTCAAGGAGCTCAAAGAGTCTAAGATGAAAGGTAAATGTGATTTACTAGTCATTGAATCTTGTTTAGTGGAGGATGATTCATCCCCTTGGATAATTGATTCAGGAGCCACTAATCATGTTTGTTCTTCTTTGCAATTGATTGATTCATATAGGCAGCTTGATGAGGGTGAGTTTAACATGCGAGTCGGGACTGGGGAAGTCGTTTCAGCAAAGGCAGTGGGAGAAGTTAGACTTAATTTCAATAATAATTGTTTCATTGCATTGAACAATGTTTATTTTATTCCAGGTTTTAAGAGAAATTTGATTTCTGTATCTAAACTTTTGGAATTTAATTATTCTGTTTCTTTTTATAATAAATCTGTTATTATTTCTAGAAATTGATTGAATATTTGTTCAGAGATGCAAGAAAACGATTTATATGTGTTAAGACCGTTAATGCATAAACCACTGCTTAATACTGAAATGTTTAAGGTTGAAAAACCAAAAACAAAACGACAAAAGATTTCTCAAAACGATGACACATATCTTTGGCATCTAAGACTTGGTCATATTAATATTGACAGATTAAACAGACTTGTAAAGAGCGGACATTTAAACGAGTTAAAGATCGGTACTTTACCTGTTTGTGAATCATGTCTAGAAGGTAAAATGACCAAAAGACCTTTTACAGGAAAATGGCTTAGAGCTAAGGAACCGTTAGAGCTTATACATTCGGACGTCTGCGGTCCTATGAATGTTAAAGCTAAAGACGGTTATAAATATTTCGTCACTTTTATTGATGATTATTCAAGATATGGGTATGTTTACCTAATGCAACGAAAGTCAGAAACTTTTGAAAAGTTCAAAGAATTTCGAGCTGAAGTTGAAAATCAATTAGGTAAAACATTGAAATCTCTACGATCAGATCGTGGAGGCGAGTATCTCGATACAGAGTTTAAGGATTACTTGCTTGAGCATGAGATTCTATCCCAATTGACTGCTCCTAGAACACCCCAGCAGAATGGTGTTGCAGAAAGGAGAAATCGGACCCTTTTGGACTTGGTGAGATCTATGTTTAGTTTCTCATCATTACCTAGTTCATTTTAGGGATATGCATTGCAAAATGCAATGTATATTTTGAATGTCGTACCATCTAAGTCAGTTCCAAAGACGCCTTTAGAGTTGTGGAAAGGCCGTAAAACTAGTTTACGACATTTTCGCATATGGGGGTGTCCAGCACATGTGCTGAAGAACAAGACTAGGAAGCTGGAACCACGTTCAAAAGTTTGCCTATTTGTAGGTTATCCAAAAGAAACTAGGGGCGGACTCTTTTATAGTCCTGAAGAAAACAAAGTGTTTGTATCGATAAACGCTACTTTTCTTGAAGAAAACTATATGAGAGATTATAAACCTCGAAGTAAAGTTGTACTTGAGGAGTTACTTCCTGGGTCAAATAGTACCCCGTCAACAACAGTTGTTGACAAAGACATAATTCAGACCACTTCTGAACGTCAGACAAATTCTCATCAGAATTATTTACCATCTCGTCGTAGTGGGAGGGTTATTAGACCACCAGTCCGCTACAGAGAGATTGGAGAGGCACAAATCACTATCTCCGATGAGAGTGTAGATGATCCATTGACATATCAAGATGCAATGGAGGATTCTAATAAGGAGGAATGGCTTAAAGCAATGAATCTCGAGATGGAGTCTATGTACTCTAACTCAGTCTGGGAACTTGTGGATCAACCATATGGGATAAAACCTATAGGTTGTAAGTGGATCTACAAGAGGAAGAGATGAGTGGATGGAAAGGTAGAGACCTTTAAAGCTAGACTAGTGGCAAAGGGTTATACCCAGAAAGAGGGAGTTGACTATGAGGAAACTTTCTCGCCAGTAGCTATGCTTAAGTCCATTCAGATTCTTCTATCCATTGCCGCATGTCTCAACTATGAGATTTGGCAAATGGACGTCAAGACTGCATTTTTAAATGGTAATCTTGATGAAAGTATCTATATGGTACAACCAGAGGGATTCGTGTCCCAAGGTCAAGAGCAAAAGGTTTGCAAGTTGCAAAGGTCCATTTATGGACTTAAGCAAGCATCTCGATCTTGGAATATAAGGTTTGATATTTCGATCAAATCTTATGGTTTTGAGCAAAATATTGATGAACCTTGTGTATACAAAAATATTATCGATAAGAAAGTGGTTTTCCTTGTACTTTACGTTGATGATATTTTACTTATTGGGAATGATATAGGAGTATTGTCAGGTGTAAAGAGCTAGCTCGCTAGCCAATTCCAAATGAAAGATTTCGGAGAGGCCAATTATGTCATTGGGATCCAAATAATACGAGATCGCAAGAACAAACTGTTAGCGCTGTCTCAGGCATCGTATATCGTTAAGATTCTTATGCGATTTTCGATGCAGAACTCTAAGAAAGGGCTTTTACGTTTTCGTCATGGAGTTCATTTGTCTAAGGAACAGTGTCCTAAGACACCTCAAGAAATTGAGGATATGAGACGAATTCCCTATGCCTCTGCAGTAGGCAGTCTCATGTATGCTATGTTATGCACGAGACCGGATATATGCTATTCGGTGGGAATAGTTAGTCGTTATCAATCTAATCCAGGATTTGATCACTGGGTGGTTGTAAAGCATATTCTTAAGTATCTTCGGAGAACGAGAAACTATATGCTAGTGTATTCTCGAAAGGATTTGATCCCATTAGGATATACAGATTCTGATTTTCAATCGGATAAGGATTCTAGAAAATCCACGTCCGGATCAGTATTTACTCTTGGTAGTGGAGCCATTGTATGGAGGAGTGTTAAGCAATCTTGCATTGCTGACTCCACTATGGAAGCTGAATATGTAGCAGCTTGTGAAGCAGCTAAAGAAGCGGTATGGCTACATAAATTCTTGACTGATCTGGAAGTTGTTCCAAATATGGATAAACCACTCACCCTTTATTGTGATAATAGTGGTGCAGTGGCTAATTCCAAAAAACCAAGAAGCCATAAGCGAGGGAAGCATATAGAGATGAAATATCATCTTATTAGGGAGATTGTATAAAGAGGAGATATGAACGTGATGAAGATTGCATCACAAGACAACCTTGCTGATCCGTTTACCAAGACTTTAACGGCCAAAGTGTTTGAAGGTCATCTAGAGGGTCTAGGATTACAAGATATGTCCCATCTGCTCTAGGGCAAGTGGGAGATTGTTGGGTTTTGTGCCCTAAGAGCTTGTAATTATGTAAACGGTTTTAATAAATAATAATAAAGTATTCATTTTATTCAATTTATTTATTTTGCAAAAATTATATATGTCATGAGAAACATCCTTGATTACTGATGTATTTTCAAACTAAGTATATAAGTGTTATATACAAGCGGATTTAGTTTGAGAGAAGTAATCTAAAGAGTCCGTAGAAAGCAAACGAAGCTGAGTACTTTGTTTGTGGTAAATCCACAGTTGCAGTCCATTTTGTATTCGGTACAATAGTTTTATCCGAGACTATTCATGTAGTGACATGGAAATGAAGGCATCTTATATAATAAAGATTATATAGGACTGGACCACGATAAACATGAGTCTCTAATTAATATCCGTTAAACTTAGAGATTTATATTTATCGACTAGATAATCATATATGAATTGATCTTAATCCTGAGTGTATTATGGACTCCTACTTGTTGAGTTATGTCCTTTGATTTACATGGGTGAGATCGATATAGATGCTCGATCAATAACTTCGTACTTTGGGGATATGATTTAATAAGTAGCTGGGAACATTCTATACAATAATGGAATTCACTCCTTGTAAACCCCTAGTCTCGATTCATAACCTCTTAGTGTTAAAAGATGAATTAGAGAGGTAAAATAAATCTCTACATTAGATTAATTGAATTTCATGGCGTTAGAGATTTATCAACTTAAGATCGACGACGAAATTCTTCAATTATAAAAATTAAGTAACATTACAATAGAATCAAGTTAGTGTTAAGCTAAATCGATTCATCGATTTTGTGAAAGTCATTCTAGAGTTTCACAACAACCAAATTAGCAAGAAAAAGATCAATGAAGAGTAAAGTAATTCATCCATAGATAAGAGACAAGTTAAAGAAAATAAAATGTTGAGTGCACGATTAAGAAAATTTTTACATTAGTTGTTCGTAAGTAATGGACAACTATTAAGCGATTTAAATAAGAGATTGTTGACAATCAAAAATAAATCAAAGGACAAGCTTGATATTCCATAGAACATCAATAAGATATATAAACAAGACACTTAGAAGCCAAGTAGACAAGTGAAGAGTGCAAAGCTACCATAAAACTCAAAAACAAAAGTGATTCCTGTATAGAGTAGGGGAGGAGGGAAAATGATGGTCAAACAAGTTAAACATGAGACTTAAGTGCCATTTTCATGAAGGCTAATCATATATAATGAACATTTAGCAAGATTTCAACAAGAAAAGATGAAAATAGGTGAGAAATAAAGAAGAAAACAGCAGCTGCCAGAGAATAAACAAAACTGGACAGCAGTGAAAAGAAAAGAGAATTTGAGAGGAAGTTGTGTGAAATTAAAAAGAGATGGGGCAAGGATGCAAATTAGAGAAGTAGGAGTAGTATATAAGCAACACTTGGCTGAAAGTTTTCAGCAAACTAAAGTCATTGTCGTGCCTTCACTCAGCTGAAACAGTGAAGCACCAGAAACAGAGCAGCAGAAGTGCAACTGCAGGGCAGAAATTGCAGCAAGGAAAAGTGGAAGAAGACAGCCCCTTTCCAGCCCATCCAAGCCTCAAATCTTCTCTTTAAACCCTCTCCCAAGTCCCTCTCAACTCTTTAAGTTAAGAACCAAGTAAGAAATTAGCTTACTCTTCCTTTTCTTTACAAAAATTTCCAGCAGTGTGCTGAAATTATTTCTGCAGAATTGTGTTGTATGTTGTTGGAGGTTTTGCACTAGAAATGGTGTCAAAACCTAAGTGATTGTTATAGAACCTTAGAGGAGATGTTTTTGAGTGTAAATGATGACTTAGGGTTTTATTTATGGGCTGTTCTAGGCCTGAGAATCATAGAAACGAAAATTTGTTTTTCACACACACAAACTAGTTGATAAAAGTTTTGAGTGAATTGTTAGTGTTCAAAGGAACAAGTAATGTTTATGTGTGTGTTATGACCATATTAGATAGTAAATAAGCTCTGAAATTTAGAGGTTTTGAACCCAAGTTTGAGCATAAAAATGATTAGAAAAGCATAGGAAAGCATGTGGGAATAAGAGAAGCTCAAGAGAGCTAGTTTTGACAATATTAGTGATTCCCGAACTGAATTTTTAGCTAGGGGAGACCTGACCATATTTGGCTTATTTGGGGGTGTTCTACACCTCAAATGATGCCTAGGAACCATAGAAAACCATAGGTTTTGGAACGGATCGAATCCGATAAAAATTGTGCAAATTATGCACAAAATAGTGCCGTTAAGGCTCTGAGAAGTGAAACGACTATCCTAATGCAATTTTTATTGCATGGTTTGAGTTTGGTTCATCATTATTAGTTAAATGAAGCTTAGCTATAGAAGAAAAATTAGCGTCGCTAATCCGAAACGGAAAATATACAAAACACGCACTAAACGTGCTAGAAAATGCCCGAAAAGGTGATGTTTTCCTTAGTTTTGACCTAGCAAACGATAATATTTTCCAATTTTACGTGTGACTAAAAGGTGATATAAGTGAACCATAGGAAGAAGAACGAAGGAAAACGGAGCCCCGAGCAGCGTGCTACCACCTGTTCTGTTATGAGCTGTAAGTTGAGTATTAAAAATGTAATTTTTCGTCCCGAGCTTCCAACGACTAAACGGACCGCGTGGGGTGATCCCTAAGGGTCAAAAACTAAAACTTTTACGCAAAAATCGGGATTAGAGAGTCTCGGTTGAGTAGAAACAAGTTAGGAGGATATATAGAGAAAAATGGTCTTAGTTGAGATTCTTGACCTTATAGTTGAGAATTGAGTTTTGTTATTAATAATGATGAGAAAATATTGTGTAGGTGACGAGCCTCGTCGAGACGCTTGACACGGAGTGACGCGGCTTCGAGGTAAGTGGTTCGCCACTTATGAGTGTTTAAATTCTATATCCATTCATGGTTATTCGTAATAGATATTGTAACTAAGTAATAAATGAAAATGAAAAGGATTTTCAATGTTAATGTTCAAGTTAAGCATATAGATTCCTATGGAATTTATATTGTACTAGAAACTAATACTAAGTTGTTATAGAAAGAGTAAAATGAGAAAGTTTTCAGAAGATGTAAAACTAGTGAGTTTTGTGCTTTTGCACTTGAAGAAATTGATTATAAAACCCATGTATATGCCTTAAGAGGTTATGAGAGTTAGCGCTACGTGACGACGCAGAAAATTCCGTTCGTAGTCGCTCAGAGTATAGAGAAATTAGCACTACGAGACGACACAGAAAATTCCGTCCGTAGTTGCTCAGTTTCCTAGAAAATATAAGCGCTACATTGCGATGCAGAAAATTCCGCACGTAGTTGGTTAGTTGACAGTTAGCGCTACGAAGCGATGCAGTAAATTCCGCTCGTAGTTGTCCAGAGTTTTAGCACTACAATTGCGATGCAGAAAATTCCGCATTGTAGTTGCTCAGCGATAAGCTTTAGCGCCCTATGTGCGATGCAGTAAATTCCATAACGTAATGGTTGAGATAACTTAGTAAGCTTCACGTTGGCGTTAGTTATAATCGCCCGTGATGGTCAGAATGTTTAAAGGATATACATGGGGGTTTTGGAAAGAAATCACAAAACAAATTATAAATTTTCATGTTAGTGTATGTGGTATTATATCTTCGTTGCACTAACTTGTTTGCTTATTTTGTAGTTATTTATATTTCATTGTGTGCTACCGCGGACGACAGGACGTCATCATTTTGTTGTGTATATATAGGTGGGCAATTCATGACATGTGATGATGTAAAACCTTATGTATGAGATGGTTATGTAATTGAGAAACACATATTCAGATTTTGAAATTGTATATTTGTAAATATTCATGCATTTTATATATATGATGCATCTAGATATATTTTACATGAGTTCATACTTATAAATTGAGAATTGAGTGAGGATTATTGCATAGTTGGGAATAAAGAAGTTGGGAGGAATTGAGGTTTTAATCGAAGTGTAAATTTTCTTGACAGGTAAATTTTGGTTTATAAAAAAATGCAGCCGTTATGCTACCGAAAATTTTATAAAAATATTTGAAAGAGAATTGCGAAAAATTTTATCACTCCCAACTAGTTTAAAGGAAAACTGAATTTTTGGGTTTAAACGAGTAAACCGGTTGAAGAAAGTTAGGGTTCGCTTCTCGGATTTCTTCAATCCGACAAGTCGGTTTCGATAAGTCCGTTGAAGTGCCCGGCAGGATCCTCCAGACAAGAGCATAGATAAGGTCTGGGAAGGGTCCTGTCACTCCTTCTTACGAGAAGTAGAGAAATAGTTCTCTTAAGGGTTGATTCAGGTCTTGAATAATAAGAGTACTCAACTTTCTGTTCATATGTAAACAGAAAGATAAATTCATAAGTTGTTATGAATATATTGTTCATTAGAGAATCAATAGTACTTAAGGATCAAGATATAATTAGAGGGGTATAACGGACATTATGACCTAGCTCTAATTATGAACTATTTGTGGAGGGTCAAATCATATGTAGTGATTATATCAATGGACGCTGAAAATTTCAGATTGTATAAAAACATCTATAGTTTTGAGAGTGCAATCTTAGGTTTTTAGTGAAGTAACTCTAAGATTAATAATAGTGAATTATTTAATTAAAGAGTTTAATTAATAATTCCGATATTATTGGAGCTCAAAACTGTAGGTTCATCGGGTCCCCTTGATAGCTCATTTCACTATAAGAAACGTGTATATAGAATATTATAATTGGATTGTCTAATTATATTTGTTACGTAAGTAGTAAAATATGTGTTCACTTGGTAATTGAATAATATTGATTATTCAAATTATTAATTAGTTAATTATTAATTATGAATTAATAATTATTTAATTAATTTTATAAGAGGTCTTGAATTCAATTCTTAGTTGTGACCGGGTATAAATTAATTATGAATTAATAATAGGTCACAAGTATGATTACAAAATATAACATGAATTAATTGTGAATTAATTATGTTATATGGGCAAAAGTTTAATTTTAATAAACTTGGGGTTAAATATTAATTTTGATTAATTAAAACCCTAATTGGTTGCCTATAAATAGAAAAGAAATAGTCTTCTTTTCCTAACAGAAGTTATATTTAGGTTTTGTTTTACGTTCTTTGAAATCAAAACCTATTCTCACCTTTTATTCTTTTGAGAAAAGAAAACAATAGAAAGTGAGCACAATTCTATATAATTATGCCCACTCACTTGTTTCTTGGTATAGAGTCATATCAAGGAAGGCAAGGTGGTGAGCAATCCACAGAGATCAATACAAAAGGTAAAAGATTCGATCTTTATTTAATTTTATTATTTTATTTCATTGTTTTATGGATCTAGGGTTCTTGAGTTTTCTAAAAAAAGTTTAAAACTCAATGTTCCGTAAATCTTTATTTTATAAAAACAATTGTTGTTTTTTTTCCCTTCAGGTTTGTCGTTCTATTAAAATTTTATAAACTATAATTTAATTTGTTAAGAAACATTTATAATAGAAATATAACAATAATATTCCGTTTGATTGATACTTTAGAGTCATACTATAATTTTAGGAAGAAAAAAGTTAATAATGATAATAAATCTTTGTTTGATTGTCTTACCGTATAGGGTTTAGCCATGGTTGTGTGTATAAGCATTTGCAAATAATACATTTTAACATTTGCATCTAAATATATTATTCTCTTGAAAATAGAGCAGCCCATAAAGAATGAATCGGTTTTCACTCATTCTTCTACTTGTTTTGTTCATCCAGGCAGGTAGCCATTTAATTTTTATATGTTGTGATTTGTTAATATTTAAATCATATAGAATCCTAAACAAAGGTTTGTTGTTCAGTTAAAAATTTTATAAACTATAAGTTAATTTGTTAAGAAACATTTATAATAGAAATATAACAAGTTTGATAGATACTTTAAAGTCGTACTATAATCAAACTTCTAAGTTTTTTTTTTTTTTTTGAAAAAAGAATCAAACTTTTAAGTTGATAGTGCTTATTAATTAATATGAAATTATTCAAAATAATTTAATAACAGCTATTGCACACAAATTTTCGTTCTAAAATTTGATGAATATAAGCTTGCCTTTTGGGTTGAGGGCTTCCCTTATTAATGTGTGGAGTCCTTGATCGGTTCTCAATCATTAATATTATTTGGGAGAATCTCAATTTCCTCCCTGTAGTTTGAAGAAATAGCTAAAATCCTCCCTCACAGTCAAGTGATTTTTCAAAATAAAGGGGAATTTTAGCTATTTCATCAAACTACAGGGAAAAAATTGGGATTATCTCATATTATTTATTAGTTTATTATTTTAATATTGGTATAGTATCATTCCTTGTCAGTATTGATAACTCATCCAAGTGATACAAAATGATCTTCTCAAGATTCGATAATGTTTCCTTATGAGACTGTTTCTTATTTTGTTGTTCTTTTCGTAAGAGACTAGTGACATGAAATTAGATTGTTTGTCTTTAATAAATAATATAGAAAATCCCAAAAAACTGTCTAATGTTTGAAAATATCTTATTTTTTACACAATAATTTAATTTTTATTCAAAATCTCCCGCCGTTATCAAATTAACTTGAAAAGTTAGACAAAGGGTAGAAAAAAAACATTTTTAACCCTGAAGCTTTATTCAAAAAATAAAATAATTATAAAATAATATTTTAAAATAAAAAATGAACAAATAAAATCTGATCACCGCCGTCTATTTGTGAAGATCAACACACCAAATTAAAAAATAATAATAATAAAAATAAAAATAAAACATGCAAACAGCATACTCTTTAACAAATATCATCTATCACCCATAATCATCATCAATCATCAACAACAAACACCATTTATCACCATACCCAACACTGCAAACACCATCAAACACAATAGCTGGGCTAACCTTGATATTTTAGAGACTCGGTGCGACAATTAAAATGGGCATTTTAATTCATATAAATAATTTTTCAAAACTATATATGTAAAACCTATTTTATCATTGTTTGTATATAATAATTTCATTAAGAACAAATGAAAAAAAAATGATATCATAAGACAAATATATTCATATAAGATAAATATATTCATATAATGATGAAAAAATTTTATTAGAACTTATAAACAAAATAAACTGAAGAACCTATAAGACATCAATTCGCTGTCAGCTATAAGGCCCTTTATGTCTTACAAATATTTGTTAAAATAAATTAGATCAACAATAATAAGTAGCATGTTTGGTAACCAAGTGGCCAAAGTGTCTTTCATAAGCATTCAGGTCAATGTTTTGAACATACATACACTTATCCTTTATCTCAGAAACAAAAAATCATTACATTGAAGAGTTGAACTTGGATTGGAAACCACCAAAACATTAATAATATTTATTTTACAAACAAATTATTTTAAAAAAATGAAAATTTATAAAATTTGGGGGCACGAGGCGGTCGCACCTCCTACACGTTCAAGGTTGGCTTGCACAATAGCAATAACAACATCAACAACATTGCAAACACCATCTAGAACACCATCAACACCATCAAACACCATCCATTGCCCACAATCATCATCAACACTATTAAATACCATCTACATCACCACCAGTTTTGGGTCCCCATTGCTACTGACTCAATTCGAGTCTCCACAATGGAGAATCAGAATTGATGGTCTCCAATGGTCAACCAACTTCGAACCATTCTATAAATCCACCATCATTGTCGTCGAATCCACCACGTTGCCACTATCGAACCCAAAATAACTCAATCATAAAAAAATAAAAAATAAAAAATCATTAAAAAAATCATCAATCAAAACCAACTATGTTGTTGAACGTATGGCCAATCAATCATGAACCACCAAACCACTAGGTTCGTTGTCGAATGAACCAGGTGGGTTCATCGACGAACCCATTATGCCGTCACCATTATCATTGGCCAGAGAAAAAAGTGACTGAAGGAAAATAAGGAAAAGAGAGGAAGAGAGAGGGGTAGAGGATGATGGCATCTTCATTTTTTTTTTATATCTTTATTTTTTTATAATTTTATATTTAATATTATTTATTTTGATTTTTTATATTTTAATTAATATTGTTTTAATTATTTTTCATTGTCTTTCCGTTTTTACCTTTGGAGTCAAATGATTAACCATGTCAACCTAATAGAATCTATTACTGTCAAGGGCATCATTGTCCTTTCACACATCTCTAAGGGGTAGTTTGAGTATTTATATTAACATCATGCAGTATTTCAGCTTTTGGTTGCCTAGAAAATGCAAAGAAAAAAAAAACTGATGGGTTTTTTGAGTTGTATTACAGCTTTTATGTATTAAAAAAGTTATGGGTTTCACAAATTTTATTTAAGTGATGAGATTTACATAGATTTTAAAATGACATTTTAATAAAGAAAAAAGGTTCGCATTGATTTGTACGAAATAGAATGAAATCTTTGTTTGATTATCTTACCATAAAAAGTTTAACCATAGTTGTATGTATAAGCACTTGCAAATAACACACCCTACAACTTGTATCTAAATATATTATTTTCTTGAAAATAAAAACAACATACAAAGAATGAATCATTTTTCAATCTTCCTCATTCTTCTACTTGCCATTAATGATGAAGGTTGATAATAAAGAAGCAGTTGGATCTCCACGGAGATGTAGGAGATGGGTAGAGATCTTAGATGGGATCTTACCCTAACAATTTTTCATTTTGATAATCTTGACAATATATGTGTGGTCATCTTAGCTCTCTTCATAAAATGTCAAAAATGCTCTTCCCATTCAAACTTTTTTCCTCCTTTGATCGTTAGTTGACTGATGGTTTACATTTTTTTAATGAGTTTTCAAAATTTTATAGATAAAATAAGCTATTTTCATAAGATTTTTAAAAACCTGATAGTTTCCCCATTTACAAATCACTTATCTTCTCTTTTGATTGCAGTCAGATCACGTTTTCTTGAATCTGATCTGTTGTGGACCCAAATCCAATTCGGAATCAGTCTAAAAAAATTGGACTGGAAATAGGTTCAAATCCCGCTATATCCAATTTCAGTTTTGGATTTGGAAAATCTTTTTATTGTGTGAATTAGATAAGTTCAAATCCGACAAAGCTTAAATCCATATCTACTCCAAATTTGTTTCTTATCCAATTCTGGTAAAAATAAATATTTAAATCCATTTTTGATTCATTGCAAATAACAAAAAAATTTGTTTAATTTGAAACATATAATTTTAACTTAAAAAATTATACATTAAATTTGAAATTTTTAATAAAAACACATTTGATCTTATCCAATATTTCAACATAATTCCTTATCACATATTTCATTTGGAACATCTTAAAAATGAGTTAAGATGATGATAAATTTATTAATTAAATTAATCCCATAGTTAGCATGAAGAATAACCAGTGCAAATCAAAGGAATTGAATGCAATGTGAATTGCTCTGTTTAAAAATACATCATTTTTCAGTCTTCCTCATTCTTTTACTTGTTTTGTTCTTTAATGGAGGTAGACGTTTAATTTTGTATGATATTTGGCTTGTGATAAGGAATATAGACACATGCACACACATTTTCTCGTATGGAACACCCTATTTACACTGGTTGCCAATTCTCATTGATGGGAATTGAGTATTTAGTTTGAGAAAATATGTGAAATTTCCGCTATATATATGTATATAAAATAATTATACCATCATTACCTCCTAACTTTTTAAAGTTAGAATGAACTAATTAAATTCATCCAGTACATTCTCTCTCTTAAAACAAATTCTCTCTTCTATTTAATTCAAATGTAATGGATAAATTTGATTAGTTCATCCTAACTTTTAAAAATTAAGAGGTCTAATGGTAGAATCACTATAAATATATATACATATATATAACTTTACTGTATGTGAATATTTGCTTGCATTTAGCAGTTGGTTAATGCTACTGTTTTGGCATCTTCTTTTTTGAACAACTGAATCGTAATCCCTAAAATTAAGGTATTTTGTCTGTTAATTGTAGGAAATGATCTAAGAATGGTCGATGCCAAAACTTGTACGATGCCAATTACATCAGGAACTAGTGATTATTGCATTGGAGGTATCTGTGACAATGATTGCAAGATCTACAAAGGATCAGATGCTCATGGGCATTGTTCACCAAAATTTCATATAAAATGCTTGTGTGATTATCCTTGTTAAGTCCTCCTAATGATTGCATAGAAGGTGTGATGATTAGCTTCAATAAAATAAAATCATCCCAAAGGTAACACAAATTAAAGTAATTAAAATTAAGATTAAGAATGCACTTTAATATTATTTATCTCTCTTAATCTTTCTTTCTTATTGATTATTTATTATGGATTCCTTGTGTATGGTATGGGATGGGATTGTATTAATTACTTCTTTCTAAAGATAAATTTCATTCTTATTTTGATTTACTATAAATTGGTTAAAATAATTGTTAGATGCCACTAGACATAAAAGCTCTAATATAGTTTCAAACCCAAAAGGTCTAATACAACAAGACCCAAAAGCCTTAATATAATTTTAGATTAAGGGCTCTAATATAATTTTAATGTAAAAGCTATAATACAACTCAACACAAAAGCTCTAATACAATTTCAAATAGAGTGGTTGATAGGATTCATCCTGACTCCTATCTCGAGTCCAGGTGAAACCCGTGAAAAGTGAGATCTTTTTTATTGAAATCTGGTTTTACTAAACACATTTTAGAAAAATTCTCGTAAATCTCATAATCGCTTTATAATTTAATCTAAACAAATAGAAAATCTTTATAATATTTCTTGTGTTGGACCCTTAAATTGAATATATAAAATATTCATAAAATGTCATAAAAAGATATTTCAATTGTAAAAGAATTTTGAAAATACGTTTAAGAAATCTAGATGTTTGAAAATAATATACACTAATGCAAAATGTTCATCATCATGTAGCGCTTCTCACGATCTGTAATAATCTATATGAACTTGTAGCGAATACCTAAAAATATAGGTTTTATAAAAGAATGAGCGCTAACGTTTAGTGAGTGGATATAACTTTTTTAGAAATATTTTTGAATAAAAACATAACATGTTACTAGTAATAATAAATAATTCTCAATGGTTAACATACATTCATATCTTAATAATAAAATCGAATTCAAATCGTATATCATAATAAAACTTTAAACATCTACATGAATAATTTTTGATAACTTTATATAATATAATTTGCATAAAACATCTCTAAAAGCAATAAGAAATCATTCTGAATCTACTCTGTAAAACTTGAAAACAATTAAAATCTGATAACATAATATAATAAAATATATATATATATTCATTCTTTCTTACTAATTTATCAACAATCTTTGAATAACTCATTAAATCTGTTTTATAAATATTCTCATATAATTTTTGAAACTCTTTTCATCAAATTTATTTCTATAAACCAAATTTCTGTAAATCTCTTTCTATACCAATCAAGCTCAGTATATAACATCTTAAATTTGAAAATCTACACCAACAAATACCTAGAGGAATCTAGTCATACGTAGTGGAGAAACTCAATACACACGCAAAACAAGGGATAACATCTAACAATACATGTACTAGATAACTCTATAACTCCTCAGATATCTGTCATACACATGCTGAGCAACTCTAGAACTTTCACATACGAAGCTTGTTTGACCGTTAAAGATGAAGGTACAACCTTGGTATTCTGAAAACATCTTTATCTTCATTATCAAATCTCAAATAATTTTGATATGCAAATATATATAGTTTTCTTTCTGAATATACATATAAGTCATAATAAATACTTTGATCAAAATTATAAACAAATATTCTTTCTCGAAACACAACATAATATTACTATAAATATTCTAAACATTTTTTATAACAAATTCAAGTTGAAAACATGAATTTCAATTGAAATTTCTGATACGTATACATATATACGAATTTGTAATAAATTTTCATTTCAATTATAAAACATTATTTGTATAGTCATTCATTTTTAATAAATAATAAACACTAAAATGTAAATAATTATAATTAAATAGATCAATTTAAAATAAAACAATTCACTTACAGAACTCCTATGCTCAAATATGGATTTAAAATGGATTTCCATCTAATTCCTGATAATCTTGGATCCATCCTAAAAACACATAAAACTCAATTTAGAGTTTATGGAAAAATTAACTACTTTTTTAGAATCCAAATCCAATGAAAATAAAATCATTTATCTATATAAATTAGACATCCAACTATTCCATTCACCCATCCAAAATTTTTTTCTATTTGTCACCTTTTTCTTCTCGGCTTTCAATCATTCTTTCTACTTGTCTTGTTTCGTTTATGTGGTGTGTCTATTTTCTGTCAGGTCATTAGATTGCCATAGAAGAACTTGTAGTTTCAGTAGAATTGCTAACCAATGGGGAAATGTATCATTAATCATGTTATTTCCAACGTCTAGTGCTTTCAATAAATGATAGTTGACCAAAGAAGGTGGTAATGGTCCCTCTAACTTATTTCCATTAAGATTTAGAGTTGTCAATCGACTATTATTTGCAAATGTTTGAAGAAGGCTACCGTATAAGTTGTTCATCCTTAGATCCAAGACCGTGATAGGCACAGAGTTTCCAAGACACTATGGAACATTTCCATATAGACTATTAATAGATAAGTCTAGATATCGAATTGAGGTCAGATTGCAAAATGATGAAGGTGGTGAAGCTAGAATCTATCCTTCAAGCAAGTTAGAATGAAGGTTAAGAATTTGAACTTATGGCCATGGAAGTCGTTCTATGCCTATCAAATAGTTGTGAGAAAGGTTTAGATCAAGTAGAGTACTAATTTTGTATAGCTAATTTGGAATCTGGCCATGGATTTTATTGTTAGAAGGGTCAAGATTGTAGGTTGTTAGCAATTGATAAGATATATGGGAATTCATTTATATTGAAAAAAGATAAAGCCAAATTGGTAAGTTGAGGAAAGGAAAAGTTAACTTGGCTTGTGGTGGTCAAAAATGATAGACTATTATTAGAGAGATGAAGCTCTCAAGTTTTTTGAATCTTACAAACATCGAAAGTACTACTATGCCAATTAAATTATTTGAAGAAAGAGTGAGATAAGTTAGAGTCTCAAGTTCAACAATTGAATATGGGATTGGCTTATGCAATCTACTATTGCTCAAGTCAATTCTTATCAATGCAGTCATTTGAAACTCAACAATACAGCCAGTTAATTGATTATTGCCAAGGTCCATGCTGTAAAGTCCAAAATTTTCTCTTTTTATGAAGAATAAAAGTTTTTGGTAAATAGTATTTCTGTATGAATAGTATTTTCGTGCGAATAGTATTTTCGAGTGAATAATGATTTTTGGGAAAGGAATCCCAAAAATTTTGAATAATAATTTTTTTCGATAAATAGTGTTTCCATGTGAATAGTGTTCGCGTGAATACTATTTTTTGAAAAGCGGACCCCACAAATTAAAAGTTTCAAGATAAGTATTAAAAACTAAAAAAACTGAAACGGATAAAAAAGGAGTCCATCTGGATAGATTGTAAGTGATTCAAAGTATATTGGACAAAAACACCCTTTTCAAAAAATAATGGGTATTAATGATTTTACACCCATTTAAATTGTTCCAAACATACAATTGAGAGATTTCATATCTAATTAGAGTATTATATGGTCAATTTGGAGATTTATTTGTCATATAATATTTTTGAAATTTATTCAGTGCAAGACATATACGAATGGCAAATGTTAGAGTAAATGGATGTAACGTTTCAATTTAACTGGACCCAAGAAATTAATTAAAATCCAATTTATTGTTATCAATTTGGCCCAGTTCAAATCTTAAAAGTATAGAAGTTGTAGATAAATATTCTATTGGAGAATATTTTTAAAATGAAATCAAGAAAGTTGGGCTAAAAGGAAAAAGATCATAGGGATACAAAATGAAAATTTGTAGTACATATGTTGGAAAATGGAAAAAGCAATACAGTGAGTTTTTTTTAATTAATAAATATAATAATAATGATATTAGATTGTGGGGTCCATTGAAATAAAAATATATATATTAGTTAAAGATGGTAGAGTTCATTGAAATAAATAAATAAATATGTATAAAAGTGATGCTGGGATTTGTAGAGATAAGGTGTTGTAACGATTGAAAAAAAAAAGAGAGAGAGAGAGAGAAAAACAAAACAATATGTATATGTATGTATGAGTCGATGGATGCCAAGTGAGAAAGAAATAAAAAAATAATAATAAAATAAAAGAAAAAGATGCTACCTGATGCGGTGGAGAAAGAGATAAGGATGTGGGTGTATTTATATATAGTTTCTTAGAAGCAAAACAAACACATAAATTGCCAGCAGCAAAAGGAAAAAAATGGTGAAGGAAAAAAAATTAGGAGCAGCTAAGAAGGAGAAAGGGAAAAAGAAAAAGAAAAGAAAAATATTTTAGGTGTTCGATTATCCTGATAGATAAGTTTATTTTAATAGGATTTGGATCCTAGAAAATTAGTTTATTTTTCTATAAATTATGAATTGAGTTTATATGATTTTAAAGTGGATCCAGAATGATAGGAAAATCATATGAGAGTTCGTTTTAGATCCAGAAATAAGCAAAAGAGTTATGTGAGTGAATAGTTTTACTTTTAATTGAATTGATTGAGCTATGGTTATTTCATATTTTATTATTTATTTCAAGTAAATAAATTGTTAAGTTAATTGATTTTATGGATTATAAATTATGTTTTACGATTGAAATAAAAGTTTATTACGAATTCGTATAAGGAATTCCAGAAAGAATTTTATGTTTTCTGTTTGAGCTATTATTAGAAAGATTTCAGAATGTTTTAAATAGTATGATTTTATACTTTGAAAAAGAATACTGATTTCATTTTTGAGAAAATTATTTATTCAGAATTATATAAATATTTAGAAAAGATTTAAGAAAGTAAGTAATTAGGCAATGTGAATGTAAATTATTTTATGAAATGATAAATGTATTTTAGAATGCTTTCATGTGAGTGTAAAATTATTTTCTAAATGTTAAATGCATGTTTTAAAGTGATTTTATGAATGCTAAAGTGTTGTGAGCTAAGTGAGAGAAAATTATGTTTTATGAATCATTAAATGCATGTTCTACCATTTGATAGCATTTATGATGTTAATAATGCATTTTGAGATGAAAATTATTTCCTTTGAAAATACTAGTTTATGAACATTTCATGAATTTACTTGAAAGAGATATGTTTTATGTATAAAAGGTTTGAAATGATAATGTTTATGAGTTGGTGATTTTGATGCGATATGACGCATATTTTAAGCTTATGAAACGAATAAATTTAGTTTGAATTACATGGAAAAAAAAAATATTTTCAAACGCCAATGGCTTACCCCATGTTATATGTTATGAAATTACGAATTATGATTTAGACCCGGTCGGTATACCCCATATGTGTAGGGCAAGTGTTGGGAGGACGTGTCATTAACGTTGGGGGGATTAAGTCAGTCGGTTAAGTCATTTTATCCTCTACATGTGTGGGGTATTATTTCACTCGTGTATGCGATACACGAAAATTTCGCTGCGTGTTTGTAAGATGTCTCATGTATTGTCACGCTGCACGTCGCTAATCGAATCGCCACGTGACCATGTTGTGATAGCTTCTCTGGGTTTCATTAATGCGGTTTCAACAAGAAAAGGAAATATTATAATTTTATGCAATAATTAAATTATCATTATGTTTTAATGCATGAAACTAAGTTTTAAAGATTTTCTATAAATTTATTAAAACTTATGATTTCAATTACAAAAATGTTACGAAATAGCATAAATGTTTCTAAAAATGTTTTTGAGAGGAATTTTTAAAATAAACGACTTTAATAGAAAAATCTTAACACTCACTGAGCTCTTTTAGCTCACTACTCTTGTTTTATGTTTTATAAAAAATCTCCTCAGGTATAGGAACTAGCAGTCAGAGTGCTCGCTCTCCCATTCCGAATTAGGTGGGCTGGCTATAGTTGATATTCTGTGGATGTTCTGTGAAGTCACGCATTGCATATTTTGTTTCAATTGGACATTTACATTTGTATATAATTTTTTATTGTAACGAATCTTACGAATTTTGCCACAGTTGTGATGATATGATGTATTTTTGTAAATGAGATGTTTGGATGCCTTTGTATTTATGTGACGCAAATATTTTGGGCTATGTATGAATGTTTGATTTTACGCATGAAATTGTGTTTTCAAGATTGAAATGATTTTCATGAGATAGATTTCTTATGGCTAAGTGATGGTTTTGAGATAGACCGGAGGTCCACATGGTAGTGGAGAATATTGTGTGAAATATTGAAGTGTTTTTTATTTGTTTTCAAGTGATTTGAAATTTTGGGGAACCTTGAAAAACAGTCGTTGTGCTGTCAAAATTTTTAAAAAATTTTAGATTATGAATGTCTATAATTGATAATTATTATGTTTATGAAATGATTTATATACTTATGAAATGATTTAAGTTTAAGGGCTTATTCCACATTGTCCATTTGGTGATACTAGCTAAAGTCCAAAAGGGTTCCGTAGGGCTCCCAATGGGATCACGAAAGCTCCGAAAGGGGAAATTCAGGACGGGTCCCGTCATGTGTACACCAAAAATGGTAGAGTAAAAAGCTTAGAAGGTATAGTCCCATCTAATGAGTTACCATTTAAAAAGACATAGGCTAAATTTCAAAGGCTTGTTCCAAAACTAGTGGGAATTTGACTAGAGAATTTTGAGGGTTGTTTCATATATACCTCTTCAATAAGATCCACATTAAAAAAGATATTTTTCACGTCTATTTGAAACAAGATCCACTGTTGATTGCAGCGATTGCCACTAAGTTATGAATAGATGTAAGTCTAACAACTGATGCAAATGTCTCTTTATAATCAATTTCATACTCCTAGGTAAAACTTTTAACCACGAGATGAGTTTTACATCGTTTAATAGACTCATCTAACTTTGTTTTGATCTATATATATCTATTTGCACTCAATGGTAGATTTATTAGAAGGAAAATCAATCATACCTTAGATGTGAGTCTTTTCAAGAGCTTATGATTCTTCAGTCGTAGCTTATTACCAAACAAGGTTAGTCTTGGCCTCTCTATAGGATTGAGGCTCATATAAAAAAAGAACGGTAGAGAAACAATGGAAATCTCGAAGGGTGATAAGTAGTTCCCCTATCCAATTAGAGTAATAGGGAGGAGAAGTAGCATTTGAGATTGAGCAAGAGGACTCTGATGCAAAATGAAGAGGAGTAGCAAGAGGGATTAGACAAGAGGACTCTAGTGCAGAATTAATAAACAGGTGAGATTATTCAAGAATTGGCCAGATAACATTGAGGCATATGCTTAAGTTTCAAGAATACTTGAATCATTGTTATTAGGGAACAAAGAAATAGCAGGATCCATAAAAAGCTTATGAGGAGAAGTATGTGATGTACAAAATTTAGATATAAGGGAAAACATCTTATGTTCCCAAAAGATAGGATGATGAGAGACACGAAGGTAATTTGAGATAGGATTCCAACAATAATAACTTTTATGTTCAATGTCATAGCTATGAAAACAACATAAACGAACTCTAGACTCTAATTTATTTCATTATTGAGGACGAAAAAGACCAAAACAAACACATCTAAATATGTTAAGATTTTGATAGTTTGGATAAGTATCATACAGTCATTCATAAGGAGTTTAATTATTGTTGACGGAGGATGGAACACGATTAATAATGTACACTGATGATAAGGCAGCTTATCCTTAAAATTTTTCAAGACAAGGAGCAAATATGAGAAATGCATGAACAGTTTCAAGAATATCTCTATGTTCGTGTTCAGCTCAACCATTTTGTTGCAATGTGCTAGGACAAGAACAATGACATAAGATGCCTATTTGACTTAATAGATTAAGAAAAACAGTATCCCGATATTTCATGGCATTATTAGTATGTAAACTTTGATAGATTTTGAAAATTGAATCTAAATTATTTGAATAAAATCAAAATAAATTTTAGATAATTTAGACTTATTATGCATAAGATAAAGCCATGTATAATGAAAATGGTCATCTACAAAGAAAACAAAGTACTTGGATGCTCCCATGGTAAGTGTTGGTAAGGGTCCCCAAATATCTAAAAGAATTAAGTCAAAAGGTGTTTAAGAGACTAAATCACTATGAGGAAAAGGTAATGTATGTTGTTTAGACAACTAACAAGATAAGTAATCAATATGATCGTCAGTTACAAAGCTTAAATGTCCACTAGACAATAAAGAACATAAACCACTAGAGAAAACATTACCTAACCATGAGTGCCAAACATTTAATGGTAAGGATGAAGAAGTAGCGTAGACTGATAGGAAGAGAAGACCCATGAAGGTAGTTGAAGATGAATGATCTCAAACAAACATCCAATTTTACGGCCTATCTCATGAATCTTCCCTGTTTGTGGATCCCACACACAACAACTAGAAGAAGTAAAAAGCATATCAAAACCAGGTTTACACAATTGACCCATAAATATAAGATTTATGGTAATTTTAGGAATAAACTATATATTTTATAAGGATAAATTATCAGTAGAGATATGAGTTATATGTTTAACAAACATGGATGAGTCATTTGTTATGGAAATGATAGGTAAAAGAGAAGATGATGATTGTGTAGAAAAATTTATAGGGTCAGAGGTCATGTGATTACAACAAGTTAAATTAAAATATCAAAAGGAATTATTTGCTGACATAAGAGTAGAATTAGATGAATTATCAGAATTAGAAATGATTTAATGGAGCATGAATGCAAGATCATGAACTAAGATATAAGAAGAACTAGCAATGCTCAATTTGTTGCCAGCTATAACCATAGACAATTGCAGATTATTTTGACAAGGCTTGAGAGAAATACTATTGGATTCAGTTGAAAACCCTCTGCTACTAGTATTTTGAGGACAATCTTGAATGTAGTGTCCTGGTCTAATTGTGTGGCAATACATACAGCATCTCATGCAACAATGGAGAATATCATGCCATGATAATTTGCAATTGTTGCCAAAAGGTGGTGTCCAGGAATTTGCCATAAGTAAGCCCAATAGGAGTAATCAGTATTAACAAGTCCAATGAAATAAGAAATTTAATCCAATTCAAGCAACCAAATAAGCAGAAATGGACAAGCCCAATAAGCCCAATAAAAGAACCCAATCAACACAAACCAATAAAACTAATCAGATACCACCTATCAGTCCAATGAGAGCATCAATGTGATCAACAATTAATGGAAGAGAAAATTGAGAAAATGGCGCTTTTTGGGAAGCCATCCTCAAAAGTAACCTTTTTATTTTTTATTATTAATAAAAGCACTGAAAGGACAAAAACGCCCTTAATGAGTAATTTTTGAAATCAATTCCAACCTATAGGTTGGGATCTCAACCCCGAGGTTGAGAATTTCAAATAGGGTTAAATATCAAAAATTGGGATTTTCAACTTTTAGGTTGGGATCCCAACCTAAAAGTTGAGAATCCTAAACTTAGATGTTTATTCAAGTTTGGGATTCCCAACCTCAAGGTTGGGATTCTCATCCTTGAAGTTGAGATTTCAAATATGAATATTGAATCAAAGTTGGAACTCCCAACCTTTAGGTTGGGATTCCCAACCTGGAGGTTGAGAATGTCAACCTAAATGTTCAATTATATATATTTCGTAATTAAACAAATTTTTAGGGTTGTTTCGTAATTATTAAATTTAGAATAGAGGGTGTTTCTTGGGTAAGAAGCGCCCTTAAAGATATTTTCTAAAAATTATAAAATTGCACTTTTATTTTTTTGAATTATCAAACCTGACCTTATTATTATTTTTTGAACAAAATTACCCCTCCCATTTCTTCAATATCAAAATCCATAATCCCAACCTCAAGGTTATGATTCCCTATCAATCCTAACTTTCAGGTTGGGAATCCCAACCTCGAGGTTGAGATTCCCAACCTTAATTGAAAATTCAGGGTAAAATTCATAATTAAACAAATTTATGGGGTTATTTCGTAATTATCAAATTTAGAATAGAGGGCGTTTCTTACCCAAGAAGTGCCCTTAAATATATTTTTAAAATTACAAAATTGACTTCTAGTTTTTTAAATTATCAAAACGGACCTTATTATTATTTTTTGAACAAAATTACCCCTCCCATTCCTTCAATATCAAAACTCATAATCTCCCACAATTCATCAACAACCACAATTCATCAATCCAATTAATCAACATCATCATCTCCCACAACAACAACAACATCAAATCATTCATAAACTCATTAATAAACAAACAAAAAAAAAAAAAGAAATCTGGTTCTGGGTTCGCGAACCCAGAACCACATCGGTTTTGGGTTCGCGAACCCAGAACCAGTCTCGGTTCTGGGTTCACGAACCCAGAACCGATGTGGTTCTGGGTCGCGAACCCAGAACCAGATCTGGTTCTGGGTCGCGAACCCAGAACCAGATGGTTCTGGGCTCGGCGACAAGCCCAGAACCATATGGTTCTGGTTCGACCATATCCAACTCAGGAAAAAAAAAAAGAGAAAAAAAGGAAAGAAGAAGAAGAAGAAGAGAGGGTGGGTCAGTGGAGGGAAAATTTTAGAGAGAGAATCAGAAATGGGGTGGGTCAGTGGAGGGAAAATTTTAGAGAGAATCAGAAATGGGATGGGTCAGTGGAGGGAAAATTTTAGAGAGAATCAGAAATTGGGTGGGTCAGTGGAGGGAAAAACAATGGTAAGTGGTAATTAGCTGAATTATTAAGGGTATTTTGGACCCAAAAAAATCATGTTGCATGAAATTAAAAAAAAAAAGAGGTAATATCCCAAAGGGTTATAAAAAAAAAGGTTAGATTTGGTTAAAACCCTTAATGGAAACAACCAAAAGCACAATGAACAACCAAAAGCCCAAATAAAAGTCTTGAGAAAACAATCAAAACAAACCAGGGCCCAAAAATTAGAGACAAGTGTGGTGATGCTACTGTCCCAAGCAAACCAGACCAGCAGCGAAAATCAGCCCAGCGGCACACGGTGGAGACAGGGTCGACGGCGCGAAGTGAAAGGGAATCGAGCAGGGATTTGACAGCGAGGGTGATGCGGCAGAACAGCCGAGTGATTGACGGAGTTGAAAAGGTGAGGGTAGCAGACGGCGGTGTGCGCAGATGGGGTTGCGACAGCAGCGATGGAAAACAGTGGTGCACGATGTGGAAATAGAGACGTGGGTGGAGGTTTGACACCAGGCGAGACAGTGGTGCGCGAAATAGAACTGTGACAGTGCGGCGGTGGTGACGATGACAGAGGTTGATAGCAGTGGCTGACGATAACAGAGGCGCGCGATATAGAATAGCACGATCAGACCACAATCAGCAGTGTGAGCAGATTCATACCAGACCATAACCAGCAGCGGCAGTGAATTGAATGGTGGGAGAAGTTGAGAGTTTTGGTGAACTGAGTACAACGAGAAAAATAAAAATAAAAATTGTTTATATTTGAATGGTTCGTGAGCTGAGATTGAATGGTTTTGGAATGGTGGGTGAACTGAGATTGAATGATGGGTGAATTGAGACAGCGAAAAAAAAAAAAAGAAAAAACTTAAAGCTATTATACGATGATAATTGTGAATAAAGGTTGTATTTCACTATATCAATTCAATACATAAAGGGTTGCCTATTTGTAAGACAGAAAAAAATAAAATAAGCAACTAAAACTTGGTAACTATACAATATGGAGAGGATTGATATAATTGATTGACATGCTTGAGTGGTGATTGCTATTATTTGTTGACTTGCATGATATGGTAACAGAGAGTTTCCATGTCGACAAGACTTTGGTCACTTGAAGCCAATCGTGAAAGTAGATCAATTAAGCAAATATGTATATGCATTACCTGGTATAATTTGCATTTCACAAATTTTAAGAAACAAAACGAAGTACAATAATAATAACGACAAAACTATAGATTTTCAAATTGAATCTCCCTATTGACTGATTTTCCCACCTCTTGGTAAGGATAGTTCGGTCCATTTGCCATCCAACTCTAACTTGTTGGGCTTAGGCCTGTGTTGTCCCCTAATCAAGCTTCATGAACATGTCAATTTAATTTTGGGCTCAATCAATTTGGAAAAGGGGTCAATTTGTTCCCTAATAGTAACCTAGTTGCCGTCAAAAGTTCATCAATGGCTGATAAATGTAATGTTGTGTTTGGAGTGTTGTTGGAGAAGAAATTAATGTTGGTATTGATTCGAACTAGGTTGAAAAGAAAAGGATTAAAATATATATATAGTAAAAGTGAAGGAAATGAAATTAAGCAAGATGTAAAAGAAGATGACTTGATCAGATTGCTTACCAAGAAATATTAGATATAAGTATACATTTTATAAGATTTTGAGCTATATATATATATATATATATATATATATAAGTACCATGATAAATATTGATCCCGAACTTAATGATATGCTAGGATGGATATAGGATGAAGAGGAATTATACAGAACCCATTTTAGATCTAGATTTAAGAAAATGAGTTTTATGAGTAGATAGTTATATTTTTAATTGAATTGATCTAATTATAATTATTTATATTTTAGCTTCTTTTATATATGGGAAATGAATGATTTATTGTTTTAGATAATGTTTTAAGTTTTCTACTTGAATTATTATAAAAAAGATTTCAGAATGTTTTTAAGTAATATTATGTTATGTTTCGAGAAGGAGTATTTATTTATGCTTTGAGAAAAATATTTATTTGATTACTAGAGTAGGGGTGTTGTGTAATAAAATAGGAAATGTGTTTTCGCCTGATTTTAGGAATACCTCGGGGTATTATATAATTAGTTAAAAATAATAATTTTAAAATCAATTAAACAATGTTTTTTTAGAAAGGCAATTAGAAAAAATATTGATGAAAGAGAACTAAGAATTTTCATGTCTCATTCTTTGGAAACTTAAGGACATGGACCACTTCATCTCTATCTCTATCTCTATCTCCATCACTATTTGCTCAATCTTCGATTGAGCCAATGCTTCATTTTAGATGAAAGATTGCATTTGAGATTTTAAAAATAGGGTATATTCAATTTAAAATTCATTGGAATTCAAAATATTTTAGACGTTTGGAAGTATAAATTTGTTATAATTTTTTTCTTTTTTATAAAAATCACTTTAAAATACATCTAAAGTCATCATTTAAATAAAATCTATAAAGTGAATGACTTTTTTAATACACCTAAATTTTATTGGATTTCATATAAATGTGAATTGGATACAACTAGATTTTATTGAATTCTATATAAATCTGAATTAGATACACTTTAAAGTTTAACAAATTCCATGCAAATTTAGATTAAATACACTTAGATTTCAATAGAATCCATTCAAATCTATATTAAATACATCCAAACTTTTAAAATATTTTAAATTCCAATGAATTCCGATTGAATACACCCATATCAATCTAGATTTGAATGTGTATTCAATTCAAATTTATATAAAATCTATTATAAGTTAAGATGTATTTAATTCAGATTTTTATGAAATCTAATAATATCTATGTGTATTAAAGAGTCATGGGTTTCATAGATTTCATTTAAGTGGTGGGATTTACATTGATTTTAAAGTGACATTTTAATAAACAAAAAAAAAAAGTATGCCTTGATTTGTATGGGATCCAATGAAATCTTTGTTTGATTATCTTACCATAAAAAAATTTAGTCATGGTTGTATGTATAAATACTTGCAAATAACACATCCTTCAACTTGTATCTGAATATATTATTTTCTTGAAAATAAAAACAACGCACAAATAACGAATCCTTTTTCAATCTTCCTCACTCTTCTACTTGTTTTTTTCATAAATGGGGGTAGGCATTTAATTTTACATGATATTTGGCTTGTGATAAGGAATATAGACACACACACACACATTTTCTCGTACGGAACACCCTATTTACACTAATTGCAAGTTCTCATCGATGAGAATTGAGTATTTAGTTTGAGAAAATATGTGAAATTTTTGCTGTATATATATATATATATATATTTCTTTCTATGTGAACATTTGCTTGCATTTAGCAGTTGATTAATGCTACTGTTTTGGTATCCTCTTTTTTGAACAACTAAATCGTAATCCTTAAAATTAAGGTATTTTGTCTGTTAATTGTAGGAAATGATCTAAGGATGGTCGATGCCAAAACTTGTACGAAGCAAATTAATTCAGAAATTGCTTATTGCAAGCAAAATACTTGTGATAGAGATTGCAAGACCTACAAAGGGTCAGGTGCTCATGGGCATTGTTCTTTTGAGAGTCTATGCTTGTGTGATTATCCTTGTGAAGTCCTTCTAATGATTACACAGAAGGTGCTATGATGAGCTTCAATAAAGTAAAATCATCCAAGAGTTGACATGAAATAAACTAATTAAAATTAAGATCATGCATGCACTTTGATATTATTTATCTCTCTTAATCTTCCTTGCGTATGGTATGAGATTGTATTATTTTTTTAGATAAATTTGGTTATTATTTTGGTATTACTATGAACTGCTTAAAATGATTGGATATCACCAAAGGCAAAAGCTCTAATACAACCAAACCCAAAAGCTCTAATACAATTTCTACCCTAAAGCTCTGGTACAACTAGACCCAAAAACTCTAATACAATTTTAGATAAAGAGCAATAATACAAGTTCAACCCAAACGCTGTAATACAACTAGACCTAAATGCTCCAATACAATTTCAGATAAAAAGGGGTAGAGAAGATTTAAATAAGAGCAAAGCTCTAATACAATTTTAGATAAAAGGTGAAGAGATGATTTGGATCAAAGATCTCCAAACTTTGATACCATATTGATAAGGACATTTTTAGTAAAGATTTAGGTTTCTAAATCTATTTTGTTGTCATTATTCTTGAATGTTTTTTTTTTTATATATATTTTAGTATTTTAAGGAATAAATCACTAAATGATGTGTACACTTAATTAAAAATGATTCGATATGAATTCAAATTAAACAAGTGTTGGATATAGGTTTTATGGAAAAAAAAAAAAAAAAAAGGGGGGGGGAGGGGGGGGGGGGCATAATCGTAGATTTTTGAGATTGATGGATAGGTTAACTTATGAGAGCGTGTACGGAGTCATCAGTTTGAGTTATGTAAGCTATAACCATTTAAAAAAAATTACTACACAATATATAAAATATAACTATTTTTATCCAAGCCCAAACTATACCGAACAAAAGACAATATTATTTTTTATTCAATTCTAACTACATTAAATACTTCACAATATCAATTTAATTCAGTATAATTCAATCTCACAAAAATTATCAAATCTAATCCCTCATAATATTATACCTATATAACTCATTGTTGAAAGAGGTATTGTCTACAACATATCATCATCTACAAAATTATAAATTACTTTATCATGGTCCAAACCACCTCTTAATGCAAGTATATATCACTTTCTCATAGAAGTTAAATCCCCACCAAAATATATTTGACAAACTTTAGTCCCCCACCACATATATTTGACCCCCACCAAAAATATTTGACAGACTTTATGCAGATAGCTTTCTGTTTCATCTCCTTGGTAAAAGATCCAAAACACACAAAGATAAATCTCGACAAACCTCTAATCCATTTAATACGGCTTTTTAAATAAATTTACTCCATTTTGGTCATCAACACTTACATCTACATATATTGTTTTATAACATTCCTATATAAGATCGCATCATCATCCCCATCTTCAACAATAGTGATGGTATGTCTCCTATAGTTCTTGCTAGGATCATTACTACTTCTAAGACATCCACCTGGATTGCCTAGGAAATTATAAAATTCAATCCTTCCATAAAACAAGAACCACAAGCTATAAAAGTATGCAAACAATCAAAATGCAAATTACTAATTTGATGACTCATTGCCATCACTTGTTACACAGCAATAATGAAAGATCAAAACTGCAATCAGAAGAGCCTCAAGTGGCTTAAGGGCTGCTCCAGAATGATGTAAAGTACAGATCATCCAAGATCCAACTTTATGATAGTTTCCGAGGCATTAAAATATGGAGCATTCCAAAAACCACAAAGATGTGGTAATGTTGGAGACTAGTTAATACAATTCGAACCTGCATGATCGCCTGTGATGATACAAAGGAGACAAGAAACCCTATTGTAAGGCCAAGTAACCCAACTACAATATGTAGAGAATCAAGGAAATAACTAGAAGCTAAATTCCAAAATGCCAAGGGACAGAATTTGAGATTATCTAACTTGCACGGGTCATCTTTACCCTTGGCATAGCCTTCTTCATTTGACGAGCACGCTCTTTTGCTTCTCTCTTGCGAATAGCCTCTGCGGAAAGCTTTGCCTCGGACTCCTCTGTCTTCTTCTTTCGTTCTGCCTTCTTTCGCTGCAAGGCTTCTTGCCTAGCATTTTGAAGTTCCTTGTATGCCTCTTGGGCAGCTTTCTGTCTAGCTGCATCTGTTTTAGATCGAGCCTACAATCATGTGATCCAAAGCTTTAGAAATGTGACTACATTAAAACATGTCGTACTCGAGCGAAGTAATTATTGTTAGCACACCTGTGGGCTGAGCTTGTATCGTCCAATTAAATCAATGTAATAGGGTACAAGAGCAACCAATCGAGTCATGTCAGCCATGTTGTTGGCATCAGGGAGGGCAAACTTAAACATCAGCACTTTCTTGTGTATGCCAGGGTGTTGATCAGAAAAATGCATTGAAATGAAACCCTTGCCATATTTCTCAAAAGCTTTTTCACCAAAGACCTGCAAAATACCAAGCACAATTTATATTGTCTGGTTCAAGGATGCAAAGACTTCCAAACAGCCAAAAGAACATAAGGTAATCGGGACATCATGACCAGACAAACCATAAAATCTAGTTATGAAAAAGTTAAAAGGTTTTTCACAGCGGAAAAGCAAGATGCAAGCATGCTTAAGACATAAATGTTCCTAAAGAACGAAATTACAGAAGTTAAATAAAAATTGGAAGGTTAAGCAGGATTCAAGCAAAAAAACCCTTTTTCGCCCAAATGAACAAGAGATGCTAAAGCAAATGAAGCGAAGCTAACTTAAACCAAAGCCACACCACAATCCCATCAGTATGAGCTTGTCAAGGTCTCCCATAGAAGGACATATAACAAAAACCCACTATGATTTAGTAAATTTTATTTAACCAGCCAGATAAAGCCAAATGAGAGCAGATTTAGCAAGGAGCTTTGCATCCATGAAGAACTCCTAAGCACTGCTTCCAAGGATGCTGCATTAGTTTAGTTTCAGAATTCTACAATCCTGTTCTGGAACCAAAAATTCAAAATGCATCATGATTTATGTAAAGTTAGATAATTATAAAGATGTTGCATGTCAATCGCAAAGCAAAATGGTTATGCAATCAAGGTTCATTCCAGGAGGTTAGCAACAAATCACATAGAGCAACCCCATGGCCATCTCCACCTGAGCAATCCTATTACATACCAAATCTCATGTCACAAATGCCAACAGATTACAACCTTCAACAAGAAATAAAATAACAAAAATTATACACTGATTTGAACCAGTCTTACTAACAAAACCTTGTCAGAATATACTTTATCAAGTAACAAACATCCAAAACAATGTTGTTCAAATCTCCTATCGGGCAAGCAAATTCCAAATAATCAAGGGAAGTTGCTAATTTGATTCACACACCCCAAGGATGTCCTTCAATGCTCTTTACCATTCCAGAATCAAGCCTCAGACAAGATTCATTCAATCTCAAAATTGGCATCTTAGATCATGACTTACAAAGCTTTTATTTTCAATTTCCATCAAGTAACAAGACTAACATGATTTTGCATCCATTGCCAGTTACATGTAACACAATTCTTAATGACTTAACAACTTATCAAAACACCAATACTACCGCTACATAAAGAGGATAAAAAATTCAAATCAAGTTATTGCATTAACTAATCATACATTTTCCTCATCTCCTAGAATTCTCAACCAACTAAGAACTTCACTGCCAAAAGCATTACACAGAAACCCAATATAATACACTGCATCACATCTCCAACATCAACTAGAGGCCAGCCTTGTTGTCAAATTCATCTCATATCCACAGTCAAGAGTCCCCCATCAAACCTCAAGCATTATCCAATCACTAAGACAATCATATTAACCAAAAAGGACTCCAGTTGAATTAACAAATCTCAGCATATGAAAGCATAAAGACACCACATAAAAACAAAAAATTCACAAAGAAAAACTAACTAAAATAAGAAAACAAATATGCCAACAAAAACAAAAAAGAAAGAAAATGAACGACGATCATTACTCAATACAATTAGAAAATAAAAATGTCCATGTTCACAATTTTTTAAGTTCCACCTGCATCAATTCATACACCAATTAGACAACAAAATTAAACACTCTTCATATATACAAAATCCAACAAAAACCATTCAATTAAAGAAACTTTCATCCTTTCATCCAAGCTTTCAAGAACTCTCAACATTTAACAACAACAATTTAATCCACTATAACAAGATAGTGGAACTAAACAAACAGATATCTAAACCATAATTATGTCAAAAACATAGCATCACATCAATATATAAATTTAGGACAAACAACTCTAACATAACCATTCAACACCATTCTATCGAAACCACGAAAAGGAACAAAACATAACTATAACAACTCTAACATAACCATTCAACTCCATAACACACATTCAACACTATCCTATCGGAACAACGAAAATGAACAAAACCTAACAAAAACGAACACCATACACACATCAATATATAAATTTAAGACAAACAACCCTGACATAACCATTCAACACCATTCCATCGGAACAACGAAAACGAACAAAACTATACCAAAACCAGACCTGTTCAAGCACAGCATCGGTGATCAAGTCCCCAGCAACCTCTTTACTCTCAGAAATGACTCCCAACTCGTCCACCACCCATCTCCTGCCACCAGAGGGCGCAGGCAACAACGCGGCGAAGTGATTCAAGTCCCTCATCTCCTTCTGCATCCCTTTGGCGGCCTTCTTCTTCGCCAAGGCGAAAACGACGTGGTCCATCGCGTCCTCGTTCATGTAAACCTCGAACGTGATCTCGTCCTTGCAAGGCACCACCAAATTATACATTCTCGATATCAAGTCGTGCCTGCTCTTCAACTCCATCGTTGCCAGTAGCCCCGAGCAGAACCTGCGACCGCTGGCGTAGAATTTGAAAACGTTTTGACCTTCCTTCAACAGCAAAGGCGAGTCCTCGCCTTCTCCGACGCCCAGCAGACTGAAATTCTTCTCGAAGATGGAGTCCTTGGTGGCGAACTTGACGGCCCACGAGAGAGCCAGGTTCTCGTTCTCGCGTTTGCCGGTGAAGTAGTTGATCAAGAAGATGATGAGGAAGGTGACGGAGACGATCTCGATCAGGTACGAGGACGGTTTTTTCGAAGTGGGGCTGGGTTGTTGGATGGGTTTGGGATCCGGGTTTGGGTCGGGGGACGGGGTGGTTTGGTGGGGGGTGTTGTGTGGAGGTGGTGGGGTTTGGATGGGGACACCTTCGAATTCGTCTTCGTCCCAGTAATCGAATGAGGAGGCGGGTTTCGGGGGTTTGGAATCCGGGTCGGGTTTTGGATATGGGGTTTCGGGTTGGGGATCGGAGAGGCGGGTGGTAGTGGTGGTGGTTGGTTTGTTTGAGTGAGTGAGATCGGTGAGTTTGTGGAGCGAGTTGAGGTCGAGAGACTCGTCCTCGATGACGTCATCCTCGGCGTCGAATCCTTCGAAGTGGGAGGAGTCAGCGAGGACGGAGGAGAGAGAGAGTGAGAGAAAGAAGAGAAACAAGAGAATCGAAGAAGTCTTCATTTTGGACGGAGGAGCGTGAAGCGCGTGTTAAGATGAAGAAGAAGAAGGAAGAAGGGGTGGCTGGGCGTTGGGGAGAGAGTGACGAGAAAGTAGAAGAAAAGAGTGGGAGGACTTGTGGGTATTTTGGGAATTTCACATAGAATTTAATATTTTTATTTTAAGGTTATTATATGTTTTTACTTTTTTTTTTTTTTGAGTAATGATATTTTGTGGATTGATATTATTATTTTGGTTATGTTGGAAATTCTTTGGATTAATTATTATAATGTTGGTTTTATTAGGATATAAAAACTAAATTGTGGTTCTAAACTTTGGTAATTTTAGTTATTTGAAATTGGTTTTGTTGTATAACCAATATTTTTATATTTTATTTGGTAATGTAGGAAGATTATAGGGCATATATCAACTTATGTGTAAGCTTAAGTAGGTTTAGCAATGATTATTTGACCAATAATGATTATTTGATTAAAATCTAATTAGTTAGAGAATATTTTTTTCATTTTTTTTAAATGGTTGATTATTCTCCAACTATGCAACTATATGATAGAGTGCCATTTAGCATTTATGGTTGTGTAGCTGCCAATTTTTTCATATTACATTTTAGTTAGGTGATTATATCATCCAAGAGACGAGAAGTTCAATTATTGTCAAATATATATTATATTTTTTCTCTTTTTTATGGGAATAGTCGTCTCTTACTTATGAGTAGATATTCAAATCCAAGTTGTGTAAGATATCTTTGGTATGGCTTTTCAAGTAAAACTTTTATGAGTAAATGTTTAGGAGTAGAGCTTTCATAAAACAAAACTTCTAACAAAAAGTTTAATATTGTTTGCTTATGTATTTATTTTTAAAATGATAGTTGATTTAAAAATTATAAAAATATGTTTGAAAAATAAAATTGAGTTTTAAATTGGAAAGCAAGATTTTAAATTTTATGAAATTACATTGAGGTATTTAAGAAATTTAATTTAAAAAAAATTAAATAAGTAAATTAAAGAAACTCAAAATTTGAGTTTTTTAAAATAGATAAAAAAGAGCTTTTTTTATTATTATTAAAAAGGCTCTTTTCACATTGATGTCAAAAAAACAAAAACAAAAACAAAGAATAAAATAGCTTTCAGCCTTTTGAAAAAATACGTCAGGGAAATCATAGCAAACACATTCTAGTAGTCTACTCTCTATAGGTTTTAATAGTATCCTAATCTATTCAAAACTAACTTAAGAAAAAGAAAAAAAAAACATTTAATCAAGGAGATGATGTCATTTTATATCTTTTACATCATATTAATAAGGGTGTAAACTAGAATTATACTCTTATATTCTAGAACACTATGTTATAATTTTTTTTAGAAAAAAAAAGTTATTAACTATTTTTCTACATTAATTTTTTTTTTCCAAAGTACGTTTCACACCCAAATAATTATTATTTTTAAGTTTCAAAATGCCAAACAATATTTTTTTTATTAAAAAAATAAGATTGTTGCAAGATACTTTTCTTTTCTTTTTTTATTATCATTTTCTTTCTTATTTGTTTAAATTTTTTGAAATGACTAAGATACTGAATTAAAAAAAAAATAGATATTGTTTTCCAATCTAGTAATTATGTTTTAAACTAGTGAATAATTATTGATAATTGGCTTGTGGTCTGATGGTAGACACAAGTCATCCGCACATATGGCCTTAATGGTAGTGGATTCGAACTCACCTTTTCACCTTGTCCCATAAATTGTGGGCATTTTTCCAATTCCTTATGGGTCGTCCTTTCTTGTTTCTTGAAAAATGATTATCGAGTCGTGCTCTAGAGTCATATTTTTATTGTCCCAATCGATTCTTGGACAAGTACCAATACTAAATAAATAAATAATTAAATCTAATAATTATTATTTTAAATTTTGATAAATGTCATATCATATAGAAGATAATGGTAATTATTGAAATCAATTAAAACCTTTATCATAATTAGGTAACTTTTCTTGGGTTTTGTGTTCTTTAGGTAGGTTTTTAGATCTCATAATCTGATAGCAAAGAGCTTTGATTCATTTAAGCAGGGCGTAGATAATTTCTTATAACTCCCTATGTGAAAATTTCAAACACTACTCTCGTTTCAAAATCAAAAATCATTTTAACCTCCTCTCCAAAAAGAATTTATTTTTAACATTTTAAACAAATAAATTACGTCTAATATCTTATAATTCGAAAAAATGCCTTTATGAGTAAAATTTTAAAAATACCTTGGCAAAAGAAGCATAACAGAAGGCTCTCTTATCACGCTCAACCGTCTCGTCACATTTGAATTAGAGTGATGGGAGGCTCTCTCATCACGTTCAAGAGTATTTTGGTTAATTAAGGGTACTAAATATAATTAATTCGTTTAAAGGGTTAAAAACAAAATTTTCCTTGGAATTGGCTAAAAACCTTTTTTTTTTTTTAATTCGAGTAATTTTGAATTTTTCTCTATAACTATTAATGAAATAGGTAAGTTTGAATACGTTAAAATTAATTTATACTAACATACAATAATATTTGTATTTCAAAAACAAATACAGTTTTTTTTTTCTCTGTTTTTAATACTATAATATTATACCTTTTTTTTTTTTTTTTGTAAGTTGAGACAGATTGGGTAACAAGTTTATCAGAGCTTGTCAAAATTAAGTAATAAGCTTGTCAAAATTAATTATTACTTAATAGTT
Organism: Litchi chinensis; assembly: GCA_019925255.1. Taxonomy (NCBI): domain Eukaryota; kingdom Viridiplantae; phylum Streptophyta; class Magnoliopsida; order Sapindales; family Sapindaceae; genus Litchi; species Litchi chinensis. Next base: position 14,772,099 of record CM034465.1, on the reverse strand, counting down.
ATATCGTCTATATATTTACTCCTATAATCATAATCAGGAGACAAGTGATTCGGATATTTATCTCCATAATAAGGAGATAACTACTTTTATAATAAGATTTACTAAAACCAATCATTATTTATAATCCTATAATTGGGAGACAACTACTTATTATAGAGAGATATATATATCTAATCCAACATCACCGAAATTAGTATTATTTGCACGACTTTGATATCTACTTCTATAATCAACAAGAGACTACTTATCGTAATGATTCAGATATCTACTCCAAAATCAAAAGACAACTACTTACACAATAAAGAAAAAAAATTATATAATGTTGAAATTAATCATTACTTGCACAGCTCAAAAATCTATTTTTGTAATCGAAATTATACAACTACTCTAACAATAAGGAATAAAACTAAACCTGTTGATATCAATCATAATTTATATGACCCAAATATTTATTCTTATGATAAAGGGGGAAACTCTTTATAAAATGCTTTTAATAAATATGAACTGCCACCCGCCCACCCACCCCACCCCCAACGCCTTTGTACATTGAGAGGTGGACAGCTGATGTGCTATTGTGCAATTTAATTTAACACAATTAATAAAAATTGAAAAAAAAAAATTAATGACTTTGGCGATGGGGGATTTAAATTTAGAGATGTACACAACTACTTGTAGTAAGCATTAAAGTGCTATTATACATTTTAGTTTGAAACAATTGAAGTTGATTGATTGGATTTTTTTTTTTTTTCCAACTTGGGGAAAGTGATTTGAACTTGACACATCAATTTTGTTATGGGTTGTGTTTATCAAGCAAACTATATACGTGACCACAAAAGTTGGTTGCTCTTTTACTAACGATAGCTATAATAGTGCTATTATAGCAATAGAATAAAAATAATTTTCTTATAAAATTCTGAATGGGTGCCCAAATTGTCACCCCTATAATTGATTTACACACCAAATTTATTAATATTCCTGTGAACAAAATTAAATATGACTTCATTACTTTAAGCACCTGAGTAAGTACCAAAAATAAACTTGTAAACAATTTATTTTTAGGAAACCTTAAAAATAACTAGTCACCTAATGGAATTGGTAATTACGCAGAAAAAAGCAAGCTTGGATCCAAAGCACTGCACTGTCATGTTCTTCTACTACAGCAACAGCCGCCATCCATGGCCTGAAGGAATTGGTAATTATGCATGAAAAACACTTGTTTTGGCAAGTGAGATTGGTGATTAAATTGGAGAGGTTTTTGGACCCTGTTGTTTGGAGGAATTCCAAAGAGATTCGATATTGTTTTTGCCATAACAACTTTCATCAAAATTTGGTTTTCAGGAATTGAGGCTTATGAACTTGTAATAAATTTTTTTGTTTCTTTAGAAGATAAATTTCGTAACTTCCATAATTTTTTTAAAAAAAAAAAAAAGATCAAAATGGTTTTATTAATAATTTCTGTAGTGATATTTTTGTTATATAAATTTTTAAGTAAAAATGGGTGTACAAATGAAATTAACTATTGTATAATGAACAGTGTCTCAGTGGTCAGGGGCACTGCCACCGGTGACCTTAGCAATGTCACAAGTTGTACACCCACCTTCCAGAAAAAATAAAATAAAATTGTGGGTTTCTGTTCGACCGCACCTTATGTATGGACTACTCTCCCATCTGTGTGAGAGTTGCTCATTCCACTATGGGAGCTACTTTCAGACCGCACCATAAGTATCTTATTATTCCACTTGGTCTCAGTTGTCCCTTGGACAAGTATCAATAATCAAAAAATTAATGATAATGATAACTATTATAGGTGGCAATATCTGCAACCTCTCTATATACATGACAAAAACACCTTTAATATCTTTATAGCTCATAAAATATTAAATTTAATTGTGTATCTCATCAAATATCTAATCTTATGGTCATCTCTTAATCATATTATTTATGTTAGACTTTCCAAAAATTTTGCTCAAATTTATGTCCAAATGATGTGTCATATGAGTTGTCAATATTTTATAAATCATAAGATGATGTAATAATTGATAGGATGTTAATAATTTACTTATCATGTTATTTGAGTAAAATATTTAAGAAGTCTAATATTACTCTATTTATATTTAAGCAAATATATTTCTTTGTGTTAATAATGAAAAATCACTATTGAAAATCAAAGGGTAATTATCGATAGAGAGAAATGAATACATAGTAAAAACAAAGATAACTTTGCAAGACCATGAATGTCCTCGAAAGCAAGCATCTTGGAACAATCTTCAAAAGCTGGACCTCCTACAAGGGTTCAAGGATGTCTAGGATACAGTGGTTCTTGGGATGGTCGTAAGACAGCTTGGTCAAGTGTATGTTTCATCTTCTAACTCTTTATATTCAATTATTTATATCCTAACTCTTTATATTCTACTATTTATGCTCTTTATTTATATTCTAACTCTTTATATCCTAACTCTTTATATTCAAAATTCTATATATATTCAGTTTCAAAAAAAAAAAAAAAAAAATTCTATATATATTCTACTTTTCTTCTTCCGTGGGATATGTAGGTCTCTTTTAACATGTTTTCTCTAGCTTTCTCCAGTACTTCATCCCATTTTGATCTCTTTTAATATCTTTCTCTTTTTTTATGTTTTGGTTACTGTTGAATTGTTAAATTCACCTCAGAGGTGCCCTTTTCTGATCACCACCTGACTTGATTGTCAGAGTGTGAGTCAACACTTAGTAATGCAACCTCAACTATAAAATTAAACAAATAAAATGCAAAGTTACTTTAAACAAATTTGCAGTGTGTAAAAAAGAATGGTTTCATAATATTGAAATTTGCAGAATCTAATAGTACCAAAGACTCAAACGAACTCCAAAATAGTAGATGAATAACCAATGCTTGAAAACCTAAATCTAACCCCTACAACTCTTATCAAGAAAAATTATCACATACATCGTCTTACTATCTCTCATACTTTTAAATGCATTTCTTAAATGAAAATAAACAATTTGCAGAAGAATTGACCGGAAATATATACGCATGAATCATGCAGAAGCTGCTGCTGTCACCTTCTTACACCTAAAAATGGGGTTAAATGATATAACAATAATGAGAAAGATTAATACGACAAAGCCTATATACGTTAGCATCCAAATCTTCATTGCCCTTAGAATGGAGAATCCCTCGAAGATGTTGGTGATACTCAAAACAATCACCAAGTAGCCAACCACAAGATGGTACATCTTCCAATGTTTTCTGAAATCGTGATCCTCACTTGGCCTTAGTATCACAGCAAGAACCTACATATAAATAAGCAAATCAAAACTTTAAACTATAGTTCGTATATTTCTTTCAGACGTGTGTTTAGTAAAACCCAAATGTGTTTGTAAATAGTACTTTAATTTATTGATCACGATTATGATAACTTTGATTCAAACCATTCGAAGTTAAAGTATGCAAAAGCATAATAGTTTTGATTTGAACATTTGAATTTTAATAGTTGGGACATACTGTGAGATATATCTAATAAATAAGATTTGTTATACATCATAAATAAAGAATTATATATATATATATATATATTTGTATTGGATCAACAATTGTTATATTAGTCAACATACAGGTCGTAGATTTATTTATGATTAAAGGTTCAAACTTAGTAATTTCATTAATGTTGGAATATTTTGAGACCAACTAAACCCTAAACCATCGAATTTAAACAAATCAATATATGTAATGTGAAGAATATAATAAAGGACTAATAATGAATTAGTACCTGAAGGAAGCCAAGAACAACAAGTACTACGCCAATATATTTATGGGCAACATATTGAATACCATGAGATTTAACACCAAGATAAAATCCGATTGCAGCTCCAACAAGGCCAGCAATGTAGCCCAATGCTTGGCATATGACGTGAGCATAAAACCACGCTGTTGTTTCACAATCCTTTGTGTACCTAACTATTATAACTCCGATTGGCAACAACATGCCCCAACTCAACATGTTTATGCCTCCATGAGCCTGAAAATTATTCATTTCATTAACTATTAATTGTACATACTTGAATTATCTGTCAAACTCTCAACATTATGATTGCCATTGCAATAAAAAAAAATAATAATTATCAATTCTTAGGCTGTGCGCCACGCTACTGTAGAGATTATGTACAATTACAGAACAATTGATGCGAATTGAGTTCTAATCGATGATTTAATTATAAATAGAAAGTTTTAAAATTACAAAATAAAAAATGAAAGAAATATATACTGATCTTTGTACTAGCCACCTCTAACTCTAAAATTTCACATAGTAGGAAAATAATTCATATTTAATATTCAAGAAAACTTACAAATATCCTACTAAAAGCTAATTTAAATTGAAACTAAATTAAATTGCGTCATAGTAGTATAATTATTTATTCCTAATATTTAAGAACATTTATACATACCCTACCCTCTTCAAAACAAATTTAATTGAAACTGAAATTTATTTCCATGAGCTTATAAACCAGATTAAATTTTGACCCAAAAAAGAAACGTTTTCATGTAAAAGAAAAAAAGAAAATTTTAATTGGTTTTTTGGCACTATAAAAAAACATTATAAAATGTATTCTTTACAATAAATAAATAATGGGCTAACAAAAGTTTACAGTACTGCATGCATGCAGTGTCATTTAAAGTTCTTGCTTTTAAAAACAAATTGGATAGCCAAATTAACGTTACATCGGCTGTGATTTTTTATAGTGAGATGCTCTATTCTGCTAACTTTTTAAACGTAAAATAATTAAAGAAATGTAATACATTTAAAAGGAAAATTTGAAAAATTGAAAAAAAAACAACATTTCAACAATTAATTATAGATTTCACTAAATCTATCAAGGTAAAAAAATATATGTCTATGATAGGGAACCTTAATACTTTTTTTTTTAGTGCCATACCTTTTTCAACAAAACATGGGAGCCCCCTCCTCCTTTTGTTGTCGCAACTTGTCCAGAAAGAAAATCTACAAGTCCCATTGATCTAAGATGATCAGCATCTAGAGCATGCTTGCAGGGACTATAATCTTCGTTCACTGGACCGTCTTGCCATGCATGGTTCACCGTGGTCACATTCATTGGCAGCACAAGCGTCGCGTATATGATCATCTCATTGTTGAAAAACTCTGCCGAAATCTGTGGCACTTGAAAAATCAAAGCCCCCTCTTCTAACCGAGTATTGTAGCTAGTCACTTGCGATGTGTATGCATGCAAGGTTCCTGCAGCATTTTGGTAGGCTACAAGGGCTTGTGAGCCAACCATGCCTTTCGCAGTAGGGTTTATGGCCCATGCAACCCATGTTTGTTGCGGGACTCCCGTGTGACGATAGGCGATGTCCACGGTGCCGGTTGCTTGGTTGTAGTTCCAATGAAGAAACGAGTTCAATGCTTCGAGGTCGTTGCATGAACGGTATATCCTGGAGTTTAAGAAGATATAGCTCTTACATGTTTGAGCCGAGGAAGGGACCAAACAGTGAAAGAGGGCACAAACTAAGAGTAGAAACTTCAAAGAAATATCTTCCATGACTTGATTTGGTTGAAACGAAGGAGAAAATAATGTTTGATGAAAGAGAGTCAAAATATGTGAAATTATATTATAGGGATTCCTTTCATAATTACAGCTGTTAAATTTCCTTGTGTAAAGCGAAAGAGAGTAAAAAAATATGTAACATTATTCATATTCCTTTGCATGAATTTACTTTCCTTCATTTGTTTCTTAAATTTGGAAATTAAATTTAAGTAATCAACTTGGTAATTTAGAGCTCAAACTTGTTACAAGATAAAAATAATGGTAAAAATATAGAACTAGCATCATACTAATTTATGAAGATCTTGTGGTATATGTATATCAACATAAATATCAGTATGTGAAAGGACCTTCTTTTCTGATTTGTTTACAGACTTAGCACATAAAAGACCAAGGGCTAAAGCGAGAGGCCATATGGATATTTTGATAGGATTGTCAATATGAGCATACGTAGTTGAGGCGAAAATACACTGAAAGAAGGCACAAACTAGTCCAATAATATCAGTGACGCTAGCAAAAGGTATGTAATCTGGACCTAGATAGTATAATTAAGGTATTTTGCTTCTCCACCTCCATGTTACTCTTCCATCTTGACATCAAGCTCAATGATGCTAATAGGTGTGGCCACAGATGATGTAAACATTTATTCCGAGAAGTGCCTACTAAGGCTTGTGCATGGAGAATAACTAATCGAAAGTAGATGATGGGAAACTCTAGGACGAAGTTGGCAATTGCAAATAACAAAGATCTGGTCTGAAGTAACCTACATCACAGATTATCATCAACTGAGGTGGACCCACCGTGAAACCAGGTGGATCACATGCCTCCCCTCAATTTTTGAAAAGAAATTCTGAGTTTGTTTCATACTTCTTGTTATTTTTTTATTATTTTTAATTCTAATATATATATATATATATATATATATTTGCTAATTTTCTTATACCTATTTTCGCTACTCCTAGTACTTCTTCTGCTTCTAGTCAATTAATAATTTCCTTTTTATAATTTTTTCCTAGCCGGGTAGATGTTCTCTCCTATATAACTACTACTTTACTTCCATTTTATGTGAGCCACACCAACTCTATCGGCAGTTTACAATTTTGTTGAACGATTTTTTTTTCCCTGTTCATCTTCACTTGGCATTTATAAACTCTATCGGCAATTTACAATTTTATTGAACTAATTTTTTTTTTCCTCTTCATCTTCACTTGGTATTTATAAATTATATTATGTTTCATTTTATATAAATTATATTATGTTATCAAACTTTATTTTATATAAAAGATTATATATTTAGTGTGATCTTTATTTTCGATTTTCACTACTTTTCTTATACCTATTTTTCCTACTCCTAGTACTTTTCCCACTCCTAATCAATTAATACTTTCCTTTTTATACATCACCAAAAAAAAGAAAAAAATCCTTTTTATAATTTTTTCCTAGTCGGGTACATGTTCTCTCCCGTATAACTACTATTTACTTCTATTTTTTTGTGAGCCACACCAACTCTATTGGTACTTTACAATTTTGTTGAACGACGTTTTTATTTTTCTCATCTTCACTTGATATTTATAAATTATATTATATTATCGAACTTTATTTTACATAAAAGATTATATATTTAATGTGATCTTCATTTTTTATTTTTCATTACTTTATTCATGTGACCCCTTTTAAATATTTTTTGCGTCCGCCATTGATTTCATCTAGTTAAAGTAGGAGCTTATACTATAAAAAATTGAGATTCATTATCAAATAAAGAATTACTTTTTGATTCTGCTATTCACGACCTTTTGACTTAAATAACTTCTTTTGTAATGATTTATATTTATATAAATAACTTTAAAACTAAGAAGTCGTTTGGTTTTTTTTTTTTTTTTCATTTATTTTTTTTTTTTTTTTTTTTTACACTTGTTAAATTCTTTTCTTTTGTTTTTTTTTAAGTAGTCAAATCACTTAAAATTATCTAAAAATAAGTAAAAAAAAGTAAGAATTTTTAATTTTTTACTTAATTGCAGATCACCAAAAAAATATTTAAAAGATTATATTTCAAGTTTATCTTCCTCAAAATAACATATTTATAAATTTATCCTAATTTTATATTACTCAAATTTTATTTTCTTTGTTTCCTTGATACTTTCAAGAAATATATTTGAAAAGAAAAACTTAAGTACATCTTATCCCAAATTAACTTGGAATAAATTACTATTTTCAATTTATAATTTAAACATTTATTTTTCTAGTTGTTTTCTTAAATATATTAATATATTTAAATATATAAATTTGATTAATACTACTATATTTGTTAATCATATTTTAATTATGAATAAAATATTATTAATATGTACATAAAAATATTTTAGAGCCTATTAAATTATTTATTTTCAGTTATTTGTATTAGATTAATTAAAATTACATAACAACAACTAATAAAAGTATATAAATGTCAAATTGCTAATTTTCAAATAACTTTAAGTTTAAAAAATAAATAAGTTTGCAACATATTGAGGGTAAACAAAAAAAATAAACAAACATATTATTTAGATTTCAGCCTTTCAGGTTTCAATTATTATTCAGTTTTCAGTAAGTTTTAGTATTATTTAATTTTCAAACAAAAAAATAAACGACTCTCAAATAATAAATGTATTATTAAAGGCCTTAACAGTTTCGAGGTGGGCAGGCTTGAGCACGGCAATGCTATGGTCGACTGAATCGAAGATATAGTAGTGTCTTGATTGATTAAATTAGTAGCCAAGGGAGACAGAGAACAAAAAATCTTCTGTTGGGTCATGGAGATCAAGAAATTTTTAACATTTTGAAGAAAAAAGCGAATCAAGTCTCTCAAAGAGTGAAGATATGTATATCATGAAGAACTTTTTGAAGAGATCAAAGCAGAAGCCTCTCATTAATAACAAATTAAAGGGGTCTTCTAGTCTTCGACAAGTATGGTATCATTTTGTGGGTTGTTTGGCTGTCAAGAAAAAAAATGAAAACAAAGCAAAATCCGAACATCAGAAATCCATATGTATATTTCATATTTGTTTGATTTATTATATTTTTGTTTTTTCTATAGACGCTTAAATTAATATGAGTTTTGAAACTAACACTGAACTATAAAAATGATTTTTTTTTTTTTAAGTATTAATTAGTTTGCAAATAAAGGAGAAAATAGTTAGGAATAAAGAATTAGTTGTTAGTTCTCAAAAATATGACGGTATTGAGAAAACTTATTTTTATGGGGTAATGGTAGGTAGTGTCAAAACTCACACTATTTTTAATACTATTTATTGAGATTCACTTATGGTTTCTCTTTATTATCCAAAAATCATTGTGTTTTCTAATCTTCAAGTTGTTTGCCCATTTTTGTAGTTGTGATCAATATGATTTTTATTTTTTTAGGGGAGTGCTGGAACTAATTACAATGCTTCTCCTGTACCATTCTCACCTGATAATAATGGTTTGCACCAAAGAAGAAATCACTTTCCATTGAACTATTGTTGTCTTCTCCTAAAAATTTGGCCGGTTACGGAAATCACGATCGTATATGGAGATCTTCGGGGCATGAGTTATGTTCGATTCATCACAACTATGTACCGGATGCTGATCTCAACTTTAGTGAAAAATTTTTGGATACTGGTTGGATTCTCGGTGTAGAACGTCCAGAGGTGCTGGAAATATGTATGTTTAATGTGATTTCATTATTATTTCTTTGTTTTAGAGTAATATTAGGTATTCCAACTCCAAATCCCAAGTTATTAGCTAGTATCACAAAAAAAAAAAAAAAAAAAACAGACAAACGAACAAACATATATACTACTAATAATTTGTTTGACTGTCATATGTGACATGGATTTATTAAATTGACACATCATAAATTACAATATAAATTAAGATAGAAATTAAAATATCTAGCATCACTTTTTTTGTCAAGGGTGTGTTTGGAATAGTTTATTATTATTATTATTATTATTATTTTACAGTAGATCGATATGGTTTTTCATTAAGACAATCTTAGAATGAGTAACACTAAAAAAAAAGGGTAAGTTTCAAACTAGTATCAAACAAATAAAATGAGCTTTTTTTTTTTAGTATTATTAGTATTTACAAATGATAGTATGTGAATTATTACGAACTAGTGTCTTCATTTTTGGTCTATAGTTTGTAAACACTAATGATATTAAAAAATTTATTTTATTTTTTCACCGGTAATTCGAAAACTCGTATTTCTTTTAGGCTACCTTGAAAAGGAGCGATTTTCAATTTGGAATGGTCAAAACAGTTTTTTTTTTTTTTTTTTAATTTTATTTTTATAGCTATGCGAGGATTCTTAATTATATAATTTGTAATAAGCAAATTAATATAATAAATATAAAATCCTTCTTAGTTTTCGCACTCTGCAGTCGCCTTCAGATGGATTACTAATTTGCTCTCTTCACGATGAACATATAGTGGGAAACGATCAGGAGATTACTGAAATTGCTTTGGATACTGATTCAATTCTCAGTGCTGAGCATTCAGAGGTGCTTGTGAGTATCTATCTATTTATTATAAAATTTCGATAATTTTTTTTTTCGTGATTTTCCATTTTTATTATTTATTTTGTGTGTGTGTGTGTGTATATATATATATATTTCTCTATATATTATATTGCTTTGTTATTTGCAGTTCGAAAGTGCAAGGCAGAATACTGATAGCCAGTAGGATGTTGGATTCCCTTGGACTGGAAACTCTACCACTTACGTAGATATAGAAGATAACATTAATAATCAGCATCAGAACCAGGCACAAATCGGAATAGAATCATGGAATCCAACGGTTAGAATTAGACTAAATATACATAATCTGTTATCTAAAGCCTTAATAAAAGAATTATTTTTAGGGAAAATTTTACTTTAGCTCCTAATGTTTGGTGAAATATTACTTTTTTACCCATAATGCGTTTTTAGTTTTCATCATCTCTAAGGTTTTAGAAATTCATTAAATTAGTTATTCCATCAATTGGCTATTAGTCAAAATTAACAGTTGGAGGGGTATTTTGATCATTTTAATTTCGTTAGCTATTTGATTGACAAGTATACAATTGTGATTTAATAAAAAAAACTTATTAGAAAATTATTAAAAAAAAAAAAACTTTAAAAAAAAAAAATCATGATCATCCTCATCATGTCTGCAAACTTTGCAAGGTCATCTATTGGCTCAAACAGGCTCCTAAAGTCTGGTATCATGAGTTGTGCCAATTTCTTGTTACCTTTGGCTTCTCCAACTCGTCTGCAACCATTGCTATGCGTCTTCAATACCAATGGTATTATCATCTATCTCTTGGTTTATGTTGAAAACATTATCATTACAAGTGACAATGATGGGGCTATACAACGGTTCATCAACCTTCTTGCTCATCGATTCTCCATAAAAAAACCTTGGAAGCCTATTGCCACTTCACTTGCCACCACGCTTACACTAACACTTCATTCTAGTACCGTGCTTACTGATCCCATTGAGTACCACAGTATTGTTTGTCGTCTTCAATACTTGTCTCTTACTCGCCTCGACATTGTTTACACAGTGAACAAACTCTCTTAATTTATGCACCAAACAACTAGTGATCAATGGGTTGATGTTAAATGATTACGCTACTATCTCTGTGGCACTTTTGATTATGGTATTCTTCTCTATTGTCAGACATCGCTCACTCTTCATGCATTCTCTAGTGTAGACTAGAAAGGTTACAGAGATGATTTCACTTCCACTGGGGCTTCTCTTATATATCTTGGTCGAAATCCAATATCTTGGAGATCTAGGAAACCACAAAGTATAGCCCGTTCCTCTACCAAGATAGAATATCAATCAGTCACAACCACTATTGTTGAACTTCGATTGATCTGTTCTCTCCTTAGTGAACTTGGAATCTCTCTGACACACTAACTAATGATTTACTGTGACAATGTTGGTGCTGACTTTGTGTGCAGATCCAACTTTTCACTCACGAACAGTGACAAACCCAAAAATCTATGTGAGGGAGAGCACTTTTATATATGAAATTTTCTTTGTAATATTTTCTTCAATTGTTAAAAGAACATTATATGAAATAAAAATAATTAAAATACATAACCAGTAGAGAATATGTAGTTTTACCTCTTACAAAATTGTAAGCGAAATTTCTTAAAATAATATTCTTAATACAAGTATAAAAATAAAAGCATACTAATTGTGAGTTGGTAATGCACTAGCTCTATTTTTTTTCTAGTGAGAGAAATTCAATTTCATATTACTAAAAAAAATAAATAAAAACTTAATTTAGAGATACGTCTTGTTTATGATGATAATTGTTATTCAGATTCTAAATAAATGTATGTAATAAAAAAATATATATTTATTATTAAAATTACTAATCAAGCTACATTTATAGTCTTTTATCTCATAAATGTATGTGATTTATAATAAAGTAAAGTAAAATAAAAATAAAAGATAAAAACAATTATAATTCATATAAGCATTTTTAGTCATGAATTTTATCATATAAAATAGTTTATTTAACAGAAAAATAAGTTACACGAATAATCGTGAGTAAACTAAGACTTATTAAGACTAAATAACTTAATATATTTTATTCTCTAGTTCGTGTAAATATGATATAATTTGCATTAAAAAAAATAATTTAAAATGAATATAATAATTTATAAAGTTAAAATATTTCAAATTTGAAGATCAGTTTGTAATAATGAAGAAAAAAAAAAGAGAGAGAAAAAACAAAGAAAGCAACTATAATGAGTTAATAAAAAAATAAAAAATAATTTAAAAAATAAAAAGAAAAAAATAAAATACATTTATAAGGCCAATAGGTATTGAACCCGACTCCTCCTGAAAAGGGAATGCAACTACAACCATCAAGGTCATTATGTGGTTGTGTTTTATTTTCACAACTTATTTATATAATATATAAATGATTAAAAGCAAAAACCTATGGCCGATGCTTGGAGTCAAACTTGGGTGACCTGGGAGAGAGGCCAGCATGAAAACACCATCAGCACCAATCCATATATGTGAAATACCATGGCATTGAAATTATTTAATTAACTTTTTAAAAATTTCGAGGGGAACACGTGTGCCCCCTGGTCTCATTGTGGGTCCATCCCTGCTCACGAATGAAATATGTGCCTTTAGATGATCATTTCATTCGAGAGCAAGTTCAAAATGATTCTCTTTGGATGACTCATGTCTCTTTCACTGATCAACTAATATATGCACTTACCAAACCACTTTCGTGAACTTGGTTTCAACTTCTACAAGCCATGATTGGACTCTTCTCTCATAGCTCCATCTTAAGGGGACATAATAAAGGAAAATCATGATTATTATATTCTCGCAGGAGTTTTAAGATTCATTATTCTATGTTATTATCTTTTAGTTTAGGATTAAAATTAAATTAGGATTCCTTTTTTTAATAATTCTATCACTAGAAACATTATTTAAAAATTTAGTTTTTTACTAGTTTTTACGTCATAATTTCTCCTCATTCTCTCAATCTCTTTATGATCCACCAAATTATACTCCTTTTGGACTATATGCTATCCAATCTAACTATGTCCTTTTTCCTAATAATTCTCGACTTTCCTTTATCGCTCACTTCATCTCCTACGAACAAAGAATCCTTTAATTCATCTTCTTGGAGTTACACCAAAAAAAGAAGTTCTCAGCTTTATTGAAAGAGTGATTTAAGTGCTCATGTATTAATGAACATCAAATAAAATTAATGATAGAACATTGTATAAAGGCCAGAACAATATAAAACTCAAACAAATGAATCCATGTTGAAAACAATCAAACAAGAACAGTGTTGTAAAACTAAATGTGTTGGACGAGCTACTCGCTGAGAACTCACTCACCAGAAATCCGTCTCACCAGAAACCCTCAAATCAGGGGTCCCAGTTACCCAAGGCGACTAGTCACCAACTAGTCGGTCCAACTCAGGCTATATAGCCCAGATGAGTACTCCAATATTGTTTTGTTCCATCTAGCCTCTTCTCGTGCTACGCAGCTGATTTTTCTTTTAATTTAAAAAAAAAAAAAAAAAAAAAAAAAAAAAAAAAAAAATCAACAAAGCTCAGCAAACTAGTCACCCCAAATTCGTCACCTAGGCAGACCAATCTTTTTCTTGCGGGAAGAAAAAAAAAAAATGGAACCAACAGACCAAACGAATCTCCAACCAAACTAGTTCCCCAAACCTTCGAAACTTTTGAATCAATAGACTTCAATTAAAAAAAAATGCTTTTGAATTTGAACAACTTCAAAACAACAGAGCAAACTTCATTTATTCATCATCACTAATCAATCACCACACCAAACCCCAATCACTCATCGCTTACCCGATGCCGATTGCGATCGTCCTTAACCATTGCTCGGCTTCGATCTTGGCGAGAGCACCATCAGACAAGGTTGTGAGAGAGAGGAAATGGGAGAGAAAGAAAAGAGGAGGCTGTATATGTATGTATGTATGTATGTATGTATGTAAGTTTATTTGTTTGTTTTTATTAAAATGACCTTTCCAAGTTCACACTATTACAATATTACCCAAAAGAGTGTTGTTTACCTGTTTGACCAATTTTGACTATCGATTAACAGAGTTGACTGTTGAGCGAAGGTCAAACAGATTACTTACCTAATAGTCGAATGCTCGTTATTTGTTAGGTTACCGATCGACTGGCAACTAGTAAGTTTTAAAACATCGAATAGGAATGACTATGGCGATTTTGTCTAGAAATCTCTAACAAAATTCCCTACAAGACACATAAAAATTCTCTCTTAGGATCTTTAAAAGATCACCAAATTAGATTGAAAACAAAGTTTAGGTTGAATAATAAATCTTTAAATAAAAAAGCGTCATTTGCTGTCTCCAAATCTTGATTTGGAAAATAATGGAAATTAACAACCCTTAATTAGAAAGTAAATTGTAGAGCTCTGAATCCTGTATCCCAAAAAAATTAAAATATATATATATATATATATATATCATATCATATCAATCCTAACGCCTGCAGAAACTATAGGGAAAAGGTGTGGAAGCTATTGCAAGTGTTGTCAAATATAAGAATGCTCTCTCTCCAAGATTAGGAGCCAATTTATAATATTCATATAAAGGTGGTCAGTCATTAAATCGAATTAGCAATTAACATATGTGGTTACATTTTGATAATTCAAATTTGTAATTACGTTTTGAAAATTCAAATATGTAATTCAATTTTGTAGTTTTAGATTTTTCAAAATCAATTGTTATAATCAAATCTACAGTTTTAGATTTTTCAAAATCAATGGCACTTAAAGCCAGTAATTAAATAAATATTTAATCACCAATTTAAAATTCAATAAATTACAAATTCATTCCAATAATTAATTCAATGTGAGACAAAACCTGCCCATAAATGCACTTTAAACCTCAATTTTTCACTAATTTAAGCACCATTTTTTTTTTTGGCATATGAATATACAAATTTATTTTGATCCACCTCGATCAACATCTCCGACTAAACCCAATAAAAAATTGATCCTTAAAATGGGTGTTTGTACCCATTTTCTTAACAATTGTCTCATTAATTTCAGCCTACATCTCCCGAGACTGAAGGCTCCAGCCACATAGATAGCGAAGAAAATAGTAGCAGTAAAAGCAATAGGGATCACGGGACACAGAGCAGGACATATGACGGCAGTTACAAGGTTAAAAGTGAAATAATATAGATGATGAATTAAACTAGCCCTAAATAAAATGTTCAAGGAAACACTTTTTATAGTTTCAAAGATAATTACCATTTTAATTTTAATTCTTTAATTTACATAGGTTGCTTTGGAGTGGTTTTTTGTAATTACTAATGTCATCATCGAGCTTATAACGGCTGTTCTTGATCAACTTTCGTCTCAGAGTAAGCCTCAGTATGCATTGTCATCTATGTTAATGTCATTTGCAGCCGTGATTTTATGCATTGTTGAACTCATTCACGAAGGCCGAAAGGAAAATCTTATTTGGAAGTGGAGGGGTACATTGGCATTGCCTAGGTTTTATTATCAAATGCAAGACCACAAGCCCTTTGGTACAATCAAGGATATGTTTGGATTAGGTTGTGCTATGTGCCAGTGTTTTGTTACAGCAATTAATTATGGTTTTTGTCGACGACACACCCAAAATCCTATTAAACTGTCTGTTTTACCTATCATTTTTGCCTTTGGTTTGTTGTTTTCTAAAATTTCAAAGAGTCAAGGCAGAATAAACATTTCGTGAAAGTGACATGGTTCACGGCTTCACTGTTGTCTAGCAAAAGTTGATGTCGTGGTTGTTGTTATTATTATTATTCTTATTATTATTATTATTTAAATATCAATGCTGGGTTAAACTGCTATTGAGATTGAGACCAATTCAAATAAAATTTTAAAGCATAATTTGGATCGTTACACCCGAAAGTTGAGATAGGACTATCCACACAAATGGTGAAAAACAAGAGTAAAATCTGTCATCTGAGTGGTAGGGTAGGTGAAAGATGGATTTACCACAAGACAACTCTGTGACTATTATTGTTATTATTATTATTTTTTGAACTAACTATTATTATTATTAATTTGTTGAGCATTATTTTATATTTAAAATATAGACGAATACTAGGGTGTAAAAATGCACGGCAGTTCGTTGAGGCAGATTTTACCCGTCTAATTAAGCTGTATGTTATAGTTTTGAAGCAAAACTAATTCGAAATTAAGGGCATGGCTTGGCGAAGTCATATTTGCTGCAAACTAAGGGAGGTTTGATTAATAATTCAAGGACATTATTAAAAGAATTGTAATACCGTAATAAAAAAATAAAAAATTATATAAGAATTGAAATACCAGCTAAAAATTATATATATGTGTGTGTGTTATCAATTGCTATAAACGGTTCATAAAGCAACTCTTATTGTAGTCGTCAAGTCCCTGCATGCATTATAATTTTATAGATAAAGATGGGGCTCTAGCAACACCAATGCCAGAAAAAATACATACACTATTTGAACTATTGCTTATATATATATATATATATTTTAGTAATTGAAAATAAAACATTTGATAAATTATCCAAAAGCTATTTTCAAATTGAAATAAAAGAAACTCAAAAAAATCAGTTTTAATCTTCTTCAATTTCATTAAGCTTTGAAATTGTATCCAAAACACAAAAACTCTAACCAAACTTTTCTTAAACTTTTGCAGCTCATTCTGCCAAAACAAATATTCGTTCTCCATTTGTATATTGAATGCAACCAAAAAGAACTCATTAGTCATGCTCATAATTGGTAGGTTAGAATAACATTCTCTCATTTGTAGATTCTTGCTCTATATATATACCATATATGAACACATTACAAGTGAGTACAAAGTGCAGATTTTCACGTTTCATTAAAAGCTGCATACAGTTAATTTGTATCATCATCAATCTTGAGATTTATGAGGAATAACTTTGTTTTCTGCCTTGTTAAATACTTTAGAACACAAAAGACCAAATGCGAAAACAAGAGGCCAAGCAGATATTTTGACAGGATTATCAATCTGTCGACAATAGTAAGCATACGTAATTGGTGTGAAAATACCTTGAAAGATGGCACAAACTAATCCAACAATATCAGTGAAGGTAGCAAAAGGTTTATTATCTTGACCCGGATAGTACAACCAAGGTATCTTACCCCTCCACCTCAACGTAACTTGTCCCTCTCGACCTTTGAGAACAAGCTCAATGACGCAGATAAGAATGGCTGCAAAGGATGCTAACATACTAAGTAGTGCGTATTGAGGTTTGTGTAAAGAGGAAAGCTGGTCGAACACAGCCGATGGAAGCTCTAGGACAAAGTTGGCAATAACAAAGATCTTAGCTAAAGCAACCTACATTACAATTTCATTATCAAACTAGATTAGAAACTAAATATATTGTAGAAAAAATTTGTAAGGTAACGGACATTCGAAGTAAATATGGACCTTTGGAGTACTTGAGCCATTTCTCTTATGATGCGCTTCATCATCATCACTTTCAGTCTCAGGGAAAATGTCTATAGATGTTCTACCATTAAAGTCCTCCTGAAAAGTGTATTCCATCAATTTTGCACAAATATTGAACAAAAGCAAAGAAGAAAATTATGCTGAGTCACCAACATTGTACTTAAAAGTACCTTGGCGGCTCTTCTCCTTGCTTTTGCCCACCTTGTAACAGCAGTTTCAGGTTCCTGATCAGTAGTGAAGAATGACACAGGATGCTGCTTCAGTGCTGCAAAGTCTATTACCTTCCACCTATACATAATATTAGGTGATTGATTAAATCAATAAGGACCAAATGGAATTATCAGGACTATTAACAATGAGATATATTGCTAAGAACCAGGGTTCCTCGACCGGCTTCCTCTTCTGCATTTGTGAGTGGAATTTCTCTATAAAATCTTCAACTCTAGCGTTTAATTCTTCCTCTGTCATTATATGCTCTTCTTTAGGAGAAAGAGTCTCAACCGATTTTCTTCTCTGCTTTTGCGCGTAAAATTTCTTTATAAGTGCTTCTACTCTAGTGTTTAATTCTTCCTCTGTCGTTACGTCATCTTCTGTAGAAGACAAAGGCTCTTGAGCAGATGCCTGGAGACCAGGTAGAAAAGAACTATGCCCCCCTTCAGTTCTCAGAACAACTACAAAACAGGAGTATAAACGGGAGATAGGTGAAGAGATCAAGGTGATCATATTAGATAATTATTCAATCAATGCCTCAAAATAAGCCAGCAGTGGCAGCAGCAATTAATGCATCCTTTTAAAATTTTAATATTGAACTTTGATGATGTGCATTATAGCAGATGCATTCCTGAATCACAAATAAAACTTTGGAGGTATCCGAGAATTCTATTGAATGAAAAAAAATAATGTCCAACATTGGACTTTCTCCAACCTCAACAGTTGCCAAACATGGGATTGGCAACAAGATTAGACTATATAGATAGTCGAATCCTATGCAATTCCATGCAACAAACAAGTTTTAAGCTTCTCATTATTTAAATGTTTGTCAAATTTGATGAAGCATTTCGTGTGAAAAGATCAATAAACTCGCAGTATGTGTGTGATAATGCAATATAACAAAATGCTTTAACGTAATTCACCCTTTTAACATGATTTGGTAGTCAGGACAAGTGATGGGATTGGGAACATTTTTTTCCCAACCCATCAAGGCCATCATTTGGAGCCAATTGTCCATACAAAGTTGTGCAGGCTCCACTTTGAAAATCCAGTGGGTTTTCAAATCCCACTAATACCGGTAGGACTTTGAAATACTACTAATACGAGATTTAAAAAAAATAATTAATTTTTTTAATTTTATTTATTAAAAAAAATAACAATTTTATTATAAATTATATATAATAATTATAAATTTATTTAATAGTTTTATGAAGTTTATACATTTAAAATTTATTAAAAATAAATTTTTATTTTCATTTATTTAACTTTTAAATTTTTAATTCTTTTTTGTATTAAATATAATTAAAGATTAATTTATTATATTTTTATTTAAAATTATATATAAAAATATCCAATTATTTTAGCTCAATTCAATTCAACCCTTACTATATCCAACGTAATATAGTACTAATTTATACTTATTTTATCTCGCATGTCAAACGGGGTCTAAATATAATCATACATGCTTGCACTCCTAATTCCAAATAATAAAATTAGTTTAAAACCAACAACCTCACGTATCTTTAACTCAAAATTAAGCATTTTCATTCTATTAAAAACCCAGTAAGCTAACTATTATAGACACAGTAAGAAGCCCAAAAAAACAAAATTATTAAAACTTTAAAAAAACGAACCTTTTCTTCGTTGACGACCCGATTCCAGATCTTCAGAGATGTACCCATATTTGTGCTCCGACTGCTCGTCGGGTGAATCCGAGTTGTTCGATCCAGTTAGATGGCCCATGCTTGCACTCTTCCGGATCTGACAGTCAATTAACTGGCTCCGGTTTCCTCCATTTTGGTTTGGGTAAGCTCCCGCATCATGCCCGTTATGGCCACAATTGGAGCTCCGGTCACACATCGGGTCCGGTTAATTGTTTGATTGGATATTGAGATGAGAAGAAAAAGAATGTAATAATAATTTCTGCAAAGTGAGATCAGATTCTTCGAAAGCAATTTTTTATTGTTGTGTGAATGATTCTGCCAAAGTCAAAGTAACTAAGTCAATGATTTTGGACCATATATTTGTCCTTAACTTTAAAAGGCCTCTTCTCTAAAAGTCTTATTCAATGACTTTATTACACATGATTTTTTTTAATGGGAAAAAATTTATTTTAATTCTTAATTTTTTATAAATTGATAATTTTTTAAATATCTTTAAAATAATATATCAAACATCCTTAAATTTATAAAAAATTCATCATTTTAATCTCTATCGTTAGTCAACTATTGATCAAATTAACGATAAGAATGTTAAAATGGTAATCTTACATCAAAATTTTGGAAAAATTTCATTTTGGTCCTAATTTTTTAGAAATTAATAATTTTTTAAATATCTTTAATATAATATATCAAACATTTCTAAATTTATTAAAAATTCACCATTTTAATTCTGCTGACTAGTTTTTTAACAGTTAACGTTAACAGAAAACGTAAAAAGATCAAACTACCCCTACTTTGTTGGAAGTACCTTTTTACCCCTAATGCATTAAAATGTAAGATATTTGAAATGATCATTATATCATTTCATATAAAAAAAAAAAATTAGAATTAAAAAGATCAAAATACTCTTATAATTTTTTATTAATTATTTTTAGATATTGGATATTGAGTGAATGAATTGCTTGTTGTATCAAATTTGATAAGTTTTCATGGGTAAGAAAATTACACTTTTGCCCTTAACACATAAAACTAAAATAATAACAATTTAATATTATTTTTTTTTTTTGTGGTAACAACGATAACAAAAAAAATGGGTTTAAAAGTGAGTGTTGTTACTTGTTGGTGGCTGCAATTTTGCTGCCCAAATATTTCAATTTTTTTCTTTAATTTGTTTGTCCATTTTTTGACCTCTCAATTTTTGTGCTCCAATTTTTTACCTCCAATATATATTCTTCTCAAATATCATCAACCCATAGTGGTACAAAAAATTTAAATATGACTCCAATTTTTTACCTTTAATATTCTTCTCAAATATCTCAATTTTTCTAGACCACACACGTGTTACTTTTAGAAATTTTAATGCAAGATTATTATTTTAACATTCTCACCATCAATTTGACCAATGATTAACGATCGGGACTAAAATGATGAATTTTTTTATAAATTTAGGGATATTTGATATATTATCATAAAGATATTTAGAAAAATTATCAATTTTTAAAAAATTAAGGACCAAAATGAAATTTTTTTGAAATTTTAATACAAAATTACTATTTTAATCTTTTTACCATCAATTTGATCGACAGTTGACTAACGGTAGGGACTAAAATGATGATTTTTTTTTATAAATTTAGGGATGTTTGATATATTATCTTAAAGATATTTAAAAATTTATCAATTTCTAAAAAATTAACGATTAAAATGAATTTTTCCCTTTTCAATATATTACAGGCAAATTAATAGAGTATGACACTCTATCCTTTAATAGAAATAATTGAGAACCTACCTTGAATTTATAAAGTCAAGAATTTAAGTCTCATATTTATCTTTTAAACCATAAAGTGTAAATTATGAGACCCCTCTTGGGTAGTAGATACCCGCTCTGCCATTACAAGAGTAATTATCCAGACCACGATACCAATAATCCATTTTGATAGGTTTTGACAATCATCTAATCTGTAAGTAATCAAGATTATAAAATAATAATAATAATAATAATCTAGTATGATTTCCTCTTTTTGTATTACAAGTGAGGAAGACAAAACTACAAATTGAACTATACATCATTAACAAAGTTGCTACTAAATATTCACTTTCGAATATTTTAGAAGAATATGCCTATGTGATCATGATCAAGGATGTTGCAAGCTAATAAAGTAATTATAACCACTCTTAGTTGGGTAGTATACATTTTTCTTTGTACTTTTGTGATTGGTTGTATCTTATCATGCGAATATGTTTGTATATGTGGCATTGGTGGACCCATATAGAAAACGGGGGACACTTGGCCCACCAGACTTTTTAAAAAATTTTGTTTAAATTTTTTGTTAAAAAATTAGTAAAATTTTGTTAATTATAATGCATTCTAAATTTATCTAATATTTTCTATCCTTATCTTTATAAAATTTTAATTTTTATAACTTAATTTATTTTTTCAATCATTTTTATAACTTAATTTATTTTTTCAATCATACTTTTGTATTCTATATATTTTTACATACTTTAAATGTTGTAATATTTTTAACTTGACCCGAAATCTAATTAATAAATCTTAAAATTTCAAATTTTAGTTTGTTATACCAATTTCATCATACTTTAATTTTGTCTCTCATTTATCATTTGTTAAATTTATTCTATTTGGAATCAATCAATAAAGTGATTTAAAAATATCTTTATTGAAGAAATATTATTTTGCTTAACTTTCATTTTTAATAAAAACTTAATTTATTATTTATGCATTGAATTTAAATAATTTGATTCCCATCAATTTTTAATAACTATTTTATAATTTCAAATCAAAAATTAAGTTTTTATTTCCTTATATGGATTATCGGTTAATTGCACAACTTCTCATACCGTTAGTTGACTTCTGCTAAATTTAACGGTTAATTAGTTTTTCATACAAATTGATTAAGATGCCCCTAATAAACGTTTTTTAATTATTAATTTAATAGAAAATAACTAAAATCATAAATTTATATATATATATATATATTATCAAACGGATGAAGAGTAGTGACGCAGCGATCATTGCTCCACCATGAGCATATCACTGCTTATGGAGGGGTGTCGACGTCTCATTGAGCAGATCGCAAATGGATGAAGAGCCGATATGCTCGGCGACAAGTGAATTTGCTCTTCTGGGGTTAGTGATGTGCTTGAGAGAAGTGAATTTGCTCCTTCATGCGTAATTGCAGGCTGTGACGATCTGCTTGTAATTTTTATCACCATGAACCGTTTTCATCACCCATTATCTTTCATTATTTTTCATTTATCATTTCATCAAATTTTATCTCCATCTACATTTGTTGTTTCTATGTTTTTTTTTTCTAAATAAATATTTTTTATTGTTTTTTAATTAAATTAAGTTGGTGATTAGAAGATGCTCGTCAAATGAATGAAGAAAAATTCATTTCTGTAGTTGACTTTTAAATTCCTATGTACGCACTTGAATAATGTGATTTATCTGATTAAATATGACACAGACAATTGCATTCTTCAACTGTTAAAAATTAACTGTGCAAAAGTAACGGTAGGGGAAGTTTGTGTAATTTTGAGTAAACTGTCATCCTAAGCTCGAGGGTGTTTGTGCAATTAACGAATTATTGATGAGTAAAGATGTGTTTAAGTTGGAATTTAATACAGTAAAAATAAATCTTTAATATATCGAATAAATTATGCATAAAAACTAAATTTTGTTGCTTATAAAGCAATATAGAAAACATCCAAGAAAGCAAGCAGATATACCATGTTTTGACAGCTTTGAGCACTGATCATGCATCAAGGGAGAAATAACAACCACAACCGTCCCTGTTAATAGAGCAGGAATCTGAAAACATAGAGGCATCCCTGCGAAAAAGGTAAACTACAAAAATAAATATAACTTGATAAAGCAACAACAAAAACAGGCAGGCAGTGTTGAAACAAAAGCACAATACCAGACCCTGTCATAGCAAGAACAAGAGAGTCTCGGTGAGCCAGCCAAGCAGACAAGGCAACGTTTTGAAAATTCCTCAACGATGAATAACCAAAATGTTTCTGCAACCCAATTCGATCCACTGTCTACCACTTCCCGAAATGGAACAGGCAATGATGCTGGCTCAGTCTCAAAGCCAGTATTCATACCAGGTTCACGATAAGGCTCCTTACATTTTTCAGCTGCTGACCTAGAAATCAACACATCAGAGACAACATTGCTTCTACATTGTTTAGGTCTAGTTCTGGATAGGAGATGATCCAGTATGCTAGACTGCCTCATTTGACCCCAAGAACTTGTGGTGGAAGAAGCTCATTTACCTGGAGTCTTGCCATTTTTAGGAGAGCCATTCAAGATATACTAAATAGCATTATGATAGGATGGACCAACTGCTACGACGGCTTCTATAACTATGGAATTCTCAAATCCCATCGCAATCAGCTTTGCAATAACTTGATCAGAAGATGTGGCATCGCCACTCATCTTAACTGTTGCAAAACACTACCACTCATAACAAGCTCGATCATCAGTCCAAGACTACAAAACGATTGACACGAGGGATGAATAAGAAACGCAACGTCACAGAAACATTGAATAATTTTTCAATAAAGAAATTATTTGATTTGATTTAATTTAAGTGAATTCTTCTAATCAAACATATACCAAATTCACAAAACCCGAATCATAAAATAGAGGAGAGTATGGTTGCTTGTACACCAAGAAGTAAAACTGAACAAATAATTGACAACGTAAAAATTTCAACGACGACAGCAAATAGAATATAAAAACAACGAATAGAAGACAGACTTATATGAGATTGATTCAGTAAGCTTTACAGCAAACTCAGGAAGAGTAATGTTTCAGTGGGAATTGGAGATATCTTAATCTACGATTGAGCCAGATCTTTGGTTTTCCTCGGTTGAAATTAATTCCGAAAAATCCTTCGCTTCTATTCTTTTCTTCTCAAAACCTAAAATTAAGCATAAAAGCACTAAATGAATAAAAGCACCAATTTTACTCAAGAACACAATATAAATAATAGGTAATTTTAAAACAAAATAATGATAATTAATGACCCAACAAATACCCCAAACCTATATTTCGCTAGTCCTCAAACAAAACTAGAACTTTAAAACAACATAGATTAAAAACACAGAAAATAAAAATACAATCCATTTTTGTAGGTACACACAATAGTATTGAACATATGTCAAAAGCCTTTAAACCTATAGGTATCCTTAGTAGGTGTGTCTTTTGAGGTTTTACCAGCAAGAATACCTGCAAACATTAAAATATTCCATCCATAACTCATTAACATGTCACCAAATGTAAATCAACGGAAATCCCACACATACATGATCTTATATAAGGACTAAAGATAAGTCACTAATAATCTAAGACAAAATTATCAACAATCTCATACTACCCTCAAAGCAATCTTGTTTTAAAACACCATGTTCATATATTATGGACTTATTTCACCTTGACTCTAATTCTCAGAAGACATTTCTCATCATAAGACATTTCTCATAATACTCAAGAATCCTAAGCCACACACTCATGCAATCATATGTGATAGAGGTTATGTTAAAGGCAAAGCAAGCGTCTTTTACATCACAAATGAATATAGACGTTAAAAAGAACTGTATTTTTAAGTGGATAGATCTCATGAACAAAATCAACTACTAAGAACATAGATAGAGCATGATGACATACTTCAACTCTCAAATTGGACTTCCCCCTCGAAGATGAATAAGCTTTATCTAAGATTGTATTAGAGCTAAGGTTGACAAAAAGATAGGTAAATAAAGGTCTAAGTTTAAAAAGAACTTAAGTTCACACCAAAACTCTTCAATTCATTATCTTCAATTCTTCACAAAACTCTTCTTTTTCTTTTTTTTTTTTTTTTTGCCAATTCTATCTTTCCTCGCTTCATTCTTTTTTTTTTTTCTCATCATCTACTTCCACTTTACCCTTGTACATCTAGGCACTATATAACTTAAATTGTGCTCCTCACATTTTATTCTTTCTTTCTTTTCTTTTTTCTTTTTTTTTTTTTACTTTTTTTTAATTTCACTTCTCATCTTTTTCTTTTCTTTTTTTTTTTTTTGCACAATAATGTCTTGAAGCACATTCTTCCAATGCATATGCCCATACACACATCATATCAACACTAACACTTTAATTCCTTTCTCTTTTTCACCACTTAACATGATCTCAAGCTTAAAAGGTATGGCTAAATTTATGGCTCAATAGGGTCATTTAGTAAGTGTAGACAGAGAAAAAGACTAAAAGTGTTTGGATTGAAGGAGTTTATGATGTATTTCAAATTCAAGATAGAGAAGTAGGTATTTATAACGTGAAAGCTGCTTATATCTCTTCTAAGAAGTCCATCCAATTCAAAAATCAAAACAACTTATGTTATATACAATAATAATTGTTCTTCAATATTCAATGTAAAACCTATAGAGATTGTCTACTAAAAACAAAAGTAAAGAGTGTTTAAATAGTAGAAACAAATAAATCCCTAAAAAAGAAACGCTTAGAAAGCTCAAATCCTCA
This sequence comes from Litchi chinensis, assembly GCA_019925255.1. NCBI lineage: Eukaryota > Viridiplantae > Streptophyta > Magnoliopsida > Sapindales > Sapindaceae > Litchi > Litchi chinensis. Next base: position 14,746,131 of record CM034465.1, on the reverse strand, counting down.
CAAATGGTAGTTTCCACTAATAGTCCATAATTCATGTAAACATGGTATTCATTCGCTCAATTAACAAAGATCATAACATTCAAAAGTTTCGAATCATGCAAATATGTTTATGGCTATTCCTTAGTAAAAATATCCAACCAAAAAATGCATTGAGACTCTATTAAAAACACAAAGTAACTAATCAACTTGTTATGGGTAGAATTCAAAAAAAAAAAAAATTAATGAAAAATTTTGAAATTTTTGCGAAAAAAAAAAAAAAAAAAAAAAACCATTTTTCACCACCCCTAAACCAAAACTAAACATTGTCTTCAATGTTTCAAATATAAAGCATAAGTAAGAAAGAGCAAAAAACAAAAATAAAAACAAGAAAAAGAACAAAATTATCCAAATGGGTTGCCTTCCATCAAGCACCTTAGTTAACGTCTTGGCTAGATGTTCTTTTGTCACTTCCTCAAACTAGCTCCCATAGGTAAGTGTGTCTGCACATTAATGGCCTTGACCCTCTATAGTTGAATTTTCTCCAGAATATTTTGTCAATGTCATTAAAGATGTGCCCTAGATGGCATGATTTAGGATGAATTTCCAATTGCTTGTGCCCATTCTACCCTCTAAATATTCTGTTAAAATGTCTTCCTCTATCATATGAATGAAACAGAAGTTTTCTTTTTATAACAGAGTGGTGGTTCTTTTATCCACATGTCTTTTACATCTTTGTTTTCTAGATCATCCATGTAACCATCCCCCTTTATTGATAGCAGTTCACTAGGCTCGAATTTCTTGTAGATCACCTTTTCAACACAAACCCTACTTGTGATTTCACCATATCACACATCTACTTCCTCTTCAATGAAGTCCTTCAGTTGTTTAAATGTCCTATCCACCAACTGATAGGTAACATCAGTAGGTTTGAAACCCCCAAATCTAGTTCCTTAGATACGAATTGCTTTGTAACGTATGGTATAATAATGATGATTACTTGCAAAGATGGGTAGGCTTTGGTTGACCCAACTCCTCTCTCTCTCTCTCTCAATATATATATATATATATATATGTATGTGTATGTATTTGTATTGGGTTAATAACCATATCATTTTGTTCTCCTATTTGTTCTATTTTTATTTCATTGCATTCCTTAAGCAATTTGTTTCTTGTTTCATTATTATTCTCACATATATATATGTATATATATTAGTTTTATTCTATATTTAATAACACTTCCTATTTATTTATTGGAATTTTATTTATATATTACTTATTTTAATTTTTTTAATATAATTATAAGATAATAATTATGGATGATTTTATAAGCTAACGTTTTGTTTTTAAGTTTTAGAAAGGTTTTCATCATTTTGAATTGAGGCAAACGCGTTACCTCATTTAGGCTTGACCACCTTTCTAGCGGCTTTAGCTTTCATTTCTGGTGACTTTTCTGACAGACAGAAACTTTCTTTCTAGAATGGTGCATCAAAGAAGAGGAGAAGAAGAGGAAATGGTTAGAGAGAAATAATAAGAAAGGAGGAAAAGAGAGAGAAATATTTTTAATAAAAGTATTTTAATATTATTTTTAGTGAATTTATTGTATTACCCCTGCAAAAAATCAAAATTAGATTTTTATTCATTTAATACAATTAAGTAAATATTAAAAAATCAAAAAATTTAAATAAAATAAATAATTATTTATCACCAATTAAATATTAAAAAATTTAAAAATGTAAATAATAATGTTTTTAAAATATAAATATTAAAAATTTAACCTTTTTGTTTTATTTTTAAAGTTATTTTCAATCAATACGTCCGTACCTACCGTACCGTATCATGATGAGATGCCTATACTATACCCTATAATGTACTTTCAAACATTGGGCAAAATTGAACATAAAAATATTGTCTCCGACCTAACGTTTGTTTGTAAATTTTTGGAATGTCTGTTAGTAATTGCTAAAATGTTAGAAGCATCTGCGCATCTATTGTACGTCCAACAGCTTAGATAGCATTTTGGTGTGAATGCTAACTAACGATGTCTATCTAGTAGTCTGTAAGTGTAGTTCAAAAAGTTGTACGACACTAGCTTTGGTCCACTAATCTACTTTATTTTCCAAGAAAAAAATTATACTTATTGGCTCATAAATTAATTAATTTCATTGAAGAAAATCCCTACAAGTGGTAATAATCTATCTTCCAAACAAGGTCCCCTTGCACGAAAGGACTAAAATACCCATGGTTAATCAAAGTAATGCAAAACTAAATGTTGACATCAAGGGTAAAATAGTAAACTCACTGCAACATTTATGTTCCTAACAACGTAATGAACATTATCCTTATTAATCTCTCCCTTATGTTGAAAGTAAGTAGATTGTCACATGGTGTTGAAGAGAGAGAGTTTGGTGGCATGCATAAAGAAAAGAGTTAGATTGGTAGGTTAATCATATGTACATAGATTGCAGAGAGAGAGAGAGAGAGAGAGAGAGAGAAAGTTAAGTGGCGTGCATAAAGAAGAGAGTTAGGTTAGTATATCAATCTACCAACCTCATATGTAAGTAGATTGTCACGTGGTAACATGTTCAACTACAAACTTGAAGCCGAACCCAATTCTAAAACACCCAATTCTGAAGCAAACCCCATTCCAAAACGCCAAGTTCTAAAATCGAACCTAGCTTTAAAACACTCAAAATGGAGAATAAAAATGTATTAAGCAATTATAGAAGGTAGTGTGACATCCTTGATGATATTGCATCTAGAGGATACGTTTGCTCTTCATATGTTTATTTTGGAGTGTTACTTATAAACACCTTTACACATAACAGGAATGTTTGGTCATACAAACTTTGTTGATGAAATTCCAGTGCGAAAGCCAACCTTAGCCAAAGAGCTAGATTCAGGAAGGTATTCTCCACTTCACTTGGCAACCGAAAATGGTTGCTTAGATATCGTCAAAAAATTGCTAGCCGTTAGCCTAGAATTATACCTGGTTTGTGATCAAGATGGTAGAACTCATCTTCATGTTGTAGCCACGAAGAGGAATATAACTTCATTAAAAGAGCTTATTCAAATGAAGCCTCTAGCGACTCAAATGTTGACGAATGAAAGTCAATCCATTTTGCATACTTCTGTGATGTACAATTTACTGGAGGCTTTGAAGTTCTTTTGCGAAAATGGAAGATAATTTATCTAAGCAACCAATCACATCAAATAAATATCTTTCATCCATTTTCTCAAAGAAGAAATTTAAAATGTCTAGCTAATTGTACATCACACGAGCATGACAAATAAACTGACTTCCATTCATCAATATTCAAGCCATTTGGTCCTCATCTGAATCAACTCTCTTAACAAAGTTACATTCCCCTTCATAGTTGCAACATGAAGAGCAATTTGACCCGACTAGATGACCAGTTCACTAAATATAGAAAGGTACCTAGGTTCAAACAAACCCAACTCATTATTTGCTCTTGATATGTTTATTGTAGAGTGTTATTTACAAACACTTTTAGACATAGTAGCAATGTTTGACTATATAAACTTTGTTGACGAAATTCTAGTGCTAAAGCCAGCGCTAGCCAGAGAGCTAGATTCGTGGAAGTGTTCCTCACTTCACTTGGCAATCGAAAATGGTTGCCTGAACATCGTCAAAAAATTGCTAGTCGTCAGCCTAAAAATGTGCCTGGTTCATGATCGAGATGGTAGAATCTCTCTTTATGTTACAGTCATAAAGGGAAATATAACTTTGTTAAAAGACTTTTTTCATATGAGGCCTCAAGCGACTCGAATGTTGATGGACGGAAATCAATCTATTTTACATGCACGCGCGACGTACAGCCAGTTGGAAGCTTTGAAGTTCTTCGCAAAAATGGAACATAATTAATCTAAGCAACCAATCACCTCAAATAAACATCTTTCATCCATTTTCTCAAATAAAAACTGCAAAACCTCCAACTGACTGTTCATCATATAAGCATGAAAAATAGATCGACTTCCGTCGACCAACAATCAAACTACTTGGGGCCTCATCTGAATTAACTTTTTTAACAAAGTTACATTCCCTTTCAGGGCTGCAACATAAAAAATAGTTATTTCATCCTGATCACGAACTAGATACATTTCTAGGTTGACTACTAGCAATTTCTTCATAATAATCAAGCAACCTTTTCTGATTATCAAGTGAAGTGGAGAACACCTTTGCCAATCTAGTTCTTTGGCTAGTGCTGACTTTCAAACTAAAATTTCATCAACAAAATCTCTATGGTCAAGTGTTGCGGCTATGTGTAAAGATGTCTATAAGTAATACCCCACAATAAATATATCAATAGCAAATGCATCCTCTTGAAGCAATACCTTCAAGGATGTCACAGTAATCTCTACAGCTGTTTTATACATTTTCCTCTCCATTTTGAATGTTTTAGAACTGAATTCGAATTTAGACAGAACTGGGTGTTTCAAAACTAGTATTTTTTTGGTGATTATTGAACTAGTTTGATATACCAATTGGAATGTTCCCAAAACAAATTGATTTCCACTTACTAGTAGTAATCGAAGTTGTGTTGAGATATTGGTGACAAAATTGGGTAAATCACCATACACAATGCAGGCTTTTCCGTAATGGTAGATTACGACCCGACTGGACACCAGATTTTCATTGTGTAAAACACCATAAGTTTATGAAAATACAAGGACTAGTTCAAGATAGAGGACTAGTTCACGAAATATAGAAATGTACTCGGGTTCAAACAAACCCAACCCATTATTTGCTCTTGATATGTTTATTGTAGGATGTTACATATAAACACTTTGACACATAGCAGCAACGTTTAGCCATATAAACTTTGTTGACGAAATTTTAGTGCGAAAGTCATCGCTAGCCAGAGAGCTGGATTCACAGAGGTGTTCTTCCCTTCACATGGCAATCAAAAATGATTGCCTGGATATCGTCAAAAAATTGCTAACCGTCAACCCAAAAATGTTTTTGGTTTACGATCAAGATGGCAGAACTCATTTTCATGTTGCAACCATAAAAGGGAATATAACCTTATTAAAAGAGCTGATTCATATAAGACCCCAAGCGGGTAGAATGTTGATGGACAGAAGTCGGTCCATTTTACATGCATATGTGATGCACAACCAGTTTGAGGCTTTGAAGTTCTTTGTGAAAATGGAAGATAATTTATCTAAGCAACCGGTCACGTCAAATAACATCTTCCATCCACATTCTCAAATAAAAACTTCAAAACCTCCAGTTAACTGTTTATTACAAAAGCATACAAAGTAGACTGACTTCCGTCAACCCACAATTCAGCCCCATATGGCCTCATCTGAATCAACGCTCTTAACAAGGTTAAATTCTCCTTTATGGCTGCAACATGAAGAGCGGTTCTTCCATCTTGATCATAAACTAGATACATTTCTGGGTTGACTACTAGTAATTTCTTCATAATAATTAGGTAACCTTTTCCGATTACCAAGTGACGTGAGGAACACCTTTGCAAATCCAGTTCTCTAGCTAGTGCTAGCTTTCACACTAAAATTTCGTGAACAAAATCAGTATGACCGAGCATTGCTACTATATGTAAAGGTTTATACAAGTGACACCCTACAATAAACATATCAAGAGCAAATGCATCCTCTTGAAGCAATATCTTGAAGGATGTCACACTACCCTCTATAGCTTTTTTATACATTTTTCTCCCCATTTTGAATGTTTTAGAACTAGGTTCGAATTCAAACAAAATTGTGTGTTTTAGAACTAGTATTTTTTTGATGATTATTGAACTAGTTTTGATATACGGGTTGGAATGTTCCTAAAACAAATTGATTTCCACTTACTAGGAGTAATCGAAGTCGTGTTGAGATATTGTTGATAGAATTGGGTAAAACAACATTGAAATCGCCACACACAAAGCAGGCTTTTCCGTAATGGTAGATTACGACCTGACTGCACACTAGATTTTCATTGTGTCCAACACCACTAGTTTATGAAAAGACAAAGGACTAGTTCAAGATGGAGGACCAGTTCACTAAATATAGAAAGGTATCCGAGTTCAAACAAACCTAACCCATTATTTGCTCTTGATATATTTATTGTAGAATGTTACTTACAGACACCTTTACACATAGCCAACAACGTTTGACCATATAAACTTTGTTGATGAAATTCTAACACAAAAACCAATGATAGTCAGAAAGCTAGATTCACGGAGGTGTTCCCCACTTCGCTTGACAATCGAAAATGATTGTCTGGACATCGTCAAAAAATTGCTAACCATCAGCCCAGAGATGTGCCTGGTTCGCCATCAAGATGTAGAACTTTTTTTCATATTACAGTCATAAAGGGAAATATAGCTTTGTTAAAAGAATTTATTCATATGAGGCCTCAAGCAGCTCGAATGTTGATTGACAGAAGTCAGTCCATTTTACATGCATGTGTGATGTATAGATAGTTGGAGGCTCTGAAGTTCTTTGCAAAAATAGAAGATAATTTATCTAAGCAACCGGTCACATGAAATAAACATCTTCCATCCATTTTCTCATATAAGAACTTCAAACCCTACAGCTGACCGTTCATCACATAAACATACAAAATGGACCGACTTTCGTCCACCAAAAATCGAACCGCATGAAGCCTCATCTGAATCAACTCTCTTAACAAAGTTACATTCCCCTTCATGGTTGCAACATGAAAAACAGTTCTTCCATCTTGATCACGAACCAAATATATTTCTAGGTTGACTACTAGCAATTTCTTTATAATAAACAGATAACCTTTTTCGATTACCAAGTGAAGTGAGGAACACCTTTGCAAATCCAGTTCTCTAGCTAGTGCTAGCTTTCGCGCTAAAATTTCGTCAACAAAATCTGTATGACCGAGCGTTACTACTATGTGTAAAGGTATCTACGAGTGACGCCCTATAATAAACATATCAAGAGCAAATGCATCCTCTTGAAGCAATATCTTGAAGGATGTCACACTACCCTCTACAACTTTTTTATACATTTTTCTCTCCATTTTGAATGTTTTAGAACTAGGTTCGAATTCAAACAGAACTGTGTGTTTCAAAACCAATATTTTTTTTGTGATTATTGAACTAGTTTTGATATACCGGTTGGAATGTTCCCAAAACAAATTGATTTCCACTTACTAGGAGTAATCGAAGTCGTGTTGAGATATTGGTGATAGAATTGGGTAAAACAGCATTGAAATCGCCACACACAAAGCAGGCTTTTCCATAATGGTAGATTACGACCGAACTACACACTAGATTTTCATTGTGTCCAGCACCACCAGTTTATGAAAAGACAAAGGACTAGTTCAAGATGAAGGACCAGTTCACTAAATATAGAAAGGTATCCGAGTTCAAACAAACCCAATCCATTATTTGCTCTTGATATATTTATTGTAGAATGTTACTTACAGACACCTTTACTCATAGCAGCAACGTTTGACCATATAAACTTTATTGATGGAATTCTAACACGAAAACCAACGATAGTCAGAAAACTAGATTCACGGAGGTGTTCCCCACTTCACTTGACAATCGAAAATAGTTGCCTGGACATCAAAAAATTGCTAGCCATTAGCCCAGGCATGTGACTGGCTTGCCATCAAAACGATAGAACTCCTTTTCATATTACAGCAATAAAGGGGAATATAGCTTTGTCAAAAGAATTTATTCAGATGAGGTCTCAAGCAGCTCGAATGTTGATGGACAGAAGTCAGTCCATTTTACATGCTTGTGTGATGTACAGTTAGTTAGAGGCTCTGAAGTTCTTTGTAAAAATGGAAGATAATTTATCTAAGCAACCGATCACATGAAATAAACATCTTCCATCCATTTTCTCATATAAGAACTTTAAAACTTACAACTGACTGTTCATCACATAAGCATACAAAATGGACCGACTTTCGTCCACCAACAATCGAACTGCATGAGGCCTTATCTGAATCAACTCTCTTAACAAAGTTACATTCCCCTTCATGGTTGCAACATGAAAAACAGTTCTTCCATCTTGATCACGAACCAAATACATTTCTGAGTTGAATACTAGCAATTTCTTCAAAATAATCAAGTAACCTTTTCCGATTACCAAGTGAAGTGGGAAACACCTTTACAAATCCAGTTCTCTAGCTAGTGCTAGCTTTTACGCTAAAATTTCGTCAACAAAATCTGTATGATCGAGCGTTACTGCTATGTGTAAAGGTATCTACGAGTGACACTATAATAAAAATATCAAGAGCAAATGCATCTTCTTAAAGCAATATCTTGAAAGATGTCACACTACCATCTACAGCTTTTTTATACATTTTTCTCCCCATTTTGAATGTTTTAGAACTAGGTTCGAATTTAAACAGAACTGTGTGTTTCAGAACTAGTATTTTTTTTTTGTGATTATTGAACTAGTTTTGATATACTAGTTGGAATGTTCCCAAAAAAAATTGATTTCCACTTACTAGGAGTAATCGAAGTCGTGTTGAGATATTGGTGATATAATTGGGTAAAACAGCATTGAAATCGCCATACACAAAACAAGCTTTTCCATAATGGTAGATTATGACCCGACTGCACACTAGATTTTCATTGTGTCCAACACCACCAGTTTATGAAAAGACAAAGGACTAGTTCAAGATGGAGGACCAGTTCACTAAATATAGAAAGGTATCCGAGTTCAAACAAACCCAACCAATTATTTGCTCTTGATATATTTATTGTAGAATGTTAATTACAGACACCTTTACACATTGCAGCAACGTTTGACCGTATAAACTTTGTTGACGAAATTCTAACACAAAATCCAATGATAGTCAGAAAGCTAGATTCACGGAGGTGTTCCCCACTTCACCTGGCAATCAAAAATGGTTGCCTAGACATCGGCAAAAAATTGATAGCCATCAGCCCAGAGATGTGCCTGGTTCGCCATCAAGACGGTAGAACTTCTTTTTATATTACAGCCATAAAGGGGAATATAGTTTTGTTAAAAGAATTTATTCATATGAGGCCTCAAGTAGCTCGAATGTTGATGGACAGAAGTCATCCATTTTATATGCATGTGTGATGTACAGTTAGTTGGAGGCTCTGAAGTTCTTTGCAAAAATGGAAGATAATTTATCTGAGCAACCGATCACATGAAATAAACATCTTCCATCCATTTTCTCATATAAGAACTTCAAAACTTACAGTTGACCGTTCATCACATAAGTATACAAAATGGACCGACTTTCGTCCACCAACAATCGAACCGCATAGGGCCTCATCTGAATCAACTCTCTTAACAAAGTTACATTCCCCTTCATGGTTGCAACATGAAAAACAGTTCTTCCATCTTGATCACGAACCAAATATATTTCTAGGTTGACTACTAGCAATTTCTTCACAATAATCAGGTAACCTTTTCCGATTACCAAGTGAAGTGAGGAACACCTTTGCAAATCCAATTCTCTAGCTAGTGTTAGCTTTCGCGCTAAAATTTCGTCAACAAAATCTATATTATCGAGCGTTGCTGCAATGTGTAAAGGTGTCTACTAGTATTTTTTAGTGATTATTGAACTAGTTTCGATATACCAGTTGGAATGTTCCCAGAACAAATTGATTTCCATTTGCTAGTAGTAATCAAAATTGTGTTTAGATATTGGTTATAGAATTAAGTAATACACCATTGAAATTGCCACACACAAAGCAAGTTTTTCCGTAATGGTAGATTACAACTCGACTAGACATTAGATTTTCATTGTGTCCAGCACCATCGATCTATGAACAGATAGAGAACCAATTCAAGATGGCGGACTAGTTAACTAAATATAGAAAGGTACTCGGGGTTTAACCACCAACAAACACAACTCATTATTTTTGGGAAAAAAAAAAAGAGAAAAAATGAATGTGAGACTTGAACCGTTGTGGTGGTGGAATAAAAGGCAAGACTCATCCACCAGTACCCGAGTTCAAGGACCCACAAACACAACTCATTATTTGAAAAAAAAAAAGAGAAAAAGTGAACGTAAGAGTCGAACAGTTATGGTGGTGCAATCATAGGCAAGACTCATCCACCAGTTGATAGAGGTGGAATCATAAGCAAGACTCACCACTAGTACCTTTTTATATTTAGTGAACCGATTCACTTTGCAATATTAAGAATCAGGTTTCTTTAATTGATGTTGTAATTTAAGTTAAATTAAAAGAATATAACCATGTAGGAGTGGACGTTTTTGGGTTTGGATTTGATTGAATTGAGAATCTCTCAACCCATTCAGGTTTAGGTTGAAACCTAAAAAATTCTTCAACCCAAGCCCTAGCGAAGGAACACCCAGTTTTATGGCCGCGTCCGTGTTTAGATTTGGAAGATTGGTTGGGGGAGGGGCCCAAACAGAGGAGAACTGGAGCGGGGAAGGAGGTATGGGTGCTGACACAGCTTCCTTGGCAACTTGGAAATATGAGAGAAAAGAGGAGGCCCGGTTTACCAATTCTTGGGCCTCTTTGGGTTTCCCATCATGTAGAGAAACATTCCCATTCCACTAAATAGCCTATAATAGCACACAAAAAACATTCAAGCCTTCCTTGCCAGAATTTTGAAGAATAACTCTGAAGATGTCACAAAGAGGGAATCTGTGCAATCTGCGAAGCATAGGTTCCAAAAGAGGTGCGAGGCTGGTTAGGTTTTACACACAACACTAACTGGGTTAATCTCTTTAAAAAGTGTATTTGTTTATCATCTTTAGGTGGTCCAAGTTGGTTTGATTTTTCAGATAAAAAACTGCATACAAGTATCTGGTTCAGGATGATTTGATGTGCAAAGATTCAATTTTTAATTGATTTGCTTGTTTCATTTCATGGATTCTTAAATGGGTTAATATGTTGTTGGTAGGGGAAGAAGAACCAACGGGTGAAACAGGTGTTCATGGTTCAGACTTCAAAGTAAAGCCTGAAACTATAGTTGTGTGTGATTATTTTCTGTTTTCTCCCTACAATTATTTAAACAATAGTCTAACCCAACTCTCAAATGCTTTAGGTAGTCATCAAGTTTAAAATAAAAAGTCATCATGCATACTGTAAAACATAATACTATAGAAGATTATTAACCTAAAACCAGCTTTTTTATTTTATCTATAAACGTCATAATAATGTGTTAAGATTGTAATGTAAAATAACGAAGGAGAGATTTAGAGGCCTAACCTGTCTCTTTGTATACTCCCGAGAAATTTCTCCAGCCAAGTTCTTGATTTCAAGAAATGCAACATCAGCACAAATACAAATATTCATATCTATCCTCTAATATGTGGCATCATCTCTGCTAACAAGAAACTAATCCACCAAGAAACGCTGGCATACAACTTATTTTGGACAGTAATACAACTTAAACAGACACTAGGAAACATTAAAGAGACCTGTGATATAGAGACAGTAATGACTATTAAAAATTGAACCTGTAAATTTCATTGACATTTGCAAAGAGAACAGTGGACTCTTAAAATAAGAACTGACATTGAGTCACTGGCAATATTAATCTGACACTGAAGATAATTTGCATCAGTGCTGATGTTTAATTTGTTTCACAGTCCTATCTATATAAGTTTGCAGGCCATTCTTTTAAGTATGAACATATAAACAAAATTTCAGCAATCAACCTAAAGGGTGATGCCTAAGGAAATTCAAGTTGGATACTTAAAGTTTTTCTTCGTGTTCTATTTATTCGTAGAGGAGTGCTCACAGCTACAAAAACAATGCAAGGAACTCTTTCATAGATCATTTGGGCTCAAAGCCTACACAAACATTAAAAAGCAAATACAGTTCCTACTCTGACTAATGAGCCCACAAAAATGAGGATAAAACATTATATAATAAGATTTGCATCTCTATCTTGAAACAACAATGCTAATGTTACAGGCTTTAGGAGTGAAAAGCATACAGGACACTTTATTCCACTAAAACAACTAATCTTCATAAGAGGGTGACAACCTATAGCGTTTAAAATGAAAATCATCATATAGAAAAGCTCCAATATACAACTCTAAAGTGAAAACACAATTAACCAACCTACAATTAAAAAAACCCAGATCATAATCTAAGAGTTTAGAAAGTTTTATAAGATATAACCATTGAAGCACTGAGAACACCATCATACTCCTGTACAATACTAAATGTTAACTACAATGCTCTCAAATAAGATGATGCTCACCTGATATATTCATGACCCCATGAACCTATATCACCATCCGACCTCAGAAATCAGAACTTACAAACATTTCTCTAAAATTAGTATTTTCTACACTATATATAGATAAAAACTTACACTATATAGATAGAGAGAATCTGAGATGGGTTACCGGTGGCACTGAATCAGTCAACGGCAAGCAATGGTTTGCTGTCAGCGATGTGAGAGCATAGTATTAAAAGGCGCGCCTGGGCGCGTGCCCTGGCGCCGGGCGCGGCGGGGCGCAGCTCCGGCGCCCGGACGCCAGCCAGGCGCGGCGACCTAGAAGAGGCGCGCGCCTGGAGCGCCCAGGCGCAGAAGACCCAGGCGCGCCTGGGCAAAATGGACCTGATATTTATATCAGGTTCTTTTTTTTTTTCTTTCCCACCCGTTTTTTGCCCTACCCGACAGCCTCTCCCTCTCTACCTCAGCTCCTAATCGACCGATCTGTCATCCAGCCGTCTTCCAACCGCCGTCCGGTCGCCGATCTGCCTCATTCCGCCGCCGGTGAGTGTCTTCTGTAACAGATCTCTTCAGTTTCAGCCTGTTCGACACTCTCTCTCTCTACCCGACCCGCCCAGCAGCCGAGTTTGTCTTCCAGCCGCCTTCCCTACGCCGTCCGGTCGCCGATCTCCCTCTTCCCGCCGCCGGTGACTGTCCTCTCTTCTCCCCTCCTCAGTTTTCAGCTTCTTCAACAGTCTCTCTCTCTCTACCCGACCCGTTAATGTTAGTGACTAGTGTTAGTCACTAGTTCTTGTTTGCATAATTACATTTTGACGATAACTTATGACTTTTGTTGTTTGTCTAGGGTAGGATACTTAGTTATTGGCTTAATTTTTAATTGAACTTCGATGATTTTTATTGTTTGTCTGGGATACTTAATTGTTGAACTTTGATGATGATGATGATTTTGATTATAATTAATGATTAGATATTTATTTTTTTGAATTTTATCTTATTATTGTTAGTTGTTTATGAATTTATAATATTTTAAGGTTTTTTTTTTTAATTGCGCCTTGCGCCTCGCGCCTCGGGCTCCACAGTCCGTATGCGCCTTGGTGCGCCTCGCGCCTTTTAAAACTATGTGTGAGAGCAAATCTGATAGCATGAGAGCAGATCTGCAGCAAAAAATAATAGTAAGAGAAAATAAGAAGAAGAAGAAAGGACTAAATACCCACAATTAATCAAATTAATGCAAAACTAAATGTTGACATTAGTGGTAAAATAGTAAACTGACCGCAACATTGATGTTCTCAACAATGTAAATAACATCATCCTCATTAATCTGTCCCTTATGTTTTTTTTTTTTTTGAATACAGTAACTGTAACTGGGACAAGCCCAGAGAACAACCAGGACCATTGAACCGAGATATTACACTGTGGCACGGCCTGGGGCGACGACTCCCAAGAGGGAGAGAGCCACCCACACGAAGGTGGGGGAGAGACCCACACTGAGGTGGGAGAACAACCCACACAGGGGTGGGAGAACGACCCACACTGATGGTGGCGTGTATAAAGAAACAAGAGATATGAGGTTTAAGTGGCATGTATAAAGAAAAGAGTTTGATTGGTAGGTTGATCATATGTATTAATTACTATCAAATTCAAAAATTTAAATTAATAGGAAATAATCAAACTATAGTATTTAAGACTTGAGATTATGATATGTTAACACGCTTGCCACATAGGCAAGTAACAGATGACGGATACATGTTAAACGTCATCTACCGTATAAAGTTAAATACACAAAACCCCTCTGAGGTTAACTTAAATACAAATAGAAACACTTTTTCATTTTTATAACACAAAACTCCCACGCTAACGGTCAAACGTAGTTAAAGTTGACGTTTGACCTTGGAATGTTGTACAATGACAAAAACGTCCATGAATAAGGACAACTTTTATATTAAAAATTTAAAATAAAAAATATTTTTAAAAAGATAAAAATATACATTTTAAAAAAATTGTTGAATTTCCACTGTCCATCATTATTGATGGACGATGGAAATTATTATTTAAAAAAATAAAAAATTTGATATATTTTAAAATTTTAATAAAATAAAAAATAAAAAAATCTTGATCAGATTTGATCTCCACCATCCATCCAAATGGATGGACAGTGGAGATCTAGGAATAAAAAATAAAAGAGTTAAAGAAACGAAAGAGAACAAAATTATTTTTCTCTTTCTTTCGTCCTTCTCTGACCATATATCTCTCTGTTTACCTTCTTGCTTCAACAGCCTCTCTCTCTTTCTTTGACTGCAGATCTAACACCTTTCATCATTACAACATCTTTCCTTCTCTCCCACATCATCCAGCCACCATATTGTCGAATCCAAATAAATGTTCATCTGGGTTCGAATCAACGAACTCAGAGGAGGGTTCCTCTGGGTTCGTCAATTTAATTTTTCAGTTTTTTTTTTCAATTTTTTTTGTTGATTTTTTTCAATTTCTGTTGTTCAATAATTTTGTTATTGATTGTGGTCAATGATTGATGCGATTTGGGGCTTGAAGATGCTAGATTCGATTTAGGGTTTGATGATTTTAAAAGATGCGGTTTTAGGTTAGAAGATGCCGAGTGTGATTTGGGGTTTGATGATTTTTTAAGATGCTGGGTTCGAGTTGGGGCTTGACATGAAGTTGTTTTAGGTTCGATTGAAAACCCAGAACATGAAGAAGTTCTGGGTTCAAGTTGATGGTGGAAGTTGATCATGAAGATGATAAAGATGTTGGAGATGATGATTTCAATTTGGTTGTGATGATGGAGATGATGGTTTCGATTTGGTTGTAGTGATGAAGATGAGATTTGATGAATTTTTTTGGTTTCCTTTTTTTCATATGGTTTTTAATTACTTTGATCTCCACCGTCCATCTCTAAGATGGATGGTGGAGATTCCTTGTTTTTATTTTTAGAAAATTGTAAAAAGTATTTTTTTTAATAAAATATCAAACACAATTTTTTTTTTTAATTTTAAAATAAGTATAAACTTACCGTTTTACCCTTCCCAATCCTACTAACATCCAATATCCAGTGTTAACTTGGGGGTATTGTGTTATCAAAACTAAAATATTAATGCGTTTGTATTTAGCTAAACCTCATAGAGGTATCGTGTATTTAACTCTACCGTATAACATGTGTAACAAGAAGATTTTAAGATAAATGGAGAAGAAAAGATTTGAACCAGAAACCTTTAAGTTTTGATACAATATTAAATAACATTAAACTCAAAAACTTAAACTAATAGAAAATAATCTAACTATAGTATTTATGACTTAAGGTTATAATGAGTTAACAATATGTAAGTAGATTTTAAAGAGAGAGAGTTAAGTAGCATGCATAAAAAAGAGTTAGGTTGGTAGATCAACCTACCAACCTCATATAAGTAGAGATAGTCAAGTGGTAACACATTCAACTACAAACTTGAAGTCGAACCCGATTTGAAAACACCCAGTTCTGAAACCAAACCTAGTTCTAAAACACTCAAAATGGAAAATAAAAATGTATGAAGCAGCTGCAGAGGGCAATGAGACATCTTTGAAAATATTGCTTCAAGAGGATCCATTAGCTTTGGATATGTTTATTGTGAGGTGTTACTTGCAGACATCTCTATACATAACAGCAATGCTTGACCATACTGACTTTATTGAAGAAATTCTAGCATGAAAGCCAACGCAAGTTAAAGAGTTGAGTTCGCAAAAGTGTTCCCCACTTCACTTGACAACCAAAAATGGTTGCCTAAACATCATCAAGAAATTGCTAGTCATTAACCTAGAAATGTACCTAGTTCGTGACCAAGATAGTAGAACTCCTCTTCATGTTACAGCCATGAACGAGAATGTATCTTTGTTACGTGAGTTGATTTAAATCGACTCACCTCTGTCCTTTAATATTCAAGTATGAAGAAAGGTTCTTCTATCTTGATCACGAACTACATACACTTATGGGTTGATTGCTAGCAATTTCTTCATAATAATCAGGCAACCTTTTCCAATTAACAAGAGAAGTAGAGAACATTTTCGCGAATCCAGCTCTTTGGCAAACGTTAGCTTTCGTGTTAGAAATTCGTCAACAAAGTCTGTATGGCTAAGTATTGCTGCTATGTGTAAACATATTTGCAATTAACACCCCACAATAAACATATCCAAAGCAAATGCATTCTCTTAAAGCAATATCATCAAGAATGTCACATTACGCTCTACAACTGTTATATACATTTTTTTCTCTATTTTGAGTGTTTTAAAATTGGATTCGACTTCAAAACTAAATGTCTCAGAACTGGGTGTTTTAAAACTAATTTTTATTTTTGGTGATCATTGACCTAGTTATGATATACCAGCTAGAGTGTTCCCAAAACAAATCGATTTTTACTTTTTAGTAGTAATCGAAGTTGTGTCGAGATATTGGTGATAGAATTGGGTAAAACAGCATTGAAACCGCCGCACACAAAGCAGGCTTTTCCATAATGGTAGATTATGACCTGACTGTACCTCAAATTTTCATTATGTCCAAAATCACCGGTTTATGAAGAGAAAGAACCAGTTCACTAAATATAGAATAGATACCTAAGATCAAACACCCACAAACACAACTCGTTATTTAAAAAAAAAAAAGAAAAAAAGTGAATGTGAGAATTGAACCGTTGTGGTGGTGGAATCAAAGGCAAGACTCATCCACCAGTTCGTGGTGATGGAATCAAAGGCAAGACTTATCCACCAATACTTGAGTTCACAGACCCATAAACACAACTCATTATTTTTGAAAAAAAAAAAGAGAAAAAATGATTGTAAGAGTCGAGGTGTTATGGTGGTGCAATCAAAGGCAAGACTCATCCACCAGTTGATAGAGGTGGAATCAAATGCAAGATTCACCATCGGTACCTTTATATATTTAGTGAACTGATTCACTTTGAAATAATAAAAATGAAGTTTCTTTAATTGATGTTGTAATTTAAGTTAAATTGAAAGAACATAACCATATAGGAGTAGGCGTTTTTGGGTTCGAGTTGGATTTGATTGAAAATCTCCCAATCCATTTGAGTTCAGGTTGAAAATCCAACTCACTAATAATCAGGTTGGGTTGGGTAGGGTAAGATTGATCGGGTTAGTCCTTACAATTGATTGCACATCTATAAAGCATACCCTTAAAAACATTCATGATACTCCGCAATACTAAACTACCTACTAAATCTTTCAAAATTTCCTACAATCGATTAAGTAGACATGTAACATAAGATAACGATAACTTAGAAAGAAAATGAACATAAACAAGAAATAGATAATTCAAGTAACATGTGATGACATATACTTACCACTACATACATACACCTAACACATGAAAATACAAACACATACTTTGTCAAATTAATAGCTTCAGATGACTTGATAACCAGAACATAAAACTACAACTTACACCACCTCTCTTTGACCCCACACAACATAACATATAAGAGACAAAATGGGCTTATTCTTGTCTATGTGTTTGTTACAAAATTAATTTCATCAAAAAGAACTTACATAGGGTAAGCGCTGGATAAAGGTAAAATGTCGACATCTTCTTATTTCTCTTTATAAGACTGATGGGGTAAGTGGCAAGCACAAGTAACTTATCTTTACTATCTTCTTTTATATGACACCCCTCCTTTCAAAAATAAAACATTCTAATGATTTTAAAATGAGAAAATCAATTGAAAAAATTTCCTTTATAAAAGCTGCCCAAATCATTTTCATTTAAAAGATATAAAACATAAATATTGATGCTTACATGAATAATTGGCAAAAATATGTTATTTATGTAATATATGCATTTATTCATCTTGAAATATTTTTATAAATTTTTTATTGTAAAAACTGGAGAGAGGGACCCACAAGAGAAACTTCATATATATATATATATATACTCTCTTTCTTAAACACTAAGTATATTAATACACAAGAATTGCCATAAACAAAGGTTAAGGGAGTAAGAAAATTTACAAGACAACTGACTAAAGAATGAAAGATATTGCTCTATCCCATCTAAAGCATTGTTAGAGAGACACAGGAGAACCCAACCCAACTGTTTATATACAGGCAAAAACAATAGAAATAAAACCAAGGGAAAAGAGCGAGATAAATATAAATAAAAGCGCACTCTCTTCAAAAGTAGAAACATATAGGAGGACTACCTGAATCAATGAGATTGGAAATGTGAGCCTTCCGCATTGCTTAGGTGTTTTAACAACCTCCTTGATAAATTCCCTCTAAGCCCTACATAAAAAAGAGAACAACAAACATAAAAAAAAAAAAAAAAAAAAAAGAAGGGTTCATACACAGATCACTCTTAAATTAGCTTCAATGGCATCTTTGATATAAGCAAAAGTTCTCTGAGACTGACCACCATCCACAAGCTTTGAGGGGTAGACGGCAAAGGAGATTCTGAGATGGGATAACAACATTATTAGAACTATGACTTACATCAGATTTGAGAAAAAAAAAAAAAAACTTAAAACAACAAAATTACAATCTTGAACACCCTCACTTTATTTGGTATGGATGTTAACTATTTGATCATCTGTGCAATTGTGCTACAAAAATTGCATCGTTAGTAACAAAAATTATTTTTGAATAACTAAATATTCAAATAGTTATTCAAAAATAATTTTTGTTACTAACAACGCAATTTTTGTAGCACAATTGCAAAGATGATCAAGTCTAACAATTTCTTTTTGTTGTTTAGTGAATCAAAACAACGTAAGTAATGGATGTTACATGACTGGGGTTGGCCTGGTCTAACAATAACCCATATGGAGTGTGAACAATACTTACATATTGGCTGATTAAAACAATAGCAACGTCCTCCTTTGTCGTAAACTCTTTGAATGCATCTTCAATTTGTTTTACCATTGTTTCTGAGCAGAAATATTCAAGTCATTAGCTAATCAAATCAGCATCAGTAACTTTGTTTTGGATATTGACATTAATCTAGGAGTCCAAGTTTCTGATAAAATGGGTGCTTTCACATAATAGGCATTGAAACCGGTTTCAATGACCAACAAATACAGATACCTTAATGAAGTTTTACTGATTAAGGATTTGCCAAAACATGCTTTGTTTGGTTATAAACTGTTATGACAAGATCAAGCAACCAGTGTCAAAGCACTACAATTTGCAATATTCAGATATACAGATAATTAAACAGCTATTTGGGTAGAGAAATGAATGAGCACCATGGCAAGCCTGATCATAAGAGGTCATCCTCAATGCATACAAGATCTAAATCAAGGTAAAATCCCCAACTGACAGTGGTCTTTACTTCACAGATTCACATCAATACACCAGAAAACCTTTAAGGATTCAGTCCAACCTTCATAACAAGAGTTTTAGTTTTTCTATAAGGTTATTAGATAAAGTGTATCACAGGAAATTACTTACAATTACAAATCACCAATTCAGTCATAGGCACTCTTGGCTGCTTTCTATTTCATTATATTAACTAAATCATGTTTACGGATATGGTTCACTATCCAAAAAGTGCTTATACCTCTCCTTGTTGCCACTTATTCACCTATCTTCTTTAAGTATCATGAAAAAAGATGGTCATGAGCTCTCTAAAACATTTTTAAAAATAACACGTTATGTGCTTTAGGTTTCAAGGAAAAACCTATACAGAGGCAATTGTTGAAGTGTATGTAAAAGCCCAACTTCTAAACTTCAAAATATAATTTAGTTTCGACATTCAGCAATAAGAAGGCCCAAGAGCATACTTGAATCAACAATTAGATAGTTTGTCTTTCTCCGCAAATCAACGTTGCCCACTCCAGCCAGCAAAAGTCCAGTTATAGTATCCTACATGATACAGAATTATTATCAGATGGGTATTCCAAAGACATGATCATAGTAATTAGGTCATAGCCTATCTAGTAAAGTCAACACTGTACATGCAGACCCAACTGAAGATCACATAGATAAAGACTGCTGCATGCATGTCAGAATGAACGAATATATAATTGCAACATTTTTAGGCACCAAATCTCAGGAGAAGCTAGAAAAATTCATGATCATTAGGTTAACAACTTGCAACGTATCACTTATGTCCACAAGTCATAAGTGTACTTCCCCGAACAAACTTTACTTTAGTCTATGCGATATTCCAGATCGGACTTCGACTTCGATTTGGGAAACCGAAGAAGAAGAAGAGAAGAAGAAGAAGAAGAGAGAAAGAAAGAGACGAACCCAGATCTGCGTTCGAAGAAGAGAAGAAGAAGAAGAATAAGAGGAGAGGGGGAGAGAGCAAGTGACGGTGGCTGATTGTGAGAAGGAGAAGAA
Organism: Litchi chinensis; assembly: GCA_019925255.1. Lineage (NCBI taxonomy): Eukaryota > Viridiplantae > Streptophyta > Magnoliopsida > Sapindales > Sapindaceae > Litchi > Litchi chinensis. The sequence goes on along the minus strand of CM034465.1, from coordinate 14,725,656 downwards.
GAAGAAGAGAGGGGGAGAGAGAAAGTGACAGTGGTTGTGGAGATACAACCATACACAATATCTTGAGCAAAGCAGACAGAGAGAGAGTGAGAGTGCGAGTGTGTGTTGAAATGTGAACGGGAGAAGACCACTATTAAACAGTCTATTTTTTTTTTTTTGAAATGTATTAAACACTAGCTGAATGAGACAGAAGCAAAGCCAAAGGATGCATGCTTTATTTAAGGAGTTGTATAATATTTTCTTCATCCAACGCTACAACTGACAAAAAGTCTATAAAGTAAATGGTGAAATCTAGACAAGTAAATAAGGAACAAGAATTTCAAAGATGCTAAAATGAGAACAATACCCTTGGTAACTCGTGCTACTGAGGGGAAAAAAAAGATAATTATATTCAATATGTTCGACATGACAAGCAAGTTTAGTATCTATAAGCACAGTATAAATCAAAGCACAATTGTCTAATAACAGATTAAATTTACAGAAAATGTGATATCAAAATTGAAGGCCTTCTCAAACAGTAACCTAGTTACTTAAAAGTTAATTAATAAAGGTCATACTTGTAGGCAGAGATTATATTATTCCAAACTTCCATAGGTGATTCAAATTAACATATAAATCTTATCTAAGATGTCCTCATTTCTCAATTAACAAAAACAAACAATGCTCAAAACACCACCAAATTTCAAGCAAATTACTATAAGCAGATTAACTTTTTGACATAATGTAACCAAGAAACACCTTGCTTACAATTAAAAATAGGTCTAATACTTGAAATATGAAAAATATTCACTTTAAGGCAAGTAACTAAGTTACCCAAAAACATGACAACCTCCAGCATATGCTCTTTGGGATACTAAACCCATCAGTCTTAACACTTCCTCCACCATATACCAAGTCAATCTTTCTCTCAACCTATAATTCCAAGCATAGTCAATTAAACTGAAGCTAATAGTTTAAGCCTAGAACCACCATTAAATACGGTCAATTTTAACCAAATAACACAGCACACAGAGCCATTTATTAACAAGAAACACCTATTTAACAACTCATCAACCTAAACACAAAAACATGTAAAACTCAATGTTCCAAAACCCATAACCAACTCAACCAATGAGAAACTTAATCACCAAAATAGAACAATCAAATATCAACTCATCAAACACAAATGCCACAACTCCATAATATACACACCAAGATATTAAAAACAATTCACCATAAACTATATCCAACACAGTTTCCACAACACCAAACAACTCCTTAACCAGCAATCATCGTAAAGACAAAAAATGGAACAAATTTTTTAAAACACACAAAAAAACATATAAAGAACAAACCGGTTTATTGCCCAACTCAAGAGCAGCATCAATGAAGGCTTGTCTGTGGCCAGAATTGCTTCCACAGAGCAGACAAACCCTTTCGAACTTGCTTCTTATATGGCCTTCTTCCATTCATAGTCTGTCTCATCTAATCGTTTGAATGACAACTAATACCAAAACAAAGAAAACAAGACAAAAAGATAAGCATCTCAAGCGTTTGTAACTTTGTTTAATATTTTTAGATATGTTTATTACCTTATTATTTAACTGCAGATTAAATTTTTCCAAAGGAATTCTATTTGATGCGGTTTATGTTAAATATCATTAATAATGTGAAAACGACATCCTAAATCCTACCCGATTTACAAAAACCAAAAATCATAGCCTATCACAATTGGTACATACAAGAGAATTGATTTTCTTGAGCAAATCATAGTCTGTCATGCCAAGCATACAATAGTCTGTAATAAAAAAGTTTACTTGCACTCCTTGTTACACAAAATAAAAATAAAATAAAAATATTAAGAATTGACAGGGTATCTTATCTCTGAGACATTGAGCAAATCCAAAAAAAAAAAAAAATGTAAACATACCTAATGGTTTTGTTTGGAGAAATAGGAGTTTGTGTATTGGTTTGGTGATTTTCGTGTAAATCCAGAAATTGCCAAAAAAATAAAAGATAATTTTACCAATGAAACCACCTGACTTGACATCTCAACAGCACTACAAAAGAATATATACATTAAAGGACCTTTCTAATGAAATTCAAATGGCAAGTTCTACAAGGCAAATTTAGGGACTGGGGGAAGATTTACCCCTAAGATGTACTCCAATGTCCAAAGAATACTCCACTTAAAAGGCATTTCATTTTCAATCAGGACAGAAAGTGTTTTTTTTTTTTTAAATAAATAGAAACATATTAACAAATAGAAAAGGTCTTTTAATCCTGAAAAAAAAAATTTTATGATTACAAGTCTTTAACTCCAAAAGAACTCCCTCAACAGAGGAATATGAAAATATCACTCTTCTCTTCTAACATCTTTGTGAGAAAAACTCTCAAAATAATAGTTAACCAATAAATAAATAATTTTACCTGTAATCAAATTTTCTGGACTTGATAAAAAAACAATGTTGATACATGCCTAAAACAGTGAAATTTGAAATAAATTCACTCGAAGTAAAGCAGCATGTATCACACCAATCTAAACTATAAGAAATTATGGCAGAGAAAAAATTGAACTTATGATGTCAAACTAACCATGGACTATATGAGAGAGACAAAAAATATACATAGAGAGAGAGAGAGAGTTTACTACTAAACAATAACATTTTGACAACTTAAATACATTATATATACATAGAGAGAGAGAGAGAGAGAGTTTACTACTAAACAATAACATTTTGACAACTTAAATAAATTATATAAGACTAAGATGAGGAGAACATTTTTTTGAACAAACCTTTTATAAAACTATAAAGATTGTGCCAACTAAGCTAACCGGTATTAACAAATTCATATTATTAACTCATCACAATTTTCCTTTTTAAATTTTTCCACGCCTTCAACTTCAATTTTAACAAGATCTGACTCTGTATAGCTGTAAAAATAGCTAAGAAATTATTTGAAAAGAGAACGAGACAACAATGATGAATCTATTTTTAAAATTGTCTTTTCAAGATTCAGGCAAGATTATATAAACCAAAAAACCATATTATAACACCACAACAATCCACGAACACACACAAAACACTGCAAGTTAAACAAAAGTAATCATATCAAGGAATTTATCGGGGCATCGTTAATGCGATTTCACTGCTTTCGAAAGCATAGAATCATCATTTTTCAGCTATTAACAAATAAAACAACTACTTCCAAGTTATCAACCAAACAACACATATATTCTTTACAAATTCAAGCCATCAAAAACATATAACAAATTTAGTTAAATAGAACCTATATTTGATCCTTTTTTTTTTCAATGACATAACCAAATAAAAATCAAAACTTTATCATTTCCACTTCATAACAAAAGAGTTGAAAGGAAGAATGGACACTGACCCACAACTTCTGCTGAAGGCGTTTCGTCATGGAAACCACCGCCACCACCACCGTAACCGCCTCCTCCGCCCCTACCGCCGCCAAAATGGTCTCCTCTCCCGCGGCCTCTTTCTCTACCGCCTCTAAAGCCACCGCCACCAGAGCCATCTCCATCTTTATCTTTAATTCACCTTCAAATTGTGTATATATGTACATATATATATATAAACCTTAACAATTAATCACAATGTCAACCCAAACTGCCATCCACTTCAATTAAAATCAATACATATCCCACAAATTATATCATAAAAAAATCCACAAATTATATCTTCACCTTTTGCCTCTCCGTCGAGGTCTCATTCGCCTCGATGACCCATATGGCGACCACCAAATCTCTGCCTTCAACACTGCTGTTGGATGGAACTAACTCCACTGTTAGGCCGAAGCAGTCAAGGTAGGAGAGAGTGAAGGCCAGTGAGATGGTGAAGTAAAAGCCATGTCTCCTCTGTAACTTGGAGAAAAAGATAGAAGAGAAAGAGAGTGAATGAGTGTGTGTCGAAATGTGTTGTATGTGGAGCCTCAGTAATTGTTTATGGAAATGCAGAAACCTTCTACGACAAACTGTTTGATGTTTGTTTTCTTTTCTTTTTTTTTTGTTTTTCATTTAATGTCAGACAATGCATTAAATAAAATTGAATGTCCACTTAACCACCAATCGACCATCAACCTGCATAACCTTCTCTTTATCTCTCTGTCTCTCTGTATTTTTACTTCCCTACCATTTTCTTTTCAAAGGAAAACTAAGGGTAAAAAATGATATATTCTTTTTAAAGAAGTTTTTGGGATCTGAAATTTAATACTGTTCATACTTTCCCATTCCATTTTTTACATAGTTAATAGACTTCAATTACTTCTTTACCCTTTTCAAACTACCACAAACAAGTATTGTTGTGTTATATTTGTTGGAGTTTTTAGTCGAAAATTATCCACAGATAATACCATCTTCAATATAAAAAAAAAGAATTTTTTATTTCAATATATATGATACTAAATTGATATAAACGGTATTTACAAAAAATATTTTATATATAATTTTTTAATCAATATTAATTTATTTATTTAATATAAAATTTTATTCTCAAATAATTATTCACAATATATTAAAAATTATTAAATACTCACAAAATTCTTTTTTTTTTAATTTTTTATAATGAATTACTCTCATTATATTTCCACCTAATTTTTTATGCATATTATTTTTTCAACTAATTTTTTTATCCAATTATTTAATTATGCATCCCATTATAAAATTTTATTCTTAAATAATTATGCATAATATATACAAAATTTCTATCATTTCTCGCATAATTTTTTTAATGTATTATAAAATATATATACATAAATATAGTATATACATATATACATATATTTATTTATGTATATATATGTATATATATGCTATGATTGATGTGATAAATATATTAATGAAATAATATTATTTTTTATTTTTTATTAATTTTTTTTAAATTAATTGAAATAATTTTAAAAAAAAAAAAGATTTTCTTTTATATCCATATATATCTGAATAATTTCAAAAAAAAAATTATATGCATATATATCTAGAAATAATTAATTAATTATGGTGACCGCATAGATGTACACATTGCAATGCATTTATCCCTACAAAATTATTGTTATTAGATCTCCCATTCGGACCGAAAGTCAAAAAAGTCGCAGGTAGTTGACACCCATAAAAATGGTATTCGATTGTCACGTCTGTGAAATTCTTGTGATCAATAGAAGCAGACATCGGACAAGGAAGCTTCTGCAAAAGCATTGTCTGAAGGTGGCCCGTGACTTGTACTTTTTTTGAACTCTTTGAATGCAAACAAATATGCTTTCATGTGCATACCAGTGAGCCGGCCCAACTGTCATCATAAATGCTTTCTCCCTCGCTATCAAACCAATCAATCCTTTCCGATTCCTAATTCAAGCCTATGTTGTCTCTTTTTAATTTAGTCCCTAATATTTAATAAAATATTATTTTTTTACTAATATTTATATTTTAAATTTTTCTCATTTTAGCCTCTCTAACTAAAAAATGACAGTTAAATATGACAAAAATAACAAAAAGATAGATTTACCTTTGATATAATTTAAGATATTAAAATAATGTAATTATCCTATTAAAAATTAATAATTATAAAATAACTATTTCTATTATTATAAAATTATCATTAACCACTTTCAATCAAATCATGATACATCGTTGAATCAATTTTTTTAATTCAATTTATAATTAATAAATATTTTAATTAAAAAAATTTCCTTTATCTCGTATCTCTCATCATCTTTCTCATCTTCAATTTCATCTTATTCTATATTCATCAAAATTATCATCTCCATCATTTTCATCAAACTAACATCATCCAAATTAAATATCAACATCAAACCAAACATCTCCCAAATCTAAAAATATATATATGTTTATGCAATTTTTTTTAAAAAAAAATTATGCAAATTAAAAAAAAAAAAAAAAAGATGGCGTCACCATTTCCAATCAATCTCTACTGTTGGAGATTAATCTCTAACGGTGGAGACCCTCTGATCTCCATCGTCGAATACCAGATCTGATCTCCGATGATGGAGACCAATGTTGATCTCCTCGTTAGAGAAATCTGCATCACTAGAGATTAGACCTAGTCTCTAGTGTGGAGATTAAGGGTTGGTCTCCACCTGGAGATCAGGTCGGAGACTAGGTCTGGTCTCTGGCCTAGTCTCCACTCATTATCGAAACGAGATGGTCTTCATGGAAGATCTCAATCTATCATGGAGATCTTTTTTTTTTTTTTTAATTAGTTTAAAATATTTTTATATATTAAATTGAGGTCTCCCATGGAGATCTTTTTTTTTATAAATTAATTTTAAAATATTTTTATATATTAAATTGAGGTCTCCCATGGAGATCTTTTTTTAAAAAAAATATTAGTTTTAAAATATTTTTATATATTAAATTAAAAATATAGAAATGTATATATTATTATATATATTAAAATATATAAATATATTTAAGTTAAAATGATCAAATTAACCCTCTTTCTATTAAGGTTGATTAATATTTGATTAACAAAAGAATTAAATTGATATATTTTTAAATATTTGGGAAGATAAGAATTTAAAATATAAATATTAGTAAAAAAAAATATTTAACTAAATATTAGCGATTAAATTAAAATTTCTTCTTTTAAAATTCACGCATTGCTTCATCTGTCCCTTTTATTCCTACTAAAAAATTTCCCCACCAGGCTCTCTCTCTCTTTCAATCTCCCGGCCAGTCCACTTTCCGTCCTCTTTCCCACTTAATTTCGCTTTTGCCTTTGACCAGCTCTAGCCTCTCTTAATTGCTTATCAGTGATCGCGTCACGCTCCATGCTTACATGGATGACATTTGTCCATTGCTCTTTTAAAATAATAAACCACTAAACACTAGTCAATCTCTCATTCTCTCTCCTTTCTCTACACCTTATTTTGTCTTATTCTCTTCACGAATTCAATATTCATTTCTGTTCTTTTTGCTCTCTTACATCCAAGTTTGACTTGCTTGCAGTCTTAATATATATATATATAGATATGTATATATTATATCATTTGTCACTTTGGCTTTCAGTCTCTACTATCTCTTCCACTTTGCTATCCCACTTTTGGCTATCCCAATTTTGTTCGTCTCTTCCTGAATTCGACTTCCTTTCATGGGATCCAATTATTTAATAGGCTTTAGTTGACCCATTAAATAACAATTAAATTGGACTACAATTGGACTACAATTAAATCCAACCATTAGGTTTCAATAACTCCAATAAAACTACTATTTTGATTTGCACTTAAAGTGGATCTATTTATTGATTTTATTATAGATTTAATTTATTTACTGGATCTACTTAAATTCTAACCTTGCAGTAGGGTCAAGAAATTAGAATTATTTTGGTTCCACATGTTGAACTTATTTTACATCTCGAAGCACAGGTGGTCTACTTTTTCGATTTCGTAATTGTGTGAATAAGAGTTTATTCCAATGTCAAAAATAGCATTTGCATGTTAATCATTTATAGTTACAATTGCCTAATATAGGGCACCTATTCAATAAATATATATTTTTTCAATAAATATATAGTTCCTTTTGATATGCATGCTAGCCAGTTGAGTCTCACTCTCTCTCTTCTTGATATGAAGCTTGTTACCATTATCGTGCAACTTTATTATTACTTTTTCTATTTTTAGTAGTGCTTGGGCAATGGGCAGTGTTTTTCTGAAGTCTCTGAAACCCATAAATTGATTTTTAAAAAATGATAAACAGATGAAGTTATTACACTTTGCAGAAGTGGTTAAAAGTTTACATTTATTTAGTATTTAGTTCCTTTTTTTTAATAAAAATAGGAATAAAAAACATAATTGATCTTCCCATGTAACACAGTACATTTCCTAGAAAGTATTTCAAATTTGTTATCTACAAAATTATTGTATATTTATGGGATCCAAATTCGCTAAATTGAAGATGGATTGAAAAGAGATATCAAATAGATCATGATTTACATTTTTTTTGGTAATTGGTGATACAGAAATTTTCCAAGCATAAAAAAACATGAATAATGAAGGCTTGGAACGTGCAATTGATCACATTTTGGATGCTCAACAAAAGGGAGAGATTAATAAGGATAATTATGCTCTTTACATTGTTGAGAACATCAATGTTGATAGTGAGTTTACTATTTTACCCCTGATGTCAACATTAAATTTTGTCATTAATTTAATAACCATGGGTATTTTAGTCCTTTTGTATAAGTGGACCTTGTTTGGAATATAGATGGTCGTGGGGATTCTCTTCACTGAAACTAATTGATTAATTCATGATTCAAACAAGTAGCTATCAGTCTTTGTCAGCTGTCTGGTTGACAGTAGGGTCCAAAGAGACAAATAGCTACCCAACATATATCGTATCTTTATAAAGCAATATAAAAGACGAGTTTTGAAAGAGAAAAAGGTGCAAGGTCACTTTCTAAACAAGAGAGGAGTATTTCGGTGGATTTTACCTAAAATGGAAAGTCATCATTATAATTCAACAGAGTCTTGCCTTCTCATGTCACATGCATGTTGTCGTCTTCTAATGTCACATGCATGTCGTCATCGTGTCCTCCTTTAAACGCGTCCACCTTTTGTGTGTAGGGCTTGTGCTGGATTATCTCTCTGACAGAATGGCAAAAGGCCACCACAAAACCAAACAAAACATATTTAACAAGCGCACAAAAGGAAAAATATTCAAAATAATAGACACAGAAATCGGGAAAACACAATGCTTGCACACGCAAACCGTCAGATTTAAAGGTATCAGAATAATACAATTTCGGCCGGTGCTTTACTGAGTTGAATCAGATCCCACCAGACACATAATAATAATAATTATTATTATTTTTTAAGGAAAGAGAGAGTAGATTACAAGTTCCTGAACTACATTTCAGACTACATGTACAGGCAGTATTCACACCAAAAAATGCTCTAACAGCTACTGCACAGACAGCGTTAGTCAGCATTAATTCACACCAAAATGCTATCTAAGCTACTGGACACAAGTTTATTGAAACCAAGTTTATTGTTATAAATTTGGTCCCTTACAAGTTTGTAGAGATAGAAGGGGCATATGGACCAATATCTTAATAGACACAGCAACGATTGGGCGTCAAATTGAAAAATGACATAGCCAAAGAGGGGGGAGGAAAATGAGAAAAGCCAAACAATATATATATATATATATATATATATATATATATATCACGTTCAATTAGAAGCAAGCAGCAAACACACAACGCCTGAAGCGGCAGTAGAAATGAAAGAAAAATAGTAAAGGTAAAACCGTGAGAGAGAAGAGAAACAGAAAGGTATTTGGGATGGGCAAATAAAGTATTTGGATGTCTAATTTATCGAAATAAGTGATTTTATTTTAATGGAATTTGAAATCTAGAAAATTAATTAATTTTTTCATAAATTCTAAATTGAGTTTTACATAATTTTACGGTAAATCCAAAATTATGAGGAATTAGATAAAAACTTATATTATACCTAGAAATAAGTAAAGAAGTTATGTGAATGGATAGTTTTATTTTAATTAAATTGATTTAATTATATTTACTTATATTTTAGCTTTTTATTATTTATTTGAAGGTAAGTGATTTAATTAGTTAATTGATTTTATTGATTATGAATTATAATTTACGATTGAATTATAAAATCAACTTTTAAATTATTCTTGCAGTATACAAACATGTGTTAGAAAAAAAACTAATTGAAATTTATTACTTTTAGTTTGAGTTTATTAGATGAAAAACTTATGCGCGTTTGAGGAAAATATTTATTAAGAATTATTTGTATATTTAGAATTAGAATTCTAACTATTTACATATGAAAATGATTTGAGATATTAAACGAATTAAATGAGATTTTTAGAACATTGGAACTATATCATCTCATCTAACGGTTAGACAGGCTACACGTGTGAATTTTATAAAGACTTGTATATAGAATGGAAGGGGATTGAAGATGTTATAAATTGACTAATGTTATATTTAAGTAGACTGAGTTTTGACCAAATCCACCAACTCTTTTAAATTAAGTGCATGATAGTTCATGTATATTTTACCGATAATTGGAAATATAATATAATAGAAAGTCACAATCTCAATCATCACCTAATAGCAGTGCCCAATCCATGCACTACTAGATACTGATTAAGAGCGACTAATCTTCAAGGGTGATCATGTCCTATCATGGAGAAGAATTTTGTATTATGAATATTACCTCATACGGGTCAAATATACCTAACACAAGTTTTTTCACAATTCAACTGCATACACATTACTTGCTGTTTTTATCAAGATGTACTACAAACATAACATACAATTAGAAAATAATGTACCTAAGTTTCTCATTTACCGCCACAAGAATAACGACAAGCATACAAGGACTAATACAATTAGTGTGTCATCTATGGCCAATAGCATCAAAACCAAGTAATACTAATTAGTTTGCCTTGATCTATATAATAAAATTGATCATAAATTTTCTCTAAAGTTATGCTAAAAACAAAAACAATACTATAAAATTTACATTATCTACTGTTAAGTAACCTCAAATTGGTTATATTTAATGTTAAAAAAATTATAGTAATAATTTAATATAATTTTGTTCAGATATATCATTGGCTGTATAACAACTCAAATCTGAATAAAAATTTAAATAAAAAAGAAAATAACAATCTACCAATGAATGGTGAAATAATAAAAATATAAAAAAATAAATTAAAAATAAAAAATGACAAATTAAAAATAAAATAAAAATAAAAATAAAAGCATAAAAAAAATTTAAAAAAAAATTCAAATGAACCCAGGACTGGCCACATAACAACTCAAATCTGAATAAGTACTCCCTATCACCAATCACATCGAACAATAGTAATAATTTAGTGTAGTTGGAAAGGAAGTGTGACGAGTGTTGTGATGACTTGCCAACAACAACGTGTTTGACATGGTCCTATTATTATTTTATTTTATTTTATTTTTTTCAGTCATTTCTTAGTGGGTATCTACTATTGGGTCAACGAGGCAAATAAAGGACCTTAATATAGCCCAAAATACAATATGCCTTTTTAAACATGCAAATAATACACTAGTAGTGATAATTACGCCCCTTTAAAATTGAATAGTCACCCCTTTAATAAATGCATCCCATCGAATATTTAAAAAAATAATAATAATTACATAAAAATATAGCTTTGATGTCCTTCATTTACTCATATATAATTCAATTAATTTATAAAAGATTTTTTTATTAAATGGATTATAATTACATATTTTAATATTTTTAATAATCTTTGATGGGGTATAATTATAAAATGGGTGTATATACCGTGTAAGTGGGATGAAAACACCACCACTTATTTATTGAGAAGACATGACTTAAACCCATCATCGTATTATGTAAGCATGAACAATAGTCCAATGATAAGATCCAGTTGTGGTAGCGAGACGTTCAAATCAGTAACAATGTCATAGATAAACTGTAAGGCCCATTCTTTTTTGTTTCTTTACGTCCATGATAACGTCCATGATATTAAATTGTTTAAGGGATCGGCCATGTTTTTGTTAATGGGTTTTATGTTATTGGTCGGGTAAGAAGATCCAAGGGGTGAATCAGGTGTTCAGGGTTCAAACTTCAAAGTAAAGCTTGAAACTATAATTTTGTGTGATTATTTTCTGTTTACTCACAACAATTATTTAAATAATAGTCTAAACCAACTCTCAAATGCTTTAGATAGTCATCAAGTTTAAAATAGACAGTCATCATGCATACTGTAAAACATAATACTGTAGAAGATTATTAACTTAAAACCAGCTTTTTTATTTTATCTATAACTTCATAATAGTGTTTTAAGACTGTAATGTAATATAACAAAGGAGAGATTTAGAGTCCTGGCCTGTCTCTTTGTATACTGCTGAGAATTCCTAACTTAAAGAAATGCAACATCAGCACAAATACAAGTATTCATATCTATCCTCTAACATGTGGGGTCATCCCTACTAACAGGAAACTAGTCCACCAAGAAACGCTGGTATACAACTTATTTCAGACTGTAATTTGCATTAGTGCTGTGTTTGAGTTGTTTCACAGTCCTATCTATATAAGTTTGCGGGCCATTCTTTTAAGTATGAACATATAAATAAAATTTCATCAATCAACCTAAAGGGTGATGCCTAAGGAAATTCAAGTCGGACACTCTAAAAGTTTTTCTTCATCTTCTATTTGTTCGTAGATGAGTGCTCACAGTCACACAGCTACAGAAACAGTGCAAGGAACTCTTTTATAGGTCATTTGGGCATCAAAGTCAACAAATATTAAACAGCAAACAGAGTTCCTACTCTGAATAATAAAGCCCACAAACAAGGAATAAACATTATATAATAAGATTTGCACTTCTCTATCATGAAACAACAATGCCAATGTTACAGGCTTCAGAAGTGAAAACTGTACAAGACACTTTATTCCACCAAAACAACTAATCTTCATAAGAGGGTGTTACAGACTATAGCGTTTATAATGAAAATCATCATATAGAAAAGCTCAAACATACAACTCTAAAGTGAAAACACAATTAACCAACCTACCCAGATCATAATCTAGAACTTTAGAAAGTTTTATAAGATACAACTACAAAAGCACTGAGACCACCATTATACTCCTGTATAATACTAAATGTAAACTAATAACTACAATGCTCTCAAATAAGATGATGCTCACCTGATATATTCATGACCCCATGAACCTATATCATCTTTCAACCTCAGAAATCGGAACTTCAAGCTCTCTTGAAAGTTCTGTCAAATGAAACTAATTATTATATAATTCTTTAAGGTTAACAAATTACACACACAATCTACAAAAAGATAAGTACTTCTCACATTAAATTAGGAACTACAGAAAGAGATTTACAATTGCATGCCAAGCAAACATGTTATCAAAATGTTGTCACTGTGCATGAGGATGTATACGGAATATGAAAAACTATGCTTACATTAAAAACACTAAACTGGGACAATAAATAAAGATGCTAATTCACACATTACCAGACCTAATTACCTAAAACAATTACCCCATACAAAATACAACTTAAATTTAAAAATAACTAGTCATAGCAGTTTTCTTCAACAGACATGGTTATGATTTGAGCCCAAAAAAAAAAAAAAACCGTAATTATAGCACTTGCCTGTTCCTCAGTAGTTCCATGCGCATAATCCTCAGGTATGTTTGTAGTTGGGGGTTGAATAGCCTAAGCAGGTAAGGCAGAGAGAAAAAAAAAAACACATTCTAATGGGGATTCAAATAAATAGCCCAAGAGAATCCAAGAAAAGAACGCATGCAATGTGGACAATGTTACTCAAATAAGCTCAACAATATCATTCTATCACCAATATCTCAACATAAGTTCGATTACTACTAGCAGGTGGAAATCGATTTGTTGGGAACATTCAAGCTGGTATATCAAAACTAGTAAAATAATCACCAAAAAAATACTAGTGAGCTAGTCCTATAAAAAAATTACAAACATTTCTCTAAAATTACCATTTTCTACACTAAATACATAAAAACTTACACTATATAGATAGAGAGAATCTGAGATCGGTTACCAACGGCACAGAATCGGCCGAAGGCAAGCCACGGTTTGCTGTCAGCGGCCTGAGAGCAGAGAACCAACGGTCGACGGCGGCGCAGCCTGAGAACAAAGGACAGCACGGCGGCGTGCGTACCTAACAGCGGCAGCAAAAAGAAAAAGGAGAGAAAATAAAGAAAGAAGAAGATGAAAATAAGAGGAAGACCTCACCTGGCGGTGAACGGCCATCGAATGGTGGAGAAGAGGGCGAAGAGAAGCGGCGGAGAAATGAGAACAGGTTGTTAGGGCATTTTGGTTTTGTATATATGAAATTTCTTGATGTAAAATTTAATGGATCTTTTAAGTAAACAAATCATTTTCATTAATTTTATTATAAGAACACTTATATCATAATCTTAATTATACATGAACATATTTATACTAGATAAAAATTAAATATTTTACTTTTATTTTTATTTTAAATATTTTATAAATTTTTAACAATTAGCATAAAATTTACCATGTCTGTTGAAGAAAACTGCTGTGGCTTGTTATTTTTAAATTTAAGTTGTATTTTGTATGGGGTAATTTTTTTAGGTAATTAGGTGGGGTAATGTGTGAATTAACATCTTTATTGTCTGTCCCAGTTTAGTGTTTTTAATGTAAGCGTAGTTTTTCATATTCTGCATACATCCTCATGCACAATGACAACATTTTGATAACATGTTTGCTTGGCATCCAATCGTAAATCTCATTCTGTAGTTCCTAATTTAATGTGAGAAGTACTTATCTTTTTGTAGATTGTGTGTGCAATTTGTAAACCTTAAAGAATTATATAATAATTAGTTTCATTTGACAGAACTTTCAAGAGAGCTTGAAGTTCCGATTTCTGAGGTTGAAAGATGATATAGGTTCATGGGGTCATGAATATATCAGGTGAGCATCATCTTATTTGAGAATTGAGAGCATTGAAGTTATTAGTTGACACTTGGTATTATACAGGAGTATAATGGTGGTCTCAGTGCTTTTGTAGTTATATCTTTCAAAAATTTCTAAAGTTTTAGATTATGATCTGGGTAGGTTGGTTAATTGTATTTTCACTTTTGAGTTGTATGTTTGAGCTTTTCTTTATGATTATTTTTATTTTAGACGCTATAGGCTGTAACACCCTCTTATGAAGATTAGTTGTTTTGGTGATTATTATGTTCTTTTCCATGCTCAATTATCTATCTGTCTTCTCCAACAATATCATTCTATCACCAATATCTCAACACGAGTTCGATTACTACTAGCAAGTGGAAATCGATTTGTTAGGAACATTCAAGCTGATATATCAAAACTAGTTCAATAATCACCAAAAAAATACTACTGAGCTAGTCCTATAAAAAAAATTACAAACATTCCTCTAAAATTACCATTTTCTACACTAAATACATAAAAACTTACACTATATAGATAGAGAGAATCTGAGATCGGTTACACAGAATCGGTCGATGGCAAGCCACAATTTGCTGTCAGCAGCCTGAGAGCAAAGAACCAATGGTCGATGACGGCGTGGCCTGAGAACAAAGGACGGTGCGACTGCATGCAGACTTGACGACGATAACAAAAAGAAAAATGTCAAAAAATAAAGGAAGGATAAGATGAAAATAAGAGGAAGAAGAAAAGAGAAGAGGAAGACCTCACCTGACGGTGAACGGCCATCGAATGGCGAAGAAGAGGGTGAAGAGAAGCGGCGGAGAAATGAGAATAGGCTGCTAAGGCCTTTTGGTTTCAAATTATCATAATGTAAACCACCCCCCGCCGCTGCGGCCGCGCCCCGCACACCCCTCCCCCCCCTCCCCCCCCCCCTCCTCACCCCCCTCCTTTTTTTTTTTTTTTTTTTAAGTGAAACCTCATCGTATTATAATATTTTTTGAAAGCACCGCACTATACTATTATTATCTTCACAAAATAACGATGTAAAAGAGGAGCTATACATTATTTTTTTACTTACACTTCACTTAATCTATTATGAAGCTTTGACATCATATATTTTAGATTAAAGTAATATTACATATTCTATTCTGTATCCCAACTCATGATATATCAATTCATGAATGGATACTCACAAATAACTATCTATTTTATGTGAAAAAAATATTCACTCATTAGTTGACATCGCATGAGTTAAATTAAGGTGGAATATAAAAGGTGAGATGTTTGATTTTGTTGTATTTCATATGGAATCGATATCATTATGAAGTGATAACTAGTAATTGGATAGTAATGTAAGGGTTTAAGAAATAAAAATAAATTAAAATTAAATAAAGAATTCATTCTTGTAATTATTCATAAATAATACATTTACTTTGTCGAAGAAGCTGATAGTTTGTATAAAACCTACACCCAAAGTAAAATTGTGCAAAATTGTGTAAAGTAATAGAGAATCTTCTAGTTCCCAACAAAAAAAAAAAAAAGAGAATCTTCAAAAATCTCTATTATTTGGGAATATTATTAAAAAAAACTTTTAATTCTTAATTTATGCTTAGTGTTTACAATAGTTTTTAAAAATTAAATCGCATTAAACATACACATAGATAAAAAATTAAATTTCATTGGAAATGGTAAGTTAATAAATTTTAAATAAAAAAATAGGGAGTTCCATTTGTGATTCAAAAATTGATTTATTAATTAGGACATATTTTCGAAAAATAATTTGGAAAATAATTAATATTTTGTTTAGTTATATGGACCCACATACTTTTCTACTTTATTTAACTAAGTCTCATGTAGTATTAATTTTCACTTTTTTTGCTTGCGGAAAAGTCGATTGAAACCAATTGAAGCATGACGTTAATGTCTGTTTGAGGAGCACTTTTTAGAAAATGGGCGAGAGCGGACCATATCTGGGGGAAAATATCCACATAATTTGCGGGACTTTAAGGGGAAGATGAGATTGAACCCAACCATTATGGCCAAATGTACAGGTGCTTGTGCTTTACCACGAGGCCACAAGCTAATTCTCTTTTTCACAAGTTAAAACTTAATAATTTAATGATTAGTATAAAAACAGTGTCCAATAGAACTTCTTAAAATAACTATTTAATAATCTGATCTATTTGCTAACAACTTTAAAAAGATGGGGAGTGATTTTCTTTTACAGTAACTATGAAAAATTTAAAGGATCTTTTAAGTAAACAATTCATGTTCGTTAATTTTAATATAAGAACACTTATATCATAATCTTAATTATACATGAAAATATTTACACTAGATAAAAAGTAAATATTTTACTTTTATTTTTATTTTAAATGTTTTATAAATTTTTAACAATTAACATAAAATTTACCAAATGTTAGCCACTCTACGATACTGTTTACTCTGTCATATTAAGATTTGTCATAATTTTAAATATATGCTTAATCTATTATTAAAATTTGTAATAATTTTAATAACATAATAATCAAACAGTAATCTTCAATTTTTAAAGTTTATAACAATATTTTCAGCAAATTTTTTTCTGTAAAAATTATAGTAATATGAAACTGGCAGTAAAAAAGAGATGCTCACCCCACTCTCTCATAAAAGATTTCAATACTGTCTCATGTGTATCTCCACCATCGCAATCACATAATGGAAAGACAATAACTGATGTGCAGGTTTTAATATAATTGCTGCTAATTATAACTCCTCTCACAAAATAAAAACAAGTCATTAGCACTTAGAAAATAAGAAACCTGCAGTGCACACGAAAGGATAGACAGGGAAAAACATACAAGGCTCGACTAGAGGAGAGTGAAAGCCAAAAACAACTTCAAGAGTTGAGTAGCATTTACATATGCAAGGAAACAGAAGCAAAATCTAACGTTTACGTTGCTTAGACAGATACCAACCACGATATGTTGCATAAAACAGGTCTTTCAGCAGAGGAACAACAAGCCATTCAGGTAGCGTGGCTAACACCAACACCGGCAGCAGATTAATCCAAGGAAGCCAGCTTGATGTGCCCTGTAGACGAATGTAGAAAATTGTGCTATAGGTCATCGACATATATATCAAAGTTGTGAACAAAGCACCCATACCAACCATATACTTCAGTGGTGAAGACACAAGAAAGTCTTTTTCTTCATGTGAAGACATGACGATCCACAGACACATCAGAACACAGATGGAAGAGGAGAAAAATGCCCCTGTGTTCATTGATATGGAAAACGACCGCAGTAATGTCACATTTGCTTGAAGGGGTATTGTGCAGTACTTTGGGCGTAATTTTTTTAGGTCTTGCAAACTCCTGTAAACGTTATATAAATATAGGAAATTTAAACTCAGTATAAACACTAACATGAAAGGTGGATGATAAATGCCTCCCAAATTATGAATGGAAACACAAATACAAAAAGGCAGATGTGAAATGCTACCTACTTATGTATAAAATGCATTTTTTTATTTTATTTATTTTTTTTGAGTGTCACAAACACAATAGAGAACACAATAAATTATATGCGAAATGCCACCTTATTAATACATAGAAACACATTTTCAAAGTTCAAACTACTTCCTTGTCACTTTGTTGTTCTTTTTAAATTTCGATGAAGTAGAATGAAAAGAGAATATCTTTCATATGCATGCACGTTATTGATTATTCTGGCCTACAAGGAGCAAAGAGGGGATATTTTCAATGCTTTTACACGGTGGGTCAGGTAGACCAAATGTCACTAAAGCAACACAACCAGAACAGAATGCACTGTCAAATCTCAAAACATTCCAAAACTAGAACCAAAACCTTGTAAGCAAATAAGCAGAAAGTAGAAAAGTTCCAAGCCTCCAGACTGTGCTTAGTTGTAAAATGCTTTGTGGTACAAGCAAACGTCAAATGTCATTCCCTCTTTTAGATTCTTGTCATGTCGTCCTCATTTTTTCCCTTCAACTGGGTCCCTTGAAGATACCTCAGTCCCTATATCAAATTTAGGGATGTAGAAATGGATGGTGGGGGGCGGGATCACATTCACATGCCAAGGGAGTAGCACAACCAAAGCTGAATTATAATAGTAAGGTATTGTCCTAATGTCCATGGGACCGTCCCACAAGTTGTGTTCATGGACAGTACAATTTTCCATCTTAATTTTGTCCAATCAAGTGTGTATTACTGTGGACCATTACCATGCATGCCCTGGGGACCAATGCTTGCTCGAAATTAACACTACCCTATCAGAATCCTACAATAACATTCAATTATCAGAAAGACACAACCAAAACAAAATTTCACATACGTCTACAGCTGCTCCAGTTATGCTGAGGCACGTTACTATTTTAACACGTGTATTTAAAGTTTCAAATATTTTATAAAATCAATTACTATATTTTTTTAACACATAAATGCAAAGGATTTTGCATAAAAATTTGCAAAATCTTACACCAAATGAATAACACAATTTATATAAATGGTGGCATAAGTTAAATTTACCCATATAGTAAAATGAAAAAACTCTTCACTCATGTTAAGGTTAAAACTTATGAAAAGAAGAACACTAACTACTAACTTATAGGTATATGTGTAAAAATATATATAGTTACAACTTTTAAAACTCTTATATAAATTGGGATTTTATATATCAAGCTTTCAGAATGAAAAAATAAGTTTATAAATTCTAACTTATATCACACGCATGATAAAATAATGGGTTTTGAAAAATTTATTTTCTTGAGGTCATGTGGGTGATGGATAGAGATTTGCTGCATTTATTAATAATAATAATAATATTAATAAGATATGAGGACGGAATTGAAGTATGGATGGAAATGAAGTGAAAGTGTATAAACAAGAATAGACGATGCATGCCACTGGTCCCCGATAAACTGTCTGTTCAGGCCACCAAGTCTTGTAAAACCATTCTTTTTATTTTGAAAATATTTAATTATATATATATATATATATATGTTCAGACCACCAAGTCTTGCTTGTAACCACACTTCCCACATGAATTAAATTCAGAAAAAGAAGGTACGACAAGATTTCTCAAATGTGGATAATTCAAATTTTATTTAAAAAAAAATAATTATCATCCAATATCTTTTTTACTGCAAATTTTATCCACTTCAATATCTAACATCTTATCCTGTTTTAGCTACAAACTTGTAAAAACCATTATTTTTATTTGGAAAAGATTTAATTAAATAAATTTATTCTATATACTTAATTTTATCTATATATATGGAGTCAATTTTTTGTAGATCGAGGTTAGCTGTATTATGCATATATGTACATACTATGTTTTCTAGTTAGTGACAAACACAGCAGCTCTCTTCATTGTCTCGCCATTCTAGTATGTGTATATATATAAAGATTTCTCAATTGTGGATAATTCAATTTTTATTTTTTTTTTAAAAAAAAAACAATTATCGTCCAATATCTTTTTGACTGCAAATTTTATCCCCTTTGATATCTAATACCTTATCCTATTTTAGCTACAAACTTGTAAAAACCATCATTTTTATTTGGAAAAGATTTAATTACATAAATTTATTCTATATATTTAATTATATATATATGGAGTCAATTTTTGCGAATCGAGATTAGCTGTATTATGCATATATGTACACACGATGTTTTCTAATTAGTGACAAATACATCAGCTCTCTTCATGGCCTCGCCTTTCTAGCGTGTGTGTGTATATGTATGTATGTATGTGTTTGTATACACATAACATCAAATTTCTTTAACTGATGTTGTAATTTTAAGTTAAATTGAAAGAACAAAATCATACACCTGGACTGTTAAACGAGAATTAATTGTTCATGTACTCACGTATTGTTGGTACATCATCAACGTTAGCTTATAGTCCAATTACTAAAGATAATTTTTTAGAATCAGTTTCCACAATTCAACTGAGTACACATTGCTTGCTGTATTTATCAAGATGTACTACACACTATACAAGTCGAAAATAATGTAATTAAAGGTTGTTTTCCATATGATACTAAAATATGGATAAGTTTTTAAAATGGTATTAGAAAATCAGAATGAGTTTAAATAGGATCATCCACTTTTTTGTAAAATTCAAAAACAAAATTACCCTTATTTTAAAGTAGATGTTGAAATTTTCTTCATTAGTTTTCAAATCCCAATTCTCAAAACACCCAAGAACAGGCTACATAAACTTGTTCGTGAAGAGAGAAATTAATTGCGGAGTGTGGAACAAGAAATCGATGGCGAAGTACAAGCGGCGAAGAAGGAGTGGTGACCATGAAGAATAATTAATATTTGTTCTAGATCAGTAGCTCACATAAACAGTTCGTATAAATAGTTTGCTTAAATATTTCGTGTATATTTCACGAGAGTTCATGATCGTGAACTAATTGCAAATTCACTTTCACATAATATTTTCATCATAAAATAATCATTCCTAATTGAGATACAAAACTTTGATATTGTTTATACTTCAAAACTCAATTAAAGTCAAAAAACTACAACATACAAATTATTAGTGAAAAATTATTCAAAATGATGAGCCTAACCTCCCTTCTTCAAATATATTCACAAAAGAGAAGCTTCACAATCTTTGCTATGACGATTGAGTTTCAATAAAAATAGTGTTTTTTGATGTTTCAAATCTTCTACTGGTGAAACTAACGTTTAAAGAAAAGTTAGAAAGTGAAAAATGATAGAGAACCAAATTCTTTTAATGGAGAGCAATCTTAGTAATTCATTTTGGGAGGTGCCATTAAAACTCAAGTTGATTTTCTAGTGCTAGTTTATAAACTCAATAATATTTTGATGTTATTAGATGAGATTTACACTATGTAATTATACATAATGTTCTTTGATCATGCTAAAAAATTCCGATAGCATCAAATGTGTAAATTCACTCTTTTATGAAGAAATTAATTGATAAAGTTTCTTATGATTATAATTAAGAAATTTTTTATTTGCACAACAATTCTTAATTGAATTAATTATATATTTTCTATTTTATCGAGAGATTAAAGTTTCCTTTTACTTATAGAAAGAAGTTTCGAAATAACTCCTTTCTAAAAACAATTATCCTTATAGCATTTTAAATTTTGATTTGAATACTTTCTGAGAGGTTCTCGACTTTATCTCTTTCATCAGGTGTTTCGTTGTATAAGTAGATTACACGCACCAATGTATCAATTAAATACTAACGTAATGCATATGAAGTGTTTGTATCCTAGTTTTTCTTTCATGTAAATGATGGATTGATCATTGATGTGGCATATGATGGGCATAAAGTAATACAGCATTTTTCATATTTCATCACAAAATTCAATCAAAAAGTTGGTTTATGTTAATAAACTAGGCATATATAATTGCAAAGTTATCTTTCTGAATGACCCACCATTTTTTATTAAATTTTTAAAATTTTCTACTTTTGATAAAATTGGATTTAAACACTCAAACTGGTGGAAGATTAAATGACAGTGTAATTGATCTGAAAGAGCCTAGTTTGGGATAAGTATCTTTCCAACTAGTTTGAGACTTTGGGTATTCCTCGTCTCAAGGAGAATTAATTTTACATCTACTTATAATTACTTTGTGTCTTAATTCTCAAACCATGCCAGAAAAGAGAGAACAAAACCACCCCCAAGTCCCAACAACTACAACCGACAACTATATCCAAACATTGTGGGGAGCAGTACAGTAACTCCAACAGTAAAAATGAGAGAAATCATCATTGGCTAATGACTAAGATAATGTCCTCATTAAGATCTCATGAAAATTAGCTAGCTTCTTCCCTTTATTAAATGCCGATTACATTATATATATATAATATATGTAGATGATCAGTATATACGTGATATAGATACATAATGCACAGGGCCATCAATGCCATTTCTCTACTGAAATGACTTCTTTTCATAAGTTTGAACACCAGTCAAAGTAAATAGCAAGTGCAAAAAGTTTGGTTTTGGAACGACTTTCTAATGATAGCATCCATCAGTCAAACAAGGTCCACTTCACCCTTTGGACCACGACTCATATCTTCAAGTTGTCCTTTTTTTTTTTTTTTTGACTTCGCTTAATGAAGAGGAAACCAAGAACATCAATTAAGATGATGATTTTATTAATTAATACTCTAAATTAACAGCCATACCCAGAATCTGTGCACTGCAAATGGGTGAATTCTTTTTGTATTTTTTAGGGTAGTCCCAGCCCTAACTTCAGCAAATTGAGAACGAAGCTTCTTTTTAATCGGTTGATTGCTATGGTTCTTGGTCGAGCTCCTTTCGGAGTATCCAAATCAAAATTTGAAATGCTATAAGGATAATTGTTTTTAGAAAAGAGTTATTCTGAAATTTCTTTTGGTAAGTAAAAGAAAATCTTAATTTCTCTCAATAAAATAGAAAATACATAATTAATTCAATTAAGAGTTATTGTGTAAATGAAAAATTTCTTAACTATAATCATTAGAAAGTTTATCAATTAATTTGTTCATAAACAGGTGAATTGACACATTTGATGCTATAGGATTTTTTCCTTCTACATGATCAAAGTACATTATGTATAATTACATAGTGCAAATCCCACCTAATAGCATCAAAATATTATTGAGTTTATAAACTAGCATAAAAAAATCAATCTGCATTATAGTTTTGACATGATATTAGAAATCAATTAATTCTCAAGCCAAAAACTTAAATTGTTAAGCTAAGATATTTGACATGTAAAGAAAATTTTCTCCAAGTGAGATCTATTTAATTACATAAAAGATCTATCTTAACTTTGAAGTGTGTTTGATGCACGGGTTAGTGTTTATGTATTGATGGTAATTAAAAAGAAGCTTCAAGTTTGGATACCCTTTTGTGTGTTTTCCTTGAGCAGTTTAAGTGGGGAAATGGATTCTTCTCTAGGCATCTCAAATATGGGGCTCTAAGCAGCTGGTTAAGCCTGTTTTCATGAGCCAATGTGATAAGTTGTGATACAATTTTTCTTGTTTTTTTTTTTGAGAGACACTTGTGATACAATATTTCTTGTTTTTGTTTTTGAGAGACACTTGTGATACAATTGGCCAGTCTTTCTCTCTCCCGTAAAAGCACATGCAAATCCAAAGCACACGCACATAGCTTATTAGGGCCTAACTATTATCTGGTTATGTAATATCCACCT
This sequence comes from Litchi chinensis, assembly GCA_019925255.1. NCBI lineage: Eukaryota > Viridiplantae > Streptophyta > Magnoliopsida > Sapindales > Sapindaceae > Litchi > Litchi chinensis. The sequence continues at coordinate 14,701,999 of CM034465.1, read as the reverse complement.
CTAATTAAATAATCAAGCACTAGTAAACTAATCCGTTTGCACAATACTGAAGTTCACACACTACATTTCTCACACGGTCGTTTATGAATACAAATTTCTTATACGCTTAGTACAAACATTTAAGACAGACACTCACACCTCTTCTTTACAAGCCAAAACTTTTCTGTCAAACCAGAGATATTAAATTGCTAACTACTCTCTCTCTCTAACTCGCATCTCAGCGTTCTGTGTTGTGATGTGTTGTTTTGGACGAAATATGGGCAGAACTGTGGGACACTAGTTCGACCTATATCATAAAGAATTCTTCGGTGATCGTTTGTAAAATTTGACTCCGTTTGTAATTATTTTTAAATTAGTACACTAAATTGTAATATGATCATTAAAAGTTGGTTGTTAAATAGTCAAAAGAAAAAGAAAATGGAGCAAAGCCTCATGATTATTGGTGTTGAAAAATCTAAAAAATGTTGTTTGGTAGGAAGCATGCATCCATCTTATCATGCTAATTGCTAACTGCTTAACACTAACAACCAAGAAATCATTGAATGTTGGCACCGACTATTGTACCGCTCCATCTAGAAGCTTCTCGAATTCATAATAATAATTATTATTTTTAAAAATATTTTGGAATTCATAATTATATGTTTATACTATTGGTCGTCATTCCCACTTACACTTTCAACTCAAAAATGAAAGTTACAACATTCATAGGAATCGAAACTTGTCTCTAAACTTTATTATCCAATTAAAAATTCTGTTTAAATAAATTCATAACTTAAAACACTTTATTCATTCTTTCACAATAAAAGAAAGGCGATATATGATAATACTATATTTATACACGAAAAATACTTTTTCAATTTTTTCAATCTATCCTCACATACTAATATCTTATTACAAGTTACTGTATAATAAGTGAATAAATATTTGTAATTTGAATGATTTATACGATCGTGAATATCTTGCAAGAATTACAGCTAAATATAATATTATAAATATTTGGGCCTTACATAAGTTATTCAAGGTCCAACTTAAATGCTGTCGATAAGACTTTGTCACACATATCATTCTTTTTATACATATACAAACAATCTCACTCCATTGATTTTAGTAATGCATGTTGTTCATTGAAGGCAAAGAATAAGAATGCAAAATCATATAAATGCAGCTAATTATAAGCTTTTGCTTTCTTATTCATTGCTTTCAACGAAAAAATATGCATTAAAAAATATGTATATCTATGTATATTTATTCTGATTCACATGATCGAACTTCATATATTTAATTAGCTGACAAACTTTTAGTTATAGACCAGAATTTGTTAACATCAACTTATTTGTATCGATGTATAATCAATATGCTTCTAAAATGTTCTTTGATAACCAAAAATTTTGTGTCCATGTGATTGCATGCAGTGCATTTATCATAGTAAATCCTTAATGGCCTTGCAATAGAATAGATAATATATCTTTGGTCTGTCATAACATATAATAACCGTAATATAGAGTCTCAATTTGAAGTCGAACAACTTTGAGAGTTCATGCACTGCTGAAATAGAAAAATCCCAAACACATCAAACAACGTTGAGAAAAAAAAAAGAAAAATTTAACATTCTTGTCCTACATAAATTAACCGTACAGAGGCTAAAATGCATACCTCCTACTTGACAAACTTACGAGGGTTGAGGAAGTTGCAATATCGCAACAGCCAACAGAGAATACAATAACAAATACATGAACGAAGAAACTGAAATGATGAGAATGGTCGCAATTGTCCACCTCAACCAAACAGGATATATCCCAATTAGAACTTGTAGCACAATGATTAGAAGGGTGCATGCTGGCTGGATAGCAAAAATATGCCATGTCATATATTTGAGTTGCTTCAATGTACGGTGATCCAGCTTAACAATGGGAGGCTGCCATTGTTGAAAACACCACGTGAATTTTACAATAAATTCAGGCAAATACAGCTAAAGCTAAGAGATCAAGTTAAACACAATCATTTCACAATTAAGTTTCAATTCAATTACAACAAAAAAACATAAGTATTAATACAACTGCATTCAGAGCCCAGTGTCATCACGTAGCATTACCACTTCAATAGCCACAAATCGCTGAAAACAAAAAAGTACACTCTAAACTAACAACTTAAATAACAAGCACTTGTATGATTGACATCCAAATAAGCACTAATCAACACTTATACTAGTAAAAGCAATTCTAGAAAAAGCTCTACTCAAACCAACTTGTATACTTTACATCCATATAACCGCTAATCAACGCTTGTACTAGCAAAGCAATTCTAGAAAAAGCCCTACTCAAACCAACCAACAAACAGAGCCTAGCAGGTCAATGCTGTCGATTACCAGACTCCTAGCTATACCTAATAGCTTAAAGTTCTGATAAACAATTCCACTTCTTCCTCACCTGAAAAAGAGTCATTGGAAATGAATGAAGAAACTCGCTCCCTTTAATTTCGTCCATAGATATTTCCAAGTAACTGAACAACAAATCTATAGCCTTTGCAATCACCTGCAAAAAAACACAAACACCCCACATAACAAAAACACGAAATCAGCCAACTTTCCACTTCAAAACGTCACAAATTCACCGAAAGACTAAAACTTTAGCCTCAAATAATAAGACCAACCAGAGCCTCATAGCAGAGTTTGATGGACCCCAAAAAGGTGAAAAAGGCCTTGCTTCCTCTGAAATCCAAACGCAGCACTGAGAGAACAATGCCGTAGATGGGTGCCATGAGGGCCATCACCAGAATAGCTTTGTGTTCTTTAAGGTTCTTCCGGTGCTGCAACACCACCTGCCCCAAGTAATACATTGCCACTATCAAACACAACCACGTCCCTATCAGGGTCATAGCTGCCCAATTTAAATCCATGTCTCACTGCAGATACAAAGGCGGCAAATTCGTTGAAAAAAATGAGGTTATCCAATAAATAAAGCTATATCTAAACGTTTTTTTGCAGCAAGTTCATGTCCTAATAGATCATCAATCAAATTACAATCGAACATTTTGAACAAAACAGATCGGAAACATTTACTGCAAAAATAAATCACAACAACCTTCGAGATTCAAAAAACATGCATGCACCGGATCGAAATCGAAACACTCACCAGCTCTCTCGTTTAGCCAAACTCAAGCTGTAGAGTGTAGGAGAAGTGTGAAAAGATGAGAGAAATGGAGAGTGGAGCGGTTTCTAAGATCATCTGCTCACTGCTGCCTTTGAATTTCTTTGAAAAATGATTCAGTATATGTACCAGCAGAGTGAAATGAAATGTGATGTGACATGTGGACGCATTTGAGGAATGTTTGTTCAGCTTCTGATGTCTAGGTGGGTCCAACCCATGTGAAGAGTCTGCACCAACAAAGGCTTCGGGAAGTAGAATCTGATACGTTTTGCCTAGGCATTGACTGGTAAGTACCAGGTCACGATAAAACATTTTAAAACATTTAGTCAACCTTTTCAAATGTGATAAAATTTGAGAAAAATCTTAAAAAATCACCTCAGTTTTGATATATTATCCCATTCCTCTAATATAGTTTTATTTTTATTTAAAATCTCTTATTAATTATAAAATTAACAAAAAAATTAGACAATAAATAAAAAATTTCTACGACTTCTCACATAATTTTTTTAATGCATTATAAAATATATATATATATATACATAAATATAATATATATACATATATTTATTTATATATATGTATATATATGCTACGATTGATGTGATATAATAACTTAATGAAATAATATTATTTTATTATTAATTTTTTTTATTAATCTATTATACCGTATTAATCGTAAAATAATTTTAAAAAAGATTTTTTTTATATGCATATATATATCTAAATAATTTCAAAAAAAAAATTATATGCATATATATTTAGAAATAATTAATTAATTATGGTGACCGCAGATATGTACATATTGCAATGCATTTATCCCTACAAAATTATTGTTATTAGATCTCCCATTCGGACCAAATGTCAAAAAAGTGCAGGTTGTTGACACCCATAAAAATGGTATTCGATTGTCACGTCTGTGAAATTATTGTGATCAATAGAAGCAGACATCGGACAAGGAAGCTTCTGCAAAAGCATTGTCTGAAGGTGGCCCGTGACTTGTACTTTTTTTGAACTCTTTGAATGCAAACAAATATGCTTTCATGTGCATACCAGTGAGCCGGCCCAACTGTCATCATAAATGCTTTCTCCCTCGCTATCAAACCAATCAATCCTTTCCGATTCCTAATTCAAGCCTATGTTGTCTCTTTTTAATTTAGTCCCTAATATTTAATAATATATTATTTTTTGTTACCATTTATATTTTAAATTTTTCTCATCTCTAACATTTCAAAAATATAACGATTTAGTCTCTCTAATCAAAAAATAACAGTTAAACATGACAAAAAGATAAATTTACCCTTGATATAATTTAAAATAGTTAAAATAACATGATTATCCTTTTAAAAATTAATAATTACAAAATAACTATCTCTATTATTACAAAATTGTCATTGACCACCTTAATCAAATCATGACACATCATTGAATCAATTTTTTTTAATTCAATTTACAATTAATAAACATTTTAATTAAAAATAATATTTTTAATTAAAAAAATTCCTTTACCTTCTATCTCTCATCATCTTTCTCATCCCAATTTCATCTTCTTCTACATTCATCAAAATTATCATCTCCATCATTTTCATCAAACTAACATCATCCAAATTAAATATCAACATCAAACCAAACATCTCCCAAATCTAAATATATATATATATATGTTTATGCAAATTTTTTTTTTTAAAAAAAGAGTTTATGCAAATTAAAACAAAAAACAAAAAAAGCAAATGGCATCGCCATTTCCAATAAATTTCTACTGTCGGAGATTGATCTCTAACGGTGGAGACCCTCTAGTTTTCATCATCGGATACCAGATCTAATCTCCGATGATGGAGACCAGTGTTGGTCTCTAGCGTGGAGATTAGGAGCCGGTCTCCACTTGAAGACCAAGTCAGAAACTAGGTCTGGTCTCCTGCCACGTCTCCATTCACTGTCGGAACGAGATGGTCTTCATGGGAGACCTCAATCTACCATGGAGATATTTTTTTTAACAATATATTTTATATATTAAATTGAAGTCTCCCATGGAAATCTCTTTTTTCTAATTAGTTTAAAAATATTTTTATATATTAAATCGAGGTCTCTCATGGAGATCTGTTTTTTTTTAATTAGTTTTAAAATATTTTATATAATAAACTAAAAATATAGAAATGTATATAATATTATATATATTAAAATATAAATATATTCAAGTTAAAATGATCAAACTAACCCTCTTCCTATTAAGGTTGATTAATATTTGACTAATAAAAGAATTAAATTGATATATTTTTAAAATGTCAGGGATGATGAGAATTTAAAACATAAATATTAGTAAAAAAATAATATTTAATTAAATATTAGGCATTAAATTAAAATTTCTCCTTTTAAAATTCACGCATTGCTTCATCTGTCCCTTTTATTCCTACTAAAAAATTTGTTCTCCAGGCTCTCTCTCTCTCTTTCAATCTCCCGGCCCGTCCAATTTCTGTCATCTTTCCCACTTAATTTTGCTTTTGCCTTTGACCAGCTCCAGCTTCTCTTAATTGCTTATCAGTGATCATATTATTCTCCATGCTTACATGCATGACATATGTCCATTGCTCTTTTAAAATAATAAACCACTAAACACCAGTCAATCTCTCATTCTCTCTCCTTTCTCTACACCTTATTTTGTCTTATTCTCTTCACGAATTCAATATTCATTTATTTTCTTTTTGGTCTCGTACATTCAAGTTTGACTTGCTTGCATTCTTAACAGCCGATGTTCAATTTGGCTATCGGTCTCGTCCACAATATACATATATATGTGTATATATGTATATATTATATCATTTGTCACTTTGGCTTTCAGTGTCTGCTATCTCTTCCACTTTGCTATCCCACTTTTGGCTATCCCAATTTTGTTCGTCTCTTCCTGAATTCGACTTCCTTTCATGGGATCCAATTATTTAATAGGCTTTAGTTGACCCATTAAATAACAATTAAATTGGACTACAATTGGACTACAATTAAATCCAACCATTAGGTTTCGATAACTCCAATAAAACTACTATTTTGATTTGCACTTAAAGTGGATCTATTTATTGATTTTATTATAGATTTAATTTATTTACTGAATCTACTTAAATTCTAACCTTGCAGTACGGTCAAGAAATTAGAATTATTTTGGTTTCACATGTTGAACTTATTTTACATCTCGAAGCACAGGTGGTCTACTTTTTTGACTTTGTAATCGTGTGAATAAGAGTTTATTCCAATGTCAAAAATAGCATTTGCATGCTAATCATTTATAGTTACAATTGCCTAATCTAGGGCACCTATTCAATAAATATATATTTTTTCAATAAATATATAGTTCCTTTTGATATGCATGCCGGCCAGCTGAGTCTCACTCTCTCTCTTCTTGATATGCAGCTTGTCACCATTATCGTGCAACTTTGTTATTACTTTTTCTATCTTTAGTAGTGCTTGGGCAATGGGCAGTGTTTTTCTGAAGTCTCTGAAACCCATAAATTGATTTTTAAAAAATGATAAACAGATGAAGTTATTACACTTTGCAGAAGTGGTTAAAAGTTTACATTTATTTAGTATTTAGTTCCTTTTTTTTAATAAAAATAGGAATAAAAAACATAATTGATCTTCCCATGTAACACGGTACATTTCCTAGAAAGTATTTCAAATTTGTTATCTACAAAATTATTGTATATTTATGGGATCCAAATTCGCTAAATTGAAGATGGATTGAAAAAAGATATCAAATAGATCATGATTTACATTTTTTTTGGTAATTGGTGATACAGAAATTTTCCAAGCATAAAAAAACATGAATAATGAAGGCTTGGAACATGCAATTGATCACATTTTGGATGCTCAACAAAAGGGAGAGATTAATAAGGATAATTATGCTCTTTACATTGTTGAGAACATCAATGTTGATAATGAGTTTACTATTTTACCCCTGATGTCAACATTAAATTTTGTCATTAATTTAATAACCATGGGTATTTTAGTCCTTTTGTATCAGTGGACCTTGTTTGGAATACAGATGGTCGTGGGGATTCTCTTCACTGAAATTAATTGATTAATTCATGATTCATACAAGTAGCTATCAGTCTTTGTCAGTTGTCTGGTTAACAGTAGGGGCCAAAGAGACAACTAGCTACCCAACATATATCGTATCTTTTATAAAGCAATATAAAAGACGAGTTTTGAAAGAGAAAAAGGTGCAAGGTCACTTTCTAAACAAGAGACAAGTATTTAGGTGGATTTTACCTAAAATGGAAAGTCATCATTACAATTCAACAGGATCTTGTCTTCTCATGTCACATGCATGTTGTCGTCTTCTCATGTCACATGCATGTCGTCCTCATTTCCTCCATTAAACGCGTCCACCTTTTGTGTGTAGGGCTTGTGCTGGATTATCTCTCTGACAGAATGGAAAAAGGCCACCACAAAACCAACCAAAACATATTAACAAGCGCACAAAAGGAAAAATATTCAAAATAATAGACACAGAAATCGGGAAAACACAATGCTTGCACACGCAAACCGTCAGATTTAAAGGTATCAGAATAATACAATTTCGGCCGGTGCTTTACTGAGTTGAATCAGATCCCACCAGATACATAATTATTATTATTATTATTTTTTTTTTTAAGGAAAGAGAGAGTAGATTACAAGTTCCTGAACTACATTTCAGACTACATGTACAGGCAGTATTCACACCAAAAAATGCTCTAACAGCTACTGCACAGACAGCGTTAGTCAGCATTAATTCACACCAAAATGCTATCTAAGCTACTGGACACAAGTTTATTGAAACCAAGTTTATTGTTATAAATTTGGTCCCTTACAAGTTTGTAGAGATAGAAGGGGCATATGGACCAATATCTTAATAGACACAGCAACGATTGGGCGTCAAATTGAAAAATGACATAGCCAAAGAGGGGGAGAGAAATGAGAAAAGCTAAACAATATATATATATATATATATATATATATATATTCACGTTCAATTACAAGCAAGCAGCAAACACACAATGCCTGAAGCGGCAGTTGAAATGAAAGAAAAATAGTGGAGGTAAAACCGTGAGAGACAAGAGAAACAGAAAGGTATTTGGGATGGGCAAATAAAGTATTTGGATGTCTAATTTATCGAAATAAGTGATTTTATTTAAATGGAATTTGAAATCTAGAAAATTAATTAATTTTTTCATAAATTTTAAATTGAGTTTTATATAATTTTATGGTAAATCTAAAATTATGAGGAATTAGATAAAAACCTATATTATACCTAGAAATAAGTAAAGAAATTATGTGAATGGTTAGTTTTATTTTAATTAAATTGATTTAATTATATTTACTTAAATTTTAGCTTTTTATTATTTATTTGAAGGTAGGTAATTTAATTAGTTAATTGATTTTATTGATTATGAATTATAATTTACGATTGAATTATAAAATCAACTTTTAAATTATTCTTGCAATATACAAACATGTGTTATAAAAAACCTAATTGAAATTTATTACTTTTAGTTTGAGTTTATTAGATGAAAAACTTATGGGCGCTTGAGGAAAATATTTATTAAGAATTATTTGTATATTTAGAATTAGAATTCTAAATATTTACATATAAAAATGATTTGAGATATTAAACGAATTAAATGAGAGTTTTATAACATCAGAATTGTACCATCTCATCTAACGGTTAGACAGGCTACACGTGTGAATTTTATAAAGACTTGTATATAGAATGGAAGGGGATTGAAGATGTTATAAATTGACTAATGTTATATTTAAGTAGACTGAGTTTTGACCAAATCCATCAACTCTTTTAAATTAAGTGCATGATAGTTCATGTATATTTTATCGATAATTGGAAATATAATATAATAGAAAGTCACAATCTCAATCATCACCTAATAGCAGTGCCCATGTACTGATTAAGAGCGACTAATATTCAAAGGTGATCATGTCCTGTCATGGAGAAGAATTTTGTCTTATGAATATTACCTCATACGGGTCAAATATACCTAACACAAGTTTTTTCACAATTCAACTGCATACACATTACTTGCTGTTTTTATCAAGATGTACTACAAACTTACTGTACAATTAAAAAATAATGTACCTAAGTTTCTCATTTACCGCCACAAGAATAACGACAAGCATACAAGGACTAATACAATTAGCGCGTCATCTATGGCCAATAGCATCAAAACCAAGTAATACTAATTAGTTTGCCTTGATCTATATAATAAAACTGATCATAAATTTTCTCTAAAGTTATGCTAAAAACAAAAACAATAGTATAAAATTTACATTATCTAGTGTTAAGTAACCTCAAATTGGTTATATTTAATAGGGCAAAAATCATTTTCATCCCTATATTTTGAGAAAGGATCAAAATTTTAACTATGTTTCAAAAAAAGACTAAATCCTCCCTAAAGTTTCGAAAAAATGTCAAATTGATCTTTTTTGTTTGTCAATTGATGGTCAAACTAAAATTGATTGTGATTAACAAGGGTATTTTGGACATTATGTATTTGATTAATGAATAAAAATTTAAATAAAAAAGAAAATAACAATCTACCAATGAATGGTGAAATAATAAAAATATAAAACAATAAATTAAAAATAAAAAATGACAAATTAAAAATAAAAATAAAAATAAAAGCATAAAAAAATTTAAAAAAAAAATTCAAATGAACCCAGGACTGGCTGCATAACAACTCAAATCTGAATAAGTACTCCCTATCACCAATCACATCGAACAATAGTAATAATTTAGTGTAGTTGGAAAGGAAGTGTAACAAGTGTTGTGATGATTTGCCAACAACAAGGTGTTTGACATGGTTCTATTATTATTTTATTTTTTTCAGTCATTTCTTAGTGGGCATCTACTGTTCGGCCGCTTAGGCAAATAAAGGACCTTAATATAGCCCAAAATAAAATTTGCCTTTTTAAACATGCAAATAATACACGAGTACTGATAATTATGCCCCTTTAAAATTGTATAGTCACCCCTTTAATAAATGCATCCCATCGAATATTTAAAAAAATAATAATAATTACATAAAAATATGGCTTTGATGCCATTCATTTACTAATATATAATTCAATTAATTTGTAAAAGATTTTTTTTATTAAATGGATTATAATTACATATTTTAATATTTTTAATATTCTTTGATGGGGTGTAACTATAAAATGGGTATATATACCGTGTAAGTGGGATGAAAACACCACCACTTATTTATTGAGAAGACATGACTTAAACCCATCATCATATTATGTAAGCATGAACAATAGTCCAATGATAAGATCCAGTTGTGGTAGCGAGACTTTCAGATCAGTAACAATGTCACAGATAAACTGTAAGGCCCATTCTTTTTTGTTTCTTTACGTCCATGATATTAAATTGTTTAAGGGATCGGCCATGTTTTTGTTAATGGGTTTTATGTTATTGGTAGGGTAAGAAGATCCAAGGGGTGAAACAGGTGTTCATGGTTCAAACTTCAAAGTAAAGCTTGAAACTATAATTTTGTGTGATTATATTCTGTTTACTCACTACAATTATTTAAATAATAGTCTAAACCAACTCTCAAATGCTTTAGATAGTCATCAAGTTTAAAATAGAAAGTCATCATGCATACTGTAAAACAAAATACTGTAGAAGATTATTAACTTAAAACCAGCTTTTTTATTTTATCTATAACTTCATAATAGTGTTTTAAGACTGTAATGTAATATAACAAAGGAGAGATTTAGAGTCCTACCCTGTCTCTTTGTATACTGCTCAGAAATGTCTCCAGCCAAGTGCCTGATTTAAAGGAAATGCAACATCAGCACAAATACAAGTATTCATATCTATCCTCTAATATGTGGGGTCATCTCTACTAACAGGAAAAATGTCCACCAAGAAACGCTGGTGTACAACTTATTTCGGACTGTAATTTGCATCAGGGCTGTGTTTGAGTTGTTTCCCAGTCCTATCTATATAAGTTTGTGGGCCATTCTTTTAATTATGAACATATAAATAAAATTTCATCAATCAACCTAAAGGGTGATGCCTAAGGAAATTCAAGTTGGATACCAAAAGTTATTCTTCATCTCCTATTTGTTCGTAGATGAATGCTCACAGTCACAGCTACAGAAACAGTGCAAGGAACTCTTTTACAGGTCATTTGGGCCTCAAAGTCCACAAACATTAAACAGCAAACACAGCTACTACTCTGAATAATAAAGCCCACAAACAAGGATTAAACATTATATAATAAGATTTGCACTTCTCTATCATGAAAAAACAATGCCAATGTTACAGGCTTCAGAAGTGAAAACTGTACAAGACACTTTATTCCACCAAAACAACTAATCTTCATAAGAGGGTGTTACAGCCTATAGCATCTAAAATGAAAATCATCATATAGAAAAGCTCAAACATACAACTCTAAAGTGAAAACACAATTAAACAACCTACCCAGATCATAATCTAAAACTTTAGAAAGTTTTATAAGATATAACTACAGAAGCACTAAGACCACCATTATACTCCTGTATAATACCAAGTGTTAACTAATAACTACAATGCTCTCAAATAAGATGATGCTCACCTGATATATTCATGACCCCATGAACCTATATCACCTTTCAACCTCAGAAATCGGAACTTTAAGCTCTCTTGAAAGTTCTGTCAAATGAAACTAATTATTATATAATTCTTTAAGGTTAACAAATTACACACACAATCTACAAAAAGATAAGTACTTCTCACATTAAATTAGGAACTACAGAAAGAGATTTACAATTGGATACCAAGCAAACATGTTGTCAAAATGTTGTCATTGTGCATGAGGATGTATACAGAATATAAAAAACTACGCTTACATTAAAAACACTAAACTGGGAAAGACAGTAAAGATCTGTCAAATGAAACTAATTATTATATAATTCTTTAAGGTTAACAAATTAAACACAATCTACAAAAAGATAAGTACTTCACACATTAAATTAGGAACTACAGAAAGAGATTTACAATTGGATGCCAAGCAAACATGTTATCAAAATGTTGTCATTGTGCATGAGGATGTATACAGAATATAAAAAACTACGCTTACATTAAAAACACTAAACTGGGAAAGACAATAACGATGCTAATCCACACATAACCCCACCTAATTACCTAAAACAATTACCCCATACAAAATACAACTTAAATTTTAAAATAACAAGCCATAGCAGTTTTCTTCAACAGACATGGTTATGATTCGAGCCAAAAAAAAGACCGCAATTTATAGCACTTGCCTGCTCCTCAGTAGTTCCATGTGCATAATCCTCAGGTATGTTTGTAGTTGGGGGTAGAATAGCCTAAGCAGGTAAGGCAGAGAGACAAAAAAAACACATTCTAATGGGGATTCAAAATATATAGCCCAAGAGAATCCAAGAAAAGAACGCATGCAATGTCGACAATGTTGCTCGAATAAGCTCTGTTCTTTGAGATGCTGACAATACATACAAGCATAACTCATGAACGAGCTGAAACTCACTGCAATAAACAAAACAATAGTTTGTCTTTTGTTAAATTTATAATCATTAATAAACTGCATGAACAAAAAATTGGACTGCAGATGATCAGAAACATGTCATAACAAAAGAATGTTAAAGATTATATATACCTACGGCTAATGTGTCTCATAATACCAATGAAAACATAAACTCAGCCAATAACAGTAATAAGTTGGTACTTTGAAGATCTTATAAAAATTGGACCTCCGAGTGAGGTCATTGACTTAAGGCAGAATGATCTTGTTGAGAAAATTCCAGCGGCATTGGGTTCTTTTTCCAAGCTCAATTATCTATCTGTCTTCTCCAACAATATCATTCTATCACCAATGTCTCAACACAAGTTCGATTACTACTAGCAAGTGGAAATCGATCTGTTGGGAACATTCAAGCTGGTATATCAAAACTAGTTCAATAATCACCAAAAAAATACTAGTGACCTAGTCCTATAAAAAAATTACAAACATTCCTCTACAATTACCATTTTCTACACTAAATACATAAAAACTTACACTATATAGACAGAGAGAATCTGAGATCGGTTACCAACGGCACAGAATCGGCCGAAGGCAAGCCATGGTTTGATGTCAGCGGCCTGAAAGCAGAGAACCAACGGTCGACGGCGGCGTGGCCTGAGAACAAAGGACGGCACGGCGGCGTGCGGACCTGACGTTGGCAGCACAAAGAAAAAAGAGAGAAAATAAAAGAAGGAGAAGATGAAAATAAGAGGAAGAAGAAAAGAGAAGAGGAAGACCTCACCTGGCGGTGAACGGCCATCGAATGGCGAAGAAGAGGGTGAAGAGAAGCGGCGGAGAAATGAGAACAGGTTGTTAGGGCATTTTGGTTTTGTATATATCTTCCGGGTCGGGTCGGGTTTTGGGTCACCAAATAATGAAAAATTTTGTAATTATCTTCACAAAATAAAGATGTAAAAGAGAGGCTAAAATATGGATACATTCTTTTTTTTTTTTTTTTCCCGCTTAAAAAAGTGAAAAAGTAAAAAAAAAAAAAATTACAACACATTAGTTACATTTTGCTTAATTTATTGTGAAGCTTCGACATCATATATTGTAGATTAAAGTAACCTTACATATTCCATTATGTATCCCAACTTATGATATATCAATTCATGAATGAATACTCACAAATAACTATCTATTTCATGTGAAAAATATATTCACTCATTAGTTGACATCACATGAGTTGGACCAAGGTGGAATATAAAAGGTGAGATGTTTGATTTTGTTGTATTTCATATGGAATCTACATAGTTAGCAAGTGATAACTAGTAATTTGATAGTAATGTAAGGGTTTAAGAAATAAAAATAAATTAAAATTTAATAAAAGAATTCATTCTCGTAATTGTTCGTTAATAATACATTTACTTTGTTGAAGAAGCTTATAGTTTGTATAAAACCTACCCCCAAAGTAAAATTGTGTAAAATTGTGTAAAGTAATAGAGAATCTTCTAGTTCCCAACAAAAAAGATATAGAGAATCTTCAAAAAATGTCTATTATTTGGGAATATTATTAAAAGAAAAAAACTTTTAATTCTTAATTTAAGCCTAGTGTTTACAATAATTTTTAAAAATTAAATTGCATTAAACTTACACATAGATAAAAAAAATTAAATTTCATTGGAAATGGTAAATTAATAAATTTTAAATAAAAAGAATAGCGAGTTCCATTTGTAATTCAAAAATTGATTTATTAATTAGGACATATTTTAGAAAAATAATTTAGGAAATAACTCATATTTTGTTTAGTTATATGGACCTGCATACTTTTCTACTTTATTTAACTATGTCTCATGTAGTGTTCTTTTTTTTTTACTAGTGCTTGTTTAAGAGTCGATCAGAACTAATTGAGGTATGACTTTAATATCTATTCGAGAATCATTTTTTAGAAAATAGGAGAGAGCGACTCATATTTGAGAGAAAAATATCCACATAATTTATGGGACTTTAAGAGAAGGTGAGATTGAACCCAACAATTAAGGCCAAATGTACGGGCGCTTGTGCCTTACCACAACGCCACAAGTCAATTCTCCTTTTCACGAGTTAAAACTTAATCATTTAATAATTAGTATAAAAACAGTGTTCAATAGAACTTCTAAGAAAACTATTTAATAATCTGATCTATTTGCTAACAACTTTGAAAAGATGGGGAGTTATTTTCTTTTACAGTAACTATGAAATTTCTTGATGCAAAATTTAATGGATCTTTTAAGTAAACAAATCATTGTTGACGTCCAGAAACGGTCAACCAGAGATTCTGGGGCCCAGACGGCGAACTTGGTAATTAAGGGTTCTGATCTTGCTGATTATAGGGTAGTAAATGATCTATTAATGGAGTTCTAGGTTGGTCATGATTAATTCCAGGGAGGGAATGTCGGTTTTGGTGGTTGGTTGGGTTTAATGAGATGGCCAGTGATGAATTAATGAGAAAGAGAGAGATGGAGAGAAGAAACACAAGGATTTTTACGTGGTTCGGTGACTGCACCTACATCCACGGCCACTCTGGAGTAATTCCGGCAGAGTGACAGTTCTCTCGTATGTCAAACTTGTTTGTACAGTGAAAATGTCTCCCCTCTTTATAGAGGAAGGGAGCTCACAATAAAAAATACAAAAGAAAGTTATACAAGTTATTGTCAACGGCTAGTTTCAGCCAATCCTGACATTGCCATGCTGCATTAATTATAAAGGTAATGATGATTTCCTCCCTGCTCAAGTCTGCATTAATTACACCTGAAGAGGTCTTCACTTCATTAAATGCTTCTGGGTAATTGTGCGAGCAGTTTCCGGCGGGAAATCATGAGAGTTGGTAATTCTGACAACTTTCTGTACACGATATCTTCTGAGGAAGCCTTCAGGTCAGCCAGATGAGGCACCCTGTAGGAGAGCTGACGTGGCTAAGAAGAGAAGTGAGGAGATCTGGGGGTCTACGCGAGCTCGCGACCTGTGCGACCTCGCGAGCTTCTCGAGCTAAGAGCACTGGTAGGAAGCATGCTGAGGAGCTGTTGCTGGCTTGCGACCTGGACGGCCTCGCGAACTGGGCTTGCAACCGCTGGTTTCGCCTTTGGGCTTTCTGGGCCCTTGTTTCTGTTTAAATTAAATAAGCATGCACTGGCCTTTTTGGGCCGAATCGGAAAATGGGTATAACATCAAGCCCCCCAGCTCTCTAGTGCGTTCTGCGGACTGGGAGCTGATCCGAATACATGATTGGCGCCCATTTTCAAATCTTCTGGTACCGTTTCAATCTTCGTACTGTAACTGCTGACACGCGGCGTCCATTCAGGCGTTGGAGCCGAAAAATGTGTCTCGGGACCGTACGCATTAAATGTGCACGTCTTGTAACTGACAGACGTGATGGCACGTGACCGAGGTTGGTGCCTGGCCGTTGGATCCTTGGCGGTTATACCTTTATGCTGGATCGGATGGCTAGGGGCGGGCGTGCTGGCCTATATAACCCACAGGTCTACTCATGTTCTTCTTTTTGCTTTCCTGATACGACTACAACACCTCTCTTCTCATTCTTTCTTCTTCTCTGCTTCTTCTGGTTTGCTATTCGCCGTCGGACAACCTCTTCGGACTTCGCCACTTACGAGGATCAGCCACCGTACTCAGCAAACCATACTCGGTTCGAACAAGGTAATCCTCCTCTTGCTTCGCTTTTTTGCGTTTATTTCATGACTCACTCCTGGTTTACGTGGCCAGTTTTTGTTCTGTATCATATACGTAGGTCTCTGTATGCCCGTTTGGCCTTTAGAGGTTTGTTATGTTGGTAGTCTGAGTATCTGTGTACGCTAGGGGCGACCTGTAAACACAGGATTAGCAACACACAAATTTAGGGTGGTATTGTACCTGGCGGACTCGCGTCTCCGAGCCCTTTCTGGCCCTTTAGAGGCTAAGTGCGCGACCTGATGAATAGGACAGCAGCCTTAGGAGTCCTTTTTCTGTGTCTTGATAGGATCAGTATGCTGTAGGCGTTCTGATGTCATTCCTTCTGTGTTGTAGATGTCAGGTCGTGCACGCACTGGTCGAGGCAGGGCTTCTGCTTCCAAGAGGCGGGCAGGACGTCAGAGTAGTGAGGCCGAGGCTACGACCTCGCGAGCTGGTCCATCCAACGAGGAGGTCGTAGGAGGGGACGAAGTCGCTGAGGAGACGGACCCCCATCCTTTCAAACACACGCCCTCAAATGTTACCTACTCAAAACTGGAGGCTTGGGCCCAGGAAATCACCATCCCCTTGGGGTGCAGAGCTAACGTTCCCGAGGCCACTGATCGAGCCGCTCATCCTCCTGAGGGCTTTATTGCGATCAGCCGCGAGCATATGGAGCTCGACTTCAGGTTCCCTGTCCCTGGCTATCTCAAGAGTCTCTTAAACGATCTGAAGCTCGCCCCATTTCAATTAACCCCCAACTCGTACGCCCATTTAACCACCCTGGCTGCGGCGTTCATCAAGTACGGACTAGGGTTCCCTTCACCCCGCATCCTCCGTAGTGTTTTTAGCTTTAAGGCAATTTCTGGGAAGGACGGACTCTATTACGCCACACCTCGCCAGTATTCTGATTATAGGGAGTTTTTACCCCAGAGCTGTACTAAGTCCAACGTGGGGGAATACAAATCAAATTGGGCCCTGTTCACGTGCCCTTCGCTCGCTGGCCTGGATAACAGAAGTTTCGTGAAAACACCTAGTAGGCACACAAGCACTTAGATTATATTAGTAGTACTGTTTTTTTTTTTTTAAACGAGCTAACTTTTGTTATGCAGACGTCGCAGCTCCTCGTTACAAGCTTAGATCGGACGAGCTCACTATTCTGAATGCTTTTGCAGTAGCTAAGGAACCAACCGAGGACTTCTTTCCATCTTGTAGCGAGCTGGTAGACCGGGGCCTTGCACCATCTGCAACAAATCCCTTTCTGAACATAGCTCAGGATTTGGGAATAAGGGGGCAAGCATCCGAGGTCCCATCTGCCCTTGTTGCTCCTGCTCCATCAGAGTCAGAACCACAGCCCTTACAACAAAGATCGCCGAGCACGAGCTTTTCCACCAGCCTTTCTTCAGACAGCATGGGAAGGCTTGCGATGTCAGTTCCTCCCCTCAGGTCGGTTCCACCTGCTAGACCGACCGAGGTCGTCGACGTGGAGGACACCTCTCCAAACCGCTCACAAAGAGCTCATTCGCAGCTCGCTGCAGCTGCTCCTACTCCAGCCAGGCTGTCTATCACACCTCAGAAGCGGGCTGCACCATCTGAGGGGCCAAGCCCCTCCCCAGCCAAGAGGGCCGAGGTTTCCATTGAGGGGGATTCACCTGCGAGCCGGAGTCCGAGGCCCTGATTAGGAAAAGAAAAGGGAAAGTCATAGCTGAGCCCCCGGCCCCAAAGTAGAAGGGCGTCATTGCGGTCCACTCGACCGGGGGGGTTGTTATTGGCAGAGAGCCAGGCACTGAAGCACCAGGCCGACCTGCGCGGCCTGCGACGACTGAACAAGCGGACTTCGGGCCACCCGCTGATGTGGTAAAGGAGATGGAACTTTTCAACGGCTTCGTGGAGCTCGTGCCCATAGCGATGGGAAAACGTAACCCGAAGCTGCACAAGCCTGAGCTCACAGGCCAGCACCTCGCAGGCTATGTAGCTCGCCATGCTGCTCTGGTAAAGATCATATTCTTTTGTACTTTGACTTTTTCTTCTTTCTCAAAAGATTCCTCACCATCTCTTTTGTTGTCTCAGCTCGGTATGGCGTTTGTCAAGTTAATGAGGGAGGCAGAAATTAATTTTAACGAGAGGGAGGCCTTCAGGATGTCTCAGGAGCAGTTTGACGAGGAGAGGAAGTTGCTGCAGGATGAAATCAACCTCCTCCAAAGGGAACATAGGGAGCTTTCTGCCAAGCTTAAAGATGCTGATGCGGCCTTGTCACAGGAGACCGCTCGCAGGGAGGCCGAAGCTAGCAAGGCCCATAGTGAAATAAATCAGCTGAAGGGCGAGCTCAACACTGCAAAGGTAAAGGTACAGGTTGCTGAGGATAAAGTAAGTCAGCATCAAGTGGGACTTGGGAGCGGCCAGAGGGAAGCTCGCTAGGGCCGAGGAGATGCGGGCTGAAGCAGAGGCAAGCTGGCTGAGACAGAGAGGAAGCTGGCTCAGATAGAGGAGAGGCTGGCACAGGTTGAGGCGGGTATTGAGACCAGGTTAGCTCAGGAGCGCACCAGGGTCGAGGAAGAGGTTGAGAGGGCATTTCTATTCAGCATGTGGGAGCGTTACCCGGACTTGGACTACTCCTTCTTTGGGTTAGAAGGGGTCAAAATGATCTGAGAGTTCGTGGAGCTCACTGCAGGTGCTCAGAGTTCGCAACATGCGGACACTTCCTCTGTTCCTCCTATTGACCCATCTGCTGTCCTCTTCCCTTTGCCTGAACAGGTCGCTGAGGTACCTCCAGCTTTAGAGGATCCTCCCATGATTGAGCCCCCAGCAGAGGCCCCTTCTGATTTACCAGCTTCTGAGTCCGTCCCTGAGGCAGAGCCCCCAGCAGAAGCCGTAATTGTTCCTGCTCCTTCAGACAATCCGACTGATGTCTAGAGCATTTTTTCATTTTATTTGCTTGTTGGACTTGTAATTTTCTTCTATTTGCTGGAACTCATATAACGAGCTTGAAGCTCGGATTTATAATATTGGATTTCCTGCATAATTTCAGTATTTTGTCCAAGTATAGATATGCATATTTTAATTACATGATAGGTAGCTAGCAGACAATAATTACACTATTACAAGTGTTAAAATTTGGCCAAGTAAATCACAATCGTGAAAACTATACTAACTTTCAAACCTGCTAACTGCAATCAGCAATTATATTAATGCACTAGCTCGTAAGGACTTGGATTCAATAAATAGCTTGATTGATCAAAGCGTTTGATCCTGCATACGACAAGCCTTAAAGTATTGGTAGGGACTTACAGTTAGTGAGGGGCATGGAATTTCCTTGACCCATATATTTCAATGATATCGAGCGTGCTGGATAGCAGCATTTTCCCGAACTTTGAGACATTAGCTCGTGACTGTGTTTGTAGTTCAGGGGTGAGCCTTTTTGGGTGAGTTCGTGGGCCTCTTTATATTTGAGAGGCGTAGCCTTACCCCCTCCCGCGAGGTCGTGGGGCAATTGATTCGCGGGGTCCGCGGGCATCTTTATATTTGAGAGGCGTAGCCTTACCCCCTCCCGCGAGGTCGCGGGGCAATTTGGAGGCTGCGAGCTAAGAAACGGACTTGATGCTTGATGTAAACTTCTGTTAGCGAGGGTGACACGGAGAAATCGAACATGAATCGATAAAGTGTCCTCAATCGAGGTCTTTTAATGAGTATTTGTTGCTAAAATTTATTCATGGTTTCGGCCAGCTATTTCATTTGAGAATTCTAGTTCGTGAAAGATTCCTTGGAGTTTGCACAGATATCTTCAAGGAATAATAACATATATATATATGCATATTCGGTGACAGATCGTAGCTCGAATACTTGAGAAAGAAATTTCATTAGCTTTGCTCTTTTTAGCATGTACATTTGCTGGTTTAACCAGTTTGCTTTCTGTATCAAACGTGGCATATACAACAGAAAAACAGTGAAAACATGTTTACAGACAATCGTCAAAAAGAATTATGTACAAAGTTAGAGCGAGCTGACAGTTCTTATGTGTAGTATGGCCGCAGGTGTTCAGCATTCCAAGCTCGGGGTAATTCTGATCCATCCATGCTGGCCAGATGATAGGCTCCATTCTTCAGATTCTGCTTGATGAGGTACGGTCCCTCCCAACTGGGCCCGAGTACCCCATCGCTTGCCTTGCGAGCCCCGGGAAGGACTAACCTGAGAACGAGGTCCCCGGCCTTGTAGCTCCGAGCTCGCACCTTTTTGTTGTAATATCTGGCAACTCTCTACTGGTACACCGCTACCCTTAGGCGAGCTGTCTCCCTTGTTTCCTCGGCTAAGTCCAGACTGGTCGCGAGCAGCTGGTCATTGTCTTCAGGTTGGAACGAGGCCCTTCGCTGGCTGGTCACTTCAAATTCCGCCGGTATCATGGCCTCCGTTCCATAGACCATGGAAAATGGGGTCTCACCCGTTGAGTTACGGACTGTGGTCCTGTATGCCCAGAGGACCTTCTGTAGCTCGTCAACCCAAGCCCCCTTTCTTGCCTCTAGCCTGGTCTTCAGAGTCTGTTTGATAATCTTGTTAACGGCCTCGACCTGACCATTGGCCTGAGGATGGTCCACAGCCGAGAAGCTCTTTACGATTCCGAGCTCGTTGCAGAAGTCTATGAATTGCTCGCTGGTGAACTGAGTCTCGTTATCGGTGACGAGTTGCTGAGGGACCCCGAACCTGTAGACGATATTGTCCCACACAAACTTCTCTATTTTCGAGGTGGAGATTTCTGCTAGCTCTTTAGCTTCAGCCCATTTGGTAAAGTAGTCCACGGCGACCACACATGTCTGCAATTTCCTCGAGCTGTGGGTAAGGGTCTGATAAGGTCCATCCCCCAGATTGCGAAAGGCCATGGACTCACCATCTACTGGAGGTAGGCTGGTGGAGCTCGCGGGACCTTGGCAAATCTCTGGCACTTGTCACACTTCTTCACCAGATCTAAGACATCCTGCTTCATGGTTGGCCAGTAGAACCTCTGTCTGAGGGCCTTCTGGGCCAAAGACAGTGCTCCTGCGTGGTTCCCACAATGACCTGCATGAATATCATTCAGCACCACCTCACAGTCCTCACCATCTATACATCGAAGTAGCGGGGTCGAGAACCCCTTCTTGTATAATCTGTCGTCGTAAATGCAGTATCGGGCTGCTCTGGCTCGCATGCGGCAAGCTTCCAGCTTGTCTTCTGGCAGCTTCCCTTCCTGTAAGAACTTCACTAACGAGCTCATCTAGGAGTTTGGCAGAACCTGTATGATCATCATTGCATCTTCGTCCTCGATGCTTGGGGCTGGTAGAAATTCCACAGGGAAAGACTCCAGGAGATCTGCATCTGGGGAGGTCACTAAGCGGGCCAGGGCGTCCACGTTGCAGTTCTGTGCCCTGGGGATCCGGTTCACTTCAAATCCTTCGAAAGCCCCCAGTAACTCCTTGACCTTTTGGAAGTACTTTGATATCCTCCTTCCTTTGGTCTGATATTCTCTCCTGACATGGCAGACAATAAGTTGGGAATCGCTGAAGACCTTTACCTGCTCAGCTCGCACCTCCTTTGCCAGGCGAAGTCCGGCAAGCAACGCCTCGTACTCGGCCTCATTATTGGTTGCTCGAAATCCGAACCTCAAGGCACTTAGGATCTTGTGGCCTTCTGGACTTATCAGCATTACTCCAGCCCCTGAGCTTTGCTCGTTGGAGGATCCATCCACATACAGCTCCCAAATTTGATCTCCAGCTAGCTCCTCTTGCTCCGGTACTGGCCTTGTGAATTCCACAATAAAGTCTGCAAGTGCCTGGGCCTTGAATGCCGTTCTAGGTCTAAACTCTATGTCGAACTGGGCGAGCTCGATAGCCCACTTGAGGAGCCTGTTTGAAGTATCTGCTTTCTGAAGGACTTGCTTGAGAGGGTACTGCGTGAGGACCTCAATTTGATGAGCTTGGAAGTAGGGTCGTAACTTTCTGGAGGCGGTCACCAGGCAATACGCGAGCTTCTCCATTTGTGAAGTATCGGGTTTCCGCATCAACCAGCCTTTTACTGACGTAATACACGGGCAGCTGCATCTTGTCTTCTTCTCTCACCAAGGCCGCGCTCAGTGCGTGTTCAGAAACTCCCAAGTACAAGAATAGCTTCTCTCCCTCCTTTGGCTTGGACAGGAGAGGAGCATGGCCCATATAGTCCTTCAACCTCTGAAATGCCTCCTCGCAATTCTTAGCTTTCTTTATGGCATCAAAGAACGGCACACACTTGTCAGTGGCTTTCGAGATGAACCGGTTGAGAGCTGCGACCTGGCCGGTAAGGCTCTGTACGTCTTTGATTCTGGAGGGTGACCTCATTTCCACGAGCGCCCTAATCTTCTCCGGATTGGTCTCTATCCCTCTGTTGTTCACCATGAACCCAAGAAACTTACCAGATGCTACCCCAAAGGCACACTTCAGGGGGTTCAACTTCATCCGATAACTTCTGAGGACCTTGAATGTCTCGTCCAGGTCGCGGACATGATCTGCTGCTTTCCGGGACTTGACCAGCATGTCATCTACATATACCTCCATAGTTTTCCCAATCTGCTCCTGAAACATGGCATTGACCAGTCGCTAGTAAGTGGCTCCTGCGTTCTTCAGCCCGAATGGCATCACCTTGTAACAGTACAACCCCCTATCAGTGACAAAAGAGGTATGTTCCTCGTCCTGCGGGCTCATGGGGATCTGGTTGTATCCTGAGTAAGCATCCATGAAACTTAGGAGTTGGTGCCTGGCTGTTGCATCTACCAGCTGGTCAATCCTCGGCAGTGGGAAGCTGTCCTTCGGGCAAGCCTTGTTCAGGTCGGTGAAGTCAATGCAAGTTCTCCATTTCCCGTTCTTCTTCTTCACGAGAACTGGATTTGCGACCCAAACAGGATAACAGGCTTCCCTGATGAACCCGCTAGCTAGCAGCTTCTCGACCTCCTCCTTCAGAGCTGCGTAACGTTCCGGCGTCATCGGCCTCCTCTTCTGACGGACTGGCCTGTGCTGAGGATTTATGTTCAGTCTGTGGCACATAACGTCAGGGTCTATCCCCACCATGTCTTCATGGTTCCAGGCGAAGATGTCAAGATTCCTCTTTAGGTATTCTACGAGCTCAGTCTTCGCCTCTGGTAGCAGATCTCTTCCTACCTTCACATATCTCTCTGGGTCCATTTCACTGACCTGAACATCTTCGAGCTCTTTTATAGGTCCGGTGGCCCTGTCTGCGTCCACCTCACGAGGGTCGAGGCCGTCACTGACCCCGGTTTCAGAGATAACATGCGGTTGGCCACCCGAGACCACGTTCACTTTCTTTCCCCGGACTCCTATCTTCACTGCATCCTCATAACATCGTCTCGCCAGCTGCTGTTCACCCTTGACACAACCTACTCCGTTGGGGGTTGGGAACTTGACTGTCAGCGTTCTGGTGGAGGTAACCATATCTAGCTCGTTCATCGCAGGTCGCCCCAGGACTACGTTGTATGCTGACAGGCTATTTATAATCAGGAAGTCTGTAAGGACTGTAGCCTGCCGACCCGGCTCTCTAAGAGTGAGAGGTAACTTAATCTGGCCTATCGGTATCACTGCATCTCCCGTGAATCCATAAAGGGGTTCTGGTGAGTGTGTCAATTGCTCAGCTCTTAACCCCATCAGGTCATAGCAATCCTTGTACATTACATTGACTGAGCTGCCGGTGTCGATCATTATCCTCCTTACCTCGACGTTACTGATCTGGGCCCGAATCATAATCGCATCGTTATGGGGCCAATGTACTCCCCTTTCATCTTCCTCCGTGAATACAATACTGTCCGAGGATGCCTTTGCCTTTTTAGCGGGGCTTCCGGCTCTTCCATAATTTGCCAGCAGGGTGTGGTTGGCTTCTCGGATGTACCTCTGGTGTGACCTGTTAGATGTACCTGCCACATGAGGCCCACCATAAATAGTAAAGATCGTTCTTACTGCGGGCTCGCGCTCGGGCTCCTGAGCTCGTTGAGGCTGCTGTTGCTCGGGCTGCTGGTCTTGCCTCTGAGGTCGTTGGTGCTGAGGTCGCCTGCCAGCGGGCTGTACTACATACTCTCTCAGACGGCCTCGTCTTATGAGTTCTTCAATGGCATCCTTCAACTGCCAGCAGTCTGATGTATTGTGTCTGTTCTCGTTATGGTAGTCACAATATTTCCTCGGGTCCCGACGTCGGTTGGGGGGTCCATCGGGGGCGGCTTCTCGAAGTTCTCCCTGTTCCTTTCCGCAGCGAAGATCCTGTCCTGCCTGTCCGACAACACACTATAGCTTTCATATCTGTTCGGATGTCGGGGCCGTTCCATCCTCGGCCCTGGCCTAGCACGCTTTGCCACAACATGGGCAGTCTAGTTCCTTGATTCCCCTGGCCTATCACCGCCATGATTCTTCCTCTTTTCACGATGGGAACCACTTGCTTCACCCCGCTGGCTACTGGGCTTCTTAGCTCCGAATGCTTCTTCCCACCTGATCTCTTTGGCAGCCCTTTCATAGAACTCCCCCAGGTCCTTCACAGGGGATTTGTATATGCTTTCGTACAGCTTCCCATCTTTCCTAAGCCCTGCAGAAATAGCTATTAAAATGCTCTCGTCAGAAGGTGTTTCCACATTACTCACCTCCTCTCTGAACCGGGTGATGTAATCCTTCAGGGACTCGTTCTGTCTCTGGAAGATGGTAGCGAGGTGACAGGCTGGTGTGAGTTGCTTCCTCAAGGCCTTATATTGATCCAGGAACTTCTTCTGACATTCTCTCCAACTTCCAATGCTGCGGGCTGGAAGGCCTTTGAACCAAGCTCGCGGAGCATCCCCTAGAGTAGCAGGAAATACTCGGCATTTGACCAGCGGGTCGTCTGTCTGAAGATCCATATGCACGTTGAAGGCGTCCAGATGGTTGTAAGGGTCTGTCCTGCCACCGTATAGAGGGATATTAGGGAGTTTAAATTTTGCTGGCAAAGGTACTGTCTCGATCTCTCGGGTGAATGGTGATCAGCGATTGTCTCGCTCTTTCCCAGTCTGGTCTCTCGGTCGAGCTTCCAACTACTGGACCCTCTACAACAATTCCTCTACAACGGGGTCCTGGGTCAATGATCGCCAACTGGGGTTCCATCTGCTGGTACTCTCCTGTTCCCCGAAGTAACGGTTCTGCGACCTGCCCTCTTCACCGAGAGCTTCTGCGTATCTGGCAGCCCTCCGCGGCTCGGGCTCATAACCTGCACGATACCCGCGGACTCGCTCTGGCCCACGACTACCCTCTTCGCGCTTGGCGCCCTCGATACTTGCCCTTGCCCTTATCTCGTTCTGGCGAGGTGGGGTCTCCCGCTCTCGGATCCGCTCTCTGGCTCTCCTTGGGTGCAAGTTCGAGGAACGGGCTGACCCTTCGGTGAGCGACCTTTCTCTGGCGGCTACCCCTTCTGGGGTTGGTATTTCTTCTGAAGGTCGGCGGCGAGCTCTGCCTGGAGGTGCGGCCTCCGCTTGTCTCTAAGCTGCACGGGCTTGGACTTCCACCAACGCCCTCACTGTCGTCGTCAACTCCCTTACTGTGTCCTCCAGAGCTCGTTGGCGCTGCTGCCATTCCTGAGCGACCTCGTTTCTTGAAGGTGAGGCGCTCTGCTCTTCTTGGATCTCACGTCGTTCTTCTGCCACTCCGACACTCCTTGTGGCCTTAATCCTAGCCATGGTAGACAAATACGAATGAATATGAAGTAATGACTAACTGGGACTACCAGGTCGCTGTTGGGCCCTCCTTCTAGCGCCAAAAGATGTTGACGTCCGAAAACGGTCAACCAGAGATTCTGGGACCCAGACGGCGAACTTGGTAATTAAGGGTTCTGATCTTGCTGATTGGAGGGTAGTAAATGATCTATTAATGGAGTTCTAGGTTGGTAGTGATTAATTCCAACGTGGGAATGTCGGTTTTGGTGGTTGGTTGGGTTTAATGAGATGGCCAGTGGTGAATTAATGAGAAAGAGAGAGATGGAGAGAAGAAACACAAGGATTTTTACATGGTTCGGTGACTACACCTACATCCACAGCCACTCTGGAGTAATTCCGGCAGAGTGACAGTTCTCTCGTATGTCAAACTTGTTTGTACAGTGAAAATGTCTCCCCTCTTTATAGAGGAAGGGAGTTCACAATAAAAAATACAAAAGAAAGTTATATAAGTTATTGTCAACGGCTAGTTTCAGTCAATCTTGACATTGCCATGCTGCATTAATTATAAAGGTAATGATGATTTCCTCCCTGCTCAAGTCTGCATTAATTACACCTGAAGAGGTCTTCACTTCATTAAATGCTTCTGGGTAATTGTGCGGGCAGTTTTCGACGGAAAATCATGAGAGTTGGTAATTCTGACAACTTTTTGTACACGATATCTTCTGAGGAAGCCTTCAGGTCAGCCAGATGAGGCACCCTGTAGGAGAGCTGACGTGGCTAAGAAGAGAGGTGAGGAGATTTGGGGGTCTACGCGAGCTCGCGAGCTCGCGACCTGTGCGACCTCGCGAGCTTCTCGAGCTGAGAGCACTGGTAGGAAGCATGCTGAGGAGCTGTTGCTGGCTTGCGACCTGGACGGCCTCGCGAACTAGGCTTGCAGCCGCTGGTTTCGCCTTTGGGCTTTCTGGACCCTTGTTTCTGTTTAAATTAAATAAGCATGCACTGGCCTTTTTGGGCCGAACCGAAAAATGGGTATAACAATCATTTTCATTAATTTTACTATAAGAACACTTATATCATAATCTTAATTAT
This sequence comes from Litchi chinensis, assembly GCA_019925255.1. Classification (NCBI taxonomy): domain Eukaryota; kingdom Viridiplantae; phylum Streptophyta; class Magnoliopsida; order Sapindales; family Sapindaceae; genus Litchi; species Litchi chinensis. The sequence continues at coordinate 14,674,892 of CM034465.1, read as the reverse complement.
ACATGAACATATTTATACTAGATAAAAATTAAATATTTTACTTTTATTTTTATTTTAAATATTTTATAAATTTTTAACAATTAACATAAAATTTACCAAATGTTAGCCACCCTAAGATACTGCTTATTCTGTTATATTAAGATTTGTCATAATTTTAAATATATGCTTGATCTATTATTAAAATTTGTAACAATTTTAATAACATAATAATATAACAGTAATCTTCAATTTTTAAAGTTTATAACAATTTTTTCGGCAAATTTTTTCTGCAAAAATTATAATAATATGAAACTGGCATTAGAAAAGAGATGCCCACCCCACTCTCTCATAAAAGTATTCAATACTGTCTCATGCGTATCTCCACCATCACAATCACATAATGGAAAGACAATAACTGATGTGCAGGTTTTAATATAATTGTTGCTAATTATAACTCCTCTGTCAAAATAAAAACAAGTCATTAGCACTTAGAAAATAAGAAACCTGCAGTGCACACGAAAAGATAGACAGGCAAAAACATACAAGGCTCGACTAGAGGAGAGTGAAAGCCAAAACAACTTCAAGAGTTGAGTAGCATTTACATATGCAACGAAACAGAAGCAAAATCTAACGTTTACGTTGCTTAGACAGACACCAGCCACGATATGTTGCATAGAACAGGTCTTTCAGCAGAGGAACAACAAGCCATTCAGGTAGCGTGGCTAACACCAACACTGGTAGCAGATTAAACCAAGGAAGCCAGCTTGATGTGCCCTGTAGACGAATGTAGAAAATTGTGCTATAGATCATCGCCATATATATCAAAATTGTGCACAAAGCACCCATACCAGCCATATATTTCAGTGGTGAAGACACGAGAAAGTCTTTTTCTTCATGTGAAGACATGATGATCCACAGACACATCAGAACACAGATGGAATAGGAGAAAAATGCCACTGTGGTCATTGATATGGCAAACAACCGCAGTAATGTTGCATTTGCTTGAAGGGGTATTGTTTTGGTGATCATGACGAGCGCCTTGAAAATCACAGGCACACAAAATCCAGCACATGCTAATGATGTAGTAGTGCTCCTCATATGCTGTTGTGCTCTTTGCAGTAAATGTTTGTGTTCTATGCTGAACAACTCGCTTGCTGTAAGGCCCTCTGCATTTTTCATTTCTCTTAATGAAGGCGGCATCATCATCTCAACCTCCTATCAGCATCACAACAAACAACACATTAAGAAAGAAAAAGGAGAAGTCGAAAATTTTGAAGTACATATGAAATATAAAACAGAAGATAATGAAGATAATACCCTGAAGCTTAACAATTCCTGCTGCATTTCTAACACTGCACTAGATATATTTGAAGACACACATCGACATTTTGCAGCTAAATGCAATATGCTATTCTTTTCATTATCTACAATGGCTAACAGATCCTCATCGAAGCCTATCTCATCTATTAGACTGAGTATTTTGACTTGAAGGTGCAGAATCGCAACATGGAATATGCTTCGAAGATTTCCATCTAGTTCACCAGCCAAACCAGGACAAGGACGAAGGAGCACAGCTAATAATTGGAAGTCACCGAGTTTGGCTGCATCAAATAGCAAGTCTGATGGTTTCCTGATAAAATCTGCAGCATTGATATCCTGCCTTCGCATTATTTCTTTCCAAACAAATTGGAGTAGTTCAAGTGCTTGGTTTGAAGTCGAATCTGACTTTGCAATGAACTTCAATCCTATGACTAAGACCAGAAAAAATTTGTCATTTAAAAGTGAAAAAAATGGGAACAACATGTGTCCACTACATGCGAGTAGGAAAATTTGGGCAAATTTTCATCGACCTGCTTTAAAATATAAGCTAAATATATATAGATTCCAATAGTCTAATAATTTAACATAAACCTATTCTAAGCTATCAAATTTGTAACAAACCTCTCCTGAAATACATCAAAAAGAGAGGCTTGAAACTGAATTTCAAACCAGCTACATTTACACTACATTGCAGAAGTTCAGGAAATTGCTATTGGAGTTGCATATTAGACAGTGTCTTCAACCTTTTTCTGTGTGTGTTTTCCTTCAATGGTGGATGCAAATTCACTTAGAATATAGAAGTTGAGCACCATCACTATTGAATACTGGTAAAGTGGTAATATACTTACAGAAATTGACAACCTTCCTAAGAAATCCTACACTTCTGCTAGCATATGCTGAAGGATTTCTGGCCAAAGCATGCAAGGCTGTCTCATCATTCACGTAACGAGTCACAGCTAGCTCTGGATCATGTTGTACCAGTCTCAATGCAGTACCTGAGCAATTCACACAATTGTTTTAAGAACAAGCGTAGATAGCACATTACAAACATTCATAAAACATTAAACATTTTCATAGGACACAAATTACGCAATTCCAGCATTTTCATACAGAAGTAAATAAAAAAATAATGATTAAAAAAAATTGCTTTCATATATTTTTTTTAAGGTCACATCATCTTAAACTGATATTTGTAAATAAAACTAAATATACACATACCATAAAAGCCAGCATAGATATTTTCAAAAAATACATCAATTCGATCCTGCCATCCCTGTCTACAATCTACTTCAACCGGCTTTCGTAAAAATGAAGATCCCATGATTTCTGTCCTATGAGTTAACACCACAGAACAGATTAAATTAATTTCAAAAACATCAGCAACACCTGCTCCTCAAATGTCAACCGAAAGCTTCTCAAATAAAGCACTAGAAGAAAACATGTAACCGCAACCAAACTACAATAGCTCAAATCCAGATTCTCACAAAAGCATAGAAGAAAAATATGTAAAACACAAAGCTCACTTCCAATTATTGGGTTTGTATTGGGATTTTGGGTTTTAAAATCACTTCTCCTAATTTGTAAACATCATTTTGCTAACAAAATTTCTTCATTTGTCTTTGTGTTGCAATATTTGCAAGTTTAATGTGATTTATTTTGTTTTATGTGGTCTCAATATTTCAACTACTCAACTTTCCATCTTATTACAATATTTGTTTTTCCCTAATATGATATTCTCTACTTCTCTTATTTGAAATTCATTATTCTTGATGCAATAACCAATAGATATCAGAATACATTCTATTTCATGTCAATCATCAAATTAAAGCATCATTGTTGTCAAAAATTTAAAAAAAAAAAATTAAAGCATCATTAAAAACACAACAAAACATTCACCAACACAAAATATACAACATCATAGCAAAACTGTGAGGATATAATTTATATAACATCTATTTGAGCATCTGGTCCACATAACAATGTTTTCCTAGAAAACCATAGATCGAAACGAGACAACATAGAATATATACAAAAGCGATAAACTTACCTCTTTGAAGATATAAAGATGGCTCTCGTGGCGTGAAACTGCTAAGGAAACCAAAAAAAAAAATTAGCGCCTCTAGAGAAACAAAATCTCGTATTTTTAATTGAAAAAAAAAAATACAGCAATTTTAAGACCTTAAAACTTCAACATCAACCAAAACGAAGAAGAAAAAGATTTTTAAAGAAAATAAAAAATAAACAGAGGAGAGAGAGCTAAAGATCTTAACTTGAAGGCGTGTAGCTAAAGATCTTAACTTGAAGGCGTGTAAGTGGAAAAAATGAGAAGTAACAAGAACCCATTATTGAATAATTCGTTCTATAACTGGTAAAAGTGACAAAAAACGCATGCAAACAAGGAGTGTATATTAATAGCAAGCTTTGAACAAAACATTTTCACCGACACACGAAAAAAAAATGACCCCATTGATGGAGACTTGGCTTTGACGAATATTGATTTTATTTATTTTCTTTTACTTGGATTTTAAATACTTTCTTTCAATCTCTACTGATTTTGATTTTCAAAATTTTTCCTTTCTCATTTTGCTTTTTTTTTTCAAATATTAGAGGAGAGGGGGATTTATTGATATAATTTTTGTGAGACACTTTTACTTAAAATCTATCTTATAGTAAGGGTTAAATAAGAGTGTATGAATGTCAAATATTTAAACAACCCGTTTTAGCTAAGAAGTTATTCCAATCTTTTCTTGGTTGAAGCGCCTGACTCTAACAAAACCAACTGATTGAGGTGAACGAGCGAGCAGCTGACATGACATTCAATTTATTAATATCAACAACCAACAAAGCTTTTGCAATAAAGCAAGAATATTCCATCAAAAAGAGATTGTTATAAAACAAGTCTGGAAGCAACGCGTCCTCTAATTCCTGTGAAACCTTTATCAATAATGGTAATGCTATTGTTGCAGACGGCATTGGCACTACCCTATAGGCATGTGAAACCTGACGTTGATGTCGCGACTTTGTATCTTAGAACCTTGTCAGATATCAATATAAACCATCAACCACCTTATACAGTGGCCACCGTGTTAAACAATAAGAACATTACGATTAGTACATTTATTTGGATAGTACCTTTGTAATAATTTATTTTTATGAGGAAAATTATTCATCTATCATTATAAAAGTAAATTTTTTATACAGGTATAGAAGTAAATTATTAAACAATATAAATATAGGGGTGTAAAGTGAACTCGACCACAGGAAAAAACATGGACAGTTGATGAAAAAATATGTGGCATCATTGATAATATTTGCATGAAGGAACTGACTATGAAGTGAACCTCCTTACGAAGAGCAAACCCAACAAGGACACACGTCAGACATGCAAATGACACCTATCGAACGTAAAAGCATATTAAATGAACAAATGTAAAAACTTCTACATGTAAGAAGGCATATGTAAATAAGTAATAGTCTTATTAATATATAAACTCATCTTAACTAAGGGAGAGAAAAAAGTAAATTCAAAAATAATATAGAGAAACAATTACTAACTTAAGCTTCGAAGGATGGATCCAGGACAATCCTTTAGACCGCTTTAACCTAGATTTTTACTGTTTTGCAAGTATGCCTAAAAGCTAGATCCGAGCGAAGGTGTAAGAGAGATTCATTTGGACAACTTTGACTCCATCAATAAATAATAATTAATATCAACAAATCTGATAAAATTTAAATTTAGATGTAAAAAAATTATATATATGACTTTTCGTGATCATATATGTGGATCTCATCATTTATTCTAAGATATTTTGTTTCACAGTTTGTTCGTATTAGTCTCAACATTTGTTATGATAATAGTTAAGAATAAATTATTAAAATTAAGTAATTTTAAATTTTAGACTTGATTAGATCATTAGAGATAAATAATGCAGATACAAGTAAAGAAAACAAAAAAGAAAATAGCGAGAGAGAAAAAGTAAGGATGAAGAAATTAAAATATACAAAAACATTGAAAAAGAGAAGGCATAAAAGGAAAGGATAACGAGGAGGAACAAAAAAAAAACCATAAACTATCAGCTGTGATTTGGATTATTTCAAAAATAATTTTTACTTTTAAAAATAAAAATTCTTGTAAATATATTTATTTTGTTGTTTTGTAAAGAGTACACTTCATTTTAGTCTTTATATTTTTAAGAATTTTAAAATCAAAGCATTTATAGATTTTTGGGTTAAATTTAAAACTGACTAACATTTTAAGTAAACATTCATTTTAACTCAGTTTCAGGTTCAAATAAAATTTTAATCGTTTTTTAACTAAAATGTTATTTCACATGCAACATTGCACATAAAACATTTTCACCTAAAATAAGTGGTTCCACCTACAAATTTCTATGTTTATTAAATATTTCACATGCAGTGTTACTAAAAATGTTTTACGAGGTAAAGATTAAAAATGATTAAACTCTCATTTGAGATTAAAAATAAATAATTTTTTGAGATCAAAATCAATTTTTACCCTTTTATGGAATATTTCCAAATAATATTCACTTTTAATTATGTTTATTTTTAAATTATAAATAATTTATTGAAAGACTAGGTTTAGTTTTCTATTCAATTTATGCAAAAGTTTCACTACAGCGGATTGCAGTAACAACCCTTACGTTTACTGATATCACTATTAGATCAAGTTTTGCAGTAATTTTGGGAAGATGTTGTAACCACTTTGACTATCTTAGACTTCTTAGTAAGGGTATTTTATAGCAAATAAAACAAAAAATGCTAGATTATAAAAATAATGTAAATAGGAAAAGTTCTAAATGATTATATAAATAAATGAATAAATGAACAAAAATTAATATATAATATAGAAGAATATTCCTCAAGTGGCAATCTATTGTGATTTCCATGAGAAGATTGCCCATATCTCCTCTAAAGCAATTTCCATGGAGGAGATCACATCATACCTACCTTATTTTGAAGGAGATGTTGAGTCAAAAGTGGACACATTGGTGGACGATGAGGCTATGACACTATGAGCCATAAATTGATATTTGTAAATAAAATTAAATATACACATACCATAAAAGCCAGCATAGATATTTTCAAAAAATACATCAATTCGATCCTGCTGTCCCTGTCCATAATCTACTTCAACCGGCTTTCGTAAAAACTGAAGATCCCATGAATTCTGTCCTATGAGTTAACACCACAGATCAGATTAGATTAATTTCGAAAAAAGCATGCAGCAACACCTGCTCATCAAATGTCAACTGAAAGCTTCTCAAATAAAGCAGTGGAAGAAAACATGTAACCCCAACCAAACTGCAAAAGCTCAATTCCAAATTCTCACAAAAGCATAGAAGAAAAATATGTAAAACACAAAGCTCACTTCCAAGTATTGGGTTTGTATTGGGATTTTGGGTTTTAAAATCACTTCTCCTAATTTGTAAACATCATTTTGCTAACAAAATTTCTTCACTTGTCTTTATGTTGCAATATTTGCAAGTTTAATGTATTTACTCTGTTTTATATGCTCTCAATATTTCTAATTACTTCAATTTTCAATCTTATTACAATATTTGTTTTTCCCTAATATGATATTCTCTACTTCTCGTATTTGAAACTCATTATTCTTCATGCGATAACTAATAGATATCAGAATATCTTCTTTTTCATGTCAATCATAAAATTAAAGCATCATTGTTGTCAAAAAAAAAGAAAAAACTAAAAATTAAAGCATCATTAAAAACACAACAAAACATTCACCAACACAAAATATACAACATCATAGCAAAACTGTGAGGATATAATTTATATAACATCTATTTGAGCATCTGGTCCACATCACAATTTTTTCCTGGAAAACCATAGATCGAAACAAGAAAACATGCAAAAGCTATAAACTGGCCTCTTTGAAGATATATAGATGGTTCTCGTGGCGTTATGCTGCTAAAGATACCGAGAAAAAAAAAATACAATTTTAGTGCCTCTAAAGAAACAAAATCTCATATTTTTAATTGAAAAAAAAAATACAGCAATTGTAAGACCTTAGAACTTAAACATCAACCAAAACGAAGAAGAAAAAGATTATTAAAAAAAAAAAAGAAAAAAAACAGAGTAGAGAGAGCTAAAGATCTTAACTTGAAGGCTTGTAAGTAGAGAAAATGAAAAGTAACAAGAACCCATTATAGAACAATTCATTCTATTCCTGGTAAAAGCGACAAAACACGCATGCAAGCAAGGAGTGTACATTAATAGGAAGCTTTGAACAAAACACTTTCACCAACACAAAAGGAAATGACCCCATTGATGGAGCCTTGGCTTTGAAGAATATTGATTCTATCTATTTTCTTTTACTCGGATTTTAAATACTTTCTTTCAGTCTCTACTGATTTTGATTTTCAAAATTTTTCCTTTCTCATTTTACATTTTTTTTTTCCAATATTAGAGGGGCGGAGGATTTATTGATATAAATATAATTTTTGAGAGATACTTTCACTTAAAATCTATCGTCTACTGAGTGTTAAATAAGAGTGTATAGATGTTAAATATTTAAACAGCCAGTTTTTAGCTAAGAAGTTATTCCAATCTTTTCTTCGTTGAAGCGCCTGACTCTAGCAAAATCAATTGATAGAGGTGAACAACCGAGCAGCTGACATGACATTCAATTTATTAATATCAGCAACCAACAAAGCTTTTTCAATAAAGCAAGAAGATTTACAGCGGCGGAGCCTGGTAACCAGGCCCGCCGAGCCCAATGATAGTCTTGGTTTGGAATGTGCGAGGCTTGGGGAATACTCGTACATTCTCAGCTCTCAGAAGGTTTATCCGACGATATTCCCCGGATGTAGTGTTTTTGTCTGAAACAAAGCTTCCTAATAGTTGTGTTGATAGAATTAAAAATAGTGTGGGTTTTGTGGGTGGTGTTATGGTTAGCTCTTCAGGGAAGAGTGGTGGTTTGGGATTATTTTGGAAAGAGGGGGTGGATGTCTCTGTCTTGTCTTACTCTTCGGGGCATATCGATACCAGAATAAGCTTGGAGAATGGTTTTTTGTGGAGATTTACGGGTCTCTATGGGCATCCGGAACCTTCGAAACGTAGTAGTTCGTGGGAATTGGTAAGGAGACTAAGAGAGGTAGACAATTGTCCCTGGTTAATTGGTGGGGACTTCAACGAAATCTTGAGTAAAAATGAGAAGAGGGGTGGCTCAGAGAAAACCGTGAGTGATATGGTGAGGTTCAGGCAGCTGTTGGTGAAGTGTGATCTAACAGACTTAGGATTTTTTGGGCCTAAATTTACTTGGACTAACAGAAGGGATGGGAAAGATAATGTCCAAGAGAGACTAGATCGTTTTTTGGCAAACTCTCTGTGGAGGGACGGTTTTGGGGATGCTAGGGTGGAAAACCTGAATTTTAACTCCTCTGACCATAGACCAGTTATGATTAATACTAGGAAAAGGTTCAATCGTGAAGGTAGATCTCAAAGTAGTTTCAGGTTTGAACCCTTTTGGTTTAAAGAAGAGGATTTTCAGCCTTTAGTTAAGACCACGTGGGAGAGGTGGGGCAATGTGAGTTCGGGGGCGGACTTGGTTGCTAAATTGAAGGCGTGCGCAGGTGGGTGGTCTGAGTGGAGCCGAGAGAGGTTTGGGTCGTTAAAGAAACAGATTGATTCAAAACAACAATTGATTGAAAATCTCTATAGGCAGGTAGCGAAGGTTGGGGTGATGGAGGAGATAAAGACTCATGAGAGGGAGCTGGAGGACTAGTTAGCTAAAGAAGAAGTGTACTGGCGTCAGAGAGCGAGAGTGGACTGGTTATGGGCAGGAGACCGCAACACTAAATTCTTCCACGCAAGAGCTTCTGCCAGGAGGAAGAAGAACGCGATATCGAAACTAATCGGGGACGATGGGAGGGTGGCGAACTCCTTAGAGGAAATAGGTAAGATGACTTGTAATTATTTTGATAATTTGTTCTCTTCTACATGTCTCTCGTCTCTAGATATAAGTAAGACTTGCAGTGGTATTAGAGGGAGGATAAGTGAAGAGAGATATAGAGACTTGATGGTTCCGTTCAAAGAAGATGAAATCAAAGCTGCTGTGTTTGCTTTGGGTCCTACGCGGGTTCCGAGGTTGGATGGTTTTCATGCCTTATTTTTTCAGATAATGTGGGATGTTGTGGGAAGTGAGGTAACTGCGGTGTGCTTGAAAATCTTAAAGGGTGAGTTGTCCATCAGAGAGTTTAACTCAACCAATGTTGTTCTCATCTCGAAAACTAAGAACCCGGATAGAATTAAAGACTTTCGTCCGATCAGCCTCAGCTCGGTTGTTTACAAGATCATCGCTAAAGTGATTGCTCAAAGAATGAAAGTGGTCCTCCCCGAGTTAATCTCAAAAAACCAATCAGCTTTCGTTCCAGGGAGGCAGATTTCTGTTAACATTTTGGCATCTTTTGAGTTGCTTCACTTGATCGATAATCGCAAAAAAGGCAAGAAAGATTTAATGGCTTTGAAACTTGATTTAAGCAAGGCGTACGATCGGGTGGAGTGACGTTTTCTGGAATCAGTGATGGTGACTATGGGTTTTCCCCCGACGTGGATACAGTTGGTCATGGATTGTGTCGTCACAACGTAAATCTCTTTCGTCATAAATGGCCAGCGGACCGAGAGTATCTCCCCTTCTAGGGGTATTAGACAGGGGTGCCCTTTATCCCCTTATCTGTTTCTTCTTTGTGCTGAAGGGTTTTCAGGGGGCATGAGATAGGCTAAAAATGGGGGTAGAGGGCTGGGAATAAGATGTGGCAGGTCTGGGCCGATAGTTAGCCATCTCCTGTTCGCAGATGATAGTATCCTTTTTAGTAGGGCTTCGATTTCTAACTGTCACCTTATTAAGAAGGTTTTGAACTTGTATAGCAAAGGTTCGGGGCAATTGATCAACTTAGAAAAGTCAGATATTTGCTTTAGTGCGAACGTGGATGGTTCCTTAAAGAGGAAGTTACTTAAGGTGATAGGAAAGAATAAGGAGGTTCCGCATAGGAGTTATTTGGGGCTGCCTTCGTTGGTTGGTAGAAATAAATCCAAAACCTTTAGTGATATAAAGGAGAAGGTTTGAAAGAGATTGAAGGGATGGAAAAGCCACCTTTTCTCTCAGGGCGGAAAGGAAATCCTTATCAAAGCTGTGGTGCAAGCTATTCCGACGTACACCATGAGTATTTTTCGTCTGCCGCCAGCGTTGTGCAAGGAGCTGGGGTCGCTTGCTGCGGGTTTTTGGTGGGGGACTAAAGAAGGGAAACGGAAGGTCAGTTGGGTTAGTTGGGAGAGGCTGTGCAAGCCTAAATCGATGGGAGGGTTGGGATTTAGGGATCTGTCGCTATTCAACCAATCCCTTCTAGCTAAGCAGGCGTGGAGAGTGGCTGAAAACTACCAATCTCTTGCTGGTCGGATCCTAAAAGCCAAGTATTTTCCTAACAGTGATTTTATGCAGGCCAGTCCGAGACAAAGGTCATCGTACGCTTGGAAGAGCATCCTATGGGGCCGTGAGTTGCTAGAAAAAGGTTGGATATGGCAGGTTGGGAAAGGGAGGGACATTGATGTGCATCAGGACCCTTGGATGCCAAGGTCGAAATCTTTTAAAGTGATTACCCCTCCGAAAGAACCTCCCCTGAAAGTGGCTGACCTTATCGATCATGATAGTCACCAATGGGATCTGCAGAAGTTAAGTGACAGGCTGCTCCCAGTGGATAGAGAGCTGGTCCTATCCATCCCACTCAGCTGTAGAGACATCGAAGATAGGAGGAGGTGGTTTTTCGATAAGTCTAGAATGGTCACTATAAAAAATGGGTACAGGGTGGCGTATGAAGACCGTTTCTCTGGTGAGGGTTCTACCAGCTCTTAACTCCTTCTATAGAAAGTGGTGGAAGGTGATGTGGAACTTAAACATTCCCCCCAAGGTCAAGATTTTCGTGTGGAGGGCATGTCTTGAGGCTCTTCCAACGAAAGGTAACCTTTTCCGTAGGAACATTTTGAGAGAGGGGGGCTGTGAGGGGTGTAATAAAGAAATCGAGACCGCTTTCCACTCGTTGTTTGGGTGTTCAGTGGCTAGGTTGTCTTGAGAGTCCTTCGATGATAGGCTGGTAGTCATAATTTATGGGGCAAGAAATGTGATGGACTTGTTGTGGGGTATTCTGCAGTTGAGAGGGGTGGATGTGTTGGCATCTGTCTGCATGGTTATGTGGTGTTTATGGGGTAGTCGCAACCAAAGACAAATGAGAGGCGGGGTCTAGAAACAGGAAGACATGTCTGATAGAGCTATGGAGCTGCTGAGAGAGTTTCAGAATACAAAGAGAGCTCTGATTTCCTCCCTTCCCCCTAAGGCCCCTTCTTAGACTCAGGTTTGGTGCCCTCCCTCTGTCGGTTTATTGAAGCTTAATTCTGATGTTGCTATCCGTCAGGGGTCAGGCAGGGCGGGGCTGGGAGCTGCTGTTAGAGACCACCTGGGGCATGTAGTGCTGGCTGTTGCCATGCCTTGGAGAGGGTTTCTTTCCCCTGAAGCAGGTGAGCTCCTAGCCCTTAGAGAAGGGCTCAGGTCTGCCAAGTCTGCTGGAGTGAAGGTGGACATTGTGGAAGTTGATGCTGTTAATGTGACCTCAGTTGTTAACTCTTCTGATTTTTTTAGGGGGGCTTTAAGTTGTTATGTGGATGATATTAAGGCTTTGTTTGAGGAGGTGAGTGTGTGTAAGTGTCAAGTCATCCCTAGAAGTGGGAATTGCTTGGCGCATAACCTCGCCTCTTTGGCCTTGTCCTCTCCGGAGGTTTTACGTTGGCACAATGTCAGCTCTAGGTGTATTTTTCCTTTGGGGTTGGTTTAGTAATGTTACTTTGCTTTTCAAAAAAAAAAATAAAGCAAGAAGATTCCATCAAAAAGACATTGTTATAAATCAAGTCTAGAAGTAACGTGTCCTCTAATTCCTGTGAAAGCCCTATCAAAAATGGTAATGCTATTGTTGTATACGGCATTGGCACTACCTTATAGGCATGTGAAACCTGACGTTGATGTCGCGACTTTGCATCTTAGAACCTTGTCAGACGTCAATGTAAACCACCCACCACCTTATACAGTGGCCACCATGACAGACAACAAGAATGTTATGATTAGTATATTTATTTGGATAATACGTTTGTAATAATTTTTTTTACGACGAAAATTATTCAGCTATTATTATAGAAGTAAATTTTTTTTTATATATTTATGGAAGTAATTTTTAAACTATATAATTAATAATTAATATCAACAAATCTGATAAAATTTAAATTTAGACATAAAAAAATTATATATATAACTTTTCATGATCATATACGTAGATCTCATCATTCATTTTAAGGTATTTCATTTTCACAGTTCATTCGTTTTACTCTCACCATTTATTAGGTACAGGCCTAACTTACTGATATTCGGGGCACGTGCCCTCCCTGCATTGTTATGAAAAATTATTAAGTTTATAATATCATCATTAAATATTCAAATGTGACATGAATCTCACAAGAAGGTGATTCGTCCTGGTGGTATGCGGCTCCTTTCCCTTCGCCCCCAACCTGGGTTCAACCCTCATACTTGCATTCGCTTTTACTCTTCTATTTTTTGACAAAAACAATGAGGAAACGTGTGTAGATGTGGTTCGAACCAGACCTTGAAAGACATGACAAAACCACCTGCCAATCAAACTTATCTTAAAATTGGAAGTATTTCGTTTGCATAAATATTTATATCTTGTCATGTACCATGCACAATTACCACTAACCACATAATTAACATGAATTATTTTTTAACTTCTATTATGTGTATTTACCAACATATATAGAGCATTTTTTGTCTTTTTATTATGGGAGTACATATTTCTCAATATTATGAAAGTAAAACATATAATATTGTATTATAAAAAAAATCGTGTAATATTGATAAATCTTAATAAGTATTGGTTTATTCATGATTATTTATATTTTTTTTTTTTTTTTGCACATAAATTATTTTACATTATAAAATTCATAAATAAAAAAAAATACATATAAACTATAATTATTTTTATCATTAATTTTCATTATATTTCACTTTGTTACAGAGTGTCCCTTTTAAAATAAATATTTAAGTCCACCACTACCGCTTATTTATTATGATAATAGTTAAGAATTAATTATTAAAATTAAGTAATTTTGAATTTTAGACTTGATTAGAGATAAACACTGCAGATAAAAATAAAGAAAATAGAGAGAGAAAGAAAAAGTAAGGATGAAGAAACTATACAAAAACTTTGAAAAAGAGAAGGCATAAAAAGAAAGATAACTTGGAGAAATAAAAAAACATAAATTATCAGGTGATATTTGGATTATTTTAAAAATAATTTTTACTTTTAAAAATAATTTTTTTTGTAAATGTTTTTTTTTTTTATAAATAGTACACTTCATTTTAGTCTTTATATTTTCAACAATTTAAAATCAAAGTACTTATGAATTTTTGAGTTAAATTTAAAAGTGACTAACATTAAAAGTAAACCATTGTTTTTAACTCATTTTCAGCTTTAAATAAAATTTCAATAACTTTTTAATTAAAATATTAAATATTTCGCATGCAACATTGCACATAAAACATTTTCACCTAAAATAAGTGTTTCCACTTAAAAAACTCTATGTATATTAAATATTTCATATGCAATGTTATGTGAAACGTTTTACGAGCTAAAGATTAAAAATGATTAAACTTTCACTTGAGATCAAAAATAAATAAGTTTTTTGGATCAAAATGAATTTTACCCTTTTATGGACCATTTCCAAATAATTTTCACTTTTAATTATGTTTATTTTTAAATTATAAATAATATATTGAAAGACTAGGTTTAGTTTTCCATTCAATTTCTACAAAAGTTTCACTACCGCAAATTGCAACAACAACCCTCACGTCTACTCATATCACTATTACATCAAATTTTGACAAATTGCAATAACAACCCTTACATTTACTCATATCACTATTAGATCAAATTTTTGCAGAAATTTTGGGAAGATGTTGTAACAACTTTGATTATCTTAGACTTAATAGTAAACTTTACGACACAAGGGTTAAAGGGTATTTTATAGCAAATAAAACAAAAAATACTAGATTATAAAAACAATGCAAATAAGAAAAGTTTTAAATGATTATATAAATAAATGAATAAATAAACAAAAATTTAAAAAGATTATAGAAGAATATTTCTTAAACATCAACCGATTGTGATTTTCTTGAGAAGATTGCCCATATCTCCTCTAAAGCAATCTCTATGGAGGAGATCACACCACAATTACCTTATTTTGAAGGAGATGTTGAGTCAAGAGTGGAGACATTGGTGGACGATAAGGCTATGATGATATGAGGTGCACAGAGGTAGTGGGAGGGAATAATTAGCAATAGCAAACTTGTAGGTTATGTTTGGCATACGGGAATGAGAGTGGATTTGAGATTCAAAAATCCCAAATTTCTTAAATGTCAGGTTTGGAGACCAATTGGAAAGTAATGGATTTGGGATTCTTCCCAAACTCCCTTATTTCCCATCTTTTGGGATTCATTATTCCTATTCAAAACCATGGTTTTTGTTGGAAATGTTATTTCTCATTTCCTATCTTCTTTCTTTCTTCTCACACCTCCATCTATTTCTTTTTCTCTCACCTTCCTTCATTCTCTTATCACACATCCATGAAACCTGTGACATTTTTTATCTTTTTTTTTTTTTTTGAATTGGGATCTAGTTCTGGGAATCAAACCTAGAACCATTTGGTTCTGGATTTGATGAACCCAAAACCTGATGGTTTTAGGTTTGATATTTCTAGGTTCATCGTCGAACCCGATATTTCTAGGTTCATCGTCGAACCCAGAGCCATTTGGTTATAGTTTCGATAAGAATCCCCTGTTTTTATTTTTTTTTTTTTTTGTTTTTTTTTTTTAATGTTTTGATGTTTTGATATTGTTGATGATGTTGTTGTTGTGGTAGGAGATGATGATGTTGATAAATTGAATTGATTATATTGATAAACTGTGCATTGATGATGTTAAATTATGGGAGATATTGATATTAATGAACTATGGTTTTTTATTTTTTATTTTTCATTTTTTTATAAAATTAATTTATATAATATAAAATCTAAATTAATTTTATTATAATTCAATCCCAACCTATACCAAATATGATATGATATAATTTTTATCCGATCCCAAATTCTACCAAATATGGGACAATGATTTTTCATTTCAGTCCAATTCAATCTAATATATTTTATTCCAATTTAATTTATTTCATTTCATTTCAATGCTGTGTGCCAAATGGAACCTTATGGTTGGTAAAAATATTACGGATGGAGTTAGTGATAGTGTGGTTAAGGGCATGATGATATTGTGGAAATGATGTTGGAGACTTGGTGAGGATTGGTCGTGGTTAGGCAGTGGATCTAGTGAGTTTAGTGATGATGCAATACTAGACATTGTAAGTTTTTTTATATTTCATTTCATTATTTTTATTTTTAAAATTTTTTGTCACTTTTTTTGTTTCATTTACTCTTAATCTTTTCATTTTATTTTTTTAAAATTATTGTTATTGTTTTTTATTAAAAAAATTGTATTATTTTATCATGTATTTTGAAGAATAATTTTAAAAATAATTGATAAAATATTAGGAACAGATAATTTGAATATTTCTATTTCAAAGTTTAGACTGTTAATAAAGCTACAATGTTTAAATCAGTTGATGATATTTATCCATAATTAAGGCAAAAGTTCGATATTGTAGTGGTATGGGCAACCGTAACGGCATATTATTGCATTTTACCCTTTTAGCTGTTGCATATTCTACAATCAAGTTGTAAATTGTGAAAAATTTTACTATTTAACTACTTTACAAACATATTATTTTTCTCAAAGGAATTGCTATGAACAAATTCATATACACAGAAGACCAATAATGAGCATTATAAACAAAAAAAGAAAAAAAGTTGTAAATGGGAGTTATAATAATTCAACATTGTGACATCAAAACCTATCTATCTATTTATTCTTAATTAAAAGATTTTATTCACTCTTAATTCGCCTATTCTTTTTAATTACTGAACAGAAGGTAAATGATTATTGATTAAATAAGTACAAAATTTAAATAATATTTTTTTTACTAATTAATTTAGATAAATGTATTTGTACTAGGTGTGATTTGTGAAAGAGTAATGAGAGAGTGAAGTGATTAAAGGCATTCTAAGAAATTTGCAGTAATTTTGCAATTTTCTGTATTCCGAGTACTATTGATAGAATCTCTTTTGATAATTCAGAGACCATACACAACATACCAAAATCGCAAATATTGATTTCTTATTGTTTTTGGAAACTTCATGTTTTTTTAAATGCAAATATGTTTATGACTAACATGATCCCTCATGTTTCAAATGTATCAATTTAGTCCCTAAAGTTTAGTTAAACGCTGGTCTACTATAATTGAGAGAGGGGCATTTTCATCATTTCAAAATAATTATTTGTATTAAAAATAAAAAAGATCTCCGTTGTCCATCAAATGGAATATGGGGATCAAAAGTAATAAAATACATAAAAATTAATTTTTTTTTTAAAAAAAAAGAAATATCTCCACAATCCATTTTAGATATGAACGGTAGATATTAAACTTAATTAAAATAAAGTTAAAAATCAAAAAATCAAAATCAAAAACAAAATTAATAAAGAAATATCTCCACCATCCATCTCTAAAAGGGACGGTGAGAGATCATAAACACTTGAAGATAAAAATCAATTTAATAATTTACTAAATTATTAGATCAGCAATTAATCTGGTAAGGATCGGATCTTTTACCATTCTGGTTTCAAATCTAGATCATTTGAATAGTTGGAACATTCCAAATTGTCGATTGATCTGGAACATTCCAGATGGTTAATTGATTTGGAGCACTCCAAATCATTCAATGATCTAGATTGTCGATCATCAATCGATCTGGATACCGAATTGTTCAACAATAGATGGAGGTGCAATCCATCTCCATTGATGAAGATGGAGATCTAGATTGTCCATCAATATTGATGGAATCTCCACCTCCTCTTTTTTTTTTTTTTAATGTTGTTTTTTAAATATTCTATTTTTTTATTTAAAAAAAAATGCCCACCATCCATCTATGCTGGTGGATGATGGACATTAGAAGCGGATTTTTATTTTTATTTTATTTTTAATTATTATTATTTTTTTTTTTATCATTGAATCTCCATTGTCTATCTCAACTTAATAGATGGTGGTAATCTAATATGTTTTCTTTATAAAAGTTGCTCAAATCATTTTCATTTAAAAGATATTAATATAAATATTGATACTTACAAAGGTAATTGGTAGAAATCGTAGATGGCTATGTGATTTATGTAATACATGCATTCATTCATCTTGAAATATTTTTCTAAATTTTTTATTGTAAAAGTTCTTACCTCACGTAAACGAGGTTGTTTGCTAGTTATTTTATAATCCAAGGGCAAAAATCAAATTTCCAGTCCCACAAGCTATAATTGAGGCCAAATTAATCATTATGTTATCGGAACTACACAAAAAAAATTGTTATACTTGTAGTAACATACAAAATTTTCAACCGGAGTATAATTATTGAAATGACTAATTATAAACTAATAAATATTTACTTTATCCTTCATTTGTTTTTATTGGAAAAACAAGTTTTTGATTTCTCACAATTGTTTTTGGACCAATATTTCATTGGACATTCGTTTTGTAAAGATATATGTATATATATATATATATATATATATATTTGTAAGGCATAATTTTCTTCATGAAAAAATGATATTAATTATATTCATAATATTATTTCTATTAAATAGGCAGAAATTTCTTATAATTCTTATAAGTTATTCCTATTGTAACATACCATCGAAGGCGGATTGAATGTTGTCTTCGTTGTTACTCTTTCACCTTTGATTCTATGTATTGCTTGATCATACAAAACAAATAACAGATTTGTCAAGGTAACCCCGAAGATTATTTTCGAGAGCATCATTTAATGTTTAAGTCAATTATTATTTTCAAAAGACTCACTTTTACCTAAAACTATCATGTTCATTTCCAAATAAACCACTTAACTACCTTTTATAAGGAAACAAGATTTATCTTTTAGATGTCCCAATGCATGCCAACATGCTTATCATTTGTCATATATATTGTTTTTTGAATGATAGGTGTTTATTACATGTATTACATTTGTCACTTATCCTCTCGAGAAATAGTTCCATTGAAAGTTAACTTTCTTTGTCTTTGATAACTTGTTTAATTATGTCATTTAGTATGCCATCTAATATCTTCTTCGATCGAAATTTACGATATTAGCCACGTGTCTTCTCTAATTGCACTGATGTGTGTTCCTTTTATTGGGTTTCTTTAGCACCCATACATAAGCATTAATGCCAAAGAAAATTATTTGTAAAACAAATTTTTATAAAAACAAAATCATTTCTCTATTATATATTAATATGAGATAATAAATCTCATAACGTAATTAGTTTATCAATCATTTTCATATAAATATTGTTATGAAATTATATTAACATATAATAATACTAATAATAATATATACTGGAACAGCATATATTATATATTGTTTATAACATTAGTAATAATAAACAATTATATTTGTAACATTTATAGTAGTAATATTAGTTTTGTTGATTGGTAATATTATTTATAATATTATAATAAGTGTATAATTATTATAAATATTATTTTAATTATATTATTACATGTTTATATATTCTTATTATTATAATATTAATGTTATATATAACATGTATAAATAATAAATATATAATAATGTAATAAACATATATGATTATACTACTAATATTTAGTATTATTTATTTATATAAATATGTGTGTGTTTGTGTGTGTATCAACGTCATAAGTAATTGTTGCAGTGAACTGAGGTTAATTATATACATATATATATGTATGTATATGTATACATATAATCAACCTCATCAGCAACAGTCACAATGAACTGAGTGTTGGGATAATATACTAAAGATTTGTTTTTCGTTTTGGATTTGAATTAAACTAACATAAAAGAAAAAGATAACTTTTTTATACAACGAATCTTTAGTATATTATCCCAACAATCAGTCCACTGTGATAATTACTGATGAGGTTAATTATATGCATATATGTATAATTAACCTCGTCACTAATTGTCACAGTGAACTGAGTGTGGGGATAATATACTAAAGATTTGTCTTTTGTTTTGGATTTGAATTAAACTGACATAAAGAAAAGGATAAATTTTTTGTTCAATGAATCTTTAGTATATTATCCCAACACTTATACGACAATTACCGATGATGTTGATTATATATATATATATATATATATATGCATATAACATATTCTAATATATATTTGGGTTATGCATACATTTGATAAAAAAAAAAAAAAGTGTGAACGTACTTTAAAATGCGTAATTGTGACGGTACCCATTCCTACTCTTCTTTAGAGTTTAGCAGAATTCCGTGAAAACTTTAATTTTTTTAATTAGAATTTGAATTTATTAAAATGTTTGCAAATAAAATATGAATAAACCGAAAATCTTTATGTTTGTTGTGTTGGACTCATATATTGAATATATTAAATATTCATAACATATCTAGAAAAAGATAATTCATTTGTAAAACTATTCAAAAAACACATTTACAAAATCTAGTTAATTAAAATAATATACACTAAAGCAAAAATGCTTTTGCTTAAAAATAATGTTAATGAATTTTATAATCATCATGTGGCTCTTTTTATGATTTGCAATAATCTGTATGAACCTATAATGGATACTTGAAAAAATTAAGTTTTATAAAAGAATGAGTACTAACACTTAATAAGTGGATAGTTTTGTGTTTAAATTAAATTGATTAAATTATGTTTATTTATATTTCAACTGTTATTATTTACTGGAAATGAAAAGAGTTTCAAAATGACATGATATTGTTTATAAAGTAGATAAAGAATAAATTACTATTTTTGCTGGGTGGAGATTGAGGATCCACACACACGTATAAGTGCCACAAGTCTGTAAACAAGGATCTAATGGAGGCTTGAAGCATGGTGGTCCAAACTAGAGAAACTTGTGTAGTTAATGGAAAGAGATTTCATAAAAGATTTATAGATAATAGTTGCAAATTATATTTTATAAGTTATAAAGATTATTCATATAGATGTTTATAATTTTCATTAAGATATAAGATTTGCGCTCGGTTATTGTTATGATATGAGTGCATGTTAACCATTGAGAATTATTTATCATTACTAGTAAAATGTTATGATTTAATTTAGAAGTATATTTAGACTCATCCTAACTCATCTCTTGAGTCTAAAAGAATCCTGAGAAAAAAATCTAGAGTTTTTTTTTTTTTGAAATCTAGATTTTCTAAGAAAAAACACATTTAAAAATAATTCTCATAAACTCATGACTTCCTTATAAAATTCAATCTCAACAAAAGAGAAATCTATATATTTCTCGTGTTGGACTCATATATTAAGTATATAAAATATTCACAAAATATCCAGAAAATATATTTTAGCTATAAATTATTTTTGAAACACATTTACGAAATCTAGTTAAATAAAATAATATACATGGATGTAAAAATATTTATACTTAAAAATAATATTAAAACATTTTATTATCACTATATGACTCTTTTCATAATATGCAATAATCTGCACAAACCTGCAGCAGATACTTACAAAAATAGTTTTATAAAAGAGTGAGTGTTAATGTCCAATGAGTTGATATAACTTTTATAAAAATATTTCTAAATAAAATATAACATATAACTAGTAATAATACACAATCATATCTTAAAAATGAAACTTAATTTAAATCTTATATCATAGTAAAACTGTAAATTTTTATATAAATTATTTTTATAACTTTAATAATATATGATCTAAAAATCTATAATCTATAGATCTTTTTTGGAATTTTTTTTTGTACCGATCAAATTCAGTATATAACATTTGTAATATGAAAATCTATACCAATTAATACCTAAAGGCATTTGGTCATACGTGGTGAAAATATTTAACACACATAAAGTAAAGA
The DNA here is from genome assembly GCA_019925255.1 of Litchi chinensis. Lineage (NCBI taxonomy): Eukaryota > Viridiplantae > Streptophyta > Magnoliopsida > Sapindales > Sapindaceae > Litchi > Litchi chinensis. The sequence continues at coordinate 14,653,445 of CM034465.1, read as the reverse complement.
ATAACGTCTGACCATACAAATACTGAGCGACTTTCTAGAACTTACACATATGAAACCTGTCTGACTGTTAGAGAGAAAGGTACAATCTTAATATTCTGAAAATATGAGAATTTATTATGAATTTAAACATATATATATATATATATACCATGGTTCCAAAACTCGGTCGAGTTCTCGTCGTTCGACCGGTTTCCGAGTCGAGAATCCCCAGATTAGGGGGTTCAACTCGGATACTGTGCAAACTCAGCCCAACTCGGGCCGACTCGGCTCGGTCGAGTTAGCCTTTTTAAAAAAAAAAAAATGTCTGATATAATGCAGATGACAGATCTCAGTTTTCTTCTGCACTTTGTCTGGTCTCTCTACTGTCTACTCTCCCTCCGCCTCTCCCGATCTGGTTGAGTTGCTGCTGCCGTGGCATGACTGCGTGAGTCACGTGACAGCTGCTGTCGTCGTCTTCTTGCCGTTGTCCGTCACTCCTCATCCGCCGTCATCCATCACTCCTTCGTTGCCGTCTCCGTCTGTGAGTTTTTAACATTTGTTTTCACTTTGTTTTTTTTTTTTTTTTTTGTTTTTTCATTTTGTTTTTTCTTATACTTTCAATTGGAGTTACTTGTGTCTTATATTTCATGGGATACAATTTATAAATCGTATGAGTGGCTTCTTTATCTTGGTGGTGGAAATGACTAAGGTTGTAGGAAAAATAAACTTTGTACAACTGATTTGAGGTAATAACGGATGATAAACTGGTATGTGGTCTTAACTCTTCTTGTGTGTGATATATAATATATTGATTAATGGTTTTGCCCATTCTACTGATTAGATGATCTCTATTTCTTTTAAAGTGTTATTTATTGTGTGATTGTGTGTGTTGGTACAATAATCAAGATACAAGTTATAATCATGGTAAGATTGCATTATCAAACATCTAATGTTTGCTTTTTGATGTTATTATTTATAGTTAAGTGCCACACTTCTATTATTTGTTGTAGATGATCAAGATACAAGCTATAATCATGGTAAGATTGCTGTTGATGCACAAGGATGCGTTGATGATCAAGATACAAATTTTATTTTTTACAGATTTGATGGGGTTTGACCATGGGTCAACGGGTTGACCGTTGATTGACGGTCAAACCGAATGCTCACCGAGTACTCTCGAGTTGCCGAGTACTCGCTACTCGTTGGCTCGCTGGTCGAGCAGCGAGTAGCGAGTTTTGGAACATTGATATATACACATCAGAAATTCCTGCTGGAATTTATGTTTTCAGCTTGGATTTATTATAATAAATGTTTAAGATACTTTCAATAATATTATTTTATGTTCTAAGAAAATTATTTATTCAAAGTTATACGTATATTTAGAAATAGAATTTTATTTATTTTGTATACAAAAATTGTTCAAGATTTCATAATGAAAATAAAAATGATTCATTATTCGTATAATCATTCATTTTTAATAAATAATAAACACTAAAATATAAAGAATTATAATTAAATAAATCAATTCAAAATAAAATGATTAATTCACGTAACTCCTTTGCTCAAATATAAATCTAAAACGGATTCCCATATGATTCCTGATAATTCTAGATTCATCCTAAAATCACATAACTTCAATTTAAAAATTATAAAAAAATTAACTAATTTTTTGAATTCCAAATTCTATTCAAATAAAATCACTTATTTACATAAATAAGCCCCCAATTACTCTTCTTATTTCCTTTTTGTCTTCGGCTCACTGATTCGGCTCACTAATTTTTTATTAATCTTCTGCTGTGCGGGTTTCTGTGTTGGTGTTGCTATTAGATTCTTCTAATTGACATTATATATCTATATATATATATATATATATTATTTATTTATATATATATGTATGTATGTATGTATGTATGTATGTATGTATACATAAACACAGCAGCTCTCAAATGCTTACCTACACTATACAAACGACACTTGTCTTTTTATTATAAATAGATTGCTAATTCGGTGTCAGTGGACACTTGTTCTGATTTTTTAAAAAGCTAACAAGTACCTTTAGAAAGCCAGTGGGTACATTTAGAGCAAAAGGCTAAAGATCTTAGTTTACTTAGCTGTTTGGGTGCATGTAGGAAATTTCATGACAAATAATTTGGGCTTAATTATTATAAGACTTTTAACTCAAATAGGCTCATTTAGCAAGCCTTGAGAGTTCATTTAGTAATGACAATTCTTTAAAATTTGCCTATAAATAGATTGCTTCCTTTTTGATTTTTTTGACACATACTTTGTAACATCTCTCTCACTTTCTGATATCAGTAAATTTCCATTTCTCCTTTTCTACTTTCTATTTGTATATCTTTATTAATTATTATACGCATGTATTATTTTATTTGCATGTTATTCTGCTTCTACTCCCCTATTATGCTATTTTATTAATTTCATAACATTTAGAACTTTTTAACAAACCAATTATATCATTTCTAAAAAAATAGAATTAATTCGGTGCCTTTAGAATTATATACTATTTAATTTGGTGTCAGCGGACACTTGTCCTTTGTTTTCTAGCCAACAGGGTGGCTTTAGTAAGCCAAGGAGTGTATTTAGAGCAAACAAGCTTAAGATCTTTAGTTCTATTTGTAAGATCTGTCGGTGCATTTAGGAAATTTCATGATAAACAATTTGGGCTTAATTATTGGACTTTTAACTGGAGCTCATTTACTAGGCCTTGAGAGTTTATTTAGTAATGACATTTCTTTAACATACTGAACTTAAACTCACACTTGGGCTTAAAATATATTTTTCTAACTATTGGGCTTTAACCTTTAAAAACAAAAACCAGTCCAATAACCCTTTAATTTGAACCCAATTAACAACATTTCAAAGTAAAGAAAGAGAATTTAGGCAAAATGCCCTAAAAACACACCAATATTACGTAATTACCCTTTAAAGCAATAAAATTATAAAATTACCCTAATTTACTAAAACACCCTTTTTCATTATCCTAATTAAAAAAATCATAAAATTATCCTAAGCTACCCAAAATGCCCCTAATAAATTAAACCAACTCATTAATACAAAACATTAATTCTTTACCTATCTAATTAAACTACAATAAAATAAATAAAACACACAATCAAATAAATACCATTAACTCATTAATTCATCCTCCATCACAATTTCTTTCCATCAACAATCACCTTTTTTTTTTTTTAACTTTGAATTTGAGTGAAAGATAATGTGACGAAAAGTTGAAGAAGATAAAGGTTAGTACTTAATAAATAATTATTTGATTTATATTTGATAATGTTTGTAAGAAAAAAAAAAGGAAAAAAAATATTGTTCGGGTAAGCGGGCGACTCGACTGCTAACCCGAAGAGATAATTTTGACCCGAAGGTCAAAATTATCTCTCCAGGTTAGAGAGCAAACCTGATTTCGGATCACTCTCTGACCCGATTGTCTCAATTTGACCCAATGGGTTAGATTGAATAATTAGGTCAAAAGGCGACCCGACACCCGACATCTGGTCACCTTCGGGTCGCCTTCTAACTCGAACAGTACTCTTAATTTTTTTTTTTTTAAAGGATTGCTATCAAATTATGATTTAAGTCATTTAATAGTAACAATTCTGTATGATTAAATTTTCAGGATTGAAAATGTCTACTGTACAACTGGTTTTTAATTGGGATGGTCAATGGAAGAGCGATCGTGGGTTACTGGTATGAAGGTCAAAGAGCAAGAGCTTTTAGATTTCCACGGAATGCAACTTTTGAGCAATTATTGGATAAAACATACCGTGTCATAGGTATTGATAAAAGCCATTATCGAGTTATATTAACTACTGTTGCTCAAACCATTTGTCCAAACATGCCTATTGAGATCATTGATGATGATGATATTGAATTATTGCTTGGACGTGAGAATGTTGACCCTCTAGTATATATAACTGTAAAGGAGGTTGAGTAAGATTCAACAGATGTGAAAAATATTTGTTAACCGGAAACTTCTTGTAAACCAAACCATACATTTGAATTTGACTTTGATCCCAATTTAGAAACAACGAATGTGAATGACATTGAAACGTCCAATACTAGTCCAACATATCAACCAAACTCAAGTATCCATTTAGATGATATTAGGGAAGGATTTATGTCATATGACAATGATAATACTTATTCTCCTCTTCATTATGGATTTGAGGATAGCTCAAGAATGGAGCATGTTCCTGAGGTTTCGATTGATCATCATACAACGGATTGTGGTAAACACGAACAATATACATATCCTAGTAATTATGGTGAAACAACATCAGGTGGAGTTTCAAATCGATATGACCATCAATTTGAGCATGTTCAAAGGCTTGTTCCACCACCGTGTACATTATACCAAGTTAATTCTAATGAAGTTGCTCCTAGACGTAATCCTATGCGTATTCAAGTCGGTGAATTGTTTGACAACAAAGAACAATTGCAATTAGAGCTAGGTAGATATGCCTTGGCAAATCAGTTCCAAACAAGAGTCATGAAATCGAACAATCAAGATATCAGGTTTGGTGCATCGTTGTAGATTGCAATTGGCACTTACGTGCAATTAGAGATGGAAATTTAGATTATTTTCATATTAGAAGATTTGATAATGAACACACATGCTCCATGGAACAACGATTTCCACAACAAAGGCAAGCAAGTGCTCGTGTGATAGAGGAACACATCAAGGAAAAATTTAAAGACCATTGTGTGTACAAGTCTAAGGAAATTATAAGAGACATACAAAATGAGTTTAACATCTCATGTAACTATCATAAAGGATATCGAGTCAGACATATTGCATTAGATAAAGCCTTGAGGAACTTTTACTAAATCATATATGATTTTGCCTTCATACTTATACATGTTAAAGCAAGTCAATCCTGGAAGTATTACTAACCTTCAGACTGACTGTAATGATAGGTTCATGTACATGTTCTTTTGCTTGAAAGCTTGTATAGATGAGTTTTTGTATTCCATTAGACCAGTCATTGTTATTGATGACCATTTTTAAAAGATTCTCATAATTGAGTTTTATTTGTGGCTATGTGTATGGATGGTAATAATCAAATTTTCCCTCTAGCTTTAGTGTGGGTGATTCTGAAACTAATGACACATGAGAGTGGTTTCTTATAAGGTTACGCCATGCTATTGGAGAAGTTGAGAATTTGGTTATAGTTTCTGACAGAAAATCTAGCATCAACAATGGTATGGAAAAAGTGTTCTCAAATTCATTCCATGCAGCCTATGCAGTCAATTTAGAACAGAATATGGTTATAAAATGTGAAAAAAGTAAGACATTAAAATATATTTATTGGAAGATAGTTAAGGTGTATCGTGTTAATCAATTTACCCATGCGATGGAACAATTAACAAACTTGAATCCTGAAGCCGCTACATTCATCACTGCTGTAGGTAGTAATCGTTGGTCACGTGCTTATTGTCCAAGAAAAATGTACAAGATAATGTCAACAAATATTGCGGAGTCGATGAATAATGCAATAAATGATTGTCGAGAGTTACCAATCACTGAAGTTGTTGAATACATTAGAGGGGTTCTCCAGCGTTGGTTTCATGATCATCGCGCGAAAGCACTTAAAGTGACAACTCAGCTAACAACCGCAACAGATGTAACAATTGCTCTCAATGATGAATTAGCTCGGACTTATACAGTTCAGCCAATTAATTTTTACACATTTTTGGTTAGAGATGGAGATTTGGATGGACATGTTGATTTAACAACAAAGACTTGCAATTGTCTAGAATTCAACCAACTCCAATATCCATGTACGCATGTTTTAACTTGCATTAGGCTTAGAGGATTTTTATATTCAAACTACTATTCGCCTTACTACTCTTCTAAGTCTCTTGTTGCAGCATATAGTGGGGAAATAAACCCACCCGGACAACCATCCGACTGGTTGGTTCTAGAAGAGGTTGCGGCTAAAGTTGTTCTCCCTCCAGTTGGTCGACATCATCCAGGAAGACCAAAAAAGAATTGCATTCTATCAGTTGGGGAAGAAGTTCATAAAAGGAGTTGCACTAATTGCAAACGTCAGGGTCATAATAGTCACACTTACACCTATCCAAAGTCTACAAGAGTACCAGACTATATCAAGAGTATGGGACAGTCAAGTGACAATAACAATGTTACAGAATGATTCAGCTTGGATTGTTTTATGTCAACGGATATTGTTTGTATATTTGTAAGCAATTTTTGCATTTCTGTCTAACTGTAGTTAAATATTGACATGCATTTGAATGAGGAAGATCTACATTATCTTTTATAATATTGAATGTTTCTACCTAAGAATCTGCAGCTTGTAAACATTCCACACAATATGTTTTTACATTTCAATCACTTGGACTTGCGAGCTTAAAAAAAATTTGACATAGTTTTGCTTATATGTACAACATTTTCAATCAACACAGCACACATGCTTAAAATATTCTAAATAATCACTTTTTTATATATCAAAATAAAATTTATTAACCAAGCAAAACTACACCACATTAGTATTGTAACCACACAGCATATGTCGTCATCAGTTTATTGTATATTTGATACATCATTATTTTTTTGTTTATCAACATCAATAATATCTTTTTTACATACAGGTTTTATAGGTACAAATTTATAAATTTGAAAAAGTTTCGTGACGATTTGTTCTCTAAGCCGTGAGCTGTTTTTTGCTTCAAATTCAAATGGTTGTCCAACTCATAGACATTCCAAGTATTTTAGTGTGAAAATCCTATGGTCGGACCTATGTAATGACACATGAAAAATTTCTGTGACGATTTGTTCTCTGAGCCGTGAGTTGTCTTTTGCTTCAAATTCAAATGGTTGTCCAGCCTATAGACATTCCAAGTATTTTAGTGTGAAAATCCTACAGTCGGACCTATGTAATGACACATGATAAAAATAAAATGTCACAATTTATATTCATTAAGTCATCGATAATTGTTATTATAAAAAAATTAAAAAATAGATTTATTTATATCCTTCATCTTGTTCTAAAACATTTCCCTCCAATCATTGTATTTGAAATGGAGTAGTATCAGAGTAAATGTTTGATAATGTTCGAACCAACAACGAAGGCAACATCTTTCGAAGACATGTTCTCCAAGTAACCAAATGGTCGACAGTCATACCTTTCGGCTTTGAATCGTATTTATTAATTACACGCTTCGCCAAGTTAACTTCAATGGCAACCCAATGTACATTGTTAATGTTTACAGGAAATGGTAGCTGAAAACCAACATGAATACAACCTATTAACAAACTAGACAAAAAGCAACATAAACAATGTAATCAAACATAAAACTTTGAATTAGTTACTCACACTGATGACTTTACTCCAACCTTACTATACATGAGTCGGAGTCTTTCCATGTACATAATCTAACATATCACCATCCCAATCATACATATCATGTTTAAACTGTTTCTTACTCTTACTCAACGCCGACCACCTCCCTTGAATTTTCATCTACATAATTGTCAAGTATATTGATCACATAATAAGTTAACGAAACAAATTGATCCATGATTAATAGTAGTTATTACCATGAAACTGTAGTCCAATAAAGCTTTATCACGACTATATCTGTTAAGGTAATGAAACGCACGACAACGCATGAGACAACAATATGTCTCATATGCTGCATTTTACGTACAATAGGCAATACATCAGTAATTTTAAAATGAGAAGTATAAGTTGTAAACAAGTATATTTAATCACTTATATAACCCTCCAACTACTCAGTTGGGGACAACATTTTTTAAAACCATGCAGCATCAACCGTAAGTAACCCCGTGTCCAAACTATATTAGCACAAATTTAAATATCATTATATATATACGAATACTGTTGATGACAAGTAAAGTGAGTGTGCATATTCATACCTCCTGTTACGAGTGTCAGATATCCATTCGTTAAGTAAACGTAAAGAATCGTGATCTACTTGGCTTTGAAGTCTAAATTCTAGTATTTTGGGTTTTTTCAGGTTTTTTATCGTGGGATCAACATACAGGCTTATCACCAACGCCAATCTTTTGTGGTCTTGGTTCAACTTGATAGTAAGTTTGGGTGGTCTTAACAGTTGGATGACATCTAGTGAACCAATAGGCATAGAAGGAGACGATACATCACGTATTATTGATGTAACCAAATCATGGATGTTGTTGTCACTCGAATTTAATACTATCACATCATCAACAGTCACATTATCAGATTTATCATTTGTATGTAAGAGAGTTTGATCAGATGTCTGCATTTAAATAAAAGTAGGTAATATATGTACATGTAAAATAATAAATATTAAAATTAACTAAAGTATAAATCAATAAATATTTGATCTTATCAGGAATATTGGAAGTATCAGACACCATAGATTTGTAAATAAACTATGTTAGTTGTTTAAACCCCTTATGTATTTCATCCTCTATTTTTTTAAAATGTTCATCTTGTCGTGCATTGAGAGCTTTAAATTGAACTTCAAGATTATCCTCTATTTTCTTGAAATGTTTATCTTGTTGTGCACTGAGAGCTTGTTGTTGAGCTTTAAGATTATCCAACCTTTGACTTCAATACTTTTTATTCTCTAGTCTGTATTCTTTTTTTGTCTTCATACAAGAACCACCTTCGTTTGGTATCTCATAACCCCACTCGAAACGAGTATCATCATCTCTGTAGATATTATCTCTCTTGACATCATCATCATTATTACCAACACACATGTCGTCATCATTTATGTATTCATCCTGAACATCATTATCAAAATTGTCATCATCATCAAAATATCCACTAAGACTCCCAAACTTGACATCATTTAAAATAATCCAAGAATTCAAACTCTCCCAATATGGTTTCTTTGCTTCATCAGCAGAGGGGTTTAGCACTTTGTAATATCAAATAAAAAGGAACCATTTACATACGTAAGTCTTATGAATTTAACAATTATCAAAATTAAATGACATCAGTTGGTTGTTACTTACATCTATTTTATCAAATAAATTTTTCTGTAAAGAATCATAACCGGGGATCCTTATACATATCTAATTAAGGATTTGAGGGGTAGAATTGTTTACCCTTATTGCATGTCCAAGCATCGACTACATTGGTATTGCTTCAATTACCCACACCTGAATAAAGAAACAAATAACAAATATTCATATATAGACAAGTAATAAGGTTTAAGAATTTAGTATACTTAAAAAAGAAAAAAAGAAAAATGTAACATGTTATATTAACTTGAAAAGTTGTCGCAAAGCTGTATAAATGACTTTACTCACTTTACCTTTTCCTTTCATGGAAGAATCAAACATATCATTCAAATAACTAGATAATTACTTATACGACCTATGATGTATGTATGACCCCCAAGGAAACTTATTGAAAGCATCTAAGTCATCCACCAATTACAAAGCCTAATACTGAAGGACATTACGTTTATCCGTTCCAAATAAAGTCATTTCCGAAAAAAAAACACCAGAGTTAACTTTACCATATCTGTGTCACTAATATTTTGATTAGCCCACAACCTTGTTTTAAACCAATCGATCACCATTGCTACTGATACTTTATTCATACCAAAGTATTTCTATCGTAGCCTGTGATTATTTAAATGAGATTCTTCCGTTTCAAACTTAAAGTCATCTCCAAACTGAAGTCTAGTCACCAAACAAAACTTCACTAGGCTATACTTTATCAAGTCATTTTCAACATGAAACCACATAGTATCTATTAACTGGTTGTCATGTTGGATATGACACTCCCTCAAAAGAATATGATGACAAAAATATCCAGAAAACATCATTTCATTAACATCAAGAAAATTACCAAAACAAGTACCTTTAAAAAATTCGAGCTGATTGGTAGTAAAAGAAGATTTTATCAATTGTATGTTTTCCTAATTACTGTAACCGCTAACTCGTCTAGATTCTCGAACTGTTTTCTTTATTTTTAGTAATTTGTCAAACTTTATTTCAGCCATTTACACCTATTATAAAAAAAAAAAAAAACGTAAAAATACATGATGGTTAGAAAAATTAAAACATCACGTAAAAATACAAAATAACAGCACATTGCTATTTCAAAACAGCACAAAAATGCTGTTAACAGCACAATAATGTTGTTACAAAATAACATAATAATGCTATTACAAAATAGCACACCAAAACCAGCAATCGCAGTATTGTTAAAAGCACAATAATGTTATTACAAAATAGCACACTAGCACACATAAACGCAACAATCATGTGCTCCAAGCTTATTAAAAAGAAAAATAGATTTTTGCGTGCAGCCAACGCAAGTACACTATAATAAAAAAAAAAACAGATTTCAACACTCAATGAACCTATACTTTTCTATACATTGTTTTGTGTATATTTTCACAATCTATGAACTGATTTTAATTGTTGTTCTTATCCTTCAACATAGGTACAAACAAATTAAATTATCACTTAAAATTAAATCATGTAAAAATACAAAATAGCAGCACATTACTGTTTCAAAACAGCATAACAATGCTGTTACAAAACAGCATAACAATGCTGTTACAAACAGCACACCAGGACCATCAATCACAGTGCAGTTAACAATACAATAATGATGTTACAACCAGTGCACATAAACACAACAGTCATGCGCTCTAAGCTTGTTAAAAAAAAAAAAAAAGATTTCTGTGCATAGCTAACGCAAGTGCACTATAATAAAAAAAAAAACATATTTCAACACTCGATAAATCTATACTTTTCTATAAATTATTTTGTGTATATTTTCACAATCTATGAACTTATTTTAATTGCTGTTCTTATCCTTCAACATAGGTACAAACAAATTAAAACATCACTTAAAATTAAAACAATATGTAAAAATACAAAACAGCAGCACATTGCTATTTCAAAACAGCACAAAAATGTTGTTACAAAACAACATAACAATGTTGTTACAAAACAGCACACTAGGACCATTAATCGTAGTGCTGTTAACAGCATAATAATGTTGTTACAAAACAGCATACCAATGCTATTACAAAACAACACACCAGTGCACATAAACGTAACAGCCATGCGCGCCAAGCTTGTTAAAAAACAAAAAAATAGATTTTTGCGTGCAGCCAACGCAAGTGCACTATAATAAAAAAAAAAAAACAGATTTTAGCACTTGATAAATCTATACTTTTCTATAAATTGTTTTGTGTATATTTTCACAATCTATGAACTGATTTTAATTGCTGTTCTTATCCTTCAACATAGGTACAAACAAATAAAGATCCACTACACATGTCATCCTAAAGTATATTTCAAACATAGACCAAGTTCATCTTCACAATTATCAACACTAGTTTTCCTAACTCAACAAAACCCCAACTCATCTTCAAACACTCCTCTTGGCTTCATCAAAACACAAAAAAGAGTCAACATAATTCTCACAAATATATTCACAAACACTTTCTATGCATCAATACTAACTTTCCTAACTCAACAAAACCCCAACTCATCTTCCTTTTCTACACATATTTGAAAATAAACAACACCCCAAATCATCAAATTTAAGGTCACATCAACAAGAACAACAACTTCAACCAAACACACAAACCATCACAATGCCAAAATAAAAATATATATATAGATAGTAAAAAAACCAACCTCAAATTTGTTGTACAAGAACTCAAAGAGGAGATATATAGGAGATCTAAAGGAGAAGTTGTTGTTTGATTTCGGAGAAGTTGATATGTAGCAAAGAACCAAGCTTCAAGAACTTCTTGCGTTTTAATTGTGGACAAGTTTCAGAAGGCAACAAAGTCGTCATTTTTGAGATTTTGGTTGGAGGAGCTCACGCCATTGCTACCGTCGACAAGATGACACCGCTGTTTGGGATGGTCTACCGTGTCTCGAGCTGGTGGGGTTTGGGATTCGGCTACCTTGGCTATTGACAAAATGGATGAAGGGGATTAACACAATGTCATCGTTTTCGTGTTTCCAACTGGAGGAGCTTAAGTCGACGCCGACGAGATGACGCCACTGTTCGGGTTGGTCTGCCGTGTCTCGAGCTGGTGGGGTTCGGGATCGGGTTGCTTGACTGTTGACAGAATGGATAAAGGGGGTCTCACCACAATTAAGGGCATTTTAGTCATTTAGGGGCAGTTTTGCAATTTAGTTTATGTTAATGGCAGTTTCGTAATTCTGATGTGTTTTTAAGGGTATTTTTGCTAAATTCCCCCAAACAAATTTGGATATTAAATGTTTGGACTTATTAGATACCCATTAGAGTGACAATATTTCAATCCCCTAAAGTCGTATGTACACCTCTTTTGTACACACACCCCATTAAATATTACATTTAAAAATTATAAATTATAATAAAGGAAACCTGCAGAAAACTCTTTAACAGTTGGTAATATTACACTCATATGGAATATTTGCTCTTAATTACGCATTAAATTCCCTTGCCACTAGTGGTCAATTGTTAAAGTTAACCATTTACCAACTTGTTAAAATTAACTGTTTAACAATTAATTATTTATTTAATTAAATTTCAAACTAAATGAGAAATGGATCTATCCGCTTACCCATAGTTAATTTATTTTTAGATGGAATAATTGCTTAAAAACTTATTATTTATTTTATTTATTCAATTAGAATAATAAAAATAAACAAATATGTTGCTATCATCGGATAACTCAATCAATCCCAAACAAAAACCATTAAAACCAAACACAACTCTTCATTCTTCTTCTAAGATCAAATTCTATATTCTATAAATTATTACATCATTTTAAAACAAAAATAAAAGTAAAAATAAAAATTTGGACGTTTGCTTTATTAGATCTTCATCAATGGAGCAGAGCTCCATTAGATCTAATGGAGTAATCACTCCATCAAATCTAATCAAGTGACACACCAGCAGGGAGCACGAGCACCACCATCACTTCACCATGAAGAATTGACACTACTTCTTTGACTTTTCTCCACTCCTTCCTTGACTTTGCTCCTTCTTCGACATTGCGCCTTAATGGATGTTTCAATGGTGGAGCATCCATTAGTGATGTGTTTGTGGTTAATGACAATGAACTAGATGGTTTTCAAACTATGAAATAGATGGGTTTTTAAATGATAAATTAATACGGAAAATCTAAGAGTTATGATGAATTGATGAATTATGATATCCCAATGTTTAAGTTCTATTTTGTGATGTTGAGTATGAGTTTGATGATAAAGGATGATTTTTTTTTTTTATCATTATATTTAATTAATTAATAATTTGAATATTTTATACTTAAGAAATATTTATATAATTATCTAAATAAATGTTTTATTTGGTTGTTGTAGGTCGAATTTGTCTCTGGAGTTGATTGAAGAACTTCGGGTAATTGAAGAACTAAGTAATTTGATTTATTCTAGTGGGAGAATGCTTTGATTTGGGTTTTGTTAAAGCTTTTGAACAACTATTTTTATTGAAGATTGGGTTAACAATCTGGCACATTAGGTTTAAGACATGAGATTTTAAATATCTGAGTCGAAGAAAAAAGACAAAGATGAGAAACAATATATATATATATATATATATATATATATATTTATATAGTGTTTTTATCATTAATACCTCTTAACTTTAAAAAATTAGAATAAACTAATCAAATTCATTAATTGCATTCTCTTTTTTAAAATAAATTCTCTCTCATATTTAATTCAAATGTAATAAATAAATTTGATTGGTTTGTCTTAACTTTTTAAAATTAAGAGATATTAAAAATAGAATTACTATATATATATATATATTAATTTGAATAATGAAATCAGTAGGAGCAATTTGGTCTTTAAATTGAAAAATGGTCAATAGTTATTGACCATTGACCGCTAATTAACGAGAAGGGAATTTAGTGCAATTAATTAAAAGTAAATATTTCCTATGAGTACAATATTACCAAATGTCATGGGAGGTTTGAGCAATTTTTTTTTTTTTTTTTTTTTATATATACAATTATGAGTCATTTAATAGGGGCGAACTTATTAAAGGGTATGCAAATAGTTATTTTAGAAATGTGATTACTAAATGAACTCTCAAGGCTTGTTAAATGAGCTCATTTTAGTTAAAAGTCTAATAATAATTAAGCCCAAAATGTTATCAGGAAATTTGTAACGCACCCACAGAGCTTCCTAAGCGAACTTAAGATCTTAAGTTATTTGTCTAATTACCCCCCTTGGCTGTATAAAGCCACCCCGTTCGGTAGAAAAATAAATGGACAAGTGTCCACCCACACCGAAGTAGATATAATTCTAAAGACACCGAATTAATTATATTGGTTTAGAAAAGATATAACTGGTTTGTTAAAAAGTTCTAAATGTTATAAAATTAATAAAATCGCATAATAGAGGAGTAGAAGTAGAATAATATGCAAACAAAATAACACATGCATATAATAATTAATAAAGATATAAATATGAAATTAAGAAAATAGAAAGGGAGAAATGGAAATTTACTGATATCACGAAGTGAGAGAGATGCTACAAGTGTGTCAAACAAATAAAAAGGAAGCAATCTATTTATAGGCAAATTTTAAAGAACTGTCATTACTAAATGAACTCTAAATGAACTCTCAAGGCTTGCTAAATGAGGCTATTTCAGTCAAAAGTCTTATAATAATTAAGCCCAAATTATTTTTTGCTAAATTTCCTACATGCACCCGCAGAGCTTACCAAGTAAACCAAGATCTTAAGTTTCTTTGCTCTAAATGCAGCCATTACTTGTCTAAAGGCACTCGTTACCTTTCTAATAAATAAATTAATTAATTAAGTAATTAATTAATTAATTAAAAAAAAAAAAAAACACAGAACAAGTCTGGAAGTAACGTGTCCTCTAATTCCTGTAAAAGCTTTATCAAAAATGGTAATGCTATTGTTGTATACGGCATTGGCACTACCTTATAGGCATGTGAAACCTGACGTTGATGTCGCGACTTTGTATCTTAGAACCTTGTCAGATGTCAATATAAACCACCCACCACCTTATACAGTGGCCACCATAATAAACAATAAGAATATTATGATTAGTACATTTATTTGGTAATACGTTTGTAATATATATATATATATATATTTTAATGAGGAGAATTATTCATCTATTATTATGGAAGTAATTTTTTTTTAAAATATTTATGGAAGTAAATTATTAAACGATATAAATAATAATTAATATCAACAAATCTGATAAAATTTAAATTTAGATGTAAAAAGATTATATATATGTATGACTTTTCACGATCCTATACGTAGATCTCATCATTTATTTTAAGATATTTTGTTTCAAGGTTCATTCATATTAGTCTTACCATTTGTAATTATTAAAATTAAGTAATTTTGGATTTAAGACTTGGTTAGAGATAAACAATACAGATAAAAGTAAAGAAAACAAAAAGAAATATAGAGAGAGAAAGAAAAAGTAAGGATGACGAAAATATAAAAAAACTTTGATAAAGAGAAGGCATAAAAAGAAAGGATAACGAGGAAAAAAAACATAAATTATCAGGTCTTATTTGAATTATTTCAAAAATAATTTGTACTTTCAAAAATAAAAATTCTTATAAATGTATTTATTTTGTTGTTTTGTAAAGAGTACTAGAGTAAAAGAATAATTTAGTGAGAAGTGGAGATTTATATGAGTGCCAAAATGAATTATTTATCATCCAGCAATTATCTAAACACATGGTACACATGTTTGATCTTTAATCACTGCAACCCGATTTTATAGAAACTAGTTAAATTTATGTTCATTTTTCTTATTAAATAAGTTATAAGGTTAAAACAAATTATTAATTAAATATCATTATATATAATTTATATTGAATGTAGATTCAACTACTGGATAAACTATTGACACATACAAGACAATAAACAATCTAAGTTCTACTTTTAACCACATATAACAAACACCATGAACATAAATCAATTGAAACCATGCTCAATAAACAATTATAACCCATAAAACAAGCTAAAGAATCTTAAGAAAATCATAAGACTGATAAATAAAATAAAATAAAATAAAAAGATACATTCAATGTATTGTTGGGCGCAATTGAGCTTATAGAGCTTCTCTGCAAGTATATGTTCACGGAACAAACTATTCATCCTACAATATAAAAACGAAAAACCCCACCTATAAACACTACTGGATTGTTATCACAAGTGAACCATTAAGGCGTGCGACTTAATCATACAGGATACAACCAAATTAATAATTCAGTGCTCTTATACAACTCCTTAAATAAAGCATGCATCCTTTTGCTATGCTTCTGTCTCATTCAGGCAGAGCACAGTGTAGTTTGTTACTGCCTAAATGAGACAGAAGCATAGCAAAAGGATGCATGCTTTATTTAAGGAATTGTATAAGATTTCCTTCATTCAACGCTACGATAAAAAAAAGTCTATAAAATAAATGTTGAAATCTAATCAAGTAAAGAAGGAACAAGAATTTCAAAGATGCTAAAATAAGAACGATGCTCCTGGTAACTCGTGCTCCATTACCAACTTCTAGCATAGTCGGGTCTGCTCAAAGAGAATAAGATAGCAGAAAGAGCAACTATTTCACAATCAGCAGAATAATACTTGCAATTTCCTAAGAAAAATATTCACAAACTTCACACTTTGCCATTCCATCCACCAGGTCCAGCATAGGATGCCCACTTGTCATTTAAATCAGCGATGGTCTTCACATCAAGAAAACAAAGACTCAACCAGTATGACAATGTATGAATGCAAATTTTAATTTTTTTCTTAGTCAGCTTCTTGACTGGATATAATGATTCACAGATTATATGCCACAGATCTTAAAATCAATGTATAACGACAAATCATTTTAGGTAGCAAAAGCATCTCGTATTCCAAGGGCAAAAAATTCAAAAGAAATATATGTTGGAAGAATCAAGGGTAATTATTTAACAAATTTTCCATTCCGACCGTTACTGTCCCAAAGAGTTAATAGTCATGCATCACATTAGATATTTAAATTCTCGACTTTATCCTGATAACAAAGTCTTCAATAATCTTTTACCATATATTAGCACAATTTGCTTTTTCAATTTAATTCCTCTGTCCAACAACTCATAATGGGATGCGCATGTAACTGAAAAAAATGAGTTGTTAATTATGTACGGAGAAAAGGAAGTGGTACTTTGTCTTTTACTTTTCAAATGAGGTAAAGACCTACATAGTAATGTACATCATGAGACTTGAAAAAAACAAATGATTATGTTAATTGACATTCAGTTAACGAGAATTAAGATGAAGTGTATTCAGCATAATGTGTGCATTCTTAGATGCAACACCTTGCAGCATCCCTTTGTCATAGCACTTTTTGTAGGATATATTCAGAAATTTTACCTTGTCCATGTATCATTGATGTCATCTGTTGTACGCCAGCTATTTCCAACTTTGCCCACCCACAAGGCAGGTCATCAACACCCCTGAAAAACCGAAGTAAAGTAAGAGGACCAAACCCGATATCAGGGTACTGGAGATTTACCTCAGGCACTTGCTCAGAGATCAAGGAAGCAAATTAGCATTCATAGAGTGAATAGAAAATTGTATGTCCAGTTACATTTAAAGCGTCACACATGGGTGGGTATCTAGAAATCATGATTCACATCAAGTCAATTCACCCTACTAAACAATGACATTTTGACAACTTAAATAAATTATATAAGACTAAGATGAGGTCAAATTTTTTTTGACCAAACCTTTTATAAAACTATAAAGATTGTGCCAACTAAGCTAACTGGTATCCACAAATTCATATTGTTAACTCATCACAATTTTCCTTTTTAAATCTTTCCACAACTTCAACTGTAATTTGAACAGGATCTAACTTTGTATAGCTGTAAAAATAGCCAAGAAATTATTTGAAAAGAGAACAAGACTAAAATGATGAATCTATTTCTAAAAATATCTTTTTAAAATTTAGGCAAGATTATATACACCAAAAAGTCATATTATAACACCATAACAATCCATGAATACACACAAATCATTGCAAGCTAAACAAAACTAATTATAGCAAAGATTCCATCAGGGCATTGTTAATGCGATTTCGCTGCTTTCGAAAGCATAAAATCATCATTTCTCAGCTATTTTCACAAATAAAACAACTACTTCCAAGCTACCAACCAAACAACACATATATTCTCAAGCAATTCAAGCCATAAAAAACATATACCAAATTTAGTTAAATAGAACCTATATTTGATCTTTGTTCTCAATGACATAACCAAATAAAAATCTAAATTTTATTACTTCTGCTTCATAAGAAAAGACTTCAAAGGAAGAATGGACACTGACCCACAATTTCTGCTGGAGGCCCTCCGTCACGGAAGCCACCACCACCACTGCGTCTGCCTCCATTGCCCCCGCCATCACCAAAATGGCCTCCTCTTCTGTGGGCTCCTTGTATGCTGCCTCTAAAGCCGTCGTCGCCAGACCCATCTTCATCTTCATCTTCAATTCACCTTCAAAGCGTATATATATATATATATATATATATATATATTAAAAAAAAAACCCTAATAATTAATCACAATATTAACCCAAACTGTCATCCACTTCAATCAAATTCAATACATATCACACATATTATATCATAAAAAAATCCACAAATTATATCTTCACATTCTGCCTCCCCATCAAGATCTCATCTGTCTCGATTGCCCATATGGTGGCCACCAAATCTCTGCCTCCAGCAATGTTGTCGGATGGAGCCCGCTTTACTGTTAGGCCTAAGCAGTCAAGGCAGGAGATACTGAAGGCCAGCGAGATGGTGAAGTAAAAGCCACGTCTCCTCTGTAACCTGAAGAAAAAGATAGAAGAGAGAGTGTGAGTGAGTGTTTGTTGAAATGTGGATAGTAGAAAGATGGCTATTAAACACTTCAATTACTTTTTTACCCTTTTCAAACAAACACAAACAACTGTTTATCAAGCGTTGTACATGGAGATAAAAATGTAATTTTGCTTTCAAACAAATTTATAGATGTCGAACACTGCCACTGTTCACTCATCTCTTCCCATTTTTAATGTATACTATAGGACACTTCATTTTAGTCTTTATATATAAATATTTTTTTTTAATAAACAAGACATCTATTAACCAATAAATCTCGAAGGGAAAATACAACCAACGTTGACATTACACCAACACAAATCCTCTAAGGAGGACAAGGCTAGAGAAGCAAAATTATGGATCAAGCGATTCTCATTTCTAAGAATGGTTGAGCACCTACTAACAACTAGCTTCAAACATAACGTCTTAACATCATCAACTAAAATACTAAAAGCCCTCATAAAATCATCATCCGAGTTAACAGCTGAGACTACATTAACAGAGTCCAGCTTTACCCAATCCACCTTCAAGCCTGCTGAAAGAGTCACTCTAAGCCCTTTTTTGGGAGCCAGCAGCTCACCCTCTTTAAGGAAGAACAGACCTTGTCATTGCCTGGCCAAGGCCAGGGTCACAAAACTTGCACAGTCCCTAACAACAATTCGCAAGCCAAGCACATGTTTACTGGGCCGAACAGTAGCATCTGAGTTTAATTTCAGCGAGCCCGCAAGGGGAGGATACCAGACCTGGGCACGAGACAACCCGCCAGAGCATGAAGGCAAAGAGAGGGCTGACCTGATATTTTGAAACTCTCTAAGCAAATCTAAAACCTTATTGGAGACCTCCACTTGTTGTCAATCCCTTGAGCACTGTTGTCTAGCATTTCGACTACCCTAGATACACCACATTATCATACACACCTCTGCTAGAAACTCCACTCCACCTAACTGAAACACCCCCACTAGAACATTCATGACATTGTTTCTTTACAAACAACCTCTCCCCTTTCTTATAAGTAAACCAAGAAAGCTTGGCTACATACACTCAAAGAGGGCATGGATATCGGATTCAATAGCATCGTTACAGCCCTCACACAGCTACACTCAAATAAATTCTCCTCCGAACCAGATTTGCCTTCGAAGGAAAAGCCTCTAAACATTAAAAGTAAACATTCATTTTCAACTTATTTTTAGGTTCAAATAAATTTCAATCGTTTTTTTAACTAAAATGTTAGTTCACGTGCAACATAGCACATAAAACATTTTTACCCAAAATAAGTGGTTCCACTTAAAAATTTCTATGTATATTAAATATTTCACTTGCAATGTTACTAAAAATGTTTTACGAGTTAAAAACTAAGGTTTCGTTTGGTACAGTTTCTCCAAGTAAATCTTTTAGAAGTAGACATTTTGAAAAAAAAAATATTAGTTGTTTGGTTGTTAATTAAAAAAAGCCCTATTAAATTATAGATTGTTTGGTTAAATTATTTTTAAAGCAATTTTATATTGTTAATTTACCAAAAAGGGTATGAGAGAAATAAGTAGTATATTCATTCTAGAAATATAATGGTTTCATCCTCAACTATAAAAAATTAATCAATCGAACAACCAATGATTACTTGATATAAGTATATTTTCAAAACACATATTTTCAATAAAATATATGTAAAATTATTTTGTTTCTCTATTTTTTATTTTCAAAAGAAAAGTATTTATTTAGATTTGTTAATAAGGTTTTACATCTTCAATTTTATTTGATCTAAGTAGATTTTTAATAATGTTTTGTCAATGGAATATCATGTGATTTTTCAAATCATTCTCTTTAATATAACTCAATAACAAGACAGTACTATATTTGAAATTAAATATAAAAACCTGAAAATCTAATAATAATAATGATAGAAAATCAATACAAATAACAGAAAACAATTAATTTCGATGCATGAGAAGAATTGCAATTCGATTACATTCCTCATCCAATTGCATTATATGTATAACTATATATATATATCAATGAACTAATAACAAAATCAACTGTATTATATATATAAAACAAATATGATATATAATATTCATAACAATAAAGGTAAAAAAAAAAATTACAATAAAAAAAAAACATAAAATATAGAAAACTTATTGGTTAAATAGAAGTTTTCAAAAGTTTTTATGAAATAAAAAATGAATGAAAATGAAGGCTATGTGTTTATATTTATAAAGAAAGTATAATAGGGTTATAAAGGTATAAAGATATTAACAAAATAAAATAAGAGTATAGTAGATATTTTAATCTTTTTAAAAAAGTTCAAAAAGATTTTCTTGAAGAAGCTCAAAATTTGAACTTATCCAAGTAGATCTTTTTTAGTTTTTTTAATTCCCCAAAAGCTCTATTGAGATATCAACCAAACAATACAAAAATAGTCAAGTAGAGCTTTTGACATTAAAAAAATAATTTTGGTCAGTAGATAAGTTGTACTAAACGTACACTAAAAATGATTAAACTTTCATTTGAGATTAAAAATAAATAATTTTTTTTAGATCAAATTGAATTTTTACCCTTTTATGGACTATTTCCAAATAATTTTCACTTTTAATTACGTTTATTTTTAAATTATAAATAATTTATTGAAAGACTAGGTTTAGTTTCCTATTCAATTTCTACAAAACTTTCACTACAGCAAATTGCAACAACAACCCTCACATTACTCATATCACTATTAGATCAAGTTTTTGCAGCAATTTTAGGAAGGTGTTCTAACCACTTTGACTATCTTAGACTTCTTGGTAAACTTTACGATACAAGGGTCAAAGGGTATTTTATATTTTATAGCAAATAAAACAACAACTACTAGATTATAAAAATAAGGCAAATAGAAAAAGTTCTAAATGATTATATAAATAAATGAATAAATGAACAAAAATTAAACAATACATGTAGAAGAATATTCCTTAAATGGCAATATATTGTGATTTCTATGAGATGATTGCCCATATCTCCTCTAAAGCAATTTCCATGGAGGAGATCACATCACATCTACCTTATTTTGAAGTAGGTGTTGAGTAAAGAGTGGACACATTGGTGAACGATGAGCCTATAACACTATGAGGCGCATAGAGATAACTTGGGAGGGAATGAAGACATTGGACATGGTGGCTATGTCCTTTTATGGTTGGTAGAAATATTACGGATGGAGATTTCAAAAAAGAAAGAAAGAAAGAAAGAAATATTACGGATGGAGTTAGTGATAGTGTGGTTGAGGGCTTGATGATGGTTTGGAAGATGGTGTTGGAGACTTGGTGAGGATTGGTCATCGTTAGGTGTTGTAGACCTTGAGAATATTGGATATTGTTGTTTTTTTTATTTGTCATTTCATTATTTTTATTTTTAAAATGTTTTATTTCCACTTTTTTTTCATTTTCATTGACTCTTAATATTTTCATTGTATTTTTTAAAATTATTTTTTCTGTTTTATTTTTTAAAAAAATTGTAGTATTTTATCATGTATTTTGAATAATGATTTTAAGATAATTGATAAAATATTGGGAATGGACAATTTGAATACTTCTATTTCAAAGTGAACCTACAATCACCTAACTAGAAGGAAATATGAAAGAATAAGGAGCTACACAGCCTCATACACTAAAAGTTATTATAACAAATTTTGAGCAACAATATAATTTTTATATCCTAATATGACCATCTTTTCAATAATTGATAGGAAAATTTCCAACATAACTAAAATGATAAATATCAATCTGAAACACATCATCAAGCCCAATGCTATAGAAATCGCTA
Source organism: Litchi chinensis (assembly GCA_019925255.1). Classification (NCBI taxonomy): domain Eukaryota; kingdom Viridiplantae; phylum Streptophyta; class Magnoliopsida; order Sapindales; family Sapindaceae; genus Litchi; species Litchi chinensis. Next base: position 14,630,781 of record CM034465.1, on the reverse strand, counting down.
ACCGCTAATTGACTAGCAAAGCAATGGTTAATGATTTATCGGTTATTCGACAAATGCTCAGTAAATATTATTTTGAAGAAAATTTATTGTTTTTTAAATTCTGATAACATAAACCGATATTTAGATATTTATATAATTTTATCAAACCTCGTAATTTGGCGTACTATACATGATTACATATACGTTTGTTTACACTTCGCCGGGCCTCACCACTCTCTCTGTCTCTGTCTCTGTCTCTCTCTCTCTCTCTCTCTCTTAAACACCACCGGCGCCTCCTTTTTCTTCTCCTCTTTCATCATCTTTTCATCTTCTTCGCCGGACCGCCACACTTTCTGCGCCGCAGTTCGAGCCCTTCCTTCGCACCGCCGGACCAGGTACCTTCTTCTTCCCTAATTCTTTTTCTTCTTCTCATTCTTCTTCCCTAATTCTTTTTCTTCTTCTCATTTTCTTCCATCCAGGTACGACGCTGCCGGATCTACAACCGCCGATATCACCCCGGTCAGCGATTGTCCGATTTTGGTCGCCGATCTCAGCTTTATCGGACTGCAGCATGGTGGTCAGCGTTTTATCGTCGGAAAATCGCCGATTTCCGGCGATTTTTGCAACAATGAAGTCCACCACCACCCGCCTCTTCGATCCGCAACCAGAAACCCCAGAACCAAAATCCGACACAAACCGGGATCCGAAACCCACCCGACAGCCCTCGGCGAAGAAGAAGGCGGCCAAAGGGATGCAGAAGGAGACAAGGGACTTGAATCGCCTCGCCGAATTGGTGCCTGCGCCCATTGGTGGCAGGAGATGGGTGGTGGACGAGTTGGGAGTCATTAAAGAGGTTGCTGGCGACTTGCTTATCGATGCTATGCTCGAACAGGTCCGGTTTTGGTATTACATTATGTTCGTTTTTCGTTGTTTCGATAGAATGGTGTTGAATGTGTGTTATGGTGTTGAATGGTTATGTTAGAGTTGTCTGTCTTAAATTTATATATCGATCTGATGCTATGTTTTTGACATATTTATCAATCAACAAATTTCTTCTCAGGGGCTTGTTAACGTCGAATCTTATCCAAACCCTTAGGAAACTACCTCTACACTCTTTCGAGTTGGCAGTTAGTTTGATAATCTCCCCTATTTGTTGAGCTAAGACTCTAGATACTCTCCTATTCATACTCATAAGGTCGAGATTATGAATTTGAACCCACATTTCCGTCATACCCTGGTTTTGCAATGTCCCCAGCACCTAAGGGTATTTCCAGAGCAATCAGGCTATGGTCAAAATGCCATGGCCCCCTACTCCAAACTTGGTTCTGGTCCCCCTTCTCGCTGAAATAAAACATGAATAAGTTGTGCCCTACTGCCTCTACCTCCACTTTCCGAATCATACCCCACCGTTGTTCAGTGACAGACTTGGAGGCTTCTCTATATTCACCTTTTTCCCAATCAATACTTTACCAACTAGGCAATGGTCCACATCTTCCAAACTATCCCTTCTATTCTACACACTTGTCGTTCCTCCTCTGTCAGGGAAAGGCCCTGACATAACCTTGCAATCTCCTCTTCATCCATTAGTAGGTAACGGAAACAGATGAAAACACTAAACCGACACCCACCCCTCTAATCGCAGTGAGAGACCCGCTACCCCTTAGGGATTTCTACCTCTACCCTTTTTCTCCCAAGAGTAAAGCTTGAGAGAGGATGGGACAACAATATATCATCTTAATCAAACACAAAAGACACAGATATTTGACATTAGCACACCTTGGAGTAATAAACGAAAATACCTCTAGTATACACAAATTTAAATAAGATAAATGAGTCAAAGTCTCAAACTCACAATACAATTGATGCTGTTTCATGTGTGGTGCTAGAGTAAGTATTCAAATATTTAGCAAATGTTAATTTAATTTTTCTATTCCAACCATTTTTTTGTATTATTTCCAAAAGATATAACCAATGTTATTGCTTCCATTATATTTTTCAGGAGAAACAAAGAACTACATCAAAGAAGGAGTCTGTTCTCGTTTCGAGTGGTGAAACCCAGTGCAGACAGTGTGAAGCAGACCCATGTAAGTGCAAGTATTAATACCTAGACTTGGATGCTATTCAAGATGTTTAAAACACAGTTTCTGATGGAGTTGTCATTGTTCTTTAAGAAGACATGTAAAAGCCTAGTGAGACGTAGGATTGAATTTAATTATTTTTATCGGATCGTATTAGATTGAATAGACTAGTGTTTTGATATGTTTGGTATAATATGAGATTTAATAAATTATAGTTATGATGTGTTTGGCGAAATATGGATTTAAAAAAGTTAATTTTAAATAATTAAATTACTTTTAAAAATAATAATTTTTTTAACTCACCGGGTTCAATCCCTCTCTCCCTTATGCTACTTCGATTGTTTTACTCTCTCCCTCTTGGTCAAATCAATGTCGTCCACTTCTTGTGACTCCATTGTCATGTCCATCTTCAGTCTCTTGCACCGTTGCTATTGTCGTTACGTCTCTTTTGCCTAACCGTCAAGTGAGTTATAAGTCCAAACTAAAGGTCCTCCACATTGCTCACCAACATGGCTGCGCTGTCGATTGACTGCACACACAACACCTGCACCCAACTTTTCTGCACACACACAATGCCACCGCTAAACCTTCATCTTCTCCATTGCCTGTTGGCAACACCTCCATTCTTTTTTTTTTCTCTTTTTGCTCCTTTTATTCTTTTTGTTCTTTTGATTCCATAACCTGGAAAGATAAAAATAAATAAATAAATAAAATTGAATGTGGGATTAATTTATCTCATCTATCTGGTGGGTTTAATTTAACCCACTATAGTGGGATAAAATGTTAAGAAGAGATTGGATTTTTCAATCCTATGCTCTCACCAAATATGGGTTTAGACTAGATTTTATTCAAATCCAATTCATGTAACAAACATGGCTTTATAAGATAAAATCTCTTACAACTTTTTTTTTAAGTCACCTTTTTAATTATTTATCAAGTAGTATATAGAATCTAGTAATATTATTAATAGGATAATTTTCTGCATGATTTTTTTTTAAAAAAAAAAAATTAGAAGGATAAATACCTTCATCGTGTTTCATAGACTGATAGACGCCAATAGTGTTAATTTTTTTTTTTAAAGAAAATTTGTTATTAATATAAAAAATGTAATTTATAAGCATATGTTATGTCTCAGAAATCAATAAAAGCCCATCAATATATCTGATTTTTTTTTCCTTTTTCGGTAAGTCAAAAGCCTATAAAAATAAATAAAAGGTTGTTATACTTTTTTAAAGTCCATAAAGATCAATAAAGTTCAATGAAAGACGTTTAAATTGAAACTCTGTTAAAGTCTATTGATGATGCCTATTAAAATCTTTTAACATGAATTTTATAAAAATTTATAAAAATTTATAAAAGTCATTCACGCAAAAAAAGTCCCTAAAAGTCTTTAATTAAATGCACTTATACTCAGTTTGTATTAAATTAGTATGTATGGATTATGGGATTTTATCTAATATTATTGTACTCAATTTGTTTTAAACTAATATGTACGGATATATTTGTTATTTCAGATTAATTGTATTGAATTTTCAAGTATTATTTTTATTATTTGTTAGTGAAACAAAAATGATAAAAGCATCGCAACAATTTAAAACATAAAAAATAAAAATCGGCAGTATTCAAAACTTATTTCGACAACTAATCTTGAGGAGCTGCTAGTCTGAAATGGAGCTATGAAGCATTTTTAAATTCCTAAAAGGCCAGATCTAGGAAATTTGATGGCGAAGGGCACGAAAGGAGAAATTCGGAAATTTCAATTTACTCAAGGTTGGCTGGAATTTGTCCAGGCTACAAATGACGATTTTGGTGAGCAGTATACAGTCGAGGTTTACGACATGGTCAACCACCCATTTTGATTGATGTGAAGGTTTATCAGTCTAAATATATTACTACAATTATTCTAGAAATTTGAGTTGCTATAGATAACACGTAAAACAGAAACGATTTCTAACCCTAGAATCAGGACATTTTCTGCTTAAGATTTCTACAGGAGAAGTGTTACGGTCAACCAAAAGCAAGAATACTGGATTGTACATAAAACATCTGGAAACAGTAAGGAGATACATATTGTTGAGATCAGGGCCAGCTATGAGGAAGGTGAGAGGTGGGACTATCTCGGGCCTCCAAGTTAACAAATTTTCAATTTTTTTTCTATAATTAGTTTGTAAATAAATATATAAATAATTTCAAAATTATGTATGGTTACTTAGAACAGCCTGTGTGGTAAAGGCACCTCTTATTGGTGGGTCTCCAACCAAGGTTTGAATCCTCACTGCCACTTCTTGAACTCGTAATTTGGATGTCACTTTAGCCACTTGTTGACCAAGCATACTACTCAATCATGTTGAACTAATTTAATTTATTTCAATAAATATTTATAATATTTTAGTTCACCTTCCTAGTCAAATTAAAATGTGTTGGAAGTGACGGTTTACCATGACAAAAATATCTCTACCAACAATTAAAACTACTAAACTACCATTAATTAAAAATAAATTATAAAAACAATTAAAAATATTAAATAAGTTTTTTAAAAATCAATTGAAAAATCTAAATGCTTTTTTAATTTCACCAAATTCATCTATTTCTCTCAATCTAAATAACGGATTTTAATTTTTTTTTCGAAGTTCTTTCACTCTTCCTTCTTCTTTTAGAAATAGAATTAGAATGCTTTGGATGCTCCATTTTTTTTGTTTCGTTTGTAGCATGGGGTGTCATAGAGATAGAGGGTGAAGATCAACAAAGGCCCGTTTTAATTTTTCGCCCCAGGCTCTAAATTAAAAGGGCCAGCATGGTTGAGATCTGTACAAATTAGAAAGCAAGTTTCCGTTGTTGGAGGAGGCAAACCTCCATCGTGAGTCAGATCCCCGTCTGATATTGGCACGACGAATGAAGTTACCGAAAAGAGCATATAGATTGACCTACGGTGAAAGAATAGGGTTGAACCTCTATCGTCGGAGGAGATCGTCTCCGATGCCTGCAAGAGGATCATGGCCATGGAAAGAGTAGAGATAAATCGACTCCTGCCTTGGAGAGGGGGAGGGGGACGGGGACCAGAGGTGAAAAAAAGATTTATTAAAATCGTCAGTGAAGTTACCTTCAAGTTTGTGACTGCAGACATCTGGAATCCAAGATTGCAAGATTGTGACTGCAAGCATTTGCAATATATGCAAATAGGGATGGACATCTTCAACCCAACCCGACAAACCCAACCCAACCCGATCATTTTTTATTGGGTTGGGTTGGGTTGGGTTACATCTTAAAAAAAATTAGATGGGTTAAGTTGGGTTGGGTTGAAAAAAAAATTGGGTTGGGTTGGGTTGGGTGATTTTCAACCCAACCTAACCCGAACCTGAAAACGCCCACCCCTAACCAAGTCTTTCCTAGACATACACTTTTATGCTACTACATGAAATCTATCACAGAGGATTTATAAATCTAGAGTAGAAGAATGAAAATACAAGAAAAAAAATCAGAAACCTTAAGTGGTTTATAAATCTAGAGTATTTATAAATCCAACCCGACAGACCCAACCCAACCCGATTATTTTTTATTGGATTGGGTTGGGTTACATCTTAAAAAAAAATTAGATGGATTGAGTTGGGTTGGGTTGAAAATTAAATTGGGTTGGGTTGGGTTGGGAGATTTTCAACCCAACCCAACCCGAACCCGAAAACGCCCACCCCTATATGCAAATCAGAGCCCGAGAACACTCCTCATATGCTGTTCTGGTGTGCTTCAACCAAGGAAATCCGGCGACAGTACTGCTTCAACGATTTAAAGATTTCCCATGTTTGGAGCTCTTTTTTGGCCTTCAAGACAGCATCTCTAAGGCTGAATGGGAAATCTTCTGTATGCTGCTTTGGTGTGTCTGGTTTAATCGCAACAGTGCACTTCATGACAAACCAGTTCGTGGTTGTCTGGAATTGATAGAATGGGGTATGGGATTAATGCATGAGTATCAGCATGCCCAGCGTTTGCTCAACCTTTGTTCGCCTTCTTCAAGTAGAATTGCATCCACTTCTTGGACTCCTCCACCTCTGCAAACTCTTAAACTAAATACTGATGTTTCAGTCAAACAGGCTGGATCTTGGATTGGTGTGGGAGCAGCGATAAGAGACTGTCATGGACAAGTTCATGCAGCACTTTCCAGACCTCTGAAAGGAGGTACAATGCTGAACTTGGAGGTTTTCTTTTTTTTTTTTCTTTTTTTAATTAATATATATATTTAACATGAATTTCGAGAGCTAATGGCGGCCGGGGTAGGACTTCTTTTAGCTGATCAACTCGATCTCAAAGTCTCTTATCACGAATAGGTGCAATCAATGTGGTTTTTTAGTTTTTCAATGAATGTTTCTCAAATTATAAATGATAATCTTTCATGGAGTCTTGTTTTCCATATTATAGACGAAGTTAAAGTACTTTGTGAGAAAGTGGGGGTTCAACGGTCACTCTATTCCACCTTGTTGTAAGGGGATGACACGCACCCTTGCTTCTCTTGTTATAACACCTGACTTCATATTGAGCTGATTGAATTATATGTTTCTTATGAATGAAAGTTTTTCTGTATTTCAAATAAACATAATAATAATAAATGTTACCTTCAAGTTTGATGAATTTTCAGTCGCAGAGAAACTAGTCCATGATAAAACATTTCTGGGAGGAAGAGGCCGAAACGAGGTTGTTTTTTATATGAAAAAAAAATAGTGTGAAAACTGGAGAAATTGATTACTCATAAGAAGGGAAGAAGAAGAAGGTCCGGCGGTGCGGGGGAAACTATAAATCAAACCAGCTTAACTCAACAATGGCATTAACACACTGAAATCAAACCATGTATCTCTGATCTCTCTCTCGAATTTTCTTCACATTGAAGTGAACACACAACTAAAAATCAAAGCATCACCGAACAATTAACACTACTACAAATCAAAACAAACCAACATGAAACAATCATTCAAAACTCCATAATATTAAAAGGAAAAAAAAAAAAAAAGATTTGCAATCAAAACACTCGAAAGATCCAACTCAAACTAAATAGGTGGCCAGATTTGAGAGAGAGAGAGAGAGAGAGAGAGAGGTGCAAAAAGGTTTCGTTGGAAGATCATTACTTCACTCATTGAACAGAGAAAGGAAGTGAATTATATACTGAAATGATTGCTTTTCTTTTTCCCTCTGAGAGGAGTCAATCAACTTACTCTAGCAAGGGATGCGATATACTTATCGGCCCCATAATGAAAGTGAGTTCCTCCCCCAGGAAATACAATCCTTTCACCTTTGACAACCATCCAGTTCCGGTCAGACTTCTCAGTAGCAAGGTGGGTGTGAGGTATATTTACCTTCCATACCTCATCTCTGCTCTTTGGCCACTTGATTGGAACCTGTAATCATTGAAGTCAGTAAAATACTAAAACTTATTAATATTTCCTCACTTCTATACCTAACTAAGATACACATTACATATATTTATTCTCAAAAACTTCAATAACAACTTACCTTGTACCCTGGTGGAGGAGGAATCAAGCAATTGTAGCGTCTTTCAGGTTGCGGGCAATGTCTCTCGTAATGTTCCATCAAAGACAGATCCAGGTTCAATCGTGTCTGGTATATAAGGTGCCTGTCTAAGCAAGGAATCAGCTCTGTATGCTGATCATCACAAACCTTCCATACACAACTTATGTCAATTCAAAATTCATACACAAAACAACCAATATAAACAAGTTAGCTAGTCTTTTCTACATATTACTTACAGGAAAACTCTTTAGAACAACACCATCATCTACATATTCGCCTGATTTGGTGGAAGAATCATCGCCTTCATCATCTCCACCCCAATATGAATGACCAAATTTCCTCAAAGATTTACTCCCATACTCAATAGCAGATGAACCATGGTTTTGAGAATACAAATACAGGCCACCGCCAAAAGCCGCTATGATATTATAATGAGATATGGGGTACGGCAAATTACAAAAACCCCCTTACATAGATATTTAAATTTTTATCAGTTTGTACCATCATATTTTAAAAAATAATAATTTTTCTTAAAAACAATAGTCTTTGATTAATCGTCGATTACTATTCAAGTAACCGATAAATTACTAATCATTGTCTCATCAGTTGAATAATGAGTAGCAATTTTTGTAACAACAATATTTCTAGATTTTTGTGCTTATCATTTCCTCACCGAATTTAATTCTTCAATTTTACTTTATTACATTTTGTCCAATGAACTAGAGGTGAAAATAGGGTTTATTAAAATCAGTTACTTCAACATTTACCATTTTATTACTTCAAAAAAATGGATTTACCTTTTTATTAGGTTTGATTTATTTTGTTTGGGGGGATCACTGCATGCGCCCTTATCCGTGAAGGAGTGATGGCTGATGCAAAAAGATTACATGATGGGTCTGGAAGCGTACAGTTAAAATACACCAATTCCGAACCATTATTGTTTGGGTACATATGGGCTACGTGCTTCTCACGGGCTGCACTCTTAGTCTTTGTCAACTTCTTTCTAATATGCCGAGGAAAGATCATTTTAGTCCCTAACTTTTGAGAATGGATCAAATTTTTAACTATGTTTCAAAAAGGGATAAAATGGACCATAACTTTTTGAAAAAGTGTCAAATTAGTCTTTCTCGTTAGTCAACTAACGGTCAAACTTAACGGATGACAAAATGTACAAGGGTAATTTTGTTATTTTAAGGATTAAAATGATCTGAAAAAAAATTAAGAAAAAAGTTTAAGGGATCAAATCATTTTAATTCCTAAAATGATAAAATTACCCTTATATATTATGTCATCAATTAAGTTTGGCCGTTAGTTGACTAACGAGAATGACTAATTTGACATTTTTCGAAAAGTTAGAGTCCATTTTATCATTTTTTTTAAATATAGTTAAAAATTTGATCATTTTTTAAAAATTAGGGACTAAAATGATACTTCCCCCTATATGCCACACATTATGCTTTCAAATGACCCCACTTTTAACCTATTGTCAAATATGTACCAATTCAACCACCGTGATGGATGGGTCAAATTCATTTATAATTATTTTTGAATTCAAAATTATAATTATTTTTCAATCTTTGACTTCTATTTTTTTTTCTTTTATATTTCTTTTTTCCCCGATGATGACATCAACTATGTAAATTTGTAGATGGGCGGTAAAATTCATTCAAATACCCATACTAAGTTTCTATAAAATCCGTATTATATCATTCAAACCTATGTAATAATTAAAATATCTTTTAAATTACTAATTAATTATATTACAAAATAAAAAAAAAAATAACAAAAAAAAGGTAACTAGGTTACTAGATTTATGGAAATGCCATGGGAAAAAACCAAAAAACCCTAGCTTCTTCATCAGATTCATGATCATTATCAACAGAACCCACTTTCATCACCATCGCCTATCTCCTCTTCCCTTTCCATTCTTTTTTTTTTTTTTTTCATCACAATCCAAATTTGCAATTTTCAAACAAAATACAACTCTAAAATCAATCACAACACAACCTAAAAACTAACTGGGTTTCCAGGTTTAACCCAGCAAAAAGCACAAAAAAAAAAAAGAAAAAACTCAGCTTCTTCATCAGATTCATCACCATCATCAATAAAACTCATTAGCATCACCATCGTCGATCTCTTCTTTCCTTTCCATTCTCTTTTCTTTTTCCATTTCTCAAATAAAACACAACCTAGATCTCCAATTTTCAAACAAAATGCAACTTCAAAATCAACCAAAACACAACCTAAATGGGATTCAAATCAAACCCAGAAATCAAATCCAATTTTCTGGGTTCGATTCGAACATATGAATCAAACTCAAAAATCCGAGTTTGATTTTTGAGCTCGTTCAAACCTAGAAATCGAACCTAAATTTCTGGGTTCGATTCTAACATATAAATCAAACCCAGAAATCTGGGTTCGAACAAACCTAGAAATCGAATCGAACATAGATTCTGGGTTCAATTCTAATTGAACCACAAAAGAATAAGAAGGAGAAGAAGATGGATGGCAAAGAGAGAAGAACGATGACAACAAAGAGATAAGAGGTTTGAGAAGGATGAAAGAGAGGATGAGAGAAAAGATTTCATTTTTATTTAATCTTTTTTTTTTTTTCAAATTAATCTCTATCATCCACTTTAAAATGGATAATAGAGATCTGATTAAAAATTTTCTGTTTAATTATTTAATTTTTAAATTAATCTTCACCGTTCATCTTAATGACAGAGATCTGATTAAAAAGTTTTTTTATTTAATTTTTTAATATTTTTTTAAATTAATCTCTACCGTCTATCTTAAGATGGACGATGAAGATCTAATGAATAAAATTTTTACTCAAATATTTAATTATTTAGTTTTTTAAATTTTTAATTTAATTTTATTAAAATAAATAAAATTACTCATCCAATTACTATTATACCCTTTAAATTTGGTTCAAGATTCTTTTTCGAATGAGTAAATAACTGCAACCTTGAGCATTCGTTGGTAGTCTATTGACCATATAAAATAAAACACTTCCATTTGATAGCTTCATACAACGGGATTCCTACTTTTTCCAACTTGAAAATCCACACGTTCCCATAATAAGTTCAAACCATATCTGTTCATTTTGTGATAAGTAATGGAACAAATTATACAAAACTCTCTAAAAATATGTCAAACAAAAACCATATTTGCTTTTTATTACACGGTCCTCCTCTGCGCTGATAGTTTAACCGTTGCCGACATTTGAGATAACTAAAGCAAGGGTATTTGGATCATTTCCTTTTTAATTTTTAAAAAAATTATATTAATTAATAGGATATTTGGATCTCTACCGTCTATCCGGATGGTGGAGCTCCATTTACAATAATTTAAAATTTTTAAAATTATAAAATAAATTAAAAATTATGAAATGCATAAAAAAAAATAAATGAATTTAAAATTTACATAATCGACAATGCATATGTCACTTTTTCATTTTTTTAGAAACAAAATTTTCAAAAATCTTTTATATTTTAAAAATGAAAAAAATTAAATATAAAAAATATGTTTTTCAAATGGATCTAAGTCATCCATCTCAAGGATGGACGATCATGATCAATTTGAAAAAAAAAATACAAAATTATATTGTTAATTTTTTGTTTTTAAAAAAAAAGACTTATGAAATAATATTATAAAAAATATAAAAAGTAGAGATTTGATCTCTAGATTAGGTCTCCACCATCCATCATCACCGAGATTCAATCTAAATATTAGATCTCCATTACCATGGGTTCTTCTTCGATAAAAACATTGAAGAATAAGGGTCTCCTTCTTCAACAACAACAAACAAATTAACAAGATAGCAGTTCTTCACCATTAAATTAACAACAAAAAACACTATTAATTAACGGTCTCCTTTTTCAACAATGACAAACAAATCAACAAGATAGCAGTTTCTCACCATTAAAGGAGACCTAATGGCCTCCATTGCATAAAGACCAGAACTGGTCTCTATTTTCAACTTTTTCAACCTTTTTTTTTTTTTTTCAACCTTTTTTTTTTTTGTAATAAAATTGAAAACTTTGTTTTATCTACAAACAGTTTTCAATTGGATAACTAAATTGTAATAAGAAAATCTTAAAAAATAACATATTATATGCGAATATATCTATTTTATAATAAATTATTTTATATTTATTTAAATATAACTTGATATTAATATAAATATCCAAAATAACTTATAGAGGTGCATAAAAAAAGATAATGGTCAGTCATAAATTTCATTTAATTGATATTATTGGCAATCCAAAAAAGAAAAATGATGAAAAAATTAATTAAAATATAAAAATAAAATAAATAATACTAAATATAAAATCATTAAAAAATTAGATATATATGTATAAAGAATTTATTTTCCCTCAACTCTCTCTCTCTCCCCTTTGTTCCTGCTCTCTCTCTGGCCGGTTCCCTTCTCTTTCTTTCTTTATCTTCGGCCGGCGATGATAATGACAGAGATCGACGGCAGCAGTGGATGTAGCGGAGATCATTCTCTCTGTCTCTTTCTCTCTCTTTCTCTATCTCCGGCGGCAGCAGCGATGTGGTCTCCACGATGGAGACCTGACGTCTCCACCCTATGAGACCCACCTGGGTCTCCATGATGGAGACCTGACGTCTCCTCCATATGAGATCCACCTGGGTCTCCAATGGTGGAGGCCCAGTTCGGGTTTCTATGTCTTCAGCATTGGAGACCACGGTAGTCTCCAATGGTGGAGACTACTTTCTTTTTTAGAAAAAAAAAAAAAAGAAGAGAAATTGGTGGTGTTTACTGGTGGATGATGATTGTGGGATGCTGTTTGCTGATCATGGTGTTTGTTGCTGGTGTGCTGGATGGTTCTATGGTGCTTGTGGGTGATGGGTGGTGTTTGATAGTGGTGTTCTGGATGATTTATGGTGTTTATGGGGTGATGGATGCTTTTTAAAGGTGGTTTGCTGGTGATAATTGTGGGTGATGGATGCGTGTTGACGGTGTTCTAGCCGGTTTTTGCTGGTGGAGATCCAGAACCTTGGATATCATCCAAATTGGATCCCCCAAAGGATATCATCCTTTTGCGGGGGAGAAGTGCATTTTTCTCTTTTTCATCCCTGGTGATGGGGAAGAGTGCATATTTTCGCTTTCTTCATCTGTTGTGGTAGGGAGGAATGCACGCAAAGGATATCATCCCTTCACTAGGAAGAAGCGCATATTCTATCTCTTTCATCTGCATCGTAAAAACAGAAACCCAGTTTGCCGGTTCTAAAGAATCGTCAATTTCGATTTTTCAATTTTCTCTTTCTTTAGTCAAATTCGTCAAATTTCGATTTTCGATTCTCTTTCTTCAGTCAAATTCAGCAAATTTCGATTCACGAACGACATCATCGTGTGAACGCATTGTGAATTCACCAAATTTCGATTTTCTCTATGTAATCAACTGGCACATGCAATTGCTAGCTTGGCTTTAGCATATAAATTATAATAGCTCTACAATCTAGAAAATGTCGTTTCCTGAACGGATCCTTAGACAAGCTGAGATGGATGTATCTCTCTCATTGCACCTTTTCTGCTTGTTGATTATTATTATTATTTTTTAAATAATTTTGATCCCTAAGTTTTAGAGATAGATAAATTTTTAATTATATTTTTAAAATAAATTAAATTATTTTTAATATTTTAAATAAGTATCAAATTAATCATTAATTAATCATTCTCGTCTATTAATTTTGAGTCTAACCAACAGATAATATAATGGATGGGAGTAAAATTACCATTTTAAATGGTGCTACAAGATGGTGACACTAGTACGAATTAGAGAAATTGAAAAAAAAATTAAATATGAATTAAATTAAAAATAATAAAATTTAATTATAATTAAAAAATAAACAATTCAAACACTTAAAAAAAATCTGAAATCCATATCAATTAAAAAACTAATTTTTAAAATTTTTTAAAAATAAAAACAATGGAATTAAAAAATATATGAAAAAAGAAAAACAAAAACTTTAACAAAAAAAAATCATCATATTTGGAAAAAAAAAAGGAAGAATACTATCCAATTCCGTCTGTTTATCGCAATTCATCTTCAAGAGATTCAAATCAAAACCACATCTACAACATCTTCAAATCAAAATCCAGTTAACTCAGTTCATTTATTCCCATCAAAACCCAGTTCACGCCAAGTCTTCAGTAGCTAAACCATCGTCGCCATTCATCTTCCCCAACCCCATCTCCCTCTTTCGACTCAGCCTCACTCTGTCGACTCAACCTCGCACAGCTCGCCCAGCTCACCTATGACTTTCTCCTTCTCGCCTGCACCAACCACTACTCTCTCTCCGACACCTACGCCATCCACAACCACCTCCTCCGTAGTGGGTTGGACCAAGATCCCTTCCTGGCTACCAAACTCATCACCACCTACCCCAACCTCGACTTCCTAGACCTTGCACACCTAGTGTTCAATAAAATGCGTAAGAGAACCATCTATGTCTATAACGCCTTCTTCAGGTCACTTACTTTAGCCGGTCATAGAGACGAAATCTCGGATTTGCATCTGGGTTCGGATTGTCGATTTTTGATTTTTGATTTTATGATTTTGATTCTAGTTTATGTTTATGTTTTGTTGTTCGTTCAAAAATGATGACGATTTTTGTTGATATGATGATTCTGTGTTGATTTTTATGACAGTTATGATTTGATGTATTGGTGGTTGTTAATCTAGGTTTGGGTGGTTCATTTTGTTGATGATTCTAGGCTGCTGATGATCATCAGTTCTTTCATTTTGATTTTTATAATTTTCATTTTGATTTTATGACTATGGGCTGATGATGGTCGGCTGATGTTGGGCTGCAGAATGAGGAAGCACAGGAACTTTTCATCTCGTTGATCTTTTGTTTTTAGATTTTTTTTTTTTAAAAAAAAATTATTTTTTAGATAGGGATATAATAGTTTTTTTTGTCCCTTTTAACAGAGTAAATTTATTTCATATTTTTTATTAAGTTCACGAGAAGAATTAATTTGATACGTTTTTAAATATTAAGGATGATTTTATTTTTTTATTAAATATTGTCGACGTTGAAATTCAGTCGACGAGCAATCAATACCCAATACCTGCAATCAATATGAGAAAACACAAAAATCTAGAAAGGACAAAGACACGAACGAAGAATAAATGTCAGAACCCAAAGCTTTTACGTGGTTCGGCAATAATAGACCTATGTCCACGACTGTCCAACTCTAAATCTCTGCAGAGTGACAGTATATTATTGATTATTGTCTATATATGTTACAATGATTTTAATCCCTATTTATAGGAAAAAAGTGTTACAATTCTGGTTGTAACAAATCAGGAAGAGAATCCTGAATTAATTGCATTCCCTAAACAATTGGGAAAAATAAGGAAAAGAATTATAAATTAACTATACTTCCTAATATATTCAGATAATATCAGGAAATTACTATAATTATTTCAAGATAATGTTGACTTAAATTTGAATTGGAATAGATCTCCATCCTTAATGAGGAAATCATAGTTTGACTGGGTAACTACCATATTCGGAGAGAGAATCATGGTTGAACTTGGTAATTGCCTGTTCTGGGAGATATTGTGTTAATCACGCGTCTGAGCGAGCTGACGTGTCATGGTGGTCTCGAGCTCGAGCTCGTTGAGAGATGAACTGCGCAAGCGGCGAGCTGCGACCTGGCTGTATTTATAAGTCTTTTGATGCCAGCTGGAAAATCCCTTTAATCAAACTAAAAAAACTTGCTGGGCTTAAAGTCAATACTGGGCCTCGTCTGATGGACTTTGACTGGGTTACCCCTTTTGGGCCTTCTTATCAGGTCTTGGGTGGGCCTAGATTGGACTTTTACCAGCCCAATTAATGAATCCGAAAAATACGTATAACATTAGCCCCCCAACTCTCAGTTCGCTTCAGCGAGCTGGGAGCTTGAACTTGCTGGTAAAAGTTGGTTTCCTTGACACGTCATCCTTCATAACTGCTCCTGTGCACTTTCAAATTCCACCTTTTCAGTTGTAACACGTGGCGATCATGCAGATGGTAACTGACGCGACGTCTGCACGTCATTTACACGCATATTTAATGCGCACGTCCTTCAACTGACGGCTGCATGATTTCCAAAGCCATGCTTTAAGCTGCACCGTCAGATTTATGACGGTTACATTTCCCAAAGATCTGACGGTTGGGGCTCACACTTGCTCGTCTATATAAACCGATGGACCTTTTTCATTTTCTTCTTTCATCTGCCATTTTCACTCGAAGCAAATAAGTGTTTAAGCTTTCAAACAATTAGGACCCACTACTTTTTTCACGAAACCATCATCCTTTCTTGCCGTTTTTCATCTCCGCAACAGTTCAAGGTGAGGCATCTTTTTCTTCAAACTTTCTGCTTTGGGTTCATTTTGTTCCATTAACATTGTTGTACCTGCAATAATAATGATTTTTTTTTTTTTAGATGTCTTCCAGTGGAACTCGCAAGGGAATGATTCCAAGCAATGAAGCTCGTGAGCATGATAAAGCCCGAGCTCACGCTATACAGGGGAGAGAGGCTCGTGATACGTTCGCTCGTCATCCCATATCGCTGAAGCGTCCTGAGGTGGAAGGACTCGTCAAGCAATTCCACATCCCTTTTGGTTGCTGCATTCTACTACCTGATTCAAGCAATCATGCGTGTTATCCGCCCAGGGGATTCATCGCTGTTAGCACTCAGCATCTCGAGCAAGGGTTGCGATTCCTCGTTCCATCATATTTGATCGCTTTCCTCAACAAGGTCAAGCTCGCGCCATTCCAGCTGACTCCGAACTCTTATACGTAGCTGATCTCGCTGGCTATAGCCTTCCTCAGGAACGGCCTTCATGCCCCTACACCGAGGATTATTCAGCAGTTCTACTCCTTCAAGGCCCTGAGTGCGGGAGAATGAGAGAAACCAGACGGTATTTACTATCTCACAGCCCGTCAGTCGCCATACAAAGACCTTTTGCCCAAAGGAGAAGCGAAAGGCAAATCCAACGTCGGGCCATACAAAACGAGCTGGTTTTATATCTCGTGCCCATCTCTTGCAGATCTCCGAAACTTCAGCTTCGTCTTGAAACCAGGTATTCATAGGAAAATTAAAGCGAGCTGATTTCGTTTTGCATCTTCATTACTATCATTTTTTGATCATTTGCTGTGCAGTGCTGAAAATGGACGAGTCTCCTCTCAGTGGCGGGGAGAACGAGCTTTGGACAAGCTCGCCAATTCGGAAGACGCAGGCATCAGCAGCAGATTTGACGGTGCTATTCTTAGAGCTTACAGCCTCGCTCCTCCTGAGGAATCCATTCTTCTACGATCTGAGGAAGATATAGGCAAGATGAGTGACAAACCTAGACTTCCTTCTGTTTTTGAGGTTCCAGTCCAGGATGCGTCTGCTTCCCGACCTCCGCAACCAGTCTCTTCATCATCAGCGGGTGACACTCGCTCACCTTCTCCAGCTTGGAAGACCTCATCTCGGAGTGCTCTTGCTCGCACTTCGTCTAAAGCAAAATCATTTTCAACTCGTTCACCATCGAAGGCGAAATCGTCTTCAACTCGCACCTCTTCAAAGGGTGCGTCTAGAAAAACTTCTTCTTCCGTTCCTGCTCCAGCTCGGACAGGATCAGACCCAATCCCTACAGCTTCTACTGCACAGGTCGACCCATCCTCTTCTCCACGTCACACATCTACTCCAGGAGCTTCACTGCCATCCCCAGCTCGTGCTCCAGCTCCTGCTCCTTCTCTACGAAACTTCCAGCCAACAGGAGGAAACTTGTACTTATGAAATCTCCACCTCCTGAACGACCTGCTATATCTCCTACCTCTTCGACTGTTTCAGCGAAACGGCCTGCCGAGGACTTAGCCACTCCAGCGGCCCCTTCAAAACGCTCTAAACCATCTGCCCAGGACCAGGCTCCTGCGGTTGCTGCATCCAACGAAGTGCCTACTGTCACTGAAGCCACTGCCCCCTCGACCGCTGCTCCTAGCGAGGTGCATGCTGCTGCCACTGCTCCCTCAACTGCTGCTCCTAGCGAGGTGCCTCTTTCAAATGTTTTAGCAAATCTTCAGTCACCTCCGACTTCCAGTTCGCAGCCCGAAAAAGGAGGTGTTCCTCCTAAGGTTGCTTCCCAGGCAACTCGAGCTGGCCCAAGCGGTCATGCGACTAGGCGTACCGTTGTATCGCGGCGTGGTGCTTCTCATGATGATTCGCGCGATATCCCGGAGCTTGAGAGGACTCCCTCGCCCACCAGATCAGACATCGAGCTAGGTCCTGGAGGAAGATACCTGAATTCCTTCCTTGACAACTGGGCAACCATTATGCTTAATCATACGAATGTTCTGGAGAATAGGCATCTTAGGGGCGAGGATCTTGATGAGTTTGCGGCTCGTCATTGCATGCTGGTAAGTTACTTTTCCTCATCTGCTGATTTCCTTACTTGACTAGATTTTAATCTATTCATAATTTCCAGGGTGCCCTTGCTGCAATGAAGCGAAGAAGAGAGACAAGGGCTACCCAGGATGAGATCAGGAAGCTGGAGTTCGACCTGGAGGCGGCTACTGATGATTTAGCTCGCTTTACCTCGGGCAGAATAGAAGGTCAGGAAGCTCAGATCGCTGAGGCAAATGCCGCAAGGCAAGCAGCTGAGGAGGCCCTGAAGAAAATGGAAAGTGAGCATGCCATGTTAAAGGATGAACTGCTCAAGGTGAAGGAAGATCTGAGGCAGTCTGAGCAACAGGCTGCACTGGACGAACAGCGGGCTTCAGCTGCAGAAGAGAAGACTGAAGTGCTTCATTGTTAGGTCGATGCTGCTTTGGCGCGAGCTGAAACTGCCGAGAAACAGGCCGAGGAGGCCAAGAAGCGGGCTGGTGAGATGGGAGCTGCAGCTAAAAGCGCTGAGGAGGCTGCAACCAAACGAGCTGAGGAGGTTGCAACCGCGGATAACCGTGCGAAGGAGGCTGAGCATCGAGCTGAGGTGCTTAGGCAACAAGTGGGGGAGGCTATTCAGCGAGCTGAGGCTGCGGAGCAGCAAGTTGAAGACATGAAGAAAGAGGCTGAGGTCGTCAACCGTCTTGCTGATAATGCCTTCGAAGAGCTAACGGCCTTTAGAAACCAAGCAACTCAAGAACTGGAAGTGCGGGTTGCAGATGCAAAGGATGAGGCAGAGGAAAGAACAGGTCGCGATTTCCTCTACACACTGTGGATGTCCCATCCAGAAATGGATTTCTTCTATCTTTGGGGACATAGGGCTTGAAACCATTGAGGATTTCAAAGCAAAAGCTGCCTCGTCCACCGCTGGTCCAGAACCTTTGGCTGACCCAGATCCTCCTGTTCAGAATTAATAGCTCGTTTTCTTTCATGTATTTTTTCAATTTTTCGATTTGTAACTAGTTTCAATACTTAATGAAAATTATTTTCTTCTGTGTTGAATGTTCTTTAGGCTAATATACTTTATGCTCTTCATCTTTAGAGTTATCACATTTCTTGCGGGCTGATAATCGATGAACCCAAAATTTGATAAGAAAAGCAATTTCTTGTTTCAACAACTTAACAAAATTTTGTCGGTATAAGTAATGAGTTTTTTAGAATGTTTGATGAGCTATGCAGGGGTACTTAGCCATCTGCTTCTTAGACTTTTTATTTTTATAGCGAGCTATGCAGGGGTCGTTACCTCGACTGCTTTTTAGGCTCATTAGGCGAGCTATGCAAGGACACTTAGTCACTTACTTTTTAGGCTCTTTCATTTGTAGCGAGCTATGCAGGGGTCGTCACCTCAACTGCTTTTTAGGCTCATTAGGCGAGCTATACAAGGACACTTAGTCACTTGCTTTTTAGGCTCTTTCATTTGTAGCGAGCTATGCAGGGGTCGTCACCTCGACTGCTTTTAGGCTCATTAGGCGAGCTATGCAAGGACACTTAGTCACTTGCTTTTTAGGCTCTTTCATTTGTAGCGAGCTATGTAGGGGTCGTCACCTCGCCTGCTTTTTAGGCTCATTAGGTGGGCTATGCAAGGACACTTAGTCACTTGCTTTTTAGGCTCTTTTATTTGTTTTTGAACTGTTGAGTTCGGAGCCCGTTAGCCTGGTGAGGAAAGTTGAATCAAAAACAGGGGAAAAATGGAGCTATCATTTACAATTAATCCACATTACAAATAATGAAAAACTTATTGATAATAAGGGCGGAGATGCTCGGCATTCCAAGCTCGGGGGACTTTTGCCCCATTTACATTAGCTAAGCGATAAGCTCCATTTCCCAAGGCTGTTTTGATAACATACGGTCCTTCCCAATTCGGGCCTAAGGATCCATCACTTGGCTTGCGGGCTCCTGGTAGGATGAGGCGTAAGACCAAATCTCCTACGTTGAATCTGCGAATGCAAGCATACTTGTTATAGTACCTCGTTATCCTCTGCTGATAAACGGCTACTCTCAACCTGGCAGTTTCCCTGTGTTCCTCGAACAGGTCCAGATTTGTTGCAAGTAGCTGATCATTGTCATTTGGATTGAAGGTCGCTCTTCTTTGCGAGGTGACTTCAAATTCAGCTGGGATCATAGCCTCTGATCCATATACCATTGAAAATGGGGTCTCTCCCGTGGAGCTGCGAGCTGTGGTTCTGTAAGACCACAATACTTTTTAGAGTTCGTCTACCCATGCTCCTTTCTTAGCTTCCAATTTCATCTTCAGGGTCTGTTTGATGATCTTGTTAACAGCTTCAACTTAGCCATTGGCCTGTGGATGGTCCACTGTTGAGAAGTTTTTAACGATCTTGAGGTTGTTGCAGAACCTGAGAAACTGCTCGCTAGCGAACTGGGTTCCATTATCTGTCACGATCTGCTGTGGAACCCCAAATCTACAAATAATATTGCTCCATACGAATTTCTCAATCTTGGCTGTGGAGATTTCAGCTAACTCTTTCGCCTGTGCCCACTTGGTGAAGTAATCTACCGCGACCACTGCATGTTTGCATCTTCCACGAGCCATTGGTAGGGGTCCGATCAGGTCCATCCCCCAGACCTCAAAGGGCCACGGGCTCACCATCTGCTGGAGGTAAGCTGGTGGAGCTCGCGGAACATGGGCAAATCTTTGACACTTGTCGCATTTCTTCACTAAATTAATGGCGTCCTGCCTCATGGTGGGCCAGTAGAAGCCTTGACGAAGTGCCTTCTGGGCTAGAGACAGCCCCCCAGCGTGGTTGCCACAGTGGCCTTCATGTATTTGTCTTAGTAATGTTTCACATTCAAGGCCATCAATACACCTCAATAGCGGGGCTGAGAATCCTTTCTTGTACAAGGCATCATCGTAGATGCAGTACCTAGCTGCTCTAGCTCGCAGACGTCGGGCTTCCAGCTTGTTACCGGGCAGCTTTCCATCCTGTAAATAACCGAGAAGGGGGCTCATCCAGGAATCAGGCTGCACAGATATGACCATTGTCATATTCTTTTCTTCTGTACTTGGAGCTGGTAAGAACTCAACTGGGATTGCCCCAAGGAAATCCGCATCTCGTGTAGTCGCGAGGCGAGCTAGTGCATCAGCATGCGAGTTCTGAGCTCGCGGGATCTGCTTTACCTCGTACTTCTGAAATGCACCCAGCAGCTCGTGTACTTTTTGGAGGTAGAGGGCCATCTTTGATCCCCTAGCTTGATATTCTCCCATTACATGACCGACGACGAGCTGTGAGTCACTGAAGATCTTCAAATGTTCGGCTCGCATCTCCTTAGCCAAACCCAGTCCCGCAAGCAGGGCTTCATATTCAGCTTCATTGTTTGTTGCCTGAAAGCCGAACCTTAGAGCGCAGAGGATTTTGTGGCCTTCAGGACTTATCAGTAGAATTCCAGCTCCAGCTCTCTACTCGCTGGACGACCCATCAACAAAAAGTTCCCAGGCTGGACCTTCGGAGGATTCCGCTTCATCATCCATAGGTCCTGTAAACTCTGCAATGAAATCTGCCAGAGCCTGGGCTTTGATAGCTGTCCTCGGTTTGAACTGGATATCGAACTGCGTGAGCTCTACTGCCCATTTCAATAAACGACCTGAGGTGTCTGCTTTCTGCAAGACTTGCTTCAATGGGTACTGGGTGAGGACTTCTATGGTATGAGCTTGGAAATAAGGTCGCAGCTTCCTTGATGCAATCACCAGGCAGTAAGCCAGCTTCTCCATTTGCGAATATCTGGTTTCTGCATCCTGTAACCGTTTGCTCACGTAATAGACCGGAAGCTGCGTCTTTTCTTCTTCCCTCACTAGTGCAGCACTCAGAGCTTGCTGAGATACCCCCAAGTATAAGATCAACTTTTCCTCCTCTTTGGACTTGGAAAGAAGTGGAGCTCGTTCCATATATTCCTTCAACTGTTGGAAGGCTACTTCACACTGTTCAGTCTACTCGAAATTTTTTGCTTTCTTCAGAATATCAAAGAAAGGGACACACTTGTCCGTAGCTTTCGAAATGAACCTACTCAATGCTGCGACCTGACCATTGAGACTCTGCACATCCTTCACCCTGGTAGGCGACCTCATGTCAATCAGTGCTTTGATCTTCTCAGGGTTTGCTTCAATTCCCCTACTGTTGACCATGAAGCCCAGGAACTTCCCAGAAGCTACTCTAAATGCACATTTGAGCGGATTTAACTTCATCTGGTAGCTCCTCAGAATTTGGAACATCTCCCTCAGGTCGCGAACATGATCACCTATCTGCTTGGACTTTACCAGCATATCATCAACGTAGACCTCAATGGTCTTTCCGATCTGCTCTTTGAACATCATGTTTACCAAGCGTTGATAGGTTGCTCCGGCATTCTTCAAACCGAAGGGCATCACCTTGTAGCAATATAACCCCCGATCAGTCATGAACGAGGTGTGCTCTTCGTCTTCAAGCTTCATTGGGATCTGGTTATATCCCGAATATGCGTCCATGAAGCTTAGGAGCTCGTGGCCAGCAGTAGCATCCACGAGCTGGTCTATCCTTGGCAGGGGAAAACTATCCTTTGGGCACGCCTTGTTTAAGTCAGTGAAGTCGATGCAGGTCCTCCACTTCCCGTTCTTCTTTTTCACCAGTACTGGATTGGCGACCCAGGTCGGATAGTAAGCTTCTCTGATGAACTTGTTAACCAGCAGCTTGTCTACCTCTTCCTTCAGTGCTAAGTACCGCTCCCCTGTCATTGCTCTTCTTTTTTGACGAACTGGCTTGAAGTGAGGATCAATGTTCAGCCTGTGAGACATCACCTTTGGATCTATTCCCACCATATCCTCATGATTCCATACGAACACATCCAAGTTCGCCTTCAGGAAGTCAGCGAGCTGGGTTCTCAGCTCCGGGGTTAATCCTCTTCCCAGCTTTAAGCATCGCTCAGGATCCACCTCGCTGACCTGTACATTTTCTAATTCTTCAATTGGACCAGTAGCTTGGTCTGCGTCTACCTCGCGAGGGTCTAGGTCGTGACTGACTCCTTTTTCAGTTACCGTTCGTGGCTCGCCCCCTAAAACCACGTTTACCTTTTTTCCTCTCACACCCATTTTAACAGCGTCTTCATAACAACGTCGAGCTAGGTGATGTTCTCCTCGAACACATCCGATGCCATTAGGAGTTAGGAACTTCACTGTCAGAGTTCTGGTTGAAGTAACCATGTCCAACTCGTTCATAACAGGTCTTCCGAGGACCACATTGTATGTTGATGGGCAGTCGATTATCAAGAAGTCCGTCAAGGTTGTTGCCTGACGACCTGCCTCCCCCAGAGTTAACGGTAACTTAATCTGCCCCACTGGTACCACAACATCTCCGGTGAATCCAAATAAAGGCTCCGGGGATGGTCTCATTTGTTCAGCTCGCAGCCCCATCTGGTTGAAACAGCTCCTATACATCACGTTCACCGAGCTCCCGGTATCAATCATGATGCGCCTAACCTCCGCATTGCTAATTTTAGCTCGTATAACCAGCGTGTCATTATGAGGCCAGACCACTCCTCTAGCATCTTCTTCTGTGAATACGATCTCGTCCGAGGTCGGCTTTGCTCTTTTGGTAGGTCCCTCCGACCTATTGAGCTGAAATAAATGATTTGCCTCTCGGACGTATCTCTCATGCTATCTGTTGGAATCACCCGCGATATGGGGGCCACCGTAAATGGTGAAAATGGTTCTTACCGCAGGTTCCTGGCCTTGCTCGGTAGCTCGCTGGGGCTGTTGTTGTGTTGGCTGTTGCTGCTGAGGTCGCTGTTGGTGAGGTCGCTGATCAGCAGGTCTTGCCATATATTCTCCCAAGCGACCTCGCCTGATCAATTTTTCAATGGCGTTCTTCAACGTCCAACAATCCGAAGTATTGTGCCCGACCTCATTATGATAGGCACAGAACTTGTTCTGATCTCTTTGCTGAACGGGAGCCCTTATAGGATTGGGCCTCCCGAAGTCCTCCTTATTCCGCTCCGCAGCGTAAATCCTGTCTGGTGACGTAGTCAGGACGCTGTATCCTTCTTGGCGACCCCAACGATGAGGTCGCTCATACCTTGGCTCTCTCTTCGCTCTTTTGGCGATCTGATTGCTTGAGCCGTTATTCCTTCCTTCTTCGTTCCGGTCATTATTTCTCCTCTTTGGCTGGCTGGAACTGCCCGCTTCATTCTTCTGATTTTGCTTTTTCGGGCCGAAGGTTTCTTCCCATCTGATTTCTTTTGCAGCTCGCTCATAGAATTCTCCCAGATCCTTCACTGGGGACTTGTAAATACTCTTGTATAACTTTCCATCCTTGTGCAGCCCAGCTGAGATCGCTGTCAATATGCTTTCATCTGATGGATGCTCGACATTCGCGACCTCGCGTCTAAACCTGGTGATGTACTCTTTCAACGATTCACCCTGACGCTGAAAAATCGTGGCTAGGTGGCAGGATGGAGCGAGCTGTCTTCTCAATGCTCTGTATTGACCAACAAACTTCTGTTGGCATTGCTCCCAACTTCCTATGCTGCGAGCTGGGAGATTCTTGAACCACGTCCTCGGAATATCCCCCAATGTAGCGAGGAATACTCGGCACTTCACCATCGGACTTCCTGTCTGCAGGTCCATCTGAACGTTGAATGCGTCTAGATGGTCGTATGGGTCACTGTCCCCATTGTACTGCTGAATGGTTGGCATCTTGAACCTTGGAGGGAGAGGCTGCGTCTCGATCTCCCTTGTGAATGGGGTCCTATCTCCGTAAAGCCCCCGCTGCTCCGGAACTCCAGGTCGTGCTTCCAACTGCTGGACCCTTTGGAGGAGCTCCTCTACTTGGGGATCTCGGAGCTTGTATCTCCTCCTGTGATCATGACTTGGAGCCGGATGTTCAGGGTCATACCTTTCGTCCTCCTCGAGTTGACCTTCATGATGATGGGATCTTACCTGCTGCCCATCCACCTCATCGTCATACCGAGCTGCAGCTCGGACTCTATCATGCCTGATCTCTGCTCGCTAATTCGCACCCTGACTCAATCTTACTACCAGGCTAGCCGGGTGCCCGACCTCCATTTCGTTTTGAACAGGATGTCTTTCAGCTCTTGAACGCGCGTTGGAGGAGCGAGCCGAGTCTGCAGGTCGCGGGACTTCCCTTGCTAGCCTTTCATGTCCTCGCGTCGCTTCATGCGGCTGAGGCACTCCTCTAGGTGCCTGAACTTCCACCCTAGTCACGTTCTGAACGTGAGCCTGTACCAACATGTTGACGGCTTCTGTGAGCTGTCTAACCGTATCCTCCAGTGCTTCTTGCCTCTGCAGCAACGCATTCTGCCCTTCGGTCATCTGGGTAATTGGAACCGTTTGACGGTGAGGCAGAGGAGGGATGCCTGTCGCAGCGCCGAGTATCTGTCCATGAGACGGGTCTGCTGCATGCGTGGTTGTGTCTTGCGCAGGGTGTAAGTTCTACTGAGATTGGTTCATGTGACTTTCCGCCTGGTCGTCATCTCCAATGAACCTGTTCGATCTAGTCCTTGCCATGTTGTTAGGAATCGAGAAATCGAGATGATTAAGACTGCAGTTTGGGCCCTCTTTCTAGCGCCAAAATGTTGACGTTGGAATTCAGTCGACGAGCAATCAATACTCAATACCTGCAATCAATATGAGAAAACACAAAAATCTAGAAAGGACAAAGACACGAACAAAGAATAAATGTCAGAACCCAAAGCTTTTACGTGGTTCGGCAATAATAGGCCTACGTCCACGACTGTCCAACTCTAAATCTCTGCAGAGTGACAGTATATTATTGATTATTGTCTATATATGTTACAATGATTTTAATCCTTATTTATAGGAAAAAAGTGTTACAATTCTGGTTGTAGCAAATCAGGAAGAGAATCCTGAATTAATTGCATTCCCTAAATAATTGGGAAAAATAAGGAAAAGAATTATAAATTAACTATACTTCCTAATATATTCAGATAATATCAGGAAATTACTATAATTATCTCAAGATAATGTTGACTTGAATTTGAATTGGAATAAATCTCCATCCTTAATGAGGAAATCGTAGTTTGACTGGGTAACTACCATATTCGGAGAGAGAATCATGGTTGAACTTGGTAATTGCCTGTTCTGGGAGATATTGTGTTAATCACGCGTCTGAGCGAGCTGACGTGTCATGGTGGTCTCGAGCTCGAGCTCGTTGAGAGATGAACTGCGCAAGCGGCGAGCTGCGACCTGGCTGTATTTATAAGTCTTTTGATGCCAGCTGGAAAATCCCTTTAATCAAACTAAAAAAACTTGCTGGGCTTAAAGTCAATACTGGGCCTCGTCTGATGGACTTTGACTGGGTTACCCTTTTTGGGCCTTCTTATCAGGTCTTGGGTGGGCCTAGATTGGACTTTTACCAGCCCAATTAATGAATCCGAAAAATACGTATAACAAATATAATTAAAATCTTGATCTTTTCTTAAAATTTAAAGATGAAAAAAAAAAATATATTTTTATGAAATAGGTAGTTGATTATCGTTTAATACATATTCGGCTCTCTATCAAAACAAAAAAAAAAAAAAAAAAAAAATTTCTTTTTCTTCACTAAGGTCTTGTTTGTTACCTAGGATGGGATTGGGTTTGAACTATTTTTTTGTCTAAACCCATATTTGGTGACTCCATTCATCCATCACAAAGTTACCTCATCACAAATTTATCCCAAATTTTTGGGATAAAACAAATCCCCATTGAATTACATTTGTTAAAATTATCCCATCGCTTTGCTCTTTCTCCAAAGAATTGTCGGCGCCATCTTCGCTGTTGCCTCCGGTCTCTTCTCTTCCTCTCTCACCTCCCTCTTTATTCGTGCGCGAATACTACTCCTTTCGCTCATCTCTCTCTCATTCCGTTTCGTCTCTGTCATAGTTTCGTCTCCGATCGCCTATATTTTTCTTCATCTTCGTCTCGGTCAGTGGTTCTGCACTCCCGATCTCCTTCTTCACCTTCGTCTTCTTCGTCTTTATCTTGGACAGTCACAGTTTGTGAAGGTTTGAGATTGTAATCACTTTTTCATCTTCTTCGTCTTCGTCTCCGTTACCGATCGTCGGTGTTAAAATGACTGATGAAGAAGGGTGATAATAAAGAAGGTTATAGTGATTATGGATGTTTGACTGATCTCAAATGTAAAATTTATGAAAAATCTCTGACAAATTATTTTAAAATTCAATTTTATATCCATTATTTTTAATTCTATCATATTTTTATCAAATATGAGATACTATCAAATCTAATTTCATCACATCCCATCTAAGTCAAATTCATTTAAATTATTCGATCCTATCTCACGCACCGATGCACCTAAGGGCATTTTTGGGTGAAAGCATAACGAATTTAATGCCGGTGTGGGACCCAAACTGATAGACAAATTTATGGTCCTTACTCGGTGGTGGGACCCATATTGATAGCCAAATTCACTGAATTTCGATTTTCTCTTTCTTCTTTCGTTGTGGTCCTTACGCGGTGATAGGACCCACATTGATAGCCAAATTCACCAAATTTAGATTCTCTTTCTTCAGACAGAAAATATTCGTGTTTGAAAATTATAAGATTGTTGATATGCTATCATAGGTTAATGAAAATAGTGAGAAAAATAAAAAATCAATCGTAAGAATGGAAGAAAATGAAGTAATACTATTTATTAATTCATCATATCACATCAATGGTAGAATAATCTGATAAGAATTTTTCTCTTTCAAGTGAACCACTATGAATTTAATGCAACTGTGGGACAGGTATTAATAACCAAATTCACCAAATTTCGATTTCTCTCTTTCTTCATTCGTCGAGGTTCCTATACGATGTGAGACCCACATTGATAGCCAATTTCACCAAATTTCATTTTTTCTTTCTTCATTAGTTGTGATACTTACTCTTTTTTTTTTTTTTTGGGAGGGAGGGGGTGGGGGTGTGGGTGAGACCGTTTGGGTGACACAACGAATTTTTTTTTTTTTTTCTAAGAAGAACTTCATTTAACTTGTTTAGAAAACTATCATAATTTTATGAGATAACTTAAGTTGCATCGAACATTTTCTCCGTGTGAACTCACTGTGGATTTAATGCGGGTGTGGGACTGACATTGATAATCAAATTCACCAAATTTTGGTTTTCCTCCTTCATTCGGCGTGGTCCCCAGACTGTGGTGGGACCCACATTGATAGCCAATTTCACCAAATTTTGATTTTTTTTCTTCCTTCATTCGTTGTGGTGCTTACGCGGTTTGGAGGGGGAATCATGCGGGTGAGACAACGAAATACGCGTTTTGGGGGCGTGGGGCCGGGACAATGTGGGTGAGACAACGACATACCTTTTTTTTTTTTTTTTTTTATCGGTTGAGGGCTACAGGTTGGTGAGACAACGAATTTTTTTTATTTTTTTAACCATGTGGCTGAGACAATGAAATTTTTGCTCCTTTTTTTTTTTTTTTTATATATATACGAAAAACTTACGTTTAACTTGCATTAAAAGCTATATAATTTTGTGAGATAATTTAAGTTGCATCGAACATTTTCTCCTTCGCGTGAACTACTGTAGATTTAATGCGGGTGCGGACTGACATGGATAATCAATTCACCGAATTTTGATTTTTCTCTTTCTTCATTCGTTGTGGTCCCTACGCAGTGATGGGATCCACATTGATAGCTAATTTAACCAAATTTCGATTTTTTCTTTCTTCATTCATTGTGGTCCTTGCACGGTTTGGAGAGGGAATCATGCGGGTGAGACAACGAAATACGCGTTTTGGGGACCAGGTGGGCGAGAAAACGAAATACCCGCTTTTTTTTTTTTTTTGAGGGGGGCACGTGGGTGAGACAACGATTTTTTTTTTTTTTTTTAAATCTTTTTAACCACGCGGGTGAGACAATGAAATTTTTGTTTTGTTTTGTTTTTTTTTTTAAGAAAAACTTCATTTAACTTGCATCGAAAGCTATCATAATTTTATGAGATAATTTAAGTTTCATCGAATATTTTCTCCTTCGTGTGAACTCACTGTGGATTTAATACTCAAATGTGGCCATAAAAATGTTTCCCGAGTAACTCTACAAAAACGGTTCTACTACAAAATTTAGTGTGCCATATGTATGATGTCTTCTAATAACGTCGTTGAATGTTTAATGAGATTAAATTGAAGACGCACTGTAAGCTAGGTGCATTGATTTTTTTTTTGGGAAAATATTTTAATAATCTTCTAATTAATTTAGTTCACCTAAGCTCTAAAGAATATTTTGTACATTAAGAGGTTGTTTGTTTTTTACACTTAATACTTAATGGTACTGAATTAGACCAATTAAGAGATTTTTGTTTGTTTTTTTAAGTGGTCAAACCACTTAAAACAATCCAAAAACCACTTAAAAAAAGTTATATTTTTTTACTTTTCACTTAATACAAAATCACTCAATGATTTTATAAATATATTATTCCAAGTTTATCCTTCCTGAAATAACATATTTCCAAATTTATTCTAATTTTATATTATACAAATTTCTTTTAATACTTTAACAAACAACATTAAAAAATAAAAACCCTAAACATCTCAATATCAAATTTTCCTATAACTGTATTACTATATTTCTTCAATCAAATTTTAATAAGAATCTTTATTGATTTTTTTTTTTATTAAGCCACTTGTGGAATAGCCCATATTATATTTATTTGTTAAAGTTTCACTATGTTATTGATGTTTTTGGTTTATATATATTGATGAGAATTTGTTTGTGTATAACAGAACCTCAAAGTTTCTCCTCTTATTTCTCCTTTTGGCTTTTTTTATCTCAAAATTTTTATCGAATCTATTATCGATGTATAATAGAATCTCGAAGTTTTTTTTTCTTTTCTTTTTTGTTATCAATGTATATTACTTTACAATTTCAATTTTTATTATAGTAGTAATTCAATTTATGACCATTTTGTTTATTTTTATTTGAATATATAAATTTAATTGACTCTACTATAATAATTCATCCTATTATAATTATAAATCAAAATATTATATATATATATAAAATGTTTTAATATTTGTTAAATAATTTATTGTAATTGTTTGTATCATATTAAATAAAATTACTTAACAACTAATAATAAAATGATATAAATGTCAAATTGCTAGTATTCAAATAATTTTAACTTTAAAAAATAAATAAAATTATTATACATTCAAAGGTAAAGAAAAAAAAATAAATTTCAGATTTCAATCATTATTCAATATTTAATTTTCGGTAATACTGTTAAGTTTTCAAACGAAAAAACAAACTACCCCTAACATATTATCTCTAATTAACATATAAACAATTACATATTTCCATCCTTATCTCTTTAAAAAGTCCATTTGCTTATCATCTTTACGTGGTCCCGGTTGGTTTGATTTTATTTTGCTTTTGTTTGAAAGAGGCTGGTTTGATTTTTGAGATAAAAACTGCAAACAAGTATCATATAACAACAAAATGTATTAAAAGTTTTATTATCTGTCAAATCTGTGAATTTCTTCAATGGACCATCCTGATGGAGGTTTGGGGATATCACATTAGTTTAAATAATGAAAGCAACGTGGACATAACATCATCTCTCTTTATTCTAAATGGGAAAATGGAGAGAAAAAGGGAGCACCAATTGAATTGGGATAAGGCCAATTCCAATCAACACATCAAAACAGTGTTTTACATCATTTTGGTACAATTTTTACTCTAATGTACGCATCAAATATTTTTTTCCAGGAAAATTTTTTTATGTCAATGAATAGGACAACATCAAATTTGATGTTGCACTATTCATAACACTAAATTTGATTTTAACTTATAAATTAATTTAATTAAAAATATATATTAAATTATTATAAAAATATATATCATCTGAAATTTTTTATTGAGATATTCAAAATAAGTATAATATTAAAAATATTTTAATATATTTTTAAATCTTTAATATATATTAATTAAAGAATTATATATAAATATTTTTTAAAGATACCATTTACATCAATTTGATGTAAAACACATTAAAGTATAAGAAAATTTGATATAATACCAAAATGGTATAAAATTTGGTGTCCACACATTGAAGATAGGGCTATCTCCAATGAACACACCAATTTGGTTTGGGGATATCACATCAGTTTAAATAATGAAAGTAGCATGGACATAGCATTATCTCTCGTTATTCTAAATGGGAAAATAGAGAGAAAAAGGGAGCACCAATTGAATGAGGATAAGGCCAACTCCAATCACACACCAAAACAGTGTTTTACACTATTTTGGTGCAATTTTCACTCCACTGTATGCATCAAATATTCTTTTCCAAGAAATTTTTTTTATGCCACTGAATAGGACAATATCAAATTTGATTTTAACCTATAAATTAATTTAATTAAAAATATATATTAAATTATTATAAAAATATATATTATCTGAAATATTTTGTTAAAATCTTAAAATAAGTATAATATTGAATATATTTTAATATATTTTTAAATCTTTAATATATATTAGTTAAAGAATTATATATAAAATATTTTTTAAAGATCATACTAATTTGATATAAAATATATTAGAGTATAAGAAAATTTGATATAGCACCAAAATTGTATAAAATTTGATGTCCACACATTGAAGATAACCTAAGGCCATCTCCGATGAACACACCAATTTGGTTTGGGGATATCACATCAATTTAAATAATGAAAGTAACGTGGACATAACATTATCTCTCTTTATTCTAAATGAGAAAATGGAGAGAAAGAGGGAGCGCCAATTGAATCGTGATAAGGCCAACTCCAATCAACATACCAAAATAGTGTTTTACACCATTTTAGTGCAATTTTCACTCCAACGTATGCATCAAGTATTCTTTTTCAAGAAAATTTTTTTATGCCACTGAATAGGATAGCACCAAATTGATATTATACTATTCATAACATTAAATTTGGTTTTAACTTATAAATTAATTTAATTAAAAATATATATTAAATTATTATAAAAAATATATCATTTGAAATATTTTGTTGAAATTTTCAAAATAAGTATAATATCGAATATATTTTAATATATTTTTAAATCTTTAATATATATTAGTTAAAAAATTATATACAGTCTATTCTTTAAAGATACCATTTACATTAATTTGATGTAAAACACATTAGAATATAAAAAAATTTGATGTAACATCAAAATGATATAAAATTTGGTGTCCACATATTGGAGATGGCCTAAGGCTATCTCCAATTAACACACTAATTTGGTGTTGATCACTATTTTGGTGTAGTTTTATGCTCCAACCCATGCACCAAATTTATTGTGCCGAGATAATATTTTGGTGTCAATAAATAGTACAACATCAAATTTAATATTGCACAGTTCATAATACCAAATTTAGTATCCAACTACAAATTACCTTAATATGCCAAATTTATTGTCCCGAGATAATATTTTAGTGTCAATAAATAATACAACATCAAATTTAATATTATACTATTCATAACAATAAATCTAGTATCCAATTATAAATTACTTTAATTAATCATGGATATTAAATTATTATAAAAAAATTATATTATTTAAAATATTTTATTAAAATATTTAAAATAAGTATAGTATTGAATATATTTTAATATATGTTTAAATTTTTAATATTTATTGATTAAAAAATTATGTATAGAATATTTTTTGAAGATATTTATATCAATTTGATGTTATACACGTTGGAGTGAAAAAATTAATGTGAAAAAATTTAATATTAATATCAAAATGATGTAAAATTTGATGATGGCCGTTGAAGATGATCTAAGGAAAGAAAATGGTTTACAATTGGGGTAACGTGGGGGCCTGGTGTTGAGTAGATTAGACGGCATAAATAAATATAAATTGTGGAGTTGGTGTAACATGTGAGATGTAGAGTGTGACAAGCAAGTCATGTAGTTGGAGTGGAATCTTGGTAAAGAGCGATAAGGTCGGTTTTGAAAGAAAAATCAAAGAGTACACCTCAAACCCAGTGGCGTTTTCGCAGAACAAAAGCTATCGTCCATGGCCCACTATTTATTGAATTCCACGTCTTTGCGTTAGGTCGAGACAATTTCTACCTTCGCCGCCTGCTTTGCTCGTGGTCTGGGTTTACGTTTCTCTCAATAATTAAATATATATTTATTATTGTGAGTATTATATATATTTATGTATTTTTTTGAAATAAATATATTTATATATTATTAAGAACAAAGTGATCATATATATAATTTTTATGATTCTTCTTATACAAAATGTTTGATAAGTGAGATAAATGACATTGTAAAAATAATTTGAAGTTATAATATAACTTTGCAAATCTTTTTAAATGCATAATTTTATCTCTTTTTTCGGTGTTATTAGAATTTCGTATTAATGTATTAAATAACATTTTTCTAAACCTACTTCAAATAAATTTAAAACCCTCCAAACATTATTTCTATAGTTTAACCAAATATTACAAAACATGAGTTTAACTGATTTTAACGTATGAAAAGTGTTATTTAACCACTTTTTTTTTTTTTTTTTTTTAAATATAAAAGGAAAATCACATCTAAAATCATTAATTTTTTTGATAAAACTATGAAAATAACCTCTTTTTGACTGAAGTTGAAAAGTAATCATTTTTTCGTATTTTATATTTTTATCAAGTATATTTTTATTCAAAAAATAGTTATTCTTGTAAGATTTTGAAAAATGATTAATGTTCCATTTGAAAAAAAAAATTATGAAAACAACCTAATTTCTTTTAACTAATAATATCGCACATGTGAAAGGGATTAAAATGTAATGTGGCCCTCCTCGAAGCGGTCCAATGTAACCAAAGCTTAACGGTCAATAGGGGCAGGGTAGGACTCCATTTTGAAAGCTTAACAGCTAATAGGGAGGGTAGGACTCCATATTGGTGGCACTAATCTGTCAATTGAAGATTTTTGGTCCTAATTCTTATAAATGTTGCATACAATATTAAAAACTAGTGTTCTTACATTAAATTGCAGGGCATGGGTCTAAGAGTCGGCAGCCAGGATTTGACGTGTTTTACACTTGTGGGACATTATCGCAATGTAGTTTTCAGTTTGAGCAAAATTTCGCTGCATTTTCCAACCCAACCTACTTGATATATAGTTTGATTAATATTCAAACAAATTTTGCTTTATCACTTCTTCGTATTGATTCTTAATATGTAAGTTCCAGAAAATTCCAAAAATCTTTTAAATCTTTCGATTTAAATTAACATCTTTCGATTTAAATTAAAAGTTAATCTTATAATTTTGAAATTAGACAATAACTTAAAGCTATTACCTAATTAATTTCCAAAGCATATTATTATTTTTGAGTTTTAACTTTTTAGGAGTGAATATCATCCAGTATACTAGCCAAATTACTTTGATCCCTCAAACAAAATGTTTAATTGTAAAATATCAATCATTCTTATTAGTTTGAAGATAGTTAGAAAGGGTTATAATTAGGATATATTTATAGTTTGGTGTGTAAATATTTATTGTTACTTTGAAAACATAACTAACTGTTATTTTGTACTTAATTTGTACAATAATTAACTTTTTACATCCTTTGCCTGTACATTTTATTTTTATTTTTATTTTTGAGTATAAGAATTATATTTGATACTGACTTGGGAAATAACCCGGATCAATTGAGATAAAACACTAGTAGTAGTGCGATCCGAAGAACCATTCCCAATTGGGAGAGATTCACTCACACAGAGATGATGGAGAGACCCACATGAGGATGAGGAAGAAACCCACATAAAGATGGAGGGTCAATCCACACTGAATGGTAGAAAACAAAAGGTATATTTATATTATTATACTATTATTAGTACTAGTAGTATATATGGAGGGCCAACACACGGCGTGGGGGTTACTAGTGCCAACGACGCCAGTAGCCAAATGACCTTGCCTGCACATTTTGGATTAACGTGATAGTGAAGTTGTAGGGAAAGTAGGTTTATCGCCATGCCATCTAGCATTCGAAGTGAGGTTGAAGATAGCAAGAGTAGCTCGAGGACATACCTATGCTCTGACTTCCAAAACGACTCTTCTGGCGGCCCTTGTTTGATACCCTTGTTAACACGTCTGTAAGAACTGGACATACTTAACTTCTAATTTGACACACAAAAACTTCCCCACTGTTTATTTAGATAAAGCAAACCTAGATTTCATTTACAACTCAATCTTCACATAAGATTTTAATAATGTTCTAAACAATTTGAAATCTCATTGACTTCTACATAAACCATTATAGACCTTATCTGCGCTCTAAATCTCCAAGTTTTTTATCTTCACACTACTTATGTTAAGAAAATTTGCACCAGATCTTAGGATTGGGGATCTTTACATCACCCAATCTTAAGATCTTTACATAAGAGCTCCAAGCTTTTGGTCTTTACACTTACGATGTTAAGATCTTTACACTAGATTAGGGATTGCTATGGGGCGGGTCAGATTGGGTTTTGCCCTTTCCAAACTCGATCCAAAATTTTTGAGAGTTGCCCCAAACTTGACCTGTGCTCTAATCGCGACTTTCCACTTCAAATCAGTTTCGAATAGACTGCGTTTTGGTAAATTTGGATCGGATTGGATATTTTTGTCATCTCCACACAAGATCTTAACAATGTTCTAAACAAACTTAACTCTACACTAACTTCTATACAAACTAGTGTTTTCGCTCCAAATCTCCAAGCTTCTAGTCTTCACACTTATGATGCTAAGATAAGTATATTTGCACTAGATCATTACATCACATGACCATAACCAATACATATGTATGCATGAATTATGCTTCAAGTAGTTTTATAAAAATGATTCACCCTAAATATGTAATCTAGACACTTCAACGAAT
Source organism: Litchi chinensis (assembly GCA_019925255.1). Taxonomy (NCBI): domain Eukaryota; kingdom Viridiplantae; phylum Streptophyta; class Magnoliopsida; order Sapindales; family Sapindaceae; genus Litchi; species Litchi chinensis. The sequence goes on along the minus strand of CM034465.1, from coordinate 14,594,895 downwards.
CTTACAATATATTAAATTCCTATTTTAAAATGGTTTTAATTATCATAAGCTTTTCTAAATCTCATGCATCAAACAACCAATAAAATCACACTCACATACATTTCAATCAAATTATAGGTAGCATGTATGACTTACGTAAGTCGTATCATACCTATAAACACAAGCATCCTAGATGTATCAACTACTTGTTAAGACTTCTAATACTCAATGACTCATCAACACAAAACCCTTATCAACCAACAATCATCAAATCGACAATAATTCTGTAAACAAATTTGCTGAACTTCAATAATCACCAAGTCATTAATCAAACACCAACTAGAACATGATATGCCTCTTAAACAATAATCTCAATCATTGAACACAATTAAATCAATATATTTAACCACTTCAAATAGTCTTAAACTAACTCGGACAGAACAACTAGATCCAAGATCAAAACAACAATCAAAGACTCCTAATTGCAATCAAACACTACTAACGATAATCAAACATCAACAAATCGTGATCAATGTTTCAAGCCTTATTATCAATGATCACTATGATTGAATCAATATATTTCAGCAACAAGAATAGTCTTAAATGAATTAGGGTATTAGCCATGAAATAAGAATCAAATTGTACCAAAATACTCACCAAAATAGCCCACAAAACAATCATCAATCAATATAGAATGAATAGAGATGGATCTAAGATTTATATGGCAGAGACAAATGATAATAATAATACTATGAACAATATCAAACACTGCTAGAATAAAATAAACAAAGCTTACATATATAATAAATCAAGGATATACCTCAAACCTGCAAGCTATTGAAATCCAGCTCCAATGGTGTATGATGGATTTTCAAGAACAATCTAAGAATGGTTTGTGTTACCAACTGAATCCTCACAAAATCAACTGAATATTCCTCTTGAAGGCCAAATTCTAGTCTTCCATTTTACTTGATTCAAAAACTTGTTACTCAATTTCAAATTTGTTTCAATGATAAGTAGAAAGCAAGCAAGAGAAAAGGAAGAGAGTAAATATACAAGTCAAAAGGTCAAAAGATTTCACTAAGAGTATTTTGGTCAGTTCACACTTTAGGTGACATTAAAGCATATCTTAGTTCAATCATATGTTCACAACTCAATTCAACCTTGATGTTGTTTGCCTTCACTTTAACTTTTAATATTCTATTTGGTGTCAAAATTATTAGGTTTATTGTGATGTGAATTGACTTTGACCAACAAAAATTAAACCATGACAACATTGCCAAGGATTTGATTATCTTTTCTTTCCAGCTTATCATTTGGAGAATGAAAATGGAGCATTCTTCATTATCTATTATATATTTATTATGATCAGTTCGTATCTATCAACCTTAATTTTCGGGCTTAAAGGTTTGATTATTGGCTTTGGCAAATAGACACACTTATAGTTCTAGCTAAGTCAATACAACTGATCGGTGGAGAATCAATGGTAGGAAGACTTGAAGGAACAACAAGATGGGAAAATTTCAGTGTGAGAACCTCAGTGTCATCCACATATGAGATACTACCCATTAGCAACATATTTATATTTTTCATCGGAAAACAACTTAGTTACGTGCTTACAACCTCAGTAATAGAGTTCACACATATATAAGGATGTAGTTGCATCATGCATCAGCATTTGTACTTGCATACACAGACTAGCTTATAATGATGCAAAGCCAAGCACATGTCTCCATACAACACAAGTATCCTATCAGTATCCTATCTTGCAAAGAGTCATGCAAAGCAACTTAATGGAACATAATTGCATCCTGCGCTTCATTCAGAAGCAGAAAGAATATCCAATAAAAGTTTAAAGAAATATGTGAAAATCTGATGAACAAAACCAGTACAATCAGACATAGAAAATACAGAATTGCAAAGAAAGTAACAACACATTACAGGACGAACAAATATCAGTCGAATATTGTTTTAGAATGAAATATTGGTCAGCAGTCATGTTCTGTATAAATGAAGGATGAACAGTTTAGATGGGTGATCCACTTACAAATAAATATAATTCTAATATTTTAAAAAAAAAAGGTCAGTCAGGTGGTCCTTGTCAATCCTACAGGATTTTATGAAGAACATTTAATATTATCAAACTTATCATATGTAGGGAGGATTAGTACCATGAGAAGATAAATGACAAGATGCACGGTAGACATAAACTTCCAAATTGTAATCATCCCTTATTCTAATCTACTTTACATAAATATGTTCAAGCAATTGAAAAATAGAAACTTGCCTCGTAAAATGACATGAAAAAGCATGACAAGTTAGCACATGGCTCATACAAAGCAAATTTATTTAAATTATTCCAACTAAGAACTAAGACTTGATTATCACTGCAAAAATAACTTCCTCACATTTGAGTATGTCAATCACATGGGACCCTTTCAAAAGATATGGCTGGACATGTCTTTTCATTATGTCACTAAACACTAAAATTCAGGCACGAGTAAGTAAAGCCCTTATATTCTCCTGCAACTATGTATCAATAAGTGCACACATATACATTCTTAGACATATAGAGCTAAAGAGACAACAAATCCAAAAGTTTACCTATGGTTGATATCATATTTCTATCACATAAAGAGTGAGTCACCTATTTCATGCAATGAAACTCACAAATTATTTATTGGAAAAAGATATGGAGTAGGAATAGTATGTCAGAAAAGGTTTACATCGTACCTGATGTCTAAGAAGCCTTGAACCATATATAGTAAGACTATAATTCATGGTGTGCAGCAAGGAGCCAGATTCAGATCCATTTGAGTTATTCCTCGCAACCTAAAAGCAATAATGACATTAACTAGAGTAAAAGAATAATTTAGTGAGAAGTGGAGATGTACATGAGTGCCAAAATGAATTATTTATCTTCCAGCAATTATCTAAACACATGGCACACATGCTTAAATTTACGTTCGTTTTTCTTATCAAATAAATTTTAAGTTTAAAACAATTATTAATTAAATATCATTATATATAATTTATTTTGAATGTAGATTTAACTACTGGATTAACTATTGACACATACAAGACAATAGACAATCTAAGTTCTACTTTTAACCACATATAACAAACACCATGAACATAAATCAATTGAAACCATGCTCAATAAACAATTATAACCCATAAAACAAGCTAAAGAATCTTAAGAAAATCATAAGACAGATAAATAAAATAAAATAAAATAAAAGGATACTTTCAATGTATTGTTGGGTGCTGTTGAGCTTACAGAGCTTTTCTGCAAGTATCTGTTCATTGAACAAACTATTCATCCCACAATATAAAGACCAAAAACCCCACTTATAAACACTACTGGATTGTTATCACAAGTGAACTATTAAGGTGTGTGACTTAATCATACAGGATACAACCAAATTAATAATTCAGTGCTCTTATACAACTCCTTAAATAAAGCATGCATCCTTTTGCTATGCTTCTGTCTCATTCAGGCAGAGCACAATGTAGTTTGTTACTGCCTGAATGAGACAGAAGCATAGCAAAATGATGCATGCTTTATTTAAGGAGTTGTATAAGATTTTCTTCATCCAACGCTACGACCGAAAAAACTCTATAAAATAAATGTTGAAATCTAATCAAGTAAATAAGGAACAAGAATTTCAAAGATGCTAAAATGAGAACAATACTCTTGGTAACTCGTGTTCCATTGCCAACTTCTAGCATATCCAGGTCTGCTCAAAGAGAATGAGATGGTAGAAAGAGCAACTATTTCACAATCAACAGAATAATGCTTGCGATTTTCTATGAAAAATATTCACAAACTTCACAATTTACCATTCCATCCACCAGGTCCAGCATAGGATGCCCACTTGTCATTTAAATCAGCGATGAAAGTCATGCTTCACATCAAGAAAACAAAGACTCAACCAGTATGACAATGTATGAATGCAAATTTTAATTTTTTTCCTAGTCCCCTTCTTGACTGGATATAATGATTCACAGATCATATGCCATAGATCTTAAAATCAATGTATAACAACAAATCATTTTAGGTAGCAAAAGCATCTTGTACTCCAAGGGCAAAAAATTCAAAAGAAATATATGTTGGAAGAATCAAGGGTAATTGTTTAACAATTTTTCCATTCCAACCGTTACTGTCCCAAAAAGTTAATAGTCATGCATCAGATTAGATATTCAAATTCTTGACTCTATCCTGATAACAATGTCTTCAATAATCTTTCACCATATATAAGCACAATTTTTCTTTTTCAATTTAATTCCTCTCTCCCCCAGTGCACAATGGGGTGCGCATATAACTGGAAAAAATGAGTTGTTAATTATGTACGGAGAAAGGAAGTGGTACTCTGTCTTTTACTTTTCAAATGATGTAAATACTTACATAGTAATGTAAATTATGAGACTTGAAAAAAACAAATGATTATGTTAATTGACATTTAGTTAACGAGAATTAATATGAAGTGTATTCAGCATAATGTGTGCATTCTTAGATGCAACACCTTGCAACATCCCTTTGCCATACCACATTTTGTAGGATATAATCAGAAATTTTACCTTGCCCATGTATCATTGATGTCATCTGTTGTATGTCCACTATTTCCAACTTTACCCACCCACAAGGCAGGGTCATCAACACCCCTAAAAAATCGAAGTAAAGTAAGAGGACCAAAAGCGATATCAAGAAACTGGAGATTTATCTCAGGCACTTGCTCAGAGATCAAGAAAGCAAATTACCATTCATAAAGTGAATAGAAAATTGTACGTCCAGTTGCATTTAAAGTGTCACGCATTGGTGGGTATCTAGAAATCATAATTCACATCAAGTCAATTCACCCTACCAAACAATGACATTTTGACAACTTAAATAAATTATATAAGACTAAGATGAGGAGAAACTTTTTTTGACTAAACCTTTTATAAAACTATAAAGATTGTGCCAACTAAGCTAACTGGTATCCACAAATTCATATTATTAACTCATCACAATTTTCCTTTTTAAATCTTTCCACAACTTCAATTGAAATTCTAACAGGATCTGACTTTGTACAGCTGTAAAAATAGCCAATAAATTATTTGAAAAGAAAACGAGACTATAATGATGAATCTATTTTTAAAAATATCTTTTTAAAATTTAGGCAAGATTATATACACCAAAAAGCCATATTATAACACCATAACAATCCACAAACACACACAAATCACTGCAAGCTAAACAAAAGCAATCATAGCAGGGATTCCATCGGGACATTGTTAATGCGATTTCACTGCTTTCGAAAGCATAAAGTCATCATTTCTCAGCTATTTTCACAAATAAAACAACTACTTCCAAGCTACCAACCAAACAACACATATATTCTCCACCAATTAAAGCCATAAAAAACATATACCAAATTTAGTTAAATAGAACCTATATTTGATCTTTGTTCGCAATGACATAACCTAATAAAAATCTAAATTTTATTATTTCCACTTCATAAGAAAAGAGTTCAAAGGAAGAATGGACACTGACTCACAACTTCTGCTGGAGGCACTTCGTCACAGAAGCCACCATCACTACCGCAACTGCCTCCTCTGTCCCCGTCGTCACCAAAATGGCCTCCTCTCCCGCGGCCTCCGTCTCTGCCGCCTCTAAAGCCGCCGTCGCCAGACCCATCTTCATCTTCATCTTCAATTCACCTTCAAAGTGTGTATATATATACCTATTAAAAAAATAAAAAACCCTAACAATTAATCACAATATCAACCCAAACTACTATCCACTTCAATCAAAATCAATACATATCCCACATATTACATCATCAAAAAATCCACAAATTACAAAGAAAAAGAAGAAAAAAATCCACAAATTATATCTTCACCTTCTGCCTCTCCGTCAAGGTCTCATCTGCCTAGATCGCCCATATGGTGGCCAACAGATCTCTGCCTCCAGCAGTGCTGTCGGACGGAGCCGGCTCCACTGTTAGGCCGAAGCAGTCAAGGCAGGAGAGAGTGAAGGCCAGCGAGATGGTGAAGTAAAAGCCACGTCTCCTCTGTAACCTGGAGAAAAAGATAGAAGAGAGTGTGAACGAGTGTGCGTTGAAATCTGGACGAAGGAGAGACAGCTATCAAACACTTCAATTACTTCTTTACCCTTTTCAAACAAACACAAACAACTATTTATCAAGTACTGTATATGAGGATAAAAACGTAATTTTACTTTCAAACAAATTTATGTGTTTTAAACTGCCACTGTTCATCCATCTCTTCCCGTTTTTTATGTATGGTATAAGATAAGATACGGTCAAACTTTTCTAGTTCATTTCTTGCACTGCACTGTCAAACTCGATGCCAACCCGCATAAAAAACAGAGGTATGCACATTAAGAATGACTTTTGCTTCCGACAGTTAGGAAAGGACAACACTTACGCCATTCTCTGGGCACCTCTCATTTTACATTCATAGTCAAACTTTGCTGCTAACATTGCCTCATAACGATGTGTCTTTGAATACATCATTGTCTGCAAAAGAGCCTATCCAAGTAGAAATACGCATTAAGAATCAGATGGTCCATTTAACAAACAGAGATCTATTAGAAATTGACAGCATGACAATGAAGTTTAATTTTTTCCAAAACACATGGAGAGATTAATTTTTTCCATTTAATAAAGAAGTATACTCCACAGTAGAACCGGCAGCTAAAAATCATTCGGGAATAAATATAAGATTTTTAATTTTATATTTATTGGGCTGAAGTGTCCTCACGTCAAATGAAGAAGTACACTCCACAATAGTATAATATAAAAATTAATATAAGATTTCCAATTAATGAAGATATTTTTTATATTAATTTTTATGGAATATAAAATTTAATTTTTTTTTTTATATTAATTTTTTCCAACGAGAATGAACCGGCAGCATAAGATGAATTCAATTTACCAGCACAAAACCAACAAACATTGAGCAATCTTGATTCAGAAACATTGTCAGATTAGGAATTTGAAATATAGGCTTATTAAGAACTAAGAAGATATCTCTTTCTCATTAGATAAAAGATCAATGTAGGTTTTAGTTTACCAGTATTATTTTTATTTAGTTAAGCATGACCATTCTTGTTTAGATTATCTTTTTCTCCTTTGTTTACGGACACTATAAAATAGCCTACACTGCCATTTGAAATCAAACTTGAATAGTGAAATAATGTTTAATGTATGGGGGAGCCTAGTCACTCTCCTTCCTTTCCTTTATGTTCTTATTATTTGTCCTAAACTATTTTCTATGACATAATTGTCAGTAACTGCTTAACTAAATACTTTAGCCTAGTGGTTAAAATTTCAATTATTATATTTAAGACATAGGTAAATGACACTTATAATATATTAATAGACTCCCTCACATGCTATGTGGACAAGATGGTGAATGTTAGACACATGTTAGACACATTTATCATGTAACATATGAAAACTACCATCTAATGTTCGCAATGAACAAGAAATCCAAAGAAAAAAGATGGATAGCAAATCCGAACGAAAGACCTCATAGTTGCAATGCCAAGTTAGAATTTTTGATTTGATAGATATTGGGCTGCTTTATATTATTTGATGGTGAATATAAATAAACCATGTGGTACAAGAATACCTAACTTAATGGCTGCTCTTAAGGGCTGTTCCCAACTTTATATATACTCCTTTTATAAGAATCTCCAAAATTTGGCAATTTGGTGTATCAGCATTTGGTTTTTATTCTATGACTACATTGTCGCCTTAAGTATTATATTTTTCCATTTAAGTTACATTTTGTAAAAATTTATGTACAAATCATAAAAGGTCAGACATTTCTGTGGTACTTATTTAAGTTGTTGACAAAGGATTGCACTGGCTGAATATCTCTTCAGTAAGGCATATTAACATGAGCAATTAATATGAACTTTGTGCTGTCTATGCGTTGATACCTAGATTTATTTTCTGTTTTCCTCTGAATTAGTTGGGGGCTATTATTCTTATCATGGAACCTTTAGGAAAAATATTTTTCCTAAGTAATGATTTCTTTGACCATGCTTTCTAATGTGAAGCCTTTTCTTATTGCCCCTTTAAGGTTCTGGGTGGCAAATTCTGTTGTGACCTGGAACATAATTTAACTTTCTGTTGTCAAACCAAATTTCACAACTACCCTCATACCAAGATACTCATTTTGAAGGAACACTTGCAGGCAATATTATGTGCTGGTTTATATCCTAATGTTGCTGCCACTGAACAAGGCATTGCTGCAGTAGCTCTCAGCAACCATAGCAAGTCGACCAATTCGGCGTCAAAGGCATATATAGTCTGGTATGATGGAAGAAGAGAAGTCCACATGCATCCTTCTTCTATCAACAGTAGTCGAAAAGCATATCAGCACCTAGTTCTGGTCTTCCTTGAAATGGGTAGCATTTTTGGCCCATGAATTCGTTTATCATCCAATTTTTCTCGCTAAGTTGATCGGGAATAGTGAAGTATGGCCCCTTTATCGTATTAGTGGTTGGGCTAATATTCAACAGAAGGCTGTTGGGTGAAGTGAAAAACTCTCCGCAGATCATCTGTTGGATTTTGGTGCATTTTGGGTTGTAATCTTTAGGTTTTTGCGGACTATTTATGGAGGTCCTTATAGAAGAGTCCTGTGGCTGCCTTTTGTTTTTGGAATTGTTCTGTTTACTTTCTTTCTGAACTGTTTCCACGTTTATCATCATCATCATCATCATCTCACACGTGAATTTTAACAGTTGAGCTGGAATTTCTCTAATGCATCGTAATTTTAAATATTGTTTGCCGTAATTATAGTCAGAACTGTTCAATAACTATATTAACGTGTTTACTATGTATAGATGGGCATCGTTATTTATTTTGTGTATTCTCAGGTTGAAACCAGTAAAGTATCTCTGCGTGATACTACTATCATCTCTCCCTTCATTTTCAAAATTTCAAATTTAATTTATTTTCAAAATTTCTCTTACACTTCTTGCCTCGACAACTCGGCTTGAATCAATTTGTAAATTGAAACAATGAATTCCGAAACAGTGAAACTCAATTCAGATTGCTTTGTCAAACCACAACACCTTTCAAAGGAGATAAAAACAACCTATTTATTTAACACCATGAGATCTTTCGATACTCTCTACAAACTAAATCCATAAAGGCCATCTTTTCACCAAACCACCAGCAATAGCTGAGCAAGAAGACTTCATCAAGACTTTCCTGGATTGACGCAATCAATCCCTCTCTCTCACCCTTGTTCACTTCTACACTCCCGTTGGTCGCTTCAAGAAAGTAAAGAGTGAAAATCCGCGTTCTTATAATATTGTTTATGTAGACCTCAATGACAACCCTGGAGCTAGATTAATTAATGCTTCTTTGGACATGACAATATCGGACATAGTTTTGGTTATCTTCCAATTGTTCAATCATTGTTTGACCTAGGCGCAATAATCTTGCCACCCTCCGATGAATCTACAATCCTCATTTGATAAGCTTGGGCATAGTAAATACAGTTAACTTAGTTCTTTAGTGTTATTTAAGAGTAATATTGGCATTAAAAAAAATTAATGATTTTGGATACACATACCATTTTGGACGGGTCTGGAAATATTGCCATTCTTTTGCGATCTTCAGGTCGCAACACAATTCATTCCATCTTTACAATTTTCAGGTTGCAATACAATCAATTAATTTATTTCTATTTCTTGATAACCCAAATAAATTTCATGAAGAAAATTAAGAGGGATGAATAATATAAAGCAATATTTAGAATCGAAGTAATGAAATAGAAATATTTTACAATTTGTTGAAGGGCTTGATCTTGTTGCTTTGATCAAATTCAAAACTTTCATCATATAAATTTTGTCTACAAGCGAAAAAAAAAAATCTAATATTCTGAAAATTAGAGGAAACACTAGTTATCATGTTGATAATGTGTTATAAAATAATTAAAATAAATAAAAATATAATAATAGCATAAGCACAAACTAAGAGAAGAGATAAAGTATAGCCTGAAAAGAGAAGAAATCTTGTATTAATCATTTCCTTTATATCTTAAATCCATTACAAAAAGTGATGGGTCGTTTTTATAGTCTCACAAATATAACTATCATAATTACAAATATAAATTATAACATAATGAACCACAAAGTTGATCATGATGATGAAGTTAATGGGAAAATGAAAAGCTAGAGGTTACTCATATAGATTTATGGACACTCATTCTAATAAAATTATTGTAGTCATAACACTTTTTACTAGTTTTTTTTTTTTTTTTAAATCATTGACCATCAAAATTTTGGTCAAAGGAACCTAATTGAGCCATTTTTAATAATTTAGGGATTCAATGAGCTTGATACGATAAGTGTAATACCCTTTCCCGATTTGATTACGATACATATATATGGAATAAGGTATTGTACTAATATACCTTGTTTTTGAAATAATAAAAAAGATTTTAAAGTGCTCTAAGATAAAATTTAATTTTTTATAGAATTTCCGGAATGCTCGGGAGTAAATTTAAATTATAAAAGTTGAGGGACAATTGGTGAAAATAAAAGATTTTTATAAGAATGACAAATTTGTTAATTTAAGAAAGATCAATGGTAAAAAACGAGCTTAAGTCACGCCTATATACATGTGTGTGTGTGTGTGTGTGTGTAAGCAGTGAGTGTGTTGGGAAAGAAGAAAAATCTAGAAGAGAGAGTGAGAGAGGGAGAGAGTTGTCGGTAGAGCATAGAAGGCAATTTGGCAGTCAATTTCCATCATTCTTGAAGGATAATCAGGTTGTGGGAAAGTGAAGAATGAATTTAGGAGAGGCATCAAGTCAGATCGGGTAAGAATCTAATGGTAAGAACAAGTTCTCATGGTTTTCTTTTAGAAAGAAGTCTGTCAAGCAGTCTATGAACTCCTTCTGACATTAGTGAGATGTTGTGTATAAACTGGAGATTTGAAGTTGCAGATGAGTGGGAAATCAAGGTAGAAGGCTGAGAAGGAAATCTGGTAAGTGAAGTCACTGAGAAATAATGTTGATTTGAAATAGTTTGATTTATCATTTGGGATGTTTAAGTACCCATCGCACAACCTGTGGTGTTGCGATCTCGTTCTGTGTGAAGAAACTGATTTAAATATGCTGAGTCTTATGTATATGAAATTTATGAGGTTAGGTTGTGTTAATGTTTGTAAGAATGTAAAACCTAGAAAAGAAGTGTTAGAAGTGAATATGTGTGGGTCTAGGTAAGAACTCACGAGGTGTAAGCTGGTCAATACCATAGCCTTATTCAACGATGGTCGACTGGAGAGCGAGTTTGTAAGGAGCGAGTTGGGCCATGCCCATTGCTCTTCATCTCACTTGCCCGGATTAGTTTGGAGCATGAGCTCACAAGAGCAAGCTGAGTAATATCATAGCCTAAGTTGGGCTAAAGCTTTACGAGCTAAGCAAAGCCTATGGACCAAGCTAAGCTAGAAGAAGGTAGCAACTTGCTAAGAGATGTGAGCTGAATAAGCTCACAGGAATAGTGGGTGCCTTCTAGATCGAGCTGAGTTGGGCGAAGTAAAGCTTGCTGAAAGGATGAGCTGGGTGAGCTGGGTGAGCTGGGTGAGCTGGAGTCTGAACTTGCAACTTGAGCTAGACTGGCAGTACTACAGTCCGTAACAGTTTGGATGAAATTATAAGTGCAGGGACAATAGAAATGACTTGGAATTAAAGTGTGCTGTGAGCTAAATGGATATTTCATTTGTGATCAAGTGTAGATAAAAATGTGAGCTGATGAGGTCGCTGGAGCAGAAATCACAAGTAGATTGGGAAGCAAGCTGTAAGTGTGAAAATATTTTAAATATTTTTCAGTTTATTTTGCAAATCCTTATAGACTTCTATCACTTGTTCTTTTTAGCTTATCAATGATTTATTTATTTTTAGCATGCAAAGAAATAGTTATGTATGAGATGGTATGTGAATATTATTAGCACAACTTATGAAAAAGAATTTGATTTGAACTATAGAAAAGAAAGAGTTTTCAAAAACTAGTGGACGACACAAGTTTATAGAGAGACAGACTTTGTAGCTTTAGACTCAGCCGGTATACCCCGTAGTGTATGGCAAGTGTTAAGAGGGCTAATCCTGCTAACATCAGGGGAGATCGAGTCTATCAGGTCAGTCATGTTGCCATCTACATTTGTGGGGTATTATCTCGTTATGTGATGTATGATGGTAATTCCATTACGTAGTAGTGAGATGTCTTTGTAGATTTGTTACGGTGTGCGATGCTAACTTTTTATGTCACGGGACCCTCCACACTAAACAGAGTTGGTTTGGCCGCTCATGTGGTTATAACTTCCCTTGGGTTCCCTATTCATGCAATTTTAGAAAGAAAAAGTATACCATTAAAAACATATTTTAGAAAGAATTTGTTTTAGAAATTACGTTGAAAATTTATGAAATATTTTTAGCACTTCATGAACTAAATTCTAGCATAAGTTTTTGAGACCTTATAACAAGATTTTAAAACACAAGTTTTAAATTAAAAAAATGGTTTACAGAATAAACATTTTTTTTCAAAAATGTTTTGGGAGGTAATTTTTATAAAAATTTGTTTAAGTAGAAATGCATGCACACTCATTGAGCTTTGTAACTCATAACTTTTTGGGTTTATATTACAAAAACCTCTCAGGTGTAGGAACAAGCGATCAAGGTGCTCATTCTCATCGTTCAAATTAGGTGGGCTAACGACAACCATTATTTTGTAAAGTCAGTTTTATGTTTATTTTGACTTGGACATACATCGTATGCATGTGTTATATTTTATGCTTATTGTTTTTGAAATTGTAAACAAATGCTATGGAACTTTTTATGTTATAATAGTGCATGTATGATTTGGACACTCAAATATTTGAAATACTATTAGGATGTTTTTGAAAATTTGTAAACAAACTAAATATGAAATTTAAAATTTATGATTCATATGTTTAAGCAAATAATTAATAGTTATAGGTTCGCTCCACGACATCTTTTTGGGTCTTGATAGTTAAACTTCAGGAGGGTTTCATAGGATGCTTGGCAGGATCGCTAGGTTCTTTAGAAAGAATCCGAGTCGGATCCTATCAATAAGTTTAGTAAAAAGGTGATGTTTATTGAAAAGTTAAGGGCTATAGTGAAGTTCTCCCTTATTTTAAATGAATAAACATTCTCTTATATAATCTTAGCATAAAAAAGCTAAAGACAAGGTATAATACTTAAAAATAATGAAAGTAAAAATAGTAGAAGAGTATATCTCAACGATTGATGATATATCTCATAAAAATAATGAAAGTAAAATAGTAGAAGAATGTATCTCAACGATTGATGATATGTGTTATCAGATTGTACGTGATCAGCATAAAAATCAACATAAAAGAAGATCATATTCCATATTGTAACTTTATCAGAGTACTTCCACAAAAGATATATTTAGGTGACATCACAACCTTCCTATCACCATCCTTCCATCGTCAACGAATCTCCGATCATCACTTTCATCATATTAGGTCTCCAAACAACCACTAAACGTACGACTTCTATTACAAACATAAGTGAGGCCTTACCTCACGAAGTCACAATTTTAAATCGCCATTCATTTCTTGGTAGGTCCACTCTGTCCAAGACGCCAAATCACCATCTGTTGATCGCCATTAGCACATCCATCACCTTTGTTGACCTACACTCCAACCATATATTGACATGTATCTTTTATTGCCCTTTTACTGTTATTTTCTCACATTTACCTACTTTTACGTAGTTTACTAACTTGAGCGTTGGAGTATCTTCCGTAGGCACCACATCAGTGTCAAGATCACTCTCACTCTACTTTGTTTGATTCATGCAGAATATAGGTTGTTAAGTTCCAAAGGAAGTTGATCTAAAAGGGATGCTCGAAGTTGACATATTATAGTTCGATCCCACTATAGTTTGGTGTCGTTTGTAGGGAAGTTGGCAACTTGTTTCGGTACAATCAAACCCTTAGCATATCATGTCTGATTCAGGGCTACACTAATAGATTTAATGACAACCTATGGTGAGCAATTAAAGCAGTGTTAAATCGAAAACCAAGCATTCCAAGCTGAAAATGAGGAATTGCAACTTTGGTCGAGCAATTAACTAACATGAATTCGGATTGGATTGATAGAACAAAACTTTTCCAACAGATGCAGGAAGAACTCCTCGACTATCGATAAGTTAGTTCACAAGTTCCAAAGCACACTTACATGACATTCAAACCCTTTAATGGCAAATTTCAATGCCATTGGATTTGGGTAAGAACCAAAATAGAATTCGGCAAGTCTTACAAATTCACGATTCACAAACTCTATTGCAGTGATGGAAATGCTTGAAAATTCAGCTTGTCTTACATAAAGATGTACAATTGGACAATTGATCCAAACGATCGCATAGCTTAATACGAATAGTGAATGTTCACGATCACTAATGACAGAATTGAGTCATTCACACAATTGACGGATGCATTCATCGAATAGTTTATTAATAGTAAAAATCTTGAAAAACATTTAAACGATCTTTATATAATCGTCCAACACCTATGAGAACAAATGAAGGACTCTATCTGTCGTTTCAACAAAGAGAATGTGTCTATTACTAATTGTAATGTCTCTACTGTAGTTTTAGCATTCAGAAAGAGATTGTTGTCTTGTTCAGACTTTCATAAAGAGCTGACCAAATATCCCCTAATGACAATGGAAGATGTGCTTATAAATGTATAAGCACAAATTAAGTGGTATGAAGATGTGGTAAACTATTAATCAGACATGTTGAACTCAAAAAATGACTACAAGTCCGGTCAATAAAACAATTAAAAGGGATCCAACAATCTTAAAGAAAATAGATTACACTACTATTAAAGATGCTGAATCAATAGAGATTATCGAAATGATCAACCAAGCCCTTATGACCGATCGAATTGCCATTCTGAAGTGGTTGTAGCCATGAAAGGGATGGGGAGTACAATAAAATTACTGAAAAAGTAAAAAAAGCCATTGGGATCTAAAGATCAAACTAAGTGGTATGGCTTTTGTGGTAATCACGACTATTAGATCGAGGATTGCATCGTCTTGCACTACGAAATTGTTGAACTTTAGAAAAACGACCATTTCAGAGAGTTTGAAAGTTAGAAAGCTAGGGAAACCATGTGTCAAGTAGATGATTGATGCAAAAAAAAAATGAACCAACTCCTTCAGTACCCTCATTACATGAGAGAACCATTAATATTATCATTAGGGGGTTATTGCAAGAAAGCACATAAGAGATGTTATGCAATCTGTCAACTACTTATTACTTATCAAGAGGATTACACTTTGTCCTTTACAAGGAACAAGGCGACCATTCTGCTTAATCCTCATCACAAAACCTTGGTCATAAGCGTGTACATAGCCAATTGTTTGACGAAGTCTGTCTTAATCAATAATAAGAGTTTTTCTAATGTACTGTTTTTATCAACTCTAAAAGAAATGTGGAATCCATGAAGCAAGCATAAACCAACGGTCAATAGTTTTACTAGGTTTTAGTGGCGAACACAAAAGCACTGTTGGAGAAATTGTTCTACCAATCTATGCCGAATGAATAAAACTCTACACCAAGTTCGTTGTCGTTTATATCAATTTTGGCTATAATGTCAATATGGGTCAATTATGGATCCATAAGATGAGAACGGTACTCTCAACTTATCACCAGATAATTAAGTTCGCTACAAAATGAGGAATCAAAGAAATAAAAAACAAATAGAGGGTGTCGTGCTAGTATTATCAAAACATTTTGAAAAGAAAGGCTGGGGCTTTATAGCAATTACAGTAAGGCTCCAGAAGAGTTAAGTCAGATTAGCCCCAAACAGAAATGCTTAATGAAGTGTTAATCCACCATAACTACATAGATCATAGAGTGCAGATAAGGTTACCATTAAAGCCATAATTAAAAGCCAATCTAGTGCAGTTTCTCACTCGACAACTAGACTGCTTCACATGGTCACATGTCGACATGATGGGGATTGATCTATCAATCATCACTCCTGACATAACATGGATTGATCTATCAATCATCACTCATGAATTGAATATTGATCCTAAGTACATTATGGTGAAACAAAATAGCGAAAGTTTGCATAAGAGAGAAATTAGATTATCAATGAGGAAGTCCAAAAACTTTTTGAGATAGGGTCAGTTAGGGAAATACAATGCCCTGATTGGCTTGCTAATGTCATGGTTGTATGAAAAAAGAATGGTTGTTTGGTGAACTGAACTATACTCAAATCTCACTTTGGAATCTTAAACTAAAGTAGAAGAATGAAAATATAATACAAAGACAAAGGTAAACTTGAATTTGTTCTTCAGGAGATGTCGAGTATGTTTCTCTTCAAGAATCGGAGCCATTTTATACTTTTCAGTAAGGCAGTTACAAAATTGATTTAAAATCTATCATTAAACCAAATTAAATATGAGCAATGATATTTTTGAAAATTAAATTTGCAATTCAATATAATTGTTTCAATATTCAAAATTCAATAACTTCAATTCATGGTACTTAAATCCAAGAGTTACATTTTGCATTTAGTCTCCATATAAGGCGGTTACAAAATTGATTTAAAATCTGTCATTAATCAAATTAGAACTGAGTAGTTATATTTTTGAAAATTAAATTTGCAATTTAATTCAGTTGTTTCAATATTCAAAATTCAATAACTTCAATTCATGGTACTTAAATCCAGGAGTTACATTTTGCATTTAATTTTATTCATGGTACTTATATTTTGGAAATTAAATCTACAATTCAGTTTTGCATTTTCAAATTTTCAAATTCAATAATTGTAATTCATTGCACTTAATCTAGTAGTTACGTTTTGAAAATTAAATCTTTAATTCAATTCTCATTCATTCAAACACCTTTTTTTTTTCCATGAATATGTGAATACAAATCCATCTTGATTTAACTCAGTTAAGATCTCTAACCTAATAAAAAATGGATCCTTAAAATTGGTGTTTATGCTTGTTTTCTAACACATAATTTAAAAGTTCCCTTTGACTTTCTGTAAATGAACCGATATGGTACCATAATCTAACCTTTTATTATTATTATTATTATTATAAAATGTTTGATTATGCTACAATATTAGTTCATGTAAAAGTTTGATTATAGTGTGGTCATGCATTTATTGTTTTAAGTATATAATAAAGATTTAAATTAATTTTATTTTAATTCAATCTCAATCTACACTAAACATAATATGATATAATTTTAATCAAATATCAAATTTTACCAAAAATGGGATAGTAATTTTTTAATCCAATTCAATTCATTTTATTCCAATACAATCTAATTTATTTCATTTTATTTTAATCTCGCATGTTAAATATAACTTAGTTATATCTGAATAGGATTTAGGGCATGGTGTTGTACAAAAAGATCTCTATAAAAAGTAGAAATTGTAATTTCAAAAAACACAAAAGGAAAAAAGCAAAGAAATATCATTCATACTTGTTAATAGTTTCCCTTCGCAATGGCAACCCTCCTAAATATTCTTACTACATTGTTTTTCTTTAGCTTCTTCATTTCCTGTCGACGTTGATTTCTGGTCAATGAGAGTTCATAGCCCAATACCTACAATCAATGTGGGATAAAACAGAAAAGACAAGAAAATGAGAAAACAGAGAATAAAAACAACCAACAAAAGAGATTTTTAACGTGATTCAGTAAGTGTGTCTATATCCACGACTGTTTCTCTCAATAATTCTGTAGAGCAACAGTATAATATTGCTTATGTGTCTGTTATAATAAATTTTGCCTCTATTTATAGGGAAAGAGACGTTACAATTTTACGTAGAGATAAAACAGGAAAATAATTTTACATTAATTACACTTCCTAATCAGTTATCACAGAATCAGGTAACTGCTCCGCAAAATCAAATATCACGTTCACTGAGTTTAAATTTGAATTTATTTCCATTTCTGATAAAAGAATCTCAATCAATTTGGGCTATTTTTTTTTCTGGAAGATTTTCTTGTCTAATTGATCATTGAGCGAGCTGTAAATTACCTTAAACGATCTTCGAGCCGTATCTCATTGGGCGACGAGTTGTGCATATTGCGAACTGTATAATGCTAGTAATGATATATGAATAATGGCTATGAGGTGAGCTCGCATAGGTTGGACGTTTAACTTGGGCATTACCTGTTGGGCCACTTCATTGGGTTGATCTGTTAGGCTTTTACTAGTTCATTTATTGAATCCGAGAAATATCTATAACATTAGCCTCTCAACTCTCAATTTGTTTTGTGAATTGGAAGCTCGAGCTCGCTAGTAAAAGCTAACTTGAATCACCATTTCGCGCCCTTTGAAATTCAATCTCATCAATTTTTGACACGTGGTGACCATTTAGATGATAATTAAACCAGTACTGGCAAGTCTCGTGTCACACGTATTTAATGCACACGTCTTTCAACAAACGACTCTATGATTACAAAATCATTGCTCATGCTATACTGTTAGATTCAAGATAGTTACATGGCACCCAAATCGAACGACTAGGGCTCAAGTTCAACTACCTATATAAATTGATAGAGCCCTTTCACTTTCTTTTTTACTCTATCATTTTCTTCTCAAGCCACCAAGTTTCTTTTGTGGTTTTCCATCGGTTCTTCACAAACTCTTCACTTTCAGTCACCGTATTTCCCATTTTCGACAAGGATTCAAAACAAGTTTCTTATTTAACCTTAAGCTTTCGATTTTTGGTCTATTTTTATGGTGTTAATGCTGTGTTGACCTTGCATTATACTTTCTGTGCTTGAAATGAGTTTGAACGTTTTATATTCTTGACGTTGAGTCTTCACAATCTTGTGTTTCTTACTGATCACGATTCTTCATTTTTTGTTAGTGTGATCTTGTTGCTTGCTTGTTTACAACCTGTTTACTATTTATGGCTTCTTATGCATGCGAATTGTAGGATTAGGTACCTATTGGTTTATAGCTCAAAGGTCATTCCTTCACAGGTTAAGCCCCCCATTATGTTAGCGATTTATATGGCATCTACGATCTGTAGAATAGGGAATTTATTTAGGAAACTTAAGACATTTAGACATGGTCTACTTACTGTGACCTAACTGCACCCTTTTTATGTGTAGATAGCTTCAGGTCAAGATCGTCATTCACACAGAGTGGGGGATAACGAGCCGTCCAATTCGAAAGAGCTCACTCCTAGTAGAGCCTATAATGTTGGTAAAACTACTCAAAGCGAGGAGGCTACAGATCAATTTGCAGCTCGAGCCAATTCGGAAATAGTTTGTCAGCTTAAAGAGGAACGGTGAGCTCGCAAGGAGAGTCGAGCTCGCGAAGTGTATTCATAATTCTTCTAACATAGATTAAGTTGAGATGGAAGGAATCGTTTTACAATATCGCATTCCTAAAGGTCACCGCATGATGTCCCCTATTGCTGATTGCCACGCGTGCTATCCCCCCAAGAGGTACATCGTTATCAGTACCCAACATATGAGGCATGGGCTCAGGTTTCTAATTCCTACCTACCTCATAGAATTTCTGAACAGATTCAAGCTCTCCCTGTTCCAGCTGACTCCAAATTAGTATTAGCAGCTGACGTCCTTGGCCCTGGTTTTCCTTAGGAATAATCTTCTTACCCCAACTCCAAACATTCTCAGCCACCTTTTTAGTATCAAGGGCTCTAGCGGTATAAAAGATGATATGCGAGAAGGGATCTATTACCTCGCAACTTGTCAAACAAATTACAAGGACCTCTTACCTCGAGGTGAGGCGAAAGGTAAATCGAATGTTGAGGCCTACAAGTGAGCTGGTTTTGGATTTCCTACCCTTCCCTCAAAGATCTTAATAATCTTTCTTTCGTTCCAAGCCTAAGTAGATAAAAGGAAAAACAACTGCGAGTTGAATTTTTTTCTTTTTAACATTCTTTGTTTTGCAGACATCAAATGGGACAAGCCCGTCCTCAACACTCAGGAGAAACAAGTTCTCAAAGTGCTTACGAGTTCAAGCAAAGCAGTTCTTAGCAATGCGTTTAATGAGGACCTTCTTAGTACTTACAAGTTGGCTCTTCCTCGTAATTGCGTGCTGTTGGACAACAAAAAAGACATTGGAAACAAGGGAGATAGAGATCTTCCTTCTGTGTTTGAAGCTGACAGCGAGGAAGAGTCTGCTTCCTCCTCACCATTCAATCAACCTCTTACTGCTCCCAACAAAGTCCAACTCTAGCTACAGTTCAAGCAGCTCCATCAGCTTCTGCTCAAGTTGAACCATCGCTCACTTCTATTCAAACAACAATTCCAGTAGTTCCTTTTTCATCTACTTAAGCAAATTCAGTTTCAGCTTCTATTCGAGTAGATCCATCAGCTACTCAGACAGATCCAACTCCGACTCCAACTCATTCTTCATATATAGATTCAACTCAACCAGCTCCTATTCCAACTTCAATTTCAGCTTCTGCCTTTAAACGAGCTCCAGCTATGAAGAAGCTCACTCTTCTGAAGTTTCCTCATAGGTGACCTGCTGAGACTGAAGCTCCTTCAACTGCTTCTTTCAAGTGACCTGTCAAAACTAAAACTCCTTCAGTCATTGCTTCTAGCGAGGTGCTGCGTTAGGTACCCATTCTAAGTCCTCTACTGGTTTCGGCTCCTAGTTCATAGTCTGAGGTGAGGAAAGTTCTATCCGAAACCTCACCTCTGCCAAACTGGTACCACCAAGGGTGGAAGGAGAAGGACAACACCTGGTGCTACCTCGACAATGCAACGTCGCACAGATAAGAGGCCGGAGGTCACACAAGGCGCATAAGGGATTGAATCACCAACCTTGGTGTACCCTAAAGACGGACCAGGAGGAATATATCTGACATCCTTCATCAACCACTGATCCCAAATAATGTTGAATCATACTAAGAGCTTAGACAAGAAAATCCTTATTGGTCTGGAGCTAGCTGAGTACTTAGGTCGTCATTCGATGTTGGCAAATGATCTCTCTTTTCCTCTTTCTTTTTTATTTCATTAGATACTAACTTGTCACGTTTCAGACCGTGCTGAGCTCAATAAAGCAATGGTAAGATACTAGAGCCTTTAAGGATTGAATAATGAAATTAGAGGACGAGCTGGCAAAAGCAAAGGAAGAGATCTAGTCCTTGACTGAGGAGGCATTGGACGCTAGAAGGCACGAGGCGGGTCTGGAGGCAAAGCTGACGGATGCTAACGTAGCTAGACAGGAGGCTAAGGAAGCTTTAACAGGCACAGAAAATGACTATGAAGCTACGAGGTCTCATCTCATTACCTTCCTTCGTAATTATGAAGACAAGTTTAACAAGACAAAAGATGAACTGAAGAAGTCTGAGCAACAAGCTGAATCCACTAAGAAAAGGGCTGAGCAAGTGGAAGCTGCAGCAAAGTGAACTGAGAAGGTCGAACAACGAGCTGAAACTGCAAATAGAAGAGCTGTGGCAGTTGAACAACAAATAGAGGATGCCCTACAACGAGCTAGAGCTGTTCAACGCCATGTAGAGGCCACTTATTTAGAGGTTTCTACTTCGAAAAAGAAAGCTACCAGAGAGGTGGAAATGCAGGTCACCAAAGCCAGAAATGAGGCTGAAGCAGAGATGGGTATGAACTTCCTCTTCACCTAGTGGATGTCCCATCCTGAGCTAGATTTTTTTATCTTTGGCGACGCGTTACTCTGGGCCGTAGAGAGTTTCAAAGTTGAAGCTGTATCAGACGCGCTTCCCCTGGCAATGGAATTGCCCGATACGACCTCCCAGGGCGAGCCTGCTCAAGTCACCAAACTTTCTAGTACATCTTCTAATAGTGACTCTCTTTTGAGATCACCTCCTCGCGATCAAGGCAACCACTAGTTCACCTCATTTCCTGCCTTTTGTATATCTATATTTTAGCTTTGTACTTTATCTTGATTTGTAATGTACTTTTCAATTTTAATGAGAATTTCTTTGTTACATCTTCTATGTTTGAATGCGCATTTAAATTTCTTCATTTGTTACAACACATTTTATATATTTATTTCTAAGTTATGAAACTTCTTGTGAACTAATCACATTAACAATGCGTAACATTAATTGGCTTGAGATCGCAAAGATGATGTAATAGCTTGAATTAGTTGATTCAAAGTAGTAAAATCTTCTAAGACGAGCAGCAAGTCGGAACCTTGATTACTTTATTGAAATGTTGATAAACTATGTAGGGGGTCGTAACTTTGCATGTCATAGGGATAATTTTTGCGAGCTATGCAAGAGGTCATAACCTTGCTTGCCATAGCTTTAATTTAGTGAGCTATGCACGGGTACGTAACTGCGCCTGCCATAGCTTTATCATGGCGAGCTATGCAGGGGGTCGTAACCTCGTCTGCTATAGCTTTAATTTAGTGAGCTATGCAGGGGTATGTAACTGTGCTTGCCATAGCTTTATCATGGTGAGCAATGCAGGGGTCGTAACCTTGCTTATCATAGCTTTAATTTGACAAGCTATACAGGGGTACGTAACCGTGTCTGCCATAGCTTTATCATGGTGAGCTATGCAGAAGGTCGTAACCTCACCTGTCATAGCTTTAATTTGGTGAGCTATGCAGGGTACGTATCCACACCTGTCATAGCTTTATCATGGCAAGCTATGTAAGGGGTCATAACCTTGTCTGTCATAGCTTTAATTTGGCGAGCTATACAGGGTATGTAACTGCACTTATCATATCTTTATCATGGCGAGCTATGTAGGAGGTTGTAATCTCGCATGTCATAACTTTAATTTGGCGAGTTATACAGAGGTACATAACTGCACTTGTCATAGCTTAATTTTGGCGTGACAGCGAGTTAATCAGGGTGGAGTCCGCTAGCTTGATAACTCATAAATTTTAAACACATGAACAGTTAGAGTAATCACTCAATAACATAAATAATATGAGGAAATTGGAGCTTTCATTGACTTCTGAAATGATTGAATTACAAATTAAATACATACAATAAAAGAGTTACCGATAATATGGGCGAAGATGCTCAATGTTCCAAGCTCGAAGAACTTCAGCTCCATTAACATTTGTTAGGCGATAAGCTTCATTTCCCAAGTTCTCTTTGACAATATAGGGACTTTCCCAATTTGAACCTAAGGATCTATCATTGGCTTTGTGAGCTCCAGGCAAGATAAGACATAGTACTAGATCTCCATGTTAAAGCTTCGAATTTGGGCTTTTCTATTGTAGTACCTTGCAATCCTTTGTTGATAGACTGCTAGTTTTAACTATGTCGATTCCCTTGCTTCTCCAAGTGAGTCAAGGTTTGTTGCCAGTAGCTAGTTATTGTCTTCTGGATTGAAGGTCGCTTTACATTCTCTACATTGTGAAGTCACTTCTAGCTCTGCTGGGATCATGACTTCGGATCTACACACCATTAAAAAGGATGTTTCGCCCGTGGTGGTGCGAATTGTGGTCCTGTAAGCCCATAATATCTTTGTAGCTCGTCTTCCTATGCTTCTTTGCTTCCAATTTCATCTTTAAAGTCTGGTTTATAATCTTATTCACAGCTTCCACCTGGCAATTGGTTTACTGATGGTCTACTACTGAAAAGCTCTTGACGATCTTCAAATTGTTATAAAACTTAAGAAACTGGTCGCTCCTGAATTGGGTCTCATTATCTATCACGATCTATCGTGGAACTTCGAATCTACAAATAATATTATTCCACACGAACTTTTCAATCTTCGTTGTGGAAATTTCTGCCAATTTCTTTACTTCTGCCCACTCAGTGAAATAGTCCACTACTACCACGGTATGCTTGTATCTTCCATGAGCTGTTGACAGTGGCTCAATCAAATCCATCCCCCAGATTGCAGAGGGTCATGGGCTCACCATTTGTTGAAGATAGGCTAGTGGAACTCGTAGAGCCTAAGCTAACCTTTGACACTTATCACACTTCTTAACCAGGTCGATGACGTCTTGCTTCATAGTGGGCCAGTAGAAACCCTATCGAAGTGCCTTGTGGGCTAGAGATAGCCCCCGAGCATGATTTCCACAATGACCTTCATGTATTTCTTTTATCACGATCTCGCAGTCCTAGTCATTAATGCATCTCAAAAGCGGAGCTAAAAACCCCTTCTTGTGCAGCACATCATCGTAGATGCAATATTTGGCTGCTCTAGTTCGTAAACATCGCGCCTCTAACTTGTCACTTGGTAGCATCTCATCCTGCAAATAACTCAAAATTGGACCCATCCAGAAATTAGGATGTATAGCTATGACCCCAAGAAAGTTTGCATCTTAGGTGGTTGTTAGGAGAGCTAACGCGTTTACGTGTGAGTTCTGAGCTCTGGTTGACGCATTGACCTCGTACTTCTAAAAAGCTCTTAACATCTCATGGACTTTCTAGAGGTAGATAGTCATATTTGGTCCTATGGTCTGATATTCCCCCTGTATGTGGCAAACTACGAGCTGTGAATCGCTGAAAACCTTTAATCGCTCAGCTCGCATTTCTCTAGCCAAGTACAATCTTACGAGCAGTGTTTTATACTCAATTTCATTATTTGTGGCCTGGAAACCAAATCTTAAAGCACAAATGATTTTATGGCCCTAAGGAATGATTAACAAAATTCCAGCTCCAGCCTTCTGCTAGTTCGACGACCCATCGATATATAACTCCCAGGTCGAACCTTCAGAAGACTCAGTCTCTTCATCTGTGGGCTTTGTAAATTCTGCAATGAAGTCTACCAAAGCCTGGGCCTTAATTGCCGTCCTAGACTTGAACTGCATATCAAATTATACGAGCTCCACTACCCACTTGAGTAAGCGACCTGGGTATCAGCGTTCTAGAGAACTTGCTTCAGCGGATACTGGGTGAGAACTTCAATTGTGTAGGCTTGAAAATAAGGTCGTAGCTTCCTCGATGCAACTACCAAACAATAAGCGAGCTTCCCCATTCGTAAGTACCTGGTTTCAACATCCTGTAGCCTTTGACTTACATAGTACACTAGAAGTTACGTCTTCTCTTATTCTTTTACCAATGCAGCACTTAAAGTCTGATGAGATACTCCCAAGTATATAATGAGTTTTTCTCCTTTTTTGGGCTTGAAAAGGAGTGGAGCTCGTCCATATACTCCTTTAGTTGTTGGAAAGTTATCTCGCATTGTTCAGTCAACTCAAAGTTCTTCGCCTTCTTCAAAACGTCAAAAAAAAAAATGTACTTGTCTGTTACCTTTGAGATAAACCTACTAAGTGCTGCGACCTGGCCATTGAGGCTTTGCACATTTTTAACCCAAGTAGAAGACCTCATCTCAATCAATGCTCTAATCTTTTCTGGATTGGCATCGATGCCCCTTCTATTCACCATGGAGCCAAAGAATTTTCCAAAGGCTACCTAGAATGTGCACTTGTAGGGGTTCAGGTTCATCTGGTAGCTTTTTAGAATCTGAAACATCTCCTCTAAGTCGCACACGTGATCACCCATCTACTTGGATTTTACCAACATATCATCGACATAGACCTCCATGGTATTCCCAATCTATTCTTCAAACATCATGTTTACCAAGCGCTGATAGGTCGCTCTTGCGTTCTTCAGCCTGAAGGGCATTACCTTGTAACAATATAGGTCACAATCTGTTACGAATGAGATATACCCTTTATCATCGGGATTCATTAGAATCTGGTTATAACCCGAATATGCATACATAAAGCTCAAGAGTTGGTGGCCAGCTATTGCATCCATGAGCTAGTTTATTCTAGGCAAGGGGAAACTATATTTTGGGCACGCCTTATTTAAATTTGTGAAGTCGATGTAAGTCCTCCACTTCCCATTTTTCTTCTTTACCAGCACAGAGTTGGCGATCCAAGTTGGGTAGTAAGTTTTGCGAATAAACTTGTTTGCCAGTAGCTTATCTACCTCTTCCTTTAATGTAAAGTAACGTTCCCCCGTCATCGATCTCCTCTTTTGGTGAATTGGCTTGTGGTGGGGGTCGATGTTCAATTTGTGTGACATGACCTTGAGATCTATCCCCACCATATCTTTGTGATTTCATATAAATACATCCAAGTTCGCCTTAAGAAAGTCAGCAAGCTAAACTCTTACTTTTGGAGTTAAACATCTTACCAACTTTAGGCACCTCTCAGGATGTACTTCGCTGACTTGAACATCTTTCAGTTCCTCAACTGACCTAGTAGCTTAGTTTGAATCCACCTTGCAAGGGTTAAGATTGTGACTAACCCCCTTTTCAGTCATAGCTCGTGACTTGCCCCTCGAAACCATGTTCACTTTCTTTCCTCTCACGTCCATCTTCACAACATCTTCGTAGCAGTGTCTAGCCAAATGCTGCTCTCCCCAAACACATCCTATGCTATTGTAGCTTGGAAACTTGATTATGAGAGTTCTGGTTGAAGTGACCACATCGAGGTCGTTCATTACAGGTCTTTCTAAGACCATATTGTAGGTTAATGGACAATTAATAATAAAAAAATCCACCAACACAGTAGCTTGACAACCTGTTTTCTCGAGTGTAAGTGGTAGCTTAATCTGGCCAATGTTGAAAATATTGATATTGACGGAAATATCGGCACTACGATTTGGCAGAAATGTTGACAGAAATATCAATATCGACGGAAATTTACGTAAAAATTACGAAAATTATGAAAATTTAGTTAAAAATATAATATTTTTTAATGAAACTTTTAATAATGTTACAATAATCATTTCTACAACCAAAATCCATATTATATTTTAAAAAATCATATTTTATCTAAGAAGTAACAATTAAAATGTATAAATATTGATATAATATATAGAGGAGATATATGAAAATATAAAAAGCTTCCATTAAAACTTTTCAATTAATTTACATCACACAAATCATGTAAATTTTAATACCAAAATAAAGTCCTAGGTGGTTCATATATGGCATAGCTAGCATCTAGATTTATATAATACTAATACCATGACATATAATTTGAACGGTTTTGAATATAATCACGAACATACCATGAATAAACTTCTTGATTTCTTTCCATCATCTGTCCATAGATTGGAAATTGTGTGTAAGGATCATTGGAGATCCCAAAACTTCTATATCCATCATCACTAGTCCTTAAACTTATAGATTCAAAAGTAGTTGAAATATTATCTTTATTGGATGATGACATCCTTAACTGTATTTGATGGATTATACTTGTATAATCTTTACCAATAGCCCCCATGCCTGGACTCGCAGCTCTACACCCATGGTCTTCATCTTGTGTGCAATGAGTGTATTGTTCTTCATAAATAAATAGGCTCAATCTTCACAAGTAAATAAGCTCAATGGGAAACCTGTATCAGTATAATTTCTTTGAGTAAAAGCATAACTATTTCCTCCATTGTCATCATCATCGTCGTTATCGTTGCCGTCATCATCATCATCATCATTATTATCACCATCATCAGCACCATTGTCTTCATTATGAATTCCGTCAATATGATCATCTTATTGAAGCTAATTATGGACCTGCACATCTCTCATCGCATTGCGATGTTACCAGTGTCTTCATTATCAATTCTATCAATATGATCATCTAGATGAAAGCTAGTTCTAGACCTATGCACTTTTCCGCGCATTCCCATGTCCTATAGGTCACCTCCACTGCTACCCGTAACCTCTTCTGATAACACCTGTTCAACATTGATTCCATATTCACGAGCACTTATAGCAATTTGGGGATTGGGGTTACCTTCATCATCATCAAGGTATAGTGGACGAACCCATTGAGAGAGTTTATTCTCATTCTCTTCTCCTGGTTCCACTAAAATGTCTAAAAGATCCAAATACTCTATTTCTGCAACCTTATCCTCTACAGCCTCCATGTCTCTTATTTTAAGCTTCATATTATAGTAGCAAAACACAAGTTTTTGTAGTTTCTCATATGCAAGACGATTCCATTGCTTTGTATGAATGAGTGAAAAGGTACTCCAATTTCTCTCACATGCTGAAGATGAGACGGTTTGAGATAAAATTTGCATAGCTAGTTTCCTTAATGTAGGAGTGTCATTTCCATAAATAAACCACCATTTAACTGCAATACAAATGTCATAGTGTAAGAAATAAATAAAGTAAAGTAATAAATGCAAGATCATAGTAAGTTTTATATGAAATAAAAAACATACCAGGTGTCATAGTAGTTCTTACAGCAATGACAACGCAATGACCAAATCCTTTCTTTGCATCTCTAAAATATGTGAGCTATGTACAAATAAAGTTTATCTTAAACAACTAATATTGTGCAAACATTTAATTGAAATAAATTCTCATTAAACAATTTACCTTATTTCTAAATTAAGTTATTCCATCAGAGTTTGGATCTAGCCTTGCTAATACTTCATGAACTACACTTATAAGTTTTGTATTCACACCAATGCCTTCTTTGTATTGGTACCTTAGATTAAGGTAGTAGGCTTCAAGTGAATAAAATATATAAATACAATTATTAGTAAGATAAATTTAAAAAAAAAAAAAAGAGATATCATAAAATTAATACTTAAAATATTATACCTGCTGCATGAAGTGGATGACCAAGTGTTCTATCACAACGATCATTGATAATTTAAAGAACCCATTGTACTGCTCTTTGTTGTTGAATGGAATTTTTCATGATATGAATGAATTCGTATACAAGTGGCATCGTTGGAACAACTTCTATATCAACTAACCGAAGGATTTTGTATAGCGACTCATAAATAGCTATCACATGTGCAACTTGACTCCAAAATCGATATTCAAGGACTTGTTGCTCCATCTTCCTTCCCAATGGTGTAGTACTCAATCAATTTTCAGCCCACACATCACTAATAAACAATTACTTAAGGCTGGACTTCTTTTTCAAAAGGTTGTTTAAGTAGAGATAATTTATGGCAAATTAAGTTGCTCCAGGGCGGACTATTTCTTCTCCACAAAATTCTCTCATTTTAGCTAGTAACCACCCATGATTATAGATGTAATTGGTAAGCGCTCCAGCTTGTGTAATAATGTTTGCCACATTATCTTCCTTCCCAATATCCTCAAACATCAAGTCAATTCAATGTGCAGCACAAGGAGTCCAACAAATATTGAACTTCTCCATCATTCTTTTTCTAGCTTTAACAAATGCAGAGCCATTATCAGTGATGATTTGAACCACATTTTGTTTGCCCACCTCATTTACAGCTTCCTTCAACAGATCATAGATATATTTGTGATCCTTGATCTTGTTTGATGCATCTACAGATTTAAGAAATATTGTGGAACCCTTTGAGTACACCATGAAATTGATAATACTGAGTCTTGTTGGTCTGGTTCAACCATCTACCATTATAGTGCACCTATAAGTACATTTTTCTCTTTGAGTGGCCACATATTCTTTCATATCATTGAGTTCCATTTCCAAGTACTTGTTCTTGATCTCATATAGTGATGGCAATTCAATTCCATTTCCTATTGATTGTGCACCTAGCATCATATTTGTAAAATAATGTGACGATGTCTTGTTGGGAGCCACGTTATCATAAATAAAGAACTTACTAACCAATCAGCCCATGGTTTCCTTTATATTACTCCCTTTGAACATATTTTTGATACTCCGTTGCTTTGATCTTGTTGATTTGTATAATGAAGGTGCAATTGGAGCTTGTGGAATTGATGGTCTCACACTTTGTGTTCGGTGTAGTTGTGTTGATTGTTCACCTCTTCCAGCTTTTGATGTACTACTCTTTCTTTTATTGCTTCCAAAAAATGATGTTTTTTTTTGTCATTGCCACTCACTTTCTTTTGAAGCTCTTACAACATCTTGATAAACTTCCCTCTCTTCGATATTCATGTCTGCTGGATACATATATGGATCATTCTCATCATCGTCGTCATTACCATCAAACAGTGCTCGATTACCACCCAATTGTCCTCGCAGTTCAATTTTGATATTTTCCATTGCAACCGAGTTCTTTTTCTTGGCTATATCTTTTCTTTGTATCCATTCCAACATCTCAGTTTTTACTTCTGGTGGAACATTTGAACATTTTCTTGAATTTTTCCCTAGATCTGTATGTGACAAATGAAATTTAAAACGTGTGATACTTCCACTTTTCATGATTAAACCACAAAAGCTGCATTGAGTTCCATTTTTGTTTCCTTCCACTGGAAAACAATACTTCCATGCAGGATCTTTCGGGCTACCGCTAACATCTCTACCAGCATTTCTATTATCCATAGCTAAAATTTAAAAAAGTATATGTGAATATAAGAAAGTATTTAAGAAGAAAATGAATAAAAAAGTTACATATTAATAAATAAATTGAAAGTAAATAAAGTATAATGCAAAATTATAAATTAATAAATAATTAAAAAAACAAAGTTAAAAAAAATTACAATAATAAAAATAAAAATTCATAATGCACATATACTTCACGCATGAATCATCAAATGAAATCAATATACACATATATAGACAAACTATTTATTAATAACAAAATACCAAAAATTTCAAGGCCCCACATGGAATCACTTGACAAAAATTCTCCAGTCTCCTCTCCACACAAACGCAAGACAAGTATACAATATAATCACTCTCTTCTTCAAGTGTAGTGTAAGTCAAGCTAACAACTCCATTTTACAACAAATCCCATTTTTTTTCTTTTTTTTTTCTTTTTATAATTTAGACAAGTTTGTTTTTACTAATTTTAAATTCATTTGTAAATCATACATCTAAATGAAATACATAAATTTTTCTTTTCTTTTATTCTTGAAATAATACATAATTAATATTAGTTGACATAAAAATTTCATATACATACAACTTATCTTTAAATTATATGTTAAATATAATAATTAATATATCCTTCATTATATTATTTTACAATAAACATAATGATATATATATATGGTTATAAACATTAATTTAATAAATTTGAAAGTAAAAAATTATATGGTTTCAAAGATTTATATATAGGATAAAAGAAGTATGCAAGTCCTTAACAATAATATAATAATCATTAAAAGACTAATTATTTAAATATATCACCAACAACAATGTAACTTCTATATAAATTAAAAAAAAAAACAATGAAATTACCTCAATAGTAGATTTTACATTTGGTTGTAACAAGTTGCTAAGTGGGTAAAAGCAAAATCCTCCAAATTACCTTTAATAAAAACACAACAATAATCAAATTATTAAAAAACTAATTACTCAATATAATTTTAATAAACAAGGTAACTTTTGATGAATTTAAGGGGGAAAAAGACCTTCAAATTAAGTTTTGTGTTTTGGTTGTCGCTTATAAACAAGTTTCTCAAAAATTAGCTTATAATTTGAAGTTTTGAACAAAGAGATGACGAGAATAGCATTTGAAAATGGAAATGTAAACATAGCAAGAGCACAGAAGTTTTTGTTTTTAAAATAGAATAGCAATCATGACATATTTGACTATTAAAATAAAATAGCAATTATGAGATGCTTGAGCTTGACTATAAAATAGAATATAAAAATGAGATTTCTGATGAAAATAAGATTCATCACGTGAGTTGAAAACTTATTTTATTTATTTAAGAAAAGATTAAGAAATTCTTATTTGAAAAACTTAAAATTCACTTCTATTTTATGAAAATTTAACCACTATTTCCATGCTATTTCACGGATATTCTACAAATATTTCCTCGATATTTTGTAAAATTTATATTACAAGCTCACGGAAAGGATATTTTACCGAAATATCACGGATATTTTCAGGATATTTTGACGGATAGGAGATTACACTCCCTATCGATATCAGTACCCTTGATTTACGGAAATATTAACGAAAATATCACGAAAATCATGGATATTTTAAACTATGAATTTGGCCCACTGGTGTAACGACATCTCCAGTGAAGCTATAAAGAGGCTTTGAGGAAGGTCTCAATTGCTTTACTCCTAGTCCCATCTCGTCAAAGCAGCTTCTGTACATGAAATTGACCAAGCTCCCAATGTCAACTATAATTCGTCGCACTTCCATGTTACTAATTTTGGTTCAGATGACAAATGCATCATTGTGAAGCTAGGCCATGCCTCTAGCATCTTCTTGGGTGAACACAATTTCATCTGAAGTCATCCTCGCCTTATTCACAGGTCTCTTTGACCCACTAACTTGCAAGGCATGATTGGCTTCCCGAACATACCTCTCATATGACCTTTCGATATATCTGTGATATGGGGGCCACCATGAATAATAAAAATTGTCCTTATCACAGGTTCGTGCTCTGACTCGGGAGCTCGCTAGAGCTTCTACTATTTTGGTTGTTGTTGCTGTTAAGGTCGTTATCTCAGAGGTCGCGAGTCCGTTGGTCTCACTATATAATCTCTTAAGCGACCTCTTTTGATCAATCTTTCAATGGCATCTTTCAACGCCCAACAATCAGAAGTGTTGTGCCCGACCTCGTTATAATAAGCACAAAACTTACTCATATCTCTATACTCAACAAGGACTTTCAAAGGATTAGGCTTTTCAAAATCCTCCTCGTTTCTTTCCGCTGCAAAAATCCTGTCATGTGCATCAAACAGGGAGCTATAACTGTCATAGTGACTTTGACGCTGAGGTCGCTCATTTATGGGCTCTCTCTTAACATTTTTAGCAATTTGATTGTTGGAGCCACTACCTCTACCTTCACCTTCATTCCTACCATTACTTCTCTTTTTTTTATTGACTAGAACTACCCGTCTCGTTCTTCTGATTGCATTTCTTCAAGCCGAAGGTCTCCTTTTATCTGATCTCCTTTGCAGCTCGCTCATAGAATTTGTTCAAGTCCTTCTCTAGAAACTTGGAAATACTTTCATATAATTTCCCATCCTTACGCAACCCGATTGAGATCGCAGTCAAAATACTTTCATCCGATGAGCTTTCCACATTTGCGACCTTACGTCTAAACTTAGTGATGTAGTCCTTCAATGATTCATTCTGATACTGAAAGATGGTGGCCAAGTGGTAGGATGGTACGAGCTGCCTTCTCAAAGCCTTGTATTGGCTAATGAACTTCTACTGGCAATCTTCCCAACTTCCTATGTTGCGAGCTGGGAGATTCTTAAATCAAATCTGTGAAATGTCCCCTAAAGTAGTTGGGAAGATGCGGCACTTCACCAATGAGTTATCTGTCTATAGATCCAACTGGATATTAAACGCGTCAAGGTGATCATAGGGGTCGTTATCTCCGTTGTACTGTGAAATATTTGGCACCTTGAATCTTGGAAGTAGAGGTTACGTTTCGATCTCCCTAGTAAACGGAGTCATTTCCATGTAATGCTCACGTTGGTCTGGGGTGCCAGATCGTGCTTCTAACTGTTGGACCCTTAAAGGAATCCCTCTACTTGTGGGTCTCGGAGCCCGTGTCTCCTTTTGTGATCACGATCTGAGAAGCAGCGTTCTGATTCATATCTTTGGCTCCCTCTAAATGAGCTGCCACTTCGATGCGACCTTACATGTCGCTCATTAACTGTCTTGTCCTCTTCACGTTGAGATACGGTTCGGACTCTATCATGGCCAACTTCCACTCACTTGTTTTCATCCTGACTTACCCTTATCATCAGGCTTACAGGGCGCACGACTTCTCTATCCTCATGAACTGGGCGACCTCCAGATCTAAAGCGCGAATTGAAAGAATGAGTTGAGCCGACAAGTTACGACACCTCTCTTATGGCCTATTTGGCACATGCATTACTTTATGTTACAGATATGTTTCCCTTGGAGCAGCAGCTTCGATTCTGGGCACGTTTTGTGTTTAGGCATGTACCAATGCGTTCACTGCGTCTACAAGTTGTCTGTCAGTAGCCTCCAATACCTCTTGCCTTTGATACCACACATGTTACCCCTCAGCTTGGATGATTAGAACTGTTTGGCGAGGGGACAGGGGAGGCATCCCTGCTACAGCACCAACTGCCTAACCATGAGACATGTCTGCTGCAGGCATAGGCGCGTCTTCCACCTACTGTGCATCACGTTGGTATTGACTGGTTTGACTCTCTGCTTGGTCAGCTTAGAAGCCCACATATTTGGTTGTCTTTATTCTTGCCATGTTTGTTGAAAATTGAGAAATAGCAGCAAAACTAATTGTAGTCTTAGCTCTCTTTCTAGCGTCAAAATGTCGACGTTGATTTCTGGTTGATTTTAGTAGACAAGAGCTCAAAACTTAATACCTACAATCAATGTGAGATAAAACAGAAAACGCAAAGAGAATAACAAAACAGAGAATAAAAACAACCAACAAATGAGATTTTTAACGTAGTTCAGCAAGTGTGCCTACGTTCATGACTGTTCCTCTCAATAATTCTGCAGAGTAACAGTGTAATATTTCTTGTGTGTCTATTACAATGAATTTAGCCTCTATTTATAGAGAAAGAGGCGTTACAATTTAGGTTTTAATAAAAAAGGAAAAAAATTTTACATTAATTACACTTTCTAATCAGTTATCACCGAATCAGGTAATTGCTCCATAAAATCATAGATCACATTGATTGAGTTTGAATTTGAATTTATTTCTAATTCTGATAGAAGAATCTCAATCAATTTGAGTTACTGCCTTTTTCTGGAGGATTTCTTTGTCTAACTGATCATTGAACAAGCTATAAATTGCATTAAACGATTTACGAGCTATATCTCGCTGAGCAACGAGTTGTGTATAGTGCGAACTGTATAATGCTAATAACGATATGTGAATAATGACTGTGAGGCGAGCTTGCTGGTGCTAGCTGTAGCGCTCCCATAGATTGGACATTTAACTTAGGCATTATCTGTTAGGGCACTTCATTAGGTTAATTTATTGGGCTTTTACCATACTTTTACCAGCTCATTTATTGAATCCGAGAAATATCCATAACATTTTCCAAGTTATGTATATATATATATATATATATATCTTTCATATAGATTGCGTTCTTGCATATCAATATTTCCAGCCGAGTTTTTTTGTAATTTTTTTTCTAATTAATTTTCTTTTTTCAATTACACAAATTTGTGTGTGTTTTTAAAAGGCACTTTAAATAAAATAATTTTCGTAAAAACACTTCTCCTAAAAATGTTTATTGATATCTTATCAGTTTCTTTTCTATTAATTTCGAAAATCATTTTGTTTAATTCAATTAAATACTAAAAATGGATTTAAAATCACTTTTTAAGTAGGACTTTCTCCCAAAACCTAAAAGCTTTTGGAAAAATATTATATTTATTATGTCCAATTCTTTTTCAGAAACCATTTGTATGATCCATAAACCACTTTTTAAAAGAATGCAATAACTGGGATGTGGAGTGTCGTGATCTGAGTAGACATATTAATTGATTTGGCTCCGACTTATATATGTGAAAATTATAAAAATACCCATTTAAAAAGGGTAAAAATTGTTTTTACCCATTATTTTTAAAAAAATTGTTTTTAACCCCTCAAACAAATATATTGCCTGATATACCCAAATTGTCCAAAATATCCCTGGACATTTTTACAAAAAAACCCTGAACAGTTTAAAATTTACGAAAAACCGAATGGTGAAATTACGAATCAGCCCCCCCATATATATACCTCAAAACCGATGGACTAAAGGCACAGTCCATCGATTTCTCACTCAAAACCAACCGGTTTTTGCGGAACCCGAACCCGATCGCGACCCGACTTCCCCGCGACGTTTCCGGCCACCACCGCGACGTTGCCGACCTTCCCCGAGCAGCTCCTACCGCCGGCGAACCTGCAGAAAGTGTGAAGGTTAGATTTCTCAATGTTTGTTGTATGTTTTGATTGAGATTTGGTATTTTGATATGTGTGTTTGTGTTATGGATGTTAGTTTAGGATGATTAGGTTTAGAATAGGTTGGATTTAGTGTGTTTGGTCGTGTTTGTGTAGGGGTGGCAATATGGGTTCCGACACGATGGGTCGACACGAATTCGTTAAAATTAAATGGGTATGGGTTGGAGTTAAACGAATTCGTGTCGTAATCGTGTCAACCCGTCTAACCCGTTTATTAAACGAATCGAGTTGGGTTTGATTAAACGAATCGCGGGTTGACACGATTAAAATTGGGGTCAAAATATAATTTAATAAATTATAAGGGTTACAGGGTAATTATACATTTATATATATAAAAACACTTAACCTAGATCAAATTTCCTTTTTTTCAGACCTTCCACAGTTCCACCGCCTCCTCCAGTGACTGCAGTCCCTCCCATTTTTACATTTTTCAGATCTGGTTTTGAACCTCCTCCCTCCGTACACGCACGACCACCACCGACGACTAAACCGACGACAACTCGACCTCGACGACACTCGACGACTGCACGAAGACTCGACCTCGACGACGACGACCACTCGACGACTGCACGAAGGTGACTAAACCGACGACGACTCGACCTCGACGACTGCACGAAGACTCGACCTCGACGACGGCACGACCACTCGACCTCGACGACGGCACGACCACTCGACGACTGCACGAAGGTGACTAAACCGACGACGACACACTCG
This sequence comes from Litchi chinensis, assembly GCA_019925255.1. Taxonomy (NCBI): domain Eukaryota; kingdom Viridiplantae; phylum Streptophyta; class Magnoliopsida; order Sapindales; family Sapindaceae; genus Litchi; species Litchi chinensis. Next base: position 14,558,409 of record CM034465.1, on the reverse strand, counting down.
ACGACGGCACGACCACTCGACCTCGACGACGGCACGACCACTCGACCTCAACGACACCAACACCGACGTCCTGCAGACAGTATGTGAGAGTTATGATTTTGTAAATTTTAATGATGAAGTTGTTGTCTTGGCCTTTTGTTTTTATATTTTTGTTATTACTTATGTTTTGTATTTTGTTAGAACTTCAATGAAGAAGAGTAAATGTCTAGCTTGGTCCCCATGTTTATTTCTGTTCTTCTGTTTTAATGCATCACTTTGGCTGATTTTGTTAACATTTTGCGGACAATATGAACATTTAACTGCCTTAAATGTTTAATTTACTAGATATTCTGTAGGTGTGCTTATCTTTCTATTTATTTTGTGTATTCTGTTGCCTGTTGGTGTGATTTATTTTGTGTATTCCGATTTATTTTGTGTATTTTGTTAGTGTGCTTCTCTTTCGATTTATTTTGTGTATTCTGTTGGTATGTTTCTCTTTCGATTTATTTTGTGTATTCTGCATTTTGATTCTATATGTATCTCTAGTGTAATCTACTGTAATCAGTTATGTTAATTGGTTTAATGTGGAGGGTTTATAGTGATTTAATGTGTAGGTTTTATAATTGATTTAATGTGATTTCATGGTTAATTGATTCTCAGATATGGATTTGAGTATTGATTTCGATGACGATACCATCGATTTGGAAGATGAGCTTGAAGTTGAAAATGAGCATGAAAATGTGGGAAGTTCAAGCAAGTCAAAAGAAACTAAAGCTGCTCGAAAAAGAAAGCGGACTTCGCATGTGTGGAAGTCCTTCGAAATGATATCGAAGGATCAAAAAGGAACGGATAGATGCAAATGCAAATGGTGTGGTCAAATCTATCTCTGCCCAACTTCGAGTGGGACAGGTAATCTGATTAGACACTTGACTTTTACTTGTCCTAAGTATAAATCGCATGATATACGTCAAATGGTGATTGAGAAAAATAAATCTGGGTTTGTTGGTGTTCGTCAACCTAGGACTAAGACTCAAGAAGAATTTAGAAAGCTTGTTGCTGAAACTTTAGTGTTGCATGATTTACCTTTTCAATTTGTAGAGTGGAAAGGAATTAGAAGAATGGTTGAGTTTTTAAATGATGATTTCCATATGGTTTCTAGGAACACTGTGAAAGCGGATGTGTTGAGTTTGTTTGAGAAGGGTAAACAAAGCCTTAAAAAAATGTTACAAGATGCCCCTAGTAAAATTTGTCTAACCTCGGATTTATGGACTTCCATAGCTACTGATGGTTACATGTGTATGACTGTGCATTTCATTGATTCTAATTGGGTTTTACAAAAGAGAGTGATGAGTTTTTGTTTTATGCCTCCTCCACATGATGGGGTATCTATTGCTGATAAAGTTATGTCATTGTTGTCTGAGTGGGGTATTGACAAGAAGCTTTTTTCCATTACTTTGGATAATGCTTCATCAAACAAGTGTTTTATTGATAATTTAAAAGGTCAATTGAATATTAGTAAAGCACTTGTTTGTGATGGGGAATTCATGCATATCCGTTGTTGTGCCCATATTATTAATTTGATTGTTCAGGATGGATTGAAAGAGATAGATGTGGGTGTGCATAAAATTCGTGAGAGTGTAAAATATGTGAAAGGGTCTCAAGTGAGAAAGCAAAAATTTGCAGAGTGTGTCAAACAAGTTGATTTAGACGTAAAGAGGGGTATTCGACAAGATGTTCCTACTAGGTGGAACTCAACTTATCTTATGCTAGATAATGCTCTTTATTATCGACGTGCTTGGTGTACTTTAGAGTTGACCGATAACAATTACAAGCATTGTCCTTCTGCAAGTGAGTGGGATAGAGTTGAGAAAATTTGCAAGTTTTTGCGTTATTTTTATGAGACAACTAACATTTTTTCTGGTTCAAATTACCCCACTTCAAACTTGTACATGCCAAAGGTGTTTTTGGCGCATTTGACTTTGTTGCAACATTTGGAAAGTGATGATGAGTTTTTGAAAAGCATGGCAAATCAAATGTACAAAAAGTTACAGAAATATTGGGCTGATTTTTGTGTTATTTTGGCAATTGCTGTTGTCTTGGATCCCCGTTACAAGATGGAATTTATTGAGTTTGTGTTTCGAAGGTTGTATGGTGTTATTGATGGATCCGAAAAGTTGGCACATGTAAGAAGTAAATTATTTTCTTTGTTTGATGAGTATATGGCAAGTCCACTAAGGCATCTACCTCTAAGGCCACCGCATCATCGGCAATTCCTAGTACGCAAGTGACCATAAATGAACTTGACTTGGTTTTTATGGTAAGAAATAATATAATTTCCTTATTATATATTTGTAATATTATTTTATCATCATAATTTATCTAATAATATTTTCTTTTGTTATTAATTATATATTTATAGGATTTTGACATGACACTTAGTGATGGAGGCATTACAACTCACAAGACGCAACTGGAGTTTTATTTGGAAGAACGAAGGCTTGAAAGATCGGCTGATTTGGACATTCTAGCCTTTTGGAAGGCTAATGAAGCTCGCTCTCCTGAGCTTTCTGCCATGGCTCGTGACGTTTTGTGCATCCCATTATCTACAGTTTCATCCGAATCAGCGTTTAGCAATGGTGGTCGAGTTCTTGATCAATACCGAAGTACACTAAAACCTGATGTGGTGGAAGCAATAATTTGCACTCGTGATTGGATAATTGGTGGAGGTAACACACTAATTTTGTACTAGTGATTTATTATAATTATCTTTCATTATTTTTAAATTACTTTCGTCATTAATTATTGTAGAGAGGGAGATTGTTTCTCTAGAAGACGTCACAGAAGATATATTGAATTTAAGTATTAATGAAGCTCCCCCTAATGCAAGTGCCCCTAGTGAATCAGTAGAAGGCTCAACACCAAATTCTTTCATTTAGTGGTAAATTCTTTTAATTATATTTCTTAATTTTAAAATTATGAATGTAAATATCTAATTTTATGTTTTTGTGGTTTTTGTGTAGCTTGAAAATCCCTTTGGAGTTTGGAATCAATGAGGAAAGAATTTTAAGTGACAAAAGTTTGATGTTGAAGAATGATAATATTATGTCATTTTAATTTATATGGATTTACATTGAGTTTGATTTTATTGTGATTTTTAAATGTGGATGATGTGGAATTTTATGTAGTTGATTTAATGTGTAGGTTTTTATGTGTTGAAATGTTGAATTAGGTGTTTAAAAGTTTGATTGTGAATTATTTGTTATATTTGTGTTTGTATTGAGTTTGATTTTGTTGTAGTTTTTAAATGTGAATGATGTGGATTTTTATGTAGTTGATTTAATGTGTAGGTTTTTATGTGTTGAATTAGATGTTTAAATGTTTAAATGAATTATTTATTATCTTTGTGTTTAAATTGAGTTTGATTTTGTTGTGATTTTTAAATGTGGATGATATGAAATTTTATAATTGATTTAATATAGAAGTTTTATAGTTGATTTAAAATTTAATTGAAATATGATTTATTATATTTGTGTTAAACGAATTAAATGGGTTAAACGAATTAAACGGGTTAAACGAATTAAATGGGTTAAACGAATTAAACGGGTTAAACGAATTAAATGGGTTAAACGAATTAAACAGGTTAAACGAATTAAACGATTTAAATGATTAAACGGGTTAAACGAATTCGTGTCGTGTCAGTCGTGTATAAACGAATTCGTGTCGAATCCAAAAATGTCAACCCGTTTCTTAAACGAATTCGTGTCGAATCCATCGAATTCATAAACGAATCGAATCGAATTCAGCTCAACCCGACATGCCAACCCTTTTTGCCACCCCTATGTTTGTGTTGAAAATGGCCGATTCCGACGAGAGAAGAGTTGTCGGCATCGGATCGGTTTTCCATGATCGGTTTTTGAGATCGGTTTTCCACAATCGGTTATTCATTTCGGTTTTCCACGATCGGTTTTCGATTTCGGTTTTCCACAATCGGTTATTCATTTCGGTAACAAATGAAAAACCGATTGTGGAAAACCGAAATGAATAACCGATGGTGGAAAACCGAAGTGGAAAACCGATTGTGGAAAACCGATTGGAAAACCGATGGTGGAAAACCGAAATGAATAACCGATGGTGGAAAACCGAAGTGTAAAACCGATCTCAAAAACCGATTGTGGAAAACCTTAGTGAAAAACCGATGGATTTCATTAATCGGTTTTTCAGATGCCTTCAAAAACCGATCAATTTCATTAACCGGTTTTTCAGATGCCTTCAAAAACCGATCAATTTCATTAACCGGTTTTTCAGATGCTTTCAAAAACCGATTCAGTTCAAAAACCGATTCTGCTACTGATGATTTCTTTGCTGTTTTTCTTTCCTACAGATGGATTTCAACTATAAATATAGTTCACACACAATTGACAGACATACGAGCGGGAACACACACATTGGTCAAAGATTGGTTATTAGGATAATTGCCGTTATTAAAAGAAGAAACCTATACGATCGGTTCATAGCAGAATGTCCGTTCGGACATATTTTGAGGGAAACTAATCATACGGCTGCTGGTTCTGTGATTTTGTGGGTGCTTGCTAGAGAGATAAATGTAGTGGATGCACGCCGTGATGAGAGGTGGTTTGAAATTGGGGAGAGAAGCTATAGGTTTGGGAAACAAGAGTTTCTATTGGTGACCGGACTTCCTTTTGGGGGCATCGACGGTAAAATCTTCGAAATAGCTCCAAATGATCCAAACGGTCTCCTAGGGCGAATGTTTAATGGAGTGTCACCGGGGGTGAAGGAGTTGGTCACATTTCTTGAGAGAAGAAGTGATAGAGGGGAGGGAGACCGTGCAGGGCAGGATCCGATAGATGATGAAGATCTGTTAAAGTTGGCGAATGTAGGGATTGCTTTCCATCTATTTATGGGACTGGATGATAGAGCTAGCATTTATCCATTTATGTGGGTCCTCATTGAGAGTACAGAGAGATGGAAGACATTCCCTTGGGGCACATTATGCTATAGTGTCTTGTTATACTGTCTCGACAAGGCACTTAATGAAGAGCGGGTCAGAAATCCCCCAAAGACCATTAATATTTATGGCTATGTGTTAGCATTTCAGGTATAACTAATACTTTCAATATTTATTGCTTCCTTCTATTACATTAACTATATATGGTTATATGTATGTTTTAATCAATTTTGCATTATATATTATCTGACCATTACTAACTATATGTATGTTTTTTGTTTAATCATTGTTACATTATAGTGGTGGTTAGTGGAGTTGTTCCTAGTGTTACGGGAGAAGATATCAAAAACGATCAAGAACCCGGAAAGCGATCTACCAAGATGTATGAGACGATCACTGAAGAGAACACCCACAAATATACATAGCCTAGATGATTTCCCCCCCGTAAGTGGCAAACATAACCTAAATTTATGTCAATTATTTGTTTGTTATTTATATTAAGTATATAATTGTAGTATAACTAAATATATTGATATAATGCAGATAGTTGGCATTCAACAAACCTTGGAGCCTACTGATGCCGAGAGGGAGATGGATTATTGGAAATCATTTAATCTGAATCATATAGTTCATGATGAAGTACATAAATATGGCGGCGGGGGGAGTGATGATGATGATGATGATGATGATGATGATGATGATGGCGATGATGATGACCATGATGATGGTGTAGGGGATGAGGTTGAGATAGAGGTTGATGATGAGGTGGAGAAAGAGGATGATGAGGAGGAGGTGGAGGGAGAGGATGATGATGAGGAGGTGGAGGGAGAGGATGATGATGAGGTGGAGGGTGACGATCAGCCACTTAAAGACGTCCGAAGCGTGCAATCCGAATCATCGGATACCTTATCAGAGTTTCGGACAAAGAAGGCACATGATGTACAGCACGTAGATTATGAGGTACAAATATTCTATTTATATAATAAAATTATTTAATCAATTTCAATTGTAGTAAATGCAAAAGATGTGGACATGTTATGTAGTAGTACGGAGTGTGAAAAAGAGACGGAGTCTCTAAATATGATAGACGAAGTGTAATTTGTTTAAATATGCAGGTTGTATTTTCTTGGATACTCAAAAAACAGGGGAAACTCTGTCAAATTTTTTTAAAAATTAAGGGTAGTATGTAAAATGATATATATTTATGATTCTATGAAACAGGTGAAGCGGTTGTTTGAGTTTATTGTGGATTTACAGAAGACAACCCATAAGAAGTTAAGTAAAATGGATAGGAGGCAAAAGACAACCTTTCAAATGGTAAAGGAGATAGATAGTAGGCTGAGACGGGTGGAAGAGCATTTACATATTCCCAGGCCTCCGGTTGCTAGGCATGATCCAGACGACGACGATGACGATGATGATGATGATGGTAGGAGCTTTCACATGTATTACCCATCACCACCACCACCACAGCAGGGCGAGGGTGTCCGTCAGTCGCCTATTGATGTAGGCCAGTCAGCCATCCATGAGGAGGATGAGGGTGATCAGCAGCCACCTCATCGATCACCCCGGCAGGAGGAGGAGCAAGGTGACCAGCAGCCACCTCATCGGTCACCCCAGCAGGAGGAGGAGCAGGGTGACCAGCAGCCACCTCAGCAGTCACCCCAGCAGGAGGAGGAGCAGGGTGATCATCAGCCACCTCATCGGTCACCCCATCAGGAGGAGGAGCAGGGTGACCAGCAGCCACCTCAGCAGTCACCCCAGCAGGAGGAGGAGCAGGGTGATCATCAGCCACCTCATCGGTCACCCCATCAGGAGGAGGAGCAGGGTGACCAGCAGCCACCTCAGCAGTCACCCCAGCAGGAGGAGGAGCAGGGTGACCAGCAGCCACCTTAGCAGTCACCCCAGCAGGAGGAGGAGCAGGGTGACCAGTCCCACATGATCTTAGGAGGTGTATCAGCTGTAGACACTGATCGTGAGCATGACCAGGTAGACTTTGTATCCCTATTGTGTTGCATTCTGAAATATAATTGTTATATTAAATTTATACATGTTTTGAATTTACTTACAACTGCAGGACGAACGGGGCAAACGAAAGACAAAGCCAGCAGCACCTCTACGGACACCGTACACGGATCCGGGGCCAGCGAAAAAGAAAAAGAAAGTGGTCCAACAGCAGCAGGAGGAGGTGGTAGAGTCTATAGACCCTGTAGAAGTGGTCTATAATGAATATAAAGCGGCAACCACATTGGATCTCAGGTATATTTAAACAAAAAAAAAAAACGTTTCTAATTTTTGTATCCTTATTGGTAATGTAAGAAAATATATAATAATGTTTAATACTTTTTTTTTTGAATTGTAGGCGTTCGATTGATCGTTTGCCATATGCTGTGATACCAACCACATTGGTCACCCTCGAGAATGTGGACGAGTGGTTGACGAATGAGCACATCGATTCTTATTTGATGTGCCTAAGAAAAAAAGGGTGGAATGAGATGGAAGATCAGACATACGCTGTCCATGGCAGTTCTTTGTTTGTAAGTATTTACATTTAAGTTAGTTATGCATTTATAATTTCATATTACGTTCGGTTGATTGGTTTTAACATTTTTTATATATATTATTGCAGGCAATGATGACAGCGCATTATAGGGCGCATTACACCAGCAAACAAAGAACATTTGATCCAATTACAGCTGATGTACCCCCAGATATGCTTGCGTACGGTCGTGGGCTTATAGACGCAGCAGTCCCGTGGTGGAAGATTGATAGTGTAAGTGTAGTTCGAACGTTAATATTTATTATATGAATATCCCTTCTAGTCCTATAATACTAACGTTTTGAAATGCAGGTGTTGCTACCGTGTAGCTTGAATCAACAACACTGGGTCCTTTGTGATGTGCGCATTAGAGAGGAAAGAATCATAATATATGATCCCTTGGCAAGGGTTGACATAGCCTATCGACGAGAGCCACTTGAGTCGCTGGTATGTTTGATGCCTATTTTATTGCGTCTCCTGGGATTTTATGAGCAGACACCGGTACCTATGCCACCCGTGGATCGCCGGTGGAGACTTCAGCGTCTTAAACAAGCAACTGTGCCTCAGCAACCTGATGGGTGAGTAAGTTTATATATATTAATGATATTTAATATTTAATTATCTTTATGTTAATATATTAACATAAACATAAATTAATATAATGTTAATATATGGTTATGATTAACATTATTATATAATTATAGCTTAATTATTATATATAGTTTATATATTATGATATTTAATTATGTTAATGTTAATATATGTTTATATTATTATCTTGATGTATATAGTTTATATATTATGATATATACAGGACCAGCTGCGGAGCATATGTGGCCATGTACGTACGTGACATTGTGCAGCGGAGAACGAGTACATGGAAATCAAGAAAACATGAGACCGTTGCAGATGTCATCGCACTAAGGTCCGAGATGGCCAGAGACATATATATGTGCTCAAAGCCTATGTATAAAGTTAATAATTTTGGAAAATGGTTTGTAGACACTGATGGAGATGTGGTATATAAATAAATTTAATTATTCTTTTATTAGTATTCATTATTTATTTGATGGTATTGCATTCTATATTTTTAAATTGCCAACAAAACATTATAATTATCAATTATAGTTAATAACATAATGTTAATATAATATAAAATGTTAATATAATGTTAATTAAATATTATTATAATGTTAATACATGTTAATATATGTTAATAATATTAATATATGTTAATAATATAATATTATATGTTAATATATGTTAATATATGTTAATATATGTTAATATATGTTAATATATGTTAATAAATGTTATTCTAATGTTAATATATGTTAATAATCTAATGTTAATATAATGTTAATCTATTATTAATCTAATGTTAATATAATAATATATGTTAATATATGTTAATAAAATGTTATTCTAATGTTAATATAATAATCTAATGTTAATATAATGTTAATAAAATATTATTATAATGTTAATACATGTTATTATAATGTTAATCTATGTTAAAATTTAATAATAATATAATGTTAATAATATAATGTTAATATAATATTAATCTAATGTTAATATAATAATATAATGTTATATATTATTAATCTAATAGATTAACATTATATTAATATTATATTAACATTAGATTAACATTAGGTTAACATTAGATTAACATTATTATTATTATATTAACATTAGATTAATATTATGTTAACATTAGATTAATATTATATTAACATTAGATTAATATTAGGTTAACATTAGATTAATATTAGGTTAACATTAGATTAATATTATATTAACATTAGATTAATATTATATTAACATTAGATTAATAATAGATTAACATTATATTATTAACATTAGATTAACATTATATTAATATTATATTATTAACATTAGATTAATATTAGATTAACATTATATAATGTTAACATTAGATTAACATTATATTATTATTATATTATTAACATTAGATTAATATTAGATTAATAATAGATTAACATTATTATTATATTAACATTAGATTAATATTAGGTTAACATTATATTATTAACATTATATTAACATTATATTAATATTATATTAACATTAGATTAATAATAGATTAACATTATATTATTATATTAACATTAGATTAATATTAGATTAACATTATATAATGTTAACATTAGATTAACATTATATTATTATTATATTATTAACATTAGATTAACATTAGATTAATAATAGATTAACATTATATTATTATATTAACATTAGATTAATATTAGGTTAACATTATATTATTAACATTATATTAACATTATATTAATATTATATTAACATTAGATTAATAATAGATTAACATTATATATTATATTAACATTAGATTAATATTAGATTAACATTATATAATGTTAACATTAGATTAACATTATATTATTATTATATATTATTAACATTAGATTAACATTAGATTAATAATAGATTAACATTATATATTATATTAACATTAGATTAATATTAGGTTAACATTATATTATTAACATTATATTAATTATATTAACATTAGATTAATATTAGATTAACATTATATTATTATATTAACATTAGATTAATATTAGATTAACATTATATAATGTTAACATTAGATTAACATTATATAATGTTAACATTAGATTAACATTATATAATGTTAACATTAGATTAACATTATATTATTATTATATTATTAACATTAGATTTAACATTATATTATTATATTAACATTAGATTAATATTAGATTAACATTATATAATGTTAACATTAGATTAACATTATATTATTATTTATTATTAACATTAGATTAACATTATATATTAACATTAGATTAACATTATATTATTATATTAACATTAGATTAATATTAGGTTAACATTATATTATTAACATTATATTAACATTATATTAATATTATATTAACATTAGATTAATATTAGATTAACATTATATTATTAACATTATATTAACATTATATTAACATTAGATTAATAATAGATTAACATTATATTAATGTAATCTAATGTTAATATAATGTTATATTAAGGTTAATGTTAATATAATGTTATATTAATGAAAATATTAATATAATGTTAACATATATTAATATAATAATATCTACATGTGTATTATATATATTATTAATATTACATCCATATAAGTTATATTAATATTAGGATTATAGTTATAATAATTGTAAAATGATATGAAAAATATTAACCATATTAATATGATATATCAAGATAACACATATTATAGTAAAGGTATATATATTAATTACTAATATTATATGAATATTAATAAATGATAAAATTAATATATAATGATATTAAAATAATGATATAGGTTGTAATAAAATTATACGCTCCCTAATCTATATAATATATTTAAATATAACGATTTATATAAATAATTCATGTAAAGGGAAATAAAATGAACATACAAATAGAAATAAAATCAACCCAAGTAAAAACCGGTTTTTAAGAGTACATGAAAAACCGATACCGGTTTTTGAGGAACCCTTAAAAACCGATCCACACTTGGCGTGCTTGAAAATGTGGTGGCAGTGGATCGGTTTTCGAGGAGGCATGGAAAACCGATACCGGTTTTTCAGAGTTACTCAAAAACCGATCGACATACCTTTACGTTGGGGAAACGAAAGGCAACTTGATCGGTTTTTCACCATATCTGAAAAACCGGTACCGATTTTCCAGGCCCCGTGAAAAACCGATTTTGATGGTTCCGAGATGATATGAAATGAGTCAAAAACAGTACACATGGAATAATAATTTATACAGCTGTATTAATACATAATTGAGTAATTAATATAAAAACGTTTACATAAAACATGCATAAACAAAATGTCAATCAATTGCTACTCATCATTTCCGTCAGTAGCCATTTGTGGATCGGGAGTAGGAAACCGTAATACACATCGACGTTGGTTGTGTCCAGTCTCATGACACAAGCGACATCTTCGAGAACGTGGCTCATTTTCAGTAGCATTTGAACTCGTTCCAACATCCGCATCCACTTCTGCGCTTGTCCCTTCAATGATAGAAGTTGGGGGGTTAGGACAACGAAGACGGTTGTGTCCCCTTTGACCACATCTTCCACACTTTTTTCGACGAGGATCTTCCCCAGCTGAGGGAATCCGAACCTCCTTCGACCTACCTGCTTGTCTTTTACCTTTCGGTGGTAATACAACCATACTTCTAACTTCCGCAGAAACATTCCAACTGGCCAATTTAGGGACGGGATTAATCGGACGTGCATATGCAGCTTTTAGCCACTCCACGCTATAGTACTGACTGCAAAGTGTATCACAACTGACGCCCTTGAACCTGACATGTATCAACAATCAACAATTTAAGTGTTATGCTATGACATGAAATACTAAAAAATACAATGTATAATTACCATACCTGGCCACAGCACATGCATGAACACATGGCAACTGATCAAGGTTCCACTGCTTACACGTACATGTGTGCTGTTGAATATCAACCATCGCATCTCCTTTGCTATAATGTATGACACTGTAATGATACGGTTCTGCAATGGGATATACGCTACCTTCCGTGGATAAATCTTTTGCCAACATGATACGATCGTATGCTGCGGTAGTAACATACGTTGTGAGCTTCTCAGCAGCAACACGTCTATTATTAAACCATCTCTGCAATACATTTCTTACATATTCATGTGCAGTTGTTATTGGCAAACGACGTGCTTGCATCATGCAATTGTTAAGCGACTCTGCAATGTTGGTAGTCATCATTTCATATCTTCTTCTTGGACAATGTGCTCGTGACCACCTGCTCACTCCAGCCTTAACCAAAGCTCCATGTGTGGCCGGATGCAATGCACGCATTTCTTCCAATATTCTGTTGCATTCATCGGGCACATAACAGTATGCTGCATTGTAAAATGCATTTTCCACATCTGAACGCTTTTTACACTGTTGCTTAAGGTTTTGCCACAAGTGGAAAAAACATAACACATGTGGGACTTCAGGAAAAGCTGCTTTCATCCCATTCGATATGCTCTTATGACGATCCGATACGATCACCAACTCGTCTGACACCCCGATTGCTCTTCTCAACCTTTTTAGGAACCAAGTCCACGAATTGTCTGACTCTCCGTCAGCAAATCCAAAGGCGATGGGATAAATCATCTCCGACCCATCTTTGCACGTAGCAAAAAAAATCACCCCTTTATATTCACCTTTCAAATGAGTGGCATCAATAGCAACAACCGGTCTCATGTAAGACCGAAAACCCTCAATAGAAGCTCCAAGTGCAACGAAGGAATACAAGAACCGGTTGTTTTCATCTGTCTTAATTGCTGTCATTGTGCCGGGGTTTGAAAGTTTTAACATCTCGAAGTAGGACGGAAGCTGTTGATATGATTCATCCGCTTGCCCATATGCTAGTTTCTTTGCATATTGTAAAGCCTTCCAAGCTTTACTATATAAGATTTGCACTCCATATTGCTCTAGCATTTCTCCAACCAAACGATTAGGTGTATAAGATCTCTTCCCACCTTTCCTGCATACAATTTTTCGATCACAATAGCCTTCACACTCTTCATATGTGATTCCATGGCTGTTTGACGACACGTGTGTTCCGCTACATAATTCAACACAAACCACATTGAACAACCCTTTCTGCATCTTGCACGAACACTAAAGCTACAAGTTTTATCTTTACAACCGGCTTCAAATCGCTCCGTGTCCGAACGTCTAACCCGATATTCAAACTTAGCTTTCAGAGCATATTCGCCAATAGCTATAGTCATTTCTTCTTTACTAGTAAAGAATGCTCCTTTATACAACGTACCACGTTGGTAGACGGTTGACGTAGCGCTTGAAGTAGCTTCAATGTCCCCCAATTCTACACCAGGAACAATCCAGTATGGTTGTGAAGGATTGTTCTGAAATTGTAAACCTGAAAATCTTATTTCTGGAAACTCTTCTTCTTCTGCGACATCATCAAATCGAGTTTCCTCTTCATCACTATCTCCGGTTTGCTCTTCATCACTATCTTGTATTCCATCACCATTATCATCTGTGTCTTCATCTTCATCATCAATACCATAATTCATATAGTCATCATTAACATCACGAATGGGACTTTCAACCGATGTAAATGGAGTGATAGAAGTATCAACTTGATTGCTCCCAATGCCTGAAGTCAGATAAAAATGATTTTCAACCATATGTGGATTTACTGGTCTATCCGTATTTGCCTCGTCATGTCTTATGTCTGGAATTGAATCAGTGACAAATGGACGTACAGTACGCCTACTAACCCCAGCTCCAAAATCTCTGGCAATCTTATCGATATAAATCTCTTTAACATCAATATTTTTTATCGCCATCAAACCAACAACACCAAGATCGGACATGATACGTATCTTTTTAACCTGACCATTTGTTGTACTTTGTAGTAAATAATATATACGGATTTCCCACCTTCTTCTATCAATAGCAGCCTCTCTGTATACAACATCCACCAATGATGAAAAACTACTATTTTTCTGGACCCCACACATGATCGACTCCCCTCCAATGTAATTACATCCATTCCACTCTCCGTCAAAATTGATTACAACGGTCTCTTGAGCCATTCCTGCAACATTCAAATCAAATGATAATTAAATCTCATTTCAATAGGGTAATATTACAAAATATAATCATATTTCATATTCAATACATAGCAACACAAACATATAAAAAAACCATTAAAAATGTGTTAAATTCGGTTTCCAGTGAAGTGACCGGTTTTTCATTCTCTCAAAAAACCTTAATTCGGTTTCGGTTTTTCAGCCACTGGAAATCGGAATCGATTTTTCAGTCACTGAAAAACCCGTCGGTTTTTCAGCCCGGTTTTTCAAGTAGATCGGTTTTTCAGTGGATGAAAAACCGATCGGTTTTTCATCCACTGAAAAACCGGGAAAATCGGGATCGGTTTTTCAGTAACCGGGGCTCTGAAAAACCGATCTCATAGAGTGGAAAACCGATTATCGATCGCGAAAAACCGATTTCGTCGCAGATTTTGCAGATTTCGTCGCAGATTTCATAAACATTTAGATCTCACAACCAAATCATTCTTATAGTCTTTTAGCTAGCAAAATAAACAAAACAACCTAAAAACCAACCAAAAAAACTCATACATTACCTTTCAAACTCAAATGTAAGAAGAATCTTCAAAACCTTCAATGGTGTAAACCTTCAATGGATCCAAAAACTTCAATGGTTGAAGAAGCTCGAATGACTAATCCCCTCAATAAATTGTTTTTCAGCTGCAATGGATCTTAAAAATCTTCCTAATTTTCGAAATTTTCAGCTGCAATGGAGAACAAGATGGAGAAGGGAGGCTATTGGTAGGAGAAGGAAGAAGGTTATTTTCGTAATTTCATATTTGGGCATTTTAGTCATTTTAACTTAAAGGTATTTTGGTAATTTCATAATTGGGTATTTTAGTGATTTTAACTTAAGGGTATTTTGGTAATCTTGGGTATACAATGGAAATAGTTTGTTTGGGAGGTTAAAATCAAATTTTTTTAAATTACTGGGTAAAAACAAAATTTTTTTTTTTTGATTTGGGTGAAATCAATAAATCTCCCCTTATATATTTATTTAGCTCTTTACCACCTTATTTGACTTGATCGTTAATCTACAAGCAATTCAAGTGGCTGACAATGGTGGGCCAATTTGAGCCTATTTAGAGTTCACTGGACCAGCAATTCTTTGGATTTTTCCGCATGAAGTGGACATGAACCCATCAAAACACCCACTTGGGAACTACGTTTATCCTCTGTCAATCATTTTCGCTAACCAGAAAAGGACTTACACCCTCGCTCCCTGCCCATCTTAAAGCATTTTGACGATCGACACATTTTGACAATGAAAGAAGGGAAAGGAAAAGACAAATTTGGGGACGGAAGTTGTATTTTACGTTCAAGTTATGTCCTCCTCCCTCGACTCGAATTTATAATAGTTACAAATAAGAAGTGTAAAATTTCATCAAGTAGCCTTTCCTCGTGTTGTTTTTCAAGGTAGAAGAGTAGAAGTTGACAAGTCTCTAAGCAACATTTAGTTTCCAGCACTAGGAATCAAAAAGCTGCTCATGAAATATCATACATGCATTGAGACATTTATGTTTCCAAAACATGGGTAACTATTAAGGGACCATTAACATATAGTTCTCAAATGCAAAAGACTAAAAGGTTTTACTAATAAGTTGCATGTAGGCAGAGACTTTTAAGTGCTTATTTTAAAAGCAGCTAGCTGTCTAGCTTGTTTCAGAGGTTAAACTGGTCAAATTTGAGTCTATTTTTCTTTGGCTTTTTTCTATTGTATCTTTTCTTAAGCGTGCATGCTGTACGGCCAATCAGAATCATAGAATCCAAGTTGGAGATATTGTGGTGGTGTCTTTGTGTGCTTTATACATACAGATATGTTTTTGACCAATCCCATGTCATCCATGCATGCGTTTTTACTTGATATATTGTCTTGTCTTTATTTAATTTGTTTTCTTCATATATTTGATGTTACTCGTACTTTTCATTTTAATGTGAATCAGCTTTATATATCATCAAATTTGTGTAAGAACTTGTGGTTCAATTTTGAGAAAAGTACCGAAATTAGGTAAATTCTGTTTTTTTTTTTTTTGTTCATCATTTAAAATATAAATACATTTGGATTTATGCTCTTGTTGACTGAAAAATACATTAAAATTTGTCTTTAAAATTCATTAAAAACTTATTCCTTTTGTGTTGTGTGTATTTTTCGGATTCAGTAGTTGGGCTGGTAAAAGTCCAAATTAGGCCCATTTAAGACCCGATAAGAAGGCCCAATATGGTCAACGTAGTCAAAGCCCATCAGACGAGGCCCAGTGTTGACTCAAAGACCATCAAGCCCTATAGCTGGCATTAACAGACCCATAAATACAGCCAGGTCGCAGCTCGCCGCCTGCGCAGCTCGTTTCTCAGCGAGCTCGAGCTCGAGACCACCATGACGCGTCAGCTCGCTCAGACGCGTGATAAGCACAGTATCTTCTAGAAAAGGCAGATACCAAGTTCAACCGTGATTCTCTCTCCAAATATGGCAATTGCCCAATCAAACCATGATTTCCTCGTCAGATATGGAAATCAATTCAAAGTCAAATTCAAGTCATCATTATTTCAAGATAATTATAGTAATTTCCTGATATTATCTGAATATATTAGGAAGTATAATTAATTTATAATTCTTTTCCTTATTTTTTCCAATTGTTTAGGGAATGTAATTAATTCAGGATTTGTTATACCCATTTTCTGTTTCGGCCCAACTGGACTAGTACACGCCCATTTAATTTGAACAAAAGCAAGGGCCCAGAAAGCCCAAAGACAAAGCCAACAATTGCAAGCCCAGCTCGCGAGACCATCTAGGTCGCGAGCTAGCGACAGTTCTTCAGAATGTCACCTGCCAATGCTTTCAGCCCAAGGAGCCCGCGAGGTCGCACCAATCGCGAGCTCGCGAGCTCGCGCTGACCTCCAGATCGCCTCACCTCCTCTCCAGCATACATCTGGCTGACCAGAAAGTCCACCTATAAGAAACCGTGTGCAGCAAGTTGTCAGAACTGCCAACCCCCATGATTTCCAGCCAGAAACTGTTTACACAATTACCCAGAAGCATTTAATGAAGTGAAGACTTCTTCAGGTGTAATTAATGCAGACTTGTGCAGGGAGGAAATCATCATTACCTTTACAATTAATGCAGCATGGCAATGTCAGGATTAGTTGAAACTAGCTGTTGCCTATTACGTGTAGACTTTTCCTTTGTATTATTTTATTGTGAGCTCCCTTCCTCTATAAAGAGGGGAGACTTTTTCTACTGTACGAGGAGCTTAATACTAGAGAACCATCACTCTGCCGGAATTATTCCAGAGTGACCGTGGACGTAGGTGCAGTCACCGAATCACGTGAAAACCCCTGTGTTTTCTCTCTTTCTTTCTTTCATTTCCTTTAATTACTTGTTCATCAGTTTATTAACTCCGACCAACTACCAGGAACAACATTCCTCCACCTGAATTAATTATCACCAACCTAGCATCCCATTAATATACCATTTACTACCCTTCGACCAGTACCAATCAATCCTTAATTACCAAGTCCGCCGTCTGGGCCCCAGAATCTCTGGTTGACCGTTTCCGGACGTCAACATCTTTTGGCGCTAGAAGGAGGGCCCAACAGCGACCTGGTAATCTCCAGTTAGTTATTACGTCATTTTCATCTGTACTTGTTTGCTATGGCTAGGATCAAAGCAACGAGGAGTGTTGGAGTAGCAGAGGAGCGACGTGAGATTCAAGAAGAGCAGAGCGTTTCACCTTCTGGAAACGAGGTCGCTCCAGAATGGCAGCAACGCCAACGAGCTCTGGAGGATGCAGTGAGGGAGTTGACAACAACAGTGAGGGCGTTGGTGGAAGTCCAAGCCCACGCGGCGCCGAGGCAGGCAAATGCAGCACCCCCAGGCAGAGCTCGCCGCCGACCTTCAGAAGAGATACCAACTCCAGAAGGGGTAGCCGCAAGGGAAAGGTCGCTTACGGAAGGATCAGCCCGCTCTTCGAACTTGCACCCAAGGAGAATCAGAGAGCGGAACCAAGAGCGGGGAATCCCACCTCGCCAGAACGATATGAGGGCGAGGGCAAGTATCGAGGGCGCCAGGCGCGAAGAGGATGGCCGTGGGCCCGAGCGAGTACGTGCACATCGCGCAGGTTATGAGCCCGAGCCAAGAAGGGCTGCCAGACAGGCAGAAGCGCTCGGTGAAGAAGGCAGGTCGCAGAACCGCTACTTTGGGGAGCAGGAGAGTACCAGTAGATGGAACCCCAGTCAGCGGTCATTGACCCAGGACCCAGTAGTCGAGGAATTGTTGCAGAGGGTTCAGCAGTTGGAAGCCCGACCTGGAGGCCAGACTGGGAGAGAGCGAGACAACCGCCGAGCACCATTCACTCGGGAGATCGAGACAGTGCCTTTACCAGCAAAGTTCAAGCTCCCCAGTATCCCTCAATATGACGGCAGGACGGACCCCTATGACCATTTGGATGCTTTCAATGTGCAGATGGATCTTCAGACAGATGACCCGCTGGTCAAATGCCGGGTATTCCCAGCTACTCTAGGGGACGCCCCGCGAGCTTGGTTCAACCGCCTTCCAGCCCGCAGCATCGGAAGCTGGAGAGAATGTCAGAAGAAGTTCCTAGACCAGTATAAGGCATTAAGGAAACAGCTCGCGCCAGCCTGCCACCTCGCAACCATTTTTCAGAGACAAAATGAATCCCTTAAAGACTATATTACTCGATTCAGAGAGGAGGTGAGTAATGTGGAAACACCCTCTGACGAGAGTATTTTAACAGCTATCTCTGCAGGGCTCAGGAAAGATGGGAAGCTGTATGAAAGCATATACAAGTCCCCTGTGAAGGATCTGGGGGAGTTCTACGACAGGGCAGCTAAAGAAGTCAGATGGGAAGAAGCCTTTGGGGCTAAGAAACCCAGTGGTCAGCGGGGTGAAGCAAGTGGTTCCCATCGTGAGAAAAGGAAGAATCCTAGTGGTGATAGGCCAGGGGAGCCGAGGAACCAGTCGGCCAATGTAGTGGCGAAGCGAGCTAGGCCAGGGCCAAGGATGGAGAGGCCCAGGCGCCAGAACAGATATGACAGCTATAGTCTGTTATCGGACAAGCAGGATAGGATCTTCGCCGCAGAAAGAAACAGGGAGAACTTTGGGAAGCCACCTCCAACCGGACCCCCTAACCGACGTCGGGATCCGAAGAAATACTGTGCCTACCACAACGAGAACGGGCACAATACATCAGACTGTTGGCGGTTGAAGGATGCCATCGAGGAACTCATAAGACGAGGCCGCCTAGGAGAGTATGTAATACAGCCCGCTGGAAGGCGACCTCAGAACCAACGACCTCAGGGGCAAGATCAGCAGCTCGAGCAGCAGCAATCTCAGCGAGCTCAAGAACCAGAACGCGAGCCTGCTGTAAGAACGATCTTTACCATTTACGGTGGACCTCATGTGGCAGGTACATCTAACAGGTCGCACCAGAGGTATATCCGAGAAGCCAACCATACCCTACTGGCAGAATATGGAGGAGTCGAGGGACCCACCAAAAGGGCAAAGGCGTCCTCGGACAGCATTGTGTTCACGGAGGAGGACGAGAGGGGAGTACGCTGGCCCCATAACGATGCCATTGTAATCAGAGCTCAGATCAGTAATGTCGAGGTGCGGAGGATAATGATAGACACTGGCAGCTCAGTCAACGTCATGTATAAGGACTGCTATGACCAGTTGGGTTTAGGAGCTGAGCAGTTGATACCCTCGCCCGAGCCTCTCTATGGGTTCACGGGAGATGCAGTGGTGCCAATCGGCCAGATCAAGTTGCCCCTCACCCTCGGGGAGCCAGGACGACAAGCTACAGTTCTTGCAGACTTCCTTATTATCAGCAGCCCTTCAGCATACAACGTGGTATTGGGGCGACCTTCGATGAATGAACTAGACATGGTCACCTCAACCAGAACGCTGACAGTCAAGTTCCCGACTCCCAATGGAGTAGGCTGTGTCAAAGGCGAGCAGCAACTAGCCAGGAGATGTTATGAAGATGCAGTAAAGATGGGAGTTCGGGGAAAGAAAGTAAATGTGGTCTCGGGTGGCCAACCGCGAGCTGCCTCTGAAAGTGGGGTAAGTGACGACCTCGACCCTCGCGAGGTGGATGCAGACAGGGCCACAGGACCCGTCGAGGAGTTAGAGGAGGTGCGAGTCAGTGAGGCGGACTCAGAAAGATATGTGAAGATAGGAAAAGATCTGCTGCCAGAAGTGAAGTCAGAGCTCGTGGAATTCCTGAAGAGAAACCTTGATGTCTTTGCCTGGAACCATGAAGATATGGTGGGGATAGACCCTGGTATTATGTGTCACCGACTGAATATAGATCCCCAGCACAGGCCAGTCCGGCAGAAGAGGAGGCCAATGACACCAGAACGCTATGCAGCTCTGAAGGAGGAGGTTGAGAAGTTGCTAGCTAACGGGTTCGTTAGGGAAGCTCGTTATCCTGTTTGGGTCGCCAATCCAGTCCTCGTGAAGAAGAAGAACGGAAAGTGGAGGACTTGTATTGACTTCACCGACCTGAACAAGGCCTGCCCGAAGGACAGTTTCCCATTACCCAGGATTGACCAGCTGGTGGATGCAACATCGGGGCATCAACTCCTAAGTTTCATGGACGCTTACTCAGGATACAACCAAATTCCTATGAGCCCGCAAGACGAGGAACACACCTCTTTTGTCACCGATAGGGGCTTGTACTGTTACAGGGTGATGCCATTCGGACTGAAGAATGCAGGAGCAACCTACCAGCGTCTAGTCAACGCCATGTTTCAGGACCTGATTGGGAAAACTATGGAGGTGTACGTAGATGATATGCTGGTGAAGTCCCAGCAAGCAGCAGATCATGTCCGCGATCTGGATGAGACGTTCAGAGTCCTCAGAAAGTACCAGATGAAGTTGAACCCGCTGAAGTGTGCATTTGGGGTAGCATCTGGTAAGTTCCTTGGCTTCATGGTGAACAGCAGAGGGATAGAGGCCAACCCAGAGAAGATCAGGGCGCTCGTGGAAATGAGGTCCCCGTCCAGAATCAAGGACGTGCAGAGCCTTACTGGCCAGGTCGCGGCTCTCAGCCGCTTCATCTCAAAAGCCACTGACAAGTGTGTACCATTCTTTGAAGCCATAAAGAAAGCCAAGAACTTTGAATGGAATGAGCATTGCGAGGAGGCATTCCAGAAGCTAAAAGAATATATGGGCCAAGCCCCCCTCCTATCCAAACCCAAGGAGGGGGAGAAACTGTTCTTGTATTTGGGAGTCTCTGAGCACGCACTAAGCGCGGCCTTGGTAAGAGAAGAGG
Organism: Litchi chinensis; assembly: GCA_019925255.1. NCBI lineage: Eukaryota > Viridiplantae > Streptophyta > Magnoliopsida > Sapindales > Sapindaceae > Litchi > Litchi chinensis. Next base: position 14,536,963 of record CM034465.1, on the reverse strand, counting down.
ATAAGACGCAGTTGCCCGTATATTATATCAGTAAAAGGCTGGTTGACGCGGAAACCAGGTATTCACGAATGGAGAAGCTCGCGTACTGCCTGGTAACCGCCTCCAGAAAGCTACGCCCCTACTTCCAAGCTCATCAGATTGAGGTCCTCACGCAGTACCCTCTCAGGCAAGTCCTTCAGAAAGCAGATACTTCTGGCAGACTCCTCAAGTGGGCCATCGAGCTCGCTCAGTTCGACATGGAGTTCAAGCCTAGAACGGCGTTCAAGGCTCAGGCACTTGCAGACTTCATTGTGGAATTCACGGGGCCAGTACCAGAGTACGAGGAGCTAACAGGTGACCAGGTTTGGGAGCTTTATGTAGACGGATCTTCTAACGAGCAAAGCTCAGGGGCTGGAATAATGCTGATCAGCCCGGAAGGCCATAAGATCCTGAGTGCCATAAGGTTTCAATTTCCAGCTACCAATAACGAGGCCGAGTACGAAGCATTGCTCGCCGGACTTCGCCTAGCAAGGGAGGTGCGAGCTGAACAGGTAAAGATTTTCAGTGACTCTCAACTTATCGTTTGTCATGTCAGGGGAGAATATCAGACCAAGGGGAAAAGGATGTCAAAGTATTTCCAAAAGGTCAAGGAATTACTGGGGGCTTTCCAGAGGTTTGAAGTGAACCAAATTCCCAGAGCGCAGAACGTCAATGCGGACGCCCTCGCCCGCTTGGCGACCTCCCAAGACGCAGATCTCCTTGAGTCCTTCCCTATGGAATTCCTACCAGCTCCAAGCATCGACGGCGAAGGTGCAATGATGACCATACAGGTTCGGCCTAACTCCTGGATGAGCTCGTTAATCAATTACTTGCAGGAAGGGAAGCTGCCAGGAGACAAGCTGGAAGCTCGCCGCATCCGAGCTAGAGCAGCCCGGTATTGCATTTACGACGACAGGCTATACAAGAAAGGATTCTCAACCCCGCTGCTACGATGTATAGATGATGAAGACTGTGAGGTAGTGCTAAACGATATCCATGCGGGTCATTGCGGGAACCACGCGGGAGCATTGTCCTTGGCCCAGAAGGCTCTCAGACAGGGATTCTACTGGCCAACTATGAAGCAAGATGCCTTAGACCTGGTAAAGAAGTGTGATAAGTGCCAGAGATTCGCTAAAGTCCCGCGAGCTCCACCAGCCTACCTCCAGCAGATGGTGAGTCCATGGCCGTTCGCCATCTGGGGAATGGACCTGATCGGACCTTTGCCCGCAGCTCGAGGAAACTGCAAGCACGCTGTAGTCGCTGTTGACTACTTTACTAAATGGGCCAAAGCTAAGGAATTAGCAGAAATCTCCACAACGAAGATAGAAAAGTTTGTGTGGGACAATATCATCTGCAGGTTCGGGGTCCCTCAGCAGCTCGTCACGGACAATGGGACCCAATTCACCAGCGAACAGTTCATAGGTTTCTGTAATGAGCTCGGAATTGTAAAGAGCTTCTCGGCTGTGGACCATCCTCAAGCCAATGGTCAGGTCGAGGCCGTGAACAAGATCATCAAACAGAATCTGAAGACCAGGTTAGAAGCAAGAAAGGGGGCTTGGGCTGATGAGCTGCAAAAAGTCCTCTGGGCTTATAGGACGACAGTCCGCAACTCCACAGGTGAGACCCCATTTTCTATAGTCTACGGAACGGAAGCCATGATACCGGCAGAATTTGAAGTGACCAGCCAGCGAAGGGCCTCGTTCCGACCTGGGGACAATGACCAGCTACTCGCGACCAGTCTGGACTTAGCTGAGGAAGCAAGGGAGACAGCTCGCCTAAGGGTAGCAGTATACCAGCAAAGAGTTGCCAGGTATTACAACAAAAAGGTGCGAGCTCGAAGCTACAAAGCCGGAGACCTCGTGCTCAGGTTAGTCCTTCCTGGAGCTCGCAAAGCAAGCGAGGGAGTACTCGGGCCCAACTGGGAGGGACCATACTTCATCAAGCAGGACCTGAGGAACGGAGCCTATCATTTAGCCAGCATGGATGGGGCTGAGTTACCGCGTGCCTGGAATGCTGAACACTTGCGGCCATATTACACCTAAGAACTGTCAGCTCGCTCTAACCTTGTACATGATTCTTTCTTGACGATTGTCTGTAAACATGCTTTCACCTGTTTTCTGTTGTATATGTCGAATGTGATGCAGAAAGCGGGCTGGATAAGCCAGCAAATGTACATGTTAAAAGAGCAAAGCTAATGAAATTTCTTTCTCAAAGTAATCAAGCTGCGATCTATTATCATAAATGTTTATATACATATTTTTATTCCTTGAAGACATCTGTATAAATTCCAAGGAATCTTTCGCCAACCGGAGTTCTCACATGAAATGGCCTGCCAAAGTCACGACCATGTTCTGGCAATAAATCTCCACAAAAGGCCTCAATTGAGAACGCCTCATCAACTGATGCTTAATTCATCCGTGTTACCCTCATTAACGGAGGTTCACGTCAGGCATCGAGTTCATTTACTAGCTCGCAGCCATCATTGCCCCGCGACCTCGCGGGAGGAGGTAAGGCTACGCCTCTCATATATAAAGCTGCCCGCGGACTCGCGTATTAATTGCCCCGCGACCTCGCGGGAGGGGGTAAGGCTACGCCTCTCATATATAAAGCTGCCCGCGGACTCGCGTATTAATTGCCCCGCGACCTCGCGGGAGGGGGTAAGGCTACGCCTCTCATATATAAAGCTGCCCGCGGACTCGCGTATTAATTGCCCCGCGACCTCGCGGGAGGGGGTAAGGCTACGCCTCTCATATATAAAGCTGCCCGCGGACTCGCGTATTCATTGCCCCGCGACCTCGCGGGAGGGGGTAAGGCTACGCCTCTCATATATAAGGATGCCCGCGGACTCACCAAATTAGCTCATTCCTGAACTACGAATGAACCCACGAGTTAAAATCCCAAAGTTTGGGAAAATGCTGCCAACAAGCACGCTCGATATTATTAAAACCGAGAGGACAAGCAAATTTCGAGTTCCTCACTAACAGTAAGTCCCTGCCAATCTTCTAAGGCTTACAAAACGTCTTATTCAGCCAAGTTGTTTGCTGAGCCCAAGCCCTTACGAGCTAGCGCTTGAGTAAAATTGCTTATTGCAGTTAGCAGGTTTGAAAGTTAATATAATTTTCGCGATTGTGATCTCCTTAACAAAATTTTAACACTTTAAAATTGTGTTATTATTACCTGCTCGCTACCTATTATGTAACTAAATATACATATATATGCTTGGACAAAATATCGAGATTGTGCAGGAAATTTAGTCTTATAAATCCGAGCTTCAAGCTCGTCATATGAATTCCAACAAATGAAGGAAAGTTACAAGAATTTAAAGGAGAAAATAAAATAAAAGTGCTTCAGATATCAGCAGGTGCGTCTGAAGGAGCAGGACCAACTATTGCTTCTGCTGGGGGCTCTGCCTCAGGAACGGACTCAGAAGCTGGTAAATCAGAAGGAGCTTCTGCTGTGGGTTCAGACATGGGAGGATTCTCTAAAACTGGAGGTACCTCGGGGACCTGCTCTGGCGAAGGGGTTGAGTCAGCAGGTAGATTATCTGGAGGGGCAGAGGAAGTATCAGCATGTTGCGTGCTCTGAGCACCTGCAGCCAGCTCCACGAACTCTCGGATCATTTTGACCCCTTCTGACCCAAAGAAGGAATAGTCCAAGTTCGGATAGTGCTCCCACATGCTATACAGGAACTCCCTCTCGACCTCTTCTTCGATCTTATCCCGCTCCCGAGCTACCCTAGCTTCAATACCCTCCGCAGTTTGGGTCAGCTTCTCCCTAGTCTGAGCCAAGCTCGCCTCTGCCTCAGCCCGCTTCTCCTCAGACTTCGCGAGCATCCCTCTGGCTGCTGCCAAGTCCCATGAGTGCTGGCTCACTTTATCTTCAGCGACCTGCAGCTTTACCTTTACACCAGCAAGCTCTCCCTTCAGCTTATTTATTTCTGTTTGGGCTTTGCCGACTTCAGTTTCCCTGCGAGCAGTCTCCTGCGACAAGGCCGCGTCAGCGTCTTTGAGCTTGGCAGAAAGCTCACTATAGTTCTTCTGAAGGAGATTGATTTCTTCCTGCAGCAGCTTCTTCTCCTCATCAAACTGTACCTGAGAAATCCTGAAGGCCTCTTCCTCGTTGATGTGAATGTCTGCCTCCCTTACTAACTTTGCAGACGCCATACCGAGCTGAAACAACAAAAGAAATGGTACGAGATCCTTTTAGGAAGAAAAAAAAAAAAAAAATCAGAATCGAAGTATGACAGGATATGAACCTTACCAGCGCAGCTTGGCGAGCTATATAGGTCGCTAAAGTACGGCCTGTAAGCTCTTTTTTCTGTAGCTGCGGGCTGCGTTTTCCCATCACTTCAGGAACGAGCTCAACGAAGCTGTTAAAGAATTCCATCTCCTTGACTGCATCAGGAGGAGGGCCAGAATCTGCCTGTTCAACTGTTGCAGACCTCGCCGGTCGTGCTGGCGCTCCAGTACCTGGCTCCCGTCCGATGACGACCCCACCGACCGAAGGGACGACAACGAAGCCCTTCTGCTTTGGAGGTGGTGGAGGAGCTATGGCCTTTCCTTTCCTCTTCCTGGTCAAGGCCTCGGACTCTGGCCCCGAAGGTAAGTCCCCCCCGGCAGAAACTGCGGCCCTCTTGGCTGGAGGAGAGCTCCGTCCTGCGGGTGGGGCAGCCCGTTTTTGAGGAGCTGCAGCTGCCCTGGTCGGAGAAGGGGCAACTGCAGCAGCTTGTGAGGGCGCTCTTTGAGAGCGGTCTGAGGAGGTGTCGTCCACGTTGACGACCTCGGTCGGCTTAGCAGGTGGAACTGACCTGAGGGGAGGGACAGACATGGTGAGCTTTCTTCCCATATTATCCGAAGAAGTGCTGGTGGTGAAGCTCGTGCTCGGTGATCTTTGTTGCAGAGGTTGTGGTTCTGACTCTGATTGGGTAGGATCAATAAGGGCAGAGGCGACCTCGTTCGCTCTCCCCCTTATTCCCAGGTCCCGAGCTGTATTCAAGAGAGGGTTTGAAGCAGATGGTGATAGACCCCGAGCTACCAGCTCGCTGCCGGAAGGGAAATTGTCCTCCTCTGGCTCCTTGGCAGCTGCGAAAGAGTTCAGAATAGCGAGCTCGTCCTGCCTGGGTTTACCCTTAGGAGCTGTGACGTCTGCACAGTAAAAGCCAGCTCGTAAATAAATAAATAAATAAGTAAATAAACATTATGCATGTTTGCACATATGAATAGTGCTACTGATGTTGTTTTGAGTACTCGTGTCCCTACTAGGTTCCTCCACGAAGCTCGTGTTATTCAGTCCAGCAATCGAGGGGCACGTGAACCAGGCCCAGTTGGACTTATACTCCCCTACGTTTGACTTAGTACAGCTCTGAGGCAGAAACGCCCTATAGTCAGAAGACTGGCGAGGAGTGGCGTAGTACAACCCTTCCTTTCCAGAGATCGCTTTGAAGCTGTAAAGGCTGCGGATGATGCGGGGTGTGGGAAATCCTAGTGCGTGCTTACGGAACGCCGCAGCCAGGGTGGTCAAATGAGCGTATGAGTTTGGAGTCAGCTGGAACGGTGCGAGATTGAGGCTGTTTAGCAAATCCCTGAGGTATCCAGGGATAGGGAACCTGAAGCCGAGCTCCATATGCTCTCTGCTGATCGCAATAAAGCCCGTAGGGGGATAAGCGGCTTGATCAGTGTCCGCGGGAACGTTAGCCCTGCACCCCAAGGGGATGGTTACTTCCCGGGCCCAAGCCTCCAACTTTTCAAAGGTGAGCGACGAGAACATGGGTTTAAAGGGAGGGGTGTCCGTTTCCTCAATGACCTCGTCCCCTCCTGCGATCTCCTCGCTCGACGGACCAGCTCGCGAGGTCGTAGCCTCAGCCTCGCTATCCTGGCGACCTGCCTGCCTCCTGGAAGCAGCAGTCCTGCCCCGACCTGTGCGCGAACGACCTGACATCTACAACACAGAAGGAATGACATCAGGACGCCTACAGCATACTGATCCTAACAAGACACAGGAAAAGAACTCCTAAGACAGCTGTCCTACTTGTCAGGTCGCGCACTTGGTCTCTAAAGGACCAGAAAAGGCCCAGAGACACGAATCTGCCAGGTACAATATCACCCCAAGTCTACATATTTCTAATCCTATGTTTACAGGTCGCCCCTAGCGTACACAGGTACTCAGGCAACCGACACAGTGACTCCCTAAGGGCCAAACAAGCTCACAGGGACCAACAGACGTGTTACGAAGGCAGAAAACGACAATCCTAACCAGAGACAGACCATGTCACAAAAAAAAAAAAAAAACAACAAAAACAACAACAAAGCAAGAAGAGGACTACCTTGCTCGAACCGAGTGCGATATGCTGAGCACGGTGGCTAATCTTCGTAGTAGCGAAGTCCGAAGGGGTTGTCCAGCGACGAACAGTAGGCCAGAAGAAGCAGAAGTGAAGAAAAAATGGAAAATAGAAAGAACAAGTATTGTAGTCGTATCAAGAAAGCAAAAAGAAGAAGATGAGGAGACCCGTGGGTTATATAGACCAGCTCGTCCACCCCTAGCCATCCGATCCAGCGTAAAGGTATAACCGCCAAAGATCCAACGGCTGGGCATCAATCTCGGTCACACGCCATCACGTCTGTCAGTTACAAGACGTGCGCATTTAATGCGTACGGTCCCGAGACACGTTTTTTCGGCTCCAACGCCTGAATGGACGCCACGTGTCAGCGGTTACAGTACGAAAATTGAAACGGAACCAGAAGATTTGAAAATGGGCGCCATTTGTGTGTTTATTTCAGCTCCCAGTCCGTAAAACGCACAGAGAGCTGGGGGGCTTGATGTTATGCCCATTTTCTGTTTCGGCCCAACTGGACTAGTACACGCCCATTTAATTTGAACAAAAGCAAGGGCCCAGAAAGCCCAAAGACAAAGCCAACAATTGCAAGCCCAGCTCGCGAGGCCATCCAGGTCGCGAGCTAGCGACAGTTCTTCAGCATGTCACCTGCCAATGCTTTCAGCCCAAGGAGCCCGCGAGGTCGCACCAATCGCGAGCTCGCGAGCTCGCGCTGACCTCCAGATCGCATCACCTCCTCTCCAGCATACATCTGGCTGACCAGAAAGTCCACCTATAAGAAACCGTGTGCAGCAAGTTGTCAGAACTGCCAACCCCCATGATTTCCAGCCAGAAACTGTTTACACAATTACCCAGAAGCATTTAATGAAGTGAAGACTTCTTCAGGTGTAATTAATGCAGACTTGTGCAGGGAGGAAATCATCATTACCTTTACAATTAATGCAGCATGGCAATGTCAGGATTAGTTGAAACTAGCTGTTGCCTATTACGTGTAGACTTTTCCTTTGTATTATTTTATTGTGAGCTCCCTTCCTCTATAAAGAGGGGAGACTTTTTCTACTGTACGAGGAGCTTAATACTAGAGAACCATCACTCTGCCGGAATTATTCCAGAGTGACCGTGGACGTAGGTGCAGTCACCGAACCACGTGAAAACCCCTGTGTTTTCTCTCTTTCTTTCTTTCATTTCCTTTAATTACTTGTTCATCAGTTTATTAACTCCGACCAACTACCAGGAACAACATTCCTCCACCTGAATTAATTATCACCAACCTAGCATCCCATTAATATACCATTTACTACCCTTCGACCAGTACCAATCAATCCTTAATTACCAAGTCCGCCGTCTGGGCCCCAGAATCTCTGGTTGACCGTTTCCGGACGTCAACAGGATTCTTTTCCTGATTTGCTACAACTAGAATTGTAACTCTTCTTTCCCTATAAATAGGGATTGAAATCATTGTAACATAGAGAGACAATATTGAATAATATACTGTCACTCTGCAGAGATTAAGAGTTGGACAGTCGTGGACGTAGGCCTATTATTGCCGAACCACGTAAAAAGCTTAGTGTTCCTCGTTTGATCTTCTGTTTCTGTCTTTATCTTTCCATGGTATTTGTGCTTTCTCACATTGATTGCAGGTATTGGGCATTGATTACTCGTCGACTGAATTCCAACGTCGACATTTTGTTAAGTTAGACAGACTTGCATTATTACTTTTATTACTCTGAAATAAATTTGAGTTATTGAAAATATGTTATAAATCTCCCATATATTGTGAAATACCGAAGGAACAAACTTATGTCAACCCATAGATGAAAAAGGATTCAAAGACTGGCCTAGAACAATTTAGGGTGCAGTTATTTTGTGATAAAAATTGATTGAAATGGTCTTCTCTTGTGCTACATTATAAGTCCCCTTTTGGTAGAAAATGATTGAAAGCATATCTAAGCATGTTTTACACACACACAATGACCACTCTCAACAAGCTTGTATAATACACATTTTATGCTTTGGAATTAAACCATTACAATTATAGTCAACCCAAGAAAAGTACTTGTAGCGAGTACCTAATTTAGTATCATTCTCTAACCAGACGACGTGAGATTGTAACAACACAACCTCACCTCATCATTGACGTCACTAGGGATCGACATATGGTTATAGAATCCAAACTTCTTTATGTCATGTTTCATGGTTAATTTATAAGAAGGTTATTATCGTTATGAAGAGATTTTCGGACCATTAATATTTATGTCAGAAGGTTTTGATTTTTAATTAACATTTTCTACGGTGTGTGCGACTCGAATCTATAACATTATTAGTCTAAAGTAAACTTTCTAGTTTTATATAAATATATGTAGAAGCTTGTTTGTAACTTAATGAGGTTTTGTCGATTCAAATAACAGTCTTTAGTATTTGATAGACAGATTTGTATAGATTAAAAGTATTTAATGAAATGTTGATTACATAAATTTTTTGCTCTCTTATGTTTCTATTAATTGTGTTACATTTCAATTTACTTGCCCATACAAAGCTTAAAGCAACACCTTATACACAATATATATAAATTTTAAAATCTAACATCAAATAAGTTAGAGATTTATCGGAATCTGCCAATATTAATCACTAAATTTATGCTTACACAAATTAAACATCCACTTTCATAACAAGGAGACATTACCTGATAACAAAGGGAAAACTCTAATAAAAAAAAAGATATCATGAAAATATCACAATTCTAATAGCATTTTTGAAATTTTTGCCACTATTTTCCTAAATTTAAACTCTTGATAAGTCCATGCTAACCGATATGAATTTCTCATGGTTTCTTATTCCATGAAAATGGGCCAACTACACTATAAAGGCCCACATACAAATCATCAAGATGGGCTTCAAGCCTACACATCTCGGAGCAAACGCCATGGATACCGACAAATTGCACAATCGCCCCTGATATTTGATAAAATTGCACAATATGATAATATTTGAAAAACTCACCATGACCTCCACTGAAGTTTCAAGAACTTATTATCAACCTTCTCTGTTGTCAGTCAACCATTTTTATATCAAAATTTTGAAAGGTAAAATGATCAATTTATAGCTTATAAATATTATTAAAAAATAATATTTTAATTACTAAAATAATATAATATATTTAAAAAAAAAATTCATGATCTCCTATATCTTATCATCCCCTTATCTTCATTTTTATTGTCTACCTCTCATTTTCTTGCTCATCTTCTACATTTATCGAAATCATCATTTCTATTATTTTTATTAAACCAACATCACTCAAATCAAACATCATAATCATACCAAACGTAACCTAATTAAAGCAAAATTTTATGAAAACTTAAAAATTGAATGGAAATTTAAAAAAAAAAATGAGATGATGTTTTAGTCTCCATTGCCAGAAACCAGATCTGGTCTCCAATAATGGAGACAAACCGGCTCCATGGCTAGAGACGCTATCTCCAATCATGGGAGACCTGACCTAATCTAGTCTTCCATGGAGACCAAAATAAATATTTATTCTTTTCAAAAAAAAATATTCATATATTAATTTTTCATATTTTTAATTAAATTAAAAATATATATTATATTAATTTTAAATTTATTAAAGAGCATTTTAGTTTTTTGATAATTTTGACTGTTAATCTTAAGAATTTAACAGTTGTTGGAATTTTATGGGAGGTTAATGCAAGTTTTTCAAACATCATTACACAAATATGCAATTTTACTAAACTTCAGGGCCGTTTGTCCAAGTTGCCCAAATAAAATTTCTTTTACAGGTTGCCCCACAAGATCTCCTACAAAGGCCGTCTTTTTCTCAAAGCCCGTGCTCTTTTCACCCTCTCTCAATCATCGCTCAGCCTCAGGTTATCAAAATCTCTGTCACAATCTCTCACAATTTTTCAATGGGTTATTTTTCTTTTTCAAATCTCTCACAATTCAAGCTTCTTCGACATTACCTGTACTAATTGTGTGTGTGTGTTTTTTTAAGGTTTTTCTGTCAGGTACTGCGGTTCCAGATCCAATCTCGGACAAAAAAATGTTCCTTACAAGGTTTGTTTTGATGTTTTCTTGGTGGGTTTTGTTTGTTGTGTTAGATAGTGAAGTGTTTGTTATCTGAAGATGTATTAATGTTAGGACTGGATTTTACAGAGAAGAAGAAATTCTCTCTCCAGAAGGAAGATCGTTGCTGGTTGAATATCCTATTGAGGCTATCAAAGTAAGCACAAGTTTTTGTTTTTCTGTTGTTTTTGAGAAAAGATTGAAGCTTTTATTGATTTGTTTGTGTTTTAGTTGATTTAGTGAAGCGGGTAGTGAGTCGGTGCTGCTTTTGTTGGTTTTGTTAAAGTAATGGTTTCGATAGACATTGATTGTGGGGGTTTTGGTTGAATTGCTCAGCGTGGTTTAACTGCAAGTGGGTTCAAGATGAAGGCAGGCGTTGTGCTTGCTGTTGAGAAGAGGATCACTTCATCGCTGCTGGTTTGTTATGTTTTGTTTTTTTTTTTTGTATTTGTTTACTCATTTTGTTGTCATCTCTAGTTTGAATAATTGATGGTCATTTTCTGTTCTGTTGTGGTTGTGGACATGTAGTTTATGCAATGTAGTCTTAAGTGAAACCGTTCGTAGACTCTTCTGTGTGAGGAAGTGTCGTATATGAAAATATTTAATCCTTTTAATTGTTTTGGTGCTTTTAACTCTAAAGTTTGCTATTGCATATAATTAATTTAAAATGATTGCATGTTACAACTGATATGATGTTTATGAAATGTGTGAACCATGATTATCTTATATGCATCTAGTAAAGGCCATAATGTTCTGAGATAAGAATTTCTGATAATCTTAAAAGGTATCTTTCATAGCATTAAGATTTGAGACCAAGTGGTTTATTCATGTTTTTTATGTGGTTTTGTTTGCAATGTAGTCCATTGCAACTTCTTCCTGGCTTCATTTCTATTCATTTGTTTTCTAGGAGGCTAACAGTGTTGAAAAAATCATGGAAACTGCTGACCATAAAGGATGTGCTATCAGTGGGCTGATTGCTGATGCTCATACACTTGTTGAGCATGCTCGAGTTGAAACTCACGTACTTGCTTCTTGTTCATTTCTGATGCCTGTATGGCTTTTAAAACTAGCATCTTGGGAAACTCTAATTGTTGTTATGCACAAAAATGTTGTGGAATTTTGCTCTTTTACTCATTTATTAATTTCCTTTGTACAGAACCATAGATTCCCATATGGTGGGCCAATTACCATAGAATCTACAACACAAGCACTTTGTGATTGGCCACTAGGGTTCGCTGAACGTGATGAAGAATTCATGGTAATAACTGCTTGCCTTGTCAATTTTTTTTTTTTTTCTTGCACTAGAATATTAGAAGTTAAGCATCCCGTACCCCTTCATTTGCTGTTACTATCATGTTGTAAACACCTATGTTCTAGTAGTTGAGTACTTTCATAGCTGACTGAGAGACAAAAGAAATTTTTATGTGGTGGTGGGCGTGCAGACGCTCTTTATTTTGAAGTTTAAACTAAGTTCATGTACATGTTATAATTAGATGTATTTCTTGAATAGCTTTTGATGTACATTTTCTGGTTTGCAGTCACGTCCATTTGGAGTATCTCCTCTTACTGCTGGTTATGATGAGATCGGACCATGCTTGTAAGTAATAATTGCTTTACATGTTCAGACTGCATCGCTCTTTAAGCATATTTGTATACAAGTAGTGTTGTTGTGGTTTGAAGATATCTTTCATGCCCAGCTTGCATGTCCGCTTGTCAAATTGATGCTTTAACAGTCTCTTAGACAATTTGCCAGTCTAAGGATGGTAAAATGTGGGTCTGGACCTGCACCAAGCCCGGACTTGCATTAAAGCCCTTTTTTTTTTTAATGTTCAGACCCTACCTATATCCTTAAATTAATTTGAGGATCTGATTCCAGATCTGACCCGTGCATTTTGTGGGTCTGCTCAAACCCAACAAACCTGAATTTGGCCATGTCAGACCCAAATTGACCAAGTTGACCTAATTTTTTTTTTTAAAATTTAAATTTTTCTCAAAAAATTTAAATAGATTCAAAATGTCGACCTTATTTTTTTAAAAAAAATACAAAAAAAAAAAAAAAAAATCTACTAGATTAGATTAAACTAATTTCACATCACATAATTCATTCCATAATCGTTGTTGCCAAATTTGAGACAAAACATGCCACAACCATAATTAAACAAAAAATAACACAAAGTTTAAATTTATCTTTAATTTACATCCCAAAATAACAAAAAATTATAAAAATATAAATCAAGATGATGATGACTCTTCTTCATCTTGTTTATAACATATAAATACACTTCTAAACTACAACAAATGCATCATAGTAGAATAATCAAGACATATTCAAACAATAAATCAATACCTTGATGATTCTAAGACTTCATGAACATAAATGGGAGATTGGAAATGATTTGGGTGTTTTGAAGTTGAGAGATTTTTTTTTTTTTTTTGGGCTGCTAGGGTGGGAGGTCAACACTGCTAAATTATGTAAAATATATAATAAAAAAACAAAAGAAGGTAGAAAACAGGTTTTTTATATGTCAAGTGATAAATTATAGTGTGGTTCCTGAAATATTGTAGAATTACAATGTAACACTAATAGTCTTAAAATGTTACATTTACACCCCTAATAAATTTAAAAACTTCTCATTTTCACCCTTCATAGATGAACTCTATATGAATATGCATATGAGTGCATGCGACCCTAAAGTCTTTGTGAGGCTGAGAGAAACTTACCAAGAGATTTTGTAACTTTGTGTTTTTCTAATATGGGGCTCCCAAAATAAAGTTATACACAAAGGACGTTTTATACGAAATTTAGCCAACCTAAAACTACTTGACATAACAATATCCATAAAAACTTCTTTAAGATTGCCATTTAGAAAAACACTTTTTACATCTAACTTCTCTTGATAGTCTAAATCATAAGTTTGTATGAACCCCTTAGCAACAACTCTAGCTTTGTTCTCTTGATAGTCTAAATCATAAGTTTGTATGAACCCCTTAGTAACAACTCTAGCTTTGTACCTCTCTGTCGACACTTAATGGTGAATACTCACTTACATCCAATCGTCTTTTTGCCTTTAAGCAAGTCAACAACTTCCCAGGTTTTATTCCTATTTAGAGTAAACATCTCTTCCTTAACAGCCTTCCTCCAATTTGAATGTTCTAAGGTCTTCTAGAGATGACCAGGTGGGAAACACTTGAGGTAAAGGTTCAAACATTATCTGACAACCTGTAGTTAGACAAGTTTTTGGGTATTAGATTAATGGTGCATGACCTGACTCCTTTTTGAATGGATATTAGATGAGTAAGATCTATGTCACATAAACTTATAGCTAATGGATTTGTTAATAGGTTCAGACAAAGGTCAAGCAAGATATGTAAAGGATTTGACCTTTGAAAATTTCAAGATATGTGAAAGATTTGACCTTCGTAAGATGCGTAAAGGATTTGACCTTCACCGACTTAAGTTGTGAGAAAAGGATTTGACTTTCGATAATTGCATTTATCAATGGGAAAATTTACAGGGAAAACGAGCAATTCAAGTATTAAAGTATTTGGTATTTAAAGCTTACTGATAATATTTTTTTCAAGTGCTAAGCATTCTAACGTTTACATAGCATCTACCAATTAATATCTTTGAGCTTGTAGGCTCTTTTGCCTATTATGGATATTATTAGATATGGATCCTCCCATGTATCCGCTAGGGTTCCTATAGCTTGGTCTTTGGTTAAAGGTAATACTTTCTTCAAAACAAGGTCTCCAGGCTAGAACCTCCGTGACCTAGCCTAGAACCTCCGTGACCTAGCCTTAGTATTAAAGTATTTAGTAGTTCTCCTTTGGTATTCAGCTATTCGTAGTTTAACTTGCTCTCTTCTTTCATCTAATTTATCTAGACCTTGACAGAGTTTGGATTCGATGTCTGTGAGATTGTAACTTAGGTTCCTTTTCGACCCGACTGTAACCTCAATAGAAACTACTGCTTTCATGCCAAAGATGAGTGAATAAAGGGTTTCTCCAAGAATTAAATGTCATTCTCATGGCCTAAAGAATCTCTACAAGGAGATGAGAAGCAAGCTTTGCTTTGAGGAAATGCTTAATTATCTTAGCGATAGCTTCAACCCACCCATTCGTTTATGAGTGCAAAAGTGAGGCGAATCTCAAGTCATATATGAAAATCTAAGCAAATTTTTTGAACCCATGACTATCAAACTATCCTATGGTTGGTTATGATTGAATTAGGGACTCTAAATTTGAAAATCAAGGAATTTATGACAAACTTGGTGACATTTGCTTTGGCAATTTTTGCTAATGATTTGGCTTTAACCCACTTTGTGAAATAATCGAGTATTACAACTGCAAACCTTTTCCGAGATCTCATTTGGGAGAGAGGTCCTACAATGTCAAGCCCCTATTGCTCGAAAGGCCACGTGTTAGTCATTGGTGTTGATGGTTTTGCATGTCCTTAGGTTACAAGACGACTCTTTGACATCGATCACATATCTTGGCAAACTTCTTAGTATCTTGAAGCATTATGGTCAATGGAACCTTTACTTCAAAATCATGTGTCCAACTATCCGTCCTGCTGTATGAGTTCCACCGACTCCTTTGTGGATATTCTTCGTTAATGCTTTGGCTATTGTAGGTAGTACCCACTTTAGGTAGGGGGTGAATATCCTTGCCTATACAAATCTCCGTCCAAAACCATATACCTGGAACTTTGCCTTTTGATTCTTTTAGCTTTCACTAGATCTTCAAAGAGATTGCCTATGCACAAATATTCTTCAATTGGCATCTTCCAAGAGACCGCTTCTTTGAAACCAGCATTCATATCTGGTTTATCATCTTCTATACTTGAACATTCGAGTTCTTCAACTTGTATTTGTATTGCAAGTTTTGCTTTTTGGAGGGAGGCTAACCTTGCTAGAGCATTTGCTTGAGAATTCTTCAAATGTGGAATCTTTTGAAACCTACAAGAAATAAAGTTATTAAGCAAAAGCTTTACTTGTATTAGGTATTTTGTCATTTCTTCTTGATTAGTTTGGTAGTCGCTATTTATTTGATTGATTATTAGTTGAGAATCACTGTATATCTCTATATTCTATGCCCAAAGTTTTGCTACCAGCTTTAACCTAGCTTTCATGGCTTCATACTCCATTCGATTGTTAATTGCTTGGAATTTAAAACAAAGTGCTGCCTACAATTGTACTATTCCATTTTGATTAGATGATCTATCCACGAACAATTCCCATGCGAGGGCTAGATCGAACAATTCATCAATTGCTCCGGTGAACTCTATAATAGATTCTGCTACCACTTATCCCGTTACTACCGTTCATGGGACAACTGATATCAAATTCACTCAATTCCAACGCCCATTTCATTAATCGCCCATATGCCACTAGCTTTATCAAGATTGTGCAGGGTAGTTAATTAGCCAAAATATTTATCAAGTGAGCTTAAAAGCACAGTCGTAGCTTTCATGTGAAAATTACCAAGGCAAAGACCACCCTTTCAACCTTCAAATAATGTGCCTCCACACTGACTAAAGATTTGCTTGCATAATAAACAGGCCGCTATTATTTTTGTTATTTTGTAAATAATACGAAGCTGACTGCATGTACATAGACAGCTAAGTAGAGAAACAGACGCTCTTTATTCAAAGGATTAGACAAAACAATGGGACAACCAAGGTACCACTTTAAAGACTGAAAAGCTTGTTCACATACTTTATCCCCAATTAATCCCCCTTTGCATAGTATTTTGAAAAAGGGATAGTAGTTGTTTATTAATCGGGAAATAAACCATGATAGGGTCGCGATCCTCTCTGTAAGCTCTTGGATTTCATGCACAACACACAGAGATTTTATTTATAAAAGAGCTTTTATCTTATTAGGATTAGCTTCAATTCCATGTTGATTAACCAAAAACTTAAGAAATTTTCCTTATGCTACTTTAAACACACGTTTTAAAGGATTCAACTACATCTTATACTGCCGCAATGTCTCAAAAGCCTTCTGAAGGTCAAAATAATGGTTAACAAGCTTGTCATCGATGTACATTTCCACCATACGCCCTATCTCATCTTCAAATATTCTGTTTACTAAGCGTTGATAAGTTGCTCCAGAATTCTTGAGTTCAAACGACATTACTTTGTAGCAGTACATTCCTTGGTTATAATTGTTGTCTTTCCTTCATCTAACTTATACATTCGGATTTGCTTGTATCCTGAATAGGCATCCATAAAGCTAAACAATTGATTATCCCCAGCAGTTGAGCTTACCAATTAATCTATTCGGGGAAGATGGAATCTATCATTTGGGCAAACTTTGTTCAAATATGTAGAGTCTATGCACATCTTTTATCATCCATCTTTCTTTCGCATAAAAACAACATTTGAAAGCCATTCATTGTATTGGACTTTGAGATTGAAACCATTTGCCCACAACTTCTCTACTTCTTTTGCCATTACTTAATCTTTTTCATAATTAAATGATTTGCGCTTCTGACAAATAGGTATTGCTGAAGGATCAATGTTCAACTTGTTTTGAGCCACACTTGGATCTATACCAATCCTATCTTCATGTTTCCAAGCAAAGACATCTATGTATTCGTGTAAAAAAGCTTTAAGATACTTTTGTACGGTTTCAACTAATCTTGCATCGGTCATAACTTTTTTAGTTGGATCTTTTAAGGAGATAGACATAGCTTCAAGTCTATCTTAGGGATCTCCGCTCACTTTTGATCCCATGTCTTAGGGATCTACATTGCCTACTTAATGTTCTTCAAGCTGCAGACCTTATCATTGCTGCTAATAGAAGACCTCCATTGAAGATTTTTTCTTCAAACTTAATTGCTTCTCGCATCGTCCATTTTTTTCAATCAACTATCATCGTGTTCCCATTAGGACTTATGGAGTCCTGATGCTAATACGAGTGCACCTTCAACTTTCATCTTGATCTACACGTATTTCGCCTTCACCATACTCGGTGGGAAATTTGATTTTCAAGCAATACATACTAATTACTACTTAAAAGTTATACAAAGTAGGGCATCATATGATTACATTAAACAACAACGAGATGTCAAGAACTTGAAATTGTACCCACAAAGTCCTTATCCTTGAGCATGCTTCAAACCGAATCAACATGTTGCTTGTGTGATTAAAGTTGTTATGTGACCTCCGATTCACTTTTTCGATGCACGAGCTTGTTGCATATCTTCCTTTAATAGTCCTAGCTATTCAAGGATTGAGATATGAATCAAATCAATAGAACTCACGTGGTCAATAAGAACCCTTTTTACTACCCTTAATGATAACTTGATGCTTATGACAAGTGCGTCAACGTGTGCAAATTGTATTCCTTTCAAATCTTCGAGAGTAAATGTTATTGATTCCCATTTCTATGAATTTGGGGAATAGTTTAAATTTACTTCAACCGAAGTCTTCCCAAAAGGGTGAATAATGCGCAAAGGATTTCTCTTTCAATACAATTTATTAGCTATTCGATCCTTGAGTCCTCCATACGGGGCTTTTGAAACTGTGATTACCTTCAAATTTTTTTATTACTTCGCTCCCGTAAGATACTCAATTTTCTATCTTGAATAAGGCCTTCGATTTGATTGCAAAGTTCACTGCAATTGCTGGTATTGTGGTTGTGATCTTTGTTAAGTCACATCTTTTAATCTTATCCCTCCTGTTAGGTAGAGCTTAGAGCAAATTAAAAGGTCTCAAAAGGTTGTGTTGATTTGTACCTCAAGCATCTAATTATGAGGTAGCTTTAATTCGGTATAGCTATTGTACTTGTTTTGCCAAAGCTTCTGATTTCTTTCTGCTATGTTTACCCTTGCTTCATTTAGTTTTCCTTTCTCTTTTCGGTCTATAGATCCTCCCAGTACATCTATCCCACACACAACTCTTACTTTTTACAAAGTTGTATATCTTTTGACTTTATCTATTAGTTCTTTAAAGGTTGATGAAGGCTTTCTAGTTGAGGCATCGAGTAATTCACCTAGTAACAACCCCTCTATAAATGCAACCACCACAGCTAGGTCACTGTAATCCCTAACCTCTCGTGTCTCCTTCGATAACTGTTCCAAGTTCTATAGAATATTCTCAAAGTTTTTGCTTTATGCTTGATAAAATTACTTTATGCTTTCTTCGTTTTCTACTTTCTGCAAAGCTTGTAATAAACTCTTGTGCCAATTCTTTGAATGAATGGATGCTTCCTTGTGCGAGTCCATTATACCATATCCATGCATCCCCTACCGAGGCCATTGGAAAAAACTTACAAAGTACAACATCCGTAGCTCCCTATAAACTCATTCATTCTTGGTACATCTCTATATCGTCCTCCAGATCTTGCATTTCATTATACCCATACAAATCTTTACAAGGGTAATGAATGTGAATTGGAACATCTATTCTAACGAACATTCACGTAGTTAAACTATCATGGAGCTTGGTAGAAATTCTAAAGTTCTTCGAGCTTGGATGTATGATCTTTGTCCAAATCATAAGAGCCATCGTTACTTTCATGCTCTAAACTATGAGAGTCTCCTAATCACTCTTTGTTGGGCTCGTCATGCCCTACTCATATCCACATTCCCTTTTCTAGACCTTGATACCCTTGCACTACGTCGTAAGAAGTTTTCAAAAGGATTGCTAAATTCCTTCCTTTCGTCGACAAGATTCATAAATACGTGATACAGTACGATACAGGCACCCCAAAATGGTACGGTACGGTACAGCCAACATGCATTATACGAGCATATTATAGGACAAATAGTTTAAAAAAAAACAAAAAACAAAAACAGTATGAAATGTCATAAATTATTAAAACAACAAATATTTAAATATCAAATCAAACAAAAAATAATACAAAAGTCACAAAAACCAAAGGTGAACCATAATGTATTGCTAGTACATAGTAACAAACTAACAATACCAAACCAAAAACAATACAAAAGTTATAAAAACAGAAGATGATCTAGTCATTTGATTCTACTAGTATCTGGTCGAAAATTAGTATTGAAATGGAAACAGAATGTGTCATGATTGTCATATTCTCCTTCATCATCATCACAATCATTCTCCTCCTCATTAAGGATGTCATCCCACTCCAGTTCATCATTTACTGATTGAACACCCTTTCCTTTCTTTATGCCAAAAGATTTTAAAGTAATATAATTAAAAATTTCAATGTATATTCAAGTTACTTCATTTACTTAATGATAAACTTACGTGTATTTCTACTAATCCTCTTTCGTCATTGTGGCCTACTTCCACTCGATTCCACAACACTTTCTCCTGTGACCCACTCATTATCAAAAGGCAAGTTAGCATAAACTAAGGGATCAACATCATCAGGTGAACAGTGGAGTTTCTCCAATTTCTGCTGTAATTTTCTATTATAAATTATATACACCAATGAGTTCAACTTCTCTGTGGCCAACTACTTTCTTCTCTTGGTATAAATCTATAATACTTAAAAATGAAAAAATCAGTATCAATGAAAAAATAATTTTATAGTATATTCTAACTAAACTAATACCATATTAAACGCACTCCAATTCCGCTCACAAGCGGAAGATGAGCAAGTAAGACTTAAAATTTTTATTACAAAAGATCTTAACTTTTGGGTGTGCTCTCCAAATTGCATCCACCACTTAACTACAACACTAATAAGAATCCCTTCAATAAGAAAACATAAATGATTGAATTACACCTAAAAGAAAATTCCACATACTAGGAGTACGTTTGGTGATAGAAATTTTTGCCGAGGTTATGCCAAACATTCCTCTTGTCTACTCGAAATCTTCAAATTGCAAATCAACCTTCTCTCGCTCTTTATCATTTGCAATAAGTCTATCCATGCATTTATACAACCCCTACTTAATCTCATGATTGGTCATTTCTTATGAATATTGATATTGAGGATTCACAAAATAAAAAGCTGCATGCAAATGATGGTGCATCTGAAATTCCCATTTTTCATCAATTATATTTCAAATTTCACTATAAGTTACAACATCACCTCCCAAAGTTTTTGGCTATCTCTTCCTTAACCGTATCCATTGTTTCATTAATAAATCCCATGGCAGCAACTTTTTCTGAATCTGCTATCCTTAACACATGAACAAAAGGTCTAGTTGTTTTCAATCCATACAAGATACCTTCCTAGAAAGTCAAATCTATCAATATGATTTTCTTGACTTCGTTCCCCTCAGGCTATTTTCATATGAATATCCCTCCCACTCTATTGAAGTAAACATATGTTGCATAGGTTGCCGCAATTTGGACATGCCTTACAATGTCAAATATTATAGGACATAAAGTTTTTAATTAAAATATGAGTTAAGTTGAAAAAATATAAATAGAAATAGTAATACTATAACTATAAGAGTGTCTTCTTCGCTTTTCTCAATGCATATTTGTGTTGGGATAGTTCTTGTAGAAAGGAATTCAACCCTTCTTGTGCTTAATTAGGAAGTTATTTATTTCCTTTATTTAGAATAGATTTTAGTTTCTGTTTTCCTTAGTTAGACATTGTAAATTTACTGTCTTCCTAGTGGGATTCCTAATTAAAAAGGAATTTTGTTTCCTTTTCTTATGGACTGGAATTATGGTCACATTAGGTTATATATTATGATGTAAATTCTTTGTTTTAAGGTTTTTCAATAAGAATATTCATAATTCTTCTTATTAATTTCTTCATGGTATCAGAGCAAATCTCTAAACCCTAATCCTTCTCAAACCTTCTTTCCCTTGCCATTCTCTCATCATAACAAAATACGACATGGCATCACAATCTTTTTCCTCGGAAATCATCTCTGGATCTGAGACTTCTTCTCATCTTGTCACAAATCATAAACTTTATGGCCATAATTTTCTTCAATGGTCACAGTCTGTTTTCATGTCTGTCTACGGTAAAGGGAAGGATAGACATCTTACAGGCGAAATCTCTGCTCCAGAAACGACAGATCCTAAATACCGAGCCTGGAAAACTAATGATCACCTTGTTATATCATGGCTAATAAATTCCATGACCACAAAGGTTGGAGAAAACTTCCTGCTTTATAAGACAGCCAAGGAGATATGAGAGGTTGCACATGAAACTTATTCCAACACGGAGAATTCCTCATAATTATTTGAGATTGAGACTAGATTACATGACCTACGATAAGGAGAATTGAGTGTTACTCAATATTTCAACACTCTTACACGTTGTTGGCTGCAATTGGACATGTACAAGATTTATTCTTGGAAATGTCCGGACGACTTTGCCTTATATAGGAAGATTGTTGAGCAGAAAAGAACAATCAAATTTCTTCTTGGTCTTAATAAAGACCTAGACGAGGTTAGGAGGAGAATCATAGGAAGTAAACTCATTCCTACCATTCGGGAGGCATTTGCAGAGGTTCGAAGAGAGGAGAGCAGAAAGAAACTGATGATGACAGACAACCACACCACACCCGTTGTTAAGGGGTCGACATTGTACACTCACAATTCCTCTCAAAGTAATAAGTCCAGAAATGGACGACCATGGTGCGATCATTGTAAGAAACCTGGTCATATGAAGGAGACATGCTGGAAAATATACAGAAAACCTGCAGATTGGAAGTTATCTAAGGGTCGATATGATAGGGAAAATCGTGCAAATGCTACTGTCATAACAAATAACAATGCAGAATTCAGTCCGTTCACCAAGGAACAAATTGAGGCACTGTAGAAAATGCTTGGTCACATTTCCAGTTCCGAACAAGCATCTCAATCCTCTGTCGAGCAACCTATCAGCCTTCTAGCATACCAAGGTATCCTATCCTATGCTCATATTGTCCAAAACAGTACTTCAAAACCTTGGATAGTTGACTTAGGAGCCTCGGATCACATGACTGGAGACATTAACGTCCTTAAAAATTATAGTCCATGCACTAGTCACTCTGCAGTCCGAATAGCTGATGGCACATTCTCACCAGTAGTAGGAACTGGATCAATTCAATTGACAAAAGATCTTCATCTTCATTTTGTTCTTTATGTTCCTAAATTAAACTGCAATCTACTCTCAATCAGCCAACTTGCTCGTGACTTAAAATGCGTTACTAAATTCTATTCCAATCTTTGTGATTTTCAAGCAGTGGATTCGGGGAAGGTGATTGGTAGTGCTGAGATGCATGGTGGTCTATATTTGCTCAAAGAAAATAATCTCCTCAATAGACAAGTTCACTCGTCAAGTCGTATTTTCAAGTCTAGTTCAAATTCAACAAGTTTGTTTCCAATTCTGTTTTAGTTGAAAGTCAAGTCTTGTTATGGCATTATCGCCTTGGTCATCCAAACTTTGTGTACATTGAAAAGTTGTTTCCACATTTGTTTATCAATAAAAAATCCAATTTTTATCAATGTGAAATTTGCCAACTTGCAAAACATACCAGACATGTATATTCTGGTCTGCAATACGAGCCTTCACATCCTTTTTGTGTGATTCACAGTGATATTTGGAGACCCTCACGAGTAAAAAACATAAATAGGGCTCGGTGGTTTGTGTCATTCATAGATGATCATACAAGAACAACCTGGACCTTTCTTATTAAGGAAAAATCTAAAATAGCCACTATAGTTCAATCCTTTCATTCCATGTTCTCCACTCAATTTCAAAACAACATTGAAGTTCTTAAAACAAATAACGCTAAGGAGTATTTTAAGGAGTATTTTAATTCCATTCTTGGTCCTTATCTTTCCAAGCATGGTATCATTCATACAAGCTCTTGTGTTGACACTTCTTAACAAAATGGGGTTGCTAAGAGAAAGAATAGACATTTACTTGAGGTTGCCCATGCCATTATGTTCTCTAATCATATGCATAAACACTTTTGGGGGGGAAGCCATACTCACAGCCACATATCTCATCAATAGGATGCCTAGTCGAGTCCTAAAATTCCAAACTCCTCGTCATGTTCTCATGAAAGCCTATCCACATATCCTCTCTTTTTCTTCTGACCTACCATTGAAGGTTTTTGGTTGTTCTTTCTTTGTTCATATCTACCACCAACACCGCACCAAACGTGATCCTAAGTCTGTCAAATGCATCTTCCTTGGTTACTCCTTTAATAAAAAAAGATATAAGTGCTACTCTCCAATCACTCGAAAAGTATACAACTCCATGGATGTTATCTTCTTTGAGAATCAATCTTACTTTTCCAAATCCAAAATTCAAAGGGAGAACTCGAGGGAATATCATCTTTGGGATCTCCTTTAGGACACTCAGGCCATTTTTCCTCCAACAGCCCCAAACACTTTTACTCGACCAACTCCATTTGAACCAAACTCTGTCACTGAAACTATACCTATCACTGAAACTATCCCTGCCACTGAAACAACCCTTATTGTCTCTAATCAACCTCAACTCGACACTACTAATCATGAACTTTGTGTCTATAGAAGGAGAAGACCAACCGAGCATATAGAGGATACTATGCAGACCCAGGACTGTAAAGAACCAGAACCAAGTCCTCCTGCATCTGATAATCACAATGGTATGGATTCCTCATCTCAAGACTCTCTTGTGCTGACGGTTGATGACTCTGATCAGCCAATTGCACACAGGAAAGGTGTTCGGAGGTGCACTGGCCATCCATTCGAAAGATATGTAGCATATGGGAAGTTGTTATCACCTTACAAGGTTTTTGTGTCAAACCTTGATAGTGTGTAAGTTCCTAACTCTATCCAAGAGGCTCTTAAGGTTACAGCATGGAAACAAGCAGTTGAGGAAGAAATTCAAGCCCTAGAAAGTAATGATACGTAGACCCTTACAAAATTACCTCATGGAAACAATCCTGTAGTCTGCAAGTGGTTATTCACTGTCAAATACAAAGTAGATGGAAGTGTTGAGAGATTCAAAGCCAGACTTGTAGCAAAGAGTTTCACCTAGTCATACTGTTTGGGTTCTACTCTCTCTTGCAGTTAATCAAGATTGGCCTCTATACCAACTTGATGTTAAAAATGTCTTTCTGAATGGGAACCTTGAAGAAGAAGTCTACATGACTACACCTCTGGGATTGGAAAACAGTTCGAACAATAGGTTGATTTGCAAGTTAAAAAAGTCCTTATATGGCTTGGAGCAATCTCTTCGTGCGTGGTTTGATAGGTTTGCTAAAACTGTGATATCAAATGGATACCATCAGTGTCAAGTTGATCATACACTGTTTGTTAAAGCCAATCTAGGAGGCAAGATCGCTATTCTCATAGTGTATATAGATGATATCATCTTGACAGGGGATGATTCAGAGGAAATTATCTATCTCAAAAAGATGCTAGCAACAGAATTTGAGATCAAGGATCTCGAGACTCTCAAGTATTTTTTGGGAATGGAGGTGGCTCGGTCTAAGGAGGGAATTATCATATCCCAAAGAAAGTACATCTTGGACCTGTTAAGTGAAACTGGTTTGCTAGGGTGTAAAACCTGCTGACACACCTATGGATCCCAACAAAAAGCCGAACAGAAGTGAAGAAAACAGTCCAGTTAACAAGGGAAGATATCAAAGACTTGTTGGCAAACTCATCTACCTATCGCACACAAGACCGGATATTGCATACTCAGTCAGCGTAGTGAGCCAGCACATGAATAATCCAAGTAAGGATCATTTGGAAACAGTGAATAAAATTTTGAGATATTTGAAAATGACCCTTGGACATGGTTTACTTTTCGAAAGGTCTGAAAATCGTAAGGTAGAGATCTACACTGATGCTAGCTAGGCAGGAGAGTTAACTGATAGGAGGTCAACCACTGGTTACTGCTCATATGTTTGGGGCAATCTCGTCACTTGGAAAAGTAAAAAGCAAGCTGTTGTCTCACGGAGTAATGCATAATCGAGTTATCGTGCTCTTGCACTAAGAATATGTGAGGGGATATGGCTTCAAAGACTATTGAGGGAGCTCAAGGTTGAGACAAAAGACACAATCAAAATGTTTAGTGACAGTCAAGTAGCTATTAGCATAGCCAAAAATCCTATACACCATGACAGGACAAAATACATCGAGATTGATCGACATTTCATCTCAGAGAAGGTCAATAACGGGATTGTTCAGCTGAGCTATGTTCCTACAAGACTTCAGATTGCTTATATCCTCACCAAAGCACTACCAAGGGTCAGCTTTGATGAGTTGAACTCCAAGCTTGGTCTGTATAATATATACAACCCAGCTTGAGGGGGAGTGTAGAAAGAAATTCAACCCTTCTTGTGCTTAACTAGGAAGTTATTTATTTCCTTTATTTAGAATAGATTTTAGTTTCTGTTTTCCTTAGTTAGACATTGTAAATTTACTGTCTTCCTAGTTTGGTGGGATTCCTAATTAAAAGGAATTCTGTTTCCTTTTCTTGTGGATTAGAATTCTGGTCACATTAGGTTATATATTAAGGTGTAAATTCTTTGTTTTAAGGTTTTTCAATAAGAATATTCAGAATTCTTCTCATTAATTTCTTCAGTTCTCCAAATTTTTCAAGCATTAAACTTTGCAATGAGCTGCACATGACGTCCACCATAATCATTTCTTTTTTTCCATCAACATTTCCCCAGCCTTCTTGTAATTGCAAGCATTATCTATCACCACTTCAACAACAATATTCTCTCTAATTTCTTTAACCACATCATCAAATAAACGGAACAACAACGTCCCATCCTTCATTATATTACTAACATTAATCGAACGTAGGAAAATTGTGTCATATGGATTGTTTATATAAAAATTGGTTAACTGTCTACCTCTCATATCTTTCCACCCATCCAACAATATTAACACTATTGTTTTCGCTCATGTCTTCTTCACTTCAACTACAATAGTTTCAGTGTTTTGTTCTTCCCTCCTTAATATGGAAGTCATCAACTCATAGCTATTTAGTGATTTCAAATCTATCCCATATCACCCAACTACCCGAATCATTATCACAAAAGATCGACCATAGTTATCAAAGGCGTGCTTAGGCAAGCACCCAGGCGCTAGGTAACTTATGGAGCGGTTCCGACGCCTTCGCATCACCTGAGGCGTGCCTGTGTTTATTAGGCGACTAGGCAGTAAGGTGCGCCTTGCAAAATCACAGTTCCCACCCGCCTTTGGCTTCTCCATCTTCCACTCTCTCCTTCAACCCCAAGCTACCGACTGTCTTCCAGTCATCTTCCAACCACCGATCAACCTCTTCTGGTCGCCAAGGATTGAGGAGAAAGAATGACAAAAATGAAGAGAGTAAAAGAAGTAAAGACAAGGGGAGAGAGAGAGAAGTAAATATGAGAGGAGAGAGAGAGGAGGGAGAAAATTACAATGAAGAGAGAGGGTGAGAAACAGGAGCGTGTGAGGGTGGGGTGGGGAAGAAATGTCAGCTAAACCTAATCCTTTCACATGTCAACACTTAAATATACGTGCAAAAGTTATAAATAACCCCTCATTTATGATAAAATACCTAATTGAACCCCAAAAATTATAAACAGCTCCCTAATTTATGATAAAATATCCAATTGATCACTAAAATTTATAAATAACCCCTAAGTTATGGTAAAATACTCAATTAAATCTTTTAATTTGAAAAATAAATAAATAATTCTCTATAATTATATATTCATACATAAATAACACTCCAATTTTATGTTTTTATAATATTTTAAGTTTTTTTTTTTGTTTGCGCCTTACGTCTCGGTGTGCCTTGCACCTTTTAGAACTATGAGATGGACTATCAGCAATATCAAATAAAACCCTATCTCATCGTATGTTTGATCATGTAACTTCTTATCAGTTACTTCTTTTCTAGTTCCACCTATCTTTTCAATGTGATCATTTTCTAACATTGTTTAGAACCTATCCATAGCTCCTCTAATCCCTCTCTGACTTTCAGTCAAACTACCACTACCCAATCCTTCCATAGACATAAATCAACTATTCAATGTCATACATTTATCAATTTTTTCTTCTCTAATTAACTGATTAAATCTTCACTTTTTCCGAATTCTTCATATAATTTTTAATGTTATCCCTAACGTCTAATGGACCACTTGTCCACAAGACAACATTTCCTTTAATACCTATAAAGTGCTCTTTCATCCTATACATTCATATTTTTTTCCATCTACCTCAATCTCAACCTCATATTTCCACACCAGAACTTTTTTATTACTAGTTATCACAAATTTATAATTTACAAATCACAACCACAAATGACAAGGAGTTCACAACCACAAATCACAACTAGTTCATAAGCTTCAAACTTCAATGAGAGAGTCTAAGATGAAGATAACAATTCAAGAGAAAAAAAATACTGTCGAAAAATAAAAGGAAACAGTCGCATGCATTGCCGAAAATGGACGAGTTCAGCGTCGATGACGAGTGATGACAGAGGTTGGGAAGGAGGGATGTCGCTAGAAATGAGCAATTTTGACGATGGAAATGAAAACTTTTTTGGTGCTAGTGAGGACAAAGTTTGGGACGAAAAAACTATCATCGGAAATGTAAGGTTTTTGCATGGAAAATAAAGCTTTTTACGTAAAAAAAATGGAAGCTTTTCACGCTGGTAAACTGGGTGTGGGTGGGAGTCGACGATCGAGCAGAAGTTGAGGAAAAATAAGGTTGACAACCTTATATACCCCTTTTCTTCTGACAATTTTGCCCCTCAAATCATATGTATTCGTACAATACGATCATATCAAGCATCAAACGAACAGATACGACCATATCGATGCGCAAAAAAAAGGGAAAAATCATATACAGACGAGATACGCCTATATCTGTTTGTTCAATGCTTGATACGATTGTATCGTTGTTTATACGACTTGATATGACCGTATTTATTAACACTGTTCGTCAGGTTCAGGTTCAACATTGACTAAATATTAAATAGGCCTCTAATTCCTTTTCGTGCTCTTTCCTGGTGTCACCTGCTCTCCCAATTATTCTGATCATGTTCTAAGTAAGCATATGAATCTGCTCTTTCAAACTTCATAAGGCTAGATCCTATATGCGCGAAGTCAGCATGGGCTGCATTGGAAAAGGGAGTGTGGGGTTGAATATCTAAGGATAGGATCCTAAGAACCGCACGAAGGTTGGCATATGTTGATTGTATTACGGATACAAGCTAGCCTTTTGACTGGACGACTCTTCTACTTGAACTGGCTCGAGTATGATCGAAGTCTGTCCATATAGAGGCATTGTAAGGTTTGGAACAAATGCTCCGCAGCTGAAGGCTAGGATTGGCAGTTGACTAGGATCAGGGACTTGAATTGGTTAGGTTTCAAGATTTTCTAAGACATCTGTGACTAAAGAATTGAGAGGTTAGAATGTGTGGTTGGTTGTGCTTCGATCCATTTATTCGGAGGTGATTAACTAAAACCTTTCCTCTAGCGCCAACTTTTGGACCCCAAGTTATCCTAGTGAATTTCTCCGATTCTTTCGCTTGGATCTTCCTCTTTGGCTACACCTGCAAAACAGTAAAACCTAGGTCAAGGCGGTTCGAAGTAGCATTTACTTTACAAATGTCTACATACATGTGAAAATTTTTACATTTGTCCATTCAATGTATCTTTATGTTGGACGGGTGTTCTTTGTATATTTGATGTGTGTCCTTATTAGGATAGCTCTTAAATGGAGTAACACTTTGTAAGGAAATTCTCTTTGTAGTCGGTACCTTTGTGTTAAGGTTTTAAGTAATGCCACGTCCTTTTACTAGTTGTCTACGTATCTGTGATTGGATCCATTTTACTCCCTTACGATCATATTATTATCCTCCTCCTCACTAGGATATCATCCCTCTCTGGTTCATCCTCCAATGATTGTACGTACTTTCCTTTCCCTATACCAAAATAATTTAAATTAATACAATTAAGAACTTTAATGTATATTTAATTTACTACATTGAATTATTGATAAACTTACATACATCTCTATTTCTCTTTTATCTTTGTTGTGTTACTTGTGTATTTGCACTCGGTTCATTCATGTCCACATTTAGTGCATAATGTGTGGAAGGTTGCCCAACATCATCTTCTCTCATCACCCATACATCATCGAAAGACAAATCAGCAAAAACTAAGAGCTCATCATCATCAGTTGAACTCTAATGCATAAGAAATTTCTTATGCAACTTTTTATTGTACATTATGTACACTAATAAGTTCAACTTCTTTATGACCTACCAATTTCTTCTGTTAACAATTAGTCTCATATCATAATAAATGAACTCCAATTACGTTTACATGTGATAGATGAGCAAGTAAGGTTGAAAATCTTCACTGCTAAAGATGTTAGCTTTGGGTTTGATCTCCTCATTAAAGCCACCAATAAACTACAACGCCAATAACAACTCCTCTAGCAAGAAAACAGAAATAATTGAATAACACCTAAAATGAAACTTCACATACCAAGACTATGTTTGGTGGCGGACATTCTTGCAAACTCAAAAACAAACATTCCTTCCTTCTTCTTAAACTCATCAAGCTGTAAATCTACCTTCTCTTGCTCTTTAGAATTTGAAAAATGCTTCTCCATACACATTAACAACCCAATATTAATCACTGGATGGGTGGACTTATTTTCTAAAAATTGGAATTAAGAATTCAAAAAATAAGCAGCTATATGCAAATTACGATGCATCTAGAACTCCCATTTTTCATTAATTATCTTTCAGATCTCAAGGTAAGCTCTAACATAATCCCTCAAGTGTTTGGCTAATCTCTTCTTTAACAAAATCCATTACTCCATAAATAAATCTCATTCTAGGCAACATTTTTAAATCCACCAACTTCGACACACGAGCAATAGGTACAATTAGCTTTAATATATAAGACATACTAGGCCAAAAACTCAAATCTTTAAATATGATTCTCTTGACATCCCTCCCTTCCGATTTTTTTGCATATGTACATCAACCCCACTCCAATGAAATAAATGTCTGCTTCAAAAGTCACTTCAATTCAAACATACATTGCAATGCCAAGAATGCAAAAGTAAACCTTGTAAGAGCAGGCCAAAGCAATTTTTTTTTAAAAACTTTCTCAACAACACCAACATCCATCTATGATTGTAAATTAAGTTATTCACCTATCATAAGCCATAAATTTTTCAATTAACATATTTGTTAAGTAAGGTTAAAAAAAGAAAGAATATAATAAAAAATACTATAAGTCTATTATAATACTTTCTTTGTTATTTTTAAATGCATTTTTATGTTAAACTAGTTTTCTAAGTTTTTTTAGTATTAAATCTATGCAATGAACAACACATGGCATCCATCACAACTGTTTCCTCTTCTACATCAACATTCCTCTTTCTTATAGTCATGGTTTTAAAAAGTGAGATAAGGCAACGCCTCAAGGTTCCGATTTGACACCTTGATGGCTAAGGTGCCTCTAGGCACACATATAAAACAAAGCAATTGGAGAAACTTGTCTCTATAGGGTAAGGCAACCACCTACGACCACCTCTTATTAAGACGTCCTGAGACGGTCCAAACCATTTATTACATAAATTGAAAAATAAAAAACTTAAAAATAGGTTACCACACCCTAAAAAACATACAAATGCACTAATCTTAAAATTGAAGCGTATAACAATTTACCACACTAAAACAACACACACAAAACACACCAACTTTACGACATCGTAACCAAACACCAATTTTAGAAACAGTCAAGCACTAGTTTTTAGAGAGAGTAGAGAGAGTAAAGCTAAATATAGAAAAAACTAGAATGGTAGAGTAACAGAGTCAATTGTGATGAGTGAATGTGAGAACAAACTGAAAAAATGAACTATTATAGGAGTAACGCTCATGGTGAGTGATAAAGTGAGAGTTTGAGAGGGGAGTGAATGTGAGTTAAGTTGACGGCGAGACTTGGAAGTGAAAAGTTGAAGTGAAGTGAAAGCGAGTAGTTTATATATAATGATAAAAAATTAAAAAATAATAATAATAAAAGTTAAGTTAGTGAGATAAGACTTTTATAGTTCATATGTATAAAATGATAAAAAAAAATTAAAAAGCAAGTTAGTGAGAAGAGAGTTTAAAAAAAATAAAAAAAAAAATAAAAAACAATAAAAACCAAGGTAGTAGGATGAGATTTTTATAGTTTATATCTATAAAATGATTAAAAATAAGTTAGTAGAGTAAGAGTTTTAAAAAAATAAAGAAAAAAAAAAACTTAGTGGAGTGAAGTTTATATATACATATTTTTTGATAAAAAATAAAAAATATTTTTCTTGAAATACATAAAAAATATAGTGGTAGGGTGGAAATTTATAATTTATATACATATGGATATGAAAAAATAAAAAATAAGTTAATGGGTAAGGTTTCATAGTTTATATATAATAATAATAATAAATATTTCTTTAAGTAAAAGAAATTAAGTTAGTAGGATGAAGTTTTATTGTTTATATATATAATGAAAAAAAATTAAATCATCTTCATCATACAAAGTCTCCACACATCTCCTCCATTAAACACTTCAAGTTTACCTTTTTCTTTTTTGGCTCGGTTGCATTGAGGCTACCGCCTTATTCATCTCAAGGCGATCGCCTCGCTTAGCTGAAGTTCCATTGCCTTGTCTCATCTTTCGTCTTTTAAAACATTACTTGTAGTAAAAGGCATTATCTATCGTCACCTCAACAATAATATCTTTTTTAACCTTTTCAACCACATCATGAAGTAGCTTAAACAACAATGTTGCATCTTCACTATATCACTAGCATCATTCGATCCACCAATCTGACAATATTGATATAAGATTTCTAACGTCTAGTAATTATACAATTACAATCATAAAACTTAATTACATCCTTGACTCTTAAAAATCCTGGTAGATTTGCTAAGATTTGGCCAACCTTTCCAACTGTTGAAATAATGGGTGAACATTCATGTGGATGTGCCTAAGGGGGTAGATTGGTATTATACTACAAGTATCCAAGCACTTAGCAAATGTTTATTTAATTTTTCAATTCCAGCCTTTTTTTTATATTATTATCGAAAAATATAACCAAGCACGTTAATTTATGTCATTGCTTCCATTATATTTTTCAGAAAAAACAAAGAACTATATCAGCAAAGCATGAGTGTGCTCTCATTTCAGGCGATCGAAATGGACAACACTAAATGTAAAATTTGTCAAGAACATCCGTGTACTTGCCAATTCCTCGAATTGACCGAATTACAAGTAGCAGATTTTTGAAAAGAAAACAAGGAAGCTACAATTGAAGAATACCTGGCATTAGTTGAGGAAATGAAATTCTGTAAGTGAAGTCTCTTTATATTATATTCCATGAGTTTCTAGAGTTCTTTTATATATTGGTTTAAACTTTTATTTGTATTGGGGATTGAACTTTTGTTTGTAATATGTATTGGATTAAACTTGTTTTATGGATCATTATTTGTAATATTTAAATTTATATATAATAAGCATGGTTTAAAAACTCGGCCGAGTTGGCCGAGTACTCGCCGAGTTCTCGTCGCTCGGCCGGTTTCCGAGCCGAGAACCCCCAGATTGGGGGGTTCAACTCGGGGACTGTACGAAATCGACCCAACTCAGGCCGACTCAGCCCGACTAGGGTCAGCTCGGGCTGACTCGACTCGGTCGAGTTTGCCTTTTTTATTTTTAAATTTTTTCAACCAAAACGGCATCGTTTTGGCGTCTGATATAACACACAGCAGAACAAAACGTAGATCTGTTCTGCACTTCTGTTGTTCTGCTTCTGCCCTCTCACGTCTGGTTCCGAGTCCCCTCTCCGATCTGGTTCTGCTCTTCGTGCATGGCCATGTCGTCGTCTTCTCGCCGTTGTCGTCTCCGTCCGTGAGCCCGTGACCGATCTTCCTCGTCGGCTCGTCCGTGAGTTTTTTTTTGTTTTGTTTTCATTTTGTTTTTTTGTTTTTTTTTTTTTGTTTTTGTCTTTTCACTTTGCTTTCACCAAAAATTTTTGTTTCTCACATATATTTGTTTTTTCATTTTGCTTTCATTTTGCTATGTTATTATTTACATATTATATATAATGTTGGTTGTGTATTTGTGTTTGAGAATGAAAGAAGGATGAGAGGTTTTAAGTAGTTTAGATATGATAGATTTTTGAAGTGTTATTATTTTTGTGTATTGCAGGTGGAATTGTTGAAAATATAGTTGTTATATTGTCGAAATTTTAAAAGTTGTAATTATGTAATTGTGTTAAAGTGGTTTTGGAGGTTGTATGAGATTGATTTAAAAAGTTTTTATGATCATATGATTATATTTTAATCATACATAAAATTTTAAAATTTTATTTTTTACAGGTTTGACCGGATTTGACCGTAGGTCAACGGGTTGACCGAAGGTCAAACCGAGTACTCGTCGAATACTCTCCGAGTAGTCGAGTACTCGCTGCCTCGCCGGTCGAGTAGCGAGTAGCGAATTTTGGAACATTGATAATAAGTAATATGAGGCATGTTTAATAGATTTCAATAGGAACTTTATGTATTCAACGAATTGCCAACCGATTTACAAAAGCAATGCTCTCTAATGGTTTTCGACAGAGTCAAGGAGATCATACTTTGTTCATAAACCATTAAGCAATAAGGGGAGTCAGTATACTTTAGTATATGTAGATGATATAGTCGTAACGGGCTGATTTGAAGGAAGAAGAGGTGTTGAAACAATACTTGACAAGTGAGTTTAACATTAAAGATTTGGGAAGATTGAAATATTTCTTAGGGATAGAAGTTGCTCATTCACAAGAAGCTATCTTTATTTCCTTACAGAACTACGACACAAACTAGCTACAGGAGACAGGAAAGCTGGCATGTAAGCCAGTGGATACACTTATAGCTGTTAATCACAAAATTGGAGATCCAAAAGATGACAACTCAGTGGATAGAGAGATTTATTAAAAACTGGTTGGAAAATTGATCTATTTATCACAAACTAGACCAGATATTGCTTATGTTGTGACTGCGGGAAGCCAGTTCATGCATTGTCCCAAAGTTCACCTACAAGCAATCTCCAAAATATTACAATACCGCAAAGGAAGTCCTAGGAGAGAGATTTTATTTAGGAGAAATACAGGGTTGTCATTAGCAGAATATACCAAGTAGTCTAACCATTCCCAATGCAAGTCAAATCATTCTCTCAATAATATTTAGAAAATATTTTTCTACATAGAGCAACATACCAAATTAAATCAGAATTACGCAACATAATATGATTACAATAAAATATCCAAGAACATGATCTTGCATGAGAGACCAAAGATTGAAGAAATACAGGGTTGTCATTAGAAGAATATACTAAGTAGTCTAACCATTCCTATTGTAAGTAAGCCATTCTCTCAATAATATTCAGAAAATATTTTTCTACACAGTGCAACATTCCTAATTAAATCAGAATACCCAACATATTATGTCTACAATAAAATATCCAAGAACATGAAGGATCTTACATGAGAGACCAAAGATTGGTCTATGCAACATATCATGTAAATAAGCCTGTTATCACCTTATATAATTCAGAATATACTAATAGGCACTAAATACATCTAGTATTAATATTATAGATATTTCCTAAAAGAAAAGTATTATTATCCACTGCTCTAAACCTACAACTTGACCATGTTGAATATGGCATATCCTAAGGAAAGGTGCCATAAGCCACGTAGTTTAGAGATTGTCATTTTTAAGTTTGCTTATCATACCAAATCAAATTAAAAGCATGAACCATTCACTTAAGTGTCAAATGATTTAGATTAACATGACAGAAATGACCAAACCTGATCATGTAACTGCTCAGAAACGCGAACTGCAAAACTGTTGGGCAGCTCTAACTCCTCTCTGCAAGCATTACAATTCACATATCAGTGAACAATGCAGTAACAGAAGTAACAAAATAGTTATGCTATTAAACCATGCCACTAATATAAATCTTTGGCAGTACAGTTAATGAGTAATGAACAAGTGAAAAATCTTTGGCAGTACGGTTAATGAGAAATGTGATTAGCATGAAGCTTTTTAAAGAGAACATGCTCCAATGCAGATCCTAAAATAAATAAGAGAAAGGGGTATCCAGTCACTCACATAGGTGTAACATGCCCGTACAAAGGACAACCTATAAATGGGATGAGAGTTTAGGGTTGTAAGGATGGTTTTTGGCTTTTGAGAATTAATAAAATTCTGCACGTTTGCCTGACAATTATCTTGTGTTTTTTCAACTTTTCTGGGTAACAATACTTGGGATCGTTTGGTCCACAATTCAAGTCAAGACATTGATTTAAGTCTACATTTATTTCAGCTTTTCCTAGAATTCGTTTTGGAATTTGCTTGGGCTAAGGTTACATAAATTCTATTATCCAATTCTAGAGAGTCATTTTGCCCTATTTTATGGGTTAATTGATTCCAAATCTATCTTGTTTGTGGTGTGATTTAGGCTGTTTGTTGGATCTAAGTCCTAAACAGATTGCCAGTACCAATCTCTTGAATCACTTGATCCATCTGGCTTATCAGTGAACAGAGCCAATTGAGCTCTTTCAACATCCTTCCTTTGGAGAACCAAAAAAACAAAAAATAAAAAACTAAAAACCCTATGTTCATAAGACAGTTTCTTTTCTTCACTATGACGGTGGAAACAGCAAAGGTTCAGCCTAGAATCAAAAGAGGGACCTCATCTTTTGGGTAAACGAATGGCACTTATACAATTCTATTGTAAATGTTGCAAGTTTAAGTCCTATTTCCCTCCTCCAAATCCAATTATAATAGTTAAAATATATATACACAAAATGGTAAAAATTATTAGTTGTTGAAATTTTTAAAATTATTATTTCGTGCAGGACATTTAATTTTTATCAATAAAAATTCAATTATCATCTATAAAAATTGGACATCATATATAGAAATGTGTGAAATTTTGTTACATAATACCACTCCCCGAATTAGTATTTATACAATCATATTATTATAAGCTTATGAGGGTTTTTTTTTCAAACCTCTTGACACTGTATCAAATAACTATCAAAACTTAGATAATATCAAACTCTAGTGTGCAGTCCAAAATGTTACTTCCAAAACTAAAAAAGATCGACCCACATATTATGTTGGAAAATTGGCCATAATTTGGGGGGTGCCAAAGCTCGAACCATGCCTCACACTTACAAGAGCAGGTTGAAAAGTGCATGAGAAAAGAATTTGAAATTAAAGAGTTGGACAGAAAGAATAGAGGTTGCTTACTCAAAAGAGATCATTTTTCTTTCCCACAACAAATATGTTACTGATCTGCTTAAGCAGACAAGAAAAAATGGGTGTAAACCAGCGGCAACACCCATAGAACAAAACCACAAGCTGGGTGAGGCAGCTAATGACTCGACATTTAATAAGGACATGTATCGAAGGCTGGTTGAGAGGTTAATTTACCTTTCACATACACATCCGAAAATAGCATATATAGTAAGTGTTGTGAGCCAATTTATGCACGATCTTAGAGAAATACATCTACATGCAGATGCTGTATATAAATTATCGCATTGCTTAAAGGTTCATCCAGGAAAAGGGACTTGTTTAGGAGGAGTACAGGGCTGGCATTGGCAGCATACATAGATGCTGATTATGCAGGTTCGATCAATGATAGAAGATCAACTTCAAGGTACTATACATTCTTAGGAGACAACTTCGTGGTATGAAGGAGGAGCCAAAAACAAGGTGTGGTTGCAAGATGAGGTGCAGAGGTAGAATTTAAGGCTATGGCACATGGGATATGAGAATCTTCATGACTGAATATTGTGTTAAATGATCTAAAATTTCCATTAGAAGGCCCTATAAGACTCCTGTAACAATAAATCCATAACAAGCATTACTCACAACTCAACACAGAATCATAGAACAAAACATATAGAAGTCAATCAGCATTTCATAAAGGAGAAACCTAATAGTGGAGAAATTTGTACATCCTATGTTTCTATAGTAAATCAGGTGGCAGACATTCTAACAAAGGGACTACCAACAGCTATGTTTCAAGAGGTTACATCCATCCAACCTAGGGATGAGAAATTTCTATTCTCCAGCTTGAGGGGTAATGTTAAAAGATATGATTCTGATTTCTACGAATCATGTTAGAAGGTATGATTCTAATTTCTAGGAATCATATCGAACATATGATGCCAATTTCTATAGGGATTATAGTTGAAGATATTTAATGTCCTAGATTGATTATTTCCTTTTCAAGAAAAGAAACAAATCCTTTGCTTGCAGTAATTGTGGTCTCTCGGGAGAATCGATGACTGCATCTTTGATGCCCTTGCTAGTACTAATACATCTGAGAATTCTTAATTTTGGCTAATTGGAAATAGCCCCAAGACTATGAACAAAGGATTATCCCGGACCTACACCGAGGTATTGACAGTGATTCTCAAATATCGCAGAACAGAATGTGATACAATGAGATAGAATGCAATAAAAACAAAGACATAGGGAACCGGTTACCTACCTTTAATGGTCAAAACGAACCTTTTCATTCTGACATTCTAAATTCTTTAATTCGAAATGAATCAAATCTCCCCAAGTAGGATTCGAACCTACGACCAGTCAGTTAACAGCCGACCGCTCTACCACTGAGCTACTGAGGAACAGCGGGAGCTGTAACTATCATAATTGACTACTAGTATCCCTAATGTGTATATATGTTGTACAATTTGTAAAATTGATGATGTGAATAATAATTCTCTCAAATTCACAAAATATCAAAAATTACTACACTCAATTTGTATGTATGGATATATATGTTATTTCATATTAATTGTATTGAATTTTCAAGAATTATTTAAATGTATTGCTTCATTATTTGTTAGTGAAACCAAAATTGATAAAAGCATCGCAACAATTGAAAACATAAAAAAATAAAAATTCTCATATATTTTCATCGACCGCAACGGCAGTACTCAAAACTTACCACTACAACTAATCTTGAGAAGTTGTTAGTCTGAAATGGAGCTATGAAGCATTTTTAAATACCGAAAAGGCCAGAACTAGAGAATTTGATGGTGAAGGACACGGAAGCACAAATTCAGAAATTTCGATTAACTCAAGGTTGGCTGGAATTTGTTCAGGCTACAAGTCTCGTACCGGAAGTTATTAAGACTTTCAATAAGCACCAAAAATGACGATTTTGGTGAGCAATATACAGTCAAGGTTTACGATATCGTCAACCACCCATTTTGATTGATGTGAAGGAGCATCAGTCTAGATATATTACTACAATTACTCCAGAAATTTGAGTTGCTATGGCTAACACGTAAAAGAGAAACGATTTCTAATTGTTCAATCAGGACATCTTCTGCTGAAGATTTCTATAGACGAAATGTTGCAGGTCAACTGAAACCAAGAATAATGGGTTGTACATAAAACATCTGGAAACGGTAAGCAGATACGTATTGTTGAGAACAGGGCCGGCTCTAAGCGAGTACAAAAGGTGCTACTACCCCGACACCTAAATTTCATAAATTTTCAATGTTTTTTCTATAATTAGTAAGTACATACATAAATAATTTCCAAATTATGTATAATTACCCAAAACAATTTGTGTGGCAAAAGCACCCTTTATTGGTGGTCTCTAAGCAAGGTTTGAATCCTCTTATTGGTGGTCTCCAACCAAGGGAGGGTAGCCAACCAGATTTGAAACCTTAACTTGGATGACACATTGGCCACTAAATTACTAAGCACGCTACTTAATTTTATTGATATAATTTATTTCAACAAATATTTAACATCTTAGTTGACCTAGCTAATCAAAGTTAAAATCTGCTAGACGTGATGGTTAACCGTGGTTGACCGTGTTAAAAAACAAAAATATCCTTACCACCAATTAAAACTACTAAAATACCATTAATTATCAACCTTTTTATTTTTTCTGAAGAAAAAAAAGGGAGGGTAGCCAGCTAGATTCAAAACCTTAACTTAGATAACACTTGGCCACTCAATTTATTGATCTAATTTATTTCAACAAATATTTCTATCATCTTGATTTACCTACCTAGTTAAAGTTAAAATCTGTTAAAAGTGACGGTTGACCATGGTTGACCATATGAAAAAACGAAAATATCACTACCAACAATTAAAACTACGAAAATACCATTAATTAAAAAAATTATAAAATATTAAAGAAATTTTTAAAGATCAATTGAAAAATCTACAAAAAAAAGCCCAAAATGAGACCTTAAGAAACATGTTGAAAAAAAAACGGACGAAGATCCCCGCATCGGGTGCGATAGACAGTGAAGATCAACAAAGGCGACCCTTATAATTTTTCGCATCAGGCCGCCAAAATCTCAGAGCCGGCCATGGTTGAGATCTGTTTCAAATTAGAAAGCAAGTTTCCGTTGTTGGAGGAGGCAAACCTCCATCGTGAATCAGATCGCACTCCGATTTTGACACGAGGAATAAAGTCACCGAAAAGAGCATATAGATCGACCTATTGTGAAAGAATAAGGTTGAACCTCTTTAACCTCCTTCGTTGGAGGAGATCCTCTCTTTGTCAGCAAGAAGATCATGGTCGTGGAAAGAATAGAGATCCATCGACTTGTGCCTTGAAGAGGGGGACGGGGGACGCTGACCAGAGGTGAAAACAAGAATTATTAAAATTGCCAATAAAGTTACCTTAAAGTTTGTGACTGCAGGCATCTGCAATAGATGCAAATCAGAGCCCGACACCCTCCTCATGTGCTGTTCCGGTGTGCTTAAAGAAAATCTGGCGACAGACTTCATTCTGGGTACTGCTTCAACGGTTTAAAGGTTTCCCATGTTTAGAGCTCTTTTTTGGCCTTCAAGATAGCATCTCTAAGGCTGAATGGGAAATCTTCTATATGCTGCTTTGGTGTCTGGTTTAATCGCAACTGTGCACTTCATAACAAACCAGTTCGCGGTTGTCTGGAATTGATAAAATGGAGTATAAAATTGATGCAGGAGTATAAAATTGATGCACGAGTATCAGCGTGCCCAACGTTTGGTCAACCTTTGACGCCTTCTTCAAGCAGAACTGCGTTCACTTCTTGTAATCCTCCACCTCTGTAGACTCTTAAACTCAGTACTAATGTTTCAGTCAAACAGGCTGGATCTTGGTTTGTTGGGGGAGCAGCAATAAGAGACTGTCATGGACGAGTTGTTGCAGCACTTCCCCCCCCTCTGAAAGGCAGGTAGAATACTGAACTTCAAGAGTTAATGGCGCCCAGAGAAGGACTTATTTTAGCTGATCCACTCAATCTCAAAGTCTTTTATCTTGAATTGGATGCAATCAATGTGGTTTCTCAAATTGTAAATGATACTCCTTTGCGATCTTCTGCTTAAGAGTACAGATCCAGAAACTGTTCTTTTAAAAAAAAATCCGGAAAACTTGACCAGTTGCGAGATTAAAAAAAAAACACAAAAAAATGGCAAACTTAACCGGTTGCGAGAATAAAAAAAATCCGGAAAGCTTACCCTTGCGAGATCAAAAAAAGATTGGGAAAACTTAACCAGTTGCGACATTAAAACGAAAAAAGATCCGGAAAACTTAACCAGTTGCAAGATTAATGATAAAGTAATTCCGGCAAACTTAACCAGTTGCGAGAATCAAAGAAAAAATTCCGGAAAACTTAACCAGTTGCGAGATTCAAGAAAAAAAAATCCGGAAAACTTAGCCAGTTTCGATATCAAAAGAAAATTCGGAAGATTTAACCATTTGCGAGATCAAAATAAAAAATCCGGAAAACTTAACAAGTTGCGAGATTGAAAAATAGAAAACTAACAATTGCGGTCTTACATGTTGATTCGTTGCCGTCGCCATACGCAGAGAAATCCGGTTTCCTGTAGAACCAGTTTGCTGTTTCTAAAACTGGTTTTGCTGGTTTTAAAACCAGTAAAAAACAACTGGTCTTAAAACAAGTAAAACCAGTTTTTTAAAACCAGTTTTAAATCATCGATTCAAGTTTGGTAACCTCCAAATTAAACGGATCCAGCGGAGTGCATACTCTCTCTCTCTCTCTTCGTCGGGGGAAGAGCGCTCAGTTTTTTAAAACCAGTTTTAAAACATCGATTCAAGTTTTAACCTCCAAATAAAACGGATCCAGCGGAGTGCATAATCTCTCTCTCCCTCTTCGTCGGTGGGAGAGCGCTCGCTGAACCTTTCATACAGCCTGCCTGACAGACCACGAACTTTCACCATATTTGTCCTTTTTTCTTTTTTTTTTTTAGGGCGCCATATTTGTCCTTTGAGTGACAATGAAGTCTTTTTTTATTATTATACAGTCCTAGAGTAATGTGTAAACATACTTCCACCCATATATCCCGCGTGCCTGACAGAGGGGCGTGGACCACCCACTTTCACCAAATTTGTCGTTGAGTGACAGGGAATCCAATGTGACTTTTGATAGGGCACAACAGTTAATAGACACGCAAAACTAAAACTAGGGTTAATTGTTTTTTTAACTGAAATATTATTTTAAATTAATATAAAGGATATATTTGATATAAAGTGATATTTGCTTGAAAGGCCGATTTAAAAAAAATAAAAAATTAATGGGGTGTACAAACAAAGGGAGGTGTGCATCCAACGTGTTTTTTTTTTTTTTAAATAGTACGTCCAACTTTGTGAGGGGTTGGTATTGCCGGCGCTCTTTGTCGATTTTTTCCTTCTTTTATCTGTTGTGGCGTCGAGACTTGTGATGGAATATTCATTTGTAATTTTTATATTTAAAATTATAATTTTTCAATAAAATAAAATACACAAAACCTCCCTGAGATGAAACCTTAATAAGTTATATTCAAAGTTTCGCTTTTATAACAAAATACTCCCATATTGACAGTCAAAGACTGTTAAATGTAACCATTGTCTATGGCTCGATGGACAAAACCTAAAATACCATTACTTTTAAAATTAATTTTCTTTTAAATTTTAAAATAATAAAAATTAATTTCACTATCAAACAAGAAAATTAAAAAATAAATTCTAAAAACAAAAACTCCAAAACTCCAACACTATTAGAATCGTCATTATCAACTCCAACACTATCATAATCATCATTATCAACTTCAAAACTCTACTTGAAAACCGAATTCAAAATTCATCTCAGAATTATCATCATCAACAATAAATCAAACTCAAACATAAACATAAACTCAAACATCTTAGAATCATCATCATCAACAAATAAATCAAACTCAAACATCTCATAATCGTCATCATCTACAATCCATGGGTTCGAAATCGAACCCAGATTCATCATCTGGGTTCAACGAAATCTGAGTTTCATCGATGAAACGCAGATTTCATCTGGGTTCCGTTGACGAAACGACAAAACCCAGATGAATCTGGGTTCGATTGGAACCCACATGAAATCTAGGTTTGATTCGAATCGAACCCAGATGTCTCTGGTTCGTAGAACCCAGATGAACTTTAGGTTCCACGAAACCAGATGATGAATAAGAAGAAGAAAAAAAAAAAGAAGAGAAAAAGGTCGTGAACAGAGGGGAGAAATAGAGATGAAAGAGAGAGATGATGGTCGGCGTGAGAGGGGGGGTGGTGGAGGTCTAGTCTCTGGTGGAGGAAAGAGAGAGATTGTGGTCGACGTGAGAGGGGGGTGGTGGTGGAGGTCTAGTCTCTGGTGGAGGATGGTGGTCTGCGACTTGAACCAGAGATGAAGAATAAAGAACATGAAATTTTTTTTATTTTAATAATCTTTTTTAAATTATTTTAAATTTTTAATAAATATTATTTTTTATACTTTACATTTTTAATTATTTTTAATTTTTAATTATTTTTGTCAATCAAAGTCAAATAAAATGACAGAAATGACCTTAATCAAACTAACACTCACTAACGTGTACTTCCGTTGTGGGGGTATTTTATTATAAAAGTAAAACTTTGACTATGACTGATTAAGGTCTTACCTTAGGGGCGTTTTGTGCATTTTGCTCTTTTCAATATCAACTTTCTTTTCTTTTTTTTTTTTCCTCACATAATATCTACTATCCAAATTTTTAAAGGATGGTATAGATCTATTTTAAAAAAATTAAAATTTTGTTGTTTTTAAATTTTTAATTATTTTTAAAATAGATCTTAACCATCCATTATTAAGATTGATAATGCAGATTTTTACCTTTTTAGATTTTTTTAATTATATCTCTAAAATTTTAAAAACTCTTCAAAAATCCAAATTATAAGAAGGTTGGATAAAAAGACTTTTCTACCTTTGATATTGGTTATTGGTGCTTAAATTATCGTATTACCCATATGAAACAATCAATTTACAAATTAAATTATCTAAAACACTCCTGAAAAAGAGTTTCTAGATTATAATTTTATTCCAACCACTTTAACATGATTTATTAACAAAAATGTTCTCATCTGTAGCTTTTTTTAGAACAAATTATAATTTAGCTACCTAAAAATAAAATATTTATAGATAGAGTTAAGTTTTTCGTTTTATTACAGTTTAGCTACCCACAATTAGGAAATCTCCATTAAAATTGACAGTAAATAGTATAAATATGGCTAAAAAACCAAAATGCACTCACATTTTTATTTTAAAAATGAAAATAAATTTAAAAAATAATTTAAAATAATAAAAACATTATAGCCAAGCACAAGGCACATTATTTTCATCTTCTTCTCCCACCAACTACAGCCACCATCTCTCTCTATCTATCTCTTCTTCTTCTTTTTCTCTTCTTTTTCTGAAACCTTGATGAACCCAAATGAATCACCTTCATCTGGGTTCATCGATTCGAACTCAGTTGAAACTTCACCTAGGTTTGAATCAACACACCTTTATAAACCTTCATCTGGGTTCGTC
Organism: Litchi chinensis; assembly: GCA_019925255.1. Lineage (NCBI taxonomy): Eukaryota > Viridiplantae > Streptophyta > Magnoliopsida > Sapindales > Sapindaceae > Litchi > Litchi chinensis. The sequence continues at coordinate 14,492,759 of CM034465.1, read as the reverse complement.
TTCATCAATTCGAACCCAGATAGGTTTTTTTTAAAAAAAAAAAATTCAATTTGATTGACCTGTTTGTGCTTTATGTAGATTTTGGTGATTTTTGATGATTTTGGTAATGGTGGTGGGTGCATGGTTTTTGGGTGTTCAAGGTGGTTGTCGACAAGTGTGGTAAGTGTTCAATGTTGGTGGGCATCCAGGTGTTGTCGGTGATTTCTTGTTTTCTTTTTTTAATGTTTTTTTTTTTCAATTTCTGTTGTGGGTAGATGAATGAAGATAAATTTTGTTTTTGACTTTGTTGAGCTAATTTTTATTGGGATGGAAAAAGATTGATTTTTTTTTTTATTTTGTTGAGCTGATTTTTTTTTATTTTAGATTGAAATAGATGACTGTTTTTTTTCTCTATTGAACACAAATTTTTCTTTTTTTTTGGCTATAATTGGATCTCCACCATCCATTTATGCATTTAATCTGAAGATTGGATTTTTTTTTTCAACTATTTATTTATTTTTTGTAAAATTTATTTTTAAAAAGTTAAAAATAATAAATAAGTTTAAAAAACAATTCTATCTCTCACTCAGTTAACTCTAACAAACTTTAACCAACGATAGGTGGTTCCTTGTAATAAAACAGAAAACTCGACTCCACTTTTAAATTACCGTATTACCCCAGATGATATAATCAATTTATAAATTAAATTGTCTAAACCACTCTTGAGATGGAGTTTCTAAATTACAAATTTATTCAGAACACTTTAACATGATTTATTGACAAAAATGTCCTCATTTGTCGCTTTTTTTTCACATGGGTGGAATTAAGTAATGTGTATGTTTACGAAATTACCCTTTTATGCATAATTTTTATAATAAAAAAAATTGGTGTAAGTTTTTAATAAAAAATTTGTTTTTTTTTTTTTTTTTGAGAATAAAAAAATTTGTTTGTTATAATTGGCCAACGGTAACAAAATTTGATATAAAAGGTACACTTCATCAGACGTATTTGAGCCTACTGTTGTGAAATTTTTACTCTCTCCCCAATTTTATTCATTTGTGCTTATCATTTTCTCACCAAATTTAATTCATCAATTTCACTTTTCTACATTTTATTCAATAAACCAAAGGTGGAAACAAGGTTTATTAAAATTATTCATTTAAACATTTAACTTTTTATTGAGTTTGATTTATATTGTTTGGGGAGACCACTGCATCAAATTCCAATGGATGAAGAGTGGCAAAAAGATTATAGGACGGGTCTGGAAGCATGCGGTTAAAAAACACCAATTCCAGAGTATTATTGTTTGGCTCGATATGCATGGGTTGCACGCTTCTCATGGGCTGTATTCTTGGTCGACGTCAACTTCTTTCTGATTAGGCCACACATTGCGCTTTCAAATGGGGGTAATTCTAATATCCTTTCTATTATTTGATCTAATCGCTAAGAATCACCTATAGTTTGGACTAACCCCATTTTATCCCTTCAGTTACCTCTATTAGTGAAAAGTGAATTCTAACATTAACAGTGCATAAAAAGATTAAATTGCCCCTCAATTTTAAAAAAGTACAAAAAAAAATTATTAGCAATTTTTTGATCTCCACCGTCTAACATCTATAATGGACAATCTCGATTAAATTTCAAAATGATTTAAAAAAAATCTTAAAATAAAAAAAAAAAACCAAAAATCCAATCACCTGAAACTCAAGGTTTTTGACAGTTGAGTTTCTAGCGACTAAAAACCCAGAATACATGTCATCAACTTAGAAAAATGAATGATGGAGATCCCCTGCCATCAACCTAGAAAAATGAAGGGTGGAAATCCCACATCATTAACCTAGAAAAATTGAAAATCCCCACTTGTCTCCATCTCCATGGAGATCTTAGATCAAACACCCATCACACCCAAAGAAATCAAAATTTAAAATTTTTGAAACAATAAATAAATAAGTAAAAAAAAAAAGTTTGAATATCTAGGTTTTCGAACCTAAATCTTCAATTCCCTAACCATCGATCATTCTATTGCAAACCCTTTTCTACTTGATCCCAAATTCTGACCACCATAAAAACCCCTTTTTAAACACCCTACAACAACAAAAATCCGGTAAGAAATAGAGATGAAGGATCCATATTTATCACCACAAACATAAGGCAACCTAGATCGGCAAACGCGATTTGGGTCTCCTAGCACCTTTGATCTCCTCTACCATCCACCATAACCATCTTTGAACTACTACCCTTGTTCGGGCCATTAAAGGCACAATCGTTTCATCACGACAAGCCCCTGTCCCAAGGCAACCTAACTCAGATTTATCGGAAAGGCTGCTTGCGCTGTTGGGGGCGTTTAGCTAGCGACGACAATGGTAGAAGATAAAAATGAAACTTTATTAGGAAAAAGATGAAGAAGAGTTGGACAGGGGAAAAAGAAATGGAAATAATTTTTTTATTTTTTTATTTTTTAATTGTATTTGATCTCCACCGTCCACATGGACAGTAGAGATCAAAATTCTTAAATTTTAAAACAAAAATGAAAAAATAAGGTCAAAAGACCATTTTACCCTTCTAGCTTAACAATTGACCATTAACTTTTTATGTTCAAGTTGATGACAGAGGGTTTTCTGGCCATTTTCATATACTACAACAGGTTTTTTTTATACATTTCATAAATCAATAAGGGGTCCTTAGCGATTTTAAAAATTTTTGGCTTTTTTTTTGTTATTATATCAAACTATAGGGGGAAATTAGAATTATCTCTTTCAAATAACCCTTTTTAACGTATTGTTAAATATTTACCAATACAACTGACCATCTTTGAGATGGATGACTCAATTTTATTAGTATTTTTTAATTCAAAATTATAATTTTTTTTCAATCTTGACTTTTATTTTCTTTTCTTTTATATTTCTTTTTTTTTCCCATAACATAATATCTATCATCCAAATTTTTATATGGACTGTACACATCCACTTTTTATAAAGTAATAAAATTTTATAATTTTTTTAATTTTTAATTTTCTAAAATGGATCTTAACCGTCCATTTTGAAAATGGATGAATTATGATGCAGATTTTTATGTTAATTTTTTTTATTACATGGTTGAAATAGTTTGAGGGCATTTTTATATTTTTGCCATTTTTTGATAGTCCATCATGACTATTAAAGATCAAACTAGTCTCTATCATTAGTACAGGGTTAAGTGCAAACATTGTTTCCACCTATCAAAAATCAAACGTAAGGAGGAATAAGGTAATTTACTCTTTTCAGAATTCCTTGGTTAGAAAAGTGTAAAAAGGCTTTTACTACCCTTATAGATTTTTTACAGGTGCAGCTAAAACATACATCTTGTTTATGGAGGGAAAAAAAAAATTATGGAGCCAGGAACTAGTTGAGCCGGTGTCTCATTGGTCAATTGGCTCATAATTTTTAATATATCACGATCTTCTCCAATGAAATTGGAGCAATTTTTCGCTGTACAAGATTAAAAATTGGAACTGGTAGTTGGAACTTGGTAGTTGGATTAGTTTGAGATTCTTTTTCGAATGAGTAAATAACTGCAACCTTGAGCAATCGTTAGTAGTCTGTTGACCATCTAAAATAAACACTTCCATTTGATAGCTTCATTGGACAGGATTCCTACTTTTTCCAAGTTGAAAATCCAAAGTTCCAGTATTAATTCAAGCCATATATATTCATTTTGTAATAAGTAGTAGAGTAAATTATGCAAAACTCTACAAAAATATACATTATTACAAGCAAAAACTACGCTTGCCTTTTATTACACCATCCTACTCTGCGCTAATGGTTTGACAATTGTCAACATTTTGAGATAACTGAAGAAGGGTATTTGAGTCATTTTTTAAAAAAATTTCTTTAAAAATTATATTAATTAATAGGTTGTTTGGATCTTTACCGTCTATTTGGATGGTGGAGATCTATTTACAATAATTTAAAATTTTAAAAATTATAAAATAAACTAGAAATTAAATTATTTTGAAATTTATAAAAAAATTAAATAAATTAAAATTTACAAAACAGACAATGCATATCTTACTTTTTTATTTTCGTAGAAGCAAAAATTTTAAAAAATTCTTTTATATTTTAAAAATAAAAAACTGAAAAAAAATTAAATATAAAAAATATGTTTTTCAAATGGATCTAAGCCATTCATTTCAAATATAGATAGTCATGATCAATCTGAAAAAAAAAATAGAAAAGTATATTATTAAATTAAAAAAAAAAAACTTATGAAATAATATTATAAAAAAATATATAAAAAGTGGAGATTTAATCTCCAGATTGGATCTCTACCGTCCATCATCATAGAGATTAGATCTCCACTGCAATGTCTTCTTCTTCAATAATGAACATTGAAGAACAGGGTCTCTTTCTCCAACAGAAACAAACAATCAATAAGATAGTAGTTTTTCACCATTAAATCAACATCAACAAACACCATTAATCAAGGTCTCCTTTTTCAACAATGACAAACAAATCAACAAAATAGCAGTTTCTCACCATTAAATCAACAACAACAACAACAAACACCATTAAATCAACAACAATAATAACAAACACCAATTCTTTGATGTTCTTCATTCTTCTATGAGCCTTCTTCATTCTTCCATGGGCCATAGAAACCTAATAGTCTCCATTGCATAGAGATCAAAACTAGTCTTCTGATAAAGACTAGTTCTGGTCTCGATTGCTAAAGAGACCAAAATCCGGTTTCCCTAGCAATGAAGACCAGAACTTGTTTACATCAGATGGAGACTAATTCTAGTCTCATTGATGATGAAGATTCCATAACCGACTTTAACGCTTCATTATTGTTGAGGTTGAGTCGGTCATAAAGGTTGAGTCAAGAGAGAGAAATGAGGTTTGGGAGGATGACGGTGGCTACTAGAGACTTGGGGCTTTGATTTGAAGAGAGTACTAGGTTTTGATTTAAAGATGCTGAAGATGACATACATCAATTTGGATTGTGTTGTGTTGTCTTACAAATGTATGGTTATTTGATTGGCACAAATCAATTTGGATTGTTGCAAATGGATTTCGGGTGTTAACAATGGATTTTGTATGCAATGGGTGGAGATCCAACCTAATCTCCACTGTTCATCAATCTTAGTAAGCGATGGGGATCCAATCTTGGTTAGATTTCCATTTTTTTTTAATTTTTTAATTTTTTTTTTCAAACTGATCTTAGCTGCCCATCTTTGAGATGGACAACTTAGATTTATTTGAAAAAATTATTTTTTATAGTTAAAATCTAATTATTTTTAACTTTTAAAAATAAATTTGATTTTTCTATTTTTTAAAAATGGATCTTCACCATTCATTTTTGAGATAGATTGCTTAGGTCCACTTGAAAAGATTATTTTTTATTTATAAAATTAAACGGATCTCAATCGTTCATTTTCGAGATTGACAATTGAGATTTTTTAAGTTTTTAAAATTTTTTCCCACAAATGTAGGGCCACAAATTAGTTAGTCAAGGGCATTTTCATCATTTTGCTCTATTTTGTCATTTTCTAATTATCTCGAACAATTAATATGGTCAAACTGTTAGAACAAAAAAAGAGATCGTTGCAAAAAAAATGGTTTATGTTTGTAATAAGACATATGTTCATAAGGTTTTGAGAAACTTACTCCAAGTAATATCATTTAATGATACTATTGCCTAAAAAATTCCTTTTAAGAATATAGCTGATTAAACACAATTTTCATCTTGGTCTTGATCATCATTGATAAAGTATATTCATTATCTCTTAAATAATCTCTTCATCAAGAGTTGATAAAATATTAAATTACTAAAAGAGACATTATTAATTCTTTTTTTTTTTTAAATAAGGGTATTCCATGTTAATAATAAAAAGTAAGGATATTTCGGTCAAATAGGCCTTCTACAAAATAGCGATCTCGCCTCCTTCGTCGTTGGAGGAGGATCAACCTTACCGAAGGAGGCTTTGATGATGAAGCATGCCTCAATCACTGGCACAGCGATAACAATCACTATTTCTTTTTTTAAATTTAAATTTTAATTAGCTAACATAAAAATAATTTTATTTCATCTTTTTATTATTATTTTTTTTATTTGATTTTATTTTATGTAAAATATTAAAAAACCTAGAAAAAAAGAAAAAAGAAAAAGATGAAATAAAAAAATTGAAAGACAAATATAGTACATTTTAACATGTCCATTTACTAACTTTATATAATCACTTACGATTTATCAAATACAATTGTCTTACATTATTTCATGAGTTAAACTACAAGTGATTATTTAACAAGTAGAAACAATCCAAACATAGTTTAAACACTTCATGTTTAAATTTAATGTTCAACTGAAATAGTATATTTCTGAATTTAATGTACTCAAAAATGCATATTTTTTAGCTTACTTACAAATCCGAATTGAAGAATGTATTTGAATTTAAATTCACATCTACATTTAAATAAAAGTCCCTGAATCGTATGAGATCAAAGGTTGAAGTCCTACAATTATTCTATAACTGAAGGTATTGGTAGTTTTTTTTTTTTTAATATAATCCCTCTCTCCTGTCATATAAAAAAATGTTAAAAATATATAATTAAATAAATTACAATTTAGTTATCCAATTAGAAACTATTTGCAGGCAGAGTAAAATTTTAAGTTTTATTACAATAAACCTTCTGTCGTTAGCCTATCTTTGTTAAAGTTAACGGACTAAAGGGTAAAATTTTTTTTTTATCTTATTTTTATTTTCCTTTTAAAATAGATTTTAAAATTTTAAAATAAATTAAATAAAAATTATAAATTAAATAATTAATTTAATAATAATAAGATCTCCAATGTCCATCTTAATATAGATGGTGGAGATTATTATTTAAAAAAAAAAATCTTTTAAAAAAAAATTAAAAATTTTAATAAAAAAGTATAAAACCAAAAATCTTCCTCAAAGTTTTCTTCTTCCTCCCCAAAATCTTTTTTTTCTTCTTCTAGATATCTTGGCCTCAGCGACGACTTGCTCCTTCGACTGCTTCATCTCCTTTAAGGTATTGGCCTCGAACAAGAGACGCTCGTCTCCTTGTTTATTGGGTTGTTCATCGTAAGGAAGCTCATCTCCCCTCGATGAATGTCGTTGCAAACAGATGAGCCTCCTCTGTTCACACCATTACTGCTGCAATAATGGATCTTGATCCGGAAGTAATGAGTATTCAAGCTCGTGGGGTTTTGAAACCCAGGTATGGAAAGAGTTTGTATTCAATCTGATTTTGTTCATTTTGAAACCTAGTGATTGATTTTGATTTTATTCATCTTCGAAACCCCTTTCTTCATCTTCAACATCTTTGAAATGGTTTGATATAGGTGATGATGGTTTGTTGTTGGTTTCAATGATGATGAATCAATGATGGTGATGAAGATGGACGGTCAATATGGGTGATGAATGCTAGGTTTCAATGATGGTTTAATACTGGTTTCAATGGTATTGAATCGATGATGGTTTGATGATTGATGATGTTGCTTGGAAGCTAATCGCCTAGAATTTTGGGTTTTTTTTTTTTTTTTCTTTTTTTTTTTGTTGATTCTTTTTCAAGGTTATTATTGTTGGTAAAGATTATTTAGATTGTGCAAAGTTTTGTTTGCAAATTTTTTTACTTTATTTATTTTCTTAAATTAATTTAAGATGAGTAACGAATATTCGATGAAAAATTATGACAATTTTTTATTTAATTATTTTTATTTTATTTCTTTTTCCATTTTTTAATAAGATCAATACATATACATGAGGGTATTTCGATCTTTTTATCATATTTATATTGTTCACAATTGATTCTAACATAATTCCCTGATAACAGGGAGGTTTATTGTAATAAAACTCAAAAAAATTTGCTCTGTCTGCAAATAGCTTTTAATTGAGTTGTTATATTGTAATTTACTCTAAACAATTATATTTATTTTGAATTGGTTAAAAGAGGTTAAATCAAGGCAAGAACTAAAACCCTAGACACTATGTGGGGCTTTTATATTCAACCCACCAATGAGCCGCGTAGTACTTCGACACTGTTCTGCTTTTTCACAAAAATGGTAAGCTCTTGCTGTATTGAGCTGCCGTGATTTTACTGGGTATTCAATCTTCACATGATCGAGATAATCTGCAGTATGAAGAACACATGATGCAAAACAAACATTTAAACTGAACGAACAAAGAAGATCAAACATGTAAAATGATATCTTGCAACAAACAAGATCTAGACTGAAACTGAACGAAATCTAACATCTAAACAACAACTATTTGGCCCGATGTACGATTATTTTCAAAAAGTCAACAAATAACAGGATGATCATACTTTGTAAGAGGAAAAGAAAACCAGGATAATCTCACCTCACAGATGACGTCACAAGATGAACGAGATGATCTGCAGTATGGAGAACACATGATGCAAAACAAACATGTAAACTGAACAAACAAGATCTACCAGTTGCGGTCTTACCTATAAAGGAGTTGATCGGTTGTCGTCGCCATCATAAAGTAACCGGAACCTTAATAACGCAGAGAAATTCGGTTTCTTTTTAGGAGGTGAGCACCACTGCATCGTAAAAGAAGAAACCCAGTTTGCTAGTTTTAAAAAATCGTCAATTAGGATTTTCGATTTTCGATTTTCGATTCTCTTTCTTCAGTCAAATTCAGCAAATTTCGATTTTCTCCTTCTTCACGAAGAGCATCATCGTCTGGACGCATTGTCAGTTCACCAAATTTCGATTTTCTGTATGTAATCAACTGACACATGCAGTTGCTAGCTGGGCTTCAGTATACAATAGCGCTACAATCTGGAAAATGTCATTTCCTGAATGGATCCTTAGACAAGCTGATTTGGATGCATCTTTCTCGTCGACCTTTTCTGGTTGTTGATTATTATTATTATTTGTTAGACAAGTGGTTGATTATCTTTTAATACATATTCAAAAATAAAAAATCGATTTTCTTTTTATTCACTAAGGACATCTTCACTGATAAGGACCTTTTCTGGAACCCACATTGATGATTATTATTATTATTTGTTAGACAAGTGGTTGATTATCTTTTAATACATATTCAAAAATAAAAAATCGATTTTCTCTTTGTTCACTATGGACATCTTCACTGATAAGGACATTTTCTGGAACCCACATTGATGACAAACACGTGGTCCATGCTGTTAAGACAGAAAAACTTCATTGACTTGCATTGAAAACTACCATTTTTTGGTTTTGGTATGGTGGGTGTGTGGTGGGGCGGCGTGACCATGTGAGTGAGACGACGAAATTTAAAAACTTCGTCTAACTTGTATCGAAAACTATGGGGGGTAGGGGGGAGTGGGGACCACTTGGGTGAGACAAAGAAAGTCCTATTTTTCTTTTAAAAAAGAAAATTTCATGAAAAATTTTAATTTAATTCCTAATATTTAATAAAATATTATTTTTTTATTAATCTTTATATTTCGAACTCTCATCATCCCTAACATTATAAAAATATATCAATTTAGTTTATCTGACCAAAAAGTTGACAATCAAACGTAACAGGAATGGTAGAAAGATGGATTTACCTTTGATATAATTTAAAATAGTTAAAATGACGTAATTATCCTTTTAAAAACTGGCAATTGTAAAAATAACCATCTACATTACTATAAAATTACCATTGATCACTTTCTAATCAAATTATGACACATCATTGAATCAATCTTTTTTTTTTATTGAAAAAAATGGAAGTGTTGTTGCTAACAGGTCTGATGCGTGTTATGTACATGTGAAATTTGCATTTTGCCTCATTGTTTTCTTTCTAAAAAAAGTTTAATATTAATGAAACATTCTCTTGTTACTGTTGAGCAACGATAACCAATACATGTATACATAGCCCAAGTTTGTGATCAACGTTATTATCTTAAACTTCTCATATTTGTCCTCCAAAAATCATTCATCTCTCAAAATCTCTCATTTCTCCATAAATTATCAATGTTCACTTTTCACATTCATGATTGTTTACTCATATTATTTCATTTTTGTGCAATAATTTGAGTGTCATTACATCCATAAAACATCCGCAAACATGGCATCATCAAGCAATACGTCCACGAAGTGTGGTATCATCAAGCAAAACATCCCACAAGAAAAACAAATACCATCTTCTTCCTCACCCATTTGAGAGGAACAAAAATATTCAAGTGAAAATGACCAAACTAACCTTCTGTCTATTAAGGTTGACAACATTTATTTTTTTAAAGAAACACTTCATTTAAGTTGTATAAAAAACTATCATAATTTTCTAGGATAATTTTAATATCTTTATTGTTTGATTTAATTGTTATTTAACCTCTGTAGTTTGAATAAATCTCATTTTTCCTCTTCTGTTAACTCTGTTACTAAAAAAAAATCTAACAATGACAGTACGTGAAAAGATAAAATTACCCCTCAAAATATTTAATATAATATTATTAAAAATTATTAAAATATGATAAAGTAAAAATAAAATAAAATAATTATTAAATCTTCTGGATTTGTTTCTAGCTCCAAACCTAGAGTTGAAAAAAAATAAAAATTGAAAAAACAATTTTCTTCTTCAATGAAGAACATTGTTCTTCTCCTACATCGAAGAACAATGTTCTTCTTCTACATTTTTCATTAACAACACCACATCAACAACAACAAACAATTTGGAAACCATATTATATTTAAAAAAAAAATTGAAAAAAAAATGAAGAAAAGACATTGTTCTTCATTCAAACTCAAGTTCATCATCCTCAATCTACCATATCAGTCGACCATCATCAACACATATATCGAAATCATCATCAACATCAACAACATTAACACACAATCATTATCATCCATTTGAAAAAAATAAATGGAAAAATAGATAACATTGGGTCTTCTTCGTCAAAGACCAAGGGTCTCCGGTGAAAGACTCTTCGCGTGGAGACTGAAACAGGCCTTCATTGCTAACAAACCAAGGGTCTCGATGAAGGAGACCTAACGGTCTCTTTCGTGTGGAGACTAGAACTAGTCTCTATGCAATGGAGGCTAGTTCTAGTCTCCATGATCTCCTTCATTGGAGATCTATGGTTTTCAACAAATGAGATGAACTAGTTCTTAGTGCCACGTTGTCGCTTTTGCCACTTATGATGAGATAAAGAAGAATGTGGAAGAAGAATAAGAAGATGGAAGAAAAAGAAGAATAAGAAGAAGAAAATGAAAGGTGAAGAAGAAAATGGACAACGGAGTTGGAGTTAAATAGATTTTTTTTTTTTTCATTTTAATATTCTTTTTCCATTTCCATGACTTTACTTTTCTTCTTTAAAAAATAACTTTTTTTAAAAAAAAGTTTTAATTTAATTGTTTAATTAATATTATTATATATTTTATCTTACTTTGACAATTTTGCCTTTCTTGGTTAAAGGTCAAATATTGACTTTTAATATTTAAGTTAATGGTAGGAGGTTTTTTTTTTAGCTATTTTTATAAACAATAGGAGTATTTCTAGCCATCTTTATAAATTATAGAGAGGTTTTTAACGATTTTCATAATTTAGGGGGTTTTTTTTATCTATTATACCAAACTATAGAAAAAATAGAATTATCCTTATTTTTTTTAAAAAAAAAACCTATCATAATTTTAATGTTCTTTGGAAAACATCTCTTTTTAATTCTAAAATTTTAAAAACTCTTCGGAAGGTCCATCTCATCCGGATAATGTATAAAAAAACTTTTTACCTTTTATGGTAGTTATTATCAGTTAAATTACCGTATTACATATGATAAAATAATATTTTATAAGTTAAATTGTTTAAAACATTTTTGAAGTTTTTAAATTATAATTTTATTTTTACTATTTGACATGATTTATTGAAAAAAACGTCCCCTTTTTAATTGCTTTTTTCTTTTCACTGACAGTGCATGTGGAACTAAGTAATATGCATATTTACGAAACTACCCTTTTACGAGTGATTTTTAAATGAAAAAATTGGAGTGATTTTTTGCTGAAAAATTTTGCTTGTTATCGTTGGCCAATTGTAACAAAATTTGATATAAAAGATGCATTTCATCAGCCATATTTGAACCTACTGTTGTGCAAGTTTTTCTCTCTCTCCAAATTTATTCATCTGTGCTTATCATTTTCTGTCCAAATTTAATTCATCAATTTCAATTTTTCTACTTCGATGGCCGGTGCAAAAAGATTACGAGTGTCTTCACCTTTGAAATCAAGGAACACAACACATGATGGGCCTGCAAGCGAGCTCAATTCTCAAAGGTCATCGCCACTTCACTTGGCAACTGCAAAAGGGTTCTTGGTTATAACGAAAAATTGGTATCAATTAACTCTTAAATGTGTATTGTTTGTCAGTTTACGGTTATTGTTACAAACAAAACACATTTCAGGTCAATAGACACCAGTTCATTCATTATAACCAAGAATCCTTTTGTGGTTGCCAAGTGAAGTGACGATGACATCTGAAAATCGAATTCTTTGGCTAGCATGGTTATAGCCAAACAATGAATACAAGGACGAATGTTGATTTTTTTTTTTTTTTTTTTTGTGTTAGTTTAATTTTTATATTTCTCTTTTGTCAAGGAGAGGGAGAGAGGAGGAGGAGGTGCGACGAGAGGCAAGACAGACAAGATTGAGGTGGTGGTGGTGATCAATAAAGGACAAGGAGGAGATTTGTAGGGTTACTACAGAAGAGGTGAAGGTGGAGTTTTTTAATAGTCTTTTTGAAGCTTAAGAATCCAAAAGGTTATAATGTGGATAAAAGCTTTTGAACATTATGGATGTTAACATATGTATAGTTGTACATCTTCTCCCTCTTATAATATACTGTAAATAAAGTTTCCCTTTATCATGCTTATTGATTTAATTACTCCTTTTTAAATATGAAATGTTTATGTAATTCTTATGATCACTTGAAATTTTATTAATCTATAAAATGAAAATGTATTGAATCTTTATTTTCGTCTCCTAATTAAATTAAATATATTGTAATTAAATTTAAAATCATTATTTATGATATCATATATGTGATAACAATTTAAGTAAAAAAATATTGTTAAATTAGTAGCAAAATCTAAACATCCACTCAATATAAATTATAAATAATAAAATTTAATTAATAATTTGTTTTAAGTTTAAAACTTATTTGATAATAAAAATGAATATAAATTTAAACACGTGACTTGCCTGAGGAGCTAAAACTAGTAGTTAAAAAAAGGTTATAATTAGAATATATTTATAGTCTAGTGTGTAAATATATTTATTTGTAAAAGGCCTTTAATGCAAGTTTCTACTGTTACTTGAAAACATAACTAAATGTTATTTTGTATTTAATCCGTATAAAAATTAACTTTTTACATTCTTTTCCCATACATTTTGGATTAACGTGACGGTGAAATTGCAAGGAAAGCAGGTCATCGCCATGCCATCTAACATTTGAAGTGAGGTTTAAGACAGCAAGAGTAGCTCAGAAGACATTTTCAAAGTTCGAACTACTCCTTTTTAATTTTTTTTTTTTTTTTTTAACTAGAACAAGCCCAACATATAATTGGGACTTGCAGCAATAGACGTTATTGTGCGATCTAAAGATCAACTCTCAAGAATAGGAGGGAACATGACAGAACCCATCCCGACTCATCTATTGAGTCTAGGAGAATCCCGTGAAAATTGATATATTTCTAACTAAAATCTAGATTTATTGAAAATCTTTTGGAAAAATCATTGTAAATCTCATGATCACTTTGTAAATATAATATGAACAAATCGAAAATTCATACATTTCAATAAATTGAAAATCCTTACATTTCTCATATTGTACCTATATACTAAATATATAAAATATTCATAAAATAGCATGAAAAGATATTTTATTTGTAAAGGTATTTTTGAAGCAAATTTAAGAAATCTAGTTAATTAAAATGATATATACTAATGCAAAATGTTTATCATCATATGACCTTTCTCATGATATGCAATAATCTACATGAATTTACGGCAGATACCTAAAAAAAAAAAATGTTTTATAAAGAGTGAGCATTAATGTCCAGTAAATAAATTAACTTTTGTAAAAATATTTTTAAATAAAACATAACATATGACTTGTAACAATAAGTGACTCTCATAATTCAAAAAACATTTATATGTGAACAATAAAACTGAATAAAAATATCATATCATAATACAGTTATAAACTCCTATATGAATAATTGTTATATCTATAATAAATATATATATACTATGAAACTACTATTTATAAAAAATTTATTTGAAAACAATAAGAAATCATTTTGAATATGATCTATTAAACATAAGTTGGATATTTGATTGAAACTTTTCTGAAATATCTTTGAATACTGCACAGGCTACTTTGGTTTAACCACCATGTTTCAAACTTTCATTCAACTAGTAGATGTAGCACTGTGGGGGCTAGCCTACCCTTTCCACCATTGAAAAAAAAAATTGTAATAGTAAAACTATAACCAATTGCTTCAGCTTATGCGCTTAACAATTGAGGCATATTCAAAATGGCTTAATATTATTGCATCAAGAGATCCATCTATTTTGGCTTCACTATTGTTCAAAAACTCACTACTCGCTAGTCGACCAACGACCCAGCGAGCAACGAATAATCGGTAACTCGACTAGTAATTAATGAGTACTCAAAAAGTATTATTTTGGGAGAAAATTATAATTTTAAAGTCTGAAAGTGTAATATGATATTTTTATAAACGTCAGGGGCCATGATCAAATTATTCTCACTCACCTTATTTAAAGCTCACCACTAAGTCACTCATCTCACAGTCAAACACTCTCTCAAAACCCTCATATTCTCTCTCTCTCTCTCTCTCTCTCTCACTCTCCTCTCTCATGCCTCTTCTCCGTCTTGCTTCTCTCGTCGTCGCCTTCGCCGTTCAAGTAAGCTGTTACTATTGTCGTTTTGAGATCATAAATAGTTGCTGTCACTAAAGCTGAAGTTGAAGCCACTTTTCTTCATCATTGTCAATTCTCTGTCTCATTTATGTACTCGGTCGTCTCCATTGGCTCAAGTCTTCTTTTCTCTCTTCGTGTCGTTGACACTTTCCTTCAAGCTGTCACCGTTGTCTTTTCTTTTTAACTCGTTGCCGGCAATGAACTGTGAATGTGATTGTTTCTCTAAATTTTCTTTGATGTGTGGTGTGTTCTTTGTCTTGTTTGGAATATTGGGTTTTGTTCAATTTTTTTGTGGTGTTTAAGATGATTTTCGATTGGTTTTGTGATAGTTAAACTTGTTAAGTTAACCAAGTTTGGCTGAGTTAAGCTAAGTTAGGTTGATTATCCACCTTCGACGAGCAAAACCTTTAATTTAGAAGTTCTCGGATCAATGGAGTGCTAATTTGTAAGAACTCGATGAGAACTCTGTGAAACTTGTCGAGTTTTTAAACACTAGTCTTTAATATTCTCACAAGTGGCATGGGTATGTCAAAAGATTCTGTTGCTGCTGCAGTTGTGGCATTTAGGCATATTTATGATGATTGTCCTAAAAAATATATATTTTATTTGAACATATACATTTATTTATTATTTTAATATCGAAATAAATATATATTTATTCTAAATCTATTGTATGTATTTTCTTGTTTATATTTATATTTCTATTCAAATATTGCATATGTAATAATTTTATTTCATATATTAGATGTGAAATTTTACTTAAATTATCACATTTTGCTTTTTTTTTTTTTTAATTATAATATTAGTTACATAATATATTATTTAAATTTAATTTCTTTAGTACTTTTCCTAGTGCACTCTTTCATTTAAAATGTAATAAAAACTATGAATTATGATTGTCAAAATGTAGTTTGTCTATGTCTAAAGAAAGATCGTTGATGTTATAGCATTAATATGCTACAATTCATATGTGATAAATTTAATCATTTAAATATCTTTAGTAATAGCATAATTGATGCTTGATTTTATCTACATTTCATGTTTCATTCATATTTTGTTCGATTTTTTTTTTTTACTTTTATTTTATTTATTTATAATATGAATTTTAATGAGTAAATAAGATTTATTATATCTCTCCTTTAACTAGGTATATCTATTTTTTTTTTTAATTTATAAAATGTTTTCATACTATTTACGTTTATTTAAAAATTTTATTCTAACTCACCTTGATAAAAATTTCTATCTATGTCCCTATGGACTATTATTCACGAACTTATTACTCTTATACACATGTGGTCCTTAGTCTCATAATAAAACTGTAAATATTTGTAATATAAAAATCTACACCAACTAATACAGGAATCTAGTTATACGTGGTAAAGATACACAACACACATATAGAGCGATAATAGCTAGCCTGGGTGACTCTATGACTGTCTAGACATTTCCCACACACATGTTGGATAACTCTTTAGAACTTACACATATGAAACCTGATGACTGTTAAAGGGAAGAACATAATTTTGATGTTCTAAAAGTCTTATTTCAATCATTTCCAAATTTTAAATCATTTTCATATATAAATTGTATAATTCTATTTCTAAATATGAATATAATTCTCAATAAATCCATTTTTTCATAATATCAATAAATATTCTATAATGAAATCATAATTCAAAATCAATAAATTAATAGATTAATCAAATAATTTCCTTTTGATAACAAATAAATAAATAAAATCTTAAATTTAAATAATTATAATAAATCAATTTAATTAAAACAGACTATCCAGACAATTAATTAACTAACAAATAATTAATTTTTAATAATTTATAAATAATAAAATCTGAAATATATAACTACAATCAATTAATTCAATTTAAATAAATAATCTACTCACAATATCTATTCTTAAACGGGTTCCACATTTGTTCCTCATTATTTTGAATCCATCCTAAATTACATAAAACTCAACTTAAAACTTATAAAAGATTAACTAATTTTTTGAATTTCAAATTTTATTGAAATAAAATCATCTTATCTAGATAAATCAAATATCTAAATATTTAGTTCACCCATACAAAGTGTTCTACCCTTTTTTCTTCTCTCTGTTTTTTTTGGGGCTTTACGGGCACTAGTTTCTCTCATTTCTGCAGCTTACTCTGCTTCCAATAATATTATATACGGCCACTTTAATTTCTCTTGCTTACAATGCACAATCTCCGGTTACTCATCTCATTTAATTCATACTTCCATTTTGTTTACTGACACGCGCACCCAATTTGCATCTCTTGATTTTTCTTTTGAAATATTGTTTCTCTTGATATTGATTGACTTTCCTTTTACTCTTTCTCTCCTTCATTTTTATTTTATTTTATTTTAAATGCCACTCTCTTTCATTGTTATCTCATGTCCATCATTCTTTTCTCGCAACTTGCTTTCGTGACACTTACGCTGTTGCACTTTTGACGTGGTTTCTTGTTGAACTTGGATGGGTTAGAATGGAAACAGAACATATTTTACAAGCACACTATTGATTATTCTCGCCTAGGAGCAAAGAGGGGGATATTTTCAATGCTTTTAAATGGTGGGTGGGTCAGGAGGGCCAATTGTTCCAAAAGCAACACCGCTAGATCAGTAGCTCTTTAAAATCTCTAGAAATTCCGAAACTAAAACCAAACCCCTGAATTTAAGCAAATAGGCAGAAAGTAGATTTTTTTTTTTTTTTTTTGTTGAGTATAAGAATTATGTTTGAGACAGATTTAGGAGACCATCGAAACCTAATCAAGATAAAATATTAGTAACACGACTCAGAAGACTACTCCCAATTGAAAGAAATTCATTCACATGAAGATAGGAAAGAGATATAAATTTAGATTTTTGCAGGATGGAGTGTCAAATCCATGCCTCCTGAAAATAGAGAAAGTAGAAAGTTTCAAGCTTATTATTATTATTTTTTGAATAAAGTTACAAACTTAAATTTATAAATGTACAGTAAGAGAGATATATATATATATATATATAGATAAACTAATCCTAAAAGAGACATTCTCGCCTTTATTCAAATAGGAATGATAAATTACTTGAAGGTTACATTATTAGAATAATAGAGAAGTTTTAAGTAAATAAATAATCATAAGAGAAGATCCATGTTTATAAATCTTGCTCTTGTATTTATATTTATGTGATCTTATTCTCTATTATTTAATTAGAAAAAATACAAAAACAATTGAAGAGGTCCACTAGAAGATGTATGTGTGGCATGGATAGTAAAATTTAGTGTTGAAAAAATAATGAAAAAGAAACATAAGATGAACTTTGACACCACTACCATTACTCACACATAAAACTAAATAGGTATCTGTTACGTGCAAAGGAGAAACACCAACCATTTGAACTGAAAGTGATTGCGCCTTGCACTCAAATTATATCACATATGCAAAGATTGAGATGAAATAACCACCTAAATCACCACGGTGGTGTTTGGATGCAATTTTTTAAGATGGTTTTTTATTTTCAAAAATTAAAAAATGAAAGTAAAGTGTTTGAGAATATATTTTGTAAAATGTGTTTTTGAGAATAAAAAAATATTTTTAAAAGAGTTAAATACACAATACCTCATTGAGGTTATTTAATATAGACAGAAATAAAGTTTGGTTTTTACAACAAATTACCTTCAACTTAACGGTTAAAGAGTGTTAAGTTTGATGGTCAACTATGATTTAAAGTGTAAATACGAAAATGCCCATAGATTTCAAAATTAATTTTCTTTTAAAATTTAAATAATAAAAATTAATCTAATAAAAATATATCTACATTTTTTTTATTACAATTTTTTTATTAATATGAAAAAATAAAAATTAAAAAAATATATACAAACAAAAACAATTAAAGTAATTTTTATGAAAATAAAAGAAGGCAAAAACGAAAATAGAAATTAAATAAACAAAATCTTCATTTTCATTGGGAATGAGATCAAGATTTTGTTTGAAGATCTTCATCTTATTTGAAGACGTAGGTGAAGATTCTGTTTATTTAATTTTAATTTTAATTTTTTATTTTCATAAAAATTACTTTAATTGTTTTATTATTTTTTTTAATTTTTATTTTTTCATATTATTAAAAAATTGTAATAAAAGCAAATCTAAATTTATTTTTTAATATATTTTATTAGATTAATTTTATCATTTTAAATTTTAAAAGAAAATTAATTTTAAAAACTAAGAATATTTTTATCTTTATACTTTAAATCACAATTGATCGTCAAATTTAATATTCTTTGACTGTTAAGTTAAGTTGAGGATAATCTATTAAAAAAATCAAATTTCATTTTTACCAGTATTAAATTTAACCTCAAGAAGATATTATGTATTTAACTTATTTTTAAAAATTATAATTAAAAAGTGAAAAATAATTTTTTAAATATTTTTTATTATTTTTAAAACGCATTTTTAAAATTAAATCATTATTTTTTAATCAAAATAACTATTTTATTTATTTTTAAAAGAAATATTAATATATTTATACCATCTTTTTGTTTAAAAATAATTTTTAAAATATTTTATAAAGTATTTTATATTTTTAAAAATAATTTTAAAAGTGGTTTCTGGCATCTTTAAAATATTTTGTCGGGACCTGGTACTCACTGGTCACTACCAAATCAAAAGTGTCAGATTCTACTGTTTTTAATCATCAACACTTTTCACAGTGGTAGGATCCAGCTAAACCGGTTTTATTAGTATATAATTTTTTATTTAAAATATTATTTATTATTTATTTTTATTACCTTTTTCTATTCTAATTTAGAGTGTTGATCGGCGTGTGCGTTAGAGATAGGGACAAGTTAGTAATAAAAAATCTTTGGTTTCGTTATCAAAAAAAAAATCTTTGGTTTCATTTGGAAATTCTGAGTAGGTTCCCTTGATAATGTCAAAAAAGAGTAGGTATGAGTACCACCACTAAAAAGCAACCACGTGGTTTCATGAAAAACGAATATCATTTGTTTGACGTCCTTTTTTTGTTATTTTCCTCAGACGTCCTGCTGTTTTAGGGCCCGCAAATTTAATATTGTTTGTCTTGGAATTGACATCACCTTTAATTTTATTGTTTGTGCCATCAGGTAGGAGGTAGATCCTAAAATACCGATGCCGTGTGCATATAAGTTTTGTATGGATTTTTATAATATAAATTTATGGGTTAATTATGCTATTAGAGCTATTACATATATATTTTTAATTTCATTTATAATAACAACGACAATTTTTTAATATAAACTCATTTTGACGAAAACAATAAAACAAAATAAAAATACATATTATCTTCTCAATATAATTATTTAAAACAAAATAAATCTCAATTTTTTATCAATCATCATAAATTACATAATTTTTCTCTCTCCTTTTATATTCTATAATTAAAAAAAATTGTAACAAATTTTCCTATTTTTAATAGATTGGAATGAGTGAACAATCCTACTCAACATAGTTTCTCGGTTAGAAAATTGATCTCCATATTTTATAAAGTTATGTTCACTGCATTAACTTTATATTTGAGTTAAATAATTATATTAAAAAAGATTTTTTGATCTCATTACCTATTTATTTTATGTGATAAGATTTGATCTCAAATAAATAATAGTATGGAAGACCTTTTGTAAAGAAAAAAAAAAAAAACAAAACAATAAGGTACATGATGCTTTTGTGGGTCAGGCTAATTGCATTAGTTTTTTCCTTTTGTGTATTCGCTTTACAAGAAAGTAGAAATAGCAAGAATTTTTTTTTTTTTTTTAAATTGAAATAGCAAGAGCATTAATGCTTCATATTGGTGGGAATTTATGCGGATTCCATTTGGAATCTTGCATGTATGAACTTACTTTTAATTTTCTTCCGTCCAACATGGTATCCGTGTCAGCATTATCAACTCATTGATGTTGGGTTATTTCGTCGTTATATTTATTTTTTTTTATATTTTGAAAAAAAGTCATGTCATCATTTAAAAAAAAAAAAGTCATGTCGTCGATAGAGTGGAATCTAGGCAGGGCATACTTTATTATTACAGAGTGGAACCTAGCGGCTGGTAGGCCATACGATCATTATTGCAGCGTGGAACGGAGGGGCTGGTAGGGCCACTCTCCCTTTCCTGGAGGATAATACAAGAGAAAACCTGTGGGAGATTTCAAAAATTATCATATTTTAAAATTATTTTAGAAATAATTTTTTTTTATTTTTAATTTTTAAATTTTTTTTAATAAAAATCCAAACAATCAATTAACTGTTGATGAATGATAATTTTAAATAATTTAAATTATAATTTAATAACTTAAATTTTAAATAATTTAAATTATAATTTTACATCATTTAACTCATAAATATATTATTTTATAAAAAAAATTCGATAATTTATTTACTAGTAACAATTATCAAAATTAAAAATATTTTTTAATACATTCTATTAATATTAATTGTTAGTTATTAACTAATTATTTAAATTTTTTTAAAGAGTTTTACAAAAATTAAAAATGAAAATAGTTCGTTTATAAAATAACTTTAAAAATATGATTATTTTTAAAATCACAGGAACTAAAACAAGGTTTTGCCATAACAAAAATATTAAAAGTGTGGCAATTACACAAATGAACTCATATTTGGTAATATTTGCATGCATAAGAAATTTTTGACATGTATTACATAAAAGTCTCCTATCGGTAATAGTCAATGATTAAAATTTACCATTAACCAAATTTTTCATGTGAAAATAAAAATTATTCCTAAATTTTTACTTCAATGTTTTATTTTTTCATTTTTGAAAAGTTTAGTTACTATATATAAATTAAAAAATTTAATAGTATAACCTAGATCATCATCATTAGCAACCCAAATAATTTTTATCTACCCAGCTCATCATAAAATTTACCTATCTTCAACCTAAAACCCATAGATCACCTTAATCAGTTCCAACAAAAGAATAAGTAAACTCACCAATAGAATAAGAAAAGAATACACACACACACATATATATACCCATCACTAATGGAGCATATAGTTAGGATATATATACTCGTCACTAATGGAGCATATAGTTACGGTGAATAAGTCCGCTACTCTTCTGAAGTATTATAAATTTGTAATTTTACCTCTTTTTTAATTTGTGTCATGCCTTACTACCTTTAAAATTAATTGTTTTATCAACATTTTTTGTTTTTTATTTTTTATTTTTTATACTTAACAAGTTTTCTTTAAATGTAAACTAATGTTATATCTTATTTAAGCTGTACCTTAAAATTTTTATTTATTCTTGTTCTTTTTTTTTCTTAGAATCACACCTTAATCATTGCCATCATAGCTAGAATTTCTCCTATCAAAGATTTTTCCATCTCTTCCAATCTTTTATTTTTGGAAAAAGTTTATATTAGTCCCCTAGGTTTTGAAAAATATCAAGTTTTTAAAATTTTTTTGAAAACATTCTTTTCATCCCTAACTTTTCCTAAATTCTTTAAAAAAGTTCAAACCATCAGTCAACTAATGGTCAACAATGGCTTTAAGCAATTTAAATTGTTATTTAATAACTTAAATTCAAGAATATTTTAGAATATATAACTTATTAATTCATTATTTTATAAGAATAATTTGATAATCTACGTACCACTAATAATCATTAAGGATAGAAACATTTTTTTTTTATATATATCCTGTTAATATTGACCCTTAATTGATTAGTGATTTTGATTTTTTTTGAAGAGTTTTGAAAAAATTAAATAGAAAAAGAGTTGTTTGCAAAAACATCTTTTGAAATCTGATATTTTTTGAAATCTCAGGGACTCAGATGAAGCTTTTCCTTTATTTAAGGCATTTTAATGTTATGTCATGCATTTAATTTATTGTTTATTAAAGAAGATTAATTTTTATTGATTTATGTAATTAAAAGAATGTTTTTTAATAAAAAAAATTGTTTGATAAAGACTGAATTATAACTTATAGTATCGTTAATTATTACAAAAAATATATAACTTATAGTATCGTTAATTATTACAAAAAATATATATTATTTTAAATCATGTCAACCAAATATAACAATACACTCCGTATGGTTAGGTTCCTGCTAAGACGGAACCTAGAAAGGAGAGTTGAATAAGTTCACCAAAACTTTTGCAGAATTAAAACTCTTTATTATATAAAAATAAAAATAAATTAAAAAAATAAAAAGACCAAAAAGTTAAGGTGACAGAGAATTTGTTCTGAAAAGCTTTTCTTATTGTATAAAAAAGAAAAAAAGAAAAAATTTCATTTGATCCTTAATTTTTTAAATATCTTTAAAATAATATACTAAACATCCATAAATTTATAAAAAATTCATCATTTCAGTCTCTACCATTAATCAAACGTCGATCAAATTGACAGTAAAAAGGTTAAAATGATAATCTTGCATTAAAATTTTGAAAAAATTTCATTTTGATCCCTAATTTTTTAAAAATTGATAATTTTTTAAATATCTTTAATATAATATACAAAACATCCCTAAATTTATAAAAAATTCATCATTTTAGTCTCGATTGTTAGCCAACCATTGGTCAAATTGATAGTCTAGAAAAATTGAGAGATAAAAAAAAATGAATAAACAAATTAGAGAAGAAAATTGGAATATTTGGGCAGTAAAATTGTAGCCACCAACAAGCAACAACACCCCCTTTTAAACTCATTTTCTTGTTACCATTGTTACCATAAAAAATATATATATTAAATTGTTATTATTTTGATTTTATGTATTAAGGGCAAAAGAGTATTTTCCTTACCTATCAAATCCGATACAACAAGCAATTCATTTACTCAACATGCAACATCTAAAAATAATAAAAAAAAATTATAAGGGTATTTTGGTCTTTTTATTTCTAATTTATTTTTATGGAATGATATAATAATCCTTTCAAATATCTTACATTTTAATACATTAAGGATAAAAAGGTACTTCCAACAAAGTAGGGGTAGTTTGGTCTTTTTGTATTTTCTGTTAAAAAACTGGTCAGCATGATTAAAATGATGAATTTTTAACAAATTTAGGGATGTTTGATATATTATATTAAAGATATTTAAAAAATTATCAATTTCTAAAAAACTATGGATCAAAATAAAATTTTTCGAAAATTTTAATGCAAGATTATTATTTTAACCTTCTTACTATCAATTTGATCAATGGTTGACTAACGGTAGGAACTAAAATGACGAATTTTTTTATAAATTTAGGGATGTTTGATATATTATTTTAAAGATATTTAAAAAATTATTAATTTTTTAAAATTAAAGATCAAAATGATTTTTTAAAAAAAAAGAAAAAAGAAAAAAGGAATAGCTTTTCTTTTAATATTGGATATAAAGATTCTTTACACCTGACAGAAGCTACAAAAACTAATAAAAGAGGAACTTCAAGTTATGTTCAACTTAGAATGCCTTCAGAAATATTTACAAATGACGACAAACTAAACGATAATTTAGCATCAATTATTAAAATATTCCCCAATTTTATTGGCGCTGGATGTAAATATTCTTCACATGCAATTTAATGAAAAAAAAATTTTAATTCTATTACACACACATATCACAAATGTATTATATATCATGAAGTATGCCGGACTCTTGATCAAGGTATCTGAAGTGTGCTTCCAAACGCAAGAGAAGAGGCCTATATTTGCGTGGAAAAATTGCCTTTCACACAAAGGTCCTAGGTAGAGATTAAACGGTGGACTTTTGACCCACATGGGCTAGAAGTCTTCATGGGCTGGGTGCCAATGGCACCAACAGCCATTTGCAATATTTGCATCTTCTTCTTAGATATAATCATATCTTAAGATTCGTTGCATTCATCTATCACATAACCAAATAGAATTTAATAAATCAAAATAATAAGGCACATCCACACCATAAGGTAAATCATCCACCGATGTACAATATATATTTTTTAGGGATAAATCTAATTTTCCCCTTAGTTGGATATAATAGCCAAAAAACCTTAGACTTGAAAAATTACTGAAAACCCCCTATAATTAATAAAAGTAGCCAAAAAGCTTCTATTGTTTATAAAAATAGCTAAAAAAAACCCTCTAACGTCAATTTGAACATTAAAAGTCAATATTTGATCATTAACTAGGAAGGCCAAAACTATCAATTCATTGTAAAATAAGTTTAAAAAATCAAACAAGTATATGAGTGCTAGGTGTACAATGAAAAATTATATATTTTAAAATAATTAAATATATATTTTTAAAATCATGTCTACACATAATTCAAAATAATAATAATAATAATAAAGACATTTAATTTCTTAAAAAAGACTTCTCACTCTCCTCTCTCACTCTCCTTTTCTGGTATCTTCTTCATCTTTATCTTTTGTTCTCTGGTTTCATTTTCCTCTCTTTCTTCTTTTTCCCTTCTTCTTTTTAAACCTTATAGATGTGAACCCATGTTTGGGTTTAATCTCGAACCTAGACGTAATTCACATTTGGGTTTGATTACGAACCTAAATGCGAACATTTAGGTTCAAAATCTAACTGAGATGTGGATTCACATCTCGGTTCGATTACAAATTTCAAACCCAGATGAACATTTGGGTTTATCATCGCACCCAGATATTTTTATTGTATTTGTGTTTGTTTTGTTTTCAATGAGATTTTTTTTTTAAATTGTTTTCAACGAGATTTTGAATAAATGCGTTTATCGTAATTGTTTGGTGATAGGAAACTATGGTTTCATGTCTAAAAATTGATGATGATGGTTTCATCTTTGGCTCATCATTTTATTGTTAAGAAGGATGATGATGATGTGTAAAAGATTAGCGAAGAAGTGTTTGAAAATAATGTCTAGGTTTTTATTTTATTTTTTTAGATTCAATTTTGTTTTTATATTGTTTTGTTATTTTATTTTAGCTTTTCTATATTTAAGGGGTAATTTTATCTTTTTGCGCATTATCAAAGTTAGAATCTACGTTTACTAATAAATTTAATAGAAAGGGAAAAATGAGATTTGTTCAAACTATAAGAGAAAAATTAGCGATTAGATCAAACAATAGGGGAATATTAGAATTATTCCTATTTTTTAGGTGAAAAACTCAAATGAGAATAACCATGGGACCTTTGGTCAAGCCTTAGAAAAAACAATGAAGTCAAGTTCCAATATACAATGTACTTGACCCTAGCTTTACTTAATCATGCCCCGAGAGTTGCATACATAAGTTCTTACCACGCCCTGTGACTTAGGTCTTGGACTTACTCCGTTAGTCTTTTTATACCTCACAATACAAACACTTATGCTTTGTCATCCAAAACGACTCTTCCAGCTACCCTAGTTTGATAACCTTATTAACATTTTTTTAGTAGTTGGACATACCTAACATTTAATTTGACACACAAAAACTTCCTCGCTGTTTATTTAGATAAAGCAGCCCTAGATCTCATTTACAACTCAATATTTACACAATATCTTAATAATGTTCTAAACAATCTGAACTCTACATTAACTTCTACATAAACCATTATAGACCTTATCTTCGCTCTAAATCTCCAAGCTTTTGGTCTTTACACTTTTGATGTTAAGATAAGAAAATTTGCACCAGATCTTTACTTCACTTGATCTTAAGATCTTTACAAAAGAGCTCCAAGCTTTTGATCTTTACACTTCTAATGTTAAGATAGTATATTTACACCAGATCATTACATCACTCGACCATAATCAATACATATATATGCATGAATTATGCTTCAAGCAGTTTTATAAAAATAACTTACCCTAAATATGCAATCTCGACACTTCAACGAATCTAACAATATATAAAATTCCTATTTTAAAAATGGTTTTAATTTTCATAAGCTTTTCTAAATCTCATGTATCAAACAACTAATGAAATCACACTTGCATTTCAATCAAATTATAGGTAGTGTGTATGACTTATGCAAGTCATAACTATAAACACAAACGTCCTATATATGTCAACAACTTGCTAAGACTTCTAGTACTAAGTGACTCATCAATTAAAAAAAAAAAAGGATAATCCCAAAACACTCCTTAACTTTTGATAAATTATCCATTTACCCCCATATGATTTTTTTTATTATTATTATTTAAAATACTGTTTGACTTTTAAATAAACATCTAAAATACCATTAAAACATATGAAAGGATGATAATACCCTAATGGTAAAAATTCTGTGAGGTGGATAAGGTCGGTTGTTTGACTTTAAAAGCAAAAGCAAAAGAAAAAATATAAAGAAAATTAAAAAAATATTAATTAAAATATAAAAAATCAAAATAAATAAATAATATTAAATGTGAAAATATAAAAAAATAAAGAAATTTTTTATTTAAAAATAAAAAAATAAAAAAATTGAATAAAGATGAAAATATTTTTCTTGTCACTCAGCTCTCTCTTTCTCCCCATCTCATCAGTCTCTTTTTGTCTCTAACTTCACCAGTCTCTCTCTCTCTCTAATTTATATTCTTCTTCGACTCTGTTGCTTCCCACTGCCTACACCAGACATCCACCACTACCCGATCCCATGCTGAGTCCTCTTCATCTCTATCTCTCTTCGGCGTCGCTGCCGCTTGCTTTTCATCCTCTCTTCTTTCTTTTCATCATCTGAGTTCGAACCCTCAACCAGGCTCGAACCCAGATGAGGTTCATCTAGGTTTTAGACCCTCATCTAGATCCCTTAATTAGGTTCAAATCTAAATGAACCTAGTTGAAGGTTTGATGTTTGATGATATTTGATGATTTTTTATTTAATTTTTGATTTTTGATTTTGGGTTTCCAAGCATACTTGATGATGTTTGATGATTTTTTTTTTTTTTTGGGTCCTTGTGGGTTTATTGATTAATTATTGTTCAATGTAGGTTTATTGATTTGTTATTGTTTATCCTTGGTATGTTGATTGTGTTATTGGTATGTTCACATATGATGGTTGTAGTTGTTCATTACTGGTAGTGGGTTTGAAGGTTAATGATGATGTAATGGCTAGTGGAGATCCAAATTGGATCTTCACCGTCCATCTTAAAATTTTTTTTATTAGTTTATAATTTTTATTTTAAAATATTATTTTATAATTATTTTATTTTTTAAATAAAAATTTGAGGGTTAAAAGTGTCGTTTTACTTGTTATCTAATTTTTTTGTTAATTTTGTAACAAATAAGATATTTTAAACAAAAATGATACCACATGAGGAAAAATAAATAATCTATAAGAGCCTAATCTAACTGAACTCAAGAAATTAATTGAAATCTAATTTATTATTATTAATTTGATCCGGTTCAAGTTTTAGAAGTAGAGAAGTTTATGGATAAATATCCTATAGGAGGATATTTTTAAAAGAAATTAAGAAAATTGGGCTAAAAAGAAAGAGACCATAGGGCTAGAAAATGAAATTTTCATATGTCAGAAAGTTCATACGGTGGGCGAGGATTTTTCATTTAAAAAAAATAATGAATATAATAATAATTAAACGATAGTGGTGAGGTCCATTGAATAAAATATATAAAAATGTTAGTGGTGAACCACACCCATTTAAATATATATATAGATTTTCAAAATCAATAAATGGGTGCCGGGTGAGAAGGAAAGCAATAATAATAATGGATTATATTTAGTATGTATGTTGTGTATGGGTGAATTTTGAAATATGTTTTGGGAATTTTTAAAGAATATGTTTTGAAATTTTTTTTAAAGTATATTTAAAATCTATGAATTTTAGATTTTGTTTTATAAATTTTAAGATATAACTGGAAGGATATTTTTAAAAAAATTAAGAAAATTGGGTTAAAAAGAAAAAGGCTATAGGGCCACAAAATGAAATTCTCGTATGTTGGAAAAGTTCGTACTGTGAATGAGGATTTTTCATTTTTAAAAAATAATGAATATAATAATAATAATAATTAAATGTTAGTGGTGGGATCCATTAAAAAAATAAATAAAAATGTTAGCGGTGGGCTCTATCCATCCATATATATATATATATATATATATATATATAAAATTTCAAAGTCAATAAATGGGTGCTGGGTGAGAAGGAAAAAAATAATAATAAAACAAAATAAAAATGGATTATCTTTAGTATGTATACTCTGTGATGGATGAATTTTAAAATATATTTTTGAAATTTTTAAAGAATATATTTTGAAAAAAATTTTAAAGTATATTTAAAACTTATAAATTTTAGATTTTATTTTATAAATTTTAAGATATGGTTGAGATGATATTTTTAAAAAAAATTAAGAAAATTGACCTGAAAGGAAAAAGGTCATAAGCTTATAAAATGAAATTTTCATATGTTGGAAAAGTTGGTACGGTGGGTGAGGATTTTTCATTTTTTTAAAAAAATGAATATAATAATAATAATTAAATGTTAATGGTGGAACCCATTGAGAAAAATATACAAATATTAATGGTGGACCAAACACATTTAAATTTATATATATATATATATAGAGAGAGAGAGAGAGAGAGAGAGAGAGAGAGAGAGATTTTCAAAGTCAATAAAGGGTTGCCGTGTAAGAAGGAAAAAATAATAATAAAATAAAATATAAAAATGAATTATGTTTAATATGTATTTAGTGTGATGGATGAATTTTGAAACATGTTTTGAGAATTTTTAAAGAATATGTTTTGAAAATTTTTTTAAAGTGTATTTAAAACCTATAAATTTTAGATTTTATTTTATAAATTTTAAAATATGATTGTGATTTATAAAATATGATTTTTGATTTGAAATCTTAAAGTATATTTTATAATTTATGGATTTAAGAGTATATTTTATGATTTTAAAGTATATTTTATGAATTCTAAATTAGAAACTATGTCTTTTGATAATTTTAAAATATAATTGATGATTTGTGAAATTTATGTTTTGTATTGAGTTTCCAAAGTGTGTTTTATAATTTAACAAAGTAAATTAAATTATATGGTTTATAAATAAATTAATTGATATATAAAAGTTTATAGCATGTTTTATAAATTTGCGTAAAAAACTATGATTTTAATGAATACATACATGGATGAGGCTTTTATTGGAAACTAAGTTTTTAGTATAGAAAGTTTTATAAAAGTATATTTAGAAATATATTTGAAATTTTATTTGTAAAAGTGTTTTTAGAAAAGATTTGAGAAAAGAAAGAGAAATAAAAAAGTGTTTCAGAATATCAAAATGTACCATCTTCTTTAACGGTCAGAGAGGGCATCACGTGACTAAGACGCAGAAAAATCGTTTAATATATGCTAGTGTAGAGGTCAAAGAGATGACTCTTTGGAATTTGAAAGAGAGTCATTGAGTCGCCTAACATGTGAATGACAGAGATTATCCTCCACCCTCTATGTGTGTGTTGAATATCTCCACCATATATGACAGAGTTCCCTGAATACTAATTTGGTGTACAAAGTAAAAATCTAAAATCATATTTTTAGAAAAGTTTTACAAATTTTAGATTTCCATATTTTATACATATAGAACGAAAATTTATAGAATACTAGCTTTACAGAAAAAGATTTCTAAAAAAGTTTTATAGATTTTAGATTTTCGTATTCTATATTACTAAAGTTTTGAAGATAATTTATATAGAAGTTTACAGTTTTACAATGATATAAGACTTAATTTCAATTTTATTTTCAGATATAATCATCTATGAATCATTGAAATTATTTTCTTTTATCAATGAAATTTTTTTATGTATTATTGAAAAATATTTTAGAAAATTTATATGAAAGTTTACAATATTACAATGAGATTATATTCTAATTCAGTTTTATTATTTCAGATGTGAATTTATATGATTAACCGATAAATAGTTTTGTTATTAGAAAAATGTTATGTTTTATTTCGAAATATTTTTAAAAAGTTATATCTATTCATTGTGCATTGAACTCACTCTTTTATAAAACTATTTTTTTAGGTATCCATCATAGATTCGTGTAGATTATGATATATTGTAAGAAGGGCCACACGATAATAACAGTTAAATTTGTGTTTATTACTTTTTAATTTACCAAAATTTCGTAAGTGTATTTTCAAAATAGTTTTATAGACTAATAATCATTTTACAAATACTTGAAAATAATTATTTTATATGTTTAGTCTATGAGTTTCAGTATGAGAAATTTAAAGATTTTAGTTTTATTCAATTGGTATTTTGATAAAAGTTATTTCCAAAATTACGATAATTATTTTAAAGGATTTTCAGTAAATCCAGATTTCATCCAGAAGACCCCAATTTTCATGGAATCCTCATGGACTCAGGATAGGAGTCCGGTCGGTCCTGTTATAATATATTAAAAGTGAAGTGGTTTTTTTACACACAACACATCCCCTTAACCCCACCCCCCAGCACGTACACCCAAAAAAAAAAAAAAAATCTTTAGATCGAAAAATAATTCTGTAAACAAATTTGCATTCACTTCAAGAATCACCAAATCGTCAATCAAACACCAACCAGAACATG
Organism: Litchi chinensis; assembly: GCA_019925255.1. Taxonomy (NCBI): domain Eukaryota; kingdom Viridiplantae; phylum Streptophyta; class Magnoliopsida; order Sapindales; family Sapindaceae; genus Litchi; species Litchi chinensis. The sequence goes on along the minus strand of CM034465.1, from coordinate 14,461,385 downwards.
TTATGCCTCTTAAACAATAATCTCAATGATTAAACACAATTAAATCAATATATTCAATCACTTCAAGTAGTCTTACTAACTAGGACAGAACAACTAGATCCAAGATCCAAACAACAATCAAGGACTCCTAATCGCAATCAAACACCACTATCGATGATCAAATATCAACTAATTGTGGTCGATGTTTCAAGCCTTATTATCAATAATCAATATGACTGAATCGATATTTTTCAGCAACAAGAACAGTCTTAAATGAACTAGGACATTTTCTTTCTCTACGTCCAAGTATACTGACCTGACCATTAAAGCATACCGACTTTGCTGATACATTTTATGGATTCTTCTTGTTTTCAAGTGAACAATTTTAGCGGGGGTATGCAAATGGGTGTTCAAGTAATCCGTTAAACAATTGCAAAATGCATTCTTATATTTGGTTGACATGTTGTAAAATAATATATATATTTTAATAATTAAGGATACTATAAGTTATAATTCAATCTTTATCAAACAATTTTTTAATTACATAAATCAATAAAAATTAATCGTCTATAATAAATAATAAATTAAATGTATGGCATAACATTAGAAATGAGATAAATAAAATATTGGAAAAGATAAAAAATAAAAATCTTGTGATTTTAAGAAAAAAATGAACTAGAATAAATAAAAAATTTAAAGTATAGCTTAAATAAGATATAATATAGGGAAATTTTCCTTAAAAAAAAAATATAAGGAAATTTTATTGTAGTCCCTAAGGTTTTAAAAAATATTAGGTTTTTAAAACTCTTTTGGAAACATTTATTTTCATCCCTCAAAACTCTTAAAAAAAGTTTAAATAATTAGTCAACTGACAGTTAATTGTAACTTTAAACAATTTAAATTGTAATTTGAAAACTTAAATTCAACAACGTTTTAGATAATTTAATTTGTAAATTCATTATTTTATAAAGGTAATCTAATAATTTATATATCACTAACAACCATCAAAGATAAAATTATTTTTTAATGTATTCTATTAATGTTAACCATTAGTTAATTGATAGTTTAGATTTTTTTAGAGAGTTTTGAAAAAGTTAGGGATAAAATGAATTGTTTTCAAAAAAATTTTAAGAACTTGATATTTTTTGAATTTGTAGAGACTAAAATAAAATTTCCCATATAATACTAGTTTACATTTAAAGAAAATTTGTTAACTATTTTTAAAAAAATTACAAAAGATATAGATAAAACTATAAAATTTATTAATAGCCCAATCTTGGTTCCATCAAGCACACCACCCTCGTACTGCACATTAAAAATAATATTAAAAGTGAGTTCTCTCTTTCCTTCTTCTGTGAGGACAGTCTTTTCACCTATATGTAGGTCATTTCCTCTCATCTAAAAGTCTCTATTCGGATTGTGCGTTCATTGTGTATTGATCCTGTGTGGGTCATTTCCTCTCATCTAAAAGTTTTTATTCGGATCCTGAGTTTAGTGTATATTGATCCCTTTTGATTTCAATTATATTCTAAATTAGTTTCAATTACATAATGTAGAATTAAAAAAATAAAATAAAAAGGGAGCAGTGGATCCCCTCACCCTACCTAGGCTAGATGTGATAGTCTAAATTTATAATACTTTGACGATTTTCTTGGCATCAAAGGCAGCTTCAGTGGCACTGGATGTAATTGTTATATTTTCTGCAATTTCAGACAAGAAAGCAACGAGGAATGGACTCCTCATCGCTTCTTTTGTGTTTTCAATTATTAGTTTTCTTGAAGTCATGTACAAGATGATGGTAAGCAGTACAGATCTTGAAAGGGCACTACGCAAGCTAGGGTTTATCTTCTCGGTATTGTATTCCAGATAATTGTTTCTGCCATTCGCTTAATTTTGTCATTTCTTGGACTGTTCAAATTCCCAGTTGAAGCAATTTACCCACCATTATTTGCTATGATTTCATTTTACTTGATTTATAAGCATAGGAATCAAAATCCAGATCCACCAACAAACACAGAGAGGATTTATGGAGGGGATGAAGAACAGGGATATGCAAGTGTTTTGGCAGATAACTCAACAAGGGTCAATAGAGAGGAAAAAACTACTACTTCAGATGCACCAACAAATACAGAGAGGGTTTACGAAGGAGGGGACGAAGAAGAGGGGTTTGCAAGTGTTTTGTCAGAGAATTTAGCATGGGTCAAAAAAGGAGAAACTACTACTCTAGAGGGAGACTCCATTTCAGAGGAAACCGCCACTACACTTGCTATATCATCCAACGAAGACTAGGTAAGAACAAAAGTTCTTGCATAAATTTAGCGCATCAGTTCAAATCGGAAAAAAAAAAAAAGCTCATTGGTTATAATTATGCCTTGCATTACTAATTTTTCTATTTTTGGAAAATTTTCATTCAATCCTCATTTATGTCTTAACTGTACCAGATTGGAGTTAGTTATGTCTCAATTGTATTTTGTACATGATTGGAGTTAGGAGATAACATTAATTTTGTTAAACATGGTTATGTGGCAATGTATTTTGGTTCAGCAAACCTGGAGGTGGAGGCACTCAAGTTTCATAGTTCTCATAGACACCTTCAGGATTGGTTTGCTGGTTTGCAGGTGGGTATATTGAAACGCCTCAATAACCCAAAACCCAACACAAGAAGTCCATAGCAGGTTTAACAACATCATTACCCCTAAGGAGCTTTCGATTAAACCAAATACTCCATAATATCATGCACACAAAAGCAAGGTCGTCCCTATTAACCATAGGAAAAATCCCTCTAATCACCTCATAACAGGGCAACCCTTAACTCTTTCAATTTCATGCCAAAAAACTGTCCTAGAGCAGACCTCAACAGCCCACTTACACCAACAAAGGGGGATGTTCCACAGTTCCCATCTCATTCCCACATCTCCTACAAACCTCACTGTTGAGTTTTTCTTATGGCAAATATGGTCTTGAATTTTCAATTCAAATGTGGGGTATTGTTGAGTTTTTTAAAAGAAGTTTGAATAGGAAAATTGTAATCCCACATGGAAAAGAAATACTCTACTTTTTAAGTATATAAGAAAGATAATATGGTTAAGTTGTTGAATGGTCAACAAGGCCTTGTTGGAGCTCCCCACATACATATACTATATATATATATATATATTTAATTATCAAAAGATGGGTCTCGGGCCTTAGGGCTCGGGCTCCCTTTGGGTTGAGTCCTGACCCGTCAACCAATCTTTTTATTTTCAAATTTGAATTTAAATCAAATTCAAAAGTTGTGTTTATTCTCAAAAGCTGTGTTTATTCTGAAAAGTTGTGTCCCTATACAATTCTATAATAAATAGTCTTCTTCAGTTGTTAATAGATTTTTTTTATCTTTTGAGTTTTATTTTAACGTTTACTGTAGTTTGCCTGACTTCTGAGTTGCATTGCTTCAACACGGAAGAATTGATAGTTGAATCCTGGGGGCAGTCTCCATTCGTCCTTCAAGCAAGCGGAAGGGGAGAAATACTGTCTTAGGACATTGCACACTCATTGCAAGCCTCTATCATCCTTGATCGAATTTCTCTGTTCAAGTCAGTTGAACTTAGTTTACTTTTGGTTATTTTATATTTGTCTATTGTTTTGTTGTTGTTATTATTATTATTGTTCGTGTATTATATCTATATTTAATACTGATTGATTGTTGTTTACAACACTCACAACCTTTCTTTTGCTCAAATTACATAGGGAGGGGCATAGCTTTGTGGCAAAAAATCTGCCATATAGAAATCTTAACTTTTAAATAGAAAGTTATTAATTTAAAGATATCATTAATTTTGCTACCCAACGTTATGGCAACCTAAGAATGGGTGAATTGGATAGAGAGTTTAGAGTGACAATTCTAATACAAATTTAACCAAATCGAAATGCTTTTAAGACCATTAATTATAGGGTAAAAATCATCTTGATCCGTAAGTATCGGAAAATAATTAAATTTTTAATTATATTTTCGGAAAAGATTAAATCAATCCTAACTATTTGAAATAGTGTCAAATTAATCATTTTCATTAATTGACTAATGCTCAAATCAAACAGAAAGGAAGAAAAGACTCTTTTATCCCCTATTTTAGTTTCAACATATATAATGACTGTTTTACTCTTAATAAAACTAAAAATTATAATTAGTTAAAAATTAATAAATTAAAATTAAAATTAAACCCTAAAATAAAATGAATTTAATTATTTTTAAAAAAAATTTCAACCCCACATCTTCGTCTTCATTTTCAATCCAATTCAAGCAAAAATAATATCAAGGAAAAATTCACAAATAAAAAAAGCCTTCTAAATATTTAAAAAACTAAATTTAAAATGATATTTAAAAAACTACAAAAAATAGAAAATTTGTTTAATTATAATAAATTTAAAAAATATAAATATAAACATAAAAAAGTGAAAAAAATATAAAACTAATCTGACTCATCACCAGAATGAGAATGATGAACCAAATCGTTCATCACCAGAATGGTGATGAACCACCCCTAGATCTGGTGCAACTGGACAGCTCATCGAACAGGGTGTAAAAGTAAAAACTATAAAAATACAGCAATACTTGGCACTAAGTAAAAGTGCTGTTGACTAAAAACAAGAAATCAGAAAATTCAGCAACTAAAACAGAAAATCATAACTTAGATTAAGTCATTAAGCAGTCACTGGCTGTCAATTTAGAATCAACTATTCAACAGTTTCCACCTCCCCCTTCATTTTTCAAAGTAAATGTGGATGCTGCAGTGGATGTAAGCAGAAAGAAAATAGGGATGGGCATAGTGGTTCAAAATGAGGCAGGAGTTTGTGTGACAGCAGCAGCCTTCAACACTAGTATCAGGCCTGATGCGGAACTTGCTGAAGCTACTGCTATTCTTAAGGCTGTGCAGTTTGCAGTCAGCAGAGGTTTTAGAAGAGTTTTACTAAGTCAGATGCTTTAAATGTGGTATGCATGTGTAATGGAGCTTTGGCTGTGAGGAGTGATATTGACAATATCATTTTTGACATCCAGCAGTTTCTCAATAGTGCAGGCTCCTTCACTGTGCAGTATGTCTCTAGGAAAGCTAATGCAGTAGCTCATGGAATAGCCAAGTGGGCAGTTAATAGAAATAGATCTAAAATGTGGTCTAGTTGTTTCCCTAATTGGATGTATTGAGGTTGTCCTCTGCTTAGTTAATGAATTTCATATTATCTTTTCAAAAAAAGAAAGGGATGGGAGGGACAGGTAAGACAACACCGACGGGAGGGACAGGTAAAAGGACGCTTTTGGATTTCTATTGAATGGCTTAAGCTATCCTTTCTCTTTACGCGGCAGGGACCGGTACGAGTAAAACAACAATTTGGGTTTCCATTGAAGTGCCTTAAGGACTAAGGAATCCTTTCTCTCTCCACCACAGACCCATCATGGCTTAGGGAGTGATGGCATATGGATTAATTTACGTATTAATTTCTGTTTTCCATATGCCATTAGTCTTTTACAGGCAAGACCGCAACCGATCAACTGGGATTTTTTAACTGCACGATTCCAGATCCATCATGTGCTGTCTTCTAGGTGGTTTCACAGGTAATTGCGCTATCGATATGCCTGTATTTTTTTATTCGCACGCTTCCAGACCCATCACGTGTTGTCTTCTTGGTCTCTAACTCCAAAAATAAGTTTATCATATTCGATGCAGGGATGCTACCTCTTTCTGACAATTCATATATAATGTTGTATGCTGCTGTACTCTCTTTTAGCTGCAACCAACAAACCCTAGACTAGCGTTGGAGCTTATGCAAAGGTAAGATTCTCCTCCTGTTATTTATTGATTTCTTATATTTTGAAAACAATCATAGATCTGGCCCAATAGTTGTTATTCAGACGTTAGATATTGTTTGTTTCACGTATAGGCTTTAAATCTTGTTTATGTTTGTTTTGCATCATGGATTTGTTTTGCAAGTATTGCTTCTTATTTGCAAGTCTGTGACTTAAATGGAATGCTTGGGGTCTCACTAATGCCCTTTTATATAACTAAGTGACAGTAAAAATAGATCAAACCTTTATGAAGTTAACTGAAAATAACTAATTTAACAAACCTTGTTTGTCATTGTCACCTGTAGTTGCCATCTGCCTCCGTGAAGGTGGAAGTGGATGTGTACTTTTTACCACCAACCCACTCCAAGGCAGAAGTCGATGGATCTATACTCTAATATCCATGACCACGATCCTCTTGCAGACATTAGAGAGGATGTGGTCTGATGATGGAGGTTCGACCAAACTACTCTTTCTTGAGGCAGCAATTTGTTGACGTGGTTCAGGCTGTCAGAGAATGTGAAGAAGGGTTAGATCAAGGCTTCTATAGAAAATGGAGTTCTTATGTACCTAAAGTGGAGATGAAGAAACCTGATGTTAAGTCCATTGAAATTTCTGATTGAGACTATTCATTTTTGTATATAAACATGAGATGTTACTACATTTGTGCATCTTAATGAGTTTGACTTATGTAATATTTATCTATTTCTAAAATTTGAAATGAAAAACCAAGCCCTGTTCTTGCAATAATTTTTATCATATGATTGAAAGCTAGTTAGGATTCTGTTAATTATACCTCTTTAAATTGTAAACACTTGCTTTCAACCTGGATCTTGTAATATGCCAGCCCGTTTAATGGTGTGCAAACTTTCTGTGGTCATAAGCATTGACGAAATCAACTTGCTCGTGAGGACTTGAATGCCATTGCTACTTATTAGAGAACTGCAGCCTCATTCAACCATACAAAATTTTATTTGGAGTTAGAAAACTTTGCTGATTAAGTAATATATGATTCACATACCATCAAGTATACTATAGAAATTTGAAAACAACTCAACCCATTTTGTTCTAATAATGCAAGGAAGCACTCTATATCTATCTAACATCCCAAAGGAGTTTTGTATGCTAGCATATCTTTTCACAAATGATTTACAAACTGTTTAATTCTCTTTGTGATCTAAACACTAAACAATAGAATGGATTGACATTATAATCAAATTTTGGATACATGTTAAATCAAATAACAAAAAAGTATTCATTACATGGCTTTATAATTTTGTATACCAATCAAACCATCTTCTTGGCAAATAAATGATTTTAAAATTGATTATCAATTTGAACGAACTACTTGATAAGTTAAAATGAACATAAGTTGGTCAATCTTTCAAATTAAGGCAGGAAACTTAACAAAGATGATTAAGGTTGTAGAATTATAATTTAAAGCAATTCAATTTAGACAAACCTGAGATAAGCATAACGATGAAATGAGGAAGTTCTCCGATCTTGTTTTTCTTCATCAATAAATCAAATAAAGGTCACTCATCATATTCTTCATCATAGATGTTTTTTCTGTCTATCTCAATGCAAGGGATGTGTGCTATCTTGGACCATTCTTGTCCAATATTTCTTTTGCATTGTTTCTTCAGCAACGGACAATCAATTATAAGCACATGTAAAAGTGATGATGGTAGACCCACCTCGGGAAAGGATATGAGGTTTGGACAGTGCATGATGAACAAAGATTCAAGAGAGATGAGGTTTGAAAATCCCTTTGAAGACAAGTATCTCAATTTCTTGAAATATGTAATGTTCAAATGAATTAGAGAAGAAGGCAACAATATTCCCATCTCCTCTTCTGGGAAAGAGTCTGCATCAATATCCGGAGATCCACCAATACGGAGGTTGGTAAGAGAGGTGAGCTTGTGCAATCCCCACTCTATCAATGGCTTCCAAAGTTTCAGATCTACAATTGAAAGTGATGTTAGGTTCGTTGGAAAGCCTTTTCTTGGAAAGGATATGATACTTGGACATTCCCATACTTCAAAATGTTGAAGAAAGTTAAGTCTATCCAAATGGTCTGGTAGGGCTTCAAGTTTGGAGCAGTTGCGAACTTGAATGAATAAATTGGTGTTAGGAAGTCCTTCTGTTGCGAAGGAAACAAGACTTGAACAACCGAATACATGAATTTCACGAAGACAGTTAAGATTTTGTAGGCCTTCTGGTATGAACTTGAGATTTCCACAATTCTTTATTGCAATTGTTACAAGAGAAGCGTTATTATGAAAACTCTCTGCTAAAGACTCTAACTTAGGACAATCATAAATCTCAAGATTTGTAAGACGTGCAGGTAACAGACCACTTGATAATAAGCAGATAAGAGATGGGCAATTGAAGATTTTCAGTTGCTCAAGAAGAGATGTCTTGGTATTGATGAAATTCCCCTTGTGCAACATTGAAGATGAAGAAGCACAAGTTTCCTCTCTATCATCCATTAAAAGCTGCAACTTCTCACAATTTTGTACCTCAAGCCTTTTCAGAGATGAAGGTAGCTGGCCTTTTGCAATTAATGTAAGAGCATTGCAATTTCTAATTTCAAGTTCACTCAAAATGGAAAGAGAAAAAGCCTCTGGAAAGCAAACAAGACTTGAGCAATTCTCAATGTATAGCTCGTGAAGGGAGTTGAGGTTGTACAGTCCTTGTGATGGCTTCTCAATATGATTTTCCTTCTGCAACAAATTCATTAGCTCATCACAGCTAACGATCTTTAATTGCTTTATGTTATGACACCCTTGCCTTAACCAATTTTCAGACTCCAAAATATTTGAAACAGTCACAGACTTTAGCGAGTTGGTTTCAATTGTACTACTACATTTTATTGCTTTGCACCCATCTATTTCAAACTGGCAAAGCATAGGAAGGCTTGCAAATGCAATCAATAACTGTGCACATTCATGAATTACAAGTTTCTCTAATGAAGAAAGTGGGCTCAATAAATTCACTGACAGTTTAGGACATTTCAGGATGGAAAGTTGCCGCAAGTGAGGCAGCTCATTTACACCCCCATTTTCTTCCATAAGATCCCAACACTCCCATTTGTCCAAGTCTTCAAAATGCAAGGTCTCCAAGGATTGAAAAGAACCGGAATAATTTTGACCATGAATTGCAGAACCTACGCTTTTTATAAATAGACTCTTCATTCCTATGATGAAAAGGTGTTTAAGGGAACATAACTGCCCAACCGGAGGCAAGGATGTACATTTTTCACAATATTCTAATCTTAAAACCACCAAGTTGGAGAAAGATGGATCTCCTATCCACGATGGAAATCTTTCACCACCATAGCATTTTATTGTGAGCTCCTTCAAATTTTTATGAGGTTGCAACAAGTCAAGTGTATCTCTTTCAGATACCTCATCCCTTGAGTCATCAAACTTAGAGTCCCATTCTAGTTGCAGTATATTTATGTCCTTCTTATCACTTAATATGACATCTCTTGTGTCATGAAAATGAATGACATTTTCTAATCTTGAAATACTAAGTTTTCCATGAAGAAACTTCAAATTCTTCAAATCTTTTAAACTAGATCCAACACCAGCACCCACAAAAAAATTAGACAAAATTTTCAAGCAATTCAATCGTCCAACTCCTAAAGGCATCTCCATTACTAAATTTACCCCTGTCATGTCAAGATGACGTAATTTTATCAAATTTCCTATATCACAAGGTAACCTCACAAGACTTGAACAACCTCTTAATATTAAAGTTTGCAAGTTAAATAGAGAACTGATTGATTCAGGTAAAGCTCTAATCATAGTGTAAGAAAGGTTAAGGTACCTTAGATGTCTTAAACCTCCAACTGAATCAGGTAACTCAGTGATGTAGTATCTTTTCAAAGATAGCAGCCGCAATCTTTTAAACTTCGGCAACAGATCAGAAAGAACCCATTTAGATACATAACTAGTTTTATCGTACATGGGTATTGGTAGGAATGTCCTTAAGAGCTTGAAATTGTGGAAGATCTTGAACTTATTTTCGCCATCAAATTTGCCACATGTGTAAGAAGAATGACGCACTCTTTCAAACCGTTTCAACTCCTTAGTGGCTTCTAATCCACCTTCTAATCGAAAACTTGATTCTTCAGCAACCCACAGAGCCAGCTCATTGACAAGGTCGTGCATTATAAATTTGGAATTATTACAATTTGATCTTTCAAAAATTGATCTTGACAATAGATCACGAAAATATTTGCGACCTAAATCTTCCATTTGTTTACAATCTTTTGATTGTTCAAGAAGACCCTCAGCCATCCATAATAATACAAGTTCTTCCTCTTCGAATTCATAATCTTTTGGTAAAATTGCACAGTACGCAAAACATCTCTTGAGATGCGAAGGAAGACGATGATAGCTAAGTTTTAAGATTGCAGGAATTGTCTCACTCTCTTCATATAAATCAAATCTGTTGTTCAATATATCTTCCCACTCACCATCTTGCTGCTTACAACGTAGGAGTCCCCCAAGGATCTTTGCTGCTAAGGGCAAACCTCCACACTTCTTAACAACATTTTGACGAATTGATTCCAAATTTGGGTGCGAATCAATATCTATACTCTCAAATGCATGTTTAGCAAACACCAACCAAATATGATGATCTGATAGAAGATTTAATTTATAACATCCTTGGGGTCGCATTGTCAATGCTACCTCTTGAAGTCGAGTCGTCACAATTATCCTACTTCCCAAAGCTCCAGCCATAAAGGGAGCTTTTAAGGTTTCCCATAAGCTATAATTTTTGCTCCAGACATCATCTAAAACAAGCAAAAACTTTTTGCCAGCTACTGCTTGTTTTAGTAGAGTTTGCACCGTACTTAAATCCTTCAAATCACAAGATGTGCAAGTGATTGACTCCAAAATTGACTTTGAAATTCTTAAAATATCAAAGTCCTCGTAAACACAAACCCATACTCTTGGCTTGAAATCTTCAACTGCCTTATCATTGTAAACCTCCCGAGCAAGTGTGGTTTTACCGATTCCGGGCATGCCCACAATGGGTATTACACCGACGTTGGGTTCATCCATCAACACCATTTCAAGTATCCTGGCCTTGTCTTCATCTCTCCCAACAACAACAGGTTCTGTGGGTATACATGTAGTGGGCGGTCTTTGTGGTACACCAGATGATGTCCCTCCAGCCATCTTTGTCAATCCGAGGTCATCTTTTTCTTCCCAGAGTTGCTTCAGCCGACTAGATATGTCATCCATCTTGGAATTCATACCAGTATAAAACACCAAAGCCCTGCCAGCATCTGCAATGATGTTAGTCTGATCTGCCATCAACTTGCGCTCCAGTTCTTCGGTGGCGAATTCTTCTAGTACGTCCTCCACATCATAAGACAAGTCGCGGAGATCATCCAGCCACATCTTCACAAGCTTGTCTGTCAGTTGCTTCTGCTCTGCGTCCGCAAGGAGTGCCTCCATCTTCAACAACATTTTCCTCCATTTTCCTAACTCTAAACACACCCAATCTGGACGTCGAATGAAGGACAAATCACGAGGTGCCAATCTGTCGAATAACACCTGAAGAAAAGCAGAGAGAATGGTCTCTCCCAAAGCCATGGTTCTGGTTTTGTTGGTGGAAAGAAAGGATTATTACACACAGAATTCGATGAGAGGAAAGCAAGAGGCACTGGTCTGCTCAATAGATGTTTGTAGCACAGAAATCTAAAGTCACTGCAAGTCATTGCATAATTTTACAGATAATCATAAGTCTAGAAGTTGGAAGTCATTGCAAGTCATTGTCAGTCATCGATTGGTTGCACACCATCTTTTCTTCGATTGATCGAACACTTCTTTATTCTAAAAACTCTAAAAATTTAAGCCCACTCTTATTTGAAAATATAAAGTAAAAACAGTTTCTATGAATTTAATTTTTTTTAATCATCCTAAATAAAAAAATAGTTAACAATGATAAAGGGCTATAACAACTATAATATCCTTAATTAAAAAATGAATTAAAAAATACATTTAATACACCAAGAAATCATGATGACAGACAAACAAATCTCTTAGTGTTCTCGATATAAGAGATTTGTTTTAATTAACTTACCATATCTCTTTAGCATTGGAACTTCTTAATTATTGGACTCTTTATTATTAATTTGGAGTTAAATATTATACAGTGTCTCTTTATTACTCCAATCAACCATCCACGGATAAAACTTGTTTTCGCACCATTAAAGAAAAACACAATATTAAAAAAAGTATTAGATCGTGTTTCACACTACAACACTGATACATACTTCATTAATGTTATTTTAATAGTGTGCTTATTTAATGGATTGAGAAATAAGAATGGAAAATTAGAATAATTGATGATATTTACTTATTCTAAAATCATTATGTAATGGGAATAAAATTATGGGTCTCACATGAATTTGAGGTTGTGAAATGAAAATTTCATTCCTCCCACCCTATTTGAGAATCTCATTTTCATTCTATTTAATGCGGTAAAAAATCTCGTATATGGTTCTTTAAAGAAAAAAAATAATATAAATACACAATATATATTAAATCACAACTTTTTATATATAAAAAATATATGCTTTAATAATATTGTTAATTTTTTTTTAATAATATTTTGTAAGTATATTTTTAGGTAACATTTTATATTTAAAAAAAAAAAAAGATCAAGACTTGATATACAATATGGATAGACAATATATTCTTGTAAATAATAATAAATACACAATATGCTTACAATAATATTATTAAGAAAGTTTGTTTTTAGCCTATTATGACGAATTATATGATAAAAAATGACACTATATCTTAAACATAATTTTGCATATTTTAATTAATCCATAATTTTAATCAAATGAATATTTATAATTTGTAATTAATTTATTCCGATTCTAAAGTAAAGTAAACAGCTTAATGGGAATACTGTTGATTCGATTCTGATTCCTACAATTGAAATAAACAACTTATTTTGATTTCAATATATCATTTTGATTCCAAGCTATTCTGATTTTAGATCATTCTGATTTCCATTTCAATTCCTGCAATAGAAGTAAACGTACCATAAGTTCTATTGAGAATCCAGTATAGATCTTGTTCCTTTATGTTAGCCAAGACATGTCTTAGCTTGGTAATTGATACTGTGTATTACTATTATCATCTATGCAAGCATTGATATTCTGTATAATGCGTTGCCTCAATATCTAATTCCTGCAAAAGATATTGTCTTGTGATTCCATTGTGCCTGTGCATCTTTAGTCATTTAATTCATCCTTTCTACAAATTTCTTAACTACTTTCCAAATATACAAATGATGAATATTTTCATTTTTACTTACAATAGTATAATGTCCTAATGTCATGTTCAATACTCACTTAAAGTCATTGACATTGATGGTTTTTGCATGGTCCTAGATCTTTATTTTTCTCCTTTGTTTTTATTTGATCTAGTTCATGTTCCTTCTGGCAGTTGTTTTTTTTTTTTTTTCAAACTTATTAATCTGATTCTAAGAATTCTTTTTTATTACATTACATTACTGGAATTGATCCAAAGAATGATCAGGACCAAGCGGAATCAGGCATTACTAGCGCGATTCGAGAAACGGCTCCCATACAGGAGGGGGCAACCTACACATAGATGGGAAGATTTTCTCCCAACTACTAAATACCATGTTTGTAAGAGCAATATTTTTCTCTTAATGTTTTTGGACTGTGTATGCTCTTGCCTACCTACCTATTGAACAGTGGACGCCTTTTATACTCGCCTTCATCCTTCTAGGGTTTATTTTCTTTCATTTTCCTTATCAACTCTTCCTTTATGTCCCCTTAGCTAGCTCTATAAATCATGTCTTCTGACACCTCTCTTGGCTAGGTCGTTTTCATATTTTTCATGTTTTTTGCCATTTTGCTTGACTTGTTCAGCCTTAGGAGACAGGTGGCTCCCTATCCTTGGTTGGCTGGCTCTTAGTGACATGTGGCATGATGATTGCCCTTCCTTTTCCCACTTACCACTTGCATATTGTTCGTTAGCGCCAACCCTATTCTTAGGCCTAATTTATCTGCTTCTGGCTAACAAAAAGAGATGATACATTGATGTCATAAGGCTTTGCTACTCTTTTTCGAATTAAGCTTCTTTTGCTCTTTTTCAAAGGGGTAAGGATGTCTTTTCCAGCTTACTTTAGCCAACTAGAAGGGCCGAGGCCCGTATTCTTTGGTGATGAGCTCCTATGAACTTTATTTTAGGCCCTAATTAAAACTAATTCTAATTGGTTTCAATGTTTAGCTCAATAAAATTGGCAAATGACCAAATTTCCCCCGACAAATAGATTTGTGTTTATCATTAATTAGTACATATTATTCATAACTTTATCATAATACATATCAATGTGTTTGTAACTTATATTCATAATACATATTAAAGTTACAAACACATTAATATGCATTATGAAAAAGTTATGAATAATATGTTCTAATTAATGATAAACACAAATCCATTTGTTCATAATACATATTAAAGTCACAAACATAGCAATAGGAATTTTGTAACTTTCCCATAATACACATTAATACATATATATACGTATATAAATATATATATGTGTGTGTATTTTTGGAACCCATAATACACATTAATATTATTCATAATATGTACTACACAAAACAATCATTTTTATTTTTGGCTCAAAGTCACGAAAAAGTTACAAAATCCCTATTAATGTGCTTGTAACTTATTTAAATATATATATATATATTTATATCTTTCCTTTTTTGAAATATATATATATATATATTTGCTTTCAAGTGCCAACTTTTTGAGGCAATTTCAGCCTCACGACGAACTTTAAACTCTCCCTTTTGAAAATTGAGGAAGAAAGTGAACGGTAGTGGCTCTAGTTATTATCTTTTCTAGAAAACATCGCATGACTTAAATTAGAAGGGTAAATTGGGTGGAATCTGCGCTAGATAGAGCAAGTTGGATCGCACTAACATACTAAAAGATTAGGGATCTGATTCAGAATGCAATTTTTGTTGGGATTTTTTATATTTCTTATTATGTGCTTACATATTAAATAACAATTATATTATAAGCTATCTATTTTAATAGAGCTAAATAAATGATCTATTAATTGAATTTTAGAGATATCCATTGGATATAAACTTTAATGTGTAGAAACCTAATACTAATTAAATTAGGGTTAATAAGAACCTAATTAAGTTAGTATATAAAAAATATTATTAGGGTTATAGTCCTCAAGTCAAATCAATGTAATATTTTGCTCTCTTTTTCCTTCCCCATTCAAGAATAAAAATATAGAACAACCTAAAGAGATACAACTGTGGAAGACTCAATCCTACTCAAATTTATCACTATGGATTTAGGTATGTCTTCTCTACAATAATTTTTATTGATTTAATATGAGTTTCTAGAAAATGGTATAGGTTTTCGTCTATTAAAGTTTTCTTCAACAAGTGGTATCAGAACCAACTCATGTTGAATCATTGAGAAATTAATTGGTTTGGCTATTATTGTTATCATGGAAGCATAAAGAAAAATATATTGAATTTCCATGGTGTTTTGTGTTTTTGTTAAAGTGCCATTCGTGTCGTTTTGGATTATTAAAGCAAGAATATATATGACCGAATAAAATTTTGCGTTAAATATATATAGTTTATTAATGTTTTGGTTGTATTGGTTACAAAAGTTGAAGCAAACCATGACTTTAAGTTGTGATTTGTGGCCCCGCCCAACTTTTATATTTGGAAATCTTTGGTGGCCATTTAATGATGCACTTTTCTGACATATAAGTTATATTAGCTATACAGTTTTGGCCTACACATTGGCATTCTAATCAAATATATGTGATGTCATTTTTATATATATATCAGTGCCATTATATGTATATATAACCAACCATACATACATGATAATTAAATTGATGACAACTTTGTTTTGGTTCGAAAATAAAAGTTATGAATATATGTTGCCAAAATAAATTACTGAAATTTATTGCAACAATTATATTATTTTCATTTGGAAATTTAAAAAAAATAATAAAAATATAGTCTAATATTTCAAAATAAATCGAATTGAAATTATATGTTGCCAAAGTAACATTTATAATTAAATATGTTTCTTTTGGAATATTAAGATATGTATGTCTATTGTTTATGCGAATAATGAGCGGCCCAAAGGAATGTTATTATTTGACCAAATAATGAGTATACTTGTGGTAATAAATATATGACGATTATTAGGTTTTTTATGTGAGTAATAAGTCGGTCCAAAGAAAGACTTACTACTTGATGGGATTAATTATTGATATTTGATTATTACACGGAAAATACCACTTACAGTTGATATTTCTGTCTAAAAACTAAATGTCAATGTTGTGCTAGGTATCTTGTTTTAGGGCCCACCATTATGAGAATTATTTAATCATGTCAATTATGAATTTATTAATTGAGTATTTTTATGTTGTGATATGATTATTAATTGTGAGCTTATATTTGATTTTGTTTTCGATTCAGTTACTATTTCTGCTTCAACAATAATTATCAATACCAATTCTATTCTTGTGCTTAATGACACGAATTTCAAGAATTAAAAAGAGAAAGTTATGATTATTCTCGGTTGTATGGATCTTGACCTTACGCTTCGAGAAGAACGACTTGCATCTCTTAATGAGAATAGTTCTGCTGATGAAAAGGCGACCATGGAAAAGTGAGACCGTTCTAATCACATGAGTCTTATGATCATGAAACGTTCTATTCTGGAAACTTTTAGGGGCTTTATATCCGAAGAGAAAAATGCTAAGAAGTTAGTTGAAGAAATAAAACAGTGTTTTGCGAAAAACGATAAGGTTGAAATAAGTATCATTTTGGCTAAACTTGTTTCAATGAAGTATAAAGGAAAATGGAACATAAGAGAGTACATCATGAGATGTCTTATATTGCTTCCAAACTAAAGACACTAAAGTTACAGTTGTTTGAGGATTTACTGGTGCACTTAGTTTTGATTTTTTTTCCTACACAATACAATCAGTTTAAAGTGAGTTACAACACTCAAAAGAACAAATGGACTCTTAATGAGCTCATATCTCACTGTGTGCAAGAAGAGAAAAGATTAAAACGAGAAGGTTTTGAAAGTACTAACTTAGCAATTATCTCTAAGGATAAGAAAAGGAAAAGAAAAAAAGAAGTGACAGTTGGTACATCACAACATAAGGTGCAAAAGAAGCAGGATAGAGAGTTTACCTGTTACTTTTGCAAGAAAGCTGGATACATGAAGAAAGAATGTTTCAAATACGCCAACTAGTGTGTCAAGAAAAGTATACTTCTCAATTTAATTTGTTCTAAAAAGGGTGACGACAAAACGGTTGCAGTAAAGCTATAAGAACTTTTAGGTTATTGTTAAAGACTAGTCAATTTTTGAATTTGGAAGAGACTTATGTAGTACCGTATTTTAGACGAAATTTGGTTTCAGTTTTTATTTTGGACAAATTTGGTTATTCTATTCATTTAGAAATAATAAATTTAGTCTTTTTAAGATTTGAATCTTATTGGTACTGATTCTTTATTTTTGCATGATAATCTATATTTGTTGGATACAATTGCCTCAATTAATGAAACTTTGCATATAAATTCACGAGGTATAAAACGAAAATTAATAGATAGAGGTACTGGTCCCCTCGATTTGACAAATTTTGGAAGTTGTATGAGTGTATTAAAGGGAAACAGACAAACATTAAGAGAGTAGGTGCCAATAGGTGTTTTGATGTCTTAAAACTAATTTATACTGATAACCTAATTTGTTAGATACAACTGCCTTAATTAATGAAACCTTATATATAAATTCATAAGGTACAAAACGAAAATTAACTGATAGGAATTTCACTGCACTATAGCACAAGTGCTTAGGTCATATCTTTAAACAGAGAATTTAGGGGCTTGTGTCTGACGAGATTCTTGGTCCTCTTGATTTGACAAATTTTGAAGTTTGTATTGAGTGTATTAAAGGGAAATAGACAAACATTAGGAGATTAGGTGCCGATAGGTGTTTTGATATCTTAGAACTAATTCATACCGATATTTACAGACCATTTCCTACAGCTTCTTGAAATAGTCAACAGTATTTTATTACATTCATAGACGACTATTCAAGGTATGAGTATCTATATTTGATACATGAGAAGTTTCAATCCCTGAATGTTTTTAAAGCTTTTAAAGTTGAAGCTAAAAATCAACTTGACAAGAAAATTAAAGCTGTCAAATCTAATTGTGGTGGTGAATATTATGGCAGATATGACGGATCTGGTAAACAACGTCCAGGATTTTTTATGAAATTCCTAGAGGAATACAGTATCGTCCCGTAATACACAATGCTAAGCAAACCTAGCATGAATGACATTGTTGAAAGACGAAACAGAACGCTTAAGGACATGGTAAGAAGTATGATCAATCATTCTTCTTTACCAGAATCCCTCTAGGGATAGGCATTAAAGACTGCAATATATATCTTCAATAGGGTTTTGAGCAAAGTGATAGCTAAAACCCTTTATGAATTATGGACGAGCAAGAAGCCTAATATTAGACATTTACACATTTGGGATTGTCTAGCTGAAGCAAGGCCTTATAGGCCAAATGAAAAGAAATTGGACTCAAGAATTGTAAACTGTTACTTTGTTGGGTACTCTGAATGATCAAGGGCTTTCAAGTTTTATGATCCCACTACTAGAATATTTTTTGAGACAGAAATGCGAGATTTTTTGAGGGAGTTGAGTTTATGAGGGGAGATAAGATTAAAGACATCGTCTTTGAAGAAGAATTTGTTTCTCTTCTTGTTATTGCTATTAATAATGATCAGGTTTCTATTCCTGATATTGTTCAAAATGTAAATTCAGAATATCAAGACAATGTAGAAGAGCTCCCTGTGCAAAATGAAGAAATTATACCCAAAGTGCAAACTCAACAACCTCTAGAGGATGTGTCATTGAGACGATCCACTAGAGAAAGGAGAAGTGCAATTCCGAATGAATATGTCGTTTTTCAACATGCGGTTGATATAGAAGTGATGGAAGATTATCCTATCAATTTCTATAAAGCCAAACAAAGTTCTAATTCTCAAAAGTGAATTGATGAATTCCATGAAGAACAATGACGTTTGGGATCTCGTCGAATTGCCTAAAGGTACGAAACCCATTAGTTGCAAATAAATATTTAAGACCAAAAGGGATTCAAAAGATAATGTTGAGAGATATAAGACTCGTCTAGTTGTCAAAAGTTTCACTTAGAAAGAAAACATTGATTACAAAGAGACTTTCTCTTCAGTTTCAACGAAAGACTCTTTCAGGATTATAATGACACTTGTGACTCATTTTGATTTGGAGCTACATTAGATGGATGTAAAGATTATGCTTCTCAATGGTGACATTGACGAAACAATATATATGATGCAACAAGAAAACTTTATATCTAGTGACCCAAAGAAAATTGTCTGCAAACTAAAGAAATTCATCTATAGTCTCAAATAGGCTTCCTATCAATGGTATCACAAATTTCATCAAGTTATTATCTCATATGAGTTTGAGGTAAATAAGGTTGAAGATTGTGTATATCATAAGTTCAGTAAGAGTAAATACATATTTCTGGTGTTATATGTCGATGACATACTACTTACTAGCAGCGATATAGGCTTATTGCACAAAACTAAGAGATTTTTGACAATAAATTTTGGGATGAAAGACCTTAGGAATGCCTCATTTGTATTAAGCATATAGATACATCGAGATCGAACTTGAGGTATCCTTAGGTTATCACAAAAGAGCTATATTGAAAGTGTTTTTGATAGATTCGGCATGAAAGGTTATGCACCAAGAGACACCCCTGTAACTAAAGGAGATAAGTTTAGTCTCAGTTAGTGCCCTAAAAATGAGTTGAAATGAAAAGAGATGTAAAAAAATTTCTTATGCATCAGTTGTAGAAAGTCTAATGTATGCTCAAGTATGCAAGCATTCGAACATTACGTTCATAATAGGAATGTGGGACAAATATTTAAGTAACCTATGGATGGATTATTGGTGTAACGCCCCCAATTTTTCTCTATTTAAGGGAAATGAGAATATATTAGGATGAATAGTATTTTCAGGATAAATAGTAGTTTTTGAATGAATAGTATTTTCGGACGGAATAATATCCGTGTGAATAGTAAATTTTTCAGAAAGCGGACCCCAAAGTCGAAAAGCTCTAGAATAAGTAATGGAGTCTAAGAAAACTAAAACGAATAAAAAATGAGTTCGTTTGAGGCAAAACGGAGCAGTTTTCGGATCCGATCAGAAATTTGGACGGATTTTTGAAAAATTCAAAAATTTAAAGAAGTGTCAAAATAAGTGTTAAAATGTTCAAGAAGTATTTTAGAACCTCAAACGATACTTTCGAAGGAGATTTGAATGGAAATAAAATCAATCCAGAAATCGTTGGAGGTGATTTAATGAATTTACGGAGAGCCCAAAAGGAGCATGAGATGACTTTTAAGAGTCACCGAGATTACCAGGAGTATGCATGCAATTTGAATATAGGCCCCGATGAATTTTGAAAGGATTTCGAAAAAGTTTCGGAAAAGCCGAATTCGGGATTCCCGGAAAAACCAAAATCAAATTAAATAAAGAAGAGATAATCATGGGAAAAGCAATCAATGAAAATGTGACACGTACGATATGGATAATGATGAGGACACTTGTTCAACTTTTATGGATGACATTTTTGTGATTTTAGTAAGTTTTAAAGGCAAAATGGTCATTTGGAGGGTTAATATATAAAGTGAAATGCATGAGATGATGGGAGAGGATGTGTAGGTCGGCAAAATGAAGGGAGAAACTAGAAAAAATGCAGTAGGCCGTGAGAAGAGAGAAAAGCCGAGAGGAAGAAAGAAAAAAGAAGGTTGACAGTGCGGAAGAAGGAAGAAGAAGAAGGAGAAGAAAAAGGAGAGGTGATCCAACCTCCATAACCCCTCTAGCCCATCAAGAATTATTCAAGAAAAGTTGAAGAAAAAGTGAAGGTGAGTGATTTTAATTTATGAATTAGTTTGATAAAAATTTTGATAGTTGATTGAATGGAGTTTTGATGAATTTTATGGGTTGTTTTAGGCTAGAATAACACTAAATCAAGCTTGGAAAAGAAAGAAATCATCAAGAAGCTTTGGGTCAAGGAGATTAGAAAGGTATGAGTGAGGGTTTTTGTTGTGATTTTAATGGAATTTAATGGATTTTTAGTTTAAGGCTTTTGTTGATAGTTGGATGATGAATTGATGTCATTGGATGTGATTTTTGAGTTGAAATGATGAGGATGAATTAATTTGGTCACATATTAGTATGTGTATACCATGGAAAATTTGTGTATTTAAATAGATTTTAATATTTGGATGATGTTAGATGATGATTTGGTTAATTTGAGATGATTTTTGGAAATAAAATTAATTGAAAAGAAGTGAATGGCTTAGTTGTGTTTTTACTAGTAAGTGGTCAAATTTGAAAAATGGATTAAATGAAATTATTTTGATATATGGATGAATTATTATGAGAGTTTATGTTGATTGAAATAAATTGTGGAAGGAAATTAAAGTAAATGCAATGAGCAGCATTATGTTAGTATATGGACCATTTGTATTTTTGTATGTGGTTAAGTTAATTTTAATGTTTGGATGGTTGATATGATATTTTGGAATGAATTTGAGGTTGTTGGAGATAAAAGAATGGAAGAAAAAGTTAAAATGGAAAGTTTAGGTGTTAATTTGGTTGGAGTCGAGAATAGGTGTGTGGATTGTTATTCAACTCTTTTGATGTGTTTTTGGTAAGGTTTAGGATGTGTTGGAATGCATTGATGGAAAGAAATTGAGAAGATGAAGTGGTTATGCATGAGATTCGAATTCGGTTAAAATAGGTGCAATTGTGTATAGAATGGATTTTTGATAGTTGATTTCATGTTTGATAAATTTGGCATAAGTTATGGGTGGATTTTGAGTTAATTGATGTAAAGAAAATAAAGAATTGAGGTGTAGTTCATGAAAATGAGTTTTTATTAGAATAGGACATAATTGTGTGTTGAATTGAATTTTTGATGTTTGATGTGGGTATGAAATATTTTTGGATGAGTTTGAGTGAAAATAAGTCAAGGAAATGAAGAAAATAAAAGTTGAGTAAATTGAGAGGGTGGACGGCTAATGAGGAAGATATTAGAATGTGGTGATTTTTTTTAGTTTGATATAAGGGTATGAAGAATTAATTTCAAATAAATTAGTTGATGGAAAAAGAATTAAAGAAATGAGTGAATTTTGTATTCTTGAAAATCTAGGTGTGGAAATTAGCTCAAGGAATCCAAGAAGAAGATAAAGAGGAGTTACGAGCTCCAATTTGGAGGTGTGGTAGAGCTAGAAACATTGCCCAAAAGGTTGGTGTACACTTACTTTAAAAACTCATTTTTATTAGTAGAGGTTTTGTTTAATTTAGTATATGATTTTATTACATTTTATTTAAATAGATTCCATGAATATGTGTGAATTATATTATGAATGATTTTCATAGTGTTTGATAATTAAAACTTTGAAAAGTTTATGAAAAAGTGTGTTGGTCGAATAGAAAATATGAGGTTTTTATGATATTATTTTGATAAATTGAAATAAAAGTTTGTTTGAATATGATTTACCGATTTTCGAATGAAAACGGAAAAGAAACGGAAACAAACGGATACGTTAGTGTCTTGACCGAATGTATATCGAAAGAAGGGCACAACGGTTTTGATGAGATTTGATGAGTAACTTTAAAAAAAAATGATGTGTTGTGATGCTTATAATGTTACTTCGAATAAATAGAAAAGAAAGGAAAAAAAAATGATTGAAAAAGTGTTAATATTTTTCTGAATGAAAAACTTTATTAAGAAATGAAAACTATTAAAAATATGAAGTTTTTGGTGATATATGAAAATTATAAGGGTCCGAGTAAACCTGAACATTGGTAGGTGGTGATTGGTAGTTGGCATGCCAATAGAGTGATTATAACAGTACTGTGTCGATTTGCTTATATATGTTGATATGAAATTCATGGACCTTATGAGATATCAAGTGTCCGGTCTCAGAATTTATGTGATATGTGAAATAAGATCCGGCGAGGTAGTCACCGAGTGTCCGATGCCGGAAAACCCATTTTCTAATCCATGGTATCGTGTTAGAGTTTACGAAGGGCACTGAGAAAAATATTAAATGAAAATCGTATAACTATGCTCGAAAATGATTTTTATGTGTTTATATATATGTATTTGTTAATAATGGGCTTTCGTTGTGATTTAACATACAAATTCGAAGAATCGTGTTGATATATTTAGGAACGTTTTTTAGGTGATTTATATGTGCTTCTATTAGTAACGTAAATACCTTACATATTATTTTAATATTTTGAGAAAAAGTAAAAGTGTTGTGTTATCCTATGACATTTCCGTGGAATGATGAATTTAAAATATCCGTTTTATATATGTAATTATTGGTAAAATGACTTATTTATAAATTCTAATAAAAGTTTTAACATTTTGGAAGTTCGATTCTTAATATGCCTGAAAATGAATTTTATGTATTTTATACATGAAATTATTAATAAATGAATTTATTTGTGAAGTTTGATAAAAGATTGAGAATTTTGTAAATTTTATTTATAATATGAGATTCTTGATAAAAATGATAAATGTATAGATCGTGTACACCCACTAAGTAGAAATACTTAGCGCATTGGATTTTACACGCATACGTTGAAATTGGGCGTCGTAGATAGAGATAGACGAGAAGACAGTTCCCGTATTTTCTGTGAGTCACATTCCTCCATATTTGGTAGTTTTACTTTTAGTATTGTAAAGTAATTATTGTAAAGTAATATTAATGTATATGGAAATGCATGTACATGTATATGAATTTACAAGATTTTATAAATGAGGATGTATAAATTGTAGAAAAAATTTTAGTTTGTAAAGTGATTTTGTAAATGAATTTTTATTTATCATTTAATTAGTATTTAATTTTGATTAATATGATTGGGATTAAATGTTGTGTTATAAATGTTGTGTGGTGAAGTGATTTTGGAGTCGGACAGAGAGTCCGAAATGGAAGTTGAGAAAATGAATGTAATTTTAGAAGTGTTTCTTTTGAAATTTACAGGTTTTTATAAATTTGAGTTTTTCAGAAAAGTAGCGGAAACTCTGTTGGATTTTCGAAAAAAAGATAAAAAAAGATTATAATACATACATGTAAAATAATAATGAATAAATCGATTTAGGTAGCATCATTCGACTCAAGTTTTCATCCAAATGGGAATAAGGTGGAGGGTGTTACAATTGGAAAACAGTCAAACGAGTTATATGTTATTTACAGAGAATAAAATATCACATGTTCACGTATTGGAGATTAGATCATTTAGAGATCGTTGGATATTCTAATTCCGATTTTACTGGATGCTAAAACAGTAAAAGATCCATATCTGACTATATTTACCTGCTAGCTGGAAGACCTATTTCCTAGAAGAGTGTTAAGTAGACACTTATAGCTTTTTTCATTATGACAGCTGAGTTCATAGCCTGTTATGAGACATCTAATCATAGGATATAACTATGAAATTTTATCACGGGATTGCGAGTTGTGGATTGTATTGAAATACCATTAAAGATATATTATGACAATAATTCAGTTGTGCTATATTCCAACAACAATAGAAGCTCTATGAAGTCAAAGCACATAGACATCAAGTTTCTTGTTGTTAAAGAAAGAGTTTAAAGTTATCAAGTGGCTATAGAACATATTGGGACAAACTCCATGATCGCGGATCCACTTACTAAGGGATTACCACCTAAGGTCTTTCATGAGCACACTATTCATATAGGTATTGTTTTGGTTGATGATGTACATGTTTAATAGGAGTTAGTATTTTGATGTTCTTTGCTACAGACATGTTTTTTATTTATTTTCTGCAGAATAAAATATATGGTTCAGTTATAAACTCTGTATATTATTTGTTTGATCTCACTAAAGATTAAAGTAGGACCAATTGGAAATAGGCATGTTTGAGATCACATTGCATGTAATTTTCATGTTACGCATCCATACTCAATTTATGTCATTGAATATATTAGCATGGTGATCATTGATGAGTCTAGTTACGAATATATATAACAAAGGTCGCTTTGATCCCATACTAGTATAGTTGATGGAATAGATTGTAATTGAGGAGATATTTTAAGACGGATAGCTTTTCAGTGTGCACTCAAGATTATAGATATTATAATTGTTTCAAAAAACATATGTAGCTCGAGTGGGAGAATGTTGGGATTTTTTATATTTCTTATTATAGGCTTACATATTAAATAACAATTATATTATGGACTATCTATTTTAATAGAGCAAAATAAGTAATTTATTAATTGAGTTTTAGAGATATCCATTGGGTATGAGTTTTAATGTGTAAAAACCTAATACTAATTAAATTAAGGTTAATGAGAACCAAATTAGGTTAGTATATAAAGAATATTATTAAGATTATGGCCCCCAAGTCAAATCAATATAATATTTTGCTCTCTTTCTCATTCCCTATTCAACGGGAAAAATATACAGCAACCTAAGAAGATTTGATTGTGGAAAACTCAATCCTACTCAAATTTATTAATATGAATTCAAGTATGTTTTTTCTATAATAATTTTTATTGATTTAATATGAGTTTCTAGATTATGGTATAGGTTTTCGCCTATTAAAGTTTTCTCCAACAATTTTTGCATTATAAGGCTTCATTGGACAACCTAAAATAATCTTAAAACCACCAAGCCTAGCCTTAATTAATTTAACTTGTGACTTCTTGAGAGTGTTGTAGCATTCTTTCAGCTTTAATATGCATACCTAAATTGTTGGAGTTTGAATTCCTTGACACTATGGCATCTTAACAAAATCAATATATTTCCCCTTTGCGAAATAAATAGTTTAGAATTTGTATGTTTAGGTTTGTAATCTTACATGATATATTGTATAGGTTGCGGAACTGAAGCAACAGTTTTTTATTTCTCTCTTTCTAGGAGGACTTGCTAGTGATAGATGGGGGGTTGTTCCTGCCTCAGGATTTTCTTGTAGTGCACAGCAAATCTAGAAAGTGATAAGAAAAAACAAGGGTCTGGATCTTCCTCCTTATAAGGTTTTATACTCTACTATTCTTATTTGAATATGCTCTTGGTTTTAAAATTCATATATGCATTATTCATGACATTTTGGTTTTGTTAGTTTAATCAGGTAATGGTTGCTTCTATTTGGTGTGAAGAGATTGTCAATGACAAGTTTCGGCTTCTATCAATTGATAAGGTACATTTTGCACTTATCTTCTTGTAGAGTTGCTGCTGTTTGCATCCATCTTCCTTGTAGGAATTAGCTTTTGATTTAAAAATTCTTTGATAAGCAGAAACTTATTGATTTGTTTAAGGGTTGGTTGGCACTAGAAGAAGTTGTTCAAACAGGACCTATCTCTGGTTTTGGAAAAAAGCTTAGTGCTGTGCTAGATTCCTATTTTTCAGATTAAGTTTGCACTTATATCAAATATATTAATCTTCAGCTATTTTGAGACTAAACTAATAGGTTTTAGAATGCTATATTTGAACTAAATTTTTTTTTTAACTTATTAGAAAATGAATAATAATACTTATGGATTTTATTTGATTTAAATTGAGTTCAACGAATCTCTTTTTCAATTAGATTTTGACTTTTGGTTCACGATCATTTAATGTTAGTACAACATATAATGGCATACATGTTGATGACTTTCGTTTAGAATCTCATTAGTCAACAATTCAATGAAAAGGCAATGGAGCTAACATTTATAGAACTTTCATATGTAGAAAAGTGTGGAATTTTGCCAAATAATACCACTCCATGAATTAGTATTTATACAATTATACTACTATGAGCTTATGAGAGGGTTATTGTTGGACCAGGCCAACCTCAGTCATGTAACATCCATTACTTATATTGTTTTGATTCACTAAACAAGAAAAAGAAATTGTTAGACGCGATCATCTTTGCAATTGTGCTAGAAAAATTGCTTCATTAGTAACAAAACTTATTTTTGAATAACTAAATTATAGTCTAATAATTAATATTTGATTGATATATCAATTATAGATACCCATATGATCAATAGCCCACAATGATATACTAATAGATAGGATAAATTTCATAATTGTTTGTTGTGTTACTTGTGTATATTAATTATTTTGAAATCCCAATTGACTTTGCTTTATCTTTTAATAAGAGCATAACACATTTCAATTTAGATTTGAATAGTCTTTTTGAAACTTAAGAATCCAAAAAGTTATAATGGGTATAAAAGCTTTTGGACATTATGGATTTGTACATGTTCTCCGTTTTATAATATATTGTAAATAAGGTTTTCTTTTATTATGCTTATTGATTTAATTACTCTCTTCTAAATATGAAATGTTTAATGTAATTCTTATGATCACTTGAAATTTTATTAATCTATAGGATAAAAATGTATTGAATTTTTATTTTTGTCTCTTAGTTAAACTAAACGTATTGTAGTTAAACTTAAAAATTATTATTTATAGTATCATATATAAGATAATAATTTAAGTAAAAAAAATATTGTTAAATCAATAGCAAAATTAAGCATCCACTCAATATAAATTATAAATAATAAGATTTAATTAATAATTTGTTTTAACTTTAAAACTTATTTGATAAGAAAAACGAATATAAATTTAAGCATGTGACTTGTACGTGGAGCTAGAACTAGTAGTTAAAAAAAGGTTATAATTAGAATATATTTATAGTCTAGTGTGTAAATATATTTATTTGTAAAATGCCTTTAATGCAAGTTTCTACTGTTACTTTGAAAACATAACTAAATGTTATTTTGTATTTAATTGGTACAATAATTAACTTTTACATTCTTTTCTTGTACATTTTGGATTAACGTGATAGTGAAATTGCAGGGAAAGCAGGTTCATCGCCATGCTATCTAGCATTCGAAGTGAGGTTGAAGATAGCAAGAATAGCTCAGAGGACATTTTCAAAGTTCAAACAACTCCCTTATAATTTTGTTGTTCTTTTTGAACCTTTTCTCTTTTTTTTTTTTTTTTTTTTTTTCAATTGGAACTACCCTAAGGTATAATTGGGACTAGCAACGGTAGGCATTGTGATACGATCCGAGAATTAGCTCCCAAGAATAGAAGAAAACATGACAGGACCCCATCTCGACTCCTCTATCGAGTCTAGGAGAATCTTGTAAAAACTGACATCTTTCTAACTAAAATATGGATTTACTAAAATTCTTTTGAAAAAATCATTATAAATCTCATAATCACTTTGTAAATATAATTTGAACAAATAAAAAATCCTTACATTTCTTGTGTTATACCTGTATACTGAATATATAAAATATTTATAAAATATCATGAAATGATATTTTATTTGTAAAGGTATTCTTGAAACACATTTAAGAAATTCGATTAATTAAAATGATATATACTAATGCAAAATGTTCATCATCATGTGACCCTTTTCATGATATGCAATAATTTATACGAAATTACGGTGAATGTATAGAAAAAATGAGTTTTATAGAAGAGTGAACGCTAACGTCCAATGAGTGGATATAATTTTTCTCAAAATATTTATAAATAAAACATAATATATTACTTGTAATAATAAGTAATTCTCATAATTCAAAAGCATTCATATATGAACAATAAAATTGAATAAAAATATGATATCATAATAAGTTGTACACTCCTATATGAATAATTCTTATATCTATAATAAAATATATTATGAAACTATTATTTATATAAAATTTCCTTGAAAACAATAAGAAATCATTCTTAATCTCATCTACAAAATATAAGCTGAATATCTAACTGAAACTTTTCCAAAATCTCTTTCGAATACTACATATGCTACTCTAGTTTGATCACCATGCTTCAATCCTTCATTAGACTACTAGGGACGTCGCACAGTGGGGGCTAGCCAACCCTGGCCACCATTGAAAGAAAAAAAAAAAAATTGTAATAGTAAAACTATAACCAATTGCTTCAGCCTGTGTGCTTAACAATTGGGGCATATTCAAAATGGCTTGATAATGCTGCATCAAGAGATCCATCTATTTTGGCTTCAGTCCTTGGTATTCTCACAAGTGGCATGGGTACATTAGAAGATTCGGCTACTGCTGCCGCTGTGGCATTTAGGCATATCTGTGATGATTGTCGGGGAGAAAAAAAAAAACTATATTTATTTAAATATATATTTATTAATTCTTTTAATATCAAAAAATATATATTTATTCCAAATCTCATGTATTTTCTTATTTACATTTAATTTCTATTTAAATATTGTATATATAATAATTTTATTTCGTATATTGGATGTGAAATTTTACTTAAATTATCACATTTTGCTTCTTTTTTATTATAATATAAGTTACATAATATATATTTTAATTTATTTATTTTTGTTTTTTATTCCTAATACACTCTGTAATATTTGATATATTTAATCATTTAAATATCTTTAGTTACAGCTTGATTAATACTTGATTTTACTTATATTTCATATTTCTTTCATATTTTGTTTGATCTTTTTTACTTTTATTTTGTTTATTTATAATATGAATTTTAATGAGTAAGTAAGATTTATTATATCACTCCTTTAACTAGATGTATCTATGTTTTTTTAATTTATAAAATGTTTTCATACCATCGAAATTTGTTTAAAAATTTTATTCTAGCCCACATTGATGAAAATTTCTGGTTGCGTCCCTATGAACTACTATTCATAGACTTATTACTCTTATGCACATGTGGTCTTCAGTTTCATAATAAAACTGTAAATATTTGTAATATTAAAATCTATATCAACTAGTATCTAGAGGAATCTAATTATATATGGTGAAGATACTTAACACATGCAGAACGAGAGATAATAGCTGTTATGTAACACCCTCCACCCGATTCCCATTCGGATGGAAACCCGAGTCGGAGGATACTACCTTAATCGGTGTATTCGTTATTACTTTATATAAATGTACTAAAAAAAAAATTTTCTCAAAAATCCGGCAGAGTTTCCTCTGTTATTCTGAAAAACCCAAAATTATAAAAACCTGCATCTTTCAAAAGCAAACACTTCTAAAATACATTCATTTTCTCAACTTCCAATTTCGGACTCTCCGTTCGACTCCAAAATCACTTCACCACCCAAACATTTATAACCACAATATTTAATAAAAATCATATTCATCAAAATTTAAAACAAATCAAATAATAAATAAGAATTTTCTTTACAAAATTACTTCACAAACCAAAAACCTTTTTCTACCATTGATATACATTCTCATGTATAAAACCTTAAAAATCCATAGGCATGTACATGCATTTCTATATATTTAAACACCACTGTACAATATTAAAAGTAAAATTATCAAGGATGGAGGGATGTGACTTGCAGAAAGCACGGCAGCTATCTTCTCGTCTATCCTTATCTACAGCGCCCAAAAATTCAACCTACGCGTGGAAAATCCAACGCGCTAAGTATTTCTACTTAGTGGGTGTACACTAAATTTAAATTTCATCAATTTCAAAGATACAAGATTTGTAAAACAATATTTCACAATAATCAATTTTTCACAATAAATCATAAAGAGATCAATTTACTAATAAACACATACATATGAAATGCCCAAAAGTCCTTTTTCAAATATAACCTTGTAAAACCACAATTTCACTATTTTCACATATTCGTCAGAAAATGAACTAAGAATTAAATCTCATCCCGAAAATTTTATCGTGTTATCAAACAAAATTCTCCAAATCTCAAACTTTTATCATTTCATCAAAATTATGTTATCGTAACACAAAATTTAATGATTTTCAAACTTTTATCAAAAGTCATGAATAACTTAATTTATTAATATTTGCACGTATAAAACACATGAAATTTGTTTTCACGCATATCAAGAATCAAACTTTTTTTTTAAAATGCTCAAACTTTTATTAGAATTCACAAATAAGTCATTTTATCAACAATTGCACATATAAGACAAATATTTTAAATCCTCCTTTCATAAAAATATCATGGCGTAACATCACCTTTTAATGTTTTTTTCTCAAAATATTAAAATAATACGTAAGGAATTTATTTTATTAATAAAAACACACACATATATATATAAGACATTCTCAAACATATCAATATAATTCTTTCAATATCTATAACAAATCTCAACGACAGCACGTTATTAACAAATACATATCTATATGCACATAAAAATCATTTTCGAACATAGTTGTACGTTTTTCATTTAATATTTTTCTCAATGCCCTTCGTAAACTCTGACACGATACCATGGATTGGAAACGGGTTTCACGTATCCCCCGGCATCGGACACTCGGTGACTACCCGCCGGAGCACGTTTCACATATCACATAAATTCTAGGACCGGACACTCGGTGCCTCGCAAAGTCCATGAATTTCATATCCACATATATAAGCAAATCGGTACAGTACTGCTATAATCACCCTATTGGCATGCCAACTACCAATCCCCACCTACCAATGTTCAGGTTTACTCGGGCCCTTATAATTTCATTTATTATCAACAATTTCATGTTTTCACAATTTTCCTTTCTCAACAAATATTCTCATTTGGAAAACTCATAACACTTTTTCAATCAAAAAAATATATATTTCTCATTTATTCAAAGCATCATAACACATCATTTCTCATTCAAAAGTGACTCATCAATCTCATCAAAATCGTTGTGCCCTTCTTCCGATATACATTCGGTCAAGGCACTAACATGTTCGTTTCCTTCCGTTTCTTTTTTCGTTTTCATTTGAAAGTTATTAAAAATCGCAATTCAATACCATTTGATAATTAATAGTCAAAATAATTTTCACAACTCTTTTTAATTCCACATTCGGTCAATACCTTTTCTTTCACAAAATTTTTCAAATTTTTCATTATTCAATGCCACAAAATTCATCATAATATCACTTGCACATAAATTGCCACAAAATCATTTACACTAAAATTCAAACATAGTCACGAAATCGATTTACTTAAAAATTGAACAAAAACACATACTTTTCTCAAACTTTTCCAATACCCACATCAAACATCAAAATTTCAATTCAATATATAATTATACCCTATTCTAGCAAAACTCATTTTCATGAACCACACCTTAATTTTTCATTTACTTTACATCGAATAACTCAAATCCATCCAAAACTCCTGCCAAATTCATCAAATATAAAATCAACCACCAAAATCCATTCAATATACAATTTGCGCCTCTACTAACCGAATTGAATCTCATACATAACCACTCCATCCTCTCCATTTCTTTCCATCAACTTATTTCAATCAACATAAACTCTAACAACAATTCATCCTTATATCAAAATAATTTCATTTAATCCATTTTTCAAATTTGACCACTTACTAGTAAAAACACAAATAAGCCATTCACTTCTTTTTAATAGATTTTCTTTCCAAAAACCTTCTCAATTTAACCCAAATCATCATCTAACATCATCCAAATATTAAAAATCCATTTAAATACACAACTTTTCCATGGTATACACACTAATATATGACCAAATTAATTCATCCTTGTCATTTTGACTCAAAAACCACATCCAATGGTATCAATTCTTTGTTCAACTATCAACAAAAAAACTTTAAACTAAAAATTCATTAAATTCCATTAAAATCACAACAAAACCCTAACTCATATCTTACTAAATTCATTGACCCAAAGCTCCTTAATGATTTCTTTCCCTTCCAAGATTAATTTTATGTTATTCTAGTCTAAAATAATCCATAAAATTCATCAAAACTCCATTCAATCAACTATCAAAATTTTCATCAAACTAATTAATGGATTAAGATCACTCACCTTCACTTTTTCTTCAACTTTTCTTGAATGATTCTTGATGGACTAGAGGGGTTATGGAGGTTGAAGCACCTCTCCTTCTTCTTCTCCTTCTTCCTCACGGTTTTGTTTTTTTTTTTGTTTTTTTTTTTTTCCTCCCTGCTGTTCGCCGAACAGCTCTCTCAATTTTTCATTGTTTCGGAAGACACACACACACAAATATATATATACACGACATCTCCTCTCCACCGCCTCATGCATTCATTGTTTCTCTTATTTTATTTTATTATTATTTTATTTTCTTTGATTCTGCTGCCGAATGCACCCCCTTTTTGTTTTATTTCATTTTATTTTATTATTTCTTCTTTCAATCGGCAGCCACTCCTCTCTCTCTCTCCCCATATATATTTTCTTTTATTTCAATGGGACCCACCACCTTTAATATATATATATATATATATATACATATTTTTCTTTTCCAACACAATCCACTAACAATTTTATATATATATATATATATAAATATCCTTCCAATGGGTCCCACACTAATAAATATATATTGTTATTATTATTATTATTTATTATTTATTTATTTATTATTTTTTTTTTTTTGGATACTCTGATTCAGCTTTTCTGGAAGTTTCTCAAAATCCTTTCAAAATTCACCGGGATCTATATTCAGACTGCCTACATACTCCTGGTAACCTCAGTTACTCTTAAAAGTCATTTCATGCTCTTTTTGAGCTCTCCGTAAATTCACTAAATCGTCTCCAATTATTTTTGAATTAATTCTATTTTCATCCGAATCACCTTGGAAAATGTCCTCTGAGTTTCTAAAATACTTCATGAGCATTTTAATACTTATTCTGACACTTTCCTAAAATTTTGAATTTTTCCGAAAATCTTTTCGGGTTCCTGATCGGATCCGAAAACCGCTCCGTTTTGTCTCAAACGAACTCATTTTTTATCCGTTTCAGTTTCCTTAGACTCCATTACTTATTCCGGAGCTTTCTGACTTCAGGGTTTGTTTCTCGAAAAATTCACTATTCACACGAATACTATTCCGTCCAAAAATACTATTCATCCCAAAATCACTATTCTTTTTATTTCTCTTAAATAGAGAAAATTCGGGATGTTACATGTTATACACGTGTTGAGCGACTCCATGACTCCTCAAACATCTCTTACACACGTGTTGGGCAACTCTTTAAGACTTGCACATGCGAAGCCTGATGACTGTTAGAGGGAAGAGCATAGTTTTAATATTGTAGAAGTCTCATTTCAATCATTTCCAAATCTCAAATAATTTTTATATACAAATTGTATAATTCTATTTCTAAATATAAATATAATTCTCAATATGTCTATTTTTTTCATAATATAAATAAATATTTTATAGTTGTCGACGTCCGAAAACGGTCGACTAAGAGATTCAAAGGCCCAGACTGCGATCGAGGTAATTAAATGAAGATAACTGTAGTAAATGTGTAGTAAATAAAGTTTAAGGTTGGAATGCTGTAATAAAGGTGGAAGAATGTTAGTTATGGTGGACAGTTAGTTGTAATAAAGTGATGAATAAAGAAAGGAGAGGGAAGAATGAATGCGAAGGCAACAATTTTTACGTGGTTCGGCGATTACATCTAAGTTCACGGGTCACTCTGGATTAATTCCGGCAGTATGACAGTATACTAGTGTTGTTCACTTGTTGGTACAGTAAAAATCTCCCCTATTTATAGAGAGGGGGAGATCTCAAAGAGTGTTACACACGTTATAAATCATAGTTATTTCAACTAATTCTGACATAAGCCACACTGCAATTATTGTGGAGACAATGATTATTCCTTCCATGCACACGCTTGCATTAAATGCATCAGGAGAAGTCTTCCCTTCATTAAATACACGGTCACCTCATTAAATACTCCTTGGTAATTGTGTAAGTGGCACCGGCGCAGAATCAGGGAATTAGATAGATCCGATGACTTGTTGCACAAGGTGTCACTTAGTGCGAGCTTTATAGTCTGGCGAACTACGTGAGCTGAATAGGTGTTAAAGTGGACTGGAAACGTGCTCGGATTGCCTTGGTATTATGCGAGCTCGCGAGCTCAGCGAGCTCGATGTAGCGACCTGAAAGTTGGGCCTTCTAGGCCTTTTTGGGTTTTCATCCCTATTCTGGGCCTTCTGTGGCCTCTTTGGCCAATATCGAGAAAACGGGCATAACATAAGTCTCACAGCTCTCAGTGCGACCTGTGGACTGGGAGCTGATTCAAATATATTTGGCGCTCGTATGAGAGCTCACAAGGCATCATTTTGTTTCTTGATCCGTAATTGTTGACACGTGGCAATCATGCAGACATTGATACCGTAAACACGTCTCGGGTCGTGCATATTTAATGCGCACATCTTGTAACTGACCACGCATGATGACAAAGGATCGAAATCCACGTTGGAGCGTCAAATTTATGACGGTTACCCTTTTTGCTGAATCGAACGACCAGAAGGTTGGGACCCAAGTCCATATAAGTTAGGTGTCATTTTCATCTTCCACTTTTGCTTCTTCAAGACGAAACGCAATTATACTTCTTCTTCAACATTTTCTTCTTCGCTTCTTCTGCATTTTCTTGACGGCTTTCTCTAAACTCATCATCTCAGAGTCCAGATCTCATCTTAAGCATATATAGTAAGTTATCTGACTTCGCTCTTCGCATTTTGGTAGTCGTTTATTGTTCCTCGTGTGCATTTTTGTTTTCTTAGCCTGCTTTTTGGTTTGGGATATTGCTTGTACGTTTAGTTGGCCCAATTCTGAATTTCATATACCTGTCTTACACTTGGAAATTGTTCTACTTGTTGTTTGAGATCTTGTGTTTGCTCGCTTGTTTAGAAAGCCTTACTATTAGTGAGCTGTAGCATTTGTGGTTGTACATTGTGATTTTTAACTGCTTGAATCCTTCGTCACCTGTTGATCTAGTCTAGGTGCTTTGGACTTTGAGTGTCCTGTTTCTAGACTGTTCGATAGGTTCCCTGTAGACATAGGGTTAGAAATCTATACATTAGGAAATTTTTACCTGATGAGCCTACATTCTGGGCCCTCATCACTTCTGATGGTGCAGCGTGCGACCTAACGCATAGGATAGCAGTTTTAGAGATTCCTTACTTTAGCCCGCTAGGTTCAGTATGCTTTCAGCGTTCTGATGCCCTTTCGTTTGTTTTGTAGATGTCAGGTCGCTCATGTGGTGGTCGTCAGGTCTGTGATGAGGCTTCTGCTTATGAGGAGCAGGTAGAACAACGAGTCAAGAATACTCGGGGTGCGACCTCCTGGAGTGGTGAGGTCGCGGAGGAGCCCGTGGAGCGAGTTGGGCCTTCGACCTCTCAAGTTATAGCTGAAGAGAGAGCAGCTCGAGTGCCCTTCTATCATATTGCTTCTAATATGAATCTTCAGGCTCTACAAGCTTTGGCTCGAGAGTTTGACTTCCTCCTAGGGTGTCGAGCTAACGTGCCATAAGAGAGTGATTATGCTGCCTATCCGCCCTCGGACTTTATTACGATAAGTCGCGAGCACATAGAGCTTGGATTTAGGTTCCCTATCCATAACTATCTTATAGACCTATTAAACAATCTAAAGCTGGCTCTATTCCAACTCACTCCGAACTCTTATGCTCAATTGACTACCTTGGTTGCTACTTTCATTAAGAATGGGCTCGAATCTCCTACTCTTCGCATTATCCGTAGTCTTTATAGCTTTAAAGGGACCCATAATCATCAGGTTGAGTAGAGGAACGGGCTATACTATATTTCTGCTTGTAACCCTCGCTATAAGTAATACCTGCCAAAAAGCTGCATTAAATCCAATGTGGGGGAATACAAATCTCATTGGATTCTCGTTACCTGCCTTTCCCTTTATAGCCTGAAGAATTATTCTTTTGTCTTGAACCTAGGTAGTGAGGGATCCTAGCTCGCAGAATAATGATATTACTATTATTACTTTACTACTTTTTTTTTTTTTTTTTTTTTTTATGAGCTTGCTTTGTTTTGCAGAGGTTTTTTTTTTCAGAAGGATCAACTTTACCGCGGAGGAGATTGCGACTTTAGAGGCCTTTGTAGCGGTCAAGGTTGATAACGACGACCTTTTTTCCTCAAGCTCTGATCTGATAGCTCGAGGTCTTACCCCACCAGTTACCGGTCTTCACTTGGACATAAACCGCAATCTAGGGGTTCGCGGGAAGCAGAGCAAGATCCCTTCAGTCTTCGCTGCTCCTTCTGGTTTTGAGTCCGAGCCTTCTCCAGAGAACTTCTCAAGCTTGTCCACAAGTATCTCTTCGGACGACATGCACAGGTTTGCACTATATATTCCTCCTATCAGTGCAATTCTAAGGCCTAGGGAACCGGAGGTCGTGGTGGTGGAGGATACCTCACCAGATCCTTCTTGTCAGGTGCCCCCCCAGCCTACTGATGCAGCTGTTGAGACACACAAGCCCCCAAGTCCAAGGGGCAGAAAAAGGCCGGTCCATCCACGCCTAATAGAGCCAGGACTCCTGCTGGAGAGAGCTCGGCTTCACCAGAACTCGAGCCCTTAGTAAGGAGGAAGGGAAAAAGTATAGCTGAGCCCCCAGCCCCCAAGCGCCAGAAAGTCATTGAGGTTAGGAAGCCCAGGGCCGTCGTTATTATGAGAAACCTAAGTGCCTAGACCTCAGAGCGATCCGAACGACCAGAGGAGGAGTCAACTGAGGATCCAGAGCTACAAGCTGATAGGGTAGCGGAGATGGAGTACTTCAATAGCTTTTTGAGCTATGCACCGAATGTTTTGAGGAATCGCTCTCTGAAGCTCTCCAGGTAGGCTATGGAGTTCGCCATGTGGCGCTGGTAAGTTTTAGGTTCCTTTATTCTTATTGGATTTCTCCGGTCTGAGTCTAACATGTTCATCCTTCTAGGTTGGTATGACACTAATGAAGCTGATGAAGTGGATCGAGGATCAGGTGGGCAAGAAGACCCCTTTCAGGGTGGCTGAGGAATAGCTCGAAGATGAGAGGAGAAGGTTGCAGGATGAGGTGAACCTTTTCCAGGAGGAGCATCAAAAGCTAGAAGGCAAGCTTAAAAATGCTGATGCGACCTTGTCCCAGGAAATAGCTCGTAGGGAAGCAGCGACTTCCGAAGTCAGCAAGATTCATAGAGAGTTGATGGAGGTTAAGGGCGAGTTGAGTGCTGTTGAGGAGTGAGTTGGAACTGCTGAGAAGAGAGCTGATACCTTGGAGAAACGAGCTGAGGTCGCTGAGAACAAAGTCGATTAGCAGCAGCAGGAGTTGGCCTCAATCAAGGAAGAACTCGAGGGGGCAAGGGAGGAGATCGCCCAAGCAGAGGAGCGCGCTGAAGTTCGAGTTGCTCTAGCACAAGATGAAGCTGCCGTAACGATCGAGAACGCTTTTCTGTACATAATTTGGCGGCGCCATCCGAACATAGATTACTCATTATTTGAGCCGTCTACGATCGCAACGATTCAAAGGTTTGTGGAGCACGTGGCTAGCATTCAGGGCACGCAACAGAGTGGTACTTCTTCAACTTCTCCAGTTGGTTAGCCAACACCTCCAGACCTTCCATCTGATCCAACTCCAGCCCCTTAAGGACCTTTAACTTCTCAGGATCCTCCTGTTGTAGAGACTTCGACAAAGCCCCAATCAGATCTTCCCTCCTCAGATGCACCTATCCAATCTTAGACACATCTTTAGTTTTATTTATTTATTTGAATTATGACCATTGAACCTTTCCTTCTTCGGTGAGGATTTTACTTTAATTTTTTCGTTAACCTTTGTGTTGGACAGCGAGCTTTCAGCTCGAGATTGCTATACAAACTTTCCCTGCAATTTAATTTTTTTTTTTTT
This sequence comes from Litchi chinensis, assembly GCA_019925255.1. Lineage (NCBI taxonomy): Eukaryota > Viridiplantae > Streptophyta > Magnoliopsida > Sapindales > Sapindaceae > Litchi > Litchi chinensis. Next base: position 14,422,755 of record CM034465.1, on the reverse strand, counting down.
TTTTTTACAAAGAGTAGCATATATAGCAAATATGGTTGAGTCATGCTTATGTTTCTATAACGAGCTATTGTTAAGGTCTGTTAACAAACATACTATAATCATAATATGTTAGCTTATAAGTATTTTTAGATAACTGGGCAAGCACTTACAGCTTGCAGGGTGCTTATGCTAGGCATGTTTGCCTGAGCGTATTTAGCGTCAAGATTCAGCGAGCCTAAGGTAGCATTTTCCTAAACTTTGACAATTCTAGCCCATTGAGGCACTTTGAGATATGTAGTTTGAGAGTAGCCCCCAGCACAGGCAACCCCTCTCGCGAGGTAGCGAGGCCATCAATGTGATTTGAGAGCAGTCCCCACTACGGGCAGCTCCTCTTGTGAGGTCGCGAGACAATCTTTATAATTTGAGAGCAATACCCAGCACAGGCAACCCCTCTCGCAAGGTTGTGAGGTAATCTTTATAATTTGAGAGTAATACCCAGCACGGGCAACCCCTCTCGTAAGGTCGTGAGGCAATCTTTATAATTTGAGAGTAATACCCAGTACGGGCAGCCTCTCTCGTGAGGTCGCGAGACCATTTTGTAGGTTGTGTCTTCGACAAACTCTTTGACAGCAGCTACGGGCTACATCCTTCGTGAGGTTTTTGAGTGGTTAGAGGTCCTCAGTTGAACCCTCCAGGATGCGGACATCGTGACCCTTTCCGCTGGTGAGACCTTTTGTATCGGTGGCGGGCCCTATGTAACGCCTTTTGGGGTGCTGACATCAACCCTTTTCATAGGCGAGACCCTCATTGCAACTCCTTCCATAGACAATAGTCTTCCAGAGTGCAGTAATCATAGTTCCCAGATAATCTCTCCAGGGTATAAAGACGGCAGCTCTTTCCATGAGTTATATCTGAATAGTCTCCCTCTCCACAGGTATCACCTTTAGGGAAGCGCATAATATGCACTTCTTTAGGTAGTACCTTCTAGAGCGCCTCAACGACAACTCCTTCCGCAGGCAGTACCTTCGAAGTGCGAAGATCATGGGTTGCTGATAATTGTTCTATAGAACATAGGAAAATATAGCTTGCAGATCGCGAAGACGTTATAAGGAGTGTTGGTAATAAACATTTGTTTATCAGAACAAGACGTAGCTCGCAGATGGCAGAAAATAATTGCAATGTGTGGCGAATTTCAGCTTACGCATTTCCATGGAAAATTTAGCATTTAGAAAATGGGAAAATGATTGCGAATGTGCTCTTATAATAATGTGAGGCTGAAGGATGCGATTATCATATAATAATATAGTAGTAATAATCTTCGCGGCTATTTGCACACATTCTTTGGTCATGAATAATTTTTTGGATAATTGCAGAAACATCTTCGGGAAGTGATGAATAATGGTAGCTTGCTTTTCAAAAGTAATTCTCGATAGTTATTGTTTTTTACAATAATTACACTTCACTTGTTCAGCTAGTTTGCTTTCTGCATTGAACATTGTACATATAACAACAAAACAGGTAAAATCACTTTACTGATAATCATCAAAGTGAATTATGTACAAAGATTATAGAGCGAGTTGACAGTTTTAGGTATAGTAGGGACGGAGATGTTCTGCATTCCAGGCCCTTGGGAGTTCAGATCCATCCATGTTGGCCAAGTGATAGACGTCGTTCTCCAGGTTTTCCTTGATGAGGTAGGGACCTTCCCAATTTGACCCGAGTGCTCCATCACTTGACTTATGAGCTGTGGGGAGGATTAGCCTTAGGACTAGGTCACCTGCCTTATAATTTCGAGCTCGGACTTTCTTATTATAGTACCTGACGACTCTTTGCTAATAAATTGCTACCCTCATGCAAGCTGTTTCCCTTGCCTCTTCAATCAAATCCAGGTTTCCAGCGAGCAGCTGATCATTTTCTTCAGGTTGAAATGATGTTCTTCGCTGGCTGATAACTTCGAACTCTGTAGGAATCATAGCTTCAAACTCGTATACCATGGAGAATAGGGTTTCACTAGTGGAGCTACGAGCTGTTGTTCTATATGCCCAGATTACTTTCTATAATTCATCAACCCAAGCCCCCTTCCTCGCTTCCAGCTTAGTCTTCAAAGTCTGCTTGATGATCTTATTCACAACTTCGACCTGACCGTTGGCTTGAGGGTGATCTATAGCTAAAAAGCTTTTATTATCTCGAGCTCGTTGCAGAAGTTGATGAATTGTTCACTGGTGAACTGTGTCCCATTGTCTGTTACGAGCTGCTGAGGAACTCCAAATCTGCATGTGATGTTGTTCCACACAAACTTTTCTATCTTTGAAGTGGAGATTTCTGCAAGTTCCTTAGCTTCGGCCTATTTAGTGAAGTAGTCCACGACCACCACTGCATGCTTGCACCTTCCCTAAGCTGGTGGTAAGGGCCCGATCAAGTCCATTCCCCAGATCGCAAAGAGCCACAGGCTAACCATTTGCTGAAGGTAAGTTGGTGGAGCTCGTGGGACTTTGACGAATCTCTGGCACCTATCACACTTCTTGACCAAATCAACGACATCCTGTTTCATGGTCAGCCAATAGAATCTCTATCTGACTGCCTTCTAGGCCAGAGTTAATCCCCCTACATGGTTTTCACAATGACCAACATGTTTGTCTTTCAGTACGGCCTTGCAGTCTTGGCCGTCAATACAATGTAGAAGCGAGGCTGAGAAGCCTCTCTTGTACAACATATCATCATAAATACAATAGCGAACGCATTCAACATGCTTCTAACTTGTCGCTTGGTAGCTTTTCCTCCTGCAGGTAGTTTAGTAGCGAGCTCATCCAGGAATCAGGTTGGACACTTATAATCATCAACGTGTCCTTTCTTTCTATACTTGGAGTCGACAGGAATTCTACTGGTATAGACTCTAGGAGGTCTGTGTTCTGGGTGGTCATTAGTCATGCTAAAGCATTTGCATGAGAGTTTTGAACTCGCGGGATCTGACTTACTTTAACTCTTTGGAAAGCTCCCGGCAACTCTTTGGCTCTTTGGAGATACACTGCTATCTTTCGCCCTCCGTTTTGATACTCTCTTTGGACATGACACACAACAAATTGGGAGTCGCTGAAGACCCTTATCTGCTCGGCTCGCACTTCCTTTGCTAGGCGGAGTCCGACAAGCAATGCCTTATACTCCGCCTTATTATTGGTCACTTGGAATTCGAATCTCAGCGTGCTGAGGATCTTGTGACCTTCTGGACTGATCAGTAACACTCCAGCCCCTGAGTTGTGTTCATTAGAGGACCCATCCATGTACAGCTCCCACGTCGGGCCACTTGCACTCTCAGCCTGCTCCGGTACAGGCCCTATGAATTCAGCAATGAAGTCCGCTAGGGCCTGGGTCTTGACTGCCGTTCTAGGCTTGTGCTCGATGTCGAACTGTCCGACCTCTATGACCTATTTCAGTAGTCTGCCTGAAGTATCTGCCTTCTGAAGGACTTGCTTGAAAGGATACTGTATAAAAACCTCGATCTGATGGGCCTAGAAGTAAGGACGCAGTTTCCTTGATGTGATCACCAGGCAGTATGCCAACTTTTTCATCTATGAATACTTGTTTTCTGTGTCGACTAGCCTCTTACTGATATAGTACACTGGCAATTGCATCATTTCGTCTTCCCTTACTAAGGCAGCACTCAATGTGTGCTCAGATACTGTCAGGTATAGGAAGAGCTTTTCTCCTTCCTTTAGTTTTGACAAGAAGGTAGCTCGATTCATATATTCCTTCAGTCGCTGAAATGCCTCATCACACTGCTCGGTCCACTTGAAATTCTTCGCCTTTAGTCGCTGAAATGCCTCCTCACACTGCTCGATCCACTTGCTTCGAAGAAAGGCATGTATTTGTATGTGGCTTTCGAGATGAACCGGCTGAGGGCCGTGACTTGAACATTGAGGCTTTGGATATCCTTAACCCGAGCTGGGGATCTCATCTCTACAAGCGTCCTGATCTTTTCTAGGTTAGCCTCTATCCCCTTGCTGTTCACCATAAAGACAAGGAGCTTATCAAATGCCACCTTGAAGACGCACTTCAGTGGATTCAGCTTCATCTGGTAGCTTCTTAGGATCTTGAAGGTCTCATCCAAGTCACGGACATGGTCTGTTGCTTGCTGGGAGTTCACCAACATATCATCTATATACACCTCTATAGTTTTCCCGATCTATTCCTGGAACATCGCATTGATCAGACGTTGGTAGGTCGCCTAAGCATTCTTCAACCCAAAGGGCATCACCTTATAACAATATAGGCCTCCGTCAGTAACAAATGAAGTGTGCTCCTCATCTTTCGAGCTCATTGGAATCTGGTTGTAACCCGAGTAGGCGTCCATGAAGCTTAGGAACTGGTGCCAGGCTGTTGCGTCCACAAGCTAGTCAATCTTGGGTAATAGAAAACTATCATTCGGGCAGACTTTGTTCAGGTCGGTGAAGTCAATACATGTCCTCCATTTTTCGTTCTTTTTTTTTACGAGGACTGGGTTGGCCACCCAAATGGGGTAATGGACTACATGAATGAATTTGTTGGTCAGCAGCTTCTCGACCTCCTCTTTCAAAGTAGCATACCGTTCTGGCATCATCGACCTCCTCTTCTAACGAACTGGCTTATGCTGGGGATCTATGTTCAGCCTGTAGCACGTAACTTCAGGATCTATTTCCACCATGCCCTCATGATTCCATGCGAAGACGTCTAGGTTCGCCTTCAGGAAGTCAGCGAGCTGGGTCTTGATCTTTAAGGATAGATCTCGTCCCACATTCAAGCATCTTTCTAGGTTTGTCTCGCTGACCTGCACATCTTCTAGTTATTCAACAGGTCCTGTAGCCCGATCTACATCTACCTCGCGGGGGTCGAGGTCGTGACTCATCCCTGTCTCGATTACAGCTCGTAGTTCACCTCCTTAAACCACATTTACCTTCTTCCCTCGGACTCCCATCTTCATAGCATTTTCGTAACAGCGTCTGGTCAGGTGTTGCTCTCCTCGAACACATCCTATTCTGTTGGGAGTTGGAAACTTGACTATCAGCGTCCTGGTGGATGTCACCATGTCTAAGTCATTCATGGAAGGTCGTCCCAGTACCATGTTGTACACTGACGGGTAGTTGATAACTAAGAAGTTTGCCAGTACAGTAGCTTATCGACCTGGTTCCTTTAGAGTGAGCAGGAATTTAATCTGGCCTGTTGGTGTTACTGCGTCCTCGGTGAAGCCATATAGGGGTTCTGGTGAAGGTATAAGCTGCTCGGCTCCCAGCCCCATTTGGTCGAAACAGTCCTTGTACATCACGTTGATCGAGCTGCCAGTATCTACCATAATCCACCGCACTTCGACATTGTTGATCTATAGCGTCATTGTGGGGCCAGTGCACGCCCCGTGCATCTTCTTAAGTGAATATGATGTCATTCGAGGACACTTTCGCCTTCTTAACAGGTCCCTCTGCCCCGCCATAATCTGCCAACAAGGTATGGTTAGCTTTCCTTATGTACCTTTGATGCGACCTGTTTGAAGTACTTGCTATGTGAGGACCACCATAAATAGTAAAAATAGTTCTTACAGCGGGCTCGTGCTTGGACTTTGGAGCTCGCTGGGGTTGCTGCTGCTCTGGCTGTCGGTTTTGGGTTTGAAGGACGCTGTTGATGAGGTCGCCTACTTGCAGGTTGCACTACATATTCTCCTAAGCGATCTCGCCTAATCAGTTCTTTTATTGCGTCCTTCAGCTGCCAGCAATATGAGGTATTGTGCCTGTTTTTGTTGTGGTAGACACAAAACTTCCTTAGATCTCGCAGCCTGTTTGGAACTTCAGTGGGGTTGGGCTTCCCAAAGTTCTCTCTATTCCTTTCTGTGGCAAAGATCTGATTCTGTCTGTCTAACAGAATGCTGTAATTCCCATACTGACCTTGACGTCGAGGACGCTTCCTTCTTAGTTCGGGTCTAGCTCGCTTTGCCACTACATTGGCAGATTGATGCCTCTGCTCACCATGCCTATCTCTATTTTGGCTTTTCCTCTTTCCCTAATGAGAAGTGCTCGCTTCACCTCGTTGGTTACTGGGCTTATTTGGTCCGAAAGCCTCCTCCTATCTGATTTCTTTGGCGGTTCTCTTGTAGAACTCACCCAAGTCTTTGACCAGGGATTTGTAAATGCTTTCATAAAGTTTCCTGTCCTTTCTGAGTCCTGCTGAGATTGTTGTCAGGATGCTCTTATCAGAGGGTGCCTCAACATTACTCACCTCATCCCTGAACAGGGTGATGTAATCCTTCAGGGATTCGTTGTACCTCTGAAAAATGGTGGCGAAGTGGTATAGGGCGAGTTGCTTCCTCAGGGCCTTGTACTGGTTGAGAAACTTCTACTTACATTCTTTCCAACTCCCTATACTGCGAGCTGGGAGGTCTTTGAACCAAGCTCGCGGGGCATTCCCCAGGGTAGCCGGGAAGACTCGACACTTGACCAGTAGGTTGTTCGTCTGGAGATCCATCTGTATATTGAAGGCGTCTAAGTGGTCATATAGGTCACTTCTACCATTATAGGCAGAATGTTTGGGACCTTGAACTTGGGTGGCAGAGGTATTGTCTCGATCTCTCTAGCGAATGTGACCCTGTAATCATCCTACTCTTCCTGACTTTGAGGTCTAGGTCGAGCCTCCAGCTGCTGGACCCTCTGCAGCAATTCTTCCACCATCGGATCTTAGGGTTCGGACTTGCGCATCGTGACTTGCGCATCTCATCAAAATTCTCTACCTGTCTAGAGTTTCTTCGCAGCTCGGGTTCGCGACAGCCACGATGCTCGTGAGCTCGCTCGTACCCGCGACTATCTTCAACATATCGATCACCTTCGCGGCTCACCCTCACTCTTATGTTAGCTAGGTGAGGTGAGATTTCTTTCTCGGGCTGGCTGCCTATCCCTCATGGGGTTTAAGTTTGAGGAGCGAACGAACTCGTCGGATAGTGACATTTCCCATCCAGCTACTTCCTCCAGGGTCGGGATTTCCTCAGCAGGCTGTTAGTGAGCTCTTGTGGGAGGCGCGACCTCCACCTGCCTCTGCACAGCGCGGGTTTGAACTTCCGCCAGCGTTCTAACTGTCTCAGTTAGTTGCCTCACTATATCCTCTAAAGCTTGCTGACGTTGTCGCCACTCCTGAGCGACCTCTTCCTTGGCAGGCAGGATGCTCTAATAATCCTCCTGGCCTTCAGGTCGCTCATCCACCACACCAACACTTCTTGTTGTTCTCACTCTAGCCATCACAAATTGGTGAAATATAAACGGTCAAAGAGAAATCAACTGGAGAAGAAATTACTAGGTCGCTGTTGGGCTCTCCTTCTAGAGCCAAAATATGTCGACGTTCGGAAATGATCGACTAAGAGATTCAAAGGCCCAGACTGTGATTGAGGTAATTAAATGAAGATAATTATAGTAAATGTGTAGTAAATGAAGTTTAAGATTGGTATGCTGTAATAAAGGTGGAAGAATGTTAGTTATGATGGATAGTCAGTTGTAATAAAGTGTGAATAAAGAAAAGAGGGGGAAGAATGAATGCGAAGGCAACAATTTTTATGTGGTTCGGCGACTGTGCCTACGTTCACGAGTCACTCTGAATTAATTCCGACAGAGTGACAGTATACTAGTGTTGTTCACCTATTAGTACAGTAAAAATCTCTTCTATTTATAGAGAGGGGAAGATCTCAAAGAGTGTTACACATGTTATAAATCAAAGTTATTTCAACTAATTCTGACATAAGTCATACTATATTTATTGTGGAGACAATGATTATTCCTTTCATGCACACGCTTGCATTAAATGCATCAGGAGAAGTCTTCCCTTCATTAAATGCACGGTCGCCGCATTAAATCCTCCTTAGTAACGGTGTAAGTGGCATCTGCGTAGAATCAGGGAATTAGGTAGATCCGATGACTTGTTGCACAAGGTGTCACTTGGTGAGAGCTTTATAGTTTGGCGAACTACGCGAGCTGAATAGGTGCTGAAGTGGACTGGAAACGTGCTCGGATTGCCTTGGCTTTACGCAAGCTTGCGATCTCAGCGAGCTCGATGCAGCGATCTGAGGGTTGAGCTTTTGGGCTTTTTTAGGTTTTCATCCCTGTTCTAGGCCTTTTGTGACCTCATTGACCAATATCGAGAAAACGGACATAACAATAGTCAAATCATAATTCATAATTCAAAATCAATATATTAATAGACTAATTAAATAATTTTCTTTTGATAACAATAAAATAAACAAAACTGAAATTTAATAATTATAATAAATCAATTTAATTAAAATAGATTATCCAGACAATTAATTAATTAATTAATTAATAATTTTTAATAATTCATAAATAATAAAATCTGAAATATATAATTATAATAAATTAATTCAATTTAAATAAATAATCCACTCACAAAACTCTTATACTCATATGTGTGCCTAAAACGGGTTTGTCATTTGATTCCTTATCATTCTGAATCTATCCTAAATCATATTAAATTCAATTTATAATTTATGAAAAAAATTAACTAATTTTTTGGATTTCAAATCTTATTGAAAGAAAATCAACTTGTCTAGATAAATCGAATATCTAAATATTTAGTTTATCCATACAAAATGTTCTCCTCTATTTTTCTTCTCTCTGTTTTTTTCGGGGCTTCACGTGCACAGGTTTCCCCCATTTCTGCAGCTTGATTTGCTTCCAATAATATAGATTTAGCCGCTTTATCATCAAATATAAATATAATATTATACACGGCCACTTTAATTTCTCTTGCATGCCTCAATACTGCTTGCCATGTACAAGCTTGTGCTACCAATCGATTTCATTCATACTTCCCGTTTTGTTTACTGACACGCCCACCCAATTCGTATTTCTTGATTTTTTTTTTTTTTTTAAATATTGTTTCTCTTGATTTGATTGAATTTTCATTGACCCTTTCACATCACTTATCACTATCACTTTTTTTTTTTTTTTTTTTTTTTTTTTTTTTTTTTTTTTTTTTTTTAAATATCATTCTATTTCATTGTTCTCTTACGTATCCTTCTTTTTCTTTCAACTTGTTTTCACGACAGTTGTTCATTTTTTAAATAAAATAACGGCAATTATCTCTCTTTCCTTCTCCAGCCACCAAATTGTCTCAAATTTTTGACTTATCTTTCTACATTTTACACCCGACTTTTTTATATGATTTTTATTTTTTCACACCAAAATTTTTAAAAATATCCATAAAATAAATACGTATTTATATATAAATTTATTTTTAAAACTTGAATTGGATAAAATTAATAACAATAAGAGCAACGATATTTACGCCCTTAAAAAATTATATATACACCTTATTACGGTTTATTTCTAAAATTTCAATATTCTCCTTAAAAAAAATTACTAAAAAGGATAAATAATTTATAACTACACTCACGGATATTAATAATTTCCTCATGTATTTGATATAACCATTTTATTTTCTCAAACCCTTAACTTCTCTTTTAAATATTAATTTCAAATATTAAATAATTTTTAAGAAATCAAATTAATTACAGAATATTAAGAATGAATCAAAATCATGATAAAATTATTATGGTTAGTTAAAAAGAAACAAAAAAAAATAAAACATGTTTGAAAGAAAAAAAAAAGAACATATACCAACAAGTTTGTTTTAGTCCAAATACTCTATAAAAAATCATCGATCAATTCAAACTTCTTTTCTTCATTACACAATACATCTATTGAGTCAAGATAAAAAATTATATCTTGATCAAATAGCAAAAAATTTATTTAAATGCTATCATATAATTTCAAAAATAAAATCCAATCAAAAATTAAACTGAGATTAAACTCATTATATTTTTTCAAATTTTAACTTCTTTAAATTATTATTTTTTCAAATATCATTTTTTTAAAAGAATATAAATAATTGTAAAGTGTGAAGAATAATTTAAAATCTTCTTAAAAAATTGATTGTAAAATGATAAGTTTTAAATTAATTATTATTATAAGAAAATCATAATTTACTTGCATTGTTTGTTGGGGAAAAAATCTTAAAATTTTAGTAAAATTAATTAGATAATAAAATAAGTATTGTGAGTTGTACTTACAAAAATATAATACAAAAATAATGAAAGAAGAGCAATATTGGTATTAATTGGAGTTTATTTACAAATAAAATTTTTTTCATAGTTTTGATGAGGTTTACTCATGAAAGAGGTGCACACACAATTTATAAGGGATGAAAATATCGTTACTTTAACAATAAACTAAATTTCAATTAATCTTCTAAATTCATTAACATTTAGATTTTACAAAATAATTTATACTTGAGTGGAAGATAACTCACATAAATTAAGAAAAAACTCACATATCATGGGGGTGGAGTGTTGAAACCGTAACCTCTCAAGAGAGAGGAGGTGGGGGGCAACACTTTACTACTATGCTATTGCTCTTTTGGCGTTGTTTCTTTTTTAACTGGATGGAGTAGAATGAAAAGAGAATACACTTCTATTGATTATTCTGGCCTAGAAGGAGCAAAAGGGGGATATATTCAATGTTTTAAATGGTGGGTCAGGAGGACCAAAGTTACAAAGCAACACCATAGCTTTCAAATCTCAAAAAATTCCAAAACTAAAACCAAACCGCTGTACGTAAGCAAATAAGCAGAAAGTAGAAAAGTTACAAGCTTAAATTTGTAAGTGTATGGTAAAAGAGAAAAAGGTAGCTACAATCCAATAAATTTAAATTTGCTTAACTTATACTAGTGAAAAACTAAAAGAATATATATATATATATATATATATATAAAGTAATAATATATAAAATAATAGTAAATTAAATCCTAAAAGAGATATTCTTGCCTCTTATTCAATTAGAAATGATAAATTACTTGAAGATTACATTATTAGAATAATAGAATAGTTTTAAGTAAATAAATAAATAATCACAAGACAAGATATGTTTAGAAATCTTGCCCTTGTATTTGTATGCATATGATCTTATTCATTTTTTTTTTTAAATTAAGGAGAAAAACAATTGGAGAGGCCCACTGGCGGATATTGTATTTATGACATGGATGGTAAAATTTTGCGTTGAAACATAATAAAAATGAAACATAAGATGAACTTTTACACCTCCAACATCCCTCACACATAGAACTAAAAAGGTATGTGTTACATACGTGCAAGGGAGATGCGCCAACCATTTGAACTGAAAGTGATTGCACCTTGTACTCAAATTTTATCACATATGTATAGGTTGAGATGAAATAACCACCTAAATCAGTAAAAGTGCTGTCTGGATGTATTTTTTAAAATGGGTTTTTATTTTTAAAAATAAAAAATGAAAGTAAAGTATTTGATGATATGTTTTGTAAAATGTGTTTTTGAGAATATAAAATATATTTTTAAAAATTATAACTAAAAGATGAAAAATAATCTTCTTTTATATTTTTCACAATTTTCAAAATACGTTTTTAAAACAAATCATTATTTCTCTATACAAATAACTATTTTACTTATTTTTAAAAATAATACTAAATACGTTCATATTATTTCTGTGTTTGAAAATAATTTTTCAAATATTTTATATTTTCAAAAATAACATTTTTAAAATATATTTTTGTTTTAAAAATATTATTTTAAAATCAATTCCAAATACGGCCTACTGGTTTGTGGCCTCTTTAAAATATTTTGTCAGACCTGGTAATCACCAGTCACTAGCAAATCAAAAGGTATCAGATTCTTTTGTTTTTAGTCATCCTAAAGTCTATGTTGACGAAGACTCTTCACATGGATTGGACTCACCTAAACATCCTAAAATTTTTGTTGACGAAGACTCTCCACAGGGGTTGGACCCACCTAAACGTCACATATCGTCTGAAGTTCGACGTTCCTCAAAATGCATCCACTTGTGTTTCTATCTCATCACAGTTCACCTTGCTTCAACTGTGTGTTGAGATGGACGTGCAGATAAGTTCTTATTAGTGTATATATATTTATTTTATTTTAAATATTATTTCTTTTTTTATTTTATCAATTTTTTGATTATTTTTTTAAATTGGTCTGTAATCAGTGTGTGAGTTAGAGAGAGTCAAGTTGGCAATCTAAAATCTCTGGTATGATTTGCAGGAATATTCAAGATGAGCAGATTGCTTTACGAGTTCCACCAGTAAAACTCAAGCATGTGGTTTCCTTAAAAATTAACATCATTTGTTCGACGTCCCCTTTTTTTTATTTTTTTTTATTCAGACGTCCAGCTGTTTTAGGGCCCGCAAATTTGATGTTGTTGTTTTGGAATTGACATCACCTTCAATTTTATTTTTTTAATGGATGGGATAAGTTCAGGATCAATCCAAATAAAAAAAATTTAAAAAATACGTGATTCGAGAAACTGACTTCCATATAAACGGGACCACACATACATAGATCCAAAAAATGAACTGTACAAAATGAAAAGATAATCTATATATTTCCATACAATGAAAGAGAAACCTTTACTTTTTTGGGAATTGAAACAGGAACCAACATGGTACCAAATTGATGACGGTAGCACCACGCCATTTATCAACTCTCACCTTCAATTTTATTATTTGTCATCAAGATGCTGTGGATACTATAATGCCAATACCAATACCGTCTTCATTTAAGTTTTGTACGGATTTTTATAATATAAATTCGTTAGGTAATCATGCGATTAGAGGATCTCTCATGTTATTACATGCATGTTTTTTTATGTTATTTATGACACAACAACATTTTTTTTTTAATATGAATTTATTTTGACAAAAAAATGAATAAAAATAATGTTATTTTCTCCCATATAATTATTTAAAGTAAAATATGTATCAATTTTTCACCAATCACCATAAAAAAATATATTTTTTTTCTTACTTGTTTTATATTTTACAATTAAGAGAAAAAGAATGTGAAAAATTATATTTTTAATTGAAGAATGAGTGAACAATTCTAGTCAATATCTCCATATTTTCTAAGATTGTTTTCACCACATCAATTTTATATTTAAGTTAAATAATTATATTAAAGAGAATTTTTTGACCTCGATTAACTATCTGTATTATGTGATAAGAAATTCCAATTAAAATAGATAATTACATTAAAAATACTTTCGGAAAGAAAAGAAAATTAAAGCAAAACTATAAGGTATATGTTGCTCTTGTGGGCCAGGCCAATTGCATTATCTTTTACTTTTGTGTATTCACTTTACAAGAAAATGGAATAGCAAGAGCTTTTTTTTTTTTTTTTTTTTTTTAAATAAATTGAAATAAAAAGAGCTTTAATACTTTATATTGGTGGAATTTATGCGGATTCCATGCGGAATCTTGCATACAAGAACTTGCTTTTAATTTTCATACGTAGTACATGGTATCCGTGTCTACATTATCAACTCATTGATTTTGAGTCATTTCGTCGCCATACTTATTTTTGTTTTACATTTCAAAAAAGTCATGTCATCATTTTCAAAAATATATATATATATATCATGTCATCATTAGCATGCGTTCATTATTGTATAGACTGGAATCATTTTCAAATAAATAAATATATATATATATATATATCATGCATCATCAGCATGCGTTCATTATTATATAGACTGGAATCCAGGGCCGGCCGGTAGGCCATGCTTTCATTATTATAGAGTGGAACCTAAGGGAGGGCAGTGCCATTTAAATTATAATTTTAAATAATTTATATTATAATTTAATAACTTAAATTTAAAAATATTTTAAATAATTTAATTTATAATTATATTATTTTATAAAAATAATTAAATAATTTATATATCATTAATAATCATTAAAGATAAAAATATTTTTTAATATATTATATTAATATTGACTATTAATTGACTTATATTTTGAATCTTTTTTGAAGGGTTTTAAAAAAATTAAACTTTAAAAAAATTATTTTTAAAAGAAGTTTAAACTATGATTTTTTTTTAAAATATTAGAGATATAATAAAAAGATTAAAAATGCAGTAGTTACACAAATTACCTCCGATTTGGTAATAATTGCATTCATATGACAGTTTTGACATTTATTACATATAAGTCCCATATCATTAATAGTAAATGATTGAAATTTACCATTAACCAATTTTTTCATATGAAAAATCAAAATTATCTCCAAATTTTTACTTTAATGTTTTATTTTTTTTTCATTTTCTAAAAGTTTATTTACTAAATACATATAATAATTAAAAAATTTAATTGCAAAACAACTTGCTTAACCTAAATCATCACCATTAACAACCCAAATTATCATCATCGGTAACCCCGCTCATCATCATCGTCTTCAACAACCCACATAATTTTACCAACCCAGATCATCATAAAGTTTGCCTCTCTTCAACCCAAAATCCATAGATCACCATAACAGTTCTAAACAACACCACCACCACCCTCGCAACACCCACCCCACCAAACCCCACCCCACCCACCCACCCCAAAAAAAAAAAAAAAAGTAAACTCACCAATAGAATAAGAAAAGGAAAAACAAAAAAGTATCCATGAATAATGGAGTACATAGGTAGGGCGAGTGAGTCCACTGCTTCCCTGAAGTATTATAAATTTGTAAATTTACCTCTTTTTCAATTTGTGTTATGCCTTACTACCTTTAAAATTTAGTGTCTTTCTTTATTTTTTTGTAATTTTTTAAAAAAAATACTTAACAAGTTCCCTTTAAATATAAACTAATATTATATCTTATTTAAGCTATACTTTACATTTTTTATTTATTCTTGTTCATTTTTTCTTAAAATCACACCTTAATTATTGCTATCATAACTAGAATTTTTCTCCTTTCAAAGGTTTTTCCATCTCGTCCAGTCTTTTATTTATGGAAAAACTTTATATTAATCTCTTAGATTTCAAAAATATTAAGTTTTTAAACCTTTTTAACATTCTTTTCATCCTTAATTTTCCAAAACTATTCAAAAAAAAATTCAAACCATCAATCAATTGATGGTCAACTTTAACTTTAGACAATTTAAATTATCATTTAACAACTTAAATTTAGAGATATTTTAAGATATTTCACTTATTAATTTATTATTTTATAAGAATAATCCTATAATTTATATACTATTAACAACCATAAAAGTAAAAATATTTTTTTTTACACATTTTACTAATATTCACCATCAGTTGACTGATTATTTGAATTTTTTAAAGGAGTCTTGAAAGAGTTAGAGATCAAAAGAATTATTTTAAAAAAACTTTAAAAACTTGATATTTTTTAAAACTTCAAAGACTAAAATAAAAATTATCTCTTATTCAAGGCATTGTAATGCCATGCCATACATTTAATTCATTATTTATTAAAGAAGACTAATTTTTATTGATTTATGTAAATAAAAAATTGTTTGATAAAGATTAAATTATAACTTACAGTATCGTTAATTATTAAAAAACGAAAAAAGATACAATCTTACTTTAAAACATGTAAACCAGATATAACAATACATTTTGTAATTTGTATTGTTGGGCTTCCTGCTAAGGTGCAACCTAGAAAGGAGAGTTGAGTAAGTTGACCAAAACTTTTGCAAAATTAAAACTCTTTAATAAAATATTTTCAAATAAGATTAAAATGCTAAACAATTTTAATGAGTTATAAAACACTTGACAAAGTGAAGGTGACAAACAATCTGGTTTGAAAAGCTTTTCTCAAAAGACAGTCTGATGTAAATATTCTTCATATTGGAAACAAAGATTCTTTACACCTAACAGAAGCCACAAAAACAAATAAAAGACACAACTCATGTTCAGCTTAGGATGCCTTCAAAAATATTTACAAATGACAACAAACTAAAAGATAATTTAGCATCAATTATTAAAATATTCACCAATTTTATTGGTGCTGGATGTAAATATTCTTCACATGCAATTTAAGGAATATTTGCAACTTCTTATCAGACAGAATCATATGTTAAGATTCCTTGCATTCATCTGTCGCATAACCAAATACAATTTAATAAATCGAAATAATAAGGCACATCCACACCATAAAGTAAATCATCCCCCAGTGTACTATATATTTTTCACGTGAAAAACTCAAATGGGAAAAGCCATGTGACCTCTAGTCAAGCCTTAGAAAAAATCCACTGTGAAGTCAAGTTTCAATATACAATGCGTTTGACCCTAGCTTTACTTAATCATGCCCCGAGAGTTGCATACCTGAGTTCTTACCACACCCTGTGACTTAGGTCTCGGACTTACTCATTTAGTCTTCTAATACCTGACTTCCAAAACGACTCTTCTGGCTACCCTTGTTTGATACCCTTGTTAACACTTCTGTAAGAATTGGACATACCTAAATTTTAATTTGACACACAAAAACTTCCCCACTGTTTATTTAGATAGAGAAAACCTAGATCTCATTTACAACTCAATCTTACACGATTTTAATAATGTTCTAAACAATCTGAAATCTCATTGATTTCTACACAAACCATTATAGACCTTATCGTCGCTCTAAATCTCCAAGCCTTTGGTCTTCACACTTCTGATGTTAAGGAAATTTGCACCAGATCTTTACATCACCCAATCTTAAGATCTTTACATAAGAGCTCCAAGCTTTTGGTCTTTACACTTACAATGTTAAGATCTTAACACAAGATTAGGGATTGCTATGGGTCAAGCCTGACCGATGCTCCAAATGGATTGTGACTTTCCACATCAAACCCATTTCGAATAGACCAGGTTGGGATCAGATTGGATATTTTTGTCATCCTTACATAAGATCTTAACAATGTTCTTAAAAAACTGAACTCAACACTAACTTCTTTATAAACTAGTGTCTTCGCTCCAAATCTCCAAGCTTCTAGTCTTCACACTTACGATGTTAAGTATATTTACACTAAATCATTACATCACACAACCATAACCAATACATATATATGCATGAATTATGCTTCAAGCAGTTTTATAAAAATAACTTACCCTAAATATGCAATCTAGACGCTTCAACGAATCTTACTTACCTTACATATGCAATCCAGACACTTCTATGAATCTTACAATATATAAAATTCCTATTTTAAAAATGGTTTTAATTATCATAAGCTTTTCTAAATCTCATGCATCAAACAACCAATGAAATCACACTCACATGCATTTCAATCAAATTATAGGTAGTGTGTATGACTTATGCAAGTCATATCATACCTATCAATGCAAGCATCCTAGATGTATCAACTACTTGTTAAGACTTCTAATACTCAATGACTCATCAACACAAAACCCTTATCAACCAACAATCATCAAATTGACAATAATTCTGTAAACAAATTTGCTGAGCTTCAATAATCAACAAGTCGTTAATCAAACACCAACTAGAACATGATATGCCTCTTAAACAACAATCTCAATGATTGAACACAATTAAATCAATATATTCAACCACTGCAAATGGTCTTAAACTAACTATGACAGAACAACTAGATCCAAGATCAAAACAATAATCAAAGACTCCTAATCGCAATCAAACACTACTAACGATAATCAAACATCAACTAATTGTGATAAACGTTTCAAGCCTTATTATCAATGATCAATATGACTGAATCAATATGTTTCAGCAACAAAGAATAGTCTTAAATGAACTAGGGCATTAGCCATGAGATAAGAATCAAATTGTACCGAAATAATCACCAAAATAGCCCACAAAACAATCATCAATCAATATAGAATGAATAAAGATGGATCTAAGATTTATACGGCAGAGAAAAATGAAATAATAATCCTATAAACAATATCAAACACTACTAGAATAAAATAAACAAAGCTTACATATATAATAAATCAAGGATACACCTTAAACCTGCAAGCTGTTGAAATCCGGCTCCAATGGTGTATGATGGATTTTCAAGAACAATCTAAGAATGGTTTGTGTTACCAACTGAATCCTCACAAAATCAACTGAATATTTCTCTTGAAGGCCAAATTCTAGTCTTCCATTTTACTTAATTCAAAAACTTGTTACTCAATTTCAGATTTGTTTCAATGATGAGTAGAAAGCAAGAGAGATGGAAGAGAGCAAATATACAAGTCAAAAGGTCAAAAGATTTCACTAAAAGTATTTTGTTTAGTTCACAGAACTTTAGGTGACATTAAAGCATTAAAGTTTAAACTATTAGCTCAATGATAGGTTCACGACTCAAGCCAACTTTGGTGCTTTTTGCCTTTACTTTAACTTTTAATATTCTATTTAGTGTCAAAATTATTAGCTTTATTGTGACATGAATTGACTTTGACTAACAAAAATTAAACCATGACAACATTGCCAGGGATTTGATTATCTTTTGTTTCCAGCTTATCATTTGGAGAATGAAAATGGAGCATTCTTCATTATCTATTATATATTTATTATGATCAATCTGTATCTATCAACCTTAATTTTTTGGTTTAAAGGTTTGATTAATTGGCTTTGCTAAATAGACACACTTATAGTTCTAGCTAAATTGATACTACTGATTGGTGGAGAATCAATAGTAGGAACATTCTACGGAACAACAAGATGGGAAAATTTCAGTGTGAAAACCTCAGTGTCATCCACATATGAGATACTACCCATCAGCAACGAAATTATATTTTTCGTCGGAAAACAACTCAGTTACGTGCTTACAACCTTAGTAATAGAGTTCACACATACATAAGGATGAAGTTGTATCATGCATCAGCATTTGTATTTGCGTACACAGACTAGCTTATAATGATGCAAAGCCAAGCGCATGTCTCCATAAAACACAAGTATCCTATCAGTATCCTATCTTGCAAAGAGTCATGCAAAGCAACTTAATGGAACATAATTGCATCCTGCGCTTCATTCAGAAGCAGAAAGAATATCCAATAAAAATTTAAAGAAATATGTGAAAATCTGATGAACAGAACCAGCACAATCAGACATAGAAAGTACGTAATTGCAAAAGAAAGTAACAATACATTACAGGACAAGCAAATATCAGTCAAGAATATTGTTTTAAAATGAAATATTGGTCAGCAGTCATGTTCTGCACAAATCAAGGATTAACAGTTTAGATGGGTGCTCCACTTACAAATAAATATAATTTTAATATTAAAAAAGAACAGTCAGTCAGGTGGTCCTTGTCAATCCTGCAGGATTTTATGAAGAACATTTAATATTATCAAACTTATCATATGTAGGGAGGATTAGTACCATGAGAAGATAAATGACAAGATGCACGGTAGACAAACTTCCAAATTGTAATCATCCCTTATTCTAATCTAATTTACATAAATATGTTCAAGCAATTGAAAAATAGAAACTTGACAGGTAAAATGACATGGAAAAGCATGCCAAGTTAGCACATGGCTCATACAAAGCAAATTTATTTAAATTATTCCAACTAAGAACTAAGACTTGATTATCACTGCAAAAATAACTTCCTCACATTTGAGTATGTCAATCACATAGGACCTTTTCAAAAGATATGGCCGGACATGTCTTTTCATTATGCCAGTATACACTAAAATTCATGCTAGAGTAAGTAAAGCCCTTATATTCTCCTGCACCTATGTATTGATAAGTGCACACATATACTTTCTTAGACATATAGAGCTAAAGAAACAACAAATCCAAAAGTTTACCTATGGTTGATATCATATTTCTATCACATAAAGAGTGAGTCACCTGTTTCATGCAATGAAACTCACAAATTATTTATTGGAAAAAGATATGAAGTAGGAATAGTACATCAGAAAAGGTTTATATCGTACCCACTGTCTAAGAAGCCTTGAACCATATGTGGTAAGACTATAATTCATAGTATGCAGCAACGAGCCAGATTCAGATCCATTGGAGTTATTCCTCACAACCTAAATGCAATAATGACATTGTGAGAAGTGGAGATTTACATGAGTGCCAAAATGAATTATTTATCTTCCAGCAATTATCTAAACACATGGTACACATGTTTGATCTTTAATCAGTGCAACCTGATTTTATAGAAACTATTTTTGGTTTGCACGTGCTTAAATTTATGTTCTTTTTTCTTATCAATTAAGTTTTAGGGTAAAAATAAATTATTAATCAAATATCATTAGATATAATTTATTTTGAATGTAGATTTAACTATTGGATTAACTATTGACACATACAAGACAATAAACAATCTAAGTTCTACTTTTGACCACATATAACAAACACCATGAACATAAATCAATTGAAACCATGCTCAATAAACAATTATAACCCATAAAACAAGCTGAAGAACCTTAAGAAAATCATAAGACATAAAAAAATAAAATAAAATAAAACGATACTTTCAATATATTGTTGGGTGCTGTTGAGCTTACAGAGCTTCTCTGCAAGTATCTGTTCACTGAACAAACTATTCATCCCACAATATAAAAACCAAAAACCCCACCTATAAACACTACTGGATTGTTATCACAAGTGAACCATTAAGGCGTGCGACTTAATCATACAGGATACAACCAAATTAATAATTCAGTGCTCTTATAAAACTCCTTAAATAAAGCATGCATCCTTTTACTATGCTTTTGTCTCATTCAGGCAGACAGAAGCATAGCAAAAGGATGCATGCTTTATTTAAGGAGTTGTATAAGATTTTCTTCATCCAATGCCACGACTGAAAACAGCCTATAAAATAAGTGTTGAAATCTAATCAAGTAAATAAGGAACAAGAATTTCAAAAATGGTAAAATGAGAACGATACTCCTGGTAACTTGTGCCTTCATTGCCAACTTCTAGCATGTCCGGGCCTGCTCAAAGAGAATAAGATAGCAGAAAGAGCAACTATTTCACAATCAGCAGAATAATACTTGCGATTTCCTACGAAAAACATTCACAAACTTCACAATTTACCATTCCATCCACCAGGTCCACCATAGGATGCCCACTTGTCATTTAAATCAGCGATGGTAGTCACGCTTCACATCAAGAAAACAAAGACTCAACTAGTATGACTATGTATGAATGCAAATTTTAACTTTTTTCCTAGACCCCGTCTTGACTGGATATAATGATTCACAGATCAGATCTTAAAATCAATGTATAACAACAAATCAATTTAGGTAGTAAAAGCATCTTCTACTCCAAGGGCAGAAAATTCAAAAGAAATTTATGTTGGAAGAATCAAGGGTAATTATTTAACAATTTTTCTGTTCCAATTGTTACTGTCCCAAAAAGTTAATAGTCAAGCATCAGATTAGATATCTAAATTCTCGACTCTATCCTGATAACAAAGTCTTCAATAATCTTTCACCATATATAATCACAATTTTTCTTTTTCAATTTAATTCCTCTCTCCCCCAACGCACAATGGGGTGCGCATATAACTGGAAAAAACGAGTTGTTAATCATGTACGGAGAAAAGGAAGTGGTACTCTGTCTTTTACTTTTCAAATGAAGTAAAGACCTACATAGTAATGTAAATTATGAGACTTGAAAAAAACAAATGATTATGTTAATTGACATTTAGTTCACGAGAATTAATATGAAGTGTATTCAGCATAATGTGTGCATTCTTTGATGCAACACCTTGCAGCTAGCATCCCTTTGCCATACCACATTTTGTAGGATATATTCAGAAATTTTACCTTGCCCATGTATCATTGATGTCATCTGTTGTATGTCAACGATTTCCAACTTTACCCACCCGCAAGGCAGGGTCATCAACACCCATGAAAAACCGAAGTAAAGCAAGAGGACCAAAACCGATATCAAGGTACTGGAGATTTATCTCAGGCACTTGCTCAGAGATCAAGAAAGCAAATTACCATTCATAAAGTGAATAGAAAATTGTATGTCCAGTTGCATTTAAAGCGTCACGCATTGGTGGGTATCTAGAAATCATGATTCACATCAAGTCAATTCACCCTACTAAACAATGGCATTTTGACAACTAAAATAAATTATATAAGAGTAAGATGAGGAGAAACTTTTTTTGACCAAACCTTTTATAAAACTATAAAAATTGTGCCAACTAAGCTAACTAGTATCCACAAATTCATATTATTAACTCATCAAAATTTTCCTTTTTAAATCTTTCCACACCTTCAATTGCAATTCTAACAGGATCTGACTCTGTGTAGCTGTAAAAATAACCAAGAAATTATTTGAAAAGAAAATGAGACTACAACAATGAATCTATTTTTAAAAATATTTTTTAAAATTTAGGCAAGATTATATACACCAAAAAGCCATATTATAACACCATAACAATCCACAAACACACACAAATCACTACAAGCTAAACAAAACTAATCATAGCAGGGATTCCGTCGGAGCTTTGTTAATGCAATTTCACTGCATTCGAAAGCATAAAGTCATCATTTCTCAGCTATTTCACAAATAAAACAACTACTTCCAAGCTACCAACCAAACAACACATATATTCTCCACCAATTCAAGCCATCAAAAAGATATACCAAATTTAGTTAAATAGAACCTATATTTGATCTTTGTTCGCAATGACATAACCTAATAAAAATCTAAATTTTATTATTTCTACTTCATAAGAAAAGAGTTCAAAGGAAGAATGGACACTGACTCACAACTTCTGCTGGAGGCACTTCGTCACAGAAGCCACCATCACTATCGCGACTGCCTCCTCTGTCTCCGCCGTCACCAAAATGGCCTCCTCTCCCGTGGCCTCCTTCTCTGCCGCCTCTAAAGCCACCGTCGCCAGACCCATCTTCATCTTCATCTTCAATTCACCTTCAAAGTGTACATACATATATATATAACCCTAACAATTAATCACAATATCAACCCAAACTGCCATCCACTTCAATCAAAATCAATACATATCCCACATATTATATCATCAAAAAATCCACAAATTACAAAACGAAAAAGAAGAAAAAAATCCGCAAATTATATCTTCACCTTCTGCCCCTCCGTCAAGATCTCATCTGCCTCGATCGCCCACATGGTGGCCACCAGATCTCTGCCTCCAGCAGTGCTGTCGGACGGAGCCGGCTCCACTGTTAGGCCGAAGCAGTCAAGGCAGGAGAGAGTGAAGGCCAGCGAGATGGTGAAGTAAAAGCCACGTCTCCTCTGTAACCTGGAGAAAAAGATAGAAGAGAGCGTGTGTTGAAATCTGGAGGGTAGAAAGACAGCCATTAAACACTTCAAATACTTTTTTACCCTTTTCAAACAAACACAAACAACCATTTATCAAATGCCGTTCACGAGGATAAAAATGTAATTTCAGTTTCAAACACATTTATGGGTGTTGAAAACTGCCACTGTTCACCCATCTCTTCCCATATTTAATATTTAGTAGAAGATAAGATACGGTCAAACTTTTCTAGTTCATTTCTTGCACTGCACTGTCAAACTCGATGCCAACCCGCTTAAAAAACAGACGTATGCACATTAAGAATCGCTTTTGCTTCCTACGGTTAGGGAAGGACAACACTTACTCCATTCTCTGGGCACCTCTCGTTTTACGTTCACAGTCAAACTTTGCTGCTAACGTTGCCTCATAACGTTGTGTCTTTGAATACATCATTGTCTGCAAAAGAGCCTATTCGAGTAGAAAATACACATTAAGAGTCAGATGGTCCATTTAACACACAGATATCTATTAGAAATTGACAGCATGACAATGAAGTACAATTTTTACTAAAAAACATAGAGAGTGTCATGTGAGAAATGTGGATTTTCACCTCCACAAGTAACCAAATTTTTTACTAATTTACTAGTCAATGGCTGGTGATCCTTTTGCCTATATATATGCATGTACATCACTTGTAAATGATGATGAATTTTGCTCTCAAAATCAATAAAAACACAAGTATTCTACTCTTCTCTCATTTCTTTTATGTTTTGCTTACTTCCATCATTTCATATTAATTTGTTTTCTTCTATTATATCTTACATGTGTTATCCATATACTTTACATCTTCTACACATTATTTATTTTAATTTATTTATTTATAACACGTTATCAGCACGATAACTGGGAAATTTGGCTATGCCAACCCAATCTCTAACTAGAAAGCTTGGCTATGCCAACCCAATCTCTAACTGAAAAGTTTGGCTATGCTAACTCAATTAAAGTATGACTTTGCCGACTCAATTATTATACTAACTTTATTTATTGTTAATTATCATGTAATATATATCTCACTATTTAACTTTATTTATTATTGTTATCATATATTATATGTATGGCAATGCCTACTGATTGATTTTAATTATCTTTAATTATTCTCACACATGATTTTATCTATCTTTACATATATAATTCCATATGTGATTTTTATTATGTTTGTCTATTTTTTTATTTGTACATAAAACTAATTATTATATTTTTTTTTGGATAAATATAGTTATTGAAAAATGTCAAATCTCAAGAATCTGCAATTCGTTGCCCTTGATATCTCTGGAAAAAATTACCTTTCTTAGATCCTGGATGCTGAGATGCATTTGCAAGCAATACAGTTACAGGATACAATTAAAGAGGGAAATGAGACAACTTTATAGGATAAGGTGAAAGCTATTATATTTCTCCGACATCACCTACATGAAAATCTTAAGGCTGAGTACCTTACAGTGAAGGATCCCTTAGCCTTATGGAATAATTTAAAAGATAGGTTTGACCACCAGAGGGATGTATTTCTCTCAAAAGCTAAATATGAATGGATCCACCTAAGGTTACAAGATTTCAAAACAGTTGCTGAATATAACTCTGCTTTATTCAAAATAACTTCACAATTATAATTGTGTGGAGAAGCAGTAACTGAACAAGATATGTTAGAAAAAACGTTCTCAACATTTCATGCCTCAAATATGTTGTTACAACAACAATACCGAGAACGTCGATTCCAAAAATATTTAGAATTAATCTCGTGTTTGCTTGCTGCAGAACGGAATAATGAACTATTAATGAAAAATCATGAGTTACGACCAGCAGGTTCATTGGCACTCCTAGAAGTGAATGCCAATACATACAATGGGCATGGACGAGGTCGTGGTCGAGGGCATGGTCGAGGATATGGAAGAGGAAGTGGTTCTCGCAGGCGTGGTAATTATAAATTTTCAGGGCACCATAATCTATCTCAGAAATGGAATGTTTATGTGGCTAAACAAGAAAATGGCAAAAACAAAAATATGGGAAATAAAACCATAAAAAAAAATGAAACTGCTTGTTTTAGGTGTGGTGCATCAGATCATTGGTCACGTACCTGTCGTACGCCTAAACATTTGGTAGAACTTTATCAGGAATCCATAAAAGGGAAGAAAAATGAGGTTGAGACCAACTTTGCAAAATTTGCTAGCCCAGAAGATACCACTCACTTTGATGCTGCAGATTTTTTTGAAAATGTAGGTGGAGAGATTGACATTCTTATGAATGGTGATTGCAAAGAGCAGACCAACTAACATTAACATCTTAATATATATATATATATATATATACTCTTTTGTTGTTTATTTCCTTTCATAATCATTTTTTGTAAAATGGTGATGGGAATACCCATACCAATTAGGATATGACAATCTCTGACTATTTTTTTGTATCAAGTCAGATATACTTTCGTATTTGTATTTTTGCTCCTTCTAATGACTAATATGAATTTCATTTAAATGAAAAGGATATGGATGGACCATCTATTCTCAAAGAAGAAGACAAAGACATATGCTTGATTGATAGTACAACCACACACTCTATTCTTCGTGATAAAAAATATTTTTTAAATTTGACACAATATACAGCTAAGGTAAACACTATATCAAGTCCTGTAGACCTAATTGAGAGTCATGGGAAGACCATAATCTCATTGGCAAATAAGACTAAAATATGTATCTATGATGCATTATATTCAAGCAATTCTAGAAGAAATTTGCTCAATTTTAAAGATATACGCAATAATGGATATCATATTGAGACTGTAAGTGAGAATAACATATAATATTTATGTATTACATCAATTGTCTCAGGATAGAAGATTATTTTAGAAAAGTTTCATGCTCTCTTATCTGGCTTATACTATACAGTCATAACTACTATTGAGACCCATATGATTATAAATCATAAATTTTTAGACCCTAAAATTTTTCAACTTTGGCATGATCGCCTTGGTCACCCTGGGTCTACTATGATGCGTATAATTATTGAAAATTCTAATGGACATCCATTAAAGAATCAAAGAATTCTATTATCTAGAGAGAATTTTTGCACTGCTTGATCGCAAGGAAAATTGGTTATTAAACCATCCCATTCTAAAATTAATTTTAAATCCCCCTTATTTTTACAAAGAATTCAAGGGAACATATGTGGACCTATTCATCCACCAAGTGGACCATTTCACTATTTTATGGTTTTAATTGATGCATCCGCACGATGGTCACATGTTTGTTTATTGTCAACTCGTAATGTTGCCTTTGCTAGACTCCTTGCACAAATTATCAAATTGCGTGCACAATTTCTAGATTACTTAATCAAAACAATTCATTTAGATAATGCTGGTGAATTTACATTAAAGACATTTAATGAATATTGCATGTCTATTGGAATTGATGTTGAGCATCCAGTTCCACATGTTCATACTTAAAATGGTTTGGCGGAGTCATTTATCAAATGTCTCCAAATAATTGCTCGAACTTTACTTTTACGAACACAATTACCAACATCTATATGGGGTCATGCCATACTACATGTTTCTGCGTTAATTCGCTTACGACCTACTGCATATCATCAGTATTCCCCATTACAACTTGTGCTTGGTCATGAACCCAATATATCTCACTTAAGAACATTTGGTTGTGCTGTATATGTACCTATTGCACCCCCACAAAGATCTAAGATGGGACCCCAACGTCGTTTGGGGATTTATGTTGGCTTTAATTTGCCCTCTATTATTCGATATCTTGAACCCTTAATATGAGACCTTTTCACTGCACGTTTTGCAAATTGCCATTTCAATGAAAATTTGTTCCCACTATTAGAAGAAAAGGAAAATCCTTCTATAGGAAAGTTTGAACTGTCATGGAATGTGGGTACATTGTCTCATTTAGACCCTCGTACTAATCAACGTGAAAATGAAGTACGAAGAATAATGCAATTACAAGTGATTGCTAATCAATTACCCGACCCATTTACAAAAACAACAAGAATAACTAAATCTTATATACCTGCTGCCAATACCCCAACTCGGGTAATTGTGTCTATTGAACAATCAAAACAAATGGTAGCAAATAATTCATCTGTTATGCGTCAGAAACGTGGTAGACCGTCTAGCTCAAAAGATACTATTCCACGAAAACGTAAAATCAAAGATCATGATCTTGATGAAAATAGTACTAAAGTCATGAATAAATCTACTTTGCTCGAGGACATGTCATTGAAAAAGACAACGACATCTGAAGATTTGCAAACCACAAATTTGGTCAAGGTCCCTGAAGAAAGACAAACATTTGAACAAATACAAGAACCAATAAATGAATAAAATCTTTAATTTAATCTGTAAGCCTTAGGCATCATACAAAGTTATTTCTTTCGGTTTTATTCTCATGCTATACACAATGGGCAGCAGTGATGAAATATCATGAATAAAATCTTTAATATTTAAAGCTTATCCATCTGAAAGCTGCATTAATTACTATATGTACTAAGCGAAAAAAGCTAAAACTAAACTTTTGAATGTTACCTGCACCAAAGTTACCTAAAGCATGGACATTTTTTTCATGATTTTAAGTACCATGTGTCACAGCATATAGCATGCAAGAGTAGAGGGAGACCTCAACATGTTTGAACTTAAAGTGCGCTGACCAGGTATAATTATGGAGACGTGGCTTAGTTAAAGGTGTTTCTCCTCATTTCCTGATAACCATATCAGAACAGATTCATCCTAAACAAGAAAAAAGCATTGACGAATTAATGACAAAACAACAGAGATATTTATCTGAAATGACTCCTTGCCATAAAGTGCAGATGCCTTAAAGCAATTAAAAGAAAGTGAAGGCAGAGAGATGGCACAATTACTTATAATAGTAGTTAAGGGACCAGTGTAAATTTAGTCAATGCAATATCATGTGTGCAAATGTGCAGGGAACTCATGCAAACACATACTTGCATGTTTCAGTACGTAAATAAGATATTCCAGCATCTTTGACAAAGAAAAAGAGACATATTAGGAGAATTGCAAATAATTGTAATGGTCCACACAGCTTGACCATGCCTTAAGGCTTTGCCAAAAACTAAGGCCTCTTTATTCTTTTTCCTCTTCTAGTAATTATTCGTGCAATTATAATATATCAGCTCTATGCTGTAATTTTATATATAGTAACTTTCTCATGCCAGAAATCCCAAACGATAAAAGAATATGCAATTATCTAATAGAATATCCATGTTCGTATCAAATTTCTGTTTTGTTCACTGTCATGCAAATACTAAAAGAGAGAGAGAGAGAGAGGGAGGGAGCTACTGAAAACTTTACCATATTCAATCTTACATTTGCCAGTCTGAAGTGGCAAAATTTTGGCTTCCCTCTTCATCCATACTCAAGTAAAACTGCTCCTTTTTTAAGAGCAGTGATGGCCTGTTGCAAATAGTAAGTCAGTTACTTGAATCGGAACAAATTAAATACAGTGCAAATTGGCCTTCAGATGGATAAGCACAGAATCTATGATTAACTTTACAAGATTGTGAAGAAACAAAAAACAGCCAAACAAAGAGAGTATCTTACCTTTGATAATTAGAAAATTCTGTCATGAGTTATGATAAATGCCAAATTTCCTGAATTATTTATTAGAATTGGCTTATGTTAGATTAGATTTCAAAAATAAAAGATATTTTCATTAAAAGCGCATTGGTCTAGATCTAAGCGATATTATTCTGTAAATCAATTCCAGTTAACAATGTCATAACTAAATCAAGCGTGGTATCAAGCAATAATTCCAGTGGGACAGATAGCCCCATCAAAATGCTATTGTGACTAGACAACGCAACTATCCGCATATACTCCTAAGTTAATTATCAGTATCTATATATCAAGTGATCTAACTTGTTGTACTTCTACTCGTTAATACATGCTCTGAATTAGAGATGCCCAGGTCTGACCCTAGTGAACTCTCCAATGTACTAGTGACTTGAGACTTTAATCTTCTAAATTTGTTGAAAAATATACGATTGCAGCAGAAAAAAAACACATGCGTGAAAAAAAAAAGTGAAATTTCTCAAGAAAAACTAGCACATACCTGGAATTGATTTCCAAGTTCTTCAACATCTTCTTCGCTGAAGTCATCAGTAAGTTTGTTGAAACAAATATGGCAGACATGATAAGGTTTGTTGGAGTTTGGTGCCACGGAGGCCTTTAAAGACTTTTTACTACTACATGAATGGCAAAATACACGTCCACAATTGTAACAATTGTGCCGTTTCCTTCTGAAATTAAACGGAAGCTGACATCTAGAACACATTGATTGATCAAAACCAGAGACCAGGCATATTGCTGCTGTAAATCTAGTGCCACAAGCAATTTGTTTGACTTGTTTGTTTTTCAAGGCTTCAATTAATGATGGGGAATTTCTATCATCAATCTCTCCATAACCTAATCGACCATTTGCACCTTTCCCCCAGCTGTAAACTTCATTTCTTGTAGTTACAACTGCAAGATGATAAGCACCACAAGCTATTTCTTCAACAAAATTTTTCGTCAGCTTCCCTTCTACACGAATAGGGAGCTTACCATCAGCTTTAGGATTCCAAGTTGACCATAAACAGGGCTCCCCATCGTGTATATATGGCCTGTTGTTGTCAGTGCAACGGTAAGTCCACAGGCAACTTGACAGAAATCGTGTTCAACAAGAGCGGCAACACAAAAGGGCACCAGTTTAGCTTCCATGTCATCATGTCCAAGGCGCCTTTTATCTCCATCTCCCCAAGTAAAAAGTTTTCCTGAAGAACGATTGCCATAACTCGAAGTCTCAACTGTGACATCAACGACAGCAGCAATATGCCACAAACCACAAGCTGCCCTCACAGTGCGACGGCCTTTAAGGGAAACCACTTCCCCTGGAATGGACACACTTACGCGATCCCCATGTCCTAGAACACCAAATGTTCCATCCCCAAAGGTAAACAATTGCCCTGCAGAGGTTACAACAGCCGTGTGCCATGGTCCACAAGAGTCTGATGAGACATGTATTCCCTCTAGAGGTCCATTCACCTTTGTCGGAACCCACAGACTCACTTCATTCCCATGTCCAAGAACCCCGAAATTGCGAGCGCTACCGCCCTATGTGTACAGATCACCAGATCGACTAACAGCAAAAGAATGATACTCCCCACAAGCAACAAGTTCAATGTTTATATTTTTGAGAGAATCAACAAGCTTTGGATGCGAGACATCTGAGTCTACACCATGTCCAAGTCTGCCTCCTAATTCCTCCCCCCAAGAAAAGACCTCTCCTTGCTTGGTTACTGAAGCAGCATGTCGCTCACCACAAGCTATATTCTGAACATCCAGTAGAACTGCAGGCTAGAAGCACTTCCTACTTTATATATAACCCCACCCAAAA
Source organism: Litchi chinensis (assembly GCA_019925255.1). Classification (NCBI taxonomy): domain Eukaryota; kingdom Viridiplantae; phylum Streptophyta; class Magnoliopsida; order Sapindales; family Sapindaceae; genus Litchi; species Litchi chinensis. The sequence goes on along the minus strand of CM034465.1, from coordinate 14,392,262 downwards.
TGCCATCACCAGTACCTTCCCCCCAAATAAAAACATTTCCTGAGGAGTCACTGTCATCATGACCAGAGCCTGATAAAGTATCTGCATTTAATAAACTAACTCTTAAAGCATCCTCTCCTATGCTTTTCAAATAAGTGCCCAATTCTTTCAGTAGAGCCTCCAAATGACAAAGAACTAACAACCCCACAAACTGATCCTGAAGGAAGTGGAACAAATGGGAGGCACATCATGCAACACTACATCAGAAAATTCCAAAATCATCACCACACCCTTCTTCTTCTTTTTCTTCATCATCATCATATATTCTCACAAACTCATTATCAAGATTTTCATGAAGGTCATACAAAAGGCCCTCCTATTTACTGGGGCCTAATGACTCTTCTCTTTAGATTAAAATTCCAAAATCTCGTCTAGAAAGATAGATATTCCACTTTGACAATAATGGAACATATCTGAGGTTCAGCCATCACAATGGACGGTCCACTTTACGTTTATAAACAAACTAAACTTCAAAAAATACGACACAATGAACCTTAAAATTCAAACACCTATGCAGATTTCCAAAGAAAGTACCAGGAAAGTCATAGGAAAGTACCGCGTTGATGGATGATTTATCTCTACGCGATTTCTCAAGTCAATTCTTGTGTAAAATAAATATTCCTTACATGTCTTAATTGCATAATTGTATTCTTCAGGGTAGTGTGAAGCTTTTCTAATGATGAGCTCCGACTTATCTGGTCCACCAATGCCATCACAAACATCCTCATCTACTGCTTGAGACCACCAAGTGCTCAAAGCAAATTCTTCAATTTAGATCAGTTTTCCTATATTGTTTTTCATAATAAGTTGGTTTGAAAATCAGTTACGAATTGATTAGAATCACGTTGACAATCATAAAGATTAAAGAGTGATTTGATGATGTTTGAAAAGGCCTATCCACTGTACAGTACCTTCTTTTTTTTTTCAAATGTCATAACATAGGCATTAAAGGATGTTATAACATAACCAGAAAATGAATGTTGTAACACAAACAATTTCACATGTTATGACATCAGTTAAAATAGAATAATGCAACATTGAAAGATAAAGACAATAAAGTAAGAAAGCACACAAGCACATTTTTAACGTAGTTCGTTTTACCTTACATCCACGAGGCCACACTCAGAGATATCAACTCATTGATGAACAAACAAGGATACAACTTATACTTATTCAAACTAAAACTCCCTCCTAATATTGATGCAAGTCCAAGTTCATCAATTAATGACGTTACAACAAGCTCCCCTTATCTTCAATTATTGTAAGCTACTTGAACTCTTTTCAACAACTGCAAACATGTCTTTTCTCGAAAGCCTATCAATTTTTCCTCCTGAAGAACACTTGTTATTTGAACTTCCTTCAAGATTTTATAAGCCACCTCCTCCCGAGGACGAAAACGTTCTTCCTTCCAAAGAATTTATGCTCTTTGAAATCCATTTAAGGATTGTAAACTAATCTTTTCCAGAAAACCTAATGACTTATCATCTCAATAAGTATCTAAACACAAACATAAACCTAGTTTTCTCATTTCCTAAGTCTAAAAATAACAACAACTTAAAGGTTTACACAAGCACTCTCTATAGCTCTCACTAAACTCAATGCTACTTGCTTGCCTTTCTCTATCTTGATTCAATCCTGTATTTATAGTAACTTCATGCTCATTAAGAATTGTGAGATAAACCAAAATTAAATCAATCAAATAAATCAGAAGTTAATCCAAAGACAAAAGTCAAAAGAAGTGAGAAGATAATTATCTTAAAAATTAAATAAAATCTTAATTTTTAGCAAGATAATTATCATCTAGCTTTTTTCTAAATAAACCATGAAACTTTATTTGTCTAGAAGCAACATTTCCTAACAAAACAACTTATTAACTTTGATAAAAACTCAGAGATAATCACAATAAGTTTCTTAAGAGATAAAAAAATATAAATCAAAGATAAACATATCTATCCTTTTGAAAACATAATCCCTTTGACAGTAAATCTAAAAAGCAAACAGATAGTTTCATGAAATATCTCAAAAAAGAAGATAATGATAAATACAATAAATAAAACTGTAAATATATATATATATATATCTGAGAACTAATCCCGAGTTTCTAATCTAAGCACTATCAACCAAAAAATGTTGTAACAATAGTTGTGTTTTGATGTTGCAACAGCAACCAAACCTAATGTTACAATATGATAGCAGTCCATAAATTTTGGTGCTCAAATAAACTACCTTAACACCAATAAGATGCCAACACTTATGCATATTGAGCTGTGTATCAACAATGTTAAGAGAAAATGTTAAAGAAATTGTTTAAAACAGGAAAAAAAAAAATTGCACAAGTAGAACTTGAGCAACTCAAGGGACATCCATATTTGGAAAAATACTTGAAGGAAGGCAGAGAATAAGAGCTTTCACGCAGAGAAATGTAAAAGGAAAACAATGAGAGCAAAATAAGAGAGAGAATGGTTTCATTTTCCTGGTAGAATTCAACTTGCACAAAATTGGTAGTTGAAGAGAGACCACAGTGCTTCTCTTATTGACTTTCTGATTTGTCTTTGTACTAGCACATCCCAGACAAACAAAGGATTTGTTGCATCCTAGAGACGTATTCGTAACTTAGTATATCACAAAGTTGGTAGAGTCGAATAATATTTTAAGGAGAGCGACTTTATTACATGTCTTGAATGTATCCATCAACAATTTTCTACATTTTTTTGGAACTCTGGTTTGTGCTGTTTTGTGCAGATGTTTTGGGCCGTTATTGTGCAGTATTTGTTGATTTTTGTTGACTGTTTTGGATGTAACACAAGGCTGATTCTGCCTGATTTTGGACAATAAAAGTCTACACGGTTTGGTTTAATTTTATAGCAAAACAGTGCAGAATTTTCCTTTACTTGCTAGACTATTTTTTCATTATTTTTACGACACACAATTCTGATTGACAGCCTTATTTGAGCAACTGCATATTATATTGGATATTAAGCGTCTCTTATATCTTCCATGCTTATAATATACATTAAGATTTCAATCATAAAGACAATTTATAGTCCTAAACAAAAACTTTCTAGAATACACAATTGGCATGAAATCTAATTAACTATCTAAGATTAATCTTGTTTACCTAACAACTTCATATAGATTTGATATAAGTTAAATGTGTGATAGAATGTAATAGTATGGTAAAAAAATACTAGCATAATTTTTGTATAAGAGGAATGCTAAATAACGTTCTCCCAATACACTCTTTTGTAATAAAAGAGTGAATTGGGAGAATGTATTTAGCATTCCTCTTTTTACATGCTTATTTTAGAATCAAATTGCTTCAAAGATGTTAAGTTAAATTGAAAGAACAAAACTGTACATCAAATTGGTTGGTCTAATTCTTTATTAATGAGTTCCAATGGTTGGGTTAGTTCAGAAAGGATTGACCTTAAATTAGCACAAAATAGAGTGGCAATATTGGCACCATGAAAATATTGTTTGTGCACCTCTTTTTCCATGTTCGTTCCATTAATTAATTTTTAAATATTAAAAATTTATAATCACACTCCACAAATTACTAATATATCGTTTTCTTCTTTTTAATCTCCACCGCTATAATCGTTGTGTTCTCCATCGCTATTCCCAATTTGATCTTGCAGTAATAATTGAATAGAAACGATACTCTCATACAAATAGTCAATCTCAATTGTAGTTTGGGCAGTGGATGTGAGAGTCCTCTTCGTCCTCTCACATGTCCTCAATCCCCTTATACCCATCTGCCTCTGACATCACTTTCTTTACATTCTGAATAGAAAGATGTCCATCAAATGGAAGCTTCGCAAGACAACGACAGACTCCAAATGTTGAAAACAATGCAAATCAAAATGATACCCATCGAAAAAAACAAAACTAATTTTATATTGAAAGACACCCAAAATCAAACCTTTGAGAGAAGCTTTGCTAGATACTCTGAATCTGAACCCATTTTGTTGGCTAAGTGTCCATAGTCAGGACTGGTATCAAAATATTCGCGATTCTTTCGCCTTCCAACAATCATGTCAACATTTCTATTAATATCTGCTTGGGAACACTTCACAATGCCAAACCAAGGATGTTGCAGTCTATAAGATCTTCCTTCGAGCACCTTATGAGTGAAAAGCAAATAAAAACTTTATTTTCTACAGTGACAAGCTGTCTTGACCTTAGCCAGCAGTGGCCTTCACAGTTAAGTAATTGTATCTCCAACGTAACCATTGTGAGCTAAGTGATTAACCAGAGTTGTTCTTCTTGTTCTTTCTCTGCAACAAATCATGTTTCCTTTCAATAGCTGGCCAATTGTGTTGATGTGACAATGTTGGAAATTTGAAAATAATAGTAGTTTGAGGTGTATATACAACTTTAAAAGGGTGGAAATTGTTAGGGTAATGTGCCCTAAGAGCTTGTAATTTGTAAATATTTAAATTTAATAATAAATAAAATATATTTATTTTTATGTGCATTTATAAAATGTTTGCTTCATACAAATATCATGTAACATCCATGATTACTTATGTAGTCTCAAACTAAGTATATAAGTGTTTTATACAAGATGATTTAGTTTGAGATCAGTAATCTAAATAGTCTGTAGAAAGCAAACAAAACTGGGTATTTTGCTTGTGGTAAATCTACAGCTGTGATTCATTTTGTATTTGATGCAATGATCTTATCCAAGATCGTTCATGTGGCGACATGAAAATGGAGGCACCTTATATAATAGAGATTATATAGGACTGGACCATGATAAAATGAATTTCTTATTAATATCTATTAAATAAAGAAATTCATATTTATCAACTAGATGATCATATATGGATTGATCTTAATCCTGAGTGTTTTATGAACTCCTATTTGTTGAGTCATATTTTTTGATTTACATGGGTGAGACTGTTATAGATATACGGTCAATAAGCTTCATATTTTGGAGATATGATTTAATAAATGCTGAGAATATTTTACACAATAGTGGAATCCACTCATTCTTACGAGAAGTAGATGAGTAGTTCCCTTAAAGTGTTGATTCGGTCTTGAACAATAAGAGCGCTCGACTTTCTGTTTATGAGTAAACAGAAAGATAAATTCATAAGTTGTTATGGATATATTGTTCATTAGAGAATCAATGATACTTATTAGAATAAGATATAATTAGAGAGATATAACAAACTTTAATGACCTAGCTCTAATTATGAACTACTTGTGGAGGATCGAACCATATGAAATGATTAAATCGATGGACACTGAAAATTCAGATTGTGTAAAACATCTACAATCTTGAGAGTGCAACCTTGGATTTTTAGTGGAGTAACTTTAAGGTTAATAATAGTGAATTATTTAATTAAAAAGTTTAATTAATAATTTCGATATTATTGGAGCTCAAATTGTAGGTCCATTTGGTCCCCTTGCTAGCTCACAACCACATAAAGAAATAAATAAAAGAATATAATTGGATTGTCCAATTATTAATGTCACATGGACATGTTCACGAATTATTTAAATAATTTGATTATTTAAATATATGTAATTATTTAATTAAGTGTTAATTATTTAATTATCTGTAGAGATTATGAGTTCAATTTTAAATGGTGTCATTAAATTATTTATGATTTAGAATCATTTAATTTAATGAAAAATCTTTTAATTAATGGAAATAGTAATTTAATTTAATTGGAATTAGATTCCATATTAAATTGAATTAAAGAAGTTTTAATAGGAATTAGATTCCATATTAAATTAAAAGTAAAGAGTTCTAGACCAATAAGGAATTTGATTTCATATTGGATATAAACTATGTTTTCCTATTTAAATAGGAAATTGTATTCCTTGTTAAATTGAAAAACTCTAACTTACCATTATAAAAAAAGGTGTTTTATGTTGGTAACAAAAGAGAGAATTTTTGGCTACTTGAACAAAAAAAAAAAAAAAATCTATTAATTAAAAACACCATATTATCACATCTCAAAAGAAATCAAGAAAATTATTTTTTGATTTCTACATATTAATATTTTATAAAAAGATTTCGTGATTTGATTCTTCGAGATTGTGCCCACACAGTTTCTTTTGTGAAGAGTCATAGCAAGGAAGATCAAGTGGTGAAGAATTTACGAATCAAAAGGGATCAATTCAATATTCATACAAGATAAGATTCGATCTTATTAATTTAATTATTGAATTGTTATTATTAACATTGATCGAACATGTTTTTGTTTGGAAAAATTTTTTAAAATCCACGTTTCCACATTAAATCCAAAATTGATTTTTCCCTTCAGAAATATCATCACTCACAAAATAATATTTACATATGGCCCATTTATCACAAGAACTTACAAAACTTTATCAAATTTTATTATTATTTTTTAAAAGTATCAAATTTTATTTTTAACCACACTCAAGTATGCAAGTTATGCAATAGTTTATATTATCAAGTGAAAAAAAAAAAAATTCACCTCCTAACCATAAAATTACAAAAACACCCTTATAGTCTTCATCTTTAGCCTTTCTTACTTCTCTCTTCTTTCAAAAATCTGTCACATTTCTCTCAAAAGTTTTTCATTTTTTTTTCCAACCGATATAATTAAAATTCATACATAAATTGATGTTAGCCCAAAACTTTATCAAAAACAAGTTTATTGACTTTGTAAAGTGTTGGTGATTTTCGAAGTCGGAGAATAAATCAAGTTACACCACTATTACATATGAGCAGCTACCATGGCTTTCGGTATTTTTTGTGGTGTGAAGTCTTTAGACTTTTTTTTTTTTGGATTTTTTTAAAGTTAGAATATTATAGTTGCCATGAAACTTTGGCAGCAATTATTTTAAGCTAGCATGATTGAAGTTGGGTATGATGTAGTTGTATTCATAACCAACCTCAATCATCATAGCAAGAATATTACTTATTATTTTGGTATTTTGGGAACAATATGAACTTATTATGATGTTGATTTTATAGTTGGATTTTAGCTTATATATTGCTTATTCTAATGCTCGTAAAAAGAAATTCCAACCATATAAGCTCATTGAACAAACACTCTTAAATATTTATTGTTACTATCAATAACTAATAATGGCATTTAAGAAGGAAAAGCCTAGAAAACTTAATGCTTACATAATGAATAACAAAGTAACCAAATAAACTATTTTATAAATATGATACAAACCTATCAATACATTTCCGACTAAAACTAAAATTAATAGAAAAGAACATACAACCAATGATATAGAAGTACCTCATTAGTCATTTCGTCTACATACCATGAATAGAAACCAACATAAGTTTGAAGAAATAGAAGCCTACAATCAACCTAACCAAAATAAATAAATAAATAAATAAAAAGAAGCCTACAATCAAATTATCGAACAAAAAGGCTTGTATAATAAAAGTGAGCATAAGCATGATAAAGGATGCAATGACAGAGTCGAAGACCCTTGGATTGTTACAATCTTTGATACACTATTGAATCTGCCCTACTACATGGAACACATGGTTTCATTCGCTAGTCTATGGTATCTTTATATACTTTAACAACCTTTCAACTCTCAAATTTGAAACATTTCATTGCAACCAAAATGACTTGCTAGATGTCTTTGATTTCTAAAGTTTGCTTCTTTTTTTCCTCACCTTATTTAAAAATAAAAAATAAAAATATGATTGATTCCAATATTGAGGTAATTGTGTGCTAATTCTTTGTTTTTCTATCAGATTATATTGAAAAGAAGAAATATTAAAGAAATATTAAGTTCTTATAAATCCAGTATTAGTGAAGTTCAATTAAATTGGTAATTCTGAATGAGCAATAATGAAAAACATATTTTGAAACTTCTAAAATTTTTGTAGATAAATGATTATGATAAAAATTATAATTAAGTAATCGTGTAAAGCAATGTTTAAGTTAAGCTTAGTAACCATGCTCTCAGTTTGATGCACTAGATTTTGATTTGTATTTCTTATCCCTTCTTAAAATGAAATGCCAACATCTATAAATATTTATAGATGAGAAATGAGAGAGAGAGAGAGAGAGAACCTGGGTCTCTGATGGTAGACGGTGGAGATCTGGGTCTTCACGAATGGTCTCCACCATCAAAGACCCACTTGGTCTCTGACAGTGTAGACCATAACCTCCACTATAATATCATCGTTGCCGAAACCTTTACCATCATCATCACCAGTCAGAGATAGAGAAATAAAGAGAAAAGGGTACCAATTAGAGATAGAGAGAGAGAAGAGGAAGAAAGGAGAGTAAGACAGAGCAAGAGAGAGTTGTGAGAAAAAAAATTACTTATACATATTTTAATAAAAATATCTTTTTCTATGATTTATATTTAATATTATTTATTTTGATTTTTATATTTTGATTAATATTATTTTAATTCATTTTTTATTGCTTTTCCCTTTTTGTCCTTGGAGTTAAATGGTCAACCATGTCAACTTAATGGAATAAATGACCGTTAGGGGCATTATCATCTTTTCATATGTCTATAGAGGATATTTTGAGTATTTTTATTAATATCAAGTGGTATTTCAGATAAATATGAAACTACATATGACAAAATCTATATATTTTCATATGTCAGGGGGTTTTTGGTATTTTTTTAATTAAATCTCCATCATCCATCACAACTTTAATGATGATGGAGATCTAAACACTTTTTATTTTTTATTAATTTCAAATAGTTATGGAGCAAAAGACCAAAATATCCTTTCAACTATTAAGTTTGATTAATGTTCAATAGACAGAATGATTACATTGATGAATATCTATTATATTAGGGATGATGGAAATTAAAAACGTATTAGTGAATATAAAAGTGATATTTCGTAAAATGTTATGAACTGAAATAAAATTTTTCCTTTATTAAAAATCGTAAAGAGCGATTTCCCCAAAAATAAATCATAAAGAGCCAAAAATTTGGATAACTTTTAAGGGCGGGTGTGGTGGTATAGTGATATGGTCTTATATATATATATATATTATATATATATATAGAGAGAGAGAGAGAGAGGCAGTGTATCCTAACTTTTAAATTGTTAGGATCACCAATAGAATTCATTTATTGTATTTGAATTAATTAGAATAGAGAATATAATAGATAATTTGATTAATGATTTTAATAATTTAAAAGTGATGATGCACTAACCATAGAAGCTATATGTATAGAGAGAGAGGGATAGAGAGAGAGGGAGAAAGAGTAGTTTTACTATCAATATTTTATAATTTTAAAAAGTTAAGACGAGTTAATCAAATTCATCTATTACATTTGAATTAAATAAAGAGAGAAATTATTTTAGGAGAGATAATACAATAAATAGATTTAATTTATTCATTCTAACTTTAAAATTAAGAAGTACTAATGATAAAATCACTATATATATATATATATATATATATATATATGATACATCTTTGTTTAGGATTGATATTTTCAAACAAAAATTTTAAGTGTATTAATTGTTGTAACGCAGTCCAATCAGTCCTTTAGTTACATAATGTTAGAAAAGTCGTTATACAAATGTTTTCAATGATTTTGATATTTTTCCAAAAAATTTGGATTAAAGAATTATTATATAATATTATATTATATAATATCAATTAATAGTTGAAATTAGAGCAAGAAAAACTTATTTAGGTAGGTTCAAGCTCTTCTCCTGAGTTTGAAGTGAGGAATGAATGGAAATCCACAAATTAAACCAAATTGTGAAGCAAACTATGAATAAGTGCAATGATATTGGTTGAGGGCAGCTTGCTAGCTTGGGTGAGTTTTACACAAAGACATTACAAATCGGTTTTCTTGATGATAGAAAAGATGGTAATGGAATTGAAAGATGGGTGACTATGGAATTGGATTAGGTTAGGTTGATAAATGAACTATCTGGTCATAAACTAGTTTGGTTTGAGTCACAAAAATTTTAACCATATAAGTCGAACTATACCAATTGTGAAGAAAAGAAAATAAGTTTGCATAATTGATACATTATATAAGTAATTATTTTTATTTCAATTCTTTTAAATTAATGATGATTATTCTATTATATGTGTATATGTGATTTTAAATTGATTTATGTGAATTTGTTAAGTAGTGTGATAGGCTAATTTATGAGTTAAGTACAAGTACTAACCAAATTAAACCGATCTAATTTTGTTGGATTGATTTGGTTTAGAAAGCAAGTTTAGATTAGGTTAGGTTGATGAATGAATAACTTGGTCACAAACTGGTTTGGTTTGGGTCACAGAAATTTTAACCATATAACTTGAACCATACAATTGAGAAGAAAAGAAAATAAGCTTGCATACATAATTGATATATTATATTTAATTATTTTTATTTCAAACTTTTATTTGTCTGTCAATTAATGATGATTATTCTATTATATTTATATGCACTGATTTTAAATTGATTTATATGAACTTGGTTAAGTAGTTTGATAGGCTATCTATGAGTTAAGATCAAATGGTTTTCAAATATATATATATATATATATTCTTTAATTATTTTGTTTATTATCTATATAATAAATTAAAATTTTGAAAATAAGAATTAAGAACTGTTTATCAAATTTAGATTGTTGAATGTGTATGTTCTTTTCCACCTAATATAAAAGAATTATTAATTCTCAAAAAATATATATATAAAAGAATTATTAGATATAAGTTGTAATTTAAAAAAATACATTATAAGTTAGTAAATTCCATCTTTCAAAAAAAGAAGTTAGTAAATTATAGATTGAAATATAGTGTAACATACGATTATTAATACTTATTTTTAAAGATTTCAATAATTTGACTAATGGGCTATATGTGCAGGAATGAATTAATAGATTTGTTGTTTACACAAGTTATATACAAATTTTGCTGTCATAGAATAAATATGTGAAAAAAAAAAAAAAAAAGTTTAGAACATAAACTACTCAACCCATCCAAACCAACAAAATCTTGGTTAAATTAGTTTGGATTGATTTATGTTATCATAACAATTTGGTTTGGGTTGAAATATAACCACCCCAATAAGAATCGATTTGGTTTGATATTGAGCTCCACTCGAACCAACTCAATAAATATCGATTTGGTTTGATATTGGGCTACACTACTAATCAAATTGAATATGCATACCTCTAATTGTAGCATGCTTAGAATAGTTGGCCTAGTAAACTGGTTGGTCAGACACCTGATCCACGGGGAGAAGGCTTTGCATCAAAATGACAAACAAGCACGATAGGTTTAGCCATCCAAGGGTGGCTCCACATCAAATTCTTTAAGGAGATATGTCGACTTCATTTACATGATAAGTTGACCGTTTGACTTTTCGTTGACTCAAATTTCGGTATCAACAGACTCTAATAAAATTATAAGATAGCAAGAGGAGATTGCTAAAAAAAAAAAATTAAGGCATCTCAACCGGTTTTTTTTTTTTTCCCTTTATAAATTTCTTCACCGCTAACAATTATTTTTTCTATTGTTATCATATTCTCTTGCAGGGGAGACAAATTCTATATCAGCTCTTTTATAAGTAAAATTTCTTTTTAAGTGCTTTTACTTAGCATTTGATTCGTGTCATAATATACACCGTCTTCTCCAGGAGGCAAAAAGTTCTGTTGTAGATGTTGGGGGATCGAGTAGCATTGAACTATGCCAATATTTAGTTCTCAAAACACCTAAAATAGCTAAACATAAGATGAAAAGTGAAAAGGAGTAAGAGAACCAAAACAAAGATCATTTCATCAAGTCGTCATTCGTTGGAAGTTTGAATAGAAACTATATTGAATGATGAATGGAAACTTAGTGGAAAATAGAAACAAAATGGAAGGTGAGAGCTTCCAAGCAGTGAGCATGGCTACTTCTACAGCTACTTAGAAGTAGTGGTGGAAGTAGCACCGGAATCACCAGAGTGCACGACTAATTCGAGCTTCCAAGCAGTGAGCATGCTTCGAGGTAGTCGTGTAAGTGGCAGAGCTTTTAGAAGAAAGTTTGAACTTTCAAGTAAAGAGTTACAACTCTTCACAATCCATTCAATTGCTGCTGAGACCTCTTTAGCAAATCGAAAGGACACCTTCATGCATACAAAATGGAGGTATTTGCATGCTGAATAAACATGGAATTCCCTCATCAAATTCACACAAGAAATCATTACAATTTTTTGCACTTTCAAAAAAAAAAAAAAAAAAATGATACAACTTTGGTTCAAGTAGAATCTTGGTTCAAGCGCTTAGAATGGAGATTATCAAAAGTTGAATAATTGGAAGACAACCATCTTAGACCTTCAAGCACTAAGGAAGGGGCGCAATCTTGTCTTTGGGACATTGCACCAAGTTGCGAGCTTCTATCTTCAACAACAAGGACTAGTTCTTTTGTTTTATTTTATGGTCATTCTTGCATGTTACATGTTATATGTACATATTTTCTGTTTGGATTATTTTAATACATCGAGCAATAACATCATCTTTTAAGCAATGTCAACAATGACAGACAAATACTAGAATCATGGAAACAAGAGTTTGGCGATCAATCTCAATTTTGAAGACGGAGTGCTTGAATAAAAGGAAAAATCTAAAAAAAATCCCTAAGATGGAAAGTAATGTCATTAAACCCCACTTTTTGAAAATATTGGCCCAAAACCCCCAGTCATCAATCCAATAGCGGTTTCCATCCAAAAGTTAAGTGGTTTTGTGATAAAACCATGAAAAGATGAAAATGTTCTTACTATATTGAAAAATTAAAATAACAAAAGAATTAATCAATTATCAAATTACCCTTTCATTACCAAAAAAAAAAAAAAAAAATAAAAATAAATAAAAATAATTTTTTTTTAAAAAGTACAATTAAATTTGTATAAAAACAAATAAACAAATTACAATTTCAAATAATTAAAATAATAATTATTGGTATTAATAATAACCATGAAAAACAAATATAATAAATTAAAAATTAATTAAATTAACAAAAAATTTAATTAAAACCAAAATAATGAAGATTTGGGTACCAAATCTTCATAGTTTGAGGATCTGGGTTTCCAAATCTTCAATTTGGGTTCATTAACACAATAATAATAATAATCTAAAAATAAGAAAGTGGAAGTTCACTAAACCCAAAAAAAAAAAAATTGAAGCCACAAATCTTCATTAAAAAAATCTAGATTTCATCAAAGCCACAAATTTAAATCTAGATTTCACTAAAGCCATTTAAAAAAGAAAAAACAAAACAAAACAAAAATAATAAGTGGAAGTTCAACCCAAATCTCCATTCAAGCCAAGAAAAAGAAAAAAATTTAAAAATAAATATATCTATGTTCAACCCAAATTTTTAAAGTTTAAAGATCTGGACAACCCAGAACTTCATTAAAGAGGAAAAAAAAAAAATAAATTGAATGAATTAGACGAACCCACAACAAATTGAACAACACAATAAATCTTTCGGAGTTTGACGATCTGGACGAACCCATTGGGTTCATCGTTGAATGAATTTGTTTGTGTTCATCAACAAGCCTAATGAGTTCATTCGTCGATCAGGGTTTGAAACCTAGATTCTTGACGAACATCAATTTGGTTTCCATGGAAACCAGATTAATTTGGGTTTTATAAAAACTAGATCGATAGTCGTTAGTTTGGTTTCCATGGAAACCAAATCAAATCGACGAGCTTTGCTGATTGACGGGGATGGTGAAGAGAGACAAAAAAATAATGATAGTGGGCTTTGAGTTGATCGAAGTGAGAGAGAGAGAGAGAAACTGTGATGGTTAGAGAGATTGAGATTTAAACAATGATGAGTGACAATGGTGGGGACAACTATCTCAAATGGACTTAAATACTTAAGGATGGAATTACCTATTTGCCCTTTCTTTCTAATGGATCCATCAACTTATGGACCAAAATCACCAACCTAATAACGTCTAGGTCTTTTTGGATAGTATTTTTAAAAGAGTTATTACTATTTACCCCCTGAAATTGAAAATAATATCAAACAACCCCTCGTTTTGAAAATAATAGCTAAGACGATCCAACTGTTAAATGACATAGTAAATCTGTTAATAAACTAATAAATCCGTTAATTTTGATGTATAATCATTGTTGCAAAAATCGTAGGAAATGGTGATTTTTTGATAAGGGGAGATTGGAGACCAAAATCAAATGGGCTAATCAATCGATCAAATTGGGCGACGAATCACTAACTAGCATGATATTGGTAGCGACAGATCCAACCAGCCTTGTACTTGGATGGAAGAAAGTGAAAAGAAGAAAAAGAAGAAGGGAAAAAGAAGAAGGGGAAAAGAAGAAGAATAAGAAGATACCTGGTCCAGCGAGGGGGGGGAAAGGCTCAAACCGCGACGGAGAAAGTGTGGTGATCCGACGAAGAAGATGAAAAGATAATGAAAAAAGAGAAGAAAAACAAAAAGGAAGCATAAGTGGTGTTTTTTAAATAGAAAGGGAAGGAGGGAGAAAGCGAGAGAGAGAGAGTGGTGAGGGCTGGTGCATTGGTAAACAAACATATACATATATATAGTACGACAAATTACACAAAACCCCTAAAATTTGATAAAATTACATAAATATCTAAATTTTGACCCTTGATGTTTAAAAAATATCAGTTTATGCAATCAAATTTTAAAAAATAATAATTTTTTTCCAAAATAGTACTTGTCGATTATTTATTAAATAACCGATAAATCGTTAACCGCTGTCTTGTCAATCAAATAGCAATTAGTGTTTTCCACAATATTGGGTATAATCGTCAATGTCTTTACATCTATTAATTGGGTGATAGTTGGATTGAATTAAAAAAAAAAATTAAAGCAAAAGTCTCCATCACCGCTACTTTCTCTCTCTCTCTCTCTCTTATCTCACCCAACCATCGTAACCGCCCATCCACCATCAAAACCTAATCCTTCTCTCTACCGCCTTTATCTTATTCTCCCCATCATTGCCATTCACCTCTCTTTCCTCCTCTACGTCTCCCCTTCGACCACTATCACCCTCCTCGTCCATCACAATTACACCCTCCCCCCTCCCCCATGGCGTCTTTTCCTCCCTCTCCTTTCTCCTCTCAGGCCACTACCTCACTAGCTTCATCTGCACCTTCGTCTCTATTTTCGTTGTCGGTTTCGTTGTCATACACACCACTTCTTTTCTTATTAACCCTGCTTACTTCATCAAGGATGTGGGGTTCTACTTGGTTTCGCCGCCATAAAGACTCGCTCTTGGATCTTTATAAGATGAGACCCAGATGGAAACCCATAAATCTTCATCTCCTAGTCTCATCGGCTACTTGCACCACCTCGCCTCGCCATTTCGTCTCCCTTTGTTTTGCTATCGAATGCTTTGACTCTAGGTTCTTCATTTGCCTTCATCTAGTTTCTTCATGATCAACTCTCTTATTCACCTTTTTATGTTCTTCATTTGAGTTCATCGAACCCAGATGAGCTTTTGATAATATTTTTGAGTAGGTTTTTTCATTTCTGTGTGTTTGTTCTTGATCGATTTATTTTGTTCTTTAAAAAAAAAAAACAAATTGTTTTTGTTGTTGATGATGGTAAAGAGGAATGTTGATGTTGATGTGTTCTTTGATTGATTTCTTTCTGTGTTGTTAACGATGATAGAGAGGAATGTTGATGTGTTTGATGTTGAAGATAAACAGAATATTTATGGATTTCCATGGCACCCAAACTGGAAACACAAATTTTATAAATATATATATATTTCAGTTTTGGTATTGAATCTGGTTAGGTTGGTATTGAAACTAATGTTTAATTTTGGTTTGTTTATAATGTTTAAATCTACTGATGATGGTTAGAGATAACTGTGTTGGAGGAGGAATGTTGGTGTTGAAGACGAGACCATCCATCATAATTGATGGATGGTGGAGGATCTCCATAATTTTTTTTTTTTTAATTTTTTCATTTTTTTATCGTTATTTCATAGAAATGAATGGTGGAGATTTACTATTTTAATTTATTTTTTATTAGATAAATTATTATTATTTTAAAATTAAAAGAAAATTAATTTAAGAAGAAATTTTTTTATTTAATTTATTTAATAATAGTTATTATTTAAATTGTAACTTATTTATTTATTTATTTTTATATAAATTCAATCGTAAATTTTAGAATTTATTATTATTTATTTATTTAGGTTTTTTTTTTTTTTTTTGGTAATTGATTAATTTGTTGTGTTTTTTATTTTTAATTTCGTAATATAGTAAGAGTATTTTTACTGTTTTTATCATAAAATCACTTAAAATTTAAATGAGAACCACTCTTGGCTGACAGTAGGGGTTTGTTTGCTAATATTTTAAAAGGTTGAGATAAATTGATATTATTTACCTTCTTAGGGGCTTTTAGATTTTACCCTTTTTAAAATCAGCTGATTTTGCATTAATTTTCAATCATGTCGTATTTTGATAATAGCCCATGAGTAAATGACATAACCTTACTCTTTAGCTGTAGCATTAAACTTCGGGGGTCTTAACTAAATTAACCAATTCCAATTTTGTTATTAACACCAAAGCCAAAATTCACCAAAAATTGTCTAAATCTGTTAACATTTAACACTGTAACAGTGACTGCAGTTCAATATCTAGTCCAATATAAGATTTCAGATTATTGCCACAAAAATTAATAAAAAAGTCACATATTGAACATTATTTAGCTTTTAATATTCATGATATAGAAGTCCATTGACCATATGTGGATGCACTCCTAAAATTAAATTAAAGCCAATGACCACATCTTTAAATCAAAATTCATGAGTATTGTCATGCTATTATAAACCCAGCACTATAAACGAAATAATAATAATAATAATTAGAACTATGAGATTGTAGATTCATATCTTATAATATTTTAAATCCACTGAAATACCTGTTCCATCCACAGTTGGAGCAACGTTAAAAAAAGGGGGGGTTCGTTCTAGAAAAATTGAATCCTGACTGTTTTGTTGGAAGTTGACATGAGAAGAAGAAAAAATATGTGATAGTAGTTACTGAAAAGCAAAACCAAATTCTTTCAATGCCAAATTCAATTGTTATCAATGGATTTTTAGTTTGGTGTAAATAATTATGAGAAGTAAAATTAAGTACCCAAGTCTTTACGCTTAATCTATAATTTCATTTTATATGATGTTTAATTTTTTTATATTTAGGCATATAATTGAGTATGATGTCTCTTAATATTCACACTTATTTTACTCAGAACTTGATTAAAGGTTTCCTACTGAGTATGTGTAAGAAAGACAAAATTAAACTTTTCAATTTTAATTAGGATAATTACAAATTAGTACCTATGTTTTTGTTTAATTCTAAGCATTTTACGAATTTTTCATTCTTTTATCAAATTATTCTCCATCATTAACTCTTTTAAACTATCACCTACATCACAACTATTCAAATCTGAAATATTACTAACCTAATGAGCTTTTCTATCATACTAAAATAGTAAAAACTCTAGGATTTTAATGCATTTGTTACTTAATAATAAACCATAAATTGTGCACGAGTGGAATCCTAGAAAAATTTTAATTTTTATCTTATTTCAGGCTGTCTAATGAAGTTTTTACAAAGCAAAAATTGCATTCTGAATTACATCACAAACTATTCAAATCTGAAATATTACTAAACTGGCGAGCTTTTTTACCATACTAAAATAGTAAAAATTCTAGGACTATAATACATATGCTACTTAATAATAAGCCATATATTGTCCACTGGTGGAATCCTACAAAAATTTTAATTTTTATATTATTTTAGGCTGTCCAATGAAGTTTTTACAACGCAAATATTGCTTTCTGAATCAGATCCCAAATCTTTTAGTATGTTAATGCGATATAACTGGCACTATGTCACTGCGGATTCCACCCAGTTTAGCCCCCTAATCTAAGCCGTGCGATGTTTTCTATTAAGGATAATGACTAGAGCCATTACCGTTCACTTTCTCCCTCAAATTTTCAAAAGAAAGAGTTAAAAGTTTGTCCTGAGGCTGAAATTTCCACAAAAAGTTGCCATTTGAAAGCAAATATATATATTATTAAATATTACTTTAGAATTTATCTATCATGACCTTTTGAAAGTATTGCCGTGATGATCTCAAAGTGTTTTCCAATTTATGAGATGTCTCTTTTATATAATTGACATGTTAAATTTATCAACATAAAAAAATATAAACTATTCTACTCACAATTAATATTAATTGTAAATAATTGTTTATATAATTAGTCACTAATGCACATGATCTTAGTGGAATGATTTGACACATCTCTTGATTTTAAGAGATCAATGATTCAAATTTCACCCTTATTGAAGATATATGTAGTTTTTTTTTTTTTAATTTAATCTCTTTTCCCTACCATAAAAAAATAAAATAATAGTCACTAATTATGGCAATTAAACTTGATTTCTAAAGTGAAATATAAGAATAATGTTACATTTCCAAAAATTTTTATTCAAATTTATGTCCAAATAATATGGGATGTGAGTTGTCAATACTTTATAAATCATGAGATGATGTGATAATTACTATGAGGTTAACAACTCAAATATCATATCATTTGGGTAAAAAATTTGGGAAGCAAACTTTTTTCCCACCTTGACTTGGTTTAATGTGAAGAAAGAATAATTAAATTTATTATCATTGTCTTTATAATTAGTTTATATATATATAAACTAATTGTAAAGAAAAAGAAAACCCTTGCCTATATATGTAAATGCATGTACGCACAAACCCCAAATTTCACCAAATTCATTCCAAGCAGAGTTAACTCAATTTGGAGTAAAATGGTGTCCCATAAAACTAGCTTGTTGCCATTTTTGCTTATTTTCTTCATTTTGTTCACTTCAAGTAGATCCCTTAGACCTTTGGATGATAACCAATCGTCCAAGAAAAAGGGTACAGTGCCACCAAGTGACCATTCTTCTTGCACGTACGTTCCTGGCGGTGGCGGTGCAGGTACCTGCGTTCCAAGGTCGTCTGCAAATCCAGCTTCTCCTAAAGATAGGAACGAAAATGATTAATACAAGATACCATTTCTTCATCTTCTCTAAGCAATAGCTGATAGACCAAATAAGACTGTCTTTGTCTGCGTATGTTGGTTTCTCTATTCTCTTCATTTTTAATAAAGTTATTCTCTTGCCGGCTTATCGCAGCTGCTCTCGCTTGTTTAGGACAGTTAGCAAAATTTGTTCAATTACTGTTTTTGTAGAGCTAGTTCGTGTGGGTGTATATTACGTAACGTGTTTCAGTTGCTTTTATGTGTTCTTTCCTACTCATTAGGTAAGTAAAAAGCCAGTGCATGTGTTTGTATAAATGGCTTCTTAAGCTTTAATTACATTACTTGAAAGCTATTGAAAGAATGTGAACTTTTTGCTAGTCTATATAATTTGGCTTAGTTAATTACAAGTAATGGTTATTAGCCTCCGTTAATTACTTGCTGTTTTGATGAGTGAATTTTTTATTGTTTGTTTTTGCCAACTCTTTTGTCTCCTAATTCGGAGTACTTTCAGATAATTTTGTAGCTGTTTGTGTGGACATTATTTGTGATTGGGATTGTGCAGTTTTCTTGTTGAAAATTATTGAAAATATCCCAAAAACCAGTCTAAATTCGTTTTTGACCCAACAAAAGAGGTTAATTGTTTATGACCTTAAATGAAACTTTAATAAATTTTTGTCTATTTTCAATTTGCGCAACATTTTACATGTGAAAAATGCTATGAGGAATCCAAATGAGTCAAAATCAATCGAAGCTTTGTTTGATAACAATAATGTTAACACTGAAAATTCCCATCTTCTTGTTGCTCCTCCAGATGCTCCTCCCATTGATTCTCCACCAACCAGGGTTTTGGATTTAGCTATAAGCACGTCAGTTACCAGGGCCAATTAATCAAACCTTTAAATCCAAAAATTAAGCTTGATAGATACAAACTAATCATAAAATATATATATAGAGAGAGAGAGGATAAAAAATGCTCAATTTTGATTCACCAAATGATAAATTGAAAAGAAAAAATAATCAAATCCTTGGCAATTCTATCATGGTTCAATTTTTTGTTGATTAAAATCAATTCCCCATCACAATAAAGCTAATAATTTTGATACTAAATAGAATATTAAAGTGTAAATGAGGGCAATTAACAACATCAAAGTTGGCTTAAATTGTAAATATGTTACTAAACTAATAGTTTGACTTTTACTATCATCTAAAAGTATAAATTGCCCAAAATATTCTTAATGAAAACTTTTGACTTGTATACTTGCTTTCTTCTTCCTTCTTCTCTCTTGCTTACTTTCTTCTTATTGTGGAAACAAACTGAAACTGAATAACAAGTTTTTGGATTAAGTAAAGTGGAAGACTAGAATTTGGCCTTCAAGAGGAAGTGATAAGGAGATATTTTCATTTCAAAATTATGGATGAGAGTTTAGGAAATGATGAGCTAGTTGATCGCTTTCTGATATGCAATGGTCATAAAACCTTTGGCTACAAATAACAGGCCTTCTGATTCATTCAAGTGTGTATAGTGTGCGTGTTTTGTGTGTGATAGCCAAATAAGAGAGAATAATAGTCTTGATGTGTTCTTGTTTCTCTTTGCGATTATCAGACTCGATTCTTGAGTGGTGATACTCTTAGTTTTGTGATCGGATTCCATTGGTAACACATACCATTTTAGATTGTTCCTGAAAATCCATTGTACACCATTGGAGCCGGTTTTCAATAGCTTGTAGATTTGAGGTATAGCCTTAATCTATTATATATGTAAGCTTTGTTTATTTTATTCTAGTAGTGTTTGTTATTGTTTATAGGACTGTTATTATCATTTGTCTCAGCCATATAAATCTTAGATCCATCTAGGGGTGGCAAAAAGGGTTGACATGTTGAGTTGAGTTGAATTTGATTCAATTCGTTTATGAATTCGATTAATTCGATATGAATTCGTTTAAGAAGAGGGTTGACATTTTGGTTTCGATACGAATTTGTTTATAAACGAATAACATGACATGACATGATTAATTTGTTTAGTACTTGGATCATAAAATATTCAAACCCATTAATCCACCAACCCGTTAATTTGTTTAACTCATTTAACCCATTTAACCCGTTTAATTCATTTAGCCCATTTAAGCTATTTAATTCGTTTAACCTATTTAACATAAATAATATTTTAAACACAAATATAATAAATAATTCACAATCAAACATTTAAACACCTAATTCAACACATAAAAACCAACACATTATATCAACTACATAAAATTTCATATCATCCACATTTAAAAACCACAACAAAATCAAATTCAATGCAAATCCATATAAATTAAAATGACATAACATTTCATTCTCCAACATGAAATTTAGTCACTTAAATTCCTCTCTCTTTGATTCCAAAGGAACCTTCAAGCTACACAAAAATCACAAAAACACAACATTAGATATTTACATTCACAATCTTAAAATTAAGAAATATAATTAAGAAAATTTACCACTAAGTGAAAGAATTTAGAGTTGAGCCGATTCACTTGGATTACTTGCATTACAGGGAGCTTCATTAATACTTAAATTCAATATATCTTCAATGACATCTTCTACCGAAACAATATCCCTCTCTATAATAATTAATGATAAAAGTAATTGAAAGATAATGAAAGATAATTATAAGAAATCACAATCACACTTATTAAATAGCTTAACAAAATTAGTGTGTTACCTCTACCAATTATCCAATCTCAACTACAAATTATTGCTTCCACCATATCAGGTTTTAGTGTACTTTGGTATTGATCAAGAATTCAACCACCATTGCTAAACGTGAATTCGGATGAAATTGTAGATAATAGGATGCACAAAATGTCATGAGCCATGGAAAAAAGTTTAGGGGAGCAAGCTTAATTAGCCTTCCAAAAGGCTTGAATGTCCAAATCAATTGATTTTTCAAGCCTTCGTTCTTCCAAATAAAATTCCAATTGCATCTTGTGAGTTGTAATGCCTCTATCACCAAATTTCATATCAAAATCCTATCAATATATAATTAATAACAAAAGAAAATATCATTAGATAGATTGCTATGATAAAATAATATCACAAATTTATAATAAGGAAATTATATTATATCTTACCATCAAAATCAAATCAAGTTCATCTATTGTGTTCACTTGTGCATTGGTCACTTGTGCACTAGGAGTTGTTGATGATGTGATAGCCTTGGAGGTAGATGCCTTAGCTGAACTTGTCATTCACTCATCAAACAAAGCAAATAATTTAATTCTAACATATGCCAACTTATCCAATCCATCAATAACAACATAAAACTTTTGCAACACTACCTCAATAAATTCCTTCTTATAATGAGGATCCAAAATAACAACAATTACCAAAATAATACAAAAATCAATCTAATATTTCTGTAACTTTTTGTACATTTGATTTGTTATTCTTTTCAAAAACTCATTGTCACTCTCCAAATGTTACAACAAAATCAAATGCACTAAAAACACTTTAGGCATGTACAAGTTCGAAGTGAGATAATTTAACCCAAAAAAAAAAAAAATGATAGTTGTCTTATAAAAATAACACAAAAACTTGTAAATTTTCTCAACTCTATCCCACTTACTTCTAGAAAGAGAATGCTTATAATTGCTATCGATCAACTTTAAAGTACACCAAACACGTTGATAATAAAGAGCATTATCTAGCATAAGATAAGTCGAGTTCCACTTAATAGGAACATCTTGTCACACACCCTTCTTCATGCCTAAATCAAATTGCTTGACACACTAAAAATTTTTGCTTCCTAACTTGAGACCCTCTCACATATTTCACACTTTCATGAATTTTATGCACACCAACATCTATCTTTTTCAACCCATCCTAAACAATCAAATTAATAATATGCGTACAACAATGGACATGTATGAATTCCCCATCACAAACAAGTGCTTTGCTAATATTCAATTAACCTTTTAAATTATCAATTAATCACTTGTTTGATGAAGCATTATCCAAAGTTATGGGAAAAAAAAAAATTCTTGTCAATATCTCACTCAAACAACAATGACATAACTTTATCAACAATAGATACCTCATCATGTGGAGGAGGCATAAAGCAAAAACTCATCACTATCTTATGTAAACCCAATTAGAATCAATGAAATGTGCAATCATACACATATAATCATCAGTAGCTATGGAAATCCTTAAATTTAAGGTTAGAGAAATTTTACTAGGAGAATCTTGTAACATTTTTTAAGGTTTTTTTTTTTTTTTACCTTTGTCAAATGAACTCAACACACCCTCTTTCATGTTGTTCTTAGAGACCATATGGAAATCATTAGTTAAAAACTCAATGATTCTTATAATTCTTTTCCACTCTACAAACTAGAAAGGCAAATCATGCAACACTAAAGCTTCAGCAACTAGTTTCCTAAATTCTTCTTGACTTTTTGTCTTAGATTGATGAACACCAATAGACCCGGATTTATTTTTCTCTATCACCATTTGACGTACATCATAGGATTTATACTTAGGACAAGTAAGAGTCAAGTGTCGAATCATGTTACCTGTACCACTCAAGGTTGGATAGAGATAGATTTGGCCACACCATTTGCATTTGCATCTCTTCTTTCCTTTTTTTTTTTTTTCCTCAATATCATTTTGAAGGACTTCCACACATGCGAAGTATGCTTTCTTTTTTGAGCAGCTTTACTTTGCTTTAACTTGCTTGAACTTCCCACATTTTCAACCTCATCTTCAAGCTCATCTTCTAGATCGATACTATTGTCTTCAAAGTCAACACTTAGATCCATATTTGAGAACCAATTGATCATGAAATCATATTACGTTACACTAAAGATATATATGAAAATTGACAAAAAACCCTCTTTCAACAATTATATTACACAAAAAATCAAAGAAAGCTGACCAAAAAAAATGAAAAGTAAAATTGAAATACATAATATACAAAAGAAAATAAAAGAGAATGACACCTAAAGCTGGTTAAGAGTCTTAAGAACCTTTTGGGAGATGGAGGTTGTTTTCTAGTGACATCGACTGTCGTCCGATCTAATCTAGTGGTGAAGATGGTAGATATGGTGGTGGAGCAGTGGAGAAGGGGCGGGGATCTTAAGAAGAAGTAGAGAACGAGTGGTGACCGTGAAGGAGAAGGTAGAGGCCGGAGGTGATCGAGAGAGAGAATATGATGACCATAAGGGAGAAGGTGGTGACTGTGAGAGATAAGGTGATGAGTGTGAGGGAAAAAGTGGTGCCCATGACTGTGAGGGAGAAAGGGGTGATTTGGTGGAATGGGTGATGTGGAGTGAGTGACTAGGTGTGGCTACCAAAATGAGTTTGAAATGGTCAAATGAGTTAGGTTTAAGGATTTGTTAAATGTGTGTGTGTGTGTGTGTGTGTGTGTGTGTAAATTCATAATTACACACTAACCCTTTTAATATGTTAAATTACAATTTGACCTCTATTTTAATTGTGTCAATCTGCGATTCGTTTAAACAAACCTGATTTGATTCGTTTAATAAATAGGTTAAAGGGGTGACACAATTACAACATGAATTTGTTTAACTCCAACCCATACCCATTTATTTTTTACGAATTCATGTTGACCCATCAAGTCGTGTTTCATATTACCACCCCTAGATCCATCTTTATTCATCTTATATTGATTGATGATTGTTTGTGGGCTATTTTGGTGATTATTTTGGTACAATTTGATTCTAATTTCGTGGCTAATGTCCTAGTTCATTTAAAACTATTCTTGTTGCTGAAAAATATTGATTCAAAGGCTTGAAACATTGGTCATAATTAGTTGATGTTTGATCATCATTAGTAGTATTTGATTGTGATTAGGCATCTCTGTGAATTCTTAGGATGATGATGGCAATACTGTCGTGCTTTTGGTTGTGGCTAATAAGCAAATGGATGTATGTTAGAAAATCCATGTAACTACTTTCAAAGAGAGTCTCCACACTCTATTTCGTCTTTTTTCTTTTTGGAAGAAGAATAGAGAGTGGAGATTGAGGCTCTCGTTAGAAGTAGTTACATATATTATTTAGCATACCTCCACTTGCTTATCAGCTACAGTCAAATGCAAAACAGTATTGCTATCACCATCCTTAAAATTCACAAAATCATCGTTAATATTCATCTTTCATTTCCTCTACCAAGAACTTCATTGCCTTAAACTGGTTATACCTCACACATGAATGCTAAATCGTCTCACTTCCTTCCATCAACACTCGAGCCACTTAGGGTCTCATTTCAACCAACTCTTTTTAACACACTTATATTCCCCTACATGGCTATAACATGCAGAGAGGTTCTTCCATCTTGATTACAAACAAGACACATGGCCAGGCTAACTGCTAGCTATTTACTGTTTTGGTTCACCAATACCACCATTGATCATTTTGGGCACTAAGAGCTCCAACGTTTACATTTTCCACCATTTTCTTTTGCTACAATGAATGTAATAACACTAGGAGCTTGGATGAGTCTTGCCTTTGATATCATCACCACCACGGTTCAATACCTCTCACGTTCGCTTGTACTCCTTTTTTTAACCCAGCTAAAAAATTATTAAGTTGCGAAGTGAATCACTTCACTAAATATAGAAAAGTACTGGTGGAGAGGACTTACCTTTGATTTTACCACCAGGACGGTTCGATCTCTTTGACATTCACTTTTTTATTTTTTTATTTTTTTTAAATAATGAGGTGTGTTTGAACCTTGGTATGGGAAAAGACGGGAGAGTTAGTTACCAACCAAGCTGATCTATATATTTGATATGTTTTAACTTTTTAAAATTCTAGTCTCTAGCTGGGTCGCACCCTGCTTAGTGTTATTATAAATGATAATTCCATGTACGATCCAAAAGAAGAACCAGAGTATGAAGAGCCAGAGTATGCTTATACATTTTTAGTTTCTACTGCAGTTCCAGGTAAAACAATTTACAATAGCAGAACAATTATTTGAACTTTCACGATAAACAATACATATTTCTACTGCTTCATATTTTAGTCTTACGATTTCCATTCTTCTGTTAGTATTTTGTTTGCCTCAAAACTTTAATTGTCACTTATTATCTTCATTTCCATTTGTTAGGTGGATTTTCAAGTTTATTCGCCATAATAATGGTGATTGATCGAACTGTGAAGAAAACATTCAGATTGGTGAACAAAATTTGAATTCAGGTAACTAGAAGTTTTCTGATGTTTCATTTAAGATTTGATTAAGTGGATTTAGTACCACTGTATTTTGCTTTTAACTCCAAAGTTTTCCCATCTTAATGTTAGGCCATGGAATGGTTTTAAACTCTGCATTATCTATGAGAAGATGGCATAATCGCTAGCAAATCCCATTTGGAGGTGACTAGGATTATTAAAACCTATTTTATCTTCGAACATTTTCGTTTTCTGTGTTTGAAGTTCGTACATCAGAGTCTTTACATTTTGCTGCTACAAATAGCAGGCAATCAAAATATTTTCCAACTCTTCTATCTCAGGTTTGTCAGTTTCTAATAGCAGGACAACTAGTTACACTTTCACACTAAACAATTCAGTATTTATTGCTTTGAATTTGATTGCTTTATATTTTGGTCCTTCCATATCTAACCATCTGTTACTCTGTGCCACTAACTCATTTTCATTCTCAGTTGTCAAATAGTTTCTTAGAACATTTTGTACAAAATTTTAGAGACAGGTAATTAACAGTTTCTTATAGTTTCAATTTGTAGATTGATTATAATAAATTTAGTATCTCATTACTTGAAATTTAATGTAATTTTTCCATCAAAATTCCTGTATATCATGCAAAAGGAAGTGAATTTTTGTAAATGCTCATTCGTTTGCAATTTAGTAACCAAGTAATAGATTTCCTGGAATGTGATTTTCATATCTTCATGTCTGTACCTCATTTGTTATCTAAAATGATTTTAAAGATATGGAGTTTGAGCAGATGTCTAGCTTTCTCTTCAGATGAAGCTGATTTGTGTCTGCTGCTGCTTTTCTCTTATGAAATTGCAGTGTTGCATCGCCAATGAAGGCTAGAGCTGTGGACCTTCAATCTTAATGCTTCCAATGTTCCAAGCTCCTCTCTTCTGGCCTTGATGCCTTCCGCAATTAAGATTCATCAGGCAGCAAAGCTTGGATTTACTTCTTTTTTCTTCAAAATATTATTGGTAATAATATTCTGACTATGTTGTCATAACTTCTTGTAAATTTGATCTGTACTAGTTTGCAGTCTTCAATGCGAAGGGGTTGCAACCATGATATAGTTATATGTACAAATGGATGACATAAAACAACAAAGAGATATATTTTTTGGTATAATGTAGGTGTATGGTTTGATTTAAAGGACTTTTTGTAATTAGGGAAATTTCAGTATTTTGCAGCTTTGGTTGTGCCAAGAAAACTTTACAACTTTCGTTTTTATGTTACGTCACAAAGTGATATTTGTAGCTTCAGGTTCAATGTATCTAAATCATGATAAGCTTCATTATTGAATTAAACTTGTTCTGCTCTTTTTTATTGTTTGTACTTCGTTTTTCTATTATTTTGTTTCTATTAGAAAATCTTCTTATGTTGCTATTAAAATCATATGGAAATTATTTGAGATCATCTAAATTTTTTCTAGGATATTTATTATACTATGTTCAAAGAAAAGAAGAAGATCTATAAGAGCTTTACTGATTTCATCTATATTGGTTTCCAAGTTCTGTAAGAACATGGACAAACAAATAAATACAAATATTCCTGAACAATATTAGAACCATCAAAAGTTATGAATATTTAGGAAAAAGAGGAATTTCCTTATGGTAAAAATACGAAGTAGCAGAAAGAGTTTATCTGAAGCAAAAGCTGGAATAGACTTGCAAAATACTCCAATTTAGATTAATCAAATTGCATTACACAAATATGGGTTGAAAATGATCTATCAGCTGAACATAACAGCACTTTATTTTTTACCTACAAGGCAGCACATATCCAAGTGTACATATGCTAGTGCGTGTGTATACATATATATATATATATATATATATAAGATTGTTTATAAAAATTAAAATAAATCATTTGAAAAAATGGCCTTCTTTAACATTTTTTAGATGCACATTGCATCCACACGATGTTAGAAAATTTTTTTATATAAATTAAATTTGAAATTTTCAAAATGAAAAGGCATTAGTCTTCTACTATAGGTTTTGTCCCTAAAATTTAAAATGGTAGTTATGACAGCTATTAGTCTAAAAAAAATCTATATATGTTTGTGCCTAAACCACTACCAAAAAATATCTCCACATCTCTTCATTTTTTTCTCATTGAATAACTTTTGCTTCTCGTTAAAACAAAAAAAAAAAAAAAAAATGATCCCACTTTTTGTAGAAGTGAAAAATTGTTATAATTTTGCAATGCCAATATCTAATTTTTAACTAATTAGACATACAGAAAGTCTAATTCGTTTGCAAATATAATTAAATTCTGTAATAATTAAATTAAATTAATTTAATTTTTATTAATGCAGATATATGTTTAATTATTTTAGAACATAAAACGCATCAAAACATAATTATAAATATACTATAAATCAATAATAAGAATCA